>CAWVRF010001086.1:0-1474210 GCA_963932465.1 Maratus speciosus
TTTATCTAGCAGACCTTTAACGGAAGAAGAAATAAAAGTGCTTGAGCGCGGGCCAAAATACATTTTTCCAGGTAAGCCTAATCTAAAATCTATAATTCCGGAACTCGAAAACATTGTACAGTCGGCTAGTAACGATCATAAAGAAGAAATTCGCAATGTTATGTACCACGAACTTAAGAAGTTAATTAAGCAACCCACAATAGTACCAAAGGAAGAATTGAATATTTTGAAAAATCTTAAACTTGATACAGAAATTATTTTAGTCCAAACAGATAAATCTAATAAATTAGCCATATTAAATACTGATGACTATAAAAATAAAATGGTACAGTGTATTAACAATATGGATTGTCAACAAGTCAAGAAGAATCCACTTAACATAATTAACAAAAAAGTTAATGAATTGGTTAATAAAGGGAGCTGGCCTGATAATATGAAAGTTCTAATGAGAATTAATAAGTTAGCAGTAATCCCAGCAATTGTCGGCAGACTCAAAGACCATAAAATAGATATGCCAATAAGGCCAATAGTAAATAAATGCTCAAGCCCTACATATTTTATGGAAAAAGCTTTTGTAGTTTTATTGAAAAATATTTTGCCCAACTCTGATCATGTAATTAATTCAACTTATGAGTTCATTCAATATTTGAATAACATTAATTTACCTCAGAATTATTTAATTGCCAGTCTAGATGTAGTCTCTTTATACCCATCTATTGATACCCAAAAAGCCGTTACTAATATAAATAACTGCATCGACCACATGGAGAGTATTAACGAAAATATGAAAATTACTCTAAAGAGTGCTCTTAATCTCATAATTAATAATAATTACTTCACTTTCGACGGAAAAATATACAAACAGAATAACGGAGCTCCAATGGGTTCTCCTATATCAGGACTATTAGCTGAATTCATATTACGACCTCTTGAAATGGATATATACAATTTGGATTATACCCCCCATGCATGGATCAGATACGTAGACGATATTTTCATCGTATGGCAACATGAAGAAACCTTGCTCAATAACTTTCTGAACCAGATTAATAATCTTGATTCTAAAATTAAATTTACATTGGAAATAGAAGAAAATGGTACGCTACCGTATTTAGACGTATTATTAATCAAGACGCACCAAGGAATAAAGCGCACTGTGTACAGAAAGCCCATAGCCAGTCAATCCATTATCCCTAATAATGCGCAAGCACCTTTTTCATACAAAGTTTCTGCATTTAGACATTCTATTCAGAGAGCTTTCACAGTTTGTACCCCTGAACATTTAAATAACGAAATAAATAAAATATATGATATTGCAAGAAACAATGGATACAAAGAAAGCACCATAGAAAAATTAATTAAGAGCTTGAAGAACAAAAAGAAAAGAAATTTCAAGCCACAAAATTCTACGTTATCCACTTTACAATATTTTCCTGGTTTCTTCGAACGCTTAAAATATAAACTCAATAAATTCAATATCTTCCTAGTCGCAAAACCATCCATGAAAATAAAAAATATAGTATGCAAGAAAATAGATCAAATTGAGTCCAACCAATTAGCAGGAGTATACGAAATACCTTTCACCAAAGAAGATGGAACAAAGCAGTTTTATATAGGTATGACAAGCAGAAAACTTAAAACTAGAATCAAAGAACATATAGCAGACATCAAATACAATAGAAGAACCACAGCTTTGGCCAGATTATGCAGCGAAGAACCTTTACAGATTGAATTTAAAAATAGCAAGTTAATTTATCCATCAAGATTTTATTTTCCATCCATAGTCCGAGAATCAATAGAAATATTTTTACGCAACGAGAATATTTGCAATGATTCTGTGTCCCTTGATTTACCTAGAATTTGGAAAGAGATACTAAGTAATTGTAGAAACAATAGTAAAAATTAATCCACACTCGCAAATAGCCAAGTTAATTTTATTTTATTTTATGTTTTGCAATGTTTTTCAGTATGCTTGATGTCTCGTGACATTGTTTACCTTGTTTTTTTAAATTATGTGAAAATTAATCCACGCTCGCAAATAGCTAATTTAATTTTTATTTTATGGTTGCAATATTTTCATTATGCTTCATGTCTCGTGACATTGTTTACTATATTATTGTTTTTAAGTAATGTGAAAATATTTTCTATTATGATTGATTTTGAAAATGTCGCCGATTGTGCGATGAAACGATCGTAAGTCTTAATAAAGATATTCTATCACTTTTTATAGCATTATTTTAACTTAAATGTATATATTTACATATCGGGAATATTTTTCCCAATGGAAGTATGTACATTTTTCATTTCAAAATTATTGCGCTGTTCACATTTACTTTTCATTGAGCTCTTTAGATCTAATGATTTTATAATATGCTTTTGTGATATTTTATTACAGTGTTTCTTAAACTTTTGCACTCTGCGGGCCCTTTACATCGTATACGAAAGTTTCTGTCACCTACCACCCTCAGTGAATATGAATTGCTAACCTATTCTGATTCCACTATGGGATCATTCTTATAGGCATTCGGACATTACTTTGCTGTTAAAAAAAGGTCCAGCACAGGATGAAAATGCTGATTACATGAAATCTGCGATTGCATAAGGACTACGATTTTCCAAACTAACGTTCAAGAAAATTATACCTAGTGCTAGTGGAGAAATTATTAACGGTGATTGTGGCTTATTGGATAACTTAATTAAGGGAATCACTATATTTTGTTTTCTCTTTTTACTATTCACCAATTATCATGATCGCCCTCCAAAGTTAGCCAATCCAGATTGTGGGTTTTTCATGTGGAAGAAATTAAATCCTAAAATTCCTGAGCATAAAAATGCTCTAGAACACAGGAATGCATGCATTCGCTAAAAGAAACCTGAGAGACGTTTAAAATTAAATCATATAATCGACAGCAAATTTGAAAAGAGCTAAAGTGGAAATTATTGAAAGTGAAAAAGACAAATGGCAAAATATATTCAGGATGAAATTATGAACTTTCTTGCCAATGAAGTAAGAAAAACGATTGTAGAAGAAATTAATAGAGCAAGGTATTTTTCAATTTCGTTCGATCGCACTCCATATACCGAGTGACCTAAAATGGACTGGCTGTTTATAAAATTCAATAACCTGTAAATGGTGACAGCTATTTAAAAAAAAAATTGCGGGAAGGTAATGCAAAATGTCAGTATTTTTTTACCTCGATTCCCGACTTTAGTTCCAAATAGCAACTATAGATGGCGCTGCAAGCAGGGATGACCACCTCGGGAACTCAGCTTACGCTTTAGAGTGATAGTGCAATGCCGAGGGGCAGACCAAATTCACTAGCTGCTCGCGTTGCAAATGACTTTTTCAATTCTTATACTGCAGTTTTACAATTTCACATTACAACATAAATATCGATGATTTGTTGAAGAATTAAACAGGTTTATAGTCAATTCAGATTACAGCAGTATACTTTATTAAACCATATTCGTGTAAATCAATCAAGTTTATACTGAATTGACAATTATGCCAGCAATGTATAATCACACAAGCACTATAAAGACAACATCTAGCGCCATAGGTGCTCAATCAAGGCCAAAACCGAAATCGCCCAACACTGATGCGAAAAGAGGAGGCTAAATGTATGGAGTGGGTCTCATTTTCCAATACAATCTTATTTTTAGGGGCTTATTCTATATATTTAACCTTCTTCCTTCGTATGGTGCTAGGGGATTTCAGTTTAGATCTCCATTGAGTGCTTATTGCTTGCCATCTATCTCTGCTATTTGGAACTAAAACCGAGAACCGCAGTAAAAATACTTCTAATATCTTACATAACTCTCCTGCAAGAATTTCTTTTAATAATTGTAACCATTTGCAAGTTACTGAATTTTAAACACAGTCCAGTTTAGGAATCCAGTACACCCCACAAAGAACAAATGACGCAAATTATACAATACCGAAAATAGAAAATTTTCATTCGTGGAAAGGTTTCTTGACTACATCAAGTCAAAAAAAAAAAAAAAAAGGAAAAAAATTAGCATAAGAAATTTAAGATAAGCTAATGTCCGACAATCTCGACATTCACAGCTGTAGGAGAGGTTCTGTTCTAAAAGACGGTAGACGGGAAGTGCTGAGTTCCACCCAATCGCGCACGTGAGCCTAATCGTTCGAAATTGCCCGTAGTTTTCTTCGAACCTTGCGTAAATACGGATTAGATTCTCTTAGAAAGACCTTACAGAGGGCACTCCCATCCCACCCCGGCCTACTATATCCAACTTGTAGTTAATCGGCCGTTATAAACAATACCAATATCAACCCTTCAGAGCTCAATGTTGTGATATGGTGCAAATATGGCTTCCCAATATAATGTTGTGTAAGCTGGAATCGTTGAAGTAAATAAATTCGTCTTTTTTTTACCATGTTCTGCACATTCTCTAAACTTTGAGTTCGTGCTGCTGGTGTATGTCCAAAAATGTCCGGAACTGCATAAAATGTGTTTGTTTTTTCTTCTCTTCTACTGAAAGATGGGATATACTTATGTCCCACTTATCAGTTTATTTAAAAAAACATTGCGATACTCTATGGTCATGAAAAAATAAAGCTATATCTGCAGTTTACAAACAATTGCCACAGATTTTTAAAGCTCTGGAAGATCTTATAGAAATGAAGTAAAATGAGTAAACTTACTCAGGAGCAAAAGGCTTAATAAAGCAAATAAGGAAATTCCCCTTATTTTACGGCCTACTAGTTTGACACAGCATTTTAAATGAAATGAAAAAAGTTAATATTATTCTCACGAAAAAAAAAAAAAGAAGAAAAAAAAACTGTCAATGTTTTGATCGCCAGCAAACTGATTGAAACACTAAAAAACACATTTCAGACAATAAGAGAGCAAATTTTTGAACAAGAAAGCGAAGATTTGGTTATGTCTGTAAATGTTAGAGTCCTTATTTGAGCAAAACAGAAAACGTAAAATTCGCAGAACAATTTGCTACGAAGCTTCTGATGAAAGTGGAAATTTATATGAATGTGAAGGATTTCGTGTTACGTATCACTATAACCGTGCAACTGAACTGGAGGTTTGAGAAACTGAGAAATGTAAAACAAGAATTTGAGTTTCTGGCTGGTGCGAATCTAAGATCAGTTATCAAAAATCTGTTAATGTTGCCTGGACCTTGCCCTTTATTGCTGACTTGAATGGACTTGAATTGTTAAGCGAGGTTTTAAATGCGAAAACCTTATTTCTACCATTATATAAGAACTTTTATAAAATGGATCATTTAGAAATCCTTTAGTTGCTCCATAATTTTAACTTTGGGGAAACAAGGAATTACAAAAGCATGGAGACAGCGTACATAATTTATAAGTATTCCAGTAACAATAAAGTAGTAAAAAACTACTTAAGATCTACTATGAGTCGAGAGATTAAGCAACCTGAATTTACTTTCTATAAAATTCAGTGTGTCACAATCTTTACACATAAAATAATAAACAATTTTGTTATCCTAAATGCAAGAAAAATAAAATGGAAGTAAATGTATTTGCCTGATATTATATTTTATATTAACCTTTAACTGATGTCACAGAAATTGTCACATAACTAGTGTGAAGTGGTTTGTGAGACCGCTCCATCGAAGGATAAATAAAATGCATGATTAACTCATAGGATGGTGTTTTTGTACTAAACTTTTTGTACAGGACTGTTATGATTAAAATGCACCTATTCAAAAGTCTCTGTTGATAGTACTAAAGTTCCAAACGGTACACGATTTCGGTAGTGTTTGTAGTTAAACCAATTTAAACTATAAAAATTGAAAAAAGCCGCGGTCTGAGAGACCGGTAACATTAGTTAAAGGTTAACCTTTAACTAATGTTACCGGTCTCTCAGACCGCGGCTTTTTTCAATTTTTATAGTTTAACTTGCAATTTTCAGTTTAACTACAAACCGTTTGTTTGTACTTAAACTGATTTTGTTATTTTGTTGATTTTGTTGATTTTGTAGTTAAACTAACCAAAATTTTGTTCCGTTTGGAACTTTAGTACTATCACCAGAGACTTTTGAATAGGTGAATTTAAATTATAACAGTCCTGTACAAAAAGTTTAGTACAAAACCACCATCCTATGAGTTAATTGTGCCTTTTATTCATCTTTCAATGGAGCGGTCTCACAGACCGTTTCACACTAGTTATGTGACAATTTCTGTGACATCAGTTAAAGGTTAATTAAAACATTGCTTCAGTTATCTTTCTTAATTAATGTACTGAAATTATAATTTATTTTTATCTATTACATTATGTTCTGTAGGTTTTTTGTTTGTTTTGCTTTTTTAGTACTTATTGGTTGAAGGGACCGCTTGTTTCCAATCTGGTTTTTAGTGATTTTTTACCCATTTTCTGCAGCTTAAAGAGTAACAAGAACTAAAAATGGCTAGAAAAATATGTGAGAAAGATTAAGAAAAATCTGTCGCAAAGCATCATGATCTCATTAAGAAATAAGTGCAATTTTCTTTTCTGTTATTTAGTTGTTTGGAATTTCTGAATTAAAATTAAATCTTTTAAAGTTCTAAAATAAACGCAAAATATCTATTTTGCGGGGGGGGGGGGGGGGGGGGCGCCAAATTGACACGCTGCCCCGGGCGCAGTTTTCTCTTCGCACGGCCCTGTAACAGGGACAGTCAAAAGTTTTCCGTTACATTACGGCCAATGGGAATAAATTATTGCAAGTGCATTTTAATGATGTTACAGCCTTCCGAATGGTCTGAAATTTTAAATATATAAATTGTTGCAAAATTTTGTCGAATCATTTCAAATGTTATGAAAATCGGATGTATAGTTTAATAACAGGGACAGTCAAAAGTTTTCCGTTACATTACGGCCAATGGGAATAAATTATTGCAAGTGCATTTTAATGATGTTACAGCCTTCCGAATGGTCTGAAATTTTAAATATATAAATTGTTGCAAAATTTTGTCGAATCATTTCAAATGTTATGAAAATCGGATGTATAGTTTAATAACAGGGACAGTCAAAAGTTTTCCGTTACATTACGGCCAATGGGAATAAATTATTGCAAGTGCATTTTAATGATGTTACAGCCTTCCGAATGGTCTGAAATTTTAAATATATAAATTGTTGCAAAATTTTGTCGAATCATTTCAAATGTTATGAAAATCGGATGTATAGTTTAATAACAGGGACAGTCAAAAGTTTTCCGTTACATTACGGCCAATGGGAATAAATTATTGCAAGTGCATTTTAATGATGTTACAGCCTTCCGAATGGTCTGAAATTTTAAATATATAAATTGTTGCAAAATTTTGTTGAATCATTTCAAATGTTATGAAAATCGGATGCATAGTTTAATAACAGGGACAGTCAAAAGTTTTCCGTTACATTACGGCCAATGGGAATAAATTATTGCAAGTGCATTTTAATGATGTTACAGCCTTCCGAATGGTCTGAAATTTTAAATATATAAATTGTTACAAAATTTTGTCGAATCATTTCAAATGTTATGAAAATCGGCTGTATAGTTTAATAACAGGGACAGTCAAAAGTTCTCCGTTACATTACGGCCAATGGGAATAAATTATTGCAAGTGCATTTTAATGATGTTACAGCCTTCCGAATGGTCTGAAATTTTAAATATATAAATTGTTGCAAAATTTTGTCGAATCATTTCAAATGTTATGAAAATCGGCTGTATAGTTTAATAACAGGGGCAGTCAAAAGTTTTCCGTTACATTGCGGCCAATGGGAATAAATTATTGCAAGTGCATTTTAATGATGTTGCAGCCTTCCGAATGGTCTGAAATTTTAAATATATAAATTGTTGCAAAATTTTGTCGAATCATTTCAAATGTTATGAAAATCGGATGTATAGTTTAATAACAGGGACAGTCAAAAGTTTTCCGTTACATTACGGCCAATGGGAATAAATTATTGCAAGTGCATTTTAATGATGTTACAGCCTTTCGAATGGTCTGAAATTTTAAATATATAAATTGTTGCAAAATTTTGTCGAATTATTTCAAATGTTATGAAAATCGGATGTATAGTTTAATAACACGGACAGTCAAAAGTTTTCCGTTACATTACGGCCAATGGGAATAAATTATTGCAAGTGCATTTTAATGATGTTACAGCCTTCCGAATGGTCTGATATTTTAAATATATAAATTGTTGCAAAATTTTGTCGAATCATTTCAAATGTTATAAAAATCGGATGTATAGTTTAATAACAGGGACAGTCAAAAGTTTTCCGTTACATTACGGCCAATGGGAATAAATTATTGCAAGTGCATTTTAATGATGTTACAGCCTTCCGAATGGTCTGAAATTTTAAATATATAAATTGTTGCAAAATTTTGTTGAATCATTTCAAATGTTATGAAAATCGGATGTATAGTTTAATAACAGGGACAGTCAAAAGTTTTCCGTTACATTACGGCCAATGGGAATAAATTATTGCAAGTGCATTTTAATGATGTTACAGCCTTCCGAATGGTCTGAAATTTTAAATATATAAATTGTTGCAAAATTTTGTCGAATCATTTCAAATGTTATAAAAATCGGATGTATAGTTTAATAACAGGGACAGTCAAAAGTTTTCCGTTACATTACGGCCAATGGGAATAAATTATTGCAAGTGCATTTTAATGATGTTACAGCCTTCCGAATGGTCTGAAATTTTAAATATATAAATTGTTGCAAAATTTTGTCGAATCATTTCAAATGTTATAAAAATCGGATGTATAGTTTAATAACAGGGACAGTCAAAAGTTTTCCGTTACATTACGGCCAATGGGAATAAATTATTGCAAGTGCATTTTAATGATGTTACAGCCTTCCGAATGGTCTGAAATTTTAAATATATAAATTGTTGCAAAATTTTGTTGAATCATTTCAAATGTTATGAAAATCGGATGTATAGTTTAATAACAGGGACAGTCAAAAGTTTTCCGTTACATTACGGCCAATGGGAATAAATTATTGCAAGTGCATTTTAATGATGTTACAGCCTTCCGAATGGTCTGAAATTTTAAATATATAAATTGTTACAAAATTTTGTCGAATCATTTCAAATGTTATGAAAATCGGCTGTATAGTTTAATAACAGGGACAGTCAAAAGTTTTCCGTTACATTACGGCCAATGGGAATAAATTATTGCAAGTGCATTTTAATGATGTTACAGCCTTCCGAATGGTCTGAAATTTTAAATATATAAATTGTTGCAAAATTTTGTCGAATCATTTCAAATGTTATGAAAATCGGCTGTATAGTTTAATAACAGGGGCAGTCAAAAGTTTTCCGTTACATTGCGGCCAATGGGAATAAATTATTGCAAGTGCATTTTAATGATGTTGCAGCCTTCCGAATGGTCTGAAATTTTAAATATATAAATTGTTGCAAAATTTTGTCGAATCATTTCAAATGTTATGAAAATCGGATGTATAGTTTAATAACAGGGACAGTCAAAAGTTTTCCGTTACATTACGGCCAATGGGAATAAATTATTGCAAGTGCATTTTAATGATGTTACAGCCTTTCGAATGGTCTGAAATTTTAAATATATAAATTGTTGCAAAATTTTGTCGAATCATTTCAAATGTTATGAAAATCGGATGTATAGTTTAATAACAGGGACAGTCAAAAGTTTTCCGTTACATTACGGCCAATGGGAATAAATTATTGCAAGTGCATTTTAATGATGTTACAGCCTTCCGAATGGTCTGAAATTTTAAATATATAAATTGTTGCAAAATTTTGTCGAATCATTTCAAATGTTATGAAAATCGGATGTATAGTTTAATAACAGGGACAGTCAAAAGTATTCCGTTACATTACGGCCAATGGGAATAAATTATTGCAAGTGCATTTTAATGATGTTACAGCCTTCCGAATGGTCTGAAATTTTAAATATATAAATTGTTGCAAAATTTTGTCGAATCATTTCAAATGTTATGAAAATCGGCTGTATAGTTTAATAACAGGGACAGTCAAAAGTTTTCCGTTACATTACGGCCAATGGGAATAAATTATTGCAAGTGCATTTTAAATGTTACAGCCTTCCGAATGGTCTGAAATTTTAAATATATAAATTGTTGCAAAATTTTGTCGAATCATTTCAAATGTTATGAAAATCGGATGTATAGTTTAATAACAGGGACAGTCAAAAGTTTTCCGTTACATTACGGCCAATGGGAATAAATTATTGCAAGTGCATTTTAATGATGTTACAGCCTTCCGAATGGTCTGAAATTTTAAATATATAAATTGTTGCAAAATTTTGTCGAATCATTTCAAATGTTATGAAAATCGGATGTATAGTTTAATAACAGGGACAGTCAAAAGTTTTCCGTTACATTACGGCCAATGGGAATAAATTATTGCAAGTGCATTTTAATGATGTTACAGCCTTCCGAATGGTCTGAAATTTTAAATATATAAATTGTTGCAAAATTTTGTCGAATCATTTCAAATGTTATGAAAATCGGATGTATAGTTTAATAACAGGGACAGTCAAAAGTTTTCCGTTACATTACGGCCAATGGGAATAAATTATTGCAAGTGCATTTTAATGATGTTACAGCCTTCCGAATGGTCTGAAATTTTAAATATATAAATTGTTGCAAAATTTTGTCGAATCATTTCAAATGTTATGAAAATCGGATGTATAGTTTAATAACACGGACAGTCAAAAGTTTTCCGTTACATTACGGCCAATGGGAATAAATTATTGCAAGTGCATTTTAATGATGTTACAGCCTTCCGAATGGTCTGAAATTTTAAATATATAAATTGTTGCAAAATTTTGTCGAATCATTTCAAATGTTATGAAAATCGGATGTATAGTTTAATAACAGGGACAGTCAAAAGTTTTCCGTTACATTACGGCCAATGGGAATAAATTATTGCAAGTGCATTTTAATGATGTTACAGCCTTCCGAATGGTCTGAAATTTTAAATATATAAATTGTTGCAAAATTTTGTTGAATCATTTCAAATGTTATGAAAATCGGATGTATAGTTTAATAACAGGGACAGTCAAAAGTTTTCCGTTACATTACGGCCAATGGGAATAAATTATTGCAAGTGCATTTTAATGATGTTACAGCCTTCCGAATGGTCTGAAATTTTAAATATATAAATTGTTACAAAATTTTGTCGAATCATTTCAAATGTTATGAAAATCGGCTGTATAGTTTAATAACAGGGACAGTCAAAAGTTTTCCGTTACATTACGGCCAATGGGAATAAATTATTGCAAGTGCATTTTAATGATGTTACAGCCTTCCGAATGGTCAGAAATTTTAAATATATAAATTGTTGCAAAATTTTGTCGAATCATTTCAAATGTTATGAAAATCGGCTGTATAGTTTAATAACAGGGGCAGTCAAAAGTCTTCCGTTACATTGCGGCCAATGGGAATAAATTATTGCAAGTGCATTTTAATGATGTTGCAGCCTTCCGAATGGTCTGAAATTTTAAATATATAAATTGTTGCAAAATTTTGTCGAATCATTTCAAATGTTATGAAAATCGGATGTATAGTTTAATAACAGGGACAGTCAAAAGTTTTCCGTTACATTACGGCCAATGGGAATAAATTATTGCAAGTGCATTTTAATGATGTTACAGCCTTCCGAATGGTCTGAAATTTTAAATATATAAATTGTTGCAAAATTTTGTCGAATCATTTCAAATGTTATGAAAATCGGATGTATAGTTTAATAACAGGGACAGTCAAAAGTTTTCCGTTACATTACGGCCAATGGGAATAAATTATTGCAAGTGCATTTTAATGATGTTACAGCCTTCCGAATGGTCTGAAATTTTAAATATATAAATTGTTGCAAAATTTTGTCGAATCATTTCAAATGTTATGAAAATCGGATGTATAGTTTAATAACAGGGACAGTCAAAAGTTTTCCGTTACATTACGGCCAATGGGAATAAATTATTGCAAGTGCATTTTAATGATGTTACAGCCTTCCGAATGGTCTGAAATTTTAAATATATAAATTGTTGCAAAATTTTGTCGAATCATTTCAAATGTTATGAAAATCGGATGTATAGTTTAATAACAGGGACAGTCAAAAGTTTTCCGTTACATTACGGCCAATGGGAATAAATTATTGCAAGTGCATTTTAATGATGTTACAGCCTTCCGAATGGTCTGAAATTTTAAATATATAAATTGTTGCAAAATTTTGTCGAATCATTTCAAATGTTATGAAAATCGGATGTATAGTTTAATAACAGGGACAGTCAAAAGTTTTCCGTTACATTACGGCCAATGGGAATAAATTATTGCAAGTGCATTTTAATGATGTTACAGCCTTCCGAATGGTCTGAAATTTTAAATATATAAATTGTTACAAAATTTTGTCGAATCATTTCAAATGTTATGAAAATCGGCTGTATAGTTTAATAACAGGGACAGTCAAAAGTTTTCCGTTACATTACGGCCAATGGGAATAAATTATTGCAAGTGAATTTTAATGATGTTACAGCCTTCCGAATGGTCTGAAATTTTAAATATATAAATTGTTGCAAAATTTTGTCGAATCATTTCAAATGTTATGAAAATCGGCTGTATAGTTTAATAACAGGGGCAGTCAAAAGTTTTCCGTTACATTGCGGCCAATGGGAATAAATTATTGCAAGTGCATTTTAATGATGTTGCAGCCTTCCGAATGGTCTGAAATTTTAAATATATAAATTGTTGCAAAATTTTGTCGAATCATTTCAAATGTTATGAAAATCGGATGTATAGTTTAATAACAGGGACAGTCAAAAGTTTTCCGTTACATTACGGCCAATGGGAATAAATTATTGAGAGTGCATTTTAATGATGTTACAGCCTTTCGAATGGTCTGAAATTTTAAATATATAAATTGTTGCAAAATTTTGTCGAATCATTTCAAATGTTATGAAAATCGGATGTATAGTTTAATAACAGGGACAGTCAAAAGTTTTCCGTTACATTACGGCCAATGGGAATAAATTATTGCAAGTGCATTTTAATGATGTTACAGCCTTCCGAATGGTCTGAAATTTTAAATATATAAATTGTTGCAAAATTTTGTCGAATCATTTCAAATGTTATGAAAATCGGATGTATAGTATAATAACAGGGACAGTCAAATTTTTCCGTTACATTACGGCCAATGGGAATAAATTATTGCAAGTGCATTTTAATGATGTTACAGCCTTCCGAATGGTCTGAAATTTTAAATATATAAATTGTTGCAAAATTTTGTCGAATCATTTCAAATGTTATGAAAATCGGCTGTATAGTTTAATAACAGGGACAGTCAAAAGTTTTCCGTTACATTACGGCCAATGGGAATAAATTATTGCAAGTGCATTTTAATGATGTTACAGCCTTCCGAATGGTCTGAAATTTTAAATATATAAATTGTTGCAAAATTTTGTCGAATCATTTCAAATGTTATGAAAATCGGATGTATAGTTTAATAACAGGGACAGTCAAAAGTTTTCCGTTACATTACGGCCAATGGGAATAAATTATTGCAAGTGCATTTTAATGATGTTACAGCCTTCCGAATGGTCTGAAATTTTAAATATATAAATTGTTGCAAAATTTTGTCGAATCATTTCAAATGTTATGAAAATCGGCTGTATAGTTTAATAACAGGGACAGTCAAATGTTTTCCGTTACACTACGGCCAATGGGAATAAATTATTGCAAGTGCATTTTAATGATGTTACAGCCTTCCGAATGGTCTGAATTTTTAAATATATAAATTGTTGCAAAATTTTGTCGAATCATTTCAAATGTTATGAAAATCGGCTGTATAGTTTAATAACAGGGACAGTCAAAAGTTTTCCGTTACATTACGGCCAATGGGAATAAATTATTGCAAGTGCATTTTAATGATGTTACAGCCTTCCGAATGGTCTGAAATTTTAAATATATAAATTTTTGCAAAATTTTGTCGAATCATTTCAAATGTTATGAAAATCGGATGTATAGTTTAATAACAGGGACAGTCAAAAGTTTTCCGTTACATTACGGCCAATGGGAATAAATTATTGCAAGTGCATTTTAATGATGTTACAGCCTTCCGAATGGTCTGAAATTTTAAATATATAAATTGTTGCAAAATTTTGTCGAATCATTCCAAATGTTATGAAAATCGGCTGTATAGTTTAATAACAGGGACAGTCAAAAGTTTTCCGTTACATTACGGCCAATGGGAATACATTATTGCAAGTGCATTTTAATGATGTTACAGCCTTCCGAATGGTCTGAAATTTTAAATATATAAATTGTTGCAAAATTTTGTCGAATCATTTCAAATGTTATGAAAATCGGCTGTATAGTTTAATAACAGGGACAGTCAAAAGTTTTCCGTTACATTACGGCCAATGGGAATAAATTATTGCAAGTGCATTTTAATGATGTTACAGCCTTCCGAATGGTCTGAAATTTTAAATATATAAATTGTTGCAAAATTTTGTCGAATCATTTCAAATGTTATGAAAATCGGCTGTATAGTTTAATAACAGGGACAGTCAAAAGTTTTCCGTTACATTACGGCCAATGGGAGTAAATTATTGCAAGTGCATTTTAATGATGTTACAGCCTTCCGAATGGTCTGAAATTTTAAATATATAAATTGTTGCAAAATTTTGTCGAATCATTTCAAATGTTATGAAAATCGGCTGTATAGTTTAATAACAGGGACAGTCAAAAGTTTTCCGTTACATTACGGCCAATGGGAATAAATTATTGCAAGTGCATTTTAATGATGTTACAGCCTTCCGAATGGTCTGAAATTTTAAATATATAAATTGTTGCAAAATTTTGTCGAATCATTTCAAATGTTATGAAAATCGGCTGTATAGTTTAATAACAGGGACAGTCAAAAGTTTTCCGTTACATTACGGCCAATGGGAATAAATTATTGCAAGTGCATTTTAATGATGTTACAGCCTTCCGAATGGTCTGAAATTTTAAATATATAAATTGTTGCAAAATTTTGTCGAATCATTTCAAATGTTATGAAAATCGGATGTATAGTTTAATAACAGGGACAGTCAAAAGTTTTCCGTTACATTACGGCCAATGGGAATAAATTATTGAGAGTGCATTTTAATGATGTTACAGCCTTTCGAATGGTCTGAAATTTTAAATATATAAATTGTTGCAAAATTTTGTCGAATCATTTCAAATGTTATGAAAATCGGATGTATAGTTTAATAACAGGGACAGTCAAAAGTTTTCCGTTACATTACGGCCAATGGGAATAAATTATTGCAAGTGCATTTTAATGATGTTACAGCCTTTCGAATGGTCTGAAATTTTAAATATATAAATTGTTGCAAAATTTTGTCGAATCATTTCAAATGTTATGAAAATCGGCTGTATAGTTTAATAACAGGGACAGTCAAAAGTTTTCCGTTACATTACGGCCAATGGGAATAAATTATTGCAAGTGCATTTTAATGATGTTACAGCCTTCCGAATGGTCTGAAATTTTAAATATATAAATTGTTGCAAAATTTTGTCGAATCATTTCAAATGTTATGAAAATCGGCTGTATAGTTTAATAACAGGGACAGTCAAATGTTTTCCGTTACATTACGGCCAATGGGAATAAATTATTGCAAGTGCATTTTAATGATGTTACAGCCTTCCGAATGGTCTGAAATTTTAAATATATAAATTGTTGCAAAATTTTGTCGAATCATTTCAAATGTTATGAAAATCGGCTGTATAGTTTAATAACAGGGACAGTCAAAAGTTTTCCGTTACATTACGGCCAATGGGAATAAATTATTGCAAGTGCATTTTAATGATGTTACAGCCTTCCGAATGGTCTGAAATTTTAAATATATAAATTTTTGCAAAATTTTGTCGAATCATTTCAAATGTTATGAAAATCGGATGTATAGTTTAATAACAGGGACAGTCAAAAGTTTTCCGTTACATTACGGCCAATGGGAATAAATTATTGCAAGTGCATTTTAATGATGTTACAGCCTTCCGAATGGTCTGAAATTTTAAATATATAAATTGTTGCAAAATTTTGTCGAATCATTGCAAATGTTATGAAAATCGGCTGTATAGTTTAATAACAGGGACAGTCAAATGTTTTCCGTTACATTACGGCCAATGGGAATAAATTATTGCAAGTGCATTTTAATGATGTTACAGCCTTCCGAATGGTCTGAAATTTTAAATATATAAATTGTTGCAAAATTTTGTCGAATCATTTCAAATGTTATGAAAATCGGCTGTATAGTTTAATAACAGGGACAGTCAAAAGTTTTCCGTTACATTACGGCCAATGGGAATAAATTATTGCAAGTGCATTTGAATGATGTTACAGCCTTCCGAATGGTCTGAAATTTTAAATATATAAATTTTTGCAAAATTTTGTCGAATCATTTCAAATGTTATGAAAATCGGATGTATAGTTTAATAACAGGGACAGTCAAAAGTTTTCCGTTACATTACGGCCAATGGGAATACATTATTGCAAGTGCATTTTAATGATGTTACAGCCTTCCGAATGGTCTGAAATTTTAAATATATAAATTGTTGCAAAATTTTGTCGAATCATTTCAAATGTTATGAAAATCGGCTGTATAGTTTAATAACAGGGACAGTCAAAAGTTTTCCGTTACATTACGGCCAATGGGAATAAATTATTGCAAGTGCATTTTAATGATGTTACAGCCTTCCGAATGGTCTGAAATTTTAAATATATAAATTGTTGCAAAATTTTGTCGAATCATTTCAAATGTTATGAAAATCGGCTGTATAGTTTAATAACAGGGACAGTCAAAAGTTTTCCGTTACATTACGGCCAATGGGAGTAAATTATTGCAAGTGCATTTTAATGATGTTACAGCCTTCCGAATGGTCTGAAATTTTAAATATATAAATTGTTGCAAAATTTTGTCGAATCATTTCAAATGTTATGAAAATCGGCTGTATAGTTTAATAACAGGGACAGTCAAAAGTTGTCCGTTACATTACGGCCAATGGGAATAAATTATTGCAAGTGCATTTTAATGATGTTACAGCCTTCCGAATGGTCTGAAATTTTAAATATATAAATTGTTGCAAAATTTTGTCGAATCATTTCAAATGTTATGAAAATCGGCTGTATAGTTTAATAACAGGGACAGTCAAAAGTTTTCCGTTACATTACGGCCAATGGGAATAAATTATTGCAAGTGCATTTTAATGATGTTACAGCCTTCCGAATGGTCTGAAATTTTAAATATATAAATTGTTGCAAAATTTTGTCGAATCATTTCAAATGTTATGAAAATCGGCTGTATAGTTTAATAACAGGGACAGTCAAAAGTTTTCCGTTACATTACGGCCAATGGGAATAGATTATTGCAAGTGCATTTTAATGATGTTACAGCCTTCCGAATGGTCTGAAATTTTAAATATATAAATTGTTGCAAAATTTTGTCGAATCATTTCAAATGTTATGAAAATCGGCTGTATAGTTTAATAACAGGGACAGTCAAAAGTTTTCCGTTACATTACGGCCAATGGGAATAAATTATTGCAAGTGCATTTTAATGATGTTACAGCCTTCCGAATGGTCTGAAATTTTAAATATATAAATTGATGCAAAATTTTGTCGAATCATTTCAAATGTTATGAAAATCGGCTGTATAGTTTAATAACAGGGACAGTCAAAAGTTTTCCGTTACATTACGGCCAATGGGAATACATTATTGCAAGTGCATTTTAATGATGTTACAGCCTTCCGAATGGTCTGAAATTTTAAATATATAAATTGTTGCAAAATTTTGTCGAATCATTTCAAATGTTATGAAAATCGGCTGTATAGTTTAATAACAGGGACAGTCAAAAGTTTTCCGTTACATTACGGCCAATGGGAATAAATTATTGCAAGTACATTTTAATGATGTTACAGCCTTCCGAATGGTCTGAAATTTTAAATATATAAATTGTTGCAAAATTTTGTCGAATCATTTCAAATGTTATGAAAATCGGCTGTATAGTTTAATAACAGGGACAGTCAAAAGTTTTCCGTTACATTACGGCCAATGGGAATAAATTATTGCAAATGCATTTTAATGATGTTACAGCCCTCCGAATGGTCTGAAATTTTAAATATATAAATTGTTGCAAAATTTTGTCGAATCATTTCAAATGTTATGAAAATCGGCTGTATAGTTTAATAACAGGGACAGTCAAAAGTTTTCCGTTACATTACGGCCAATGGGAATAAATTATTGCAAGTGCATTTTAATGATGTTACAGCCTTCCGAATGGTCTGAAATTTTAAATATATAAATTGTTGCAAAATTTTGTCGAATCATTTCAAATGTTATGAAAATCGGATGTATAGTTTAATAACAGGGACAGTCAAAAGTTTTCCGTTACATTACGGCCAATGGGAATAAATTATTGCAAGTGCATTTTAATGATGTTACAGCCTTCCGAATGGTCTGAAATTTTAAATATATAAATTGTTGCAAAATTTTGTCGAATCATTCCAAATGTTATGAAAATCGGCTGCATAGTTTAATAACAGGGACAGTCAAAAGTTTTCCGTTACATTACGGCCAATGGGAGTAAATTATTGCAAGTGCATTTTAATGATTTTACAGCCTTCCGAATGGTCTGAAATTTTAAATATATAAATTGTTGCAAAATTTTGTCGAATCATTTCAAATGTTATGAAAATCGGCTGTATAGTTTAATAACAGGGACAGTCAAAAGTTTTCCGTTACATTACGGCCAATGGGAATAAATTATTGCAAGTGCATTTTAATGATGTTACAGCCTTCCGAATGGTCTGAAATTTTAAATATATAAATTGTTGCAAAATTTTGTCGAATCATTTCAAATGTTATGAAAATCGGCTGTATAGTTTAATAACAGGGACAGTCAAAAGTTTTCCGTTACATTACGGCCAATGGGAATAAATTATTGCAAGTGCATTTTAATGATGTTACAGCCTTCCGAATGGTCTGAAATTTTAAATATATAAATTGTTGCAAAATTTTGTCGAATCATTTCAAATGTTATGAAAATCGGCTGTATAGTTTAATAACAGGGACAGTCAAAAGTTTTCCGTTACATTACGGCCAATGGGAATAGATTATTGCAAGTGCATTTTAATGGTGTTACAGCCTTCCGAATGGTCTGAAATTTTAAATATATAAATTGTTGCAAAATTTTGTCGAATCATTTCAAATGTTATGAAAATCGGATGTATAGTTTAATAACACGGACAGTCAAAAGTTTTCCGTTACATTACGGCCAATGGGAATAAATTATTGCAAGTGCATTTTAATGATGTTACAGCCTTCCGAATGGTCTGAAATTTTAAATATATAAATTGTTGCAAAATTTTGTCGAATCATTTCAAATGTTATGAAAATCGGATGTATAGTTTAATAACAGGGACAGTCAAAAGTTTTCCGTTACATTACGGCCAATGGGAATAAATTATTGCAAGTGCATTTTAATGATGTTACAGCCTTCCGAATGGTCTGAAATTTTAAATATATAAATTGTTGCAAAATTTTGTTGAATCATTTCAAATGTTATGAAAATCGGATGTATAGTTTAATAACAGGGACAGTCAAAAGTTTTCCGTTACATTACGGCCAATGGGAATAAATTATTGCAAGTGCATTTTAATGATGTTACAGCCTTCCGAATGGTCTGAAATTTTAAATATATAAATTGTTACAAAATTTTGTCGAATCATTTCAAATGTTATGAAAATCGGCTGTATAGTTTAATAACAGGGACAGTCAAAAGTTTTCCGTTACATTACGGCCAATGGGAATAAATTATTGCAAGTGCATTTTAATGATGTTACAGCCTTCCGAATGGTCTGAAATTTTAAATATATAAATTGTTGCAAAATTTTGTCGAATCATTTCAAATGTTATGAAAATCGGCTGTATAGTTTAATAACAGGGGCAGTCAAAAGTCTTCCGTTACATTGCGGCCAATGGGAATAAATTATTGCAAGTGCATTTTAATGATGTTGCAGCCTTCCGAATGGTCTGAAATTTTAAATATATAAATTGTTGCAAAATTTTGTCGAATCATTTCAAATGTTATGAAAATCGGATGTATAGTTTAATAACAGGGACAGTCAAAAGTTTTCCGTTACATTACGGCCAATGGGAATAAATTATTGCAAGTGCATTTTAATGATGTTACAGCCTTCCGAATGGTCTGAAATTTTAAATATATAAATTGTTGCAAAATTTTGTCGAATCATTTCAAATGTTATGAAAATCGGATGTATAGTTTAATAACAGGGACAGTCAAAAGTTTTCCGTTACATTACGGCCAATGGGAATAAATTATTGCAAGTGCATTTTAATGATGTTACAGCCTTCCGAATGGTCTGAAATTTTAAATATATAAATTGTTGCAAAATTTTGTCGAATCATTTCAAATGTTATGAAAATCGGATGTATAGTTTAATAACAGGGACAGTCAAAAGTTTTCCGTTACATTACGGCCAATGGGAATAAATTATTGCAAGTGCATTTTAATGATGTTACAGCCTTCCGAATGGTCTGAAATTTTAAATATATAAATTGTTGCAAAATTTTGTCGAATCATTTCAAATGTTATGAAAATCGGATGTATAGTTTAATAACAGGGACAGTCAAAAGTTTTCCGTTACATTACGGCCAATGGGAATAAATTATTGCAAGTGCATTTTAATGATGTTACAGCCTTCCGAATGGTCTGAAATTTTAAATATATAAATTGTTGCAAAATTTTGTCGAATCATTTCAAATGTTATGAAAATCGGATGTATAGTTTAATAACAGGGACAGTCAAAAGTTTTCCGTTACATTACGGCCAATGGGAATAAATTATTGCAAGTGCATTTTAATGATGTTACAGCCTTCCGAATGGTCTGAAATTTTAAATATATAAATTGTTACAAAATTTTGTCGAATCATTTCAAATGTTATGAAAATCGGCTGTATAGTTTAATAACAGGGACAGTCAAAAGTTTTCCGTTACATTACGGCCAATGGGAATAAATTATTGCAAGTGAATTTTAATGATGTTACAGCCTTCCGAATGGTCTGAAATTTTAAATATATAAATTGTTGCAAAATTTTGTCGAATCATTTCAAATGTTATGAAAATCGGCTGTATAGTTTAATAACAGGGGCAGTCAAAAGTTTTCCGTTACATTGCGGCCAATGGGAATAAATTATTGCAAGTGCATTTTAATGATGTTGCAGCCTTCCGAATGGTCTGAAATTTTAAATATATAAATTGTTGCAAAATTTTGTCGAATCATTTCAAATGTTATGAAAATCGGATGTATAGTTTAATAACAGGGACAGTCAAAAGTTTTCCGTTACATTACGGCCAATGGGAATAAATTATTGAGAGTGCATTTTAATGATGTTACAGCCTTTCGAATGGTCTGAAATTTTAAATATATAAATTGTTGCAAAATTTTGTCGAATCATTTCAAATGTTATGAAAATCGGATGTATAGTTTAATAACAGGGACAGTCAAAAGTTTTCCGTTACATTACGGCCAATGGGAATAAATTATTGCAAGTGCATTTTAATGATGTTACAGCCTTCCGAATGGTCTGAAATTTTAAATATATAAATTGTTGCAAAATTTTGTCGAATCATTTCAAATGTTATGAAAATCGGATGTATAGTATAATAACAGGGACAGTCAAATTTTTCCGTTACATTACGGCCAATGGGAATAAATTATTGCAAGTGCATTTTAATGATGTTACAGCCTTCCGAATGGTCTGAAATTTTAAATATATAAATTGTTGCAAAATTTTGTCGAATCATTTCAAATGTTATGAAAATCGGCTGTATAGTTTAATAACAGGGACAGTCAAAAGTTTTCCGTTACATTACGGCCAATGGGAATAAATTATTGCAAGTGCATTTTAATGATGTTACAGCCTTCCGAATGGTCTGAAATTTTAAATATATAAATTGTTGCAAAATTTTGTCGAATCATTTCAAATGTTATGAAAATCGGATGTATAGTTTAATAACAGGGACAGTCAAAAGTTTTCCGTTACATTACGGCCAATGGGAATAAATTATTGCAAGTGCATTTTAATGATGTTACAGCCTTCCGAATGGTCTGAAATTTTAAATATATAAATTGTTGCAAAATTTTGTCGAATCATTTCAAATGTTATGAAAATCGGCTGTATAGTTTAATAACAGGGACAGTCAAATGTTTTCCGTTACACTACGGCCAATGGGAATAAATTATTGCAAGTGCATTTTAATGATGTTACAGCCTTCCGAATGGTCTGAATTTTTAAATATATAAATTGTTGCAAAATTTTGTCGAATCATTTCAAATGTTATGAAAATCGGCTGTATAGTTTAATAACAGGGACAGTCAAAAGTTTTCCGTTACATTACGGCCAATGGGAATAAATTATTGCAAGTGCATTTTAATGATGTTACAGCCTTCCGAATGGTCTGAAATTTTAAATATATAAATTTTTGCAAAATTTTGTCGAATCATTTCAAATGTTATGAAAATCGGATGTATAGTTTAATAACAGGGACAGTCAAAAGTTTTCCGTTACATTACGGCCAATGGGAATAAATTATTGCAAGTGCATTTTAATGATGTTACAGCCTTCCGAATGGTCTGAAATTTTAAATATATAAATTGTTGCAAAATTTTGTCGAATCATTCCAAATGTTATGAAAATCGGCTGTATAGTTTAATAACAGGGACAGTCAAAAGTTTTCCGTTACATTACGGCCAATGGGAATACATTATTGCAAGTGCATTTTAATGATGTTACAGCCTTCCGAATGGTCTGAAATTTTAAATATATAAATTGTTGCAAAATTTTGTCGAATCATTTCAAATGTTATGAAAATCGGCTGTATAGTTTAATAACAGGGACAGTCAAAAGTTTTCCGTTACATTACGGCCAATGGGAATAAATTATTGCAAGTGCATTTTAATGATGTTACAGCCTTCCGAATGGTCTGAAATTTTAAATATATAAATTGTTGCAAAATTTTGTCGAATCATTTCAAATGTTATGAAAATCGGCTGTATAGTTTAATAACAGGGACAGTCAAAAGTTTTCCGTTACATTACGGCCAATGGGAGTAAATTATTGCAAGTGCATTTTAATGATGTTACAGCCTTCCGAATGGTCTGAAATTTTAAATATATAAATTGTTGCAAAATTTTGTCGAATCATTTCAAATGTTATGAAAATCGGCTGTATAGTTTAATAACAGGGACAGTCAAAAGTTTTCCGTTACATTACGGCCAATGGGAATAAATTATTGCAAGTGCATTTTAATGATGTTACAGCCTTCCGAATGGTCTGAAATTTTAAATATATAAATTGTTGCAAAATTTTGTCGAATCATTTCAAATGTTATGAAAATCGGCTGTATAGTTTAATAACAGGGACAGTCAAAAGTTTTCCGTTACATTACGGCCAATGGGAATAAATTATTGCAAGTGCATTTTAATGATGTTACAGCCTTCCGAATGGTCTGAAATTTTAAATATATAAATTGTTGCAAAATTTTGTCGAATCATTTCAAATGTTATGAAAATCGGATGTATAGTTTAATAACAGGGACAGTCAAAAGTTTTCCGTTACATTACGGCCAATGGGAATAAATTATTGAGAGTGCATTTTAATGATGTTACAGCCTTTCGAATGGTCTGAAATTTTAAATATATAAATTGTTGCAAAATTTTGTCGAATCATTTCAAATGTTATGAAAATCGGATGTATAGTTTAATAACAGGGACAGTCAAAAGTTTTCCGTTACATTACGGCCAATGGGAATAAATTATTGCAAGTGCATTTTAATGATGTTACAGCCTTCCGAATGGTCTGAAATTTTAAATATATAAATTGTTGCAAAATTTTGTCGAATCATTTCAAATGTTATGAAAATCGGATGTATAGTATAATAACAGGGACAGTCAAAAGTTTTCCGTTACATTACGGCCAATGGGAATAAATTATTGCAAGTGCATTTTAATGATGTTACAGCCTTTCGAATGGTCTGAAATTTTAAATATATAAATTGTTGCAAAATTTTGTCGAATCATTTCAAATGTTATGAAAATCGGCTGTATAGTTTAATAACAGGGACAGTCAAAAGTTTTCCGTTACATTACGGCCAATGGGAATAAATTATTGCAAGTGCATTTTAATGATGTTACAGCCTTCCGAATGGTCTGAAATTTTAAATATATAAATTGTTGCAAAATTTTGTCGAATCATTTCAAATGTTATGAAAATCGGCTGTATAGTTTAATAACAGGGACAGTCAAATGTTTTCCGTTACATTACGGCCAATGGGAATAAATTATTGCAAGTGCATTTTAATGATGTTACAGCCTTCCGAATGGTCTGAAATTTTAAATATATAAATTGTTGCAAAATTTTGTCGAATCATTTCAAATGTTATGAAAATCGGCTGTATAGTTTAATAACAGGGACAGTCAAAAGTTTTCCGTTACATTACGGCCAATGGGAATAAATTATTGCAAGTGCATTTTAATGATGTTACAGCCTTCCGAATGGTCTGAAATTTTAAATATATAAATTTTTGCAAAATTTTGTCGAATCATTTCAAATGTTATGAAAATCGGATGTATAGTTTAATAACAGGGACAGTCAAAAGTTTTCCGTTACATTACGGCCAATGGGAATAAATTATTGCAAGTGCATTTTAATGATGTTACAGCCTTCCGAATGGTCTGAAATTTTAAATATATAAATTGTTGCAAAATTTTGTCGAATCATTGCAAATGTTATGAAAATCGGCTGTATAGTTTAATAACAGGGACAGTCAAATGTTTTCCGTTACATTACGGCCAATGGGAATAAATTATTGCAAGTGCATTTTAATGATGTTACAGCCTTCCGAATGGTCTGAAATTTTAAATATATAAATTGTTGCAAAATTTTGTCGAATCATTTCAAATGTTATGAAAATCGGCTGTATAGTTTAATAACAGGGACAGTCAAAAGTTTTCCGTTACATTACGGCCAATGGGAATAAATTATTGCAAGTGCATTTGAATGATGTTACAGCCTTCCGAATGGTCTGAAATTTTAAATATATAAATTTTTGCAAAATTTTGTCGAATCATTTCAAATGTTATGAAAATCGGATGTATAGTTTAATAACAGGGACAGTCAAAAGTTTTCCGTTACATTACGGCCAATGGGAATACATTATTGCAAGTGCATTTTAATGATGTTACAGCCTTCCGAATGGTCTGAAATTTTAAATATATAAATTGTTGCAAAATTTTGTCGAATCATTTCAAATGTTATGAAAATCGGCTGTATAGTTTAATAACAGGGACAGTCAAAAGTTTTCCGTTACATTACGGCCAATGGGAATAAATTATTGCAAGTGCATTTTAATGATGTTACAGCCTTCCGAATGGTCTGAAATTTTAAATATATAAATTGTTGCAAAATTTTGTCGAATCATTTCAAATGTTATGAAAATCGGCTGTATAGTTTAATAACAGGGACAGTCAAAAGTTTTCCGTTACATTACGGCCAATGGGAGTAAATTATTGCAAGTGCATTTTAATGATGTTACAGCCTTCCGAATGGTCTGAAATTTTAAATATATAAATTGTTGCAAAATTTTGTCGAATCATTTCAAATGTTATGAAAATCGGCTGTATAGTTTAATAACAGGGACAGTCAAAAGTTGTCCGTTACATTACGGCCAATGGGAATAAATTATTGCAAGTGCATTTTAATGATGTTACAGCCTTCCGAATGGTCTGAAATTTTAAATATATAAATTGTTGCAAAATTTTGTCGAATCATTTCAAATGTTATGAAAATCGGCTGTATAGTTTAATAACAGGGACAGTCAAAAGTTTTCCGTTACATTACGGCCAATGGGAATAAATTATTGCAAGTGCATTTTAATGATGTTACAGCCTTCCGAATGGTCTGAAATTTTAAATATATAAATTGTTGCAAAATTTTGTCGAATCATTTCAAATGTTATGAAAATCGGCTGTATAGTTTAATAACAGGGACAGTCAAAAGTTTTCCGTTACATTACGGCCAATGGGAATAGATTATTGCAAGTGCATTTTAATGATGTTACAGCCTTCCGAATGGTCTGAAATTTTAAATATATAAATTGTTGCAAAATTTTGTCGAATCATTTCAAATGTTATGAAAATCGGCTGTATAGTTTAATAACAGGGACAGTCAAAAGTTTTCCGTTACATTACGGCCAATGGGAATAAATTATTGCAAGTGCATTTTAATGATGTTACAGCCTTCCGAATGGTCTGAAATTTTAAATATATAAATTGATGCAAAATTTTGTCGAATCATTTCAAATGTTATGAAAATCGGCTGTATAGTTTAATAACAGGGACAGTCAAAAGTTTTCCGTTACATTACGGCCAATGGGAATAAATTATTGCAAGTGCATTTTAATGATGTTACAGCCTTCCGAATGGTCTGAAATTTTAAATATATAAATTGTTGCAAAATTTTGTCGAATCATTTCAAATGTTATGAAAATCGGCTGTATAGTTTAATAACAGGGACAGTCAAAGTTTTCCGTTACATTACGGCCAATGGGAATAAATTATTGCAAGTGCATTTTAATGATGTTACAGCCTTCCGAATGGTCTGAAATTTTAAATATATAAATTGTTGCAAAATTTTGTCGAATCATTTCAAATGTTATGAAAATCGGCTGTATAGTTTAATAACAGGGACAGTCAAAAGTTTTCCGTTACATTACGGCCAATGGGAATAAATTATTGCAAGTGCATTTTAATGATGTTACAGCCCTTCCGAATGGTCTGAAATTTTAAATATATAAATTGTTGCAAAATTTTGTCGAATCATTTCAAATGTTATGAAAATCGGCTGTATAGTTTAATAACAGGGACAGTCAAAAGTTTTCCGTTACATTACGGCCAATGGGAATAAATTATTGCAAGTGCATTTTAATGATGTTACAGCCTTCCGAATGGTCTGAAATTTTAAATATATAAATTGTTGCAAAATTTTGTCGAATCATTTCAAATGTTATGAAAATCGGATGTATAGTTTAATAACAGGGACAGTCAAAAGTTTTCCGTTACATTACGGCCAATGGGAATAAATTATTGCAAGTGCATTTTAATGATGTTACAGCCTTCCGAATGGTCTGAAATTTTAAATATATAAATTGTTGCAAAATTTTGTCGAATCATTCCAAATGTTATGAAAATCGGCTGTATAGTTTAATAACAGGGACAGTCAAAAGTTTTCCGTTACATTACGGCCAATGGGAGTAAATTATTGCAAGTGCATTTTAATGATTTTACAGCCTTCCGAATGGTCTGAAATTTTAAATATATAAATTGTTGCAAAATTTTGTCGAATCATTTCAAATGTTATGAAAATCGGCTGTATAGTTTAATAACAGGGACAGTCAAAAGTTTTCCGTTACATTACGGCCAATGGGAATAAATTATTGCAAGTGCATTTTAATGATGTTACAGCCTTCCGAATGGTCTGAAATTTTAAATATATAAATTGTTGCAAAATTTTTGTCGAATCATTTCAAATGTTATGAAAATCGGCTGTATAGTTTAATAACAGGGACAGTCAAAAGTTTTCCGTTACATTACGGCCAATGGGAATAAATTATTGCAAGTGCATTTTAATGATGTTACAGCCTTCCGAATGGTCTGAAATTTTAAATATATAAATTGTTGCAAAATTTTGTCGAATCATTTCAAATGTTATGAAAATCGGCTGTATAGTTTAATAACAGGGACAGTCAAAAGTTTTCCGTTACATTACGGCCAATGGGAATAGATTATTGCAAGTGCATTTTAATGGATGTTACAGCCTTCCGAATGGTCTGAAATTTTAAATATATAAATTGTTGCAAAATTTTGTCGAATCATTTCAAATGTTATGAAAATCGGCTGTATAGTTTAATAACAGGGACAGTCAAAAGTTTTCCGTTACATTACGGCCAATGGGAATAAATTATTGCAAGTGCATTTTAATGATGTTACAGCCTTCCGAATGGTCTGAAATTTTAAATATATAAATTGTTGCAAAATTTTGTCGAATCATTTCAAATGTTATGAAAATCGGCTGTATAGTTTAATAACAGGGACAGTCAAAAGTTTTCCGTTACATTACGGCCAATGGGAATAAATTATTGCAAGTGCATTTTAATGATGTTACAGCCTTCCGAATGGTCTGAAATTTTAAATATATAAATTGTTGCAAAATTTTGTCGAATCATTTCAAATGTTATGAAAATCGGCTGTATAGTTTAATAACAGGGACAGTCAAAAGTTTTCCGTTACATTACGGCCAATGGGAAATACATTATTGCAAGTGCATTTTAATGATGTTACAGCCTTCCGAATGGTCTGAAATTTTAAATATATAAATTGTTGCAAAATTTTGTCGAATCATTTCAAATGTTATTAAAATCGGCTGTATAGTTTAATAACAGGGACAGTCAAAAGTTTTCCGTTACATTACGGCCAATGGGAATAAATTATTGCAAGTGCATTTTAATGATGTTACAGCCTTCCGAATGGTCTGAAATTTTAAATATATAAATTGTTACAAAATTTTGTCGAATCATTTCAAATGTTATGAAAATCGGCTGTATAGTTTAATAACAGGGACAGTCAAAAGTTTTCCGTTACATTACGGCCAATGGGAATAAATTATTGCAAGTGAATTTTAATGATGTTACAGCCTTCCGAATGGTCTGAAATTTTAAATATATAAATTGTTGCAAAATTTTGTCGAATCATTTCAAATGTTATGAAAATCGGCTGTATAGTTTAATAACAGGGGCAGTCAAAAGTTTTCCGTTACATTGCGGCCAATGGGAATAAATTATTGCAAGTGCATTTTAATGATGTTGCAGCCTTCCGAATGGTCTGAAATTTTAAATATATAAATTGTTGCAAAATTTTGTCGAATCATTTCAAATGTTATGAAAATCGGATGTATGTTTAATAACAGGGACAGTCAAAAGTTTTCCGTTACATTACGGCCAATGGGAATAAATTATTGAGAGTGCATTTTAATGATGTTACAGCCTTTCGAATGGTCTGAAATTTTAAATATATAAATTGTTGCAAAATTTTGTCGAATCATTTCAAATGTTATGAAAATCGGATGTATAGTTTAATAACAGGGACAGTCAAAAGTTTTCCGTTACATTACGGCCAATGGGAATAAATTATTGCAAGTGCATTTTAATGATGTTACAGCCTTCCGAATGGTCTGAAATTTTAAATATATAAATTGTTGCAAAATTTTGTCGAATCATTTCAAATGTTATGAAAATCGGATGTATAGTATAATAACAGGGACAGTCAAAAGTTTTCCGTTACATTACGGCCAATGGGAATAAATTATTGCAAGTGCATTTTTAATGATGTTACAGCCTTCCGAATGGTCTGAAATTTTAAATATATAAATTGTTGCAAAATTTTGTCGAATCATTTCAAATGTTATGAAAATCGGCTGTTATAGTTTAATAACAGGGACAGTCAAAAGTTTTCCGTTACATTACGGCCAATGGGAATAAATTATTGCAAGTGCATTTTAATGATGTTACAGCCTTCCGAATGGTCTGAAATTTTAAATATATAAATTGTTGCAAAATTTTGTCGAATCATTTCAAATGTTATGAAAATCGGCTGTATAGTTTAATAACAGGGACAGTCAAAAGTTTTTCCGTTACATTACGGCCAATGGGAATACATTATTGCAAGTGCGTTTTAATGATGTTACAGCCTTCCGAATGGTCTGAAATTTAAATATATAAATTGTTGCAAAATTTTGTCGAATCATTTCAAATGTTATTAAAATCGGCTGTATAGTTTAATAACAGGGACAGTCAAAAGTTTTCCGTTACATTACGGCCAATGGGAATAAATTATTGCAAGTGCATTTTAATGATGTTACAGCCTTCCGAATGGTCTGAAATTTTAAATATATAAATTGTTACAAATTTTGTCGAATCATTTCAAATGTTATGAAAATCGGCTGTATAGTTTAATCAGGGACAGTCAAAAGTTTTCCGTTACATTAGGGCCAATGGGAATACATTATTGCAAGTGCATTTTAATGATGTTACAGCCTTCCGAATGGTCTGAAATTTTAAATATATAAATTGTTGCAAAATTTTGTCGAATCATTTCAAATGTTATGAAAATCGGCTGTATAGTTTAATAACAGGGACAGTCAAAAGTTTTCCGTTACATTACGGCCAATGGGAATAAATTATTGCAAGTGCATTTTAATGATGTTACAGCCTTCCGAATGGTCTGAAATTTTAAATATATAAATTGTTGCAAAATTTTGTCGAATCATTTCAAATGTTATGAAAATCGGCTGTATAGTTTAATAACAGAGACAGTCAAAAGTTTTCCGTTACATTACGGCCAATGGGAATAAATTATTGCAAGTGCATTTTAATGATGTTACAGCCTTCCGAATGGTCTGAAATTTTAAATATATAAATTGTTGCAAAATTTTGTCGAATCATTTCAAATGTTATGAAAATCGGCTGTATAGTTTAATAACAGGGACAGTCAAAAGTTTTCCGTTACATTACGGCCAATGGGAATAAATTATTGCAAGTGCATTTTAATGATGTTACAGCCTTCCGAATGGTCTGAAATTTTAAATATATAAATTGTTGCAAAATTTTGTCGAATCATTTCAAATGTTATGAAAATCGGCTGTATAGTTTAATAACAGGGACAGTCAAAAGTTTTCCGTTACATTACGGCCAATGGGAATACATTATTGCAAGTGCATTTTAATGATGTTACAGCCTTCCGAATGGTCTGAAATTTTAAATATATAAATTGTTGCAAAATTTTGTCGAATCATTTCAAATGTTATGAAAATCGGCTGTATAGTTTAATAACAGGGACAGTCAAAAGTTTTCCGTTACATTACGGCCAATGGGAATAAATTATTGCAAGTGCATTTTAATGATGTTACAGCCTTCCGAATGGTCTGAAATTTTAAATATATAAATTGTTGCAAAATTTTGTCGAATCATTTCAAATGTTATGAAAATCGGCTGTATAGTTTAATAACAGAGACAGTCAAAAGTTTTCCGTTACATTACGGCCAATGGGAATAAATTATTGCAAGTGCATTTTAATGATGTTACAGCCTTCCGAATGGTCTGAAATTTTAAATATATAAATTGTTGCAAAATTTTGTCGAATCATTTCAAATGTTATGAAAATCGGCTGTATAGTTTAATAACAGGGACAGTCAAAAGTTTTCCGTTACATTACGGCCAATGGGAATAAATTATTGCAAGTGCATTTTAATGATGTTACAGCCTTCCGAATGGTCTGAAATTTTAAATATATAAATTGTTGCAAAATTTTGTCGAATCATTTCAAAAGTTATGAAAATCGGCTGTATAGTTTAATAACAGGGACAGTCAAAAGTTTTCCGTTACATTACGGCCAATGGGAATACATTATTGCAAGTGCATTTTAATGATGTTACAGCCTTCCGAATGGTCTGAAATTTTAAATATATAAATTGTTTCAAAATTTTGTCGAATCATTTCAAATGTTATGAAAATCGGCTGTATAGTTTAATAACAGGGACAGTCAAAAGTTTTCCGTTACATTACGGCCAATGGGAATAAATTATTGCAAGTGCATTTTAATGATGTTACAGCTTTCCGAATGGTCTGAAATTTTAAATATATAAATTGTTGCAAAATTTTGTCGAATCATTTCAAATGTTATGAAAATCGACTGTATAGTTTAATAACAGGGACAGTCAAAAGTTTTCCGTTACATTACGGCCAATGGGAATAAATTATTGCAAGTGCATTTTAATGATGTTACAGCCTTCCGAATGGTCCGAAATTTTAAATATATAAATTGTTGCAAAATTTTGTCGAATCATTCCAAATGTTATGAAAATCGGCTGTATAGTTTAATAACAGGGACAGTCAAAAGTTTTCCGTTACATTACGGCCAATGGGAGTAAATTTTTGCAAGTGCATTTTAATGATGTTACAGCCTTCCGAATGGTCTGAAATTTTAAATATATAAATTGTTGCAAAATTTTGTCGAATCATTTCAAATGTTATGAAAATCGGCTGTATAGTTTAATAACAGGGACAGTCAAAAGTTTTCCGTTACATTACGGCCAATGGGAATAAATTATTGCAAGTGCATTTTAATGATGTTACAGCCTTCCGAATGGTCTGAAATTTTAAATATATAAATTGTTGCAAAATTTTGTCGAATCATTTCAAATGTTATGAAAATCGGCTGTATAGTTTAATAACAGGGACAGTCAAAAGTTTTCCGTTAAATTACGGCCAATGGGAATAGATTATTGCAAGTGCATTTTAATGATGTTACAGCCTTCCGAATGGTCTGAAATTTTAAATATATAAATTGTTGCAAAATTTTGTTGAATCATTTCAAATGTTATGAAAATCGGCTGTATAGTTTAATAACAGGGACAGTCAAAAGTTTTCCGTTACATTACGGCCAATGGGAATAAATTATTGCAAGTGCATTTTAATGATGTTACAGCCTTCCGAATGGTCTGAAATTTTAAATATATAAATTGTTGCAAAATTTTGTCGAATCATTTCAAATGTTATGAAAATCGGCTGTATAGTTTAATAACAGGGACAGTCAAAAGTTTTCCGTTACATTACGGCCAATGAGAATAAATTATTGCAAGTGCATTTTAATGATGTTACAGCCTTCCGAATGGTCTGAAATTTTAAATATATAAATTGTTGCAAAATTTTGTCGAATCATTTCAAATGTTATGAAAATCGGCTGTATAGTTTAATAACAGGGACAGTCAAAAGTTTTCCGTTACATTACGGCCAATGGGAATAAATTATTGCAAGTGCATTTTAATGATGTTACAGCCTTCCGAATGGTCTGAAATTTTAAATATATAAATTGTTGCAAAATTTTGTCGAATCATTTCAAATGTTATGAAAATCGGCTGTATAGTTTAATAACAGGGACAGTCAAAAGTTTTCCGTTACATTACGGCCAATGGGAATAAATTATTGCAAGTGCATTTTAATGATGTTACAGCCTTCCGAATGGTCTGAAATTTTAAATATATAAATTGTTGCAAAATTTTGTCGAATCATTCCAAATGTTATGAAAATCGGCTGTATAGTTTAATAACAGGGACAGTCAAAAGTTTTCTGTTACATTACGGCCAATGGGAATACATTATTGCAAGTGCATTTTAATGATGTTACAGCCTTCCGAATGGTCTGAAATTTTAAATATATAAATTGTTGCAAAATTTTGTCGAATCATTTCAAATGTTATGAAAATCGGCTGTATAGTTTAATAACAGGGACAGTCAAAAGTTTTCCGTTACATTACGGCATATGGGAATAAATTATTGCAAGTGCATTTTAATGATGTTACAGCCTTCCGAATGGTCTGAAATTTTAAATATATAAATTGTTGCAAAATTTTGTCGAATCATTTCAAATGTTATGAAAATCGGCTGTATAGTTTAATAACAGGGACAGTCAAAAGTTTTCCGTTACATTACGGCCAATGGGAGTAAATTATTGCAAGTGCATTTTAATGATGTTACAGCCTTCCGAATGGTCTGAAATTTTAAATATATAAATTGTTGCAAAATTTTGTCGAATCATTTCAAATGTTATGAAAATCGGCTGTATAGTTTAATAACAGGGACAGTCAAAAGTTTTCCGTTACATTACGGCCAATGGGTATAAATTATTGCAAGTGCATTTTAATGATGTTACAGCCTTCCGAATGGTCTGAAATTTTAAATATATAAATTGTTGCAAAATTTTGTCGAATCATTTCAAATGTTATGAAAATCGGCTGTATAGTTTAATAACAGGGACAGTCAAAAGTTTTCCGTTACATTACGGCCAATGGGAATAAATTATTGCAAGTGCATTTTAATGATGTTACAGCCTTCCGAATGGTCTGAAATTTTAAATATATAAATTGTTGCAAAATTTTGTCGAATCATTTCAAATGTTATGAAAATCGGCTGTATAGTTTAATAACAGGGACAGTCAAAAGTTTTCCGTTACATTAGGGCCAATGGGAATACATTATTGCAAGTGCATTTTAATGATGTTACAGCCTTCCGAATGGTCTGAAATTTTAAATATATAAATTGTTGCAAAATTTTGTCGAATCATTTCAAATGTTATGAAAATCGGCTGTATAGTTTAATAACAGGGACAGTCAAAAGTTTTCCGTTACATTACGGCCAATGGGAATAAATTATTGCAAGTGCATTTTAATGATGTTACAGCCTTCCGAATGGTCTGAAATTTTAAATATATAAATTGTTGCAAAATTTTGTCGAATCATTTCAAATGTTATGAAAATCGGCTGTATAGTTTAATAACAGAGACAGTCAAAAGTTTTCCGTTACATTACGGCCAATGGGAATAAATTATTGCAAGTGCATTTTAATGATGTTACAGCCTTCCGAATGGTCTGAAATTTTAAATATATAAATTGTTGCAAAATTTTGTCGAATCATTTCAAATGTTATGAAAATCGGCTGTATAGTTTAATAACAGGGACAGTCAAAAGTTTTCCGTTACATTACGGCCAATGGGAATAAATTATTGCAAGTGCATTTTAATGATGTTACAGCCTTCCGAATGGTCTGAAATTTTAAATATATAAATTGTTGCAAAATTTTGTCGAATCATTTCAAATGTTATGAAAATCGGCTGTATAGTTTAATAACAGGGACAGTCAAAAGTTTTCCGTTACATTACGGCCAATGGGAATACATTATTGCAAGTGCATTTTAATGATGTTACAGCCTTCCGAATGGTCTGAAATTTTAAATATATAAATTGTTGCAAAATTTTGTCGAATCATTTCAAATGTTATGAAAATCGGCTGTATAGTTTAATAACAGGGACAGTCAAAAGTTTTCCGTTACATTACGGCCAATGGGAATAAATTATTGCAAGTGCATTTTAATGATGTTACAGCCTTCCGAATGGTCTGAAATTTTAAATATATAAATTGTTGCAAAATTTTGTCGAATCATTTCAAATGTTATGAAAATCGGCTGTATAGTTTAATAACAGAGACAGTCAAAAGTTTTCCGTTACATTACGGCCAATGGGAATAAATTATTGCAAGTGCATTTTAATGATGTTACAGCCTTCCGAATGGTCTGAAATTTTAAATATATAAATTGTTGCAAAATTTTGTCGAATCATTTCAAATGTTATGAAAATCGGCTGTATAGTTTAATAACAGGGACAGTCAAAAGTTTTCCGTTACATTACGGCCAATGGGAATAAATTATTGCAAGTGCATTTTAATGATGTTACAGCCTTCCGAATGGTCTGAAATTTTAAATATATAAATTGTTGCAAAATTTTGTCGAATCATTTCAAAAGTTATGAAAATCGGCTGTATAGTTTAATAACAGGGACAGTCAAAAGTTTTCCGTTACATTACGGCCAATGGGAATACATTATTGCAAGTGCATTTTAATGATGTTACAGCCTTCCGAATGGTCTGAAATTTTAAATATATAAATTGTTGCAAAATTTTGTCGAATCATTTCAAATGTTATGAAAATCGGCTGTATAGTTTAATAACAGGGACAATCAAAAGTTTTCCGTTACATTACGGCCAATGGGAATAAATTATTGCAAGTGCATTTTAATGATGTTACAGCTTTCCGAATGGTCTGAAATTTTAAATATATAAATTGTTGCAAAATTTTGTCGAATCATTTCAAATGTTATGAAAATCGACTGTATAGTTTAATAACAGGGACAGTCAAAAGTTTTCCGTTACATTACGGCCAATGGGAATAAATTATTGCAAGTGCATTTTAATGATGTTACAGCCTTCCGAATGGTCCGAAATTTTAAATATATAAATTGTTGCAAAATTTTGTCGAATCATTTCAAATGTTATGAAAATCGGCTGTATAGTTTAATAACAGGGACAGTCAAAAGTTTTCCGTTACATTACGGCCAATGAGAATAAATTATTGCAAGTGCATTTTAATGATGTTACAGCCTTCCGAATGGTCTGAAATTTTAAATATATAAATTGTTGCAAAATTTTGTCGAATCATTTCAAATGTTATGAAAATCGGCTGTATAGTTTAATAACAGGGACAGTCAAAAGTTTTCCGTTACATTACGGCCAATGGGAATAAATTATTGCAAGTGCATTTTAATGATGTTACAGCCTTCCGAATGGTCTGAAATTTTAAATATATAAATTGTTGCAAAATTTTGTCGAATCATTTCAAATGTTATGAAAATCGGCTGTATAGTTTAATAACAGGGACAGTCAAAAGTTTTCCGTTACATTACGGCCAATGGGAATAAATTATTGCAAGTGCATTTTAATGATGTTACAGCCTTCCGAATGGTCTGAAATTTTAAATATATAAATTGTTGCAAAATTTTGTCGAATCATTCCAAATGTTATGAAAATCGGCTGTATAGTTTAATAACAGGGACAGTCAAAAGTTTTCTGTTACATTACGGCCAATGGGAATACATTATTGCAAGTGCATTTTAATGATGTTACAGCCTTCCGAATGGTCTGAAATTTTAAATATATAAATTGTTGCAAAATTTTGTTGAATCATTTCAAATGTTATGAAAATCGGCTGTATAGTTTAATAACAGGGACAGTCAAAAGTTTTCCGTTACATTACGGCCAATGGGAATAAATTATTGCAAGTGCATTTTAATGATGTTACAGCCTTCCGAATGGTCTGAAATTTTAAATATATAAATTGTTGCAAAATTTTGTCGAATCATTTCAAATGTTATGAAAATCGGCTGTATAGTTTAATAACAGGGACAGTCAAAAGTTTTCCGTTACATTACGGCCAATGAGAATAAATTATTGCAAGTGCATTTTAATGATGTTACAGCCTTCCGAATGGTCTGAAATTTTAAATATATAAATTGTTGCAAAATTTTGTCGAATCATTTCAAATGTTATGAAAATCGGCTGTATAGTTTAATAACAGGGACAGTCAAAAGTTTTCCGTTACATTACGGCCAATGGGAATACATTATTGCAAGTGCATTTTAATGATGTTACAGCCTTCCGAATGGTCTGAAATTTTAAATATATAAATTGTTGCAAAATTTTGTCGAATCATTTCAAATGTTATGAAAATCGGCTGTATAGTTTAATAACAGGGACAGTCAAAAGTTTTCCGTTACATTACGGCCAATGGAAATAAATTATTGCAAGTGCATTTTAATGATGTTACAGCCTTCCGAATGGTCTGAAATTTTAAATATATAAATTGTTGCAAAATTTTGTCGAATCATTTCAAATGTTATGAAAATCGGCTGTATAGTTTAATAACAGGGACAGTCAAAAGTTTTCCGTTACATTACGGCCAATGGGAATAAATTATTGCAAGTGCATTTTAATGATGTTACAGCCTTCCGAATGGTCTGAAATTTTAAATATATAAATTGTTGCAAAATTTTGTCGAATCATTTCAAATGTTATGAAAATCGGCTGTATAGTTTAATAACAGGGACAGTCAAAAGTTTTCCGTTACATTACGGCCAATGGGAATAAATTATTGCAAGTGCATTTTAATGATGTTACAGCCTTCCGAATGGTCTGAAATTTTAAATATATAAATTGTTGCAAAATTTTGTCGAATCATTTCAAATGTTATGAAAATCGGCTGTATAGTTTAATAACAGGGACAGTCAAAAGTTTTCCGTTACATTACGGCCAATGGGAATACATTATTGCAAGTGCATTTTAATGATGTTACAGCCTTCCGAATGGTCTGAAATTTTAAATATATAAATTGTTGCAAAATTTTGTCGAATCATTTCAAATGTTATGAAAATCGGCTGTATAGTTTAATAACAGGGACAGTCAAAAGTTTTCCGTTACATTACGGCCAATGGGAATAGATTATTGCAAGTGCATTTTAATGATGTTACAGCCTTCCGAATGGTCTGAAATTTTAAATATATAAATTGTTGCAAAATTTTGTTGAATCATTTCAAATGTTATGAAAATCGGCTGTATAGTTTAATAACAGGGACAGTCAAAATTTTTCCGTTACATTACGGCCAATGGGAATAAATTATTGCAAGTGCATTTTAATGATGTTACAGCCTTCCGAATGGTCTGAAATTTTAAATATATAAATTGTTGCAAAATTTTGTCGAATCATTTCAAATGTTATGAAAATCGGATGTATAGTTTAATAACAGGGACAGTCAAAAGTTTTCCGTTACATTACGGCCAATGGGAATAAATTATTGCAAGTGCATTTTAATGATGTTACAGCCTTCCGAATGGTCCGAAATTTTAAATATATAAATTGTTGCAAAATTTTGTCGAATCATTCCAAATGTTATGAAAATCGGCTGTATAGTTTAATAACAGGGACAGTCAAAAGTTTTCCGTTACATTACGGCCAATGGGAGTAAATTATTGCAAGTGCATTTTAATGATGTTACAGCCTTCCGAATGGTCTGAAATTTTAAATATATAAATTGTTGCAAAATTTTGTCGAATCATTTCAAATGTTATGAAAATCGGCTGTATAGTTTAATAACAGGGACAGTCAAAAGTTTTCCGTTACATTACGGCCAATGGGAATAAATTATTGCAAGTGCATTTTAATGATGTTACAGCCTTCCGAATGGTCTGAAATTTTAAATATATAAATTGTTGCAAAATTTTGTCGAATCATTTCAAATGTTATGAAAATCGGCTGTATAGTTTAATAACAGGGACAGTCAAAAGTTTTCCGTTACATTACGGTCAATGGGAATAAATTATTGCAAGTGCATTTTAATGATGTTACAGCCTTCAGAATTGTCTGAAATTTTAAATATATAAATTGTTGCAAAATTTTGTCGAATCATTTCAAATGTTATGAAAATCGGCTGTATAGTTTAATAACAGGGACAGTCAAAAGTTTTCCGTTACATTACGGCCAATGGGAATAAATTATTGCAAGTGCATTTTAATGATGTTACAGCCTTCCGAATGGTCTGAAATTTTAAATATATAAATTGTTGCAAAATTTTGTCGAATCATTTCAAATGTTATGAAAATCGGCTGTATAGTTTAATAACAGGGACAGTCAAAAGTTTTCCGTTACATTACGGCCAATGGGAATAGATTATTGCAAGTGCATTTTAATGATGTTACAGCCTTCCGAATGGTCTGAAATTTTAAATATATAAATTGTTGCAAAATTTTGTCGAATCATTTCAAATGTTATGAAAATCGGCTGTATAGTTTAATAACAGGGACAGTCAAAAGTTTTCCGTTACATTACGGCCAATGGGAATAAATTATTGCAAGTGCATTTTTATGATGTTACAGCCTTCCGAATGGTCTGAAATTTTAAATATATAAATTGTTGCAAAGTTTTGTCGAATCATTTCAAATGTTATGAAAATCGGCTGTATAGTTTAATAACAGGGACAGTCAAAAGTTTTCCGTTACATTACGGCCAATGGGAATAGATTATTGCAAGTGCATTTTAATGATGTTACAGCCTTCCGAATGGTCTGAAATTTTAAATATATAAATTGTTGCAAAATTTTGTCGAATCATTTCAAATGTTATGAAAATCGGCTGTATAGTTTAATAACAGGGACAGTCAAAAGTTTTCCGTTACATTACGGCCAATGGGAATAAATTATTGCAAGTGCATTTTAATGATGTTACTGCCTTCCGAATGGTCTGAAATTTTAAATATATAAATTGTTGCAAAATTTTGTCGAATCATTTCAAATGTTATGAAAATCGGCTGTATAATTTAATAACAGGGACAGTCAAAAGTTTTCCGTTACATTACGGCCAATGGGAATAAATTATTGCAAGTGCATTTTAATGATGTTACAGCCTTCCGAATGGTCTGAAATTTTAATTATATAAATTGTTGCAAAATTTTGTCGAATCATTTCAAATGTTATGAAAATCGGCTGTATAGTTTAATAACAGGGACAGTCAAAAGTTTTCCGTTACATTACGGCCAATGGGAATACATTATTGCAAGTGCATTTTAATGATGTTACAGCCTTCCGAATGGTCTGAAATTTTAAATATATAAATTGTTGCAAAATTTTGTCGAATCATTTCAAATGTTATGAAAATCGGCTGTATAGTTTAATAACAGGGACAGTCAAAATTTTTCCGTTACATTACGGCCAATGGGAATAAATTATTGCAAGTGCATTTTAATGATGTTACAGCCTTCCGAATGGTCTGAAATTTTAAATATATAAATTGTTGCAAAATTTTGTCGAATCATTTCAAATGTTATGAAAATCGGCTGTATAGTTTAATAACAGGGACAGTCAAAAGTTTTCCGTTACATTACGGCCAATGGGAATAAATTATTGCAAGTGCATTTTAATGATGTTACAGCCTTCCGAATGGTCTGAAATTTTAAATATATAAATTGTTGCAAAATTTTGTCGAATCATTTCAAATGTTATGAAAATCGGCTGTATAGTTTAATAACAGGGACAGTCAAAAGTTTTCCGTTACATTACGGCCAATGGGAATAAATTATTGCAAGTGCATTTTAATGATGTTACAGCCTTCCGAATGGTCTGAAATTTTAAATATATAAATTGTTGCAAAATTTTGTCGAATCATTTCAAATGTTATGAAAATCGGATGTATAGTTTAATAACAGGGACAGTCAAAAGTTTTCCGTTACATTACGGCCAATGGGAATAAATTATTGCAAGTGCATTTTAATGATGTTACAGCCTTCCGAATGGTCCGAAATTTTAAATATATAAATTGTTGCAAAATTTTGTCGAATCATTCCAAATGTTATGAAAATCGGCTGTATAGTTTAATAACAGGGACAGTCAAAAGTTTTCCGTTACATTACGGCCAATGGGAGTAAATTATTGCAAGTGCATTTTAATGATGTTACAGCCTTCCGAATGGTCTGAAATTTTAAATATATAAATTGTTGCAAAATTTTGTCGAATCATTTCAAATGTTATGAAAATCGGCTGTATAGTTTAATAACAGGGACAGTCAAAAGTTTTCCGTTACATTACGGCCAATGGGAATAAATTATTGCAAGTGCATTTTAATGATGTTACAGCCTTCCGAATGGTCTGAAATTTTAAATATATAAATTGTTGCAAAATTTTGTCGAATCATTTCAAATGTTATGAAAATCGGCTGTATAGTTTAATAACAGGGACAGTCAAAAGTTTTCCGTTACATTACGGTCAATGGGAATAAATTATTGCAAGTGCATTTTAATGATGTTACAGCCTTCCGAATGGTCTGAAATTTTAAATATATAAATTGTTGCAAAATTTTGTCGAATCATTTCAAATGTTATGAAAATCGGCTGTATAGTTTAATAACAGGGACAGTCAAAAGTTTTCCGTTACATTACGGCCAATGGGAATAAATTATTGCAAGTGCATTTTAATGATGTTACAGCCTTCCGAATGGTCTGAAATTTTAAATATATAAATTGTTGCAAAATTTTGTCGAATCATTTCAAATGTTATGAAAATCGGCTGTATAGTTTAATAACAGGGACAGTCAAAAGTTTTCCGTTACATTACGGCCAATGGGAATAGATTATTGCAAGTGCATTTTAATGATGTTACAGCCTTCCGAATGGTCTGAAATTTTAAATATATAAATTGTTGCAAAATTTTGTCGAATCATTTCAAATGTTATGAAAATCGGCTGTATAGTTTAATAACAGGGACAGTCAAAAGTTTTCCGTTACATTACGGCCAATGGGAATAAATTATTGCAAGTGCATTTTAATGATGTTACAGCCTTCCGAATGGTCTGAAATTTTAAATATATAAATTGTTGCAAAATTTTGTCGAATCATTTCAAATGTTATGAAAATCGGCTGTATAGTTTAATAACAGGGACAGTCAAAAGTTTTCCGTTACATTACGGCCAATGGGAATAAATTATTGCAAGTGCATTTTAATGATGTTACAGCCTTCCGAATGGTCTGAAATTTTAAATATATAAATTGTTGCAAAATTTTGTCGAATCATTTCAAATGTTATGAAAATCGGATGTATAGTTTAATAACAGGGACAGTCAAAAGTTTTCCGTTACATTACGGCCAATGGGAATAAATTATTGCAAGTGCATTTTAATGATGTTACAGCCTTCCGAATGGTCCGAAATTTTAAATATATAAATTGTTGCAAAATTTTGTCGAATCATTCCAAATGTTATGAAAATCGGCTGTATAGTTTAATAACAGGGACAGTCAAAAGTTTTCCGTTACATTACGGCCAATGGGAGTAAATTATTGCAAGTGCATTTTAATGATGTTACAGCCTTCCGAATGGTCTGAAATTTTAAATATATAAATTGTTGCAAAATTTTGTCGAATCATTTCAAATGTTATGAAAATCGGCTGTATAGTTTAATAACAGGGACAGTCAAAAGTTTTCCGTTACATTACGGCCAATGGGAATAAATTATTGCAAGTGCATTTTAATGATGTTACAGCCTTCCGAATGGTCTGAAATTTTAAATATATAAATTGTTGCAAAATTTTGTCGAATCATTTCAAATGTTATGAAAATCGGCTGTATAGTTTAATAACAGGGACAGTCAAAAGTTTTCCGTTACATTACGGCCAATGGGAATAAATTATTGCAAGTGCATTTTAATGATGTTACAGCCTTCCGAATGGTCTGAAATTTTAAATATATAAATTGTTGCAAAATTTTGTCGAATCATTTCAAATGTTATGAAAATCGGCTGTATAGTTTAATAACAGGGACAGTCAAAAGTTTTCCGTTACATTACGGCCAATGGGAATAAATTATTGCAAGTGCATTTTAATGATGTTACAGCCTTCCGAATGGTCTGAAATTTTAAATATATAAATTGTTGCAAAATTTTGTCGAATCATTTCAAATGTTATGAAAATCGGCTATATAGTTTAATAACAGGGACAGTCAAAAGTTTTCCGTTACATTACGGCCAATGGGAATAATTGATTATTGCAAGTGCATTTTAATGATGTTACAGCCTTCCGAATGGTCTGAAATTTTAAATATATAAATTGCTGCAAAATTTTGTCGAATCATTTCAAATGTTATGAAAATCGGCTGTATAGTTTAATAACAGGGACAGTCAAAAGTTTTCCGTTACATTACGGCCAATGGGAATAAATTATTGCAAGTGCATTTTAATGATGTTACAGCCTTCCGAATGGTCTGAAATTTTAAATATATAAATTGTTGCAAAATTTTGTCGAATCATTTCAAATGTTATGAAAATCGGCTGTATAGTTTAATAACAGGGACAGTCAAAAGTTTTCCGTTACATTACGGCCAATGGGAATAAATTATTGCAAGTGCATTTTAATGATGTTACAGCCTTCCGAATGGTCTGAAATTTTAAATATATAAATTGTTGCAAAATTTTGTCGAATCATTTCAAATGTTATGAAAATCGGCTGTATAGTTTAATAACAGGGACAGTCAAAAGTTTTCCGTTACATTACGGCCAATGGGAATAAATTATTGCAAGTGCATTTTAATGATGTTACAGCCTTCCGAATGGTCTGAAATTTTAAATATATAAATTGTTGCAAAATTTTGTCGAATCATTTCAAATGTTATGAAAATCGGCTGTATAGTTTAATAACAGGGACAGTCAAAAGTTTTCCGTTACATTACGGCCAATGGGAATAAATTATTGCAAGTGCATTTTAATGATGTTACAGCCTTCCGAATGGTCTGAAATTTTAAATATATAAATTGTTGCAAAATTTTGTCGAATCATTTCAAATGTTATGAAAATCGGCTGTATAGTTTAATAACAGGGACAGTCAAAAGTTTTCCGTTACATTACGGCCAATGGGAATAAATTATTGCAAGTGCATTTTAATGATGTTACAGCCTTCCGAATGGTCTGAAATTTTAAATATATAAATTGTTGCAAAATTTTGTCGAATCATTTCAAATGTTATGAAAATCGGCTGTATAGTTTAATAACAGGGACAGTCAAAAGTTTTCCGTTACATTACGGCCAATGGGAATAAATTATTGCAAGTGCATTTTAATGATGTTACAGCCTTCCGAATGGTCTGAAATTTTAAATATATAAATTGTTGCAAAATTTTGTCGAATCATTTCAAATGTTATGAAAATCGGCTGTATAGTTTAATAACAGGGACAGTCAAAAGTTTTCCGTTACATTACGGCCAATGGGAATAAATTATTGCAAGTGCATTTTAATGATGTTACAGCCTTCCGAATGGTCTGAAATTTTAAATATATAAATTGTTGCAAAATTTTGTCGAATCATTTCAAATGTTATGAAAATCGGCTGTATAGTTTAATAACAGGGACAGTCAAAAGTTTTCCGTTACATTACGGCCAATGGGAATAAATTATTGCAAGTGCATTTTAATGATGTTACAGCCTTCCGAATGGTCTGAAATTTTAAATATATAAATTGTTGCAAAATTTTGTCGAATCATTTCAAATGTTATGAAAATCGGCTGTATAGTTTAATAACAGGGACAGTCAAAAGTTTTCCGTTACATTACGGCCAATGGGAATAAATTATTGCAAGTGCATTTTAATGATGTTACAGCCTTCCGAATGGTCTGAAATTTTAAATATATAAATTGTTGCAAAATTTTGTCGAATCATTTCAAATGTTATGAAAATCGGCTGTATAGTTTAATAACAGGGACAGTCAAAAGTTTTCCGTTACATTACGGCCAATGGGAATAAATTATTGCAAGTGCATTTTAATGATGTTACAGCCTTCCGAATGGTCTGAAATTTTAAATATATAAATTGTTGCAAAATTTTGTCGAATCATTTCAAATGTTATGAAAATCGGCTGTATAGTTTAATAACAGGGACAGTCAAAAGTTTTCCGTTACATTACGGCCAATGGGAATACATTATTGCAAGTGCTAATGATGTTACAGCCTTCCGAATGGTCTGAAATTTTAAATATATAAATTGTTGCAAAATTTTGTCGAATCATTTCAAATGTTATGAAAATCGGCTGTATAGTTTAATAACAGGGACAGTCAAAAGTTTTCCGTTACATTACGGCCAATGGGAATAAATTATTGCAAGTGCATTTTAATGATGTTACAGCCTTCCGAATGGTCTGAAATTTTAAATATATAAATTGTTGCAAAATTTTGTCGAATCATTTCAAATGTTATGAAAATCGGCTGTATAGTTTAATAACAGGGACAGTCAAAAGTTTTCCGTTACATTACGGCCAATGGGAATAAATTATTGCAAGTGCATTTTAATGATGTTACAGCCTTCCGAATGGTCTGAAATTTTAAATATATAAATTGTTGCAAAATTTTGTCGAATCATTTCAAATGTTATGAAAATCGGCTGTATAGTTTAATAACAGGGACAGTCAAAAGTTTTCCGTTACATTACGGCCAATGGGAATAAATTATTGCAAGTGCATTTTAATGATGTTACAGCCTTCCGAATGGTCTGAAATTTTAAATATATAAATTGTTGCAAAATTTTGTCGAATCATTTCAAATGTTATGAAAATCGGATGTATAGTTTAATAACAGGGACAGTCAAAAGTTTTCCGTTACATTACGGCCAATGGGAATAAATTATTGCAAGTGCATTTTAATGATGTTACAGCCTTCCGAATGGTCTGAAATTTTAAATATATAAATTGTTGCAAAATTTTGTCGAATCATTCCAAATGTTATGAAAATCGGCTGTATAGTTTAATAACAGGGACAGTCAAAAGTTTTCCGTTACATTACGGCCAATGGGAGTAAATTATTGCAAGTGCATTTTAATGATGTTACAGCCTTCCGAATGGTCTGAAATTTTAAATATATAAATTGTTGCAAAATTTTGTCGAATTATTTCAAATGTTATGAAAATCGGCTGTATAGTTTAATAACAGGGACAGTCAAAAGTTTTCCGTTACATTACGGCCAATGGGAATAAATTATTGCAAGTGCATTTTAATGATGTTACAGCCTTCCGAATGGTCTGAAATTTTAAATATATAAATTGTTGCAAAATTTTGTCGAATCATTTCAAATGTTATGAAAATCGGCTGTATAGTTTAATAACAGGGACAGTCAAAAGTTTTCCGTTACATTACGGCCAATGGGAATAAATTATTGCAAGTGCATTTTAATGATGTTACAGCCTTCCGAATGGTCTGAAATTTTAAATATATAAATTGTTGCAAAATTTTGTCGAATCATTTCAAATGTTATGAAAATCGGCTGTATAGTTTAATAACAGGGACAGTCAAAATTTTCCGTTACATTACGGCCAATGGGAATACATTATTGCAAGTGCATTTTAATGATGTTACAGCCTTCCGAATGGTCTGAAATTTTAAATATATAAATTGTTGCAAAATTTTGTCGAATCATTTCAAATGTTATGAAAATAGGCTGTATAGTTTAATAACAGGGACAGTCAAAAGTTTTCCGTTACATTACGGCCAATGGGAATAAATTATTGCAAGTGCATTTTAATGATGTTACAGCCTTTCGAATGGTCTGAAATTTTAAATATATAAATTGTTGCAAAATTTTGTCGAATCATTTCAAATGTTATGAAAATCGGCTGTATAGTTTAATAACAGAGACAGTCAAAAGTTTTCCGTTACATTACGGCCAATGGGAATAAATTATTGCAAGTGCATTTTAATGATGTTACAGCCTTCCGAATGGTCTGAAATTTTAAATATATAAATTGTTGCAAAATTTTGTCGAATCATTTCAAATGTTATGAAAATCGGCTGTATAGTTTAATAACAGGGACAGTCAAAAGTTTTCCGTTACATTACGGCCAATGGGAATAAATTATTGCAAGTGCATTTTAATGATGTTACAGCCTTCCGAATGGTCTGAAATTTTAAATATATAAATTGTTGCAAAATTTTGTCGAATCATTTCAAATGTTATGAAAATCGGATGTATAGTTTAATAACAGGGACAGTCAAAAGTTTTCCGTTACATTACGGCCAATGAGAATAAATTATTGCGAGTGCATTTTAATGATGTTACAGCCTTCCGAATGGTCTGAAATTTTAAATATATAAATTGTTGCAAAATTTTGTCGAATCATTTCAAATGTTATGAAAATCGGCTGTATAGTTTAATAACAGGGACAGTCAAAAGTTTTCTGTTACATTACGGCCAATGGGAATAAATTATTGCAAGTGCATTTTAATGATGTTACAGCCTTCCGAATGGTCTGAAATTTTAAATATATAAATTGTTGCAAAATTTTGTCGAATCATTTCAAATGTTATGAAAATCGGCGGTATGGTTTAATAACAGGGACTGTCAAAAGTTTTCCGTTACATTACGGCCAATGGGAATAAATTATTGCAAGTGCATTTTAATGATGTTACAGCCTTCCGAATGGTCTGAAATTTTAAATATATAAATTGTTGCAAAATTTTGTCGAATCATTTCAAATGTTATGAAAATCGGATATATAGTTTAATAACAGGGACAGTCAAAAGTTTTCCGTTACATTACGGCCAATGGGAATAAATTATTGCAAGTGCATTTTAATGATGTTACAGCCTTCCGAATGGTCTGAAATTTTAAATGTATAAATTGTTGCAAAATTTTGTCGAATCATTTCAAATGTTATGAAAATCGGCTGTATAGTTTAATAACAGGGACAGTCAAAAGTTTTCCGTTACATTACGGCCAATGGGAATAAATTATTGCAAGTGCATTTTAATGATGTTACAGCTTTCCGAATGGTCTGAAATTTTAAATATATAAATTGTTGCAAAAATTTTGTCGAATTATTTCAAATGTTATGAAAATCGGCTGTATAGTTTAATAACAGGGACAGTCAAAAGTTTTCCGTTACATTACGGCCAATGGGAATAAATTATTGCAAGTGCATTTTAATGATGTTACAGCCTTCCGAATGGTCTGAAATTTTAAATATATAAATTGTTGCAAAATTTTGTCGAATCATTTCAAATGTTATGAAAATCGGCTGTATAGTTTAATAACAGGGACAGTCAAAAGTTTTCCGTTACATTACGGCCAATGGGAATAAATTATTGCAAGTGCATTTTAATGATGTTACAGCCTTCCGAATGGTCTGAAATTTTAAATATATAAATTGTTGCAAAATTTTGTCGAATCATTTCAAATGTTATGAAAATCGGCTGTATAGTTTAATAACAGGGACAGTCAAAAGTTTTCCGTTACATTACGGCCAATGGGAATACATTATTGCAAGTGCATTTTAATGATGTTACAGCCTTCCGAATGGTCTGAAATTTTAAATATATAAATTGTTGCAAAATTTTGTCGAATCATTTCAAATGTTATGAAAATCGGCTGTATAGTTTAATAACAGGGACAGTCAAAAGTTTTCCGTTACATTACGGCCAATGGGAATAAATTATTGCAAGTGCATTTTAATGATGTTACAGCCTTCCGAATGGTCTGAAATTTTAAATATATAAATTGTTGCAAAATTTTGTCGAATCATTTCAAATGTTATGAAAATCGGCTGTATAGTTTAATAACAGAGACAGTCAAAAGTTTTCCGTTACATTACGGCCAATGGGAATAAATTATTGCAAGTGCATTTTAATGATGTTACAGCCTTCCGAATGGTCTGAAATTTTAAATATATAAATTGTTGTAAAATTTTGTCGAATCATTTCAAATGTTATGAAAATCGGCTGTATAGTTTAATAACAGGGACAGTCAAAAGTTTTCCGTTACATTACGGCCAATGGGAATAAATTATTGCAAGTGCATTTTAATGATGTTACAGCCTTCCGAATGGTCTGAAATTTTAAATATATAAATTGTTGCAAAATTTTGTCGAATCATTTCAAATGTTATGAAAATCGGATGTATAGTTTAATAACAGGGACAGTCAAAAGTTTTCCGTTACATTACGGCCAATGAGAATAAATTATTGCAAGTGCATTTTAATGATGTTACAGCCTTCCGAATGGTCTGAAATTTTAAATATATAAATTGTTGCAAAATTTTGTCGAATCATTTCAAATGTTATGAAAATCGGCTGTATAGTTTAATAACAGGGACAGTCAAAAGTTTTCCGTTACATTACGGCCAATGGGAATAAATTATTGCAAGTGCATTTTAATGATGTTAACGCCTTCCGAATGGTCTGAAATTTTAAATATATAAATTGTTGCAAAATTTTGTCGAATCATTTCAAATGTTATGAAAATCGGCGGTATAGTTTAATAACAGGGACTGTCAAAAGTTTTCCGTTACATTACGGCCAATGGGAATAAATTATTGCAAGTGCATTTTAATGATGTTACAGCCTTCCGAATGGTCTGAAATTTTAAATATATAAATTGTTGCAAAATTTTGTCGAATCATTTCAAATGTTATGAAAATCGGATATATAGTTTAATAACAGGGACAGTCAAAATTTTCCGTTACATTACGGCCAATGGGAATAAATTATTGCAAGTGCATTTTAATGATGTTACAGCCTTCCGAACTGTCTGAAATTTTAAATGTATAAATTGTTGCAAAATTTTGTCGAATCATTTCAAATGTTATGAAAATCGGCTGTATAGTTTAATAACAGGGACAGTCAAAAGTTTTCCGTTACATTACGGCCAATGGGAATAAATTATTGCAAGTGCATTTTAATGATGTTACAGCCTTTCGAATGGTCTGAAATTTTAAATATATAAATTGTTGCAAAATTTTGTCGAATCAATTCAAATGTTATGAAAATCGGCTGTATAGTTTAATAACAGGGACAGTCAAAAGTTTTCCGTTGCATTACGGCCAATGGGAATAAATTATTGCAAGTGCATTTTAATGATGTTACAGCCTTCCGAATGGTCTGAAATTTTAAATATATAAATTGTTGCAAAATTTTGCCCAATCATTTCAAATGTTATGAAAATCGGCTGTATAGTTTAATAACAGGGACAGTCAAAAGTTTCCGTCACATTACGGCCAATGGGAATAAATTATTGCAAGTGCATTTTAATGATGTTACAGCCTTCCGAATGGTCTGAAATTTTAAATATATAAATTGTTGCAAAATTTTGTCGAATCATTTCAAATGTTATGAAAATCGGCTGTATAGTTTAATAACAGGGACAGTCAAAAGTTTTCCGTTACATTACGGCCAATGGGAATAAATTATTGCAAGTGCATTTTAATGATGTTACAGCCTTCCGAATGGTCTGAAATTTTAACTATATAAATTGTTGCAAAATTTTGTCGAATCATTTCAAATGTTATGAAAATCGGCTGTATAGTTTAATAACAGGGACAGTCAAAAGTTTTCCGTTACATTACGGCCAATGGGAATAAATTATTGCAAGTGCATTTTAATGATGTATCAGCCTTCCGAATGGCCTGAAATTTTAAATATATAAATTGTTGCAAAATTTTGTCGAATCATTTCAAATGTTATGAAAATCGGCTGTATAGTTTAATAACAGGGACAGTCAAAAGTTTTCCGTTACATTACGGCCAATGGGAATAAATTATTGCAAGTGCATTTTAATGATGTTACAGCCTTCCGAATGGTCTGAAATTTTAAATATATAAATTGTTGCAAAATTTTGTCGAATCATTTCAAATGTTATGAAAATCGGCTGTATAGTTTAATAACAGGGACAGTCAAAAGTTTTCCGTTACATTACGGCCAATGGGAATAAATTATTGCAAGTGCATTTTAATGATGTTACAGCCTTCCGAATGGTCTGAAATTTTAAATATATAAATTGTTGCAAAATTTTGTGGAATCATTTCAAATGTCATGAAAATCGGCTGTATAGTTTAATAACAGGGACAGTCAAAAGTTTTCTGTTGCATTACGGCCAATGGGAATAAATTATTGCAAGTGCATTTTAATGATGTTACAGCCTTCCGAATGGTCTGAAATTTTAAATATATAAATTGTTGCAAAATTTTGTCGAATCATTTCAAATGTTATGAAAATCGGCTGTATAGTTTAATAACAGGGACAGTCAAAAGTTTTCCGTTACATTACGGCCAATGGGAATAAATTATTGCAAGTGCATTTTAATGATGTTACAGCCTTCCGAATGGTCTGGAATTTTAAATATATAAATTGTTGCAAAATTTTGTCGAATCATTTCAAATGTTATGAAAATCGGCTGTATAGTTTAATAACAGGGACAGTCAAAAGTTTTCCGTTACATTACGGCCAATGGGAATAAATTATTGCAAGTGCATTTTAATGATGTTACAGCCTTCCGAATGGTCTGAAATTTTAAATATATAAATTGTTGCAAAATTTTGTCGAATCATTTCAAATGTTATGAAAATCGGCTGTACAGTTTAATAACAAGGACAGTCAAAAGTTTTCCGTTACATTACGGCCAATGGGAATAAATTATTGCAAGTGCATTTTAATGATGTTACAGCCTTCCGAATGGTCTGAAATTTTAAATATATAAATTGTTGCAAAATTTTGTCGAATCATTTCAAATGTTATGAAAATCGATGTATAGTTTAATAACAGGGACAGTCAAAAGTTTTCCGTTACATTACGGCCAATGGGAATAAATTATTGCAAGTGCATTTTAATGATGTTACAGCCTTCCGAATGGTCTGAAATTTTAAATATATAAATTGTTGCAAAATTTTGTCGAATCATTTCAAATGTTATGAAAATCGGATGTATAGTTTAATAACAAGGACAGTCAAAAGTTTTCCGTTACATTACGGCCAATGGGAATAAATTATTGCAAGTGCATTTTAATGATGTTACAGCCTTCCGAATGGTCTGAAATTTTAAATATATAAATTGTTGCAAAATTTTGTCGAATCATTTCAAATGTTATGAAAATCGGATGTATAGTTTAATAACAAGGACAGTCAAAAGTTTTCCGTTACATTACGGCCAATGGGAATAAATTATTGCAAGTGCATTTTAATGATGTTACAGCCTTCCGAATGGTCTGAAATTTTAAATATATAAATTGTTGCAAAATTTTGTCGAATCTTTTCAAATGTTATGAAAATCGGATGTATAGTTTAATAACAGGGACAGTCAAAAGTTTTCCGTTACATTACGGCCAATGGGAATAAATTTTTGCAAGTGCATTTTACAAGGGCGGATCTGGAGAGTCCTCAAGGGGGGTGGCGATTTTGGAAATTGGAGACTCCAATCTGATGCGCGGGTCAGGGCTAATTTTTTTCACTGCGGGTCGTGTTACTTCTACTTTTTGCTGCGTGTCGGGTTTGGGTCCGGTTGACTTCTGTTTTTTGCTGCTGGTCGGGTTAACTTATACTTTTTTGCTTTGGGTCCGGTTGACTTCTATTTTTTGCTGCTGGTCGGGTTAATTTATACTTTTTTGCTGTGGGTCGCGTTTGAGTCCGGTTGACTTCTACTTTTTGCTGCGGGTCGGGTTAACGTCTACTTTTTTGCTTCGGTTTGGGTGTTAGGTCTGGTTGACTTCTACTTTTCTGCTGCGGGTCGGGTTAACTTAAACTTTTTAGCTGCGCCTAGCGCGTTGGGTTTGGAGCAGATTAACATGCATTATTTCGGGTTTGGATCAGTTTCGGATTGGGTTTTCACTCTTGCGAGAAGGATTGACGTTTGACGAAATTTACGTTTTTCCTGCAACCCTTTGACGAAATTAGTGTAATTTTGTTGTAACCCTTTGATTAAATTCGCGTTTTTTTCCCGCGACACTTTGACAAAATTCTCATTTTTTCCGAGATCCTTTGACGAAAATCGCGTTTTTCAGCGATCCTTTGACGAAATTAGCTTTTTCCGCAATTATTTGAAGAAATTCGTGTTTTCTCCGTGATCTTTTGACGGAATGCGAGTTTTTTCGCGATCCTTTGAAGAAATTCGTGGGTTGTTTTTGTTTTTTTTTACAAAATTCGCGTTTTCTCCGCTATCCTTGGAAGAAATTCGCGTTTTCCGTGATCATTTGAAGAATTTCGTGGCCCTTTGATAAAATTTACGTTTATCCCGCAATTCTTTGACGAAATTGAAGTTATTTCCTGCGAACGATTGACGAAATAGATTTTTTATGGCGACTATTTTTCAAAATTCGTGATTATTTTTATATCCGAATTTTCGGATTGGTGAATTTTTTAAATTTTTGGAACCGAATGCCTTAACCCTCTCGCTGCGTATATATATTAAACAAAAACCTAATTCAGAACAAATTAAAAAAAAAAAATTATTTCCTAAATTGTTTAAGCCCGAGAAGGGGCAGATATTAAGATATTTCATTCAATTCGTTCTACATTTAATGTTAAACTTTTGTAACAAATAAGCTAAACCAATTGACCATTAAAAAATAAAAATGAAATCCATACAATATAATGCTTTAAACACCTATATACTTAGATTCCCTTCAAGTGAAATCGAAATAAATCTTAGACTTTTTTTTAAGTTTTCTATTTTGCATGTACCTTATCATATTATGTACAATCGTCATAAACATAATAGCATAATCTGCAGTACAAATATTTGCAACTTAAAAATGGAAAAAGACTAAGATTTATTTCGATTTCATTTGAACAGAATCTAAGTATATAGGTGTTTAAAGCATTATGAATTTCATTTTTTTTTAATGTTCAATTGGTTTAGCTTATTTGTTACAAAAATTTAACATTAAATGTTGAACGAATTGAATGAAATATCTTAATATCTGCCCCTTCTCGGGCTTAAACAATTTAGAAAATAAATTTTGTTTTTTTTTAATTTGTTCTGCAAATTAGGTTTTTATTTAATATGTCAAGTTTTTCAATAACTACTGCATTCAGACAAACACATTTCAAAATTAATGGAGGGTATCATCATCAGGCTTTGATTTGTGCGATATCGCATCACAATTTGTGATGCAATTTACCTATGTATAATTCAAAATGTTTCACCAGTGCAGTAATGCAGGTTGTTGTAGTTTGGTCAAAAAATTACAATCGGAACTTAAAAAATCTGCTTGAAAATGTCTTTTTTTTTTCCACTATGACGTCATATTCATCTTCTTTTTAATTCTTAAAAAAAAAAAAAAAAAAAAAAAAAAAAAAAAAAAATCTATTTCAGTTTCATATTTCACGTGAAAATCATTCAACTAAATATAGGCAAATTACTATTACGGCTTTTGAATTATTTACAACAATGAAGGGAAAATGTTAAATTTTATTAGAAAATGTCCGTTGATTCTCAATGAAAAAAGCGAAATTTGGAATTATTAAGAAAAATATTTGAATAATGTAAATAAAAATACTCTCTAGATTATAATCCACCTATATGCAAAGGCATTTTATGATCCGTTTTGATCCTGATGTCTGGCAAATGTTTTTACAGTTTGAATTTATAATATTATTAGAATTAGCAAAGAATTAAAAATGAGTGGCATCAGGGATAAAAAGGTGGGAAGAAAAAATGAAAAAGTTATGATCTCCATAGGCTTTTCTATGTTAAATTAACATTGAGAAGTGACACTGGAAATAAATAAGTATTGCGCTGCCGCGCAATACTTAAATATATATATGAATATAGGTTCAAAAATTGCACATTTAGTTTATTACATATTTCAAATCTGCATATATTTTAGAGTTCAAATATGTCCAAAATCTTTGTGAAAGAGTTTCTCTTTTAAATAGAATTAGATCATTAAAAAAAAGAAAAGCTGCGGAAATTGCGGGTTGCGCATATTTTGCCACTTTTACGTTGGCCGTGGAAATCGCGGGATGCGCAGCGAGAGGGTTAAATTTTCGGAAAATTCGGAACAGAATCACCCCTGCTCCTGACATCTTACATAACCCTCCTTCAAGTATTTTTTATTAATAGCTGTCGCCATTTGCAAGTTATTGAATTATTTAAAATCAGTCAGTCCATTTTAGGACATCGGTTTATTCAGTAGCTATGGGATGATGGCTGAAAGAAGCATTAATTAAAAAATAATAATAATAAAGCTGGCTTCGATATGTCAGTTAAAGATTTACCGGGCTGAAATTTCCAGGTCCAACCCACATAAAAAATTATTGGCCCGACCCGGTATAAAAGCTAAAAAATCGACTCCAGCCCAGCCTGCATTTTGCAATTAAAATTATTCATAAAGCACACTTACTTATGCTCATATTTTATTTTAGATTATGTTCGAAATTCATGAATACAGAAAAACATTAATATTAATGACTATTTAGGCAATTATATACATAAATACTACATCAAAATCATTACTTAGACAAATACGTTCAAATGAAAATCCTGTAAGAAATCAGTTTAGAATGAAAGAAACGGATGATAAAAGAAAATCACAAGTTTAAAGCTCTACAAAGAAAATAAGTAGATTTTCAAAAATGCATCTCTGTAACTTATCAAATCAAATTAAATTTTTAAAGATTTCGTTAAACAAATGTACAACATAAATATAATTTTTACGAATAACAAATTAGTAAAATGCCAGACCAACTTGGGCACGGAGAGAAGAATTTAGAGAAGGGTACGGGTGGCGGCTGGACCAATACTGCTTATCATACGGGCTGAAACGGACCGAACGTTTAGTTTTGATTCCGGGTCGAGCCCCGACCTGGAAATTTTTGCAGTGCAGACCTCTAGGAAGAATGAAGTCCAGGCCAGGGCTGAGAAGTCGGAGTCGGAGTCACGTCCATTTTTGAGCGAAAGAGTCGGAGTCGGATCTGTTAAAATTCCCGGAGTCGGAATAGGAGTCGTCCATTTTTCCCACTGACTCCGCAGCCCTGGTCCAGGCCATGCTCGACCTGGAAGACAAATAAGTCTGGCCCGACTCGAATTTGCAGAAAAATTTAAAATCAGGGCACGGTCTGGCTCTAAAAGAGCGAAGACCTTACTCAGGCCGAGTTTCGTGGTTTTAAAATGGCGCGACCCGGGTCGGGTCGCGCCTTACTCGAGCTTCGCCCCAAGTCATTTCCCGTGAGGATGCATAAAGCCATTTTGCAAATCCTTTATTTGCTCAGGGGGGGCGATCTCCCCCTCCCCCCCCCCCCTTAGATCCGCCATTGGCATTGTTGTGTATGTCACATGTGTTTCCGAATGCAAATGTGGCATGTCTTCGGTATGTCACATGTGTTGTGTATGTCACGTTACCTTGTTTTATGCAAAGTTTTGTCACATTACTTTGGAATAGCCAGTGAAATGTGATATTTCATAAATCAATTTCCATGTTTGCATATTACGAAAATTTAATTTTTGACTTTTTGTTTATGTTTAATATTATGTATGAAATTTTATTAACATTATTAAATGTTACAGCCTTCCGAATGGTCTGAAATTTTAATTATATGATTCTTGCAAAATTTTATCGAGTCATTTCAAATTTTATGAAAATCGGATGTATAGTTTAATGACAGGGACAGTCAAAAGTTTTCCGTTTACACGACGGCCAATATGAAAAAAAATATTTCAAGTGCATTTTAATGATATTACAGCCTTTCGAACAGAATGAAATGGATATGGATATGCACTTATTGAAGTGCACTAAAATATACATTCAGTACAATATGTGATCAAAAATATTTATAAAACTAGTTATAGTACGAACGCACCTCATTTGCCACGTTTGACGAGCAATTTCCAACTTGTTATGTCTACTGTGTTGTGTATGTCACGTTACCTTGTTTTATACAAAGTTTTGTTACATTACTTTGGAATAGCCACTGAAATGTGATATTTCACTGGCTTTCCATGTTTCCATTCCATGTTTGCATATTACGAAAATTTAATTTTTGACTTTTTGTTTATGTTTAATATTATGTATGAAATTTTATTTCTGTAACTCATTTGTAATACATACTATGTATAACCCATGAAATTTCATTCTCTTTTAATGAATACGAGTTGCAACCCGTCGAAATTCGACGTACTAAAATGTTTGAAAGGAACTGTCAGATCGAAATTATAATAAACCTACAAAAATAATTACAACAAAAAAATCATCTTACATTGGTTGTCTAACTCTCAAAACAAATAATATTTTAAACCCAAAATTACCAAAATATTATTTCTACAAACTTCAACTGCTTAAATTATTGAAAAATTAAACTGTATTAGATTACGTAATCAAGATGAGTAATTATGATGAAGTTATCGATGGAGCTCTTATCTTTGTTTTTACGGGATGAAAAATCAGTAAAAAGGATTTCGCTTTGTCACATCATAAAATTTTCCCCCATAAAATCTAAACTGTACGTTATTTTCACATTCTCGTAATTTACATACGCACCACTCAAATTCACAATTTGAAAGTATTTTAACGCGCAAAAGAATAGATTATTAATGAATACATTTCCAAAGTTAAAGTTACGTTTGTGCGATACAACTTTTCATGTGAACATTCGCACAAACCTTAAGTTCTAATCTGAGTAACCGCGAAAAAAAAATTTAGAAATTTGACTTTAGTTGTCATAGTATTCGCCATTTATAGTATTGGTCAAATATTTAGTTTTATAAAAAAAAATGATCGTTTTGTTTTAAATATATCATTTTTACTCAATGATCATTCTGCCGAGCGCCTCAAACTCATTTATCAGCGTAATGTAAAAATATTAAAATGTAGCTGATTTATGAAGAAGAGTGCGTGTTTTATTTAATGTCTGGCATCATTTTCTGTTCAAAAATTATAAAAAAGTTACTTTTATTTGTGAAAATGGCATCAATAAGGATATAATGAATAAAAATAATAAACCATGAATATTTTCCCTTTACTTTCAATATAAATGGAGTACTTCAGTTGCCACAATTACAAAATTTGTATTAAAAACTACAAAAAAATTAATATCTCAAAAACAAATTGAGATACAGCTTTCAAACAAATAGTATTTAAAAGAGAATTTTTTATCTTATACGACGGTGTAAAAAGTTAAAATGTGTGATGCATAGAAGTTTAAAAATTTGCAGTAGAGAAAATGCAAAACCAAAATTTTATTTCAAATTTCAAAGTGTTGCCATTCGCAAAATGACGTATGCGCTACGCACAGATATGTTTGTCCTTTATAATATAGATAATAGACGTTTTTGTTTAAAAAACCGTGATTTCATAAATCAATTTCCACCAGTGTACTGCAGTTAGTTATTTAGAAGACTCGTGAAAGAATAGCTCAATGCGCATCCTGAACCCCTCCCCCCAATTTAGCGTTCGGGGGCACTTTTCTAAATTTTTCGGACACCATTCATGCCCCCCCCCCCGGGACAAATTAGACGGAGGGGCTCAGGATGCACATAACATGAATAAGTGGTCACAGGCCTTTACAACTATATGTCACTTGTGGGCGTCGGCAAAAGTTTAAAAAATCCTCTACTACACCCCTGTTTGGTAACCTATTTTAATAAGAAAGTTCACTATATTGTTTAAAATGAAAAAAAATAATTATCTTTCTATCTACTACTATGCAAACATACACGGCCAGAAATAACCGGGCCCGGCCCGTCTCGTACGAAAAAATTATCGACACAGCCCGGTATAAAAACTAAAAATTCGGAAGAAGCTCGGCGGCCTAATATAAAAGCTAGAAGTTCGGCCCGATCCCAGCTCTCACAAAACCTTAATTAACCCGGCCCAATTGAATTTCTAAAAAATATTGATTTTTATGCCAATATGGTTAAAAATCGTCTTGTACGAGGAATTCTGACAAAAAATATTTATTTTAGCTTTTTTTCCACGTTTATACTCTTTATTTTTAAAGACAGCATGCTAGCCTGCGTATGAAACATGCTAGTATGAATTATCCATACAAATGATATTTGTATGAAAAATTCTTAGTTATCATTTATATCGCTAATCCACATTCCGTGTCTTGGAGACTTAAATATATGAAAATTGCTATGCAATAAAATATTTTAAGACAAAATCGACAGGAAAGGAGGCAAATCCGTTATAGGCAGGTTTCGTTCTTAGCAGGTACATAGTTTGTTGTAAATGAATTATATTCTTTTCGCACGCGCTATTATATTCATTTTGCATGGATAAACACGTTTTTCTGTTTTAGTCAGGTTCTTTTTCACAGTTTATTTTTCTATGCTTTAATTTTATTGTCTAGAGATACTATATGTGCTGTTCTTTAAAAATAATAGATTTAACATTTTAATTGTAGAACAATGGCGATTTTAAAAAATATAAATTTTGTGCAAAAATTGTTGGACCGTCCCAGATATTACTGATTTTTGTATAGGCCAGACTGGACCGGAGCGGGCCAAACATTTCATATGGGCTGGTTCGGGACCAAGCATGAAAATTTTGGACAGTGTAGACCTCTATGAAAAATGAAGTTAAGCCTCGATTCGGGCCGGAAAAAAAGTCAGGCCCGGACCGGAAAGAGGGATTCGAGGTTCTGCCCGGCCCGAGACTTCAGAAAAAATAAAACCCGTAGCTGACCCAAAAAGAGTTAAGTCCAGGCCCGGCCCGGTCAGAGTGTCGTGAATAAAAATTGGCCCGCCAGGCTCGGCCCGTGCAGATCTCTATCTTATGCACAAAGTTTTTAAATTTTAAATGTATTTTTTTGCGTATTTCGATTTTTTTTAATTCGAAAAGTATTTTGTATTTTAGGTTCTAAAACTAATGTATTTTGTATTTTGTATCGAAAATGATTTTTCAATGTATTTTGTCCAACTCTGCCTTCATTTTGATTCAAACAGCATTAAAATGATTTGAAATGGAATATAATACGTAATTTTGAAGGAGGAAAGATTTTTTTTTATTTTTTTTTTTTTCTTATTATACATGAATAAATAAAATTTTGAATGTAAGACAGATTGAGCTTGAGTCGGTCCAAGCCCAAAAACTAATGTAAAAATTGAGTCCGTTTTATCTCCATCTCCTACGTGTACGTGTGCGACATATTACGTCACATATAAGTGTTTTGATAATAAACAATTAAATTTAAGAAATCAAAAAACCCGACTGCGTAAAAAGCGAACTAATTAATTATTTCTCATCAATGTGAAACTATTTTTTTTCAATTCCTACTATTAGCTCACACTGTCGCTATATATATATCTCGTTCAATTTTCAATCGTTAATAAAATACTTATTATTCATCCAATCAAGTTCAAATATTTTTTTTTAACTTGTAGAGGATGACACTTGATGTTAATCCAGTTTCTTCAAATATTAATTCATTAATTAAATTAAATGAATTAATTTTCAATAATCGAGAGAGCCCTCTTCTTCATCAAGGTATTTTAAGACTGAGAGAGTCCTCTTCTTGATCAAGGCATTTTAAGCGCCACTCAAGAGGAAAGAAGAATGGGAGGAAAAAAATTATCTTATTGACAAGTAGGCATTGACTTAAAATATATTTTTTATATTACTTGTTTATATTATTTACCTATTTTTTTTTTATTTACTTGTATTGATGACTTTTATGTTGTGTTTAATTGTTAGTTCCTATTTATAAACACTGTTTTGATGAGGTCTATAGATGTGTATGATGGTTAATGTTGCAGTAAAGCTAGAGATCCTACAAACACAACTTCCAGGTTGTATAATATTTTAACGGAGCTTCTGACTGTAAAATAATCAATGAAACACCGTCTTCATTTTGAAAGACCTAGCCAATGATATGCCACTCAATAGGGTTCGTCAAAAATTTTTTTCGTCTCTACCGCCATTTTGTATTTTACGGCCTCCATTTTGAATTTATAAATACAAAACCTAGCCTATAACCATCGTGCCGTTAAGACGAATCGATAGAGACCTAATTCATTAAAATCCATCCAACCGTTGGGATGTTTCGAGGGTATAAAGAAATCCACATACACAGATACGCGTGAAACACATAACCCTTCTTTTCAGTCGGGTAAAAAAGAACGCAAAAGCTTGGAGATGGGAAAGGAAGGAAAGAGTAATTTAGGCTTTAGTTTTTCGGAAGCGCTATTGCACTTGGATCCGGAGCCCTGTATTTATGGGCTCCGGTGAATTCCGAGAAATATTTAAATATCTAGTAAAAACAGAGAGGTACTGGAGATGGGCTCCGGCGCAAATTAAGCCCTGCTTTTCATAATTCATTAAAACGTGCTTTCCTTTCATTACGGGTTTCGGATTGAAGTATTTCGTTGGCGGTTGAAATATGTCGGATTGAGCGTCGTTGAAAATTATTTTAGTGGGTAAAATTTTTTTTTGTCGAGTGGCTGGCTGACCTCAAATAGAATTTCGGGTCGGATGCAACCCGACTCATGCAGGACTCTACAGTGAGTCGCAGGCTATGATTTCATGAATCGTAGAATAATCGTTCATTTCTTCAAAAAATATGATACAGTAAAATCTGACGTAATCTGTCTATAAAGGAATACCTGAAAGTGTCACGATCATAATGGAATGAAAACCATACAAATTTTCCTGCTAATAACGGAAAACTGTCTTAAACGGAATTTTTCTCCGTTTTCCTACCAATTAGGTTGTTTGAAAAACGATAAAATTTAGGTGACACTGTTCGAGATGTATTGGGTGATTGCAAAAGTTCGTGCCCGATTTCCTATATGCATCAAGTTTCGAAAGTTAGCCAAGTTGTTTTAAATGGCGAAATGTAGTTGAATTGTCAACATTTAGTCTCTCAGCAATCGAGAATTGTCAGCATTTAGTCTCTCAGAAATCTAATTGTCAACACTTAGTCTCTCAGCAGTCGATTTGTCAACATTTAATCTCTCAGCAATCTCTTCAGTAGTAATCCGTGGACTATTATCCACTAAATCACGGATTAAGTCATTATCAATGCCAAAATGTCGCCCAGAGCGAATTTTATCGTTTAATTGAAATCACCATTTCAAAATCGACAAAATCACGTTTTAACTGTCCTAAGAGTGGGAGCACGATCCAAATAAACTAATATTTTTTGTAGCACGTCCAACACTCAGTTCTTTTTTTAACTCGTATAACATAACATGACGAAAATGTAACTTTTCATTTTCTATATTAAGCCTGCACACAAATTAATTACAAAAACTTTTTATTAACTTTATGTTCACTCACGACACATGTAGATAACTGTCAGTTAATAATATGGTTATAAAAGAAACATCAGAACAATCAAAATTGAAAGTTTCTGCCATCTATGAAATAGGGCACGGACTTTTGCAATCACCCAATACAAATTATGTGATCATGTTATGATCATGTTAAAGCTCATAAAATTTCTGAAACATTTATTTAAAATATTTTTTATACTTTAACACTAGAATGCCCGGAAGGAGTCGATTTGACTCCGACCATAGGACTAAATGTCGGTTGAAACCAGAAATTCTTTCACAAAATAAGTTAAATTTTAAAGACGCAACGCAGATTTAAATAAATCAGTCAAATAATTTTAAATAAAAATTCTGGTGTAAAATATTTTTTATGAAACTTGAGTAAAATTTCCGGGCGTTCTAGTGTTAAAAACAAGCAAAAAAAAAATGAACAATTTCATCATGAAAAAAATTACATTGTTTGGATTTGTAATATCTTATCGACATGAGTATTAACTTTAGAATGTTGCTATAATTGAAGAAGTTATAGGAGGTATTTTTAAGAACAGTATAAAAGAAGAAGGGAGGTTTAAAAACAATTATAATATGATTTAAAGAAATTTTATAAAGCCTACATATTCAAACTTTGATTGTGTATGTGGAGAGCTTTATATGAATTCCTTAGGATAAAAACTCCGTATTTTTTGTGGTTTTAAAAGTAAGGAAGTTTAAACTATTTTTTTCCTATTTAAAAAGAAGAAATGTATGACCTACTTAAATTTACCGGCGCGCGCATTTATTCTACGTTTCCATTTTAATAATTACCTTTCCATAAAGTTCATACTTGCGAGCTGTTTCTCTAACATCTTTTTGTGCAGCAAGCTCGGCTACGACGAGGTTTTTCAATCTTTCAAAGAAAAAGAGGAAGCCACATAAATATGGACAAGTCATCTAAAAAAGAAAATGCACATTTAAAATTACGTCAAATGCAAATGAAGTATGTAACACGATACATATCTCTTTTATCTGCATTGACACCCGATCCGGTGGAATATCGATTTTGTAAAACGAATTCATCAAACAATTATTATAGAATAGTATATGTGTTGCAAGAAAGGGAGATTGTCCCTCCCTCTGGATTTCGAAGTTTAATTAAGTAAATTTTCTTTATGTCTGGCGATTGAAAAAAAAAAGAAATAAATAATTAACTCATGACAGTAATTCCAAACGAGTTTCTAAAGTGAGAATTTTTCGTCGGGGAATCGCTGTGTAAGACTTTTTTTTTACGTTCATATAAAAATATTTGGAGCGGGAGGTTTAATCGAGCAGAGCCGTCCTGACGAAAAAAATGTTTCCATTCTCATTTTGATAGAAAGGGGTAAAAACTTAAAAAGGGAAAAAATAATAATGTTTTGAATTGTTCTATACTGTAAATTTACGAAACTGTTTTGATTTTTTTTAACTACATTGGACACACGATCCAGTAAATTTATCGAATAAAACAATTAATTATATGTCTTTCAAATTGGAATTCATTTTAACATGTTTTTAATTTATGAATCTCTTTTAAGGTGGTATTCAAAAAAATATTTCCCCACGTTCAACAATTCAAAATTTTCGGACACGTTTTCAGACTCATTTTTAAAGGTGAAAACAAGAAACTTTGCTGACATCATTTTTGAAGTGATGTACTATAAGCGGCCCGTGTGCTTTTCCGCTCAATTAATTAGAACTTGATTTATATAAACAATTATTTTCTTTGTATGACCATTTTTAAGATTTCATTCATCTGATGAAACCCTATTCGTCTCATTCCTCTGTCCGTCAGCATTTCGTTCATCTGACGAAAAGTTATTCATTTCACTCCTCTGTCTGTCCGTCTGTCACAGAACCCGTTCTGAGAAACTATATATATTGGAGGCTTGAAATTTTGCATACTTATAGCTGAACACCTCACATCAAACGACAAATCATAAAATTAATCTTATATTTACCCCTCTGGACTCAACTTGTGTATTTTAAGCAATTTTTCTAACTCAGCCCCTAATTAAGTTGGAGACTTGCAATTTTACATACTTATAGCAGAACACTTGCGATCGCACGAAAAATCATAAAATTTTCAAAAAGTCTTATATTATTTATCCCTCCGGGCTCTCACTTGTGTAGTTTAAGCCTAACTGAGCCCCTAATTAAGTTGGAGACTTGAAATTTTGCGTACTTATAGCTGAACACTTGCGATCACACGACAAATCATAAACATTTAAAAAAATCTTACATTTACCCATCCGGTCTCTAACTTGTGTATTTTAAGCAATTTTTCTAACTCAGCCTTTAATTAAGTTGGAGACTTGGAATTTTGCATATTTATAGCAGAAAACTTGCGATCACACGAAAAATCATAACATTTTCAAAAAAAGTCTTATATTATTTATCTTTCCGGGCTCTAACTTGTGTATTTTAAGCAATTTTTCTAACCTACCCCCTTTTCATCCGGGGGGCACTTTTCTAACTTTTACCGACACCCCTGCTCCCGTGATATATCATTACACAGCACTTTGACCACTCTTTCATGTAATGTTTTATAGCCTTACATATTTTTGTACCACTTTTTACCGCCAGAGGGTGCTTACCGATCGCGGGTGCTATGGGTCCGGTCCCCTGGACTAATATATCTATGGATAGGTTATAAGGATAGGAACGAAACGGAGTTTCGTTCGGATAGAGAACTAACAAAATTTTCGGACACGTTTTCAGACTCATTTTTAAAGGTGAAAACAAGAAACTTTGCTGACATCATTTTTGAAGTGATGATTTGAATAAGCGGCCCGTGTGCTTTTCCGCTCAATTAATTAGAACTTGATTTATATAAACAATTACTTTCTTTGTATGACCATTTTAAAGGTTTCATTCATCTGATGAAACCCTATTCGTCTCATTCCTCTGTCCGTCAGCATTTCGTTCATCTGACGAAAAGTTATTCATTTCACTCCTCTGTCTGTCCGTCTGTCACAGAACCCGTTCTGAGAAACTATATATATTGGAGGCTTGAAATTTTGCATACTTATAGCTGAACACCTCACATCAAACGACAAATCATAAAATTAATCTTATATTTACCCCTCTGGACTCAACTTGTGTATTTTAAGCAATTTTTCTAACTCAGCCCCTAATTAAGTTGGAGACTTGCAATTTTACATACTTATAGCAGAACACTTGCGATCGCACGAAAAATCATAATATTTTCAAAAAGTCTTATATTATTTATCCCTCCGGGCTCTCACTTGTGTAGTTTAAGCCTAACTGAGCCCCTAATTAAGTTGGAGACTTGAAATTTTGCGTACTTATAGCTGAACAGTTGCGATCACACGACAAATCATAAACATTTAAAAAAATCTTACATTTACCCCTCCGGTCTCTAACTTGTGTATTTTAAACAATTTTTCTAACTCAGCCTTTAATTAAGTTGGAGACTTGGAATTTTGCATATTTATAGCAGAAAACTTGCGATCACACGAAAAATAATAACATTTTCAAAAAAAGTCTTATATAGGTAAAAGGACGACAAATCATAAAATTAATCTTATATTTACCCCTCTGGACTCAACTTGTGTATTTTAAGCAATTTTTCTAACTCAGCCCCTAATTAAGTTGGAGACTTGCAATTTTACATACTTATAGCAGAACACTTGCGATCGCACGAAAAATCATAAAATTTTCAAAAAGTCTTACATTATTTATCCCTCCGGGCTCTCACTTGTGTAGTTTAAGCCTAACTGAGCCCCTAATTAAGTTGGAGACTTGAAATTTTGCGTACTTATAGCTGAACACTTGCGATCACACGACAAATCATAAACATTTTTAAAAAATCTTACATTTACCCCTCCGGTCTCTAACTTGTGTATTTTAAACAATTTTTCTAACTCAGCCTTTAATTAAGTTGGAGACTTGGAATTTTGCATATTTATAGCAGAAAACTTGCGATCACACGAAAAATCATAACATTTTCCAAAAAAGTCTTATATTATTTATCTTTCCGGGCTCTAACTTGTGTATTTTAAGCAATTTTTCTAACCTACCCCCTTTTCATCCTGGGGGCACTTTTCTAACTTTTACCGACACCCCTGCTCCCGTGATATATCATTACACAGCCCTTTGACCACTCTTTCATGTAATGTTTTATAGCCTTACATATTTTTGTACCACTTTTTACCGCCAGAGGGTGCTTACCGATCGCGGGTGCTATGGGTCCGGTCCCCTGGACTAATATATCTATGGATAGGTTATAAGGATAGGAACGAAACGGAGTTTCGTTCGGATAGAGAACTAACAAAATTTTCGGACACGTTTTCAGACTCATTTTTAAAGGTGAAAACAAGAAACTCTGCTGACATCATTTTTGAAGTGATGTACTATAAGCGGCCCGTGTGCTTTTCCGCTCAATTAATTAGAACTTGATTTATATAAACAATTATTTTCTTTGTATGACCATTTTTAAGGTTTCATTCATCTGATGAAACCCTATTCGTCTCATTCCTCTGTCCGTCAGCATTTCGTTCATCTGACGAAAAGTTATTCATTTCACTCCTCTGTCTGTCCGTCTGTCACAGAACCCGTTCTGAGAAACTATATATATTGGAGGCTTGAAATTTTGCATACTTATAGCTGAACACCTCACATCAAACGACAAATCATAAAATTAATCTTATATTTACCCCTCTGGACTCAACTTGTGTATTTTAAGCAATTTTTCTAACTCAGCCCCTAATTAAGTTGGAGACTTGCAATTTTACATACTTATAGCAGAACACTTGCGATCGCACGAAAAATCATAATATTTTCAAAAAGTCTTATATTATTTATCCCTCCGGGCTCTCACTTGTGTAGTTTAAGCCTAACTGAGCCCCTAATTAAGTTGGAGACTTGAAATTTTGCGTACTTATAGCTGAACAGTTGCGATCACACGACAAATCATAAACATTTAAAAAAATCTTACATTTACCCCTCCGGTCTCTAACTTGTGTATTTTAAACAATTTTTCTAACTCAGCCTTTAATTAAGTTGGAGACTTGGAATTTTGCATATTTATAGCAGAAAACTTGCGATCACACGAAAAATAATAACATTTTCAAAAAAAGTCTTATATAGGTAAAAGGACGACAAATCATAAAATTAATCTTATATTTACCCCTCTGGACTCAACTTGTGTATTTTAAGCAATTTTTCTAACTCAGCCCCTAATTAAGTTGGAGACTTGCAATTTTACATACTTATAGCAGAACACTTGCGATCGCACGAAAAATCATAAAATTTTCAAAAAGTCTTACATTATTTATCCCTCCGGGCTCTCACTTGTGTAGTTTAAGCCTAACTGAGCCCCTAATTAAGTTGGAGACTTGAAATTTTGCGTACTTATAGCTGAACACTTGCGATCACACGACAAATCATAAACATTTTTAAAAAATCTTACATTTACCCCTCCGGTCTCTAACTTGTGTATTTTAAACAATTTTTCTAACTCAGCCTTTAATTAAGTTGGAGACTTGGAATTTTGCATATTTATAGCAGAAAACTTGCGATCACACGAAAAATCATAACATTTTCCAAAAAAGTCTTATATTATTTATCTTTCCGGGCTCTAACTTGTGTATTTTAAGCAATTTTTCTAACCTACCCCCTTTTCATCCTGGGGGCACTTTTCTAACTTTTACCGACACCCCTGCTCCCGTGATATATCATTACACAGCCCTTTGACCACTCTTTCATGTAATGTTTTATAGCCTTACATATTTTTGTACCACTTTTTACCGCCAGAGGGTGCTTACCGATCGCGGGTGCTATGGGTCCGGTCCCCTGGACTAATATATCTATGGATAGGTTATAAGGATAGGAACGAAACGGAGTTTCGTTCGGATAGAGAACTAACAAAATTTTCGGACACGTTTTCAGACTCATTTTTAAAGGTGAAAACAAGAAACTCTGCTGACATCATTTTTGAAGTGATGTACTATAAGCGGCCCGTGTGCTTTTCCGCTCAATTAATTAGAACTTGATTTATATAAACAATTATTTTCTTTTTATGACCATTTTTAAGGTTTCATTCATCTGATGAAACCCTATTCGTCTCATTCCTCTGTCCGTCAGCATTTCGTTCATCTGACGAAAAGTTATTCATTTCACTCCTCTGTCTGTCCGTCTGTCACAGAACCCGTTCTGAGAAACTATATATATTGGAGGCTTGAAATTTTGCATACTTATAGCTGAACACCTCACATCAAACGACAAATCATAAAATTAATCTTATATTTACCCCTCTGGACTCAACTTGTGTATTTTAAGCAATTTTTCTAACTCAGCCCCTAATTAAGTTGGAGACTTGCAATTTTACATACTTATAGCAGAACACTTGCGATCGCACGAAAAATCATAACATTTTCAAAAAAAAGTCTTATATTATTTATCTTTCCGGGCTCTAACTTGTGTATTTTAAGCAATTTTTCTAACTCAGCCCCTAATTAAGTTGGAGACTTGGAATTTTGCATATTTATAGCAGAAAACTTGCGATCACACGAAAAATCATAACATTTTCAAAAAAAGTCTTATATAGGTAAAAGGACGACAAATCATAAAATTAATCTTATATTTACCCCTCTGGACTCAACTTGTGTATTTTAAGCAGTTTTTCTAACTCAGCCCCTAATTAAGTTGGAGACTTGCAATTTTACATACTTATAGCAGAACACTTGCGATCGCACGAAAAATCATAACATTTTCAAAAAAAAAGTCTTATATTATTTATCTTTCCGGGCTCTAACTTGTGTATTTTAAGCAATTTTTCTAACCTACCCCCTTTTCATCCGGGGGGCACTTTTCTAACTTTTACCGACACCCCTGCTCCCGTGATATATCATTACACAGCCCTTTGACCACTCTTTCATGTAATGTTTTATAGCCTTACATATTTTTGTACCACTTTCTACCGCCAGAGGGTGCTTACCGATCGCGGGTGCTGTGGGTCCGGTCCCCTGGACTAATATATCTATGGATAGGTTATAAAACGGAGTTTCGTTCGGATAGAGAACTAACAGATTTCGCAAAAGGATAAAGTGTTTTGAAATGAATATTAAACGAAACCCTCTGTGCGATCTGTGACCACACTTACCCACTTGTTTTTGATCCCAGCACTATCGCTTCCGTCAATTCGGTTCAAAACGCCAACTTTGAAAGCATTTTTTGCAATATATTCTGCCTTTATCAAAAAATCGACAAGCACGGCATATTATATAGTTTCTGAATAAGAGAACCTGCCAACTAGATGCGTTGAAGAGCAAAAATAATTTAAAAAAGAGTCAGAAAATAAGCAGTTTGGATTTGCGTGCATTCTTAAAGTAATTCAATAAAAAGTGATTCAGAAAAAAAAAATTCAAATTTATTTAAGTTTTTATTAAAAGAATGCTAGAAAAGTCAGCATAAAAAATATATATTTGGAACTTTGTTTTTATGTCTTTAGAAAAAAAAAAAAAAAAAATTTTTAAGTAATATTCCTTGTCTTATTCTCGACGTTTTCTGCTTCAGTTTTTTATGTGTTGTTAGTAGTAATCAGAGATGCCAATCTTCCGTGGTTTTTTCTTTCTTTTTTTTCCCAAATCAAATAAATTTGTTTTCAACTACAAAATTTATTTAATAAAGTGTATCTTGTGTCCATGTTTCATTCCTTTGATTTCGTTTATTAAATAAATTTGGTTATACTTTGTCGTTATTCTAATAACTTTATGGAATCATTTATTTAATTGAATGAACAATAAAAAAGCAATATATATATATATAGTTGTCTGGATAATTTATACGCAAATGTTGATTTAATATATATATTTAAAAAAAAGGGAGGGGATGGTATGTTGAATTTATGAGTTTCTATGTTTATTTTGGTCCTGATGAAGTTGCTGCCCTTAGTACTGTATAAAAATATTTATATTATATTAATTTACATCAATTTAAGTCACTTTTATTGATTTACTTCAATATATTTCGATTTATAATGGTAGACGCTAATACATTTTATGATGTATGTATTTATCAGTATGTAGAAATGTTGTAATTTGTTTGTATATACCCCTCCCCCCTTCTGTAAAGTAACATTTTAAAATTTAAAACATTAAATTTATTATGTGATTAATAGAAACAAACTTTTATATTATTATAATTGTAACTTATTTGAAATTATTATTAATTTACTTAATTTTAAATAAAATAATTATAAATAATTATAAAACATTATATTAAAGATGCTAAATGATTATTATCAATATTCTGTTGAGCTGTTTTAGAATGATATTTTTGTGCTGTTTTAAAGTGATTTAATCGGTTCAAATATTAGCAATATTTTAAATATGAAATTTTTCTATAGTTATATTTGGTAATCTCCGATAGATGACACCACTACAAATTATTTCTACTTATATTAGACGTGATTGTGTTCACATACAGACATTTTTAACTTTTTAATTTTATGAAGTTCCGCTAGATGGCAGCATTAAATAATTATTTATTCAGTTCTAAAATAATAATGTTGCCATACTTTATTATATTATATCTCTTATTTATTACCTGTTTAATTTTAAACATATACTTCTTTATGTAATTTTTAGTAATAATTTATTCCAGAATCCTTAAAATAGCATAAAATAATTTTTATTACATAGACTATACATGTTAATTATAATAATTATATTTATAAGGATGTGAATGTTATCTGCAAGCTGTGATGATTTGCAACTGTAAGGATTCGCTTTTAACTGTATCAATTAATTAGGAAGGATTTTTGCTGTGCTAAAAATGGGATACATGTTTGAGTTTTAATATGGTCATAGCAATTCTCGTGCTGGGTATGTCTTAAATTTAAATGTTACATTTTTTTCATATTGTTCATTATTACGATCTTGCATTAATTAATAATTTTTTTAATTCAATTTATATGGCATGGTAAATTTATACTTTTTGTTGTATAGACGATCGGGTACATAATGGAATTCAATGTTTAGCTTATTGCTGATTCTATTACAGAAATCGACTATGTTTTTGTTTATATTTGTATTTCATGTACCCTTGAAAAAGTGAAATGCTATATAAGCTTCCGGCTACACCCATCCGTTTGATCTATTATTTGTTTACGATACGTCTTTTAACGGTTCAACAATATTTCGCTGGTTATTTGTATCTTTTGTCTTTGATAGGTTATTTTATCAAAATTTGGTGGTTTTTCATATGTTTTATATGGATTAATCGCCCGCAATGTGCTAGTGAATTAGTGGTATTGTGCTTGGTTTTGTATTATTTGTTAAAGGTTACATCTTTATTTTGTATAATGTCAGTGTTATGACTTATTAATTTAATTTTAGTAATTGGAAATAGATGATGATTTGTAATTATATAATGTTTATATATATATATATATATATATTACACCTTCTTTACTATTATGTTTTAAAATTTTTATTCTTTTACTTTAAAGTTGATGGTAATGGAGAGAAGGGGTAGGGTTATTACAAATAATAGGTTAAACACAAAAATTTTAAAGTCTTGCATTTTTAAGCGGAAGATTGACTAAGGTAGAACACTGGATTGGAAAAGGGAGATTAAAGGGAGCAATTGTACCGGACCCTGAGCTGAAAGGCGGCCCATCAGGGAGTCACTTAAAGCTTCTTGTCCTCATCAGGAAAAGACATGTTTACAATCAAACACTTTTATTAGTCAATCTACTAATAGGTAAATTTTTGTCGTTACGGATTATTGAAGGAATCGTCTTCGTGGCGTAGACCAGTGGTTCCCAACATATGGGTCACTGCGGGTGTTTTGATGGGTCGCGGAACAATCGAGATTCGTCACAAAAATATATCTTTTATTTCATCTGATTAAAAAATATAAAAATTTCAACAGCAGATAATATTTCAAGGAAAAATCCTTAATTTCCTTCTGGATTAATATAAGAGTTGAATATCCTGAAATATCTAAATTAGCTTTGAGGTCCTTGATGGGGTTTAACATATCTACTTTTGTGAACATGCTTTTTCTACTTTGCTGTTTTTGAAAAACAAGTACCGAAACAAACTGCATGTAGAAAGTGGCTTAAGGTTAAAATTAACTAGTTTTAATTTTAACCCTGATATAGATGCCCACATCGGTAAACACCAGTGCTAGGAATCTCACTGATTGTAAAGTTGTGTTTTGATAATCATTAAACGTGTTTTTAATTACCGTTGTAGTTTGTGTGTTTTAATTATTATTCCACTAATACATTGGGATTACCGATTCTTGTTTTCGTTGATAGTGTATCCTTCGTATGAAATTTGCCTTTTTCGTAGGATAGGACAGCTGATAGATTATAAGAGGTCATACAACAATTTCCATACTGATACGCACCCTTATATTAGGTGAGTCGCCAATTTTTTATTTTTATTTTTTACTCAAAGGTGGGTCGTGTACCAAATAAAGGTTGGGAACTGCTGGTGTAGGCTATTCCTATCGCAGACAAGTTATTCGTAGACCAATCATATCGTAGATGAGTTACTTGTAGACCAATGAGATTGCCTGGGTTCTTGTTTAAAATAAAAACATGAGAACTGCCAGCTAATAAGATGCCATTTTGTCAGCTGCACTTTCCTCAGCAGTAATATCTGAAATTCTCCCCTCTAATATTAAACTTATGGTCATGCAATACATTCGTATTTTTTAAATATCTCATCAAAAAATTAAAACATTTCATTTATTTTATTTTTAAAAAAATTCTCTATATTCTTCTTAAAGGATGTTTCTTTGCTAATTGACAAACTATTTCTAAACATAGTTATTTTATTTTAAACTAGCTGACCCGACTGACGTAGCCAGTGCCCGTGATAATATTCTTAAATGAACCTTAAATGTATCAACTATATCTTTAATTCGATTTTGTCTCAAATACGTGGCCGCTCACCGTGTAAAAATGGGGTAGAAGTTGTTGAGATTTGCTATGTAAATTTTTTTCATAAATTTTGAAAAATTGTATAAACAAATTAAAACTTTAATACCCCCTGTAGTGGTGAAAAAATGAGTTAAGATGGGGAGTGGGTGCATAGTAAAGTACGGAGCAAAAGCTTTAAAATGATATGTCACATGAAAAAAATCCATTTCCTCCCTCCCCCACCAAGGGGGAATGCCCCTTATTGTCTGAGGTTAAAATAGACCCCACCAATCGAAGTCCGTGAGGAGTTTCACCTTCGGTAAAGCCTTCAATTGAGGTCGAATCTTTCTGTAGCTTAATTATGAGCTGAGCTAGAAATTTGCACCCCGGGGAAGCAAATTGGGGTTCGGGGAGAAGAAAGGTTCATAATATGAAAGAGTGGTCCGAGGGTTTTCTAATAATATATCACACAAATGTTTCTGAAAAAGTTTAAAATATGTCCCCCACCCCTCTTGGGTCCACTTTCGTAACCTCGGAATTTTTAAAGAGAAAGACCTTTTCCCCGGTCCCGGAATTTACCCCCCTCCTCTTTGAAATTTTTATATTTAATAGATAATATTTATCGGATGTTTCCGTCAGAAACAACACATAATGGATACTTATTGTAGAAAACGCGACGGTTTTAAGAAAAATTTTCGCTCCCTCCCCAAAATTCAACTCTCCCATCTTCTTTAATTTTTTTAAGTGTTATCAAATATCTCAAATGTTAAAATCGATCCAAAAAATCGGACGTAAAATAATAATTAGTGGACAACCGCTTTTGTACAAAACTGGATGGTTAAAAAAAAAATCCCCCCCCCCCGAAATTCAACTCCGCCTCTTTCATTAAAATTTTTAAGTGATATCAAATATCTAAAATTTTAAAATCGATCCAAAAAAATCTCAATTAAACTAAAGATAATTAATGGAGGAAGCTTAGTTAAAAATCGATTTTTTGGTAAAATAAAAAGGCTTTAATCGATTTTTAAGAAAACTAGATATTCGGCAACAGCAAAGGAAAATATTAATAGATAAAATCTGTAAATACACTATTTATAACAATGTTACACACTGCAAAAAAATCCTAGCCCAAAAAATATCTGTAGTTTTATCTAGCAGGTGCTATAAATGTGGTCAGGGAGAGGGAATTGAAATTCAAAATAAATCCTCTCGTTAAATCATATTTTTAATTGGTAATTAGAGTTCTATTGGGGAATATTTTAACAAAAATTACATATTTGTAATCGGCGAAAAAGTTACTTACAGAGGCATTAATTATAAATCTCTAAATGCGGCATTTGTAAAACTTTTATAGGCTAGGGAAAATATCCTTCTTTTATTGGCGACAGCTGTCTGGTCTCGCAAAGATAACAAACATCCGCTTTCTACGGCTTGTATTTCAATGGGAATAAAAGAGAGATTTAAAATCGATTTTCAATGGATTTTTTTAACTTTTTACAGTAGTATCGGAATAATTTTTAGAATTTCTGAAAATGGGATTTTTTTGTTTTGCGTCTTGCTGTGCAATTTTCGAGTTTTTAGGCCAGGTAGATTTTAAAAGACAGACCTCTTTTAAAAGGTCCAGTACATTTATCGCCTTAGCAACCCTTCATTCCAGCAAACCCTCGGTGAGTTGTTCGAAGAAATTTTCTGCGGTTTGATAGAAATCTATGCTTTTATATTGAATTATGAGTATGTTTCCATTCTTTTAATTGGGTTTTTTTAATTAATAACGAAGCTAATTATTAGAACTTTAAAATTCTGAGCCTCATGTGCATCAGGAGATACTTTGGGAAAGCCTGTCAAAAATTTTCAGCCTCTTACGTGCTGTAGATTTTGTTAGCCATCGCGAACAGACACACACGCGCAGCCAAACTTTCTTTTATTAGTATAGATGTTAAATTTTTATTTATAGCTCTTCCACTACTCGAAAACTTCAACAAAATATTTAATTAAGTGTATATTTTAGAAAAAGTTTGTCTATTAGACCTCAAAAGGCATCATCTAAGAAGGATATGTAGAAAAAGAAATTTAAAAGTTTGAATATCTGACGAGAAATCGGAAAAAACATGAATGGCATCTCACAGCCAACGTTGGAGAGGTGAATTTGAGACCGATAAGAGATTTCATATACAGTCAGATCCAGCTTTAAGGTAGCCGAGATAAGGGCGCTAATAACTAAGGATTGAAATAGGCTAAAACTTGATATTTTCTTTAGAAGATATCATTCTTAGAGTTAAGGCTGCTAGTCACTCAGCTTCCAAATTTCCCTCACTAATGCTGGACGTGAGATACGTTCGAATATTTAAAATTCTGCTTGGGAACTTAATATTTTTAACTCCTTTTTCCTGTGTACTCTTCTTAAAGGATGTCTCTTTTTTTCTTAGTTCTCAAAATATTTCTAAAATGTATGCTTATTTTTATATATGAAGTATTAAAATCTTACTCACTGTTCGTCAGCTTAAAACACATAAAATATTAAATTAAGTATAGATGTTTAGAAATATTAGGAAAACTAAGAAAAAAATAAACATCTTTTAAGAAGATAACAAAGGAAAAAGGAGTTAAAAACATTAATTTCCCGAGGAGATAGTTTAAATAAACGAATGCATCAAATGCCCATAGACAATTAGCGAAGGGAATTCGGAAGCTGAGTGACTAGCAGCCTTAACGGAGAAAAATATTTCGCTCAAGCAGGATATTGTGGCTGCTAAAGTCTCTTCTATAAGCAGTATATGCATGTATCAACACTTAAGACGCCCATAAGTGTAACCACTATTAGATCTCGCAATTTCTGCCAAATCCCCTGAATTAAGGCTGTTCTTAACTGCTCTGCTCAACAAGCGCAAAACGTTCTGACACATTTACAAATTTATTTTTTAACGAAAAGATATAAAATTGGAAAGCCTGGCCATGGAAGCGATTTGGAATTGAACTGTTTTTTCCATTTTTTGATCAATCAATTACCCATTAGGTTATAAGCGATTTCAATTACGTGACAAACCCGTTTTTCGCCCGCTCTTGAGTGATTTTTCTACTTTCGCGCGGAAATTCGGTTAAAAACGTCCATTTTGACACTATTTTCTGAAAAATCTATTGCGTTTGCAAAAAAAAAAATGAAAAAAAAAAAAAAACAGCTCGGTGACATAGTTGCTGAACAACAACACCAGCCAGTTTCATGCTTATTCGAACAAAAATAAATTAAAAGTTATGTCAGGAAGTTGCCTTTTTGGATTTGAGAACAACCTTAAAGGTAAATCGAAAAATATTTTGTTATTTTATTTGCGTGTTTTAAAAACCTCCAAGACATTTCAAATTTTAAATTCGTAACAATATTATTATTGAACTAGGTTATAAACTAATTACTTCCGTCACAGTATGCGGTTTCAGGATGAACCTCATGAATTCTGAGCTTTCTATTTCGCAGAACATTCTCTGTTGGATCACTTGTAGTTCATATGCAACCCTAAAAGGTTCCAGTACCGATGGGTCCGTTTCACTCGACATTTTCTTTTCGGCATTAGGTTTGACTGTTAATGCCATTTCCTCTTCTGCATTTTCTTCGTAACCTGGCGAAGCTTTCAAAATCGCACATAATTCCTTTTCCGGCTGACATTCTAGATAAGCACGAAAGAAAAGGAAAATATTAAAATAAGATGCTAATGGATTGCACTGTCTGTAATGATAACGTGAACAAACTTTAGGGAGGGCGGAGTAGGACAATCCGCCACACCCCCTCCTCTCTCTGAATTTCAGGCTTTTGTTTTTATCGTTATCTATTTCTTTATTTTTCTATTCTAAGATGAATGTTTTCTCTTGTTTTTACCAATATACTAATAATCGCATGTACATGAGTGATAATATAAAAAATAATACTTTAAAAATATGTATAAAAAACGATAGAAAATCTGGATTGACTGTATCGAACAAATAATTTTTCCCCCTCCAAATAATTTTCCAATTGACGCTCCTGAAAATTGAATAAGAACATTAGTCTAGGATGAAAACAGTAAGCGTTCAAAAGAGAGAAAAATACTTAAAGGTTTTTTAAAAAAATGTTAAAAAAGAGAAATGCATTAACAAAAAAGAGAAAACATATATATTTATTTATTAACACTTTATTAAGAGGACAGAATAAACACTTGACAATGCAGATTTGTTCTCTATACTTACAGAAATCTTCTATGTTTCACCTTAACTGATTCAAGGAGATCAGTAATGCTTTTTACCAACCAATTTAAAAGTTAGAAAACGCGGTAAAAATTATATTAAAATAAAACTGATATATCTGAAATTCTGCGTTGTTTTATTTATTTATTGGTCTTAAGAGTTTATTGAAGTATCCGTATAATATGAACATTGGCATTCTTGCTGAGATGTAGAAGGACTGAGCATCAGTTTTATTTGTTACATTGTCTCTGATGACTTAATTCATATGCTCATTTGAAAAATGTACCTTTGCTGTATCGCTACTCCTTTTTGGGAACAAATAAAATATGAATATACGTTATACACGAGCAAAACTTTAACACCATCATTATTTTCGCTAACAAGTGAATAATAGTGACAATTTTCCCCTGAAATTTATTTACAGTAATGTTTGCAGGCTTCTGACTTTTTCTCTTGTGTTTTCTTACTTGTTTATTTTTACTCTTTTTGTCTTCATTATACGTGGAATCAGTCTGAACGCTTGTCTTTAGACGTTTCTTCCGTTTCAAACTCATTCGCGGAGCCTTTTGCCTATAAAATTCAAAATAATAAATGTCAATGCACATATGAGGCATTCTCACAAAATTTTAACTTTCAGGAATAAAAATCTGGTGAAATTAAACTTATAGTCCAAGAGCCGACAGCACAAAAATCCATGTTATAAAGCACAAGGAAAAAAAAAACCTATATTTTATGGAAGAGTAGAAGTAGAGGAATCCTAATGATCCATGTCTGCCGGAAGTGAAGTGGTGCATAAGCCAAAAATTAATACCGCCAGTAGTTGACTCGTAGGTTTATCAGTACACGTTCTACAAACAAAGGTATGAAAACATGGAGGATAGTTGTAGGACAAACACAGTGATAAACCTACGAGTCAACCACTGGTAGTATTAATTTTTGGCTTATGCACCACTTCGCTTATGGCACACATGGATCATTAGATTCCCCTACTTCTACTCTCGTCAAATAAAGCTTGTTTTCTTGTACTCGATAACATAGGGTTTTGTGCTGTCGGTTCTTGGACTATTAATAAAATAACATTTTAAACTTATAGACGAATTCCTTAATGATTCAAAATAAAGAAAAAATGGTCAGCAGCGAAGATTTTTTTTAATTTAACTTAGGTTTAAGTTATACTTGCGAGTTTAATTTTCCTTATCGTTTTACCTCTCTAACTTTTTATTTTCTTCTTTTACTTATAATGAATTTGCATAGTACCCACAGAACATTCAAATAAGAACTAATAACAATGTAGTATTTTCAGTACAAAATTTTAGTATAACATTGTCTTAAAGGGGTGTTAAAGAAGGGACGGTAAGGAAAAAAAGGGGACTGTAAGGAAAAGTACCACTTATATTTAGGCAAATCATATTAAGATTATGTGATAGCCACAATGTTCATCGATTTTTAGAAACAGTTATTTACATAGGATTAAATAAAAAAAAAATAATTTACCTTGAAAAGTGCAGGAATAAACCTTGGGGACGGTAAGACTACCCATAAAACCACGATTCTTGAAATTGATATTTAAATGCTGATTTAAATTCTGCAGTAAATTTTCTGTTAAAGAATTTTAGCCATTCTTTCTCTAGCATACTTCTGCATGAGAAAAAAGTTGAAAAAAGTTCTGTGGCTGCATCTGAAGTGATTATCTGTATAATTTTAGTAACAGGGACGACAAGGAATCTAAAATCCAGGGACAGAGTAAAAAAATAATAACAACCGTAAAAATGTGTGCGGGTTAATTTTTTGTTACATATTTATATAAACAGTAGTCCCAGTTAAAAAAAAATTACATTGAATTACTTTTATTGAAACAATTTTATACAGGCAGCTCCAAACTTAAAAATCAGCATCAGGGACCCGGGGCGGTAAAGAATTTCGTGGTATATTTGGACCCCCAACATCGTCCAAAATTTATTCATCTCGTTAATATTGTTATACAGCCATGCAATGGTATATTTTCCAGTATAAAAAATATAAAAACACAAGAATATGTGCTAAAATAAAAATTATTATTCAGGAACTTAAAAGTCAAAATTATGTGAGAATGCCTCATATATACTACACACTCACAAGGAGATACACATTTAAAAAGAAATAAAAGGTAAAACCGTCTAATATAAGCTTTGATAAAAAAGATAAGTAAAATCAGATGATATGTTTGAAATGCTAATTATCTTTATCTTCGTAATAAGATCTTTCGAGTTCCGCTCCACACAAGACCAATTCAAGAAGCATGCTTAGAATATCTGTTCTAGAGTTATTTTTGTTGTCATTTTGATGTTGTGCATGATGCCATTTTAGGTATCGAAGCGCTCACAGTTCAGATCTACTTTCAGAGAAAAGGCCGAGGTCACAAGAAACCAAATATAGAACAGTGCTTAATTGGTGCCGGAACTCAGCTCCGGTACTTCTTTTCTTTTAAAGAATATTTAAATATCAGACGAAATAAACCGGAGCTGATAAATAAAAATACTGCGCACCGAAGACTGCCGGACTTTTCTTAAGATCAAGCATTATCAAATTTAAGTTCATTAGGGTAGATGGTCCTTCGTAATTTAATTAAGATAAATTTGAGCCAGGATTGTGTGTCCATTCATGGCTATCATGTGACATCACAACCTCAATACAATTGTTAGCTTTGTGTGATATTTTTCATTAAAGCGGTAATTTATGTATAAACTCATTACCATTGATTAAAATTTTTATTACATTTTATTATATACTTTTTCTTAAAATTTGTTACGTATATATATATTTTAAATATCTTAAAATTTTTCTATTGTTCCAGAAAAATTTTAATTTTTTGCAAATAAATGTGTGAAACAGACATATGTAAGTGGAGAGAGAGGACGAAGTGGAGGAATAGAGATACGCGGTTGTGATTATGATTAATACTGCAGATGCAGAATATTACTGCTCCTGTACTTTTTTGTTAGAAATTACGCCTTGGTATTGAACATAGGGAACAACAAAGATGTTCTTTGGAAAGAAAGGATAAAGTAGATGGAACAAGGGAGGACTTCTTTTTAAAGAGACCACAATCAACGAAGACACAGGCGACGGTACTCCACCGATTCCGTCTTTTTTCAACCTGCCTTGATCACAGGGTAGTTCGACAATTGATGAAAACCAGACTATCTTGATTACGTGACATCTAAGAAGGGTGCAAGTATCGCGGCCTATCTCTTTCGTTGACTACGAAAGAGGTCCTGGTCCAAGAAGATCTTGAGGTGCCCTAATTTAGTTTCAAAGATTTAAAAAAAGGGGGGGGGGAGATCTCTTTCAAGTCGCATTGAAGACCCCTTTAAGCATGAGGGCCAGAATGCTGATTTTTGTTTGTTTAAAAGGTTAAAAAACGTTCTTAAGCGCGAACCCAGATGCATTGTATCTATCGCAAACCCTTTATGGCCGGCCTTGGAAAAAAATAGATCTAAACGTTATCCAAACGCTGGTAACCAGTTTTTTTAAACCCTCAAATGTAGTTTATTGCAACAAACTTCATCGTGTAGCTGACGGACAACATCAAAATTGTTCCTCTTCATGTTTGTACTAGTATGCATTCATTATGAAGAAAACTACAATAGTAAAAGAACTATGATGTCGGACATCGGACACTTTTAAGACTGTCCTTGTAAATAACTCTACAAAGTTAGATAAGTATTAGATAATAAATACATAAGCAGTCAAATAAACTTACTTTGCACTGTAAACTTTTTCAGCTGATATTTTACGACAGATAGGCACTGTACAGTAGATTCTGCCGGATGATGTCTTGTCTGATAACCAGAAGGAAATCGGGTGGAAATAGTGATTCTCAGACTTCAGTGTCTCAGTTTTACCCTCAAAATAATCCATAGAATAATTTAAACGGTTATGCCTTTGATAAAATAGCATTTCATTCATGTCTGGAAGTGACGCATTTCTTGTGACAAAAATCTTATCACATTTAGTGACTTGAATTTGTTTGATAGAATCAACAGACTTGCTCCTGCGAAGACCACCTGGAATTACTAATGAAGATACATTCGTAAAGAACTGAGCAGTGTAAAAAAATTTCTTCAATTTAATATTATCATTTCTTATTTTTCCGTTCTTTATTTTACGCTCCTTTTCATTTGGCGGTATTTTTACAGGTTTTTCCTCTTCTATTTTGGGCAAATCTTTGAAGCTCTTTCCGAATATTTTTAAAAATTTCTCTTCTAAATCATCTAATTTTTCTTTCGATGGTGCTTTTACAGACTCCGTTTTTTCGGTTTCGGACAAATCTGTCAACGTTCTGCCGATCATCCTTGAAGCTCGCTCATCAAGAGAGATAATCTCGTGCAACACATCATCTTCCTTTTCACCACCATCATCATCATCGGTTTTGTGACCATTATCCACTGCTAATTCATCACTATAACTTAATGCGAGATCAAACATGCAGTTTTCAGGAACACCTTCTCCAAATCTTCGTATCTGCCGCCTTTTCCTTGGTTTCTTTTTATCCATTTTAAAAGTAGAAGCCCCTCGCCAAATTTTCATATTTGCATCTAAGCTATTTTCATTGTTTATGTTTTCATTTTGTTGAAAGTTCTTGGTACCATCTATTGATTGTAAATTAACATCATGTTTCAGTTCTTCATTTGCGATTCTACGAGATTTTGTTTCATCACTGGTTTTAATTATTTCAGCTAAGTTTACCGTTTCCAGTGAATATTGTGAGACAGTATTCGTAAAACACCTAGAGAACTGATCAGCTATAATTATTTTCTGCAATATGCTATTAAGTTTCAAGAAAGGTATAAGAGTAGATAACGGAACAACTGGTAAAATATCAGTATCACATACTTCTTCCAGAGCTTTCCATCCAGACCATGCTTTACCACATTCATCGCTTATAAGTAATTTGAAATAACAAACAATGCCTGATGGGAAGAAAACTTCGATTGTTCGTTTTCTGTATTTTCTAACTTTCAGATGACTCTTCGGTACCATATTTACCAATATATTTATTTCTTCTGGTAACAAATTATTATTGCTGTTGTTACTTAATATCAAATTAGTGTAACATTTTAAGAATATAATGAAATTCTCTGTCATGCCTGTTGAAAGAAACAGAAAATTTGACAATTTATAAATAATAATGACAATTCACCTAATAAAAGTTTAATAAAATTTTTAAACTTGCAACGAATTTATTTAATCTAATACTAAAAATACTATGAATATAATGCTTATCAAATTCTCTTTATTATAAGTTACATTGTTTATTCCTCTCAAATCTACGTATAAAGAAGCCCAGTATTACGACTTTCAATAAATAGGTTAAAGTAAAATTGGATTGGACAGTTCTATATCAAGACTTCTTCAATGGATAAAATATGTTGTAAAAAAAAATATTTTTTTAACAATAATCCATATATTTCTTAAGGATCCTTTTCAGATAGTGACAGTAATGTTAATAACTTGGTCAAAACTAACCTATTTACAAGTAAAGATAAATCAGTTTTAAATGATAAAGGAGTTTTAAATCAGTTATGTAATATATTTGACAATTAAGATTATCCTTGGCGCAGTACAATATAAGCAAATAAAACAACGTTTTAAGCACCAGAAACGGTACTAAATGCTATCGAAACTAAGATGCAATTAATTAAAAAGTTCTGCTGCTTAAAACGTAGTTTTACCTGCTTATAATACAATATAGTTGTATAGCTTGTTTTTAATATATCAGTATGAAAGAACTATATTACTACACATCAGAAGTCCATAACTTCCAAGACTTCTGTAATCATACTATGCATGGACTTTGATAAAACCATTAAAGTCTCATGATCATGTTCAAATTTAGCAAATGAATTAATATTTCATATAAGTATCAATTCAATTTACATTTCGTGTTGTACCTTCTCTTTTGTCTTTTTAATAAATCGACCCCCCCCCCCCACACACACACACACACAACCACCACCAGATGCAAAATCAAAGCTTTGAAATTTTATAATGTGAACATTCCGACTTATGTTAGTCCCTCCTTTTAAGAAGGTTCTCAAATACGATCTGCAGTGGTATATAGGGAGTTCAAGCCTAATTCTAGGTCATCTGGTTCGGTGACTTAAACTAAGATTCTTGGTTATGGAAGACTGAACCTAGGCCCTAGGTCTGAACTCTATATGAGACTGGCGACCAACGGAATATGAAATTCAATTGGTTGAGGTGATTTTGGACAAAAACGAATCTCCAAGCATCTTGGCGAACCTGCAACTACCAGCGTGACCAATGCCAGGCCAGTTCATGACTTTTATGACGTCAAACGGACCGGATCATCTAAACTCAATTTCTCCGTAGTAAAGCATTAAGAAAGTGCATAACGTCTTTAAAAGATGACTTTTTAAAGTATATTACAGGTATCTAATGGGTATGTATTGTTTTTATTTATAATCTGTACAGTTCTGTGATCATTTAGACATATTATTTTAAGGATTTAGTGAATTTTTTATTAGTTAAATTTATTACTACTTTTTGATAAGTCATCGTTGTGCTAGAGCTTGATGGGTGTTTAAGCCTAACGATAAATTGCTATATAGTTTCATGTTTTTAGAACTAAATGTGTTTCATTGCTTGTCTTGTGCTATAATCAGTTTATTTTATAGGTCCGAATACGCTGTTTTCAGTTTATTTTTTCTTTCGTCATAGAATTAAAAGCTTTAAATTGTGCATTCTATTAAATGTTATATTTTGTACATTTGTTTAGCATGTAGCTTATGTTTACTTTTAATTTTCTCCCTAAAAAATTTCTACACAGCAATCTAACGAAGTAAAATTTATTTCTCAATATATTTAATTTCTCATTTTGATTAAATTTACAGTATATCTCGGCGTATAATACGCACTTTTAACTCTAAAATATCACTTCATTTTTCCGTGTGCGTGTTATACACCGAATATAAATTGGTTGATGTAAAATCATAAGTAGAAAACATTCCAAATATTTAGAGGTATATTTAAATGCATTTATAAATCAATATAAACAAAGAAACGTACAATATATATTTTATAACAAACTTAATTTTCCTTATCAAATAACATGAAATGTTCGTTATACTCGTTCTCATTTATGTTTTCGGGAAAGTCATCTTCTTCACCAACTGTCGCTTTCGTGTATTTTATCCTCACTGTCGCTTTCATCTAGCCATAAATATTATTACATTAGTTTATTCTTTTTTTTTTATTGTCTGTTTTATGGGTTCTAAACATATCTCAAACTAAGTGACTTTCTGGTTTTCCTAAAGTTGTAAAGTCCAAAGCTTTTTTTATCCACAATTTTAACCAATTTTCGTCCATCCAGCCCTTCTCATGGACATGAACAAAAACTCCATTTGTAAAATTGCCAAGTGGCTTTGATTCCATTTGAAAATTACCATTGGTTTTAATTTGGTATTTTAGCTTAGCAAGAAAGGGCCACTATGAAGTGGGATTTTTCGTGTTCCATAGTTTTAAATACTCAGTATTTGCTTCTTTTGTTTCTACACTTTTGTTTCCTATTATATCGAACATTACTGGCGTTTCGTCCATATTTCCAAATTGAGACAATCATAGTTTTCAATGACAAACTTATGGAAAGTTAACGGTTTCGGTTCTAAGTATTTCTGGTGCGTATTCGTGGGAAAACTTGATGCGTGTTATACAGCAGTATATGCTTGAAATAAAAATATATATACTCTTAAATTAGCGATGCGTGTTATACGGCGTGATATACGGTAATAGTTTTTTTATAATTCAGAATGTTACTGTACCTTGGCTTTCTATCAGTCTTTTAAATTGCCTTTTAAAACTTAAGGTAACCTTCAGATGAATATTTTAGTAGTACTGAAATATACATATTCTGTATTTTAAAAAGTATGTCTGAAATATATGCATATTTTACTTATTTATAAATATGCAAATGCTATTTCATTTAAGTTGCTGTGATGGAAATATTTTATAATATTTTAATCCAATATAATGGGCAGTTAATTTGAAGTTAAAATTAAATTTCAAGTTCTTTTTAATTAACATGCGTTGTGTAATATTGCAATAAAACCCTCCGTTCTTTGAGGTCAGCAATTGTAAAAAAAAGGAAAAAGGAAACTTCTTACTTGTATATCTGTAAAGAAATGATGAGGAGACTTTTAAGCACAAATCAAACTTTTTATTCATCTTGTTGAAGAGAAGTAAGAGGCCTTCACCAGTTGGTCACCGATTTTTAAAATAAATACGTTGTCGATAAAATAATTTATTCCTCTTTAAGAAAATCTTTAAAATGTAAGATGCAGCACTAGGTGAATTTTCTATAGATAAAAATCTCAATTAAAGCCTTTTTAAACGAACAGGAAAATAAATTTAACAGGAGTTATTAAAAACGCAGACATCGTTTTCGGAAACTTTTTACCGGATTCCACATCCATCGGCAGACAGACCGGAGCCGAAGCTCGCGGCCTTTTTAAAACAAAAACTAACTCATAACAGCTCACCAACAAAACAGATTCTGATTTAAAATTAACGGAATTTTTAATTTATAGTAAGAATACGGGGACTTCAAAAGTTACTGAAAAAAAAGATTTAAATCTATTAGAGAATTTAAAATATTAGGTAATGTCTTAATAAGCAAATCCGAAAGAAAACATTTAAAAAGCTTTATTTTTATTTGTTCCACGCTCGGCGATTAGACACACCTCCGAAAGATCGACATCCATTCAATGCATATGCCGTGAGAGGCTTGCTCCGATGACGTCATCACAATCGTACAGATCTCAAAGGAGAAGCACCCCATGCCGGGCGCTGCGGAAAATCAGAGAACTTGCCGATCTGCGAAAAGAAATCGCCCGCGCAAAAATAAATATGGATTTAAGTTTAAAGAACATCGATGTATGAGGCCAAAAGAAATAAAAAAGTAACATGATTTAAACACCGTGAGATTTCATCTCACAATAACATTAAAACATTTTATGTTATATATTTTTATGTACATATAATTAAAACATTTACCGAGTAAAATTTTGGCAGAGCAAGTGATGTAAAAGGTAAAATGAAATAAAAACCTTTTACAGAAACGGGATGACAAAATTTTGAATGCCAAAGACAGAGAAAAAAAAATCAAAGTTAAAATATTAAAGTAAAGCCAAAAGTTAAACTGCTGCAAATAAAAATTAGTGGTGACCAAAAGGGAAGAGAGAAGAAAAAGAAAATACATCAAAAGTATACATAGTATATTCAAAAAGTATACATAAAAAATGCCAAATCTTTCTATTTATGGCAATTGCAGTATGATGTCATAAACTTATCTTCACAAATACTTAAGTACAAATGCTAAAGAAAATGGATCAGCATATATAAAATCCTATGTATTAAGTAAAAATGCTAAACAAAATCAGAATTAGCATATATAAAATGAGCTCATTATCAAACATTTAATTAAATTGGTATACCATATAAGAAAAGTTGCATTTTACAAGCAACAAAGATCAAAATAACTTCAGTTTTTGACCATCGCCTAGGACTTACAATTTATAAAATAGAGCATTTATTTTTAATTGCCCTAAACTGGCCATACATAAAAAATATCTTTAGTAACATTTTCACAATATGATATTCATCATTTTTTTTTTAAATTCAATTTAGTACTAAATATGTGACTTCAAACAACCAGCTGTACTCCACATGAACAAATGGCCAAATCGTGCACTAAATGACCACCCACATGCAAAACACAGATAGTTAAGTAGTTGCAACAATATATATAAGAGAGTGATGTCTAAAGAAATATAGGTGTTATATTGCTGAAACATATACTCTTACTACTTTTCATTAGATTGCAAAAGCAATATATCAACAAACACCAATACTTTTTGTATTATTTACTCATCAAAAACTTTCAAAGTATATACTATTCTTTAAAATATGAGACATCACTTAATACAATTTTAAATATGTATAAAGATAAACTCATAAACTTATAGACAAACAGACAAACCATGGTTTTAAGAATAAGTAGGTATTTGGTTGAGTGGGTGGGGATCCCCAGAAAAAAAATAAATGCTTTCATATACAATGAAAGATTTAAAAAAAATTGACGCTATCATGGGAAATTTAAATTTTTAAGTGTACCATAATATAAATATTATAAATCATTTACATAAAATATTTCATGCAGAAAAACCAAGAGTAAAAAATATACTATTATCCACAATCATAGAACAATATACACTGTGACTACTCATCTTACTCAAGGTTTCAGGTGGCTTGATCTCCCTAAACAAGGCTCCTGACACCTTGTGCAAAAATTAAATATATACACTAAATAGCACAATATACCACTCCATAACTGCAAAAATAACAGCAATGTCCTTCTTTACAGATCCTTGATTCCTTAGCGTTATAAACACAATTTAAAGTTTGCATGAAAAATAAATAAATGTTATCAGAATGTTAAAAAAAACACGTTGAAAGTTTTGGTACACAAAAAGACATCAGGTATGTGTATTGTTGCAAAGGTGTAAACATTGTGTTTACCATGTAGAAACCGACACATATCTCTAGATGATACACACAAAAAGGCAACATCAACTTAACAGTTGAATAGACATTATACTGGAACATTGGACAAGAACTTCTTTTTTTTTCTTTTTTTTTTTTTTTTTTTTTTACGAATACACAACATCTGTGTGCTTCACTTCTTATGAAGCTAATCATTAACTTTCAGTAATCACTATTTCTGGACACACTAAAAGGATGAATTACAGAGCACTAAAGATGAAAAAAATGATGTTGTATTTGATGAGAATTGATGATGTATTCACACACACATCTTAAGGGAAAAATAAGACATAAGTAGGTAGGTGATGATATCAATAAGCACTTTTTCTTTAAATTTCTTAGTAATTTTGAAGATTCATCAAGAACACTTCTACATTAAAAGGCGCTGTTAAATAGTTACTAAGAACTGTGCTTTTCATTTCTTTTTGTGTAATCTTGTACAGAAATTGATTTGATGCTTAAAAAACTTTTAATTTCTTCATTAATAATAAATCTTCAGAATTCATTCAATTAATTACTTGTGTAAAAATATGAGGCATATGACAACATAAAAATTTAGAGACTTTGGGTACATTCACAAATGAAAACAAAGGCACAATAAAATTTTGAAATATGGGGAATTGTAGACAGAAAATAAATTGATGATCTTGAGAATTCCTGAATCAAAATACAACTCTTGTAATTGCAGGTATATATAAGAACAAACATACAAAATCAATATTGAAAGTAACTAATTTTATAATATTTCATAAATTTTCTTGATTTCGCAAAAAAAATTTCTGCAAAAATAGCAACACTGATTTTTAGGAGCAGATAAGTCAACCAATCCACTTAGTAAGGATAATTTACATCTCACAAGAGGAAAGGGAAACGAACAAAACTTCCATAATCAGGTCTTGTGACAGCTATTACTTGAGAAAACATTTGAGATTAACTCGTAAATCTTATTTTAGCTTTAAAGACAAACAACGAAGATATTGAATTGAATCAGACATTGTAAGGATAAAATGACTTAAACATGACATGATTCTTCTTCAATAGTTACTTGAGCGTTGAAAAGGAAGGATAAATTTTAAAGTTATTGTTATAAAACAGTGAGTTAAGCAGGTAAGTATAGTATTATATATATTTATCTTCTACCATAAAACAAGGAAAATACTAGAGAAGAGGTCAGCACAAATGGATACAACTCATCAGTGAATGGCCAACTTCATCAGGTAAGAAACTGTTGAAAATGAAGCAAAGTTTTTTTTTTTTTTTTTTTTTTTTTTTTTTTTTGCAGGTGAGTATTTTTTTTTTTTAACAGGTTGGAAGAGAAACTCTTAGGGGAGCATATGCAGAGAGACAGTCTTTAAATATGCGAAACAGCAGTGACACACAGTTAAAATTATTGCAGAGAAACACTGACATTTTATGAGAACTTATTTTAAAAGCTGTATAAAACCATAAGACTTTTTTTTAAATAGATGATGTAAAATAATTTCAAGAATATAATTGTAACAGGAATGAAGTAGCCCCATGCCTACTTCTTCTCAAGAGTAAAAAAAAATAATGCTGCTTTCATTCTTTTTCTGAGAGCAACATGAGAATCTTGTCTGTTGAAAACTGTCATAGTCTGCACATACGATGAAGTGGAAAGGTCCCAATTTCAAAATTATAACTTGCCATAAGAATGTAAAAAAAAAAAAGAAGCAACATGAATTTTTCAAATATAAAATTTTGTCAGCTGAGAATTCTTTTAGAAACAACATGAGAACAGTTGTAAAATAAATGCGAAAATATTCTTAAATGCATACATTCTTAATTTGTAAATTGCAGATTATCTTTGCCCTAAGCCAAATTGTATGATTATAATAGAACATCACAGTCCAGATGGCATAAGAATAAATCTATGAACAAACTCTTGCATTCAAATTATTGTTAAACAAAATATCTTGATTTGAAATTTGTAGAATAGAAGCATAGAAATATCTAAGAATGTTATATAGGATATTTACAACTAATAACTTCTGTGAAGAATTTCAGTTTCAGAATAAGAAGTATGAGATAAGAATAAAATTTCTCAGCACCAATAATCATGATTTCAAAAATAATGCTTCTTATAAATATATAAAGAATTTGCAAATTTGTTTCAATTTAATAGTGCCATAAAAATTTAATTTAAAAACCCAAAGTCATAGCCTCTTAAAATATGAAATATGTTCCGAGAACAATTTTATTATTTCAAACTCATTAGAATTTTTCTAAGAACAATATATAATTCATTTCAAAAAAATATATATACCAAATAATCATTCTTTAAAAAAATTATGTTCTCTAATAATTCATTACAAATAAAAGAATATGTAGATGAAATTCTTTCAAATAAAACTATTTAAATGGAATAATAATTATGCATCATCAAAATTATGACTATTCTTCAATAAGAAATTGATCTTAATTTAAATAATTGTTTAAAAAAAATATGCAAACTTAGTAAAATATATTATACTCTTCAAGATGGAATAGAACAAATTCATTCTAGAATTATAAAATTTAGTTCTTCAAAATGCAAAAATCTATGCAAGAAATTCTTGAGAACAGAAACTTCCAATAGTAAAAATAACATTTTCATATGCCGTTATGCAAAAATTCTTGCATAAAATATTCCATATTTCTTAAAAATTTACCAAAAGAACAAATCTTGAATTCTATTGAACACATCAAAAAAATTTTCAAAAAGTTATTCTGAAAACAAAAGTTCTAAAATATTACGATATTCTTTACATCAATTAAAATTTTTCTTCAGAACCATTGCTTTTTTTTTTCGGCACCAAATTGTGATGGAAATATTTTGTAATATTTTAATCCAATATAATGGGCCGTTAATTTGAAGTTAAAATTAAATTTGAAGTTCTTTTTAATTAACATGCGTTGAGTAATATTGCAATAAAACCCTCCGTTCTTTGAGGTCAGCAATTGTAAAAAAAAAAAGGAAAAAGGAAACTTTTTACTTGTATATCTGTAAAGAAATGATCAGGAGACTTTTAAGCAGAAATCAAACTTTTTATTCATCTTGTTGAAGAGAAGTAAGAGGCCTTCACCAGTTGGTCACCGATTTTTAAAATAAATACGTTGCCGATAAAATAATTTCCCTCATAGCATGCATGGTCACGGTGACGTCGTTGTGACGTCACTGTGAGTCACTGTGGTCACGTCACATCTGTGACCAAAATGCCACCACTCAGTGATGTCACATTGTGACTGAGATGTGAACTTCTTAGAAAAATTAAAAAAATTACAAAAAATATTCAAAACATGCTATTTATGTAAAATTATATTTTCTGGCAATAAAAAAAAAAAAATTGTGACGTTCCTGTTATGTCACTGCATGTAACGTACGTCACGTCACATATGTGACGAAAAAACCACCATATTGTAAGTCACAGTGTGACAAAAATATGAACATCAAAAATCTTTGAAAATGAACAGAAATATTTTAAACATGCCCGAGTTGCAGCAATATAAAGAATGAAAACATATCAGTGGATAGGAAATAGTAAATTCGGACACGAAAAGAGGTGGGGGGGGGGGGGGGCATAAAAAGGAAAATGCACGGTACAAGTATCAACAAACTAGATTTTCATGCTATATTTTATCAATTTGCTATCTAAGACAATGAAGTATACTTTTTTTATGATTTCAATTTTATCTACCATTGCAATTTAATCCTTCACCGATTGTTATTATTATAAAAGTGTTTCTCGGAAAAATGGTACGTTATGAAGCAATTTGGATAACATATTTAGAATTAGGAATATTAAATCTGTACACTTTACATATTTAGTTTGCAGGGAGGAAGTTTTTTGTCGACCAGTGTTATTCGAAACACTTCTGTGGTTTCAAACTAAAATTTTCTGTTACAGTTAAGTCTGCAGCTTTTAATGAGCACGTAGAAAGAGTATTCAGAGTTTAGTCATAAATGCATTTCTTGCTTTAGAATTTGCATTCAAGTCATATTTTTTTCCTGTTAGTGTTTAACTATTTTAAATAACTATTTTTTAAAAAATTCTACTTCTTTCAGACTTTTTAAATAAAATTAGCATTTTCCGAAAAAATATTTATACAAATTTTATACAAAACCCATGATATAATTATTCATATTTTAAATTCGTGTTTTAGAAATACGACTTTAAAAAAAGCTATTTTACAAATAGTTTTATTCTACAGAAAATGAATATAAAAAAATGACAGATTGACAAAGAAAATTTTTTTATCCTGTATACTCTCTTTTCATTTATTAAGATGCCTAATTTGTATTTATTACGTGTGAAACAAACTTTACTTTTAAAAAGAAGAAAGAAAAAAGGCAGGTGTTTCATTCAAATAGAAAATTTTCATTACAGACAAAAATTATAATAATACAGTATAAGCACCTGCTTGCGCGTGCGCTATCGTCTGCGCTCGATTAAACCGTAGAATAAAATAAGGATCAGAACTTTTGACGCGGGAAGTATGTCTGACAATTTTGTCATTTTGTCAGAAATATGTCTGACAATTTAGGATAAAACACGGATATTATTAAACTATTTATGGAATTTAAAAGGTATGTCTTATTTAATTTAAATTTTTTATTCCCGTTTGATAGATTAAAGTTAAATAAGTTGTAGTATGTCATATGCAATGAGACTGATCTGCAATTCTTTTCCGATTCGATGCTGTAAAATATCGTAATCTGCATCGCTAGAAGGGAAAAAAAAAGCTGATGCAGAGACTGATTCTAACACAGTATTTATCGTCATTAATATTTTGGAGTTAAATATTATATTCGATTATAATGATATTAGGAAACTGTTTCAATTTTGAAATTAACATTATACTGGGAAAATATCTTTTTACATATTGTAGTAGTGAAACTTTTGAAAGATTTTTTTTTCATTGTTAGTAATATTTTAAATTAGTATTTAAAATCTTAAATCTTCATACCAATGTTTTCAGATTTAACATTTGCCAAAATTATAAAATAGTAGAAATTCCTTATAACATATGGAAAGATTTTTGAGAAATTGTTAAATGCATTTAATTCATCTATTGTAGTTTGTTGTTGCTTAATAGTACAATTATAAATACTAATTATTTAGTGTTTTTCAAATTGATATATTTATTTTTTTTATTCTATTTAATCATTTTTTTTTTTTTTTTTTTTTTTTTTTTTTTTTTTTTTTTGCTGTTTGTGATTTTAATAGAACATTTAATTGTAGACATTCAAAATCAGTTATTAAATTTTCTTTGTTTGTAAACTCATTTTCTACGTTTTCGATACATTTATTTTATTGGCATTAAAAAATAAAAAATAATATTTAAGCATTGAAATAAAGTGTTTTTCAGGCCCGATAAAGTTGAAAAGTGTTTATGACTTCGGTTTGTTTGGCCGTCTGTCCGCACTCTAACTCGCGTAAATATACTCGGATTGACTTGAAATTTTTGGATGTTATTGACGTTTACCATAGCAAGGTCCCTATTTGTAATGAAGTTTGTAGCATGTTTAGTTCATTTACAGGGACAGTCAAAAGTATTCCATTACATTACGGCCTGTGGGAGATAAAATCGTTTCAAATGATTTTTAATGATTTTACACGCTTTCAAACAGAATAAAATTGATATGCATTTATGAGGCGCACTAAAATGTGCATTCCGTAGAATATGCAATGCAGAGAATAGTTATTGTTTATTTACAGGGCTAAAAAAGGAATTCCAATACATAATGATATAGGGGTGGAGGGAATTGTTTGCGGCGTACTATATTTATGTTAATCTATTTGATATGTGATGAAATTGATATACGTCGTTGAGGTTTGCATACTATGAATTATTTCATGTATAATACGAAGTGTATATAGCATTTACAGGGACACACAAAATATTTCAGATACTATATTGTATCCGAAGTACTGTGCATTAGCGATGATTGCTGGAAATGCATTTTTAATTATGATATGCGCTTTTATGATTCACTACATTTATGCAAAGTATATGGTATATATATATATATATATATATATATATGCTATAATTCATATACAGGTCTATACAGAAGTATTCGTAAGGGTTACTGGGTATTGCTTAAAGGTGTTTTTTAAATAAATTATGCATTTTTACGCTGCACTGTATTTAATTTACTAAGAAATGTTTGTAGAATATAGATAAAATGATATAGAGGGTCACGCAAAGAATTGGATACGTTGCCGTCTATAAATTATAATTTCTGGAAATGTGATTTCAGCAGTTTTAAAAGTGTTTTAGTTTGAATTAAATTTTAACTAAATAGTGGCGTGTAATAAAGGTTCTAGGTAAACTACAGGGTTGTACAAAATTACTTAAGTATGTTTCCATATATTAGTATAAACTGCTGAAAGAGAATTTCAACCTGTTATGAGTTTCCTTGATAAACTAAATTTTTCCATTATATAGTATATATATCAATCTACAGATCAAATACAGGACTGTTTAAAAGAATTGGAAAACATATTTGGCTATGGATGGTAACTGCTGAAAATGTTCAAATGTTTTATGCGTTTTCATGTTTAGTTAGTTATCTTGTTTACGTTATTTCCCCCGATGTCTTGTTAAAACATTCAGGAAGAGTTGGAAAGTATTTTATAATATAGGCTTAACGCATGATATATCTTACTTGTTGTTTCTATTTCCCAGATCAGTCTTTTCCTATAAAACATACCAAATCTAATTAGCTCATATTCACAAAATACAATATATACGGGAATAAAAAATTTAAATAAATAGGGCTTATCATGTCGTTCTATAAATAACAGTTGTATTAATGTCCGTTAGACTCCATGTTCGTATTTAGTAAAGCAATGACAAATCACAAAAAATTAAAAAGCTTACACATTCTTAATATTAAGCTTGAATTCAAGATCAAGCTTAGAACTTAATAAAAAAAGATGTCAGTTGATAAGGATTGTTTTTTAAATGGAAAATTAAAAATATTTTAGAAGAATAGGACTCCAAAATAGGGATATCTTGCTAAAAAGTACGGTAAAAAGATAAGACTTTATATTTCAAACAAAACTTTACTTTAAAATTATCATAGTGTTTATGACAAGAATCATCACAATATTAATACTTGGAAATTTTTCCAAAGAGAAACATTCGCCTTGCATACAATATTTCAAATGAAAATCAAATTTCAAATTAATTGCTTAAAAGGCGCAAAGGCCAACATAGTGAAAACATTCCACGCCGGGACTCGATCCCGGGTCATCAGTATAGCGCACTGACATTCTACTGACTAAACCACATGGAACGATACCCAGCCTGGAAAATTTCTCCCTATGACATGTTGGCAAGGCCACAAACGCAGCACAAGATGGAATATTTATCGTGAGCCACCGTCATGGGGCAAACACGAAACTTAATTAAATCCAGCATCGATTGAAACTATATTAATGCTTGGAAATTTTTTCAGAGAGAAACATTCGCCTTGCATACAGTATTTCAAATGAAAATCAAATTTCAAATTAAAATTGCCTTTTAAGCAATTAATTTGAAATTTGATTTTCATTTGAAATATTGTATGCAAGGCGAATGGTTCTCTCTGGAAAAATTTCCAAGTATTAATATAGTTTCAATCGATGCTCGATTTAATTAAGTTTCGTGTTTGCCCCATGTCGATGGCTCACTATAAATATTCCACCTTGTGCTGCGTTTGTATCCTTGCCAACATGTAATAGTGAGAAATTTTCCAGGCCGGGTATCGTTACATGTGGTTTAGTCGGTAGAATGCCAGTGCGCTATACTGATGGCCCGGGTTCGAGTCCCAGCATGGAATCTTTTTCACTATGTTCGCCTTTGCGCCTTTTAAGCAATTAATTTGAAATTTGATTTTCATTTGAAATCATCACAGTGTTTATAACAAATTCGTCACAAATGACACATATTTCATAAATTGGTCACAGTGTGACTTCAAAGCATTGTCACTTTCGTCACAGGTTCGTCACAAAGTTAATGCCAAAATAGTCCCAAATGACACACTTTTCACAAATTTGTCACACCGTGACTTCACAGAGTGGTCACAATGTGACGTCACAAACGACCACTAAAACGGCCATAACGACCTCGCATTCTAGTCACTATGACGTCACATCGACGTCACGTGACGTCACATCGACGGTCACAAAATCACAGTGTGACTTCACAACGACGTCGCCGGGACGCCACCATGCCTTACGGGTTATTCCTCTTTAAGAAAATCTTTAAAATGTAAGATGCAGCACTAGGTGAATTTTCTATAGATAAAAATCTCAATTAAAGCCTTTTTAAATGAACAGGAAAATAAATTTAACAGGAGTTATTAAAAACGCAGACATCGTTTTCGGAAACTTTTTACCGGATTCCACCAAAGCCGCCTAAAGACTATCTCTATAGATAGTCTTGAGGCGGCTTTGATTCCACATCCATCGGCAGGCAGACCGGAGCCGAAGCTCGCGGCCTTTGTAAAACAAAAACTAACTCATAACAGATCACCAACAAAACAGATTCTGATTTAAAATTAACGGAATTTTTAATTTATAGTAAGAATACGGGGACTTCAAAAGTTACTGAAAGAAAGGATTTAAATCTATTAGAGAATTTAAAATATTAGGTAATGTCTTAATAAACAAATCCGAAAGAAAACATTTAAAAAGCTTTATTTTTATTTGCACCACGCTCGGCAATTAGACACACCTCCGAAAGATCGACATCCATTCAATGCATATGCCGTGAGAAGCTTGCTCCGATGACGTCATCACAATCGTACAGATCTCAATGGAGAAGCACCCCATGCCAGGCGCTGCGGAACATCAGAGAACTTGCCGATCTGCGGTCGAAACGAAATCGCCCGCGCATAAATAAATATGGATTTAAGTTTAAAGAACATCGATGTATAAGGCCAAAAGAAATAAAAAAGTAACATGATTTAAACACTGTGAGATTTCATCTCACAGTTGCTGTAAAATAGATTTCACAATCCTTCACAAAAAATGCATGTTAAAAAGGATTTTGGATTTTTCTTTTACTTTTGATAAACATGCAATGCTGCATTTTACTAAAATAATTATATGCAAACACAAAACACAGCTGCTAACATCCCCATTTTTTTCCAATCAAATAAACATATTATGAACCAGAAGTTTTACTTAAATAAAAGCAAGGCACATTTTACAATGCTTCTGTGTTAAGGTTTATAAACTATGTGCAAAATAAAATCTAGTTTATGTGTATTTATAAACAATTCCTTATGTACTAAAACTCTTTCATCTTAAACCTAGATCTAAAATTTGTATGTTGAGTTTAAACATTTATGTTTTCTTTTCGGAATCTTAACTATATGATCTTTACAATTCAGTGAGAATGGTTTTCACATCAATCTGACATGAACCTTTTGTGACCCAAAAAGTGTCACGGAGTATTTTTAACATCACATTCCTCAGTGACACTTCCCCGGACAAATTTTCTACGTAAAGTTGCTTTTAAGTGCTTGAGCTCTGTGTCTTGGTTCTGACTTAACCAGTTCTTCATGATTGCGTGACTAGCACTTCAGGTATGTCGTAAAATATTAATATTATTTGTTATTTCTCATCAGATAGTTTAAATCATATTTGTTTCCATTCTAATAAGTTTTTTATTTGAATTCTATTATATATAAAAATATATTTTTATTATAAAAGGCACAGTTGAAAAAAAAAGTTATTTTTAATTTTTTTTATTAAGATCTTAGAGTGAACAACTATCAGTAGTTTAATGTATTTTGTTGGTCGCGCTCCGACCGAGTGCTCTCATGGTTGTGACGTCACTACCTTCACGTCACACCGTGAACTGGCTTTGAATTTCGTTGGTCACGCTACCAGTAAGCTCTTGTTTGTTAACTTATCTCACTCCTCTAATCGAAATCTCCAGCAAGTGTCGCCAGATTCTGGAATAACGAGAGGGCTTGTGTACAAACAAACATTTCCGTCAACCAATCTATCACTACATTTTTGTCGTAGCGATCATTGCTGGAATCATCGTGGAGGCATAAGCCAATCATAGTATAGACCTGTTAAACATAGACCAATCAAATTTCCCGAACTCATGTGTATAGCAGGAGTCCTAAAGAACGGATAGGGGTTTCTTGCTGACCTACAGTAATTTGACCCACAGTGACGTCAGCTGTCCTTTCCTAGGTTTTCCATTGTTTGGGCAAAAACTTCTGTGTTAGCATAATCTGATCATGCGCCCTGTGCGTATGTCTCTACTCTCATATAGAGGTAACCTTTTTAACGTAGTATGTGGCCCCATAATAAAAAAAGATTACATGGATTACAGGAGTTGGAGCTTTAAACTTGAATCAGCTGTTGCAGAAAATATCCCCACTTGTGCCTTGGAACATTAGGAAATAGATTTTTTTTTTTCCGTCAAAATGGATACTTGTTGAAACGAAGCTCGGTAATTTAGTTTAGGCTATGATCGCACAAGATTGCGTGTTTTTTATTTTACTATTGTTTATCGACTTTATGCAAAAGAGAATTCGCGTGACTTAAAATATTTAGAGAGCAGCCAAACTGCAAAAAAGGAATATTTTCTCCCCCCCCCCTACACACACACAATATGACCACAATTTTTCCCTGTTCTGGGCAGAGAGAATACTAAGCAAATATGTGTGTTTAAAATGAACTACTTTTAAGTATTTACAATGGTAATGTTTTCTGTTATGACTATTTTTATTCATTAAAAATATAAAATTTTTACTTTGTTTTACAATTTTTTTTTTTTATATAGTTAATGAAATAATTTTGGCCTAAGAGTTGTTCATTTTTAACACACATGTATGTTTAGTATCTTTACCAAATTTCATGACAGTCCATAAATACTTTCTCAAGATATCATGCGTGCAATGACTTATGGAGTTTTAAAAAAAAGAGCTATTTTGATTTCAACAATAGATAAATTCTGTAAAAAGCTAATAAATTTCTAATGACAGCATATTACAAAGCACAATCTGTTTAATCAATATCCAAAATTTCATGTTTATACATAAAAATGTTTTGAAGATAGACTAATTCAAACTTTGAATTTTTTCGTTAAATTTCGTCGCGTTTAAAAGGTACAAGACCCCTTAATCTTTTGATATAACAAAGATGTAAGCATGCTGAATTTAGGTCTTAACGGAGACCCTGTATAGCTTAATGTGCTCTTTGTAACTTTTATTAGTATTATTTTACAATCTTGAATGCACTTTTTAAATTGTTTTTGCAGGGTAAGAAATAAATTTGCCTACTTCAAAAAAAGTTTTTAGTCAACAATAATTTTGAAATAGCTTTCCGGTTCGTGAATATTACCATTTCGAGACCTGCTTGTTACGTGTGTTTAAATAATTAGAATTTCTGAATAACAAACATAAAATTTAAATCTATATATTTACCTAATTGAGCCTTCCAGAGATCTCCGCCAATACTTGTCTGCTAAAATAAAATATGGAAATATTCAATTTTTAAACAAATATTTTTTCGAGAAATTATCACAAGCTTAAATCTCAGTATGTGCACAATAAAGTTCATCTCATACGTTCTGAGATTTGGCTTATAAAATCGTTTTGTAACAAACATTACATTCATCAGCTCAAAACTAGTGTCTCGCGGCAGACATCATGTGACCACACTTAGATTCTTGCCCTTTTACATCTTTTAATATGCTTTGATTAAAAAATAAAAAGCATTTGATAATATTTTACTGAAATGGAACTTTAAATATTAAAAGGCGCTTTAATGTAAAATTTTAAGCCCATTTTATCGAATTTAAATAAGTAATTTATTTTATTAATCACAATTAATTAATTAATTATAATAAATTATTATTGATATTAATAACAATAAATCTAATTGTGATTAATATCAAAATTAACTCTCGTTAAAATATTCCACGCGTAACTTTGTAAAATAAAAAAGTAGAAAAAAAATTTCTGAAATAGAATTATTTTAAAAAAATAGATATTTAAAGAATAGAATTATTTATTATATTTAAGTAAGTATTTTATTTTAAAAATAAAAATAATTTTTTAATTGTTATTAGCATCAAAATTTACTTTTCTGGGAGCACGGCAGTGCGTCCGCCAAGTTCGCACAAGCCGTAAGCTACCTTTTCCTGAACCATTTCGGCATACTTTTCACCCCCTCATAACGTCGTTTTAGGGAGAGATATAGAAAATTTTCTTTTATACACATGTTCGTATGGTCAAACTGAACTAAGATTCTACGATTTCATGTTTCTGTATTTAGTAGTTTTCGAAATATTAAATTCCGAAAAAGCGCTTTTTTGTCACTGACTCACTTCGCATCATCAAATAACTAAGGTACTTCTAAAAGTCGTAGAATCATGAAATTTCACAAGTAAGTCGAGTTTGTAGCACAATTAACCAGAAAAATCTGAAAACACAGAATTTCCGCCTCTAAACACTTAAAACAGGGGGTGTTGATTTGGCCATAAACAGTTCCTTCACATTTAATTGCGCCAATGTTAGTCGCCAATACTCGATTACAGAGTTTTGAAGGGGTCACGTAATTTCGCACAGAATAAAACTTTATATATATTCTTTTCCAAAGATGTTTGTTAAATAGAAAAAAATGAATATACCTAAAAATTTTAATCAGCATAGGTTATGATATATTCACGATATTAAAACATTTAACAAAATATAACCGCAATTCGGTATGTTTCCGATATAGTAGCCTTGGCGAAATAGAGAAAATAGCCTTGACGAGAAAAGAAATTTGGTAATAACGTATTTTCTGGCAACCTATCTACTGTGTCATATACACAAGCAATTTTTTCCATATGTATACAATTTATTTAATGTAAGGAACCTGTTTATTTATTTTTGTATACACAAATAATTTGTATATAAAAAACAATATTTTATACGTGTATAAATAAAATGTTTATATGTATATACATATATATATATAACATATATAAATTACAAAAAAGTTCATCAGGTTTGTTTTCATAGTTGTTTATATCATTTGGCAACATATCTCAGTTTCTGAAGTCCGAATTGCGCCAAGATTTTTAAAAAACGCCAAGGTCCCTATAGTGGAAAATATCCTAATTACATATGAAAGTTTAAAAATCTCCTTTTAATTAAATGAAATGTGTAACTAATAAACTGTCTTTAACAATGTGCGACAGATGCGGCGTCCGAAGTCTGCTGCTAATGTTATTATATTGTATTATTAGCCTACTTGCTGTTAATTTATTGTTAATTTTAAATCTGTAAATAAAGATTATAGTTATAGATAAGATATGTTGGTCGCCAAAACCCGATTACAGAAAATTAGCCTGAGTTATAAAGGTATTACATGATTTCAAGCTGAATGAAATTTTATATGCTTTTACAAAAATCTTAATAAGGCAAATCTTTCAGTTTATCTGTCCATATTTCTATCTTTTACTTCCTTAAAACAAATTTTATTAAACACAGGGAGGCGTCTGCACAGATCATCACCTCATCGAGTTGACGGCTGAAATTTTGGGATTAGTTAAATATCGATTAGTGTATTTAAATGTAACTGGTCTGCCAAGTCATAGCTTTCTGGAAACCACCTACAGACCCGATTTTACCCGTTAATTGGTGGATTTTCCATTGTGTTTTCCTGCACCCATTCCTCCATGTTTCCATACTTTTGGATGCAGGAAAATACAATAGTAAACCTATCAGTCACCCACTAAAATTAGGTCTTCAGTTTGTTTCTACCAAGATATGACTTAACAGACCAGTTGCATTTTAATGTACTAATCTAGTTTTAACTAATCCTAATATTTCAGCTGTAGACTCGATGAGGTGATGGTGTGTGCAGACGCCTCCCGGTCTATTATAAATGTCTGAATTCTGTCAATCTGGCAAATATCCCTACTATTTATGGAACACTATTCCTTTAAGTGCGTTTTAGTGATGTTAAGGAACTTTATACATATGCATATAATACGTAATACATTTGCATCATACATATTATAGGTATGTGTATAATAAACAATACATATGCATCATTATGACGTCAGAACAAACAAAATATTTTTTGTCGCCAAATTTGGGAATTGACATGATATATTACCAAATTTAGTGACACTTCGCTAAATGTCGCCAAGCTTGGCGAGTATTTGACGTTTGTGGCTATTTTTCAATGAGTTAATTATTAATGCGAGCCATCTATTTATATTTTTCCGCATATCATCTGAGTAGTTAAATAATATAACGTACGAATATTTCCAAAGTGCCAGTAGTTTCGTTACTGCTATTGTTAATATATTGTACTGTTATTATACTTACTGTGACTATGTTGTTAATCTTCATTCTGCTGAAACTTCTGTATTATATAAATAGAATTTACGGAAACTATTAAAGCACCGAAACTGACAATTCTCCTTATGATTATTATAATTTTATAATATGTAACCTGTTAATCGATATGTACCGTTAGAAGTAATCTTCTATAATCCGGTTCCTCACATTTTAGTTTTCAGGTTCCGAGTAAAATTAGCTAAAAACTTAAAACCATGGCAAATTGGCTAGTTCTTCAACACGATTAGATGAGAAGAATGATAGATTTTCAAATGGATCATAGCAGTGAGCCCGTAGACCTTCTATTCTTCCGTAATCGAGTCTATTGAAAAGGTTAGCATGAAACAAAAAGATATTAGCATCAATGTGGTTTAATGAAAATGCAGATATTATCAAAGGATTTAATAAGAATCATTTCACTTGTACCCAATCGTATCAGTTAAAATACAATATGGCAGTAAGCCCAATTAGAAAAGATTACTTAATACGATTAAAAATTTCCGCATTAGAGAACGAATCGTAACGAATCGATAAAGAAACATGCATAAGTGAGTTAAGAGATATTTGTCATGAAAGAATGAAATACATAACAACACAAAATATATGATGTGCTTTCATGATCGTAAAGAGTTCTTGATTTCTCTATCAAAAGCTTCCGACTTGGCGAAAGAATGGGCAAGTAAATTAAATTATGAATAACAGTAACATGATGCAACGTTTAACATGCAATTAATAGAGTATATACTGCTTGCTAGAGGCGGCTAGTACTTTAATATAAAAAGAAATAAAGTATGAATTTGTAAAGCTCAATGAAATAAATTTAGGTATTTTTATGCTAGCCGGGGGCAAGTGGCAAATCACCAAATACTGTCCCCAACTCTATTGTTCATATTGCATTCATTTCATTTAAAAATATAAACTTTTCAGTCATCTCATTTAAAATAGATTCATTTCCCTCATTTTATTTAATAGAATATTTAACATAGAAATAAATAAATAAATAACAAATAATAACATAAACCAAAATATTTTATTTGAAAATCAAAGCATTGTTTCTAATTTACACATGTGAAAAATGAAAACTACTATTGGCGAAAAAACAAAATGCTAATTAGGAGATTTGCTCCCGGCTAACATAAAAGTATTGAAATTTAAGTTTTTTTATATTAATATAGCTTAGAAAAAAACTAGAAAAAACATACAAAAAGTAGTGATATCCCAACAAAAAGTTTTCGGTAAAAAAAAAAAAAAGCGCCAAGTTCTCCTTAATGTTTCTGCCAGAAAAAGTAGTGATATCTGAAGTTCGCACAAGGGCACAAGTTAAAAGCCAAACATCCCAAATCTTTCATTGAAAATGGCTTCCTGCGACTTGGCCGTTAATGCCTTCGAGAGGGTTTTCATATTTTAAAGTATGTACAAATAAGCTACATGACAACTACATTTTTTGATTATTTTAGGCATTTTGAGGCACAAAGTACAGAAATAAAATACACATTTAAAGAAAGCATTTAAACCACTTCAGTCTATTTAAATGCTTAGAAGTTAAATATAACAAAATACTTGTATTCAGAAGGTAATATCCCTAATTGCTAAAACATAATTAGTATCAGCTTTTAACAGTTTATAAATCGAATACCTCTTAATGTATGCAAACAAACTATAATAAATGTTCAAACGAAAAAAATCTCTTTCGTCAATGCACAAGATTTCAATATTATACAATATAATATAATGTAACATATTGTGAGATTTAAAGAAAGTAAATTTTGTTTTATTTCTTAGGTTTTACGTTAATGACTTTAGCTTTAGACCGTACGAAATGTCAATTAAACCAAATGTGGACTAAATGATCTGTAACCAAAACTATTGTTTGTTGAAATTGAATGGTATTTATCAGAAATCTTTTACTTATAATGTCTTTATGTGAATTTGCCTCTTTGCATACTAATATTAATTTTAATATTTAAATAATTCATAAATGCGATTCCAATCATTAATTTTGAAATGCTGTAGAAGGCATTAACGGCCAAGTCGCAGGAAGCCATTTTCAATGAAAGATTTGGGATGTTTGGCTTTTAACTTGTGCCCTTGTGCGAACTTCAGATATCACTACTTTTTCTGGCAGAAACATTAAGGAGAACTTGGCGCTTTTTTTTTTTACCGAAAACTTTTTGTTGGGATATTAAAAATATTCCATTTATCATGAAAAATATAAAGCAAACCGATACAATATTTTTAAATAAAAAAGTTTAAAATAAAACTGAAATAGAATATTTCACCGATAAAGCATTTTAGCCCAGTGGTAGGGGAGCAAAAAAAGGCCGAATTCGGAATTAATTAGGGGAAAGCTGGAAATTGTTTTAATTCATTTAGTTTAGGTCTAGAATGAATATGCTAAGTTTTCTCCCCTCGTAGTAGATGAGCGTTAGAAAATGTATACAGATTTATAGTTAAAAAACACGTTTTTTTACATAACAGTATCTCCAAACAACTAACTCTGCCAAAGCAAATGTTGTAGAGCTTAAAATTCTGAGTAAAATGAGTACCTACACTTAATATTTTTGTTGAACATTAAGGTCGCAATTCCAGTTTAAAGTTTTTGACACGTGGTCAGGGGATTGAACTCAGAATTAATTAGGAGAAAACTGGAAATTGTTTTAATCCCTTCAGTTTACGTCTAAAATGAACGTACTATGTTTTCTTCCTCGTACTTGGGGGAATGCTAGAAAATATGTACAGATTTATTTTCGAAAAACACGTTTTTTTTAGTTTCCTTAGCAATAACTCAAAACAGCTAACTCTATAAAAAACATTGTCAATACAAATGTTGTAGAGCTTAACATTCTGAATAAAATGAGTACCATCATTAACATTTTTGTTCAACATTAAGCTCGCAATTCTATTTCAAAATTTTGCCTTAATCGCAAGCTGTTCAAGCTTGAAGCCAGGGGAGACCAAGTTTACTTAACAATATCTCAAAATAGCTAACTCTATCAAAAACATTGTTAGTACAAAAGTCATAGAGCCTAAAATTCTGAGTAAAATGAGTACCTACACTTATATTTTTTGTTCAATATTAAGGCCGCAATTTCAGATATTGTTAAGTTAACTTGGTCTCTCCTGGCTTCAAGCTCTTGATTTGAAAAATTTTGAAATAGAATTGCGACCTTAATGTCGAACAAAAATATTAATGATGGTACTCATGTTATTCAGAATTTTAAGCTCTACAACATTTGTATTGACAATGTTTTTTATAGAGTTAGCTGTTTTGAGTTATTGTTACGGAAACTAAAAAAAAAAACGTGTTTTTCGAAAATAAATCTGTACATATTTTCTAACATTCACCCAAGTACGAGGAATAAAACATAGTACGTTCATTTTAGACCTAAACTAACGGGATTAAAACAATTTCCAGTTTTCTCCTAATTAATTCTTAGTTCAGTCCCCTGGCCACGTGTCTAAAACTTTAAACTGGAATTGTGAGTTTAAAAAAAAAAAAAAAAACCTGAAACAGAATATTTTAACCAATAAATCATTTTTAAATAAAGATCTAGAAAAAAAAGTTGGAAATAAAAAGAAGGCGTGGCATTTAAATTCATGCTATCTAGACTCAAAAGCATCGCTCTAACTTTTCAACCATCAACCACGTAGCCGTTCAGCAACAAAGCATTCAAATAAGTAGGAAAATATGTGATCTGAAGACAGGAATCTAAGTATGGTCACGTGATGTTTACCGCGAGACACTAGACAGCTCAAACCACCGATCTTTCTAGAGAGCCTAGATATGAGATAGCCGACCGAAATACGTGCTCATACTGCGCTTAGACAGATGCGTTTGTCTAAACAATAGTAAACTTTGGCATTTTCTATAGATCAGTTTCAACATCGTGCCCACAATTTTCCACTAACCAACCAAAATTGCTAATTTCTTAGCGGATATCATTGCTCAACCAAAGTAGAGAAAAAACGAAAAACCGATGGGCAAACAAAATGCCCGCGAGGTTGCCAAGTTCGTTGCTACGGTATGACTGACGTCAGTTGAAACTAATCTATTCCGCAACTTGGCGATACTCGCCTGGATGAGTTCGACTAAAGAAGGGATGCACAACCTGTGGCCCGCGATCGATTGACTTGTGGTCCGCGAATTTCGACAATTTATAAATGGAAAAAATCTCAATTTTTGCCCTTAAGTCGCAGGAAAAGATCGTAAATTTTGTCAATTTATCGCCGGAAAAGATTGCAAATTTTGCCAGTCAGTTAAAAATCAGGTATTTCGTTAATCGGCCGTCCGATACTATAGATATCAAGATATGAAATTCCGAAGTTGCAAATTTCGTCAGTCGCTAGTCGAAAAATGTCTTTCATTTTGTCGATCGGTCACGGACCAATCGCGAATATTGTTGATCAGGCATGGAAAAATCGCGAGTTTCATCGATCTGGCACATAAAAATCGCGAATTTTGTCGATCAGGGGCGCAAAAAATTGCAAATTTCGTTGATCGGCTGCTGAAAAATCGCGAGTTTGTTAGTTTATCGTGAGGAAAAATCGCGAATTTCGTCATTTTGCTGCGGGGAAAAAAATTGCAAATTTTGTTAGTCAATTAAGAATCCAGAAATTTCGTTCCCCGGGAGCGGAAAAAACACGAGTTTCGTCGATCGAGCGCAGAAAAATCACGAATTTCGGTGATTCAGCACTGACAAATCGCGAATATTTTAGATAAGCGGCGAAAAAAATCGCAAATTTGTTGATCAAGCACGGAAAAATCGCGAATTTTATCGATAAAGTGTGGAAAAATTCCAAAATTTCGTTCATCGGCTACGGGGAAAGCTAGAGTTTCGTCATTTTATCGTTAAAAAAATCGCGAATTTCGTCAATCTTCCGCAGGAAAAAATTGCAAATTCACCAGTCAGTTATAAAAATCGTAAATTTCGTTGATAGGGCTCGAAAAAATCACGAGACTTTTGTCCATCAGGTGGGGAAAAATCTCAAATTTCGTTGATTGTCAGCAGAAAAATCACGAGTTTCGTCAGTTTATAGCGGGAAAAAAATTGCGAATTTTGTCAATTTGCCTCAGGAAAAAATTGCAAATTTCGTCGGCCAGTTAAGAAACGCGAATTTCGTTGATTGGGTGCGGGAAAATCGCAAATTTTGTTGATCGGCTGCGGAAAAATCGCGACTTTCGTCAATTCAGTGCGGAAAAAATCGCGAATTTCTTCAATCTGTCGTGGTAAAGAGCCACGAATTTCGACAATTGATTAAAAATTACAAGTTTTGTGAATTGGTTGCAAAAAGTTTTGCGAAATCAGTCAATTGCCCGTGGCAAAAAACCGTTAACTTCGTCAAACATTCACGAAATTCGTGAATCGCTCATGGAAAAAAATTACAAATTTTGTCTATCGGTCGCAAAAAATATCGTGAAATAGAAATCCATTGGTCGCAGGAAAAAATCGCAAATCTCGTCGATCGTGCGCTGAAAAGAAATCGCGGCTTTCTTCAATTTATCGCGGAAAAAAATCGCGAATTACATGAATGTATATCAGATAACAATTACGAAATAATATATGCTTCTCCCCCCCCCCACCTTTTGTTCATAAAATTCACATTTTGGTTTTTTTAGCACTAGCCACTCCCATGCCTACGTTTGTTTTTAAGCACTTTTAATAAAGCAAACTTGATTCCCCCGAATAAAGTCAAGGAATATTTTCACTCCTTAAAAATAATCTTTACTATATCTCTATTATATATACAAATATAAACTGTTGATATATCCTTTCCATTTGAATCGGGTATGTTGACTGGATAGAGGAACCTAGAGAGGTAAAACTGCCCCTCTGAAACAATGTTTTTTATTTTATTATAGCCGACAGATTCCCCCTCCTACCTCCCTGAAATAGAATTATCCTTGAGTTACTGATGTGGCCCTCACCAACCTAGACATTTTTGTAAGTGACCCTTCTCTTTAAAAGGTTGTGCACCCCTAGATTAAAGGATTGAGACAATTTAACAAGCATTATCTTGGCGATAATAGCAGGCTCACTAAGATGCTTGTAATTCGCGTTTGTCCAGAATCGTCTCAACAAATTAAATTTTATACCCCGTATATCATGCCTCTCTCATATCGAGGCTCCCTAATCCATACTGTTAAAAATCTGTAGCTTTTGCTGTATAGTCACTCCACCGCTTTTATAGAAAACGATTACTTGACTATAATATGGAGCATTCTCATTGGTCAGAATGGAGTTATTCTATAAAAGCGGTGGAGTGACTATGCAGCTAAAGCTGCAGATTTTTAACAGTGATAAACATGTAAGATAGGACACTTCTATAGAGCGTAATGGTAAGCGAGTGCGATCGCAGCGCCTTTAGTGACAATGGGGAAGAAACTTACCATCCTTGTAATATTTATGTTATTGAGCGGTTACCTTATTGTGATATTTCTTTTTATTTAATGTCACATTTTTACTTTTCAACTGAATCTTACACGGATATGTATTTTTTTTTTCGTACATGAAGGGTGAACGAATTAAATAGACCGAAGAAACGAATAAGTGTAACGAATAAGTGTAGAGCGAATAAGTGTAATGAAAAACCTAAAAATTTCGTCTTGGATGTTATATATATCAAGTAAATATGATATAATTGGATTTAAAACTACATAAAGCAATGGTATGATATAAAAATATGCGAAATATTGCTTTCTAGAAGTCCCAGAAAATTTCATAAATAATACTGATATTACATTTGATAAAATTTTATTCAATGTGAATAAATTAATGCAATACCAGAAATTAATTTTTTACAGTTCAATCTCATAAACTTATATAGTTACATTTTCAACAGAATTTTCTGGGGGGTTTCTTTTATATTATTAAGGTTATAATCATTATTTTGTAAGTTAATGGTAAACGATACAAATACGATTTAAAAAAAAAACAGCTAAATAAATCAAGCATAAATACGATATCGTCTCTGCCTCGTTTAGGAAAGAATAGATATGTAAAACATAGAACATAAACATATTTCATCAACATAGATAAATTTCGGAAGCTTATTAATTCCATAGATTAACATACATGATGGGACACTTCCATAGAGCGTAATGGTAATGCGATTCCTTAGGTGAAATGGGGAAGAAACTCCCCATCCTTGTAATATTTTTATTATTGAGTATCTACCTTATTGTGATCTTTCTTTTTTAAATGTTGTATGTTTACGTTTTCAATAGAATCTTACACCGATACATTAACATAGAATAGATATTCTATTTTTATATATCTAATATCTATTCTATGTTCATACACGGATATATGCATTTTTTTTTTTTTTTTTTTTTTTTTACATGATGAGTGAACGATTTAAGTGCATCTAAAAACAAGGTGAAAATTTCGTCTTGAATGCTATATATATCAAGTAAATATGATATAACTATTATTTTAACACAATCAAACTGATTGGTAAAGTTATCATACGAATTTTTTTAATATTTCCAACTGAGCGAAAACATGCCCAGGCTGGGAATCGAACCCAGATCCTTGGCTTACAAGGACAATGCTTTTCCGTTTAAGCTAACTGGGCCGACAACCAGCCAGCATATTTCGCTCAGAAAACCTTATTGGTAGAACATCTGGTCTGTCATGTAGACAGCTCAACAGAATAAACCGCAGGTAAAGGAACTCCATATAAACGATGGATACGTAGATGAACTATTATTTTAACACAATCAGACTGATTGGTAAAGTTATAATACGAATTTTTTTAATATTTCCAACTGAGCGAAAAAATGCCCAGGCTGGGAATCGAACCCAGATCCTTGGCTTACAAGGCCAATGCTTTTCCGTTTAAGCTAACTGGGCCGACAACCAGCCAGCATATTTCGCTCAGAAAAGCTTATTGGTAGAACATCTGGTTTGTCATGTAGACAGCTCAACAGAATAAACCGCAGGTAAAGGAACTCCATATAAACGATGGATACGTAGATGAACTATTATTTTAACACAATCAAACTGATCAGTTTGATTGTGTTAAAATAATAGTTCATCTACGTATCCATCGTTTATATGGAGTTCCTTAGTTTGATTGTGTTAAAATAATAGTTCATCTACGTATCCATCGTTTATATGGAGTTCCTTTACCTGCGGTTTATTCTGTTGAGCTGTCTACATGACAGACCAGATGTTCTACCAATAAGGTTTTCTGAGCGAAATATGCTGGCTGGTTGTCGGCCCAGTTAGCTTAAACGGAAAAGCATTGGCCTTGTAAGCCAAGGATCTGGGTTCGATTCCCAGCCTGGGCATTTTTCCGCTCAGTTGGAAATATTTAAAAAAAAAAATCGTATAAATATGATATAATTGGATTTAAAGCTACTTAAAGCAATGGTGTAATATAAAAATATACGAAATACAGTGGACTCTCTCTATTCTGAACACGCATGGGACCGACCAAAAATGTTCAGATTATGGGGGTGTTCATTATAGAGGGAGACTGGGAAATGCATTACTACTACTACTATGATTGAGTTTATAGACTGTATAGAATAAATGGCTATGCCAGTTACCCAGATGGACGTGCTGAATTTAAGTTTTGCAACTAGTGCAATGTCAAACTAAATTCAGTCGAACCTGTAATCTACCGTCTCTTTTTTTATTAAAAAAGTTTTGCATAACATACATATATACAATATATTACTTAAAAACAAAATCGGTACATTATTTAACAAAGTGAGTAATTTTAGTTTGTTTTTGCATTGTGTATGCTTGTGCAGTGTACATGTTAGCCAGTTGTTTAAAAAGTGGAAAGACTTCCGGATGATGTTCAGCTGCATAGTTCAATAGGTCTTGAATCCCTTGGCCATATAGCTTGAAGGTGATCGTACTTCTTGCTTCATCTGTCACTTCTGCTTTTGCTTTTCCTTCACTATCGTCTTCCTCTTCAACGATGTTGTTGCTGCTAACTGGAAGGCTTCCGTCGGCTTCGAGATAAGCTCCAGGTTCAATTTCAGTATGGACCATTTGGAGAATTGATCCCCAAGTCACTCACAGCTGTTGCTTCTTATTCCTCTATTCTTAATTGTTCATTCTCACATTGGAAACCAGCTTTGGAAGAGGTAGGGGGGTATTTTATTTCAAGCTGTTTATATCCAATGGACATCATCCATGACTTAACCGTCTTCGTTAGTTTGGTTGCCTTCAGAAAATGGATTTGGTAGTGAGCTTCAAAGGTCTTGATTACTCCTTTTTCCGGTGGTTGGATTATAGAAGTACAGTTCGGTGGTCAGGAACTTCAGGCTCACATTGCTCAGCTGCATGTTTGTGTGTCATCTGCCATTATCCACAAAAAGAGTAATTTTTCTTCTTTCTTCATCATCTCGTTAATGACCTCCAACCATTGAGAAAAAATTGTGAATATCATCATGGCTTTTCCATTTGATTTATAGTGCATAGGCTATGATGCGATTTTCACATTTTAGAAACATCATGGTTTCTCACTTTTTCCAATAACAAGTGGTTTGAATTTCGCACAAGTAAAACTGGCACAAAGCATGAAGGCATGTCTTTCTTTTGACTTTCCATTTTCCGCCCACACCTTTCTCACTTGCTTCTGTTAGGGTTTTATTTTTTACTCTAAAAAACAGGCCGGTTTCATCGGCATTGAAAATGTCAGGGCGTCGAAATACTTCGTTATATCCTGAATTTCTTTCCTTTCCTTCACAGTGTCGATATTTACGTCTGCAGAGTGATTATTTTGAATACTATGTTATGACGACTTTTGAAGTGAGTCAACCATCCTTTTTATGCCTTGAATTTTGTGATTTTCTCTTTTTCTGTAAAATTCAGAGCAATCTGCTTCGGCAAGGGTCTTGTACAAGAAGATTCTTCCTTCTCATTTGGCTAAAAACTTCCAGACGCGATTGTTTATGTTCATGTTTCCCGTTTTCTTTTTGAAAATTCTACAATTTGAGGAAAGTTCATTTGATTCGTTCAGAAGTGATTAAAATTTCTTTCTCTTTCTTGCTCATGGCGTTGCTTGCCCTACTGAAATTACAAACTCACACGCAATTTTTATTTGACTTGCGTTTGATTTTAATTTTTGAACAACTTTGTATTTTTCCTGAAGCTTCACTTCTTTCCATTTTTTCGTTTTCCTACTTATTTCTAATATAGCTGCGTAAGTGCAATGCTTCTTTCCCTGCATCTGTAGAGAAACGGCAAACAAAAATTTACCATTACCGAGCAAAAGGAAGAAAGAAACAGAAACGATAATCCTGCTCAAACAGGTGTGCAGAAAATAAATCATAATCCTTTTTTAGACACTACCTGTAATATCTGTTGACTCTTATCTATCACTGGTGTGGGGCCTTTCTGTTGCATAATCTTTCTATTTTCATCTCAGCTCGAGAGAGGGGGACTCACGTGACATGGTTTTTACATTATTTTTTCTTGTATCCCTTTGCACAAAAATTGATTGTTTTGTTCATTTCATTTATCTGATTAACATGATTTACTTTTTGTGAAATGGCAACAGTTTTATATCTGGACCTTTTGTTTTTTAAAAATATAAGAATGTTCTAATTAGTTTAGATGTAGAACACTTAAAGACGTACCTGTTTGAAAAAAAAATTCTTTCAATTTATTTATTTTTTATAACATATGTTTTGTTATCTGAAGACTTTATCTCAATTATTCAAACAAATTGCAGCATCGAGTAGATGCATAAAATCTAGCAATGATTCTGTCTGTTTATTTTTAAATCGAGTTTATTGAAATTTTTTATTCTTCAGCAATCTTTTCTCGGAATTTACGTGATGGAGAAATTCCTTGAATTCTGATTGCAAACACACGTTCAGTTTACAGAGAGGCGGAATAAAATGAGGATCAAAAGTAGCGTTCATAATAGTGGGGTGTTCACATTAGAGAGCGTTCAGAATACAGAGAGTTCATGTTATGTTAAGTCTATGGAGTTTCGCCGGTACCATCGGAATGTGTTCATAATACCGGGGTGTTCACATTAGGGAGTGTTCAGATAGAGAGAGTCCACTGTATATTGCACTCTACAAGTCCCAGAAAATTTCATAAACATTCCCATTTGGTAGGAATTTTTTTATGGCCGATGTTTTATTAATTTACGAAGTTTAACGTATTCGTTACAATAATCTTTTAAAATTTACGTATTTTCACTTTCTTGCAGATATAATAAAAATATTGTTTTTAAAAATAAAGTACAACCAATTCAACAATATTTATAATATTAACACATAAAAAATAATAATAAAATTACAAATGGGGGAAAATTCCTTTCGACAAATTTTTAGAATTATATAAATCTGAAAGTTAAAAATAAATAGAAGTACTGACATTACACTCAATAAAATTTTATTCGATATGAATAAATTAACACAATACCTGAATTTGATTTTTTTATAATTTAATCTCATAAACTTACATATTTACATTCTTAACAGAATTTTCTAGGCTTTTTATTTTATACTAGGGGGCTTAGCCCCCTGCTCACTAATGTTCGCCAACCCACGTGAATTGCGACACAATTCACATTGAAACCGCTATTCGTTCCCAGCTCGCTTTGTTTGCTCGACACTTTTTGCAGCAATTCTAGCCATAATGAGTACTGTCATAAATCCTTTTAACATATAAAATTAAAAAAATAATAATAAATAAGATAAAAAAACAGTAATTAAAAACTTCGTTGAAATCATAATTAAAATGCATTTAGTTGGTGCTACCAATAGGCATAAATCATTTTAATCTTACGAAATTTACCAATCTTTGGAATGTAAAATAATTAACTGAAAAAAAATTACTTTTGGACACAATTAATGTAAAACGTATTACGCATAATGCTGTACAGCACGGCTTAAATTTCTTTCGAAAAACTCTTGGAAAAAACACTACCTGATACCAAGATAGTTCAATATAAATCAATAAACACAATCTAAAGTTCGTTCGACATGAAAAATACAATATCTCTCAGACACTTGTCAAGTTTACAAAACGTAAAAAACACATTTTCTGATGTGTCTAAAAGAAACTTTTGATCAAAAAGCTGATTTTTTTAATGCATCAAGTGACCGTAAAATGAACCAATGGCCATTGCTATTCTTACATCTTCCAAAAGATCGTACTGTGTTTAAAAAGAGCTCCTGCTCTGAATTTTAATTTGCTGAATTAGATGTAAAGGCCAGTGAATGTGACGTCATATTGACAAAATTGTACTAAAATATTTCAGTTTTATATAGACTCTAAAGCTGTGACGTCATTGGCAGTTCCTAACAAACCGTTCCTGTGCATTTTCTGCACTTTTTTCCGGGAGGTAACTCCTTCACACTATGGAAAACTTTCCCACAAATCGGTTGTTTCTTTGTAACAATTCTACTGTGTGCCATGATGCTTTTGCAGTCCATATGAGAATGAATCCTTTTTTTCAAATATAACACCATTTTCACCATCAGAACCATTCATCCCTTCCGAGATTAAAGCGTCATTTAAGCAATTGTTTTAAAATTCCTGAGTTTCATTAAATATTCATTTTAATTACGAATTGGAAATTATGTAATTTTCAGAAATATTTTATTTTGTGTATACCAAGGATCTTTAAATAAATAGCATGAATTCAGTCTATTTATGAGTAGGAATAAGGATCAGAAATATGACGTCATCACTGACACAGTTATAGTAAAATATTTTAATTCATGGATGAAAATGCATCTTTTGTTTTCCGAATGACGTCATTATCTTCATCGGAAACATTTCGCTTTCCATATTGCTTATTATAAAAAATTGTTCACTGTCATTTTATTTACACAGATTACTTAATGTTATATCTCAATAAATAATCTGTGTTCTGCTCTTACGTGATTAGTGCATAATTAAACGGAATCGCTTTAACAATTTTACATTTTATGAAAACTATGAAAAATTTCCTTTTAAATATGACCAGTGGCGCAGCCAGTGTAGGAGTTTTGAAGCTCAATATACCACTAATTTAATATAGTGAAATTCGTATAATTTAATTGCAAACCTTTTTCGATAAAATAAAGGGAAGAAAAATCTTTAAAAAAAAGTGGTATCCAGTGCCTCAAAACCCCCACCCTGGCTGCGCCACTGAATATGACGCGAGTTTATTCACGTTTCTCAGTGGTGGAATGTAATAAGGCTAATTAATTGTGTTACTGCGGTTGTTGCCAAACGGTAAGCTGCAAATTCAGCCCTATTTTAGCGCCACGCAAGAGGAATATATATATATAGATTATTACTCTAATTATCATTTTGTAAGTTAAAGGTGAACGATACAAATACGATAAAAAAAACAGCTAAATAAATAAAGCATAAATACAATATCGTCTGCCCTTACTTCGTTTTAAGAAAGAATAGATACTCAAAACACAGAGCGTAAACATATTTCTTCAACATAGGTAAATTTCGGAGGCTTGTTAATTCTTACCCCTTGCCGGTAGTGACGCTAGTACTGTTGCCATTACAGATTTTGCCGTAAATGTCCCATCTTGTATGTTAAGCTATGATTAATTCTTCCCCTTTGTCATTAGTGACGCTAATACTCTTACCATTACAGATTTTGTCGTAAGTGTATGATCTTGTACATTTATTAGTGCCCTAATATAATCTTGCTGAACTGTTTCAGAAATGATATCGAATGATTTCAAGCAAGAATGTCTGTTAGATCAAGAGGGCCGATTCTGAACTCGTCTTTATACATTTTGATATGGAAGAAATCATTATTTCTATGACAGCTGTACTTTTTCTTCCAAATCTGGGTTCGACGCTAAATGAAGTCACCGGTAATTTACCTAGAGAACTTCTAACTGATAAGAAGGGAAGCTACAACTGCGTTTCACCATGAGCTGTTTCGCTGGCTGGCGGGGATTTACATTACATCTACGGAGCCTTCCCTTCTTTATTCTAGAAATTCTTTGCTTTGACCACGTGATCGTGGAAGACGGAATATCCTCCATTATTGTCTCCAACTCCAATGATGTCGAAATCGTATTGGCAACTCATAAAATCAGCCCGCAGACACTACTAGGATGCCTCTATATAAAAGTGGCGACATGCGCACAAGGCGCATGTTTAGACTGTGCTCAGACAGACATGTTTGTCAAAAACAATAGCAAACCTATATTTCAGAACTTGGCGATACTCGCCTGGAAGAATTCGATTAAATACGTGAGACTGAGATGTGTTAACAAACGTTAGCTTGGCGATAAAAATAGATCGCTGAGTGATGATGGAACAAAGGGGTGTGTGTGTGGGGGGGGGGGGGGTGATCAGAATTTTCGAGGGTGGAGAATCTATATGAATATTTATGTATTAGTATTTCAAAGTAACAAATAAAAGCACTAACGCAAAACAACATTAAATTAGTCGAATGTGCCACTCCCAAAACTTTCTTCCATCTCATACACGCTAATACTTCAAAATTCGCTATCATAGCGACAAAATTAAATGACAATCTATACGCATCATGTAGGTTCTAAAGGTATATCTATAGGTTCGTTGAATTGTGTGCATTCAAAAAGGAGATATAAGCATAGTATCTTTCAAACAAATCACTAAATTTCTGCACCCACCCTCTTAGATGTCTGCAACGAAAATTCCCAACCCAAAAAGGGCATGAAAGCGACACCTTTTGGCAGTTCACACCCAAATCTAATAGGGATCTATTTATGTGAAAGTGTAACAGAATATGAATTTTGATTAAATTCCGTGCATTAGTTTTGGAGATACAGCTATCAGGGAAAATGTAGCACAGCAGCGTCATTTTTTACTTGCTTTACACAAACACCTATTCAGCACCGACTTATGTGAAGGTCTAACAGAATATTTAGTTTGATGAAATTCCGCGCATTAATTCTTGAGATAGAGCTATCTAGAAATCATGCAAAGTGAAGTATAGCAGCGCCACTTATTGGGCGATTAACGCCAAAACCTAATCAGCAACATCTTAATGTCCATGTATAACTGAATCCGAAGTTTGACGCAGTACCTTAGTTTATGAGATAGAGCTATTGCAGAAATCGTGAAAAATACAGCAAAGCAGCGCTACCTGTTGGGTGATTTACACCAAAAAGTAATCAGCACCAATTTATATCAAGGTATAACTGAATCTAAAGTTTTAGTAAATTCCGTGCATTAATTCTTGAGATAGAGTGCCCACAAAATTTGCGCCACATACAGACAGACTCATAGACAGACATTTTCTAAAAAAAGTAAAATCGTATTCAGGATCTTCTAAAACATATAAATCCGTCGTAAACCGGTAGTCGAATTTTTTTCACGAATCCAGTACTTTCTTTTTGTAAAGATAGAAGAAAGTAAAACCAGCCGGATGTGTCAATTCCCAAACTTTTTTCTATCTCATACATGTTAATACTTCAAAATTTGCTGTCACAGAGCTAGAATTAAATGACAATCTATGCCAAAAATGAGCATTCTAAAGGTATAGGTTCTTTGAAAAGTAGATACAATAGACTCCCTCAAATCCGCGAACCTAAAATCTACAAACGCCTGAAATCCGCACATCATCGCAGATGTAAACAATGGAACTTACAGATCAGATTTGGGGAAAAAATTACAGAATTTTTTTAATTCATATCATTCCGTATGTATTTTATTATGTAACTCTCGTTAATATGACTGAACTTGCAGTTTTTTTTATGAAGGAAGTATAAATTTATTTCTGAAAAAATCAAGATATTGCTGATATCACTGGTGATCACGATCTTTTTATCAAATATATTTATGTATTAATCAAGCTGTTTTGGTTTATTAAGACTGGCTAAACCTGAAATAAAACTTCCTTACTTTATGATTTTGAAGTGAATTAATAGGATGCCTTTATGTGTCAAATTTCATTGAATAATTCAAGGAAAGTGTATCTCATTTTTATTACGCAAAGTATTTAATTATACATTATTAATTATTTTCTTGACCTTTACTTTTTATTATTTTAATTTATTACTTTAATTAAGTATTTTAATATTTAACTATATTGCAAGCATTCATTATAATTTCGATTGCATTATTGCATTCAAATTACTGTTTAAAAAAAAATGTAAACAAAGCAATCACCAGAAATCCGTAAAATTCTAAAATCCGCACAACCTCTGGTCCCAAGCTGCGCGGTTTTGAGGGAGTTTACTGTATAAACATCGGGTTTTTCAAACAAATCGTTCAATTTCGGCATCCACCCTCTTTGCAACTAAAATTCCCAGTCCAAAGAATATAAAAGCGACACCTTTGGACAGTATACATTCAAGCCTAATAAGGATCTATTTATGTGAAAGTGCAACATAACATGAAGTTTGACTAAATTCTGTGCATTAGTTTTTGAGATATAGCTATTGCAAAAATCGTGAAAAATGCAAGATAGTAGCGCTATCTGTTATATATGATATAAACGAAAACCAAATCAGCACTAAATTATGTCAAGGTCTAACAGAATAGGAAGCTTGACGAAATTCCGTACAATAGTTCTTGAGATGACTAACCTAAAATCGTGTAAATCTTGAAAAATGCAGCATGGCAGCGATTTACATCAAAACCTAATGAGTAACAACTTACGTCATCGTCTAACTTAATCTGAAGTTTGATGAAAATTCGTGCTTTAAGTTCCTGAGATAGAGCTATTGCAGAAATCCCGAAAAATGTAGCATTGAAGAGCCACGTATTGGGAGATTTAGACCAAAACCTATAGCCAGAAACAACTTATATCCACGGCTAACTGAATGTGAAGTTTAATGAAAATCCGCGCATTAATTTTGAGATACAGCTATTTAGCAAATCATTAAAAATGCAGTATAACAGCGCCAGCTGTTGGGCGATTTGCACCAAAAAGCACCAATTTATATGAAGGTACAACTAAATGTAAAGTTTGATGAAAATCCGCGTACTATTTCTTGAGATAGAGCTATTGCAGAAATCCTGAAAAATTCAGAAATTCAGCATAGCAGCGCCAACTGTTGGGCGATTTACATCAAAACCTATATCATCATCAACATACATAAGCAACAACTTATGTCGCCGTTTAACTTTATCTGACATTTGATGAAAATCCATGCATTAGTTCTTGAGATAGGGCTATTGCAGAAATTCTGAAAAATGCAGCATAGCAGCGCTATCTATTGGACGATTTAGACCTAATCAGCACCAATTTATATGAAGGTAACTGAATCTGAAGTTTGATGAAAATCTGTGCATTAGATCTATTGCAGAAATCGTGAAAAATGCAGCATAGCAGCGCCACCTGTTGGGCGATTTACGCCAAAGCCTAATCAGCACTAACTTATATCAAGGTATTGCTGAATCTAAAGTTTTATTAAATTCCGTGCGTTAGTTCTTGCGATAGAGCGCCACAAAATTTGCTTCACATACAGACAGGCATTTTCTATAAACAGTCAAATCGTGTTCAGGACTTTCTAAAACGTGTAAATTCGTCAAAAACCGGAAGTCGAAGCTTTTCTCGAATCCAATGCTTTCTTCTTGTAAAGATAGAAGAAAATAAAAAGAGAGACTTTTTATTTTCTTCTAGAAAAGAGAGGCTGGTTTCTGTAAGGTAACGTTATTTTTTGAAGACGACACAAAATAAGCTGGGAGAAAGAAATAGCATACCGTACCGGGGGCTATAAACTAGGCAGAACTTAGAGTATGACAATTTTAAAGATTTTGAAATTTAGTGCTTGGGGGTTGGGTAGAATGCAAAGGGAGAAAAATGAAAATTTCACGTGGGGGTGGCACAAAAATCTGCCGAAACGCAGAAAACTCTCACCGTCTCACCTCTTACCAATATCATACTGCAAAATTGAAACATACAGAAGATCCTTTTGCATGCATCTTCTCTCCTTCCACCAAAAATATATTTTCTCCCAAATGAAAAAAATTTTCTGCAAGAAATCTTTCCCATACTGCGACATTGTCGGCGTGTCGCCGCGATTCTGCCACGGAGGTTATACGTATATAAACACTGATACTACTTGATTATCCCGTCGACCAAAAAACTATCGCCAAACTATAAGATTAACTGTCAATAGTGGACGATCGAAAATGTCACATTCACTTTTGACATTAAACACGATACACGTGTTCGTTACGTCATCAAGTGATTTTTAATTCGACTTTTTATTTGTATTTTTATTAATGTCTTGCTAATTTATTTGTTCTTTCGTTATTTAAAATGAGAATTATGTCAGTTTGTATAATTTGGCAAATAGTTTGGCAATCTGTATAATTAGGCGAAATTGGTCGACGAGATAATCAAGTAGTACCTAAATACTTCTGCCAGTATTTTTCGGTTAGCCGGGCGCCAATGTTATATACACATATAAATGTATATACAGTAGCGGTCAAAAGTTTCCGGCCAGTTAGATTCTTTGATTTGTTTGACAGAATGTTTCAGCAAAGAAGAAGTATAATTGCTCCAAAAGTTAAGAATAAGCAAATTACCTCTGACCACGTGATCATTTTGATTGGATACTGAAGATACTTGATGCAAAGGGAAGAATTCGAAATTCGCCGTGTGCAAAAGTTTCCGGCCATTCGTCATCCGATAGTTTTTGCTATATTTAAAGTGTTTTTTTGGCAGTGTTTGTTAATTAATCAACGTGAATAACGTATTTGAAATTCAAAAATGAAAAGTTGACCAATTTATTGTTCCTAAACGAGTGATTTGTTTGTCGCTAAAGAGACATTCCTCTCGTGAGATTGCGGCAAAGTTGTCGATCGGAAAATTTGCTGTGAGCGCTATTTGAAAATATATATAAAGATGGTCATGGCCTTCGGAACTTGCCGCGGTCCGAGAGACCCCGGAAAACGACCATTCTTGTGTACAGAATTATCAGGAGAAAAGCAATTGATGACCCGCATAAAAATACCGCTGCAATTCCTCGCGATTTACGGTGTTAAAATATTGCTGAAATAAGTCGGTCTACCGTGTCAAAATGCTCACGTGACGTAGAACTTTATGGAGCAGTCGGTGTTAAAAACCTTTCGTAAGTAAAAAAAATCAGAGGTCTCGACTGGCATTTGCCAGTGAATACAAAGTCTGGTCAAGTGAAAACTGGAAAAAAGTACTATTTTCCGATGAATCGACGTTCAATCTTTTTGGTACTGATAACAGACACAACAACCGACGACCTAAAAACAAAAGATAAGATTCGAGATATGTATTCCTACAATGAAGCATGGCGGAGGACACGTTATGCTGTGGGGAGCATTTTCTGCAAAATGTGCCTGTCCGTTATTTCAAATCCGCGGCAAGATGAATAATGCAGTGCACAAGGATATCTTGCAAGATCATTTGCTGCCTTATTGGATGAAAAATTGTGGTCGCAACTATTTGTTTCTTCATGATAACGATCAAAAGCATACATGCAAGCTCGTCAAGCAGTGGCTTTCGCACCAAAAAAATCCGCTTTTGAAATGGACAGCCCAATCACCCGATCTGAATCCAATAGAATATCTTTGAAACTAACTTGAAAACGTGTGTGAAGTTATAAATATTCCAATTTAGCAGTATTTTCACAAAAATTGCAAGAAACGTGGAAAAAATTTAACTTTGACGATCTACAACCGTTCACTGAATCGATGCCACGTTGCTGCGCCACAGTACTTATTGCTAAATATATGAATACAAAATATTAATTGTAAATGTGGTTGATCACTGTTATTTTTTGTTATAACACCATTTTTTTCCAAACTTTCCAAGGTGGCCGGAAACTTTTGAGAACATGCGTTTTCTTTTGCAAATAATTTTGTCAATTAAATTTATTAATATATATTTTTTTATTCCATAAATAAGTTCTTAACTGTTATTTCAATAAAGTATATAAGTATCACTTTGAGATTCCTCTTCATATGGGTATAATTACAAATTAACCAAAAATTTTCTGCTGGCCGGAAACTTTTGACCGCCACTGTATACTTGTATATATATATATATCAATTTATATTGAATTTATTCATATTCATTAATATTTAATAAAGTTAACGATTTAACTTGTATTTAAATTTTAGCCTACTCAGGACAATATCATATTAATTTCTAATAGTATACTATCTTAAATGAGAATAAAATGCATAATGAGTGTATTTGTTATACCTAATACTATGACAGTATGGATTTTAATTTGGTAATTTTTTTTCCCCTCTATCCTTTTTAATCTTGTTTCATTTTGAACTTAATTGGTGTTCAATGGTTTATTTCTCGGTTTTCTGTGTGTGGTAGTCCCAAATTCATATTCTTTAGCTAATTTTTGCTAATACGAAGATGAAACCACACATTTTATTTGTGTAACTTAAGGCATTTGGGACCCGATGATTCTGTCTAAGTTCTACAAATTTCCATCATTCCATTTATGTTATTCAATTTCTGCTTTTTTTTTACTATGTTTTTGGAATCTATCTTAAGGGGCAAAGGAACACGTTTGTCGCGTTGAATTTTTCCGACAGATGGCTCTGATTGCAACAGGGTATCCGAAGTTTGGCGAAATGAGATTTTTAACGAAGAAAAAAAGATAAAAAAATAAAGCACTCTCGCGCCAACATCTGGTAGTCTTATCACTCACTGGAGGCGGAGTTTATTCCCTACCAGCTGCATGACGTGCCTTATGATCTCCAATCATGAACATCTTGGAAGGAAAAAGATGCTTTGTTGATTTTTTTGGGAACGGTACAAATTACTGGAACGTGGATATTTTAAAGAAGTCTGATTTTTTAAATAAAATAGCAAGAGCACCTTTTTTTGCATAAAATTTTCTTTTTCAGCAGAGAGGGGAGGGGGGGGGAGAGGTCTGCACGGGGCAGAATTTTCTGCCCCGTCCCGGCCCGAAAGAGAAATAATTAGGCCCAACTCGGCTGGTTTGTATTTTTTTTCATTTCACGGCCCGGCGCAAAAATAAAAGAAATCAGACTCCACTCAATTTCCACCAAAAACGCCGACTTTTCTTAAGATACAATTGAAATTCTTTTCTGGAATACTGCATAAATATTCATGGAAAGTTTTAACAGTATATTTTAGAATTTAGATTACTATATGTTCGCGAGGTAGAATATACAGAATAGTAGCATTAATAAACACTTAGACTCATGAGACTCTTAAATTTAAGTTTAGATTTCTTAATATCATTAATATGTTCAGAATGAAGGAAAAAAGATGGTTAAAAACATTATAGCTTTTGAAGCTGTATATATATATATATATATATATATTAAGAGATTTTTGAAAATATTTTTCTATAATTTATTAAGGCATATTTCCAAATTCCCCGTTACCAAAAGTTGTTTATTACTACTAATCTTTTTTCAAAACAAATTACTTGCCCGAGGAGTCTACTTCAGTCATGTGAAAAGACCCGATCGCTAATGTTAGTTCAATGGGAGAAATTTTTTTAAGAGGCTACTTCAGTCAAACGAATAGACTCGTTCGCTAATGATAATCCTATAGAAAAAATTATAAAGATATCTCTGTCGCATTTCAGTATTTTAAAGTGATTTTTTTTTTTCATAGGATAACCGAGATTGATTTGTATGCAGGCCGTTTTTTACTTTTTCGATTTTGATTGCAGATTTTTTTTTTTATATAAGGATGCTTTTACTTTCGAAACCGGTTTCGAAAATGAAAGTGTCCTCATTAAAAATACATGTAAACAAAATGGAAAAAGTAAACAACGGCCTTTGTACAGATCGATCTTAACTATTCAATGCAAAAAACATTTAAAATTATTGAAATGCGACCGAGATTATCTTTATAAATGTCTTCCATAGGATTAGCATTAGTGAACGGGTCTTTTCGTTTGATTGATATGGCCTCTTAAGATATTTCTTTTGCATTGCAATATTTTTAACAGATTTCTTTTTTTTTTTTTTTTTTGCATTGCATAGCTGGGGTCGATCTCTATACAGGCCTTTTTTGTTTTGTTTTGTTTTGTTTTACTTTTTCGATCTTGTTTGCAGATTTTCTTTATTTTCTTATTCTTTATTATTTTATTTATATTTTATATTTTTCTTTCATGTTCTAAACCGGTTATCCTGATTAAAAACAACTGCAAACAAAATCGAAAAAGTACAAAACAGCCTTTGTTGAGATTTAACTCAGATATTCAATGCAAAAAAAATTGCGATTTAAGGATATTGAAATGCAAACGAGATATTTTTAAAAAATTCTCCCATAAGATTAACATTAACGAATGGGCGCCTTTCGCACGACTGAAGTAACTTCTTAAGTCTACTACTGGCCCTCGTATTTTATCGGCTTAATTTCTATATCTGGTAGATCGGCCATTTAAGATTTAATCTTTTTATGGGCATGGACCGGGGCCATAATTTTGGATTCTTCTCGATTTTTTTCTGCCGCCCGGTCCGTTAAAAAAATCGACTTCAATCTACCGGCCCGTTAGAAATTTTGACTTTACTTTTCCGACCGGATACGGGCCCCGATCCCATGCAGATCTCTAGGAGGGGGCATTTCAAGAGTTTCCGTTGTGGGTCAAAGTTTTCTTTGAGCGGCAGGCTATGAAGTAACGTGCGGCATTGCGCGAACCATCCACAAAGTAGTAAAATCCCATATAATAAGAAATGCTGTGCTCTATTTTACCTTCCTTAAATTTTTTCACGAATACTTTTTAATTTCCATGGAAGTGATATTTTTTTTTTCTTTTGCGGAATTTCGTAAAGTTAATTCGTGACTTGTTCGCGGAAAAGACTGCGAATTTCTACAAACAATAATGGAAAAATACCGTGAATTTTGCCAAGATCACGGAAATAAATTTCTTCAATCGGTCGCAAAAAAAAAAAAAAAATCGTCTACCAACTGCAGAGAAAATAAATTAAATAAAGTATAAAAATGCTAGTTTACAAAATCATTCCCTTTTTCTGATACAAAGTTTTAAGCAATCAATTAAAAGAATATACAATTAGATACCTTTGGTAGAGATAACAGAAACTTGCTTATCTAATTATCTGCACTATATATTTATTTACACTTCAACACTCGGCTAAAAACATACTAAAATAATTTTTCTGTATATAATCAAGACGTACTCAAAACTCAGACTTTGACTCCATTCTCTAAAAATTATGTTTCAGTCATTTTCCGCTTTTATGTAAAAGCGGAAAAATAGTTCGATTACAGTTTCTGAACAAGAGCACTTGCCAGTCTGATACGTTTACGAACAAAAATTTATCGGAAAGTAGCCAGTTTACATTTGAGTCTTTTTTTTTTCAATTTTATATAATTATATATTATATAATTATATATTATACAATTATACATTAATAAACAATTTAAAAAGACATAATGCTGTAAAATCCATTTTCAGCAATTGCTTAAGATTTCCATAAGTTACAAAAGTTAAGCAAAAGTATGTTGTAAAGATTTACATAAGTTTAAAAATGCATACCACTCAAAATTTGGTAACCTAATAAAGATGTGTAAGATGTAAAAATATATCCCACAGTGGAGAACTCACTTCCAGCAATTATGGATTTTAATCAGTTCCTGTGCCTGTAAGCAAATTTCGTGTCTCTCTGTAAAGGAACGGTAATTGCTATAGAATATAATATATAGAAAAATATTTTGTGTACTCCAGTAAGTTTCATTATGTTTGATGTATCATAAAATTATTATAATGCAGCTCAAACGTTTTTTCCTCATAGCTCATAATGTAAAGGAATTCTTTTGTGTGTCTTTGTAAACGAACCACAAATTCTACACACTTCTTTTTTACTACCGAACATTCTGTAAAAAACCTCAATAACATAAAAATTTTATGGCAATCCGAGTTCTATCTTTACGAGAGTTTGAGCATGGCAGGCAGAGAAACCAAATTCATAAACACTTTTCAACTGTGTTTGGAAAGTTTTAAAATGCATACGTATTCAGAAATGTTTAAAAATCTGTCACAATTTAAGAATAATTTTTTATATGAGTATGATCTGTTTATTTATTATGCATTCATTTATTACACATGTAACAAGTCCAAGATATATACACTTGGAAGTTGTATTATTAACATTATTTAATATATTTAGATTATAATTTAGTTGTCATTTTCACCAGCGCTATAAGGTTTAATGTCATCGGAATGTTGTTTCAATAGGTTAAAGTACCACAATATTCAAGTAAGTTATATAAAGCAGGACAACTAATTAAAAATAAAAGTAAACAATTTATATATTGATATCTTTTCAAAACATTTTTAAAGCAAGCCCGTAGCTGGAGAAGGGGAAGTGGGGGGGGGGGCAGAAACAGTATTAGTCATTATTCGTGCTGGAAATGTTTTTAACCACCATAGCATGTTGACTCAAAATCATTTTTCTCAAAGAGAATACAGCCTTGGGCATTTCTTACATTGTGGAGATTCTGGGTCCCTATATTATAGTACGTCTTTGCTCCTCGCCAAGAAACCTGAAACTAATTAGTTTATATTACAGCAGGAATCACACACAGATACAGTTCCTCCCACAAAGGTTTCAGTTTCTTCTTCTCTACACCAGACCAGTTCCTTCCTATAGGTGTTTATACAATTGTACCACTGAAGTATATACTGCCTTTTTACTGTGAAAAGATACTCTTATCAGTAAAACGCTTTTTCATCTCTGATGACAAATACAGTAAACCTCCCTAAAGCGACCACGTTCCGTTCTAATAAACATTGGTCGCTTTGAGAGGTGGTCTCTTAACGGAGATCAAGTTTAAATCTAGATTTTAAATGTTGAAAATAAGTAACAATTAATGTTACTAAAATTTATTTTTCACATTAGGAAAAAATACGAAAATTTAAGTATCAAAACAAAAGTTATTTACATACGTTTTAATTACTGCAGAGTTTAAAAAATTAATACATTGACATTTGCTTTGATTTTACAGTTTTACCTTCTTCAACTTTTATTTCGAAGTTCAGTTAAATAAATGCATTTTATTTTATTTTATTTATTTATTTATTTTTATTTATTTATTTATTTATTTTCATTTATTTATTCATTTTTATTTATTTATTTATTTATTTTTATTTTATGTTTTTGACGGGAACAAATAATGAAGATTTTATAAATTTATCTATTTCTTTGAGGGCTTCCTCACAGAATAGGGCAGGGGAGTTTATTGACCGTCATCCTTAATTTGTCATTAGAGTTAAATTCATTGCCTAAAGAAGCACAAAGGGGTTTAAACAAAAGTTACTGGAATAAATAAAAATTCTAAGTTTGATGAGTAATGCGCTCTCCGGAATTATTCGCTGAAAAATTGCGTCTTTACCGAAAAACGAAAAAAAAAAAAAAAAACCCAGTTCGTTCACATAGTTTTTGAATAAGAGCACTTGCTAATCTGATACGTTTGCAAACAAAAGTTATTTTTAAAATGTGCCAGAAAGTAACCAGTATAAACTTGAGAAGAAACTGCTGAAACTTTCTTTTCAATTTTAGTTTCTCATATAATGAAATGCGACATCTAAAAAAACAATTCAAAAAATTCATAATGTAGTAAAATTTATTTTCAGCAATTGATGACCATACTAATGTGTACGACTTCTTTTTTGCAGTCCTTATAGGATCTACAGAATTAATACACACCGCGTAACACACTAAAAATTTGATACGTTTAAGCTTGAATTTCACAGCTAAAAACGCAAATCCATAGCAATAATCGATTATAGTCAATCTTAAAACCGACTTTTTATGCGTAAAGGAATGATAAGTCATAAGTGTTATGCATTCCATAATCTAAAAAACGTTTGCAAACAAATAGTCCAGGCAATAGGGAATTTTACCTAGCAAAATTAATGGTAGTTCTGGAAATCGGTTTACTTCATGTTTTTTGGGTCGCTGAATCCGAATTTGTAACTGCCCACCAAAATTTCCCCCGGCAGCCCCGCCAAATTTTGGTAAAAAGACCCCCCAAAAAGGTTTTTATTAAATAAATCAATTTTTTTATTCTTTTAGGGGAAAAGTATCTAGAAATTCAGAAAGTAGACAAAATTTGCAACAAATTAGATAGATGACATTATGACTTAGGATGAAGGGGAAGGGGGGATCTGCCTCGGAACATGCACGCGGTGCTGTATGAACTAAGTTGCGCAATTCCACTTAACCACTCACACGTTTACATTCGCCCTCCCATCTCCCCTCCGAACTTTCCTTATAAGGGTTTACTTTAAGTTTTTTGCGTCACTGAATCCGAATTTTTAACTTATCCCCAAAATCCCCCCCCCACCCCCCGAACCCCCCCAAAATAGTTGTTATTAACTTAAATTTCTTATTATTTTAGGGGAAAAGCATTACAAAATTCAGAAACTAGACGAAATTTGCAACAAATAGGATATACGACATTATGACGTAGGATAAACGGGGAGAGAGGGGGCTGCCTCGGAAATTCCCCGCGCTTTTCTCAAAAACCACATTTTTTCAAAAAATCAATTTTTGGGGGGGTTGCCGTGTGAAATTTTGTTGGGAAGTTACAAATTCAGATTCAGTGACATAAAAAACATAAAGTGAGTCGAAATCCAGAACTAGTATTAATTTTGCCAGGTAACATCCCCTATTGCCTGGACATCATAACTTAGTGCACGTAGCGCCGCAGTGCATGTTCAGAGGCAGCCCTCCCCCTCCCGTTCATCCTACGTCATAATGTCATATATCGCATTTGTTGCAAATTTTGTCTAGTTTCTGAATTTCTTAATGCTTTTCCCCTAAAACAATAAGAAATTTAAGTTAAAAACAACTATTTGGGGGAGGGGCGGTCGGGGGGGGGGGGAATTTTGGAGAGAAGTTAAAAATTCGGATTCAGCAACCCAAAAAAATTAAAGTAAACCTTATAGAGAATGTTCGGAAGGGAGATGGGAGGGCGAATGTAAACGTGTGAGTGGTTAAGTGGAATTGCGCAACTTAGTTCAAGCAGCACTGCGCGCATGTTCCGAGGCAGATCCCCCCTTCCCCTTCATCCTAAATCATAATGTCATATATCTGATTTGTTGCAAATTGTGTCTACTTTCTGAATTTCTAGATACTTTTTCCCTAAAACAATAAAAAAATTGATTTTTTTAATAAAAACATTTTTTGGGGTGGGGGGGGGATTTTATCAAAATTTGGGGGGTTGCCGGGGGAAATTTTGGTGGGAAGTTAAAAATTCGGATTCAGCGACCCAAAAAACATATAGTAAGCCTTTTTCCAGAACTACCATGAATTTTGCTAGGTAGAGCCCCTATACGGTCTCTATTGTCTGGACTAAAAAGTTATTTTTAAAATGTGTCAGAAAGTAACCAGTATAAACTTGAGAAGAAACTGCTGAAACTTTTTTTACAATTTTAGTTTCTCATAAAATGAAATGCGACGTCTAAAAAAACAATTCAAAAAATTCATAATGAAGTAAAATTTATTTTCAGCAATTGATGACCATATTAATGTGTACGACTTCTTTTTTGCAGTCCTTATACGATCTGCAGAATTAATACACACCGTGTAACACACTAAAAATTTGATAAGTTTAAACATGCATTTCACAGCTAAAAACGCACATCCAGCAATTATCAATTATAGTCAATTCTGAAACCGAAATGACGCTCCGGTAAAGTGTTAGGTGAAGACGAAAGAGCAGTCGTAAAAAGTTAGAACTCTGATTTTCTGGTCAGAATGGGGAAAAAATGGCCATTTTTTTTTTTTTTTTTTTTTTTTTTTTTTTTTTTTTTTTTTTTTTTTTTAATGTCCAATTTTTTTGCCATTCTGACCAGAAAATCAGAGTTCTAACTTCTTAGGACTGCTCTTTCATCTTCACCTAACACTTCATTTATAATGGCTGTTGCATAATAATGGAAGCCACCAGTCCATCAGAAGGAAATGATCCATTCCAAAGGTATAATCCTTCATTTGGTGACCCTTCCTTCTGCCGCCCGGGGCACATGCTCCCCCCCCCCTTATTTTCAGCCGTGTGAGGAGGTATACACACCACTTAGATGGCACATTTTGACTTTCAAAAGGTTGTTAAGGCCCCTTCAGATTTCTGAAGGGGATCCTCTTTCAGAAATCTGATACTAAAAAATAGATGTGATGGTTATGTTTTTTAGCTTTCGATAATTGGTTCTTATTATTTTTTAGTGCTGAATCCAAAAATGATCTTCATTTTTTACCATACCATTATGTCAGGATTTTGCACAAATCGCAAATTTTTAAAAAGTCGAAATATTGCGAAAATCTGCTACTATAAAGAAGACGTAACTTTTTTTTTTCATAATACGTTATTCATATATTTCTTTATACTATGCATAATGTGTATTTAAAATCCTTACAATTTTATTCCATGTGTGGAAGTTTCTTTGAATCGCTCATGCTCTACTTCGCGCTTTTTCTTTTATCTTGTCTTTGGGGTTCATCTCGGTGTTTTATTTTGGAGGTTGGTAAGGCTGGGAAATTTATCGCAGATGTATTTAAAACATTTACCTGCTTTTGTTAAGACTTTGACAAATTGCTTTCAGATATTTTCGCTATTTTTTTTACTTTTTAACTTTGAAATTTATGATTTGCGAAAATTCCGACATGATAGTTAAAAATAAAGGTCATAATAAAGGTCAGATTTAGCGGTATAAAATACATATAAATTAATTATCAAAAGGTAAAAAACACAACCATCGCATCTATTTTACAGTAGCAGATTTTCGCTATTTTTTTTTCTTTTAATCTTTGAAATGTACAATTTGCGAATGATTCTGACGGGATGGTTACAAATAAAGGTCATTTTCGGGTTCAGCGCTAAAAAATGCGTAAAAATGAATTATCAAATGTTTAAAAATACAATCGTTGCAGGCTTTTGTTATTAACGTTGTTAAAACTTCACTAGAACTGAAAATAATAATAATAATAATAATTACCATAGTATATGAGTAAAAAGAAAAAGAAAAAAATAAGACATCTAATAAATAAATTCTGTTATACCGTTTTAAATTTTTAGACCTAATAAGTAACAACAAATCATATTTTGATGAGACGAGGGATTATATAATAAGACTGTTGGTTAACCCAAGTGTTTCGGTTAATCGGACGTAGGAAAATAAGAGTCTATAATACTTTGAAATCGCATTAATTATAATTATTTCATATTCATTTAATAATTAACTGCAAGGAATGATTTGACCAACAGAAATTATGATTACATTGATCATATGTCATTCGGTATCGCAACCCCCCCCCCCCTCACACACACACACGCACAAAAAAAAAAAAAAAAACGATTCTCTGGATCCGCCCCTGGGTCGGGTTGACTTTCTTTATTTCGGATTGTCTTTTGACTTTTGCAGGCCGGGTTCAAGTTGATTGATTTTCAAGTAAATGTCCAAAATATTTTTTCAGGTGAAAATCTATATATAATAGGGTTTTCGAAAATTGGATATATTTATTGAACGCTTTTTCAATTACCAACACCTTTATAATTTTACGGTTTTTCCTCTGAATAATGGATACCACCAAATCTACAGACACATAACGTGTGTGTGTGCATAAGTTATTACTGATACTTTTTTTTTTTTTATGTTGCATAAATAACGAAATGTTGGCAATATTTTTCAGATTCCAAGAGAAGAAGAACAAGTTGGAAATTGTACGTCAAATGTGGCAAATGAGGTGCGTTCGTACTATAACTAGTTTTATAAATATTCAGATTTTGCTACATCAGTCGTTGCACTCTTATGCAAAAATGCCTGAATACAAAATTTATTACGATTCTATATATTTAATTCAGTAATACGGAAATAATATGACTCTATCTTAAATTGTCATCACCATGTCATCACCATGGCAACCTAGAATCATTACCTATCATTGGATATCATTGAAGTAATTGCATATGATAGCATTTAATAGAACGAAGAAAACTTTTAATAATCTCTTTAAGTTTTGATTCGATTTTCATAAGATTTAAAATGACTCGACAAAATTCTGGAACAATTATCTATATTATATTTCAATCCATTCGGTTGTGTAGTTTTTGTGCCGTTATATGCGAACAGACGGACGGACCAGACGACGGCTGTACGTGCTACGTATTTATATTAATTACATTTCCCCATAGATCATAATGCAATGGAATACTTTTGAGTGTCTCTGTAAATAAACTATGAACGCTACATACTTTATTTTTCAATACCGAACATGGCATAATAAATCTCAATAACATGTACCAATTACAGAAAAATTCAACTATATTAATATGCTTAACCACACTCATTAATCAGATACATGATTCAATCAGTGGAAATAGTGTCATAATTGAAAAAAAAAATTACAATGGATTTCATAAAATGTAAGCAAATTAAAAGGATTGCATTAAATTATTCACTAATTTTGAAAGAACAGAATGCAGATGATTGTGAAAATAGTATTAAGTAAACTGTGTAAACAAAATAACAATAAGTAATGTATCTTAGAAATAAAATATATTATAATAAAAAATAAAATGTGAAAATAGCGCGCAGAGCATAATTTAAACGTACAGGTTTTGAAGGCTACGAAAAATACCAAATTCGAGCAAAATGAAACTTCTAAAAAAAGAACATTAGCCGCTCTAGGTCTACTATCTCGGATGGTTAGTAAGTAACTATAAAGAAAGATAACAGCTTAGTGCGAAATCCTTTGTGAATGAAAGAAAGGAGTGAAGTTCCTCCTCAGTCCTCAGTAGGGTTACTATTGCCTCAGGTCATATAAGAGGGGCTTTGTTACTGTAGTAGCCAGAAACTCACTCGTAGCTTAACTTTATCTACAGAGCAATAATTTACGGGCGTGTTTGTGTTACGCATTTTCCTGAATTTGTGAGTGAGCAATTTTCTCGTCATCAGGTTTTGGAAATCTTTTTTTTTTTAAATAAGTGTTGCCTGCTACAAAAAAAGTTTACAAAGCCAGGTCCTGATTTATTAGGATAAGCAATTGTAAATTTATTATTTTATAATTAATAATATAATATTATTATATTATATTATTATATTATTATATTTATTATATTATTTATTATATTAAAATTTGAATCATTAATTTTCTTATGACATATATATATATAAAAAAAGAGTTACAAGTGTGTGGGGGAGAAGGCATAGTATATGGGAAGCAGAGAGCGCAAGGGAAACACCCGCACTCTCTTACTAAATCTTTGAAAATGTTTTTGGTCAAAAAGAATTTGGGTGACTTACGGCCAATTTTAATCATTATTTCATCATCAGCCAATTTTAATCATTGGCCGGAACAGCTCCCTGCATGCCCCTGCATTAATCAGGCACTGATAGTACACAAGTCCAGTCTTAGAAGTACACAACTAGATGCTTACTATAGAATATAATGTACAAGGCATTTACCATTCATTTACAGTGACATACAAAATAATTGGGTTACAGTATTGCCTGTGGATCATAACTGCCGAAAGGATATTTTCCATTGTATATGCGTTTTTATTTTCTAACACTGGTGAAAAATATTTAAGAATTCAGTTCTGCAATCCTTTAACTTACGTAAGTATACTCGTATTTTCATGTAAATGATATAAGTATTCAGATTTACCATGGCATGTTCGGTATTGAAAATGAAATGTGTGGTATTTATAGTTCATTTACAGGGGCACTCAAAATAATTCCATTACACTAGAATCTATGGGAAATAATCTTTTTGTTGTATTTTAATGACATTATAATATTTTAAACATACTGAAATGAATACATAACGCGGCAGTGCATTACAAGATGCCTACTATAAAATAGGGTATGATTTATCATTCATTTACAAAGACACACAAGAGCAGTGTTGAATTCAGGGGGTGATCCGGGGGCGGCATTCACCACGGAGCAGTGAGCTCTCCCCCCCTCCCCCCCCCCCCCCCCGCCCGCCGGAAGTTTTGAGATTTTGTGTTTTCAATAGTCAAAAAGTGCAATCCCCCCACAATAACATAAACCACGCCCGGATAAAAGTGTCTGAATTCAACACTGCACAAGATAATTCAATTACAGCATTGTCTGTGACAATAATTGCTGAACACAGAATTCTAAGTATTAATCTTAGAATTCTGTGTTGCTGAAAATGCGTTTTTACCTTTAGCAGGCGTTTTTAAATCACAAAATTTTGCAATATTCCCTTTTTTTGCAGAAATTCTAGAAATGATATGTACAGCGCACAAAAGAACGGTCTACGGGTAAAATTCGTTTGCAATGTATTTTTATAATGCCGTAATGTAACGGAATTTTTAATTTCAATGAGATTAATATTGTCAAACATTATTCAAAACCCTCTTCAAAAGGTTTTCCCCATAGGCAGGAATGTAACCGAATTCTTTTAAATGTCCCTGTAATGGAACTGCTAATACGCACTTCATTTTCAATATCGAACAACCCATAGTGAATATCAATAACATATATCAATTTCATGACGATCTGGCGGCATTTACGTGAGTTAGAGATCAGACAGACGGCAGACAAATCGAATACAAAAACACTTTACAACTATATTAGAAGGTGTTAAAAAGCGTAATCGACAGATTTTTTTTCCTCGCGTCTGCGGAGTGACTAACATTAAAATGAAAATGTTAATTTCTTCAAAGATTACAATCATTACATCAATTACATTTTTTCTATCTTAACCACTCTGGAGCATAAATAAATATGCAAACATGGCGGATTTTAATTTTGGATACCTGAAATTAATTTTTAAAACTTTCCATCGTAGCTGAAAAGTGATTATGCATACGGTTTGTCTGTCTGCCATCTGTCGTAGCTCTAACTCGCGTAAATGTAGTCAGATCATCATGAAACTGATATATGTTATTGATATTCACCATGGCATGTTCGGTATTGAAATTGAAACGTATAGCAGTTACACCTTTTTTACAGGGACACTCAAAAGAATTCCAATACATTATGGTCTACGGAGAAAAATCTGACCCAGTTGAACCCTGCTGACACACACAGTATTAAAAAAGAAAAGTGCCCAGTTAAACTAATGGCATTGAGCTCACAGTCTATTCACACTAATTGTAAATTATACTTTTATTTCAAAGAATAATACCTTTCGAAAAATAAATTAAGGGGGGATTAACCTCCTCCTTATTTCACATCTTTATACTTAACCAATGAGCCTCCAAATCTCACCAGGGAAGCGTCTTATCAGAATAAACCGGTATACCAAATTTGAAGCAAATCGGATAAAAATATATCCATTTATCTAAATTAAGGGGATATTGCACCTCCCCCGATCCCCCTTTTATACTTAAACTATCAATCTCCAAATCTAATCAGGGAAGCGCCTTATCAGAATAAACCGATATACCAAATTTGAAGCAAATCGGATACGAAAATTCATCTTTGTAAATTAAGGGGTATTACAGCCCCCCCCCCCCCGATTCCCCCTTTATACTTAAACAATGAACCTCCAAAACTAATCAGGGAAGCGCCTTATCAGAAAAACCGGTATACCAAAATTAAAGCAAATCTGATAATTATGCACGAAAAACCCATTTATCTAAGTTAAGGGCGGATTAGACCCCCCCCCCCCGTACCCTCCCTTATACTTAACCAATGAACCCCAAAACTAATAAAGGAAGCGCCATACCGTTATAAACCGGTATACCAAATGTGAAGCAATTCGGATAAGAAAACACATTTTCTAAATTAAGGGGATAGTACCCTTCCGATCCCCCTTTATACTTAACCAATGAACCCCCAAAACTAATCAGGGAAGCGCCTTATGAGAATGAACCGTGAAAGAAAATTGAAGCAAATCGGATATTTCTATCAAGAGTTATCGCGTTACGTACGTGCGTACATACGTACATACATACATACGTACGTACGAACATACAGAATCTGCGGGCACATTAGCTCTTAGGCTTTGATAGCCTGTGAGCTAAAAACTGAATATTTCACTTTTTTAAATTTTACAATTTCAATCGCATTACTCAGGGGCAATTCTGAGTAAAAAAAATATTTTCTGAAATCCACAGCAAATTTTTTTAAAAAGTTACAGGAAAAAAAGGGGGTGGGGTGGGGAATCCTCTATTTTTTTCCAGATCGGTTTAACTATGTTTTCGGTCGGGTCAATTTCAGGTTAAGTGTAGATTCCTGCAAGTTCGATTCAGGTTAACGCAATTTTTCTAAAGTTAATTCAGTATCTTGTTTCTGATTAAAAATTATGCCTGCAATAATAAACATAAACGGGTGAGCTGTTTTCTAAAGAGACTACTGCGTTTTTTCTGCTATCCTATGACAAAATTTCCATTTTTTTCACGATCCTCTGAAAAAATTCTCGTTTTTTTCGCGGCCCATTGGCGAAATTCACGTTATTTCTAGCAGTTCTTTGACGAAATTACCGCTTATTTGAGCTTTTTGACGAAATTCGAGTTTTCTCTGCGGCCCTTCGACGAAATTCGCTCTTTTACGATCCTTTGACGAAATTCGCGTTTCTTCCGAGATACTTCGATGAAATTTGAGGATTTTATGCAGCCTTTTGACAAAATTCTTTTTTTTTTACGATCCTCCGACGAAATTCACATTTTTTTCGCGTCCTTCGACGAGATTTGCAGTTTTTCCACAGACTTTGACGAAATTCTCATTTTCCAGCGATCCTTTCACGAGATTTGCGTTTCTTCAGCAGCCCTTTGACGAAATTCACGTTTTTCCGCTGCATTTCGACGAAAGTCTCATTTTTACAGCAACCCTTTGACGAGATTCGCATTTTTCCCAAAATACTTTGACAAATTAGCGTATTTTAAGTAACTTTTCGACAAAATTCTTTTTTCCCACAAATTACCGACAAAACTTACATTTGCAATCGCAATCCTTCGACGAAATTTGTGTTTTTTACGATGCCTTTTGACGAAATTCGTGTTTTTTCAAGTGGTCCTTTGTCAAAATTTGCGTTTTTCTTTAGTTCTTTGACGAAATTCGTGCTTTTTCTAGAAGACCCAATACAAAATTCGCTTTTTTACCCTCAACACTTTGGCGAAACTAGCATTTATTACGCGACTGTTTGACAAAATTCCCCTTTTTGCGAACCTTTGACGAAATTAGTGTTTTTTTCCGCAACCGTTTCGCGAAATTTGCGCTTTTACGCTACCTTTTGATGAAATTCGTGTTTTTTCTAGCTGCCCCTTTACAAAATTAGAGGTTTTTTCCTCAGCCCTTTGACGAAATTCATGTATTTTTTAATATGCCCTTTGACAAAATTCATGTTTTTTCCCACAGCCCTTTGGCGAAATTCGCATTTCATCCGCGACCATTTGACAAAATTATCCTGTTTCCGCGATTCTTTGACGAAATTTGCGTTTTTTTGCGGCCTTTTGACGAAATAAGTGTTTTTCCTGGCGGCAATTTGACAAAATTCGCATTTTTTCTCTGAGTATTTTGTCGAAATTCGCGTTTTTTTTTTTTTTACTACTGTGTGACAAATTTTGGATTTCTTTTGCAGTCCTTTGGCGAAGTTCGAATTTCTTTCGCCACTCTTTGACGAAATTTGCGTTTTTGTGCGATCCTTTTACTAAATTTGCGTTTTTCTTCGAGATACTTTGACGAAATTAGCATTTTTAAGTAGCATTTTGATAAAATTCTTTTCTTTTTCCAAGATCTTCCACCGAAATTCACTTTTTTTTCGAGATACCTTGACGAAATTAACGTTTTTAAAGCAACATTTTGATAAAATTCTTTTCTTTTTCCGCGATCTTCCGACGAAATTCGCGTTTTTTCGCGATCATCCGACGAAATTTGTGTTTTTTACGCTGCTTTTGACGAAAGTCGTGTTTTTGATAGTGGTCCTTTGTCAGAATTCGCGTTCTCGTTCCGTAGCCCTTTGGGAAAATTAACATTTCTTGCACGACCCTTTGACAAAAAATCTCTTGTTTCCGCGAACCTCTGACGAAATTTGCATTTTTTTCGCAGCCCTTTGACGAAATTCGCGATTTTCTGCGGCCTTTCGATGAAACTCGTTTACTTTTCGTGACCGTTTCGCGAACTTTGAGTTTCTATACTGCCTTTTGACGAAATTCGTGTTTTTTTTACAGCGGCCATTTGACAAAATTAACTTTTTTTCCGAAGCCCTTTGCGAAATTCTCATTTTTCGTGATCTGTTGACGAAATTCGCCTTTTTTGTACGGCCCTTTCACGAAATTCGCATTTTTCGCGGTGTTTTGAAAAAACTGCATTTTTTCTGAGGACATTTGACAAAGTTTGCGTTTTCCGCAGCCTTTTGACGAAATTCGCTATCTTTTCGTGATCTTTCGATAAAATTGCCTTTTCTCCGCGGCCCTTCAATGAAATTCGCATTTTTATCTAGCGGCTCTTTGACGAAATTCGCATTTTCTCCTCAATACGTCGTCGAAAGCATAAGCATTTTTTAATATCGTTAAGATAGCATTTTTTAAGCAGCATTTTGACTAAAATATTTAGTTCACAATTCGCCGACAAAATTTCCGTTTTTTTCCGCGATCCTTCGACAAAATTCGCGTTTTATATCCGCGGCCGTTTGACGAAATTCGTGTTTTTCCTAGCGGCCTTTTCACAAAATTCACGTTTTTTTTTCGCGGCCGTTTGGCGAAATATTTTTCTGAAACTCTCTATTTATTTAACTCTCGTTTTTCGAGGTCCTTTGACGAAATTTACGTTTTTTCCTTGGTCGTTTTACGAATTTTTCGTTTTTCCGCAGCCCTATTACGAATTCGAATTTTCCCGCGGCCCTTTCTAGAAATTTGCTACTTTTTCGTGATATTCGAAAATTTCACTTTTCCGCAATCCTTCGACGAAATTTGCGTTTTCCCCGCGATATTTAGACGAAATTAGCGTTTTTAATTCAGCCTTTTGACGAAATTCGCTTTTTTTCAGGATCTTTTGACGAAATTTACGGATTTTCTGCAATACTTTGATTAAATTTGCTTCTTTGCGATCTTTTGACGAAATTCTCGTTTCTTCCGAAATACCTTGACGAAATTAGCGTTTTCTAAGCATCCTTTTTATAAACTTCATTTTCTTCACGATTCTGCAACGAAATTCACATTATTTTCGCGATCCTTCGCTGAAATTCACGGACCTTTGATGAAATCCGTGTTTTTAATTTGTTTTTCTAGCGGCCCTTTGATAAAATTCCCGTATTTTCCCCGACTCCTTCGGCAAAATTCACTTTTTTCTGCGATCCTTAGACGAAATTGCTTTTTCTCTGCAATCTTCGACGAATTTTGCGTTTTGACCGCGATACTTCGACGAAGTTGCCGATTTTTTTCTTCGGACGATTAACAAAACTGATTTTTTTCAGCGACCATCTGTCGAAATTCGCGTCTTTTTTTATCCCAAATTTTCAGACTGATGATCGATTTTAAAGTGTTTTTGGAACCGAAAGCCGTAAATTTTCGGATGAATCTGAACAGAATCACCTTTGCACATACTGAACAAAATAAAATAATTACTTTTATTAAAAAAGACATATTTTGCTCTCTGTAAATAAAATCCGCTACTGAAGTAATGTTTTCAACCAATTTTCTTTGTTTCATTCATCAAATCTTGCAGGTAATTACCATCTAGATGGTATTCCAAGTGCTACTCGACTTTTAATTTTTTTTCGGTATCCATAAGAAGAAAATATTGGATACTTCGAATTTTTCAGCTACCAGTTTGGGATTTATTTATACAGAGGTGACTTTTATTATCCTTTAAACTGCTGATGAAATATTCTTCCAATTGTAAAAAAGCGTATAAATCAATCTTTTGTTTCATAAGGGGTTGTATATATATATATATATTTAAATATGATTTTTTTTATATGGCCCCTGGGTCCTAATACCTTATATTTACAAAAATATTGTCCTACATCTAGGAAGGAAATTAAAAAAATCCCCACTTGCGGTATTATGACACTTTCAGTTTTATGAAATTTCAATGTTTTTACCTGCACTAAAAGTATTTCTTTCCTTTTTTAGTACCAGAAAACACTGAAATATATCGTTTTGAAGGGAAGGGGTGCCTAAAGAAATATAGCCTAGGGGTAAAAAGGTAGTTCAAGGGTGATTCTGAGTAAAAAGAAAAATTTTCTGAAATTCACAGCAAATTTTCTGAAAAGTTACAGCAGAGGGGGGTGGGGATGAGAAATCCACTCCCGGCACTAACTACGCGTTTTTCCGCGGCCCTTTGACGAAAATCGCGTTTTTTGTGATCCCTTGACGAATTTTGAGTCTTCGAGATCTTTTGACGAGATTTGCGGTTCTTTCGCGATTTTTTGAAGAAATTTTGGGGATTTTTTCGCGATTTTTTGAAGAAACTTGCGTTTTTCCGCGAATCTTTGACGAAATTTGTGTCTTTTACGCGATTCTTTGTTGAAATTCACGTTTTTTTTCTGCAAACAGTTGACAAAATTAATTTTTCCGACGACCATTTTGGCCCCACCAGTGGCTGAGAGGTTCTGCTCTCGAAGCTGGTAGACGGGAGGTGCTGGGTTTGAACCTAATCGCGCCCGTCGGCCTAACCGTTTCGGAGTTTTCGTGGTTTTCTTCGAAACCGTGGTTCCCATGCGTAAATACGGGTTAGGTTCCCTTAGAAAGACCCCCACGAAGGGCACCCCCCCCCCCCAGGGCCTATATCCCACGTGTTGATAATTGGCCGTCATAAACACAAAACCAAAAACCAAACCGACGACCATTTGTCGAAATTTGCGATATTTTTTATGTCCGAATTTTCGGATTGATCGAATTTTATGAACTTTCGGAAATGAATGCCTTAAATTTTCGGAAAATTCAGAAAAGAATCGCAGCTAGGTAGTTTATCCCCCCCCCCCCCGCCCACACAATATAATAATAAACAAATACAGAAAACCTCTGAATAACGGAAACCTCGGGAGAGTATAATTTGTCCACTATTCGGAAGTGCCTGCTATTGAGATGTAAAAATGCACAAATAATTGTTAGGGAGAGGGGGAAATGTACTCTTAATAAAGGTGTCCATTATCAGGGAGGAACTGTCATAGACGTTTAACTGTACTTACAGAAGTAGGGAACAAGTTCACTTGCTATAAAACCTTTGATTAAAAAATTAGAATTTTTTTTATTGTAATACAAATTGCTGATTGATTATGAATTATAGTCATAGTCATGCTTTAAAAGAAATACCACCGAACTTTGCCTGGTTGGTAAAACCTTTGTTTTACACTCACATTAAAAATAAATAAACAAATAAATTCCCATTCAAATTGCAAACTTCAAATGATAATGGAATAAACTGAGTATCCACTTTCCTTGTCGCAGCAGTTCGAATATACATACATACATTCTATACAGAAATAGCACAGGAAAACATTAATCTTCCAACGCATCAATTGAAACCCCACCCTAACAAAGGGGTTGCCAAAAGAACTGGTAACATTAAATCGCCAACACACTCGCCAAAATGTAATCTCGTTGATATTATGATAAAACTCCGATAAATCGACTAAATTTCTTAAATATAATTGCTGTTCATAAAAGATATTGAAGCTTGGTACTAATCTGAATTTTCGAGACCCAAATTAAATTTTTTGTGGCTTATTTGCTAGTGTTTAAAATTAAAAATGTACGGAAAAGATGCTATATGGAATATTATTTTTACTTTTGAAAGGCAGATGGCAGCACTAGCAAACGCTAAATTCAATAATTCGGAAATGTTAACAGGATTGATTTTATTAGATCTAGCTAAAAAATTTGAAAATTATTAATTATTTGCTGAATATATAAAAAAATAAAATATATTAAATGAAAATTTTGATATTATATTTCACTAAATGCCAGTTGTAAAGAATATGTATCAATCTTTTCATTACGAAGATAAGAAGTAAAAATCCATAGTCAAAAACTGGAGGGTACACGTCCCCCTTAAGTGTGTTGGGGGGAACTGTATTTGTTAATGTCATTTTAATCATAATTTCACAGTTTTTGTTGGTGGTCGGTAATGTTTATTTAATGGTTATATATACATATATATATATATATATACATATAGATATATGTGGATACATATATATATATATATATGTGTGCATATTTATATAACACTGGTGGCCGGCTAATCGAAAAGTACCCTTCTGCCACTTTTTTTCAATATGACAACTGGGTGGCTCTCAAAAGGTGGGCACTGGACACACGTCATAACTTTAAGCCTTTCAAAAATAACTTTAATTATCATTGACTTTATTTTATTTTTTTTTACACTGAGTTTTTAATTCTATTCAGAGACAGAAAATGGCATAATTTATTGTAAAAGCTTTGTATAAATATCTTAAAATTTTATTATTTTATGCTAAAGAGGCCAATTTCGGACATTCATAATGTTAACTGCTCCAATGTACCACCAAGAAAAAGAGTTTTAATTTGCTTCCAGGTGGTTCTAATGGTAAACAACGAATGCATAAAGGAAACGGTAGATTTTTTGATAATTTTGTTAAGAGATGGCAGGCTGATTTATTGCTTTTTTTTTGAAGATAGAAGGGCTTTTCTATAAAGAATTTTTCTGTATTTTGTTATGTCCAAAAGTAACAATCCCACAAAGCTATCAATTCCACGAAAAATACATTAAGTAAGTACTTTAAACTCTTTTATCTAACTTTAAAATCATTTTTAAAAATTTTAAAGTATTTTTATTTGTTTTTGTAAGATTTTTTTGCAATAAATACACTTTTCTCAAATAAGACAGTGGAATGTCCAAATCGCGTAACGATGGAAACGCCGATTTTATTTTTTGTAAATTTATTTTTAAAGATGATTTGGTGTCCTGAAACGTATAAAAAGATATATATTATAATGTTTTATCGTAAATAATTACCGTGTTTTGTATAAATAAAGTGTATTTAGTAGTACGTGTAATCATATAACTTGACTTGAAGCATGCTCAACTAATATGTGTAACGATCGACACAAAATGACCGCTGTGATCATTACGAAATTTCGGACATGCTTATTTAAAAGTATGATTTAAAATTAATAGTAAAACTTCTTTTTTTATTCCAAAAGTAATTCTTCAGTGATCTCACGTGTTTTTATGTATTTTGCAAGGTTTTCTTTATAGCAAATGTACCCCAAAAGATTATTTAATAACAATGTCCAAATCGTGGAACGATCTAAACATTAATAATTTTAATTTTCTAAATACACAAATAAATATATTATATCAGAGTCCATTGTTCTAATATACATCTTAAAAAATAAAATAAATATATTTTTGTTAAATTATTGTACTTGAGTTCTTTTTCTTTTTTTTTTTTATTCAAGGTTTAAGAATCCCCCTCCTTAAAATTCCATTCTTCTCTTTGCTTCCCCATCAAAATACAAGGCAAATAAAAAGTTTAAGCCACTGCGTTCTGTAACTTTGGTAAAGAAAAAAAAAACAAAAAACAAAAAAAACACAGAAATTGACAGTATTCAAAGTATAGAAGACAGCCAGCGAAAATTGTTAAAGATACCCAAAAGATTCCCTCCGTACAAATGACAAATAAATTTGGTACTATTCAAATAAAAAGTCGATCTGATTTTTGCGATCTCTGTAAAAAAGAATCAAAAATGCATTACCAGTGAAGCTAGTGAAAAAAAATATTGTTTCTAACAATTGACTCCTTTCGCAGCTGAAAATAGATTGACATTGGTGACTGGTGCTTTGTATTAATTCATGATGAAAACTTATGACCAGGTATTATTGAAAAGATCAGCATTGATAATGGTGAACAAATATTTTCTATAAATTGTTTGACTCCTCAGGCAGACATTGATTTTAACAGGTTTCGTTATCCATCTAAAAAGACAGCACAAATGCAGAAATTTAAAATATGAAGATATTTTGTTGAAATCACCATATCCATCTCAGCCGGTGACAGCAACAGGGCACTTTTCTTTTGATAAAGAAATTATAGATATGTGCATTAAAAAAATGACAGTATAACTTGTTTTTTTTTTTTTTTTTGAGAAAATAAAAAGAATAAATTATATGTTGGATGCTTCTAATATTGTGTAAAGGTATGTTTTTTGCATAATGTGTAATTCCTATAAAATTAAGATATTACTTCTAAAAAAGTAGTAAATACTTTAATATCAAAGTTTAACATTTGATTTTTTTATTATTATTACTGGATAACAAAAAGTTAATTATATATATATATATATATATAATAATTATACATACAATTATAAAATAAATTTATTACATTCTTAGTTTTAAGAATTTTTTAAATACTAAGCACAACTTATTTATGGAAATGTCAAAACTGTATAACCTACATCTCAGCAATGTTCAAAATCTGTAATCTACATGCCAGAAATGTCCAAAATTTGTAACGTACAGATCTACTAATCAAATGCTTTAATAATTAATTTTCCAGAATAGTGGTTGTCTTTTAACATTTGTGTATAATTTTGTAGACTTATATACTATGCTATTTAAAAAAATTGGCCTTAAATTTGAAAATTTTAAAAATTACATATAGTTAACGTTTAATGATCCCACCTTTTGAGAATCTCTCAACTATTTAATATTGACTATGCACTTAAAATGAAAAAAAGCTTACAATTATTATATTGTCAAATATTTTTTCTTTAGAATAGAAAATTGTACTTTTATGCTAGCCGAGTGCAGGTGATAAATCGCCAAATATTGTTCCCATTGCCATCATTCATACTGCATTAATTTCATTTAAAACATAAATTTTTAACTTATTTGATTTAAAGTGCATAATTTTGATTTAAAATACATACATTTCAAACACGCTGATTTCCTATAAAATACATAATTATAATAATAAGAAGAAGAAACAAATAATAATAAATAATACCACAAACGAAAGCATTTTATTTTTAGTTTCCACACACGAAAAATAAAAACTGCTACTGGTAAAATAAAAAGGCTATTGTGGGGGTTATACTGTTGGCGAGATCTGCGACCGGCTAACATAAAAAGTACCCAAAAAATCGCTCCTCGTTACAGGGCTGCAATTTATGTTACATTAGCCATGATCTCTTAAATGTAATTATGCCGATTTGATACGCACACTATGGCCGTTTTTACAATCAGACTAATATACATACATATATTCATACCCATTTTGGTACTATTTAGTTATCCCGTCGACCAAAAATCTATCACCAAACTTTAAGATTAAATACCAATAATGGTTGATCGGAAATGTCACATTCACTTGACTTTAAGCAAGTTACACGTGTTTACGTCATCAAGTTATTTTTATTTCGACGTTTTATTTGTATTTTTATTGATGTTATACTAATTTATTTGTTCTTTCCTTATTTAAAATTAACGCACAGATGTCATATTCGCCCCATATTGGCGCGATTTTTTTCTGACGCCAATGTCATATACGCAACGGGTACTTAACTGGCGCCAAAGTATCGTTATTTTGCTTGATGTGGTAACCCGGATTATGTTGTTTATGCTGTTGATGTTTTCGCCAAATAGGCAACCGAAGAAAATCGCGCCAATACAAGAATACGAATATGACATATGTGCCAAAATTGAAATTATGTCAATTTGTATAATTTGGAGAATGGTTTGGCGATTTATATAATTTGGCGATATTGGTCGACGGGATAACTAAGTAGTGCCCAAGTGGTTAATAGCAGAGAATGCCACAAAAGAGAAGCATCAAAAACAACAGAGGAACAATTAGCACTTTAAAATTTATTGCTTTGAATTATTACTAAATTTCGCTAAGATGCTGTATATTCCCTCGGCTGCCATCTTGGATTTCTTGGCGGCGTTGTTTATCGATAAGGCAATCCCGGTTCTGGCAACCCCGTTAAGCCTAACATGCGCATAAATCGCTGCTTGGCGACATTTACTACTTGGCGGAAAGGGGTTTTCACGCCAAGAAAAAATCCAAGATGGCGACCGAGGGAATATAAAGCATCTGTTCCCCAAATTTTATTGGTGTGAGCGAGGAGAGAAAAGTAAAAAAAAAGTTTTTACCTGCATAAATGTATTTTCTACTGATAACTCTTCGTCTATGATACCGTACTTTTCTTTGTTTTGCCATAAAATAGATAAAATATTACTGTGTTCCATATATATTAAGTTAAATATCTTGACATTTCAGTGTTAATTTAATACATAGGCTGTCTTAAATATTAGCTGACTAACTGATGCATAATGCACAAATATATTCTGTAAACATAGCTTATTTTAAGGAATTTAATTGTGGTGATATGAATGTGTTTTTACGCGTATCAAACATTCTGTAGCCAAAATAAATAAACTGAAATGTAAAATACTATCGTAAAATTATAATACGCTTAGACCATGCCATAGAGTTAAAAATTAAATATAATAACATGGATTTTACACAAAAGAATTAGAATCTCATTATGTCAATATGCATGCGTTACAATGCAACTCCGTGGTTTGATGTTTTTTGAAATGAAAACAGTATTTGTAACAGTATAGTGTTGTGGTTCTAAGCCAAGGCGCACACTGAGACCCGCTCCGCTGGTGAACTGTCACTGCTTGGAAAAAAATTGCGCAAGTCAGGGTGAGCGCATATTGCGACTTAGTTTTTCGTCATGTTTGTTGACATTGTTGAGGTACTTCGGCATGGATATGTATATTTACACATATCCACACTAACACATCATGGTTGAGTAGATCGATCTAAATTCGGATCAGATTCTGATACTAAAATAGATACATGCTAAACGGACAATTAGCGTATTAATTTGTATTTAAGCGAATGCTTGCTTAATAATAGCTGCGTATAATATTAATAGTGTTATAATAGAAAACACAATGGTAACCATACGAGTCAGCCGCTAAAATCGGGTTTTCAGGTGTTTTCCACCAAGATATGACTTGGCAGACCGATTGCGTTTTAAATCAAGATTTAACTAATCCTAGAATTTCCATCCGTGAACTCGATGAGGTGATTGACTGTGCTACCGGCACCCGGTCTATTAGAGTTACGACGCGTCGCTTCTCGAGTTGTTTCAAGAACTTTGAATTTGTTCAAAAAACAACAAAGTGTCCAAATGGTCCGAGAGATGCTTTCTCAAGGCAGTTCCTTTCTAAAACGCATTGTTACCGCTGATGAAACTTGGACATATGTTTTAGGTAGTTTTCGTAAGAAATACTACCTATTGCAATCTCCACTATGTTGAAATTTCTGATTTTTTTTTTTTTTTTTTTTTTTTTTTTTTTTTGCAGATCTACGCCGATCGTGGCCCCTAGAACCCAAAACCACCCCCAGTTCAAAACTTTATATATATCTATCTATATAACTTTTTGGTGGACATGATAACTTTCGTAATTCTACACAAAGTTCTTTCAAACTGATACATAAAATCAAGGGGCAGAAAATCTCGGTCAAGTTCGTTAATGGGCAAAATCGGACCAAGGGGGTGGAAATAGGCAGGGGTTTTGTGAAAACCGAAAAAGGCTCAAAAGTTCTTAATTTTTATACATGTCAAAACATTTAAAAGTTTATCATTACTTCTAAGAAAAGGGCCAAAAATTTATGTATCACAGATTTTTTATAAAAATAAAAATGGGCTCAAGGGGCGCAAAAAATAGGGTTTTAGGGACAAAAAAGTTCATAACTTCGTCAATTTTTAAGATATCAAATTCACTTAAACATATTATAAATCTTCTTAATATTATCTAAAACTTTTATATTGACAAGTTCCTGATAGGACCAACTCTTACTGAAAAAAAAGAAAAAAAAATGGGGAGCATGGGGTGGGGTGGGGGGGATTGAAGAAGAAAAAAATTCATAACTTCGTCAATTCATAAGATATCCAACCCGCTTAAATTTATTATGCATCTTCTCAATATTATCTACGACTTTCATATTGACAAGTTTTGATAGTATCAACTCTTACAGCAAAATAAATAAATAAATAAATAAACAAAAATAGGGGTTGACGAAAAAAATTATCGTATTAAGGGTATACTCAAATCCAAACGGCTTATTTTCTGACTCATTTTTAAATTCATTTTCTCTCTCAAACGCGTCCAATTGGCAGGTTCTCTTATTCAGAAACTGTATAATGTGCTGTATTGGTCGATTTTTTGATAAAGGCAGGATATATTTCAAAAAAATACTGTCAAAGTGGGCCTTTTGAACCGAATTTCCGGAAGCGATAGTGCTGGAAACGAAAAAAAATGGTCGTCCGGAAAAAATAATTGTAAATCATGTTCTAATTAATTGAACGAAAAATAAAAACACAGATCGCTTATAAATCTCTACAAAAAATCATGTCACCAAGTTTCATGTTTTTACTTTTTAAAATGAGGCTGAAAATGTGTCTGAAAATTTCAAGTTGTTGAGCGTGGAAAAATATTTTTTTTAAATTTGCCTTAATATGATTCTGATAAAACCAGCTGTTACAGCAAAATGAACTTACTAGAAAAGAGGAATTCTGCTTTTTCAGAATTTAGTGTCGCCCCGATGAAAAAACAAGTGGGTAAGTGTGATCACAGATCGTACAGAGGGTTTCCTTTAATATTCCTTTCAAAACACTTTATCCTTTTGAAAAATCTGTTAGTTCCACATTTCGCAACCAGGGGCGCACTCTATTCTAATCAAACCTCGATCCGAACAAAACCCCGATTTACATACTATCCGTATATATATTAGTCGAAGTGATTGGGCCCATAGCACCCGAGATAAGTAGGCGCCCCTGGACATGAAAAGTGGAACTAAAATATGTAAGGCTGTGGTGCATAATATGAAAGAATGGTCAAAGGGGTGTCGGCAAAAGTTGGAAAAGTGCTCCCCGGGTGAAAAGGGCGGAGGTTAGAAAAATTGCTTAAAATACACAAGTTAGAGCCCGGAGGAGTAAATAATATAAGACTTTTTGAAAATTTTATAATTTGTCGTGTGGTCTGATGTATTCAGCTATGCAAAAATTCATGTCTCCAACTTAATTAGGGGCTCTTTTAGAAAGGATTGCTTAAAATACATATGTGGTAGCTCAAAGAGTTAAACGTAAGACTTTTTCAAGATTTTATGATTTGTCTCCTGGCCTCAGGTATTCTGCTATAAGTATTCAAAATTTCAAATCTCATTTTTAATAAGGGGCTCAGTTAGAAAGAATTGCTTAAAATACGCATGTGAGAGCCCAAGGGGTTAAATGTACGACTTTTTCAAATTTTTATGATTTGTCGCATGATGGTGTTCAGCTATAAGTATGCAAAATTTCACGCCTCCAACCTAAATAGGGTGTCACTTAGAAAGAATTGTTTAAAATATACATGTAGGAGCCCAAAGGGTTAAATGTACGACTTTTTAAAAATTTTATGATTTGTCGTTTGATGTGAGGTATTCAGCTATAAGTATGCAAAATTTCACGCCTCCAACCTAAATAGGGGCTCACTTAGAAAGAATTGTTTAAAATACACATGTGGGATCCCAAAGGGTTAAATGTACGACTTTTTCAAAATTTTATAGTGTGTCGTTTGATGTGAGGTGTTCAGCTATAAGTATAAAATTTCGCACCTCCAACCTAAATAGGGACTCACTTAGAAAGAATTGTTTAAAATACACATGTGCGATCCCAAAGGGTTAAATGTACGACTTTTTCAAAATTTTATGGTTTGTCATTTGATGTGAGGTGTTCAGCTATATGTATGCAAAACATCACACCTCCAACCTAAATAGGGTGTCACTTAGAAAGAATTGTTCGTCAATTCACAAGATATCCAATCCGCTTAAATTTATTATGCATCTTCTCAATATTATCTACAACTTTCATATTGACAAGTTTTGATAGTATCAACTCTTACAGCAATAAATAAATAAATAAATAAACAAAAATAGGGGTTGACGAAAACAATTATCGTATTAAGGGTGTACTCAAATCCAAACGGCTTATTTTCTGACTCATTTTAGGTAGATTTCGTAAGAAATACTACCTATTGCAGTCGTTACCATGCTGCGACTTTTGAAAAATTCCTTCATAACTTTTCATTATAGGACCCCAGGAACCCAAAACCACCCCCACCTAAAAAGTTTATATATATATATATATATATATGTATGTAATAAATTTTGTCCGCACGATAAAAGTCGCAATTATGCACGGATCGTCTTCAAACTCGCCAACAACTTTCAGATGGCTAATATCTCGGAGGGGATTGAAAATGGGCAAAATTGGAACAAGGGAATGGAAATGGGGAGGGTTCAAAATTTTGAATATCGCCTTAACACGATTCTGGTAAAACCAGCTCTTACACAACAATAACAGGAAAAAATAAATATTTTTCGTTATAGCAGTTGCCAACAATTAAAAAAAAAACAATAAAATTCTCACCACAACAATTGCTTTTCTTTTGCAAGAATTTCACACGAAAAATTAAATTAAATAAATAGTTAGACGAATTGAAAGCAAATTGAATATTACGTCATAAGTTTTCTAGAGCAAGATTTCCGCATGAAAACTCAAAATGAAATAAATAGTTTGACGAATTAATATATATATATATATTGCGTCATATTGGAAATTAAATGGACCTCAGCAGGTGAATATGCAACGCCATGTGAGTTTGAAGAAACGTATTAAAGCATGATAAAAAACCCGACTATGGAAATATTAACTTATTTTAACACTTTGAGGCTCTCTGAACTTGCTTTAGCTATTTATTTAAACCTATTTCATATACATGCGTGTGTGTATTCGTGTATATTAGGATTTTCACAAAATGTTTAGCTCCATAGATATCATTCTTAGTGAAGAAACTAGGTTTATCTCTATCTTGATTTAAGTTTTGTTGGTGAATTTAGTACTTAAATTCGAAATCTACTTCCGCCTGTAGGCCCGAGCCGGCAGGGATTTTTTAAATTCATTTTCTCTCTCAAACGCGTCAATTGGCAAGTTTTCTTATTCAGAAACTGTATAATGTGCTGTATTGGTCAGGATATATATAAAAAAATACTGTCAAAGTAGGCCTTTTGAACCGAATTTCCCGAAGCGATAGTGCTGGAAACGAAAAAAATTGTCATCCTGAGAAAATAATTGTAAATCAAGTTCTAATTAATTGAACGAAAAATAAAAACACAGATCGCTTATAAATCTCTTCAAAAAATCATGTCAGCAAGTTTCATGTTTTTACTTTTTAAAATGAGGCTGAAAATGTGTCGGAAAATTTCGAGTTGTTGAGCGTGGAAAAATATTTTTTTTTTTTTTAATATCGCCTTAATATGATTCTGATAAAACCAGCTGTTACAGAAAAATGAAATTAAAAATTCGCCAAAAGCGGCCAGATGAAATTGTTAAATTGTTTTTATCTCTAATCTTGATTTAGTTTTTGTTGGTGAAATTAGTACTTAACTTCGAAATCTACCTCCGCCTGTAGGCCGAGACGGCAGCGACTTTTGATACAGAAACAGCTCAAAAATCAAGTGAATAACGCTTGAAAGGTGAAGCTCAAAAATCAAGGTAATGTTGGCTGTTTTTTTTATTGTGATAGTGTTGTGCATTATGAATTCCTACCAACTGGTAAGACAGCCAATAAAAATTATTATTTGAGTGTTGTGCGTTGTTTGCGTGAAGCAATTCGTCGAAAATGGTCCAAAATGTGGAGAGGAAACTCATGGGTTTTACACTACGATAATACGCCTGCTCACAGTGCGCGCGTTTTTAACCATCCATAACATTCGCGAATTTTTAACCAAACATTCAACAAATACGACTCCACAAGCTCCGCATTCACCTGATATGGCACCATGTGACTTTTTCTTATTTCTACTGTTGAAATTGCCTCTTCGTGGCCAACATTTTGAGTCCATGAATTCGATAAAAGAAAATTCTCTACGAATTCTGAAGGTGTTTCACAAAAACGAATTTAAGGAATGTTTTGATGAATGGAAAAAACGTTGGTAGAAGTGCATGGCAATCGGAAGAGATTACTTTGAAAGATATGCAATAAACTTTGACCAATAAATTGATACCTTTTGTTTTATGCCATCCTTCCGTGTTCTTTTGATCACAGAAGTAGTTCTATAATTTTCTCAATAATAGTTGGGTATTGTAGAAATCTGGAAATTGCGTTGGCTGGGTTTGAATCAGGGACTCAGTGTCCTTCTGTAAATGATGCAGAATTTACCCAACAAACACACGATTTATGGCCTAATGGCGTATATGTCGCGACCAAAAGGAGTTAAGGCCACTTGTAACCAATCAATGTTGTACCGTAAATGACCTGCCGCTAGTTGCGGCAGCTTTTTCCAAACCGATAATGTTTCGGCGGTGAGAGAACTGTTGCATTTACTTTGCCTGGCAACTCTTAAGGGGCGGTTTCCGGCAAAAATGTAATGGTCCGTCATCGTCTAGAAAGAAGAGGGCTAATACCACCTAACCCGAATATTTAATTAAAGAGAGGAAATGTATTTTTCCCTTCATTTCTTTCAAAGTAAGTTTAATTATTTTAAATCCGGGTTTTAGTAAAAACATAAATATGTCGTCAGATTTATATTTAAAGCAGTAAAAGAGATTACATATTTTTATTTAGTTTGAAAATATTTTATAAAAATCAAAATTTGTCCCATGCATTTTCTTCACCTGCGCCTCTTTACACACATTATTCTTAAAAAAATAACTGAAAGAAAATGAATAAATATTTAAAATAATTTAAAATAAATATTAAAATAGCAAAACGCCCATAGATTGTGCCTAAAGCAGTCTTTGTCTCCTCCCCCCCCCCCTTACTCAGCAATGGAAAACTTTAACATACATACATAAAATAATTTTTAGCTGTAAATGCGTAAATATTTCTAAAATTGACGAGTACTGTATCTTTAAAATTGGCTTAAAAATACAATTAATTTGGCCTTTTTTCTGGATGTTCCGGTAGAACAATACATTTTTATAAAATTCTTTTACTTTTATTCATTAGGGTTTCGTTCATCTGACGAAACCCTATTCGTCTCGCTCCTCTGTCTGTCTGTCTGTCTGTCCGTCACAGAGCCCGTTCTCAGAAACTATACATGTTAGAGACATGAAATTTTGGGTACTTATAGCTGAACACCTCACATCATACGACAAATCATAAAATTTTGAAAAAGTCGTACATTTAACCCTTTGGGCTCCCGCATGTGTATTTTAAACAATTCTTTCTAAGTGAGCTCCTAATTAATTTGGAGGCGTGAAATTTTGCATACTTATAGCTGAACACCTCACATCAAATGACAAATCAAAAATTTCGAAAATGTCGTAAGTTTAACCCTTTGGGGTCCCACATGTGCATTTTAAACAATTCTTTCTAAGTGAGCCCTTAATTATGTTGGAGACATGAAAGTTTTGGTACTTATAGCTGAACACCTCACATCATACGACAAATGATAAAATTTTGAAAGGGTCGTACATTTAACCCTTTGGGCTCCCGCATGTGTATTTTAAACAATTATTTCTAAGTGACTTCCTAATTAGTTTGGAGGCGTGAAATTTTGCATACTTATAGCTGAACATCTCACATCAAACGACAAATCATAAAATTTTGAAAAGTCGTACATTTAACCCTTTGGGCTTTCGCATGTGTATTTTAAACAATTCTTTCTAAGTGAGCCCCTAATTATGTTGGAGACATGAAATTTTGGATACTTATAGCTGAACACCTCACATCATACGACAAATGATAAAATTTTGAAAAAGTCGTACATTTAACCCTTTGGGTTCCCGCATGTGTATTTTAAACAATTATTTCTAAGTGAGTTCGTAATTAGGTTGGAGGCGTGAAATTTTGCATACATATAGCTGAATACCTCACATTAAATGACAAATCATAAAATTTTGAAATTATAGCTGAACACCTCAGATCTCACGTCAAATAATAAATTTTGAAAAAGTTTTATGTTTAACCCTTTCAATTCCAGCTTGTGTATTTTAAGCCATTCTTTCTAACTGAGCCCCTAATTAAATTGGAGATTTGAAATTTTGCATACTTATTGCAGAACACCTGAGGCCTGGCGACAAATCATAAAATCTTACGTTTAACCCTTTGAGCTACCACATATGTATTTGAACAATTCTTTCTAAGAGAGCCCCTAATTAAGTTGGTGACATGAAATTTTGCATACGTATAGCTGAATGCCTCAAACCACACGACAAATCATAAAATTTTCAAAAAGTCTTCTATTATTTACCCCTCTGGGCTCTAATTTGTGTATTTTAAGCAATTTTTCTAACCTCCGCTCTTTTATCCCGGGGAGAAATTTTCCAACTTTTGCCGACACCCCTTTGACCATTCTTTCATATTATGCACCATAACCTTACATATTTTAGTTCCATTTTTTTCCGCCAGGTGCGCCTACTTATCTCGGGTGCAATGGGCCCAATCCCCTCGACTAATATATCTACGGATAGTATGTAAAACGGATTTTCGTTCGGATACAGGTTTGTTTAGAATCAAGTGCGCCCCCTGGTTGTGTAATGTGGAACTAACAGATTTTTCAAAAGGATAAAGTGTTTTGAAAGGAATATTAAACGAAACCCTCTGTGCGATCTGTGATCACACATACCCACTTGTTTTGTATTAAAAGTGTTATAATTTTTTCCCGCTTAAACATGCTTTTGATACACTTTGTTACATCAGTTACTTTCTGATACATTTAGTAGTTATTTTTGTACAGAAATTAATAGAAATTGTTTTTGTATTATTGTTTACGCATAAAAGAATCGAACAACTTCTTTCATTTTTCAATAAATGTGGTACATCTGGAATTATATCCACATTTCCATGACTATATAAAAATTACTAATACCCCATACCCGCAAATGATACATAGTCCCTTTTAAATGAAAGGCTGGATCCGCCTCTGTGCATCTAAATAAGAATGCCTCAAAATTTATGTATTTAAGAATGACAATGAATGCGTCACAGGGCTGAAATGGGAGGGCAGAGGCGGCTTATGCTCCGGACTCCAGAACGAAAGGCGAAGGAGGGCGCAATTTGTCGTTTTATACAAAAATGTATATAAATATGAAATACAAAGAAACTCGCAAGCTAATGTTAAACCTATGGGAGCGTTCTTTTTAAATTTGTAAAAGTGAAAGTAACGTAATAAAACAAAAATTCTGCAACCAAAAATCAAAAGTAAACACTAACCCGATTAGAATTCAATCTCAGCTATTCTAGGTAAGAAAAAATCATTTTAAACTATTAATATGCAAATGAGAAATTTTTAAAAGAACGCTCCCATAGGTTTAACATTAGCGATCCAGTTTCTTCGCATCACTAGTGTAGGCTCTTAACGCTTAAGCTAATGTTAATCCTATGGGAGCGTTGTCTACATATTTCTTGCTAGCATTTTAATTATTATTAATTTTTATTTTTATTTATTTTTTCTTTTTCTTTTTTTTCTTTTGGTAACTTTAATTCTGCGTGAGGAGAGGGGGGGGGGGGGTCCTTTTAAATGATGGGCTGGATCTGCCTCTGTGCATTTGAATCAGAATACCCCCAAATTTATGTATTTAAGAATGAAAATGAGTGCGTCAGGGCCGAAAGTAGGGGAGGGTACAGAGGGGGCATGCGCCCTGGGCGCCAGAACGAAAGGCGAAGGGGGGCGCCATTTATTGTTTCATACAAAAATGGATATATATATGAAATACAAAGAAAGTCGCAGGCCAATGTTAAACCTATGGGCAGTGTTGAATTCAGGACGCTTTTCACCGGGGGGGGGGAATTTCTGCGACTCTGGGGGGGGGGATTGTTCATATTGACAATTAAAAACACAAAATCTTAAATCTTCCGGGGGAGGACATCTCATTGCTCCGGGGGGGGAATGCCCCCCCCACACACACACACACCGCCACCCTCTGAATTCAACACTGCCTATGGTAGCATTCTTTTCAAATTTGTAAAAATGAAAGTAACTTTATAAAACAAAAATTCTGCAACCAAAGTCAGAAAAGTAAACACTAACCCGGTTAGAATTTAATCTCAGCTATTCAAAAATATATGATTAAGAAATAAGTGAATTTTATTTATTATACTTTTGAGGACTTCTTATAAAAATATCCTCTCTACCTTCCCCCCAAAACAAATACCGCTTTCGTATCGCTAAGTAAAGCAAGATCAAGGAGAATCTTTCCTAGAATTACTCTCCACCCCACCCAGCTTTGGATTTTTTTTTTTTTTTTGCTGCGTCATTCGTGCTATTTGTGTACGGCGATGAGTTTTGCAATGTGAACAGGTTTCTAATTCCGGGAGGGTCCACCGCAAAATTAAGAGAGTTCGGCGGTTTAAGACAGTTCCGATATCCCAGTGTGAACAGGGTATCAGAGTGAGTTATGTTTTCGGCGGTAAAGAAACAGTAGAATGATGATCTGTGCGTTATGAGAATGTGCTGTGATCCTTTTCGCAGAATTGTGATGTCATTAAAATGACGACACTTTCCTTTGTAAATATTATGTACATAATTTAATCTGTTAATATAATCTAGTTTAAAATTTAATGGTGTCAGGCTCCAATTTCTAAAATGGTGTTCAGTGTTATTTAATGAGTAATTACAAGCCCGAGTTTCCATATATATATATATATATATATATATTCATATATACATTCGACCAAGTTCACTCGTTAGCCTCATCCACCATCTTGTCTTAAAATGGCAGGAACTTCAAGATATCGCCGAATTTGGCAACCAAATATAGGTTACTTTAAATAAAAGCAGCTTGGATAAAACTGACTAATTTCGCGAAATTCTCATTCATAATGATTTAGTATTCATAAAAATTAGTACTGAATCTCCTATAATCGGTTTCCGCTAAATTGAGCTTCGTGTGTTTGAATAATATGAGCTTGCTTTTTAAAAATAAGGAATATGAAAGATACCTCTTCCTCCCGGCACTGGCCGGAAGGACTTTTTAAAATCTTAATTTCGACTGGCTAGAGATTTTTGAGCTAGATAAAATGGCAAAACGAAGCATTCTATCCATTGCGCACTAGGTATTTGACCCGATTAGATGGCCTGTCCAGTTTACTTTTTTTTTTTGAAGTTTTTATTAAAGAAAATTTGGAAAAATGGAATGTTTTGAGACGAAGAGGTTGATGATAATGCAGGGTGTAAATGATTTTAATCAAATGATTAAAATCATTTATTAAAACCATGATTTAAAAAAATATTGCCTTGAACATTTTTTGTATATTTTCCTAAGGTTATTAAATTCAAACATAAACAGGAAAGTAAGGAGACTGTTATCTATATATATATCTACTGTCTATATATCTCTAAGATCTCACTCGTATAAGTCAACATTTCTACTTCCTATATGACTCATTTGCTTTTATTTTAGGAAATCTTTTGTTGTGTGTTGGTAGTGAGTATGCACACGTGTGTGTTACTCTACTTATCTTGCCACTGTAATAATATACTTAATACTACTTTGTAAACTATTATTGATTCACAATAGAATCTTATTTCTAGTTTACTAGTTTATTTTAAACAGTTTACTTATGATTCCAGTTCCAGGCATGATAGGCAGCATGGAACATCCACATAACAAGAACAACAGTAACAGCAGCACATGGTGCTCCTGGAGTGGAAGTTGTAGTAAATATTGTTATTTGAAGTATAAGTATATACAGGGTTCGTTGATATATATCAATGGATATATATCATGATATATATCTTGATATATATCCAATATTTATTTTTAAAATATCAAGATTTTTGATATTTTCGATATTTTCAAATTCTTGATATTTATTTTCAAAATATCAAGATGTTTGATATTTTGTATATTTGATAATTATTTTCAAAATATCACAAAGTGAGATAATTTTGATATTTTCCACATTCAAAGCAAGTGTAAATGAAATTTCCACATGTTATTGACTGTATCATTCTATAGATAATTTACTTTTGCCTTTGACAGTAACTTTTTTAGGAAAAGAAGAAAACAAATCTTTTCCAAGCTTTATGTTTGAAACTTTTATTTTTAAATGTAGAGCTAATAATTATGTTAGTTAATTCAGAACAGCCAATAAAAGATAAAATGTAATTTTGATAATTCTTTATATATAGCCAGAGTTCGTTAATGTAAATCAATGAATATATCCAATATTTATTTTCAAAATATCAAGATTTTTGATATTTTCATATTACTTGACATTTATTTTCAATATATCAAGATGTTTCATATTTTCTGCATTTGATATTTATTTTCAAAATATGAATGTGTGCAAGATATATTTGATATTTTCAGTCGTAATTCGTAATATTTCAGTGTAAATGAAATAAATTTTCAACTGTTATTGACTATGAATCTGTAGATAAAGAACTTTTGTCTCTTCCGAATGTGACTTTTTTAGCCAAAAAAGAAAAATATATTTTTGAAGCTTTAGATTTGAAGCTTTTATTTTTAAAATGTTGAACTAATAATTATGTGGGACATAATTAATTCAGAACAACCATTGAAAGATGAACTGACTAACTTAAATAAGCAGTTATATACCATTTCATTAGAAAGGAATCTTTTCTCATGTTTTGGTCCAGTTTAGTTTAAACTATACAACATGTTAGAAAATACGAAATAAGATATTTTATACTTACATTTGATGAGCGAAGCACAAAGAAGATTTATAGTGGTATTTAATTGGGAAAAGAAGTATTGGTAGACCCAGGAAGAGTTGGATAAAAGAGATAGAAAAAGATCTTGCAGAAAACCAAATTATAAATTATAAAGTAAAGGCCAGAGATCGGAAGGTCTGGAGAAGTATATTGAGGGAGGTCAAAATCCTACTTGGATTGTAGCACCATTGTGTAAGTGTAAGTAAGTATACGTACATTTGTTAAAATTTTTCAATTAAAAGAACTTTTTTGTATTTAAAATTTCTGATTTTTTTTATACTTGATCTTGATACTGAATCCTATAGTTAGTTTTTTTTTCTTCTTTATAAAGCAAATTGTTACTGTTTTCAATTAGTTCATCTTTAATTTTGTTCTAAGTGAAAAAAAAAAAAAAACAGAAAATAAAAAGAAAATGCAATTTTAGAATATTCTTTGATTAAGTTTTCATGTTAAGTGCAATATATTTTAATTTCTAATCTATATTATGCTTGAAAACATTTATTATCAGCGGTAAGTTGGCTGCTTTGAAAATATCAGATATATATCGAAAATATCGGATATATATAAAAATATCGGATATTTTTGATATTTTCGAAAATATCATGATATTTACGAACCCTGAGTATATATATATTTTTGGTAGAAGTTGTAGTACATATTGTTAGTTGAAGTATAAGTATATACTTTTTGGTAGAAGTTGTAGTACAAATTACAGTTCATTACACGGTTACAAATACACCACCACTCTACACTGTTAAAAATTTTGCAACATTCTGGCAGGTCATTCGACCGTTTTTTGAAAAAACGGTTTCATAACCATAATTTAATTATATTCTGACCATAAAATGGCCAATAATATGGTCAGAATAGTGTTAAATTACGGTTGTGTAACCGTTTTTGGAAAAAACGGTCAAATGACCTGCCAGAATGCTGCAAACTTTTAACAGTGTAGTCTGGTTTAGAATAGAATTGAGAGAGTGGAAACTTTAATTTTTCTATTGCGCCATTTTCATTTTTTGAGTTGTGAATTAGGGTTTGTTAGCATGCTAGAGTAGCTGGGATAAAGACATTTTTACTTATTAGCTTTATCTTATTAGCTTTATTTTTACTTATTAGCTTTACTTATTGGCTTATAATTTGAAATGTCTGCTGGAAGGAAAAAAGATCTTATTTGGGTCTATTATAATGAAAAGATTGAGCTAGGAAAGAAAGGATCTAAAGCAGTATGTAAATTATACCAAAAAGAAATGCAAGGATTAGTATCAAGAACGAAAATGTATCATGAAGTGTGTGTGTAGCAAAATCTAAAGTTGAAAAGAAGAAAGAATGTGAACAAGAAAAAGATGCTGTAGGTAAGTATTATTATTATAATGAAATATTATAAACTTTTTTAGAATAAAATAGGATAGATTTTAAGTTTTTTTAAAAAATTATTATTATACTGTAACTTTTTAAATATTATATTACAAGTTCTTTTATATTAAAAATAAATAAAATTGTACTTATGGCTCTTTTTTCTTTCTTATAGATGTTACTGCCACTTACAGCAGAAGAACAGATAATAAAGCTGAAATTGAAAGCCAAAATCTGCCAGATCCTTGTAATAAACGTATTCGGTGTGATGAAGATTCGACTACTACTGATACTGCATTAAGCTAAATAAATTCAAGACTATACAGATATTACAGATATTTACATTTTACCAGGCTGTTTTCATGTCTAAGCCAGATACTTTCTGACATATTCGGGAAAAATTTTTATTGGTAAAGACATAAAATTTGCAGGTAATCCGGATGTAAGGAATCGAACAGCGTTTTACGTTTTTGTATAGCAATAAACAATCTATCTGAAAATGACGGTTAATTCGAAGCTTTAGACTGATTTTTATGACTTGACAACGACGGAATGGTGGTCAATCTGGTAGCAATTGGCTATAACTCTTGCAAGTATCTTGGATGAGTTCGTTAATCAAGTATGTACATGTTATTGTTTGTTTACAGATACACACAAAAGCAAACATGCAAAACTTGACAACACAATAATGCCGAAATATCGTACCAAATTCAAACCTAATTGGAACAGTGTATTGATCTTGCTAGTATCTTGGATGAATTAAAGTATTCTTCTGACACCCCTAAGTGGTCACCTAATGAAAAACCTGGCCGTGTTCAAAACAAAGAGTACACTGTTAAAAATATCGTGAAAAATTACCTCTGTGTTGCGAAATACGCAGCATTCCTTTCCCTCCCCTAAACAATTCTTCTGATTGCGCAATTGAGAAACCTTTTTTTATTACATGCCAGCGCAACACCCACGCACAGCAGAACTGAATTAGAAATAGAAGAAGAAGGTGCTTTTTAGGAGCGCCTCTGTTGTCCAAATGGGACATTAGACTTAAATTTTAAGACTAAGAATTACTAGAACTCAAATTTTAAGACTAAGAATTAGTGAATCATTTAATGTAAATAGTTAAATTTTAATGTATCATATTTTAATTTGTGTGTCATTTATATAATCAAGAATATCATTTATTTATACAAGAAGGATACTTGTGGATTTAATTTGAGTGTTAGTCCTGATTACCACTAGAACAGAACCAGAAAACAGACGACCGCTCCCCGGAAATTTGTATTTAGAATACCAGTATTACAGGTAGGAGCATTTTTATTGATTGAATAAGTTAGAAATAACATTTAGTGGCATCCCTCGCCGTGATGCGGTCTGTCTGTCAGAATTGAGGATTAATTAGAATCAATATAAGTTTATTTATCAAGACATTCTGCTTAAGGTATTAGAGTTAGAATATTTGACATAAATTAAAGAACTGTATTTGTTGTCAAGAATCATGACTGAAAGTTTAGTGATTGCGAAGAAAGAGAGGGCAGTCCTTCGCGAGAGTATTGATAAATTTATAAATAAAATTGAATCGATTTTGAAGGATTCCGATCCAGATCTCCTAGATTTGGAGGAAACTTTAGAGCAATTAAATATGGCAGAGATAGAACTGAAGCGAGCAGATACAGATATTAAAAAATTAATTCAAGAAGTTCAATTAGACAATGAATTACAAAATGCTCAGGAATATCGTGAAAAAATTAACTCTTGGCGTTTTAGAGCCAATCGAAAGGTAAAAGAGTTAAATAAAAAGGAAACGCGTAGCGATTCAATTTCTAAACAAGTCTCTTTTTTAAAGGAGGGCATAAATATTAAATTACCGAAATTAAATGTCGCGAAGTTTTCTGGAGACGTATCAGAATGGCTGACATTTTGGTCGGCATACGAAACAGCCATTCATAACAATGATACATTAGAACCAGTTGATAAATTCAACTATTTAAGATCCTTTTTGACTCCCAACCCGTTAAAAAGTATTGACGGATTTTCCGTAACATCAGATAACTATTTAAAAGCGATAGAGATTCTGAAGGGGCGGTATGGAAATACGGATTTGCTTATATCTGTACACACGAATAAACTTCTAAATATTTCTCCTCTAAGAAATTCAAACGATACCAGATCCTTTAGAAGAATTTACGATGAAATTCAAACAAATATTAGAAGTTTTGAATCCCTAAATGTTTCATTGGAATCTTATGAAAGTTTGTTAAAACCGATATTATTTAAACTATTACCCAGAGATCTTGTGTTAGAATTTAATAAAACCCATGACGATGTTTTTAAAGTACAAGACATCATTTCATTTTTAAATAAACAATTAACATCCCGAGAAAAAAATGTTTGCGTCAACGTCAAATGAAATGAATGATCGACACACGCAAAGTAATTATATTAACGCAACCACTTAAGAGAAATACTTTCCCACCCCTCGCATCAATAAATTTGATTATCAGAATAGAAAATTACCAACAACGAGTGATTTATTAGTTCAGGGCGAAAATGAGACTACTTGTGGATTTTGTTTTGGTAGGCACCAGACAAATAAATGTTTTAGCACTCGTAATTTACCGTTTGAGAAAAGACTTGATTTATTGCGGAAAAGAGGTATGTGCGGTCTTTGTTTAAAATTCGGTCACATACGGAAAAATTGTTTATCTAAGGAATTCTGTATTAATTGCCACGAAAAGCATTCAGAAATACCTTGTAATAAATCAATAAATTTAAAACGGAAACTTCTAAATAAAGAGAATAATGATGTTGATGTTACGAAACAGATGCTCTCAAATCATAATATCATTTCCAATGTTTATTTGCAGACATTGATAGTTGCAGTCCCTAATAATAATCAATCAACTGAATTTATTAGAGTAATTATAGATAGTGGGAGCCATCATAGTTATATAACTCGTTATGTTGCCAATAAATTAAAATTAAGAAAGATAAAAACGGAGATAATTAATCACGGACTTTTCGGAGGCACGGAAAGAAAAAGTAAACATAATCGTTACGAATTTACGATTGGTAGTTTAGATAAAAATTTTCAATGCAAGATACAAGCTTTGGATGAAGAAAAAATCTGTACAGGAGTGAATTTATGTCGCGATAATAAATTGTTGAGAATCTTAGAAAAGGAAGGGGTGTTTTTGTCAGATGTACATAGAAACAATAGATTATGTTTGTATCAAAATAACCCCGAAGAAATACACATTTTACTCGGCGCTGATACAGCCGCGAAACTATTTACCGATAATATAAGATATTTCGCTGATCTGGGCTTAGCAGCTTTTGAAACGAAGTTAGGATGGACAATTATGGGGAAAATAGAGGGTAATCAAATTGGTTTCGAAAGTTCTATCGCTGTCTTTGCTTACGACAAATGCTAATTTGTCTAATTTATGGCGATTAGACGCCTTGGGTATAAGTAATGAAGATGACAAAACAAAAGAAGATTTGAGCGAAGAAACAAGAAAGCATTTTTTAGAAAATGTCAAACGCGATGAAAGTGGTCGTTACGAAGTCGCCAATTCCGTCTTAACAGATAATCGGTCATTAGCGGAAAAACATCTTTACAAGACCGAAAATAAACTTATCAAAACGAATAAAAGAAAGGAATATGAAGAAGTCTTTAATTTATGGGAAGACAGCCAGATTATAGAAGAAGTAGCCGATGAAAAGGAAAATAAGATTCATTATTTACCGCATCGACCAGTAATTAAAGAAAACAGTGAAACGACGAAAATACGTCCCGTTTTTAATGCTTCGGCACACACTAGAGACTGTCCTTCTTTGAATGAATGTCTCACCAAAGGTCCTAATTTAATTGAAATAATACCTCGTATTTTAACCAGATTTCGGAAATACCGAATAGGAATTTCAGCCGATATCGAAAAGGTTTTTTTGCAAATTAAAATAAAAGAAAAAGACCGAGATTTTCTTAGATTTTTTTGGTTCGATTCCGATCGAAATTTGAAAATTTATACACATTGTCACGTAGTCTTCGGACTCACGTCAAGCCCTTTTTTACTAATGGCTACATTAAATCACCTTTTGAGCGAAGTCCCCGAACTTTGGCAAGATACAGTTCAAATTTTGAGAAATTCATTTTATATAGACAATTCTCTCACTAGTTTAGATTCAATTCCTGATACCGAAAAATTTATTACAGAATCTCAAATCATATTAGCTTCAGCTCACTTTAATTTGAGGTGTTGGCGATCAAATTTGCCTCAGGCTATGATCGATGAATCCGAAGATAAACCCAAAGTTGCACCCGTTTTGGGATTAATCTGGAATTTAGAGCAAGACAATTTAATGTGTAAAATAGATGAACCAATCACAAAAAGGAAAATATTGTCTATTATGCAGAAAATTTTTGATCCCATCGGATTCACCGCTCCAGCAATTCTTGTACCAAAATTAATTCTTCAAGAGACCTGGAAACAGAGATTAAAATGGGATGAAGAACTACCTGAAAATTTAAAGAAACAATTCACTAATTGGATGAACAAAATAGGCTTTTTGAATGAAATTTATGTCCCTCGATGGCTAAACATAATTCCCGCTAATGAAAGCGAAATTTCGTTACACATTTTTTGTGATGCTAGCAAACATGCCTATGCCACCTGTGTTTATCTTAGGTGTCAAACGCAAGGAAAAATTCGAATTCAGTTAGTAAATGCTATAAGCAGAGTATCACCCATCAAAGAATTCACGATTCCGAGGTTAGAATTACTCGCATGCCTTATTGGGGCTAGGCTCGCCAAATCTGTAACGGATGACTTAAAATTAAAATCAGAAAAGACTGCATTTTGGAGCGATTCATCAACAACTTTAGGGTGGATACGAAGGGAACAAACCTGGGGTACCTTTGTACATAACAGAGTTTTAGAAATAAGAAATCTTACCAAAATAGAAGATTGGAGACATATCCCTGGACACTTGAATCCGGCTGACCTCCCATCCAGAGGATGTTCTTTTGAACAATTGAAAAAATCAAGATGGTGGGAGGGTCTCGATTGGTTATATTTATCAGAAGACCAGTGGCCACAACCAGAAGCATATCCTGATGAAAAAGTCATAAATCAAGAGAAAAAGAAGACAATTCTTAATCTTTTAGATAAAGAAGAAACTGATTTTAATCGCTATTACTGATATTTTTCCTCTTATCGAGAAAAAATGTCAGAATGATTGCTTGGATATATCGATTCTTCAACAACTCGAAAATGAAAGAAAAAGTTTCAGTTCCTGATATTTCTGTAGATCAGTTTGAAAAGGCTGAAACCATATTGCTACGCTTAATACAAAGAGAATCCTTTTCGGGCAGAACCGACCCAAAATTGAAATCTTTAAGACCACTGGAAGATAAACACGGTCTCTTAAGAGCCAAAACCAGCATAATTCTTAGAAACGATAAAGAAAATTTTCGTTATCCTATAATCCTTCCCTCTAAACATCCAGTTGTTTTAAGATTAATTTATGAAAAACATATAGAAAGACATCATGCTGGAGTTAGGAATCTAATGGCTCAACTTAGAGAAAATTTTTGGATATTAAAATCAAGAAAATGTATCGGAAATGTTCTTAGACAATGTGTTAAGTGTCAAAGATTTCAAACACCGAGAACAGAGGTCGAACCAGGAATCCCACCTGAAGACAGAATCTGAGAAGCAGCTGTATTTGAAGTGGTGGGCGTAGATCTAGCCGGTCCTCTTTATCTTGCCGATGGTGGAAAAGTATGTATAGCTTTATATACCTGTGCTGTATATCGAGCGGTACACCTAGAAGTAGTTACTTCATTGTCTTCCGAATGTTTCATGCAGTCTTTAAGAAGGTTTATTGCACGAAGAGATAATACCTTACATAATACCTTACATAATAGACCTTACATAATTTACTCGGACAATGGGAAAAATTTTATCGGCACTAACAGAGCACTTTCCAGTGTAGATTGGGAAGCCATAAAAGCCTTAGCCTCTATACAGAAGATAAGATGGAAGTTTAACCCCCTGCAACACCATGGTGGGGAGGATGGTGGGAGCGCCTTGTGCGAATGGTAAAGGAAATTTTAAGAAAAGTTTTGGGTCGCGCCTCATTAAATTATGAAGAACTGAGCACAATACTGTGTGATATTGAACATGTTATCAATTCACGACAGATCACATATATCGCTGAAGATAATCGAGATCCTGAACCCTTAACACCATTGATGTTCCTTCAAGAACTGCCTACATCCGGCGTCCCGGATATCGATACATTAGACTCCCAAGATCTTAACCGACGAGCAAGATATCGTCAAAGGATAAGAAATGATTTGCGAAACCGATTTAGAACGGAGTACTTAGTAGTGATGGGCGATTTCGATTTTTTTAATCGATTTAATCGATACTATGGCCAACTCGATTTAATCGATACTATGAATTTTTTAATCGATGTCTCTAAGACAAAATAAGGTAATATCATGTTCATTTTCCTTCAAAAATTGAAGATAAAGTAGTTGGATGTGCCAATCCCAAAACCTTCATCTGCCGCATAAATGTTAAAACTTCAAAATTCGCTATCACGGTGTCAAATTTAAATAACATATGCGCATCATGAGGATTCAAAAAGCATAGGTTCGTTGAAGTATGTGCCTTTTAAAAGAAAATATAAGCATTGCATTTTCCTAACAAGTCATTGAATTTCGGCTCACACCCTCTTAGGCTAATGTCAGACGAACGTCTTTTTGCACGCTTTTTTCGCTCTTACGCCATCCCTACACCTTCGCTAGCATGTGTAGGGACGGTGTAAGAGCGAAAAAAAAGCGTGCAAAAAGACGTTCGTCTGATATTAGCCTAGATGTCCGCAACGGAAAATCCCAATTCAAAGAGCATAAAAGTGACAGCTGTTGGGCAATATACACCTAAGCCTAATAAGGATCTATTTATCTGAAAGTGTAACAGAATATGAAGTTTGATTAAATTCCGTGCATTAGTTTTGAGATATGGCTATCACGAATATCATGCAAAAAAACAGTATAGCAGCGCAACCTGTTACATGATTAACACGAAAAACTCAGGAACAACTTATGTCAATGACACATGATATTAAGTTTGATGAAATTCCGGTCATTACTTCTTGAGATATTATCGCTAATATCTTGTAAATTCTGAAAAACAGTGTTAAATTCAGGGCCTGGTACTGGTGGACAACACCCCCCCCCCCCGTCGGAACATTGAAATTTCCCTCATGAAGATTTCAGATTTTATGCTTAAGGGACAAAAGTCCAATTCCCCCCCCCCCCCCCGAAACTCTAGAATGTCCCTCTCCAGAACCATAGAAATGCCTCCCGGAAAAAAATGTCTGAATTCAACACTGCTAAAAAAAAAAAGCAGCATGGCAGCATAACCTGTTATATCATTTACCCGAAAACCTAATCATGAACAACTTATGACAGAATATTAAGTTTGATGAAATTCCGTTCATTAGTTCTTGAGATATGATCCCTAAAATCGTTTAAATCCAGAAAAACGTGTTGAATTCCGGGGGTAGTCCGGAGGGACATGCGCCGCCCCCCCCCCCCGTGCAACATTCAAATGTCCCCCCAGAAGGTTTGAGATTTTATGCTTAATGTACAAAAGTCCAATCCCCTTCACCTCTGAACTGTCCCTCTTTGGATCCGCAGAAATCCCTCCGGGAGAAAATTGTCTGAATTCAACACTGCTGATAAAATCTGTATAACAACGCCACCTGTTGGTCGATTTACACCGAAATCTAATATGCAACAATTTATGCCAACGTCTAACTGAATGTGAAGTTTGATGAAAACCCGTGCATTAGTTCTTGAGATAGAGCTATTGCGAAAATCGGAAAAATGCAGCATAGCAGCGCCACCTGTCGGTAGATTTACATCAAAAAGTAATCAGCACCAATTTATATGAAAGTCTAATTGAATCTAAAGTTTCAACAGATTCCATGCATTAGTTCTTGAAATAGACCGCACACATTTTTTTTTTTGTCAGAGACAAACAAATAGACAGACTGACAATGTATAAAAATAGTCAAATCGTATTCCAGACAAGATCTTCTAAAACTATAAATCCTTCGAAAACCGGAAGTCGAAATTTTTCACGAATCCAACGCTTTCTTTTTCTAAAGACAAAAGAAAGCAAGAAAAAATGACCGCATCGATTCTGCCCGTAAATTAAGATCAGAAATGGCGAATCGATTCAGTTCAGATTCGATGCCCATTTTTAGATGCGGCTGAAATCGTTATATGTTGATTTACTTCAATTCAAATCGCATCGCGCATGATCCACGATTCGGGTTGAATAAATTCCTCCAATTTTACTGTTTTAGTGGCAGAATTGCTGTAAAATTTTGTATAAGAGCCTTTTTTTGGGTGCGTTCGTAATTATATAAATACGTAGCACCTATAGTCGTCGTTCAGTCCGTCTGTCTGTCCGTCTGTCTGTCCGTCCGTCCGCATATAATAGAGCAAAAACTACCCAACCGAATGGTCTGAAATTTTAAATATATGATTGTTGTAAAATTTTGTCGAGCCATTTCAAATTTTATGAAAATCGGATGTATAGTTAAATTACAGAGACAGTCAAAATTTTTCTTTACATTACGGCCAATGGGAAAAATTATTGCACGTGCATTTTAATGATGTTAAAGCTTTACGAATGGTCTCAAATTTTAAACATATAATTATTGCGACATTTTGTCGAGCCATTTCAAATTTTATGAAAATCGGATGTATAGTTTAATTACAGGGACAGTCAAAAGTTTTTCTTTACATTAAAGACAATGGGGAAAATTATTGCAAGTGCATTTTAATGATGTTACAGCTTTCCGAATGGGCTGAAATTTTAAATATATAATTGCTGCAAAATTTTGTCGAGCCATTTCAAATTTCATGAAAATCGGATGTATAGCTTAATTACAGGGACAGTCAAAAGTTTTCCGTTACATTAAGGGGAATGGGAAAAAATTATTGCAAGTGCATTTTAGTGATGTCACAGACTATGCACTTATGAATTGCAAATAAATGCACATTCAGTACAATATGGGGTGCAAAAAATAATTATAAAACTAGTTATAGTACGAACGCACCTCATTTGCCACGTTTGACGAGCAATTTCCAACTTGTTTTTTCTAGGTTCAGTGTTGAATGGCGGGTTGATTTCTTGACTGCTCCGGTCGGAATGAGGGGGGGGGGGGGGGGATTTTAGAGTTCCGTAAGGGAGGATGCACGTTTTTCCATTAAAAAGCATAAAATCTCAAAACTTTCGGGAGGGACATTCCAATGTTCCCCCGGATCACCCCCTGAATTCAATACTAGGTTAAATCGTTATACTTTTGTTTAGAAGCCTAGTTATTCGGGTTACTAATTTATTATGTTGTATTTTTCAAGTTCATCCCTTCTAATCCTCTCCCCCCCCCTTCCTCGCCAATCTTAATTTACAGGGACATTCAAAATATGCATGCTATTTTTAAAATGACCAATTCTCGTTCTATTTTATTATAAATCCACATTTTGAAACCTTGACCAAAGATACATTTGAGGTCGCTCCTCCCACCGTTTGAGACTTACCTGACCCCCGGGGGCATATTTATTGTTTCTTCCAAACCATCTCGTGTAACATATTGTTGGAAAGCTTTTAACGTCCTCTTTTATTTTCTGTCCTTCCTCCCCCTCCCCATTTACACGCTCTTGGCACTTTTTAGCTCACAGGCTATCAAAGCCTGAGATTTAATGCGCCCGTCGGTATTGTATGTATGTATGTACGTAACGCGATAACTCTTGATAGAAATATCCGATTTGCTTCAATTTTTTTTCTATGTTCATTCTGCTAAAGCGCTTACCTGATTAGTTTTGGGGGTTCATTGGTTAAGTATAAAGGGGGGAACGGGTGCTAGTCCCCCCATTAACTTAGATAAATGGGTTTTTCATGCAGAATTATCAGATTTTCTTCAAATTTTGGTATACCGGTTAATTTTGATAACGAGTTTCTCTGATTATATTTGAAGGTTCATTGTTAGTCTAAAGGGGGGAGGGGGGAACGAGAGGATAATACCCTCCTTAATTTAGATAGATGGGTTTTGCTATCCGATATACTTCAAATTTGGTATACCAGTTTATTCTGATAAGGCGCTTCCCTAATTAGATTTGGAAGTTCATTGGTTAAATATAAAAGGGAAAACGGGGGCTAATACCCTCTTAATTTAGATAAATGGGTTTTTGTATCCGATTTGCTTCAAATTTGGTATACCGATTTATTTCGATAAGGCGCTTCCCTGATGACATTTGGAGGGTCATTGGTTAAATATAAAGAGGGGAAACGGGGAGGGGCAATTCCCCCCCTCCCCTTAGTTTATTTTTCGAGGGGCATTCTTCTTTGAAATAAGAGCATAATATACAGTTAGTGTGAATAGCCTGTGAGCTCAATGCCATCAGTTTAACTGGGCACTTTTCTTTTTAGCTCACAGGCTATCAAAGCCTGAGAGCTAATGTGCCCGCAGTTTCTGTATGTATGTACATACATACGTAACGCGATAACTCACGATAGAAATATCCGATTTGCTTCAATTTTTTTTCTAGGTTCATTCTCATAAGGCGCTTCCCTGATTAGTTTTGGGCGGTCTGGCCGGGAAGGCGGAATCTGTCTGACGCGGAAACGGAAAGGATTTTAAGGTCCCACCGAAACCAAAATTTTGCATAAGGCGGAAAAAGGATAATTTAAAAATGAAAAGCGTTTTGTTTATTAAACTTTAAAACTGATAAGTCAAATAACTCAATGTCGAGCATGTTAGCTAAAATTCCGTATGCTTTTAAAAAAGTTAATTCAAAAGAACAGAAACTTTAAATTTTAAGGAATTTATGCTTATGCCATTTTTTCATATGCAAAATTGCATCTAAAAGTTAATATTTCTAGTAAAATGAACATTTATGAAAATGATTATGTATCTTCGAAAGTACAATATATTATACTTTAAGATTGTACTCAAATTCAAAATTATAGCGTTCTTTCTCATTCTCGAAGTTTTTTTTTTTTTTTTTTTTTTTTTTGGTGTATATAAACTTCCAATATGAATGTATTACAGCAGTACTAAGAAATTGAATAAAGTTTCTCATTTATCTTTAAAAAGACAAAGGATCTTTCAGAATTTCGGTTTTCAACCGATTTTCTAGTCAGGAGAATCAATAAAAGATCGTCATCTTCCAGGGATTTTTTTTTTTTTTTTGGGGGGGGGGGGAGCTTTTTTGCATAAGCCGGAATATTGTCTACCACGGAAATTTTTCTCAGTTCCGACCGATTCCGCCTTAGACAGAGTTTACTGTACTATTTTTCAGCTTATCTGTGTGAATCTGTGAACATCGAAATATCGATTAAAGTATCGATTCTAGAATTTGGGAATCGATTCTTATTGCGATCGATTCTGTTTTATACGATGTCGATTATAATCGATTCTCAAATTTTCCAGAATCGCCCATCACTAGTACTTAGGACAGCTGCGGCAACAGTCTATGAAGAAGGGGAATTCCAAACCTTTGCAAATAGGAGACATCGTTCTTCTGGAAGATACCAAGAAAAGACGTCTTCACTGGCCTTTAGCCAAAATAATAGACATCATTCCCGGAAAAGACAAAATAGCAAGATTGGCTAAAGTCCAAACAGAAAATGGAATTTTTCTCCGTCCTTTCCAATGCCTGTTTCCTTTAGAAATTGATGCAGCTAGCGATTCCCCATCAGATAAGATAATCCAACAGAAAATGAACTTTAATGTCCATAATGAACAACGAAAGACTACTCCAGAAATCGATCAGACTAGAACGAGCGTAGAAAAGAGCCAACCCAGTGACAAAGATATCTCTCCCGTGGTTACCAGAAGTGGGCGACTAGTAAAACCTCCTGCGAGACTCCAACTAGACTTTTAGACTTTTGAGTTCCTCTCCAGGATCGAGAAACTCAAGGTGGGAGGATGTTGCGAAATACGCAGCATTCCTTTCCCTCCCCTAAACAATTCTTCTGGTTGCGCAGTTGAGAAACCTATTTTTATTACATGCCAGCGCAACACCGACGCACGGCAGAACTGAATTAGAACTAGAAGAAGAAGGTGCTTTTTAGGAGCGCCTCTGTTGTCCAAATGGGACGTTAGACTTAAATTTTAAGACTAAGAATTACTAGAACTCAAATTTTAAGACTAAGAATTACTAGAACTCAAATTTTAAGACTAAGAATTAGTGAATCATTTAATGTAAATAGTTAAATTTTAATGTATCATATTTTAATTTGTGTGTCATTTATATAATCAAGAATATCATTTATTTATACAAGAAGGATACTTGTGGATTTAATTTGAGTGTTAGTCCTGATTACCACTAGAACAGAACCAGAAAACAGACGACCACTCCCCTGAAATTTGGATTTAGAATACCAGTATTACAGGTAGGAGCATTTTTATTGATTGAATAAGTTAGAAATAACACTCTGTTTTTAAAGGCTATCTATTTTCTGACCAATGAGAGTGAGAGCGCTGCATAAAAAACCTATAGAGCGTTCTCATTGGTCAAAAAACAGATAGCCTTTAAAAATAAATTTTTCACGATATTTTTAACAGTGTACGCTGCTCTCAAATCCAAAAGAGCTATTTTCAGACGCATTTCTGAATTTATTTTTGTTTGTAAATGCATAAAATTAGCAGATATTCTCATTCCTAAACTATGTCATCGTATGGAGTTTTCCATTTTTTGGTAAAGACGGAAGACCTTTCAGAAAATACTGTCAGAGTGGGAATTTTGAACCGAATTTCCGAAGCGAAAGCGCGAGAAAGGAGGAAGCTTGTCACGTGACAGGAATCACTTATATGATTTGATATTTATTTATCAAAAAATGGAAAACGCTATTTGATTCCATGCCACTTCTCTAGCCAGGCCTGCCAATTTTATCCCTTTAAAAAATGAATCAGAAAATGTGTCAGAAAGTTTCGCTATGTTGAGTATGGAATTTGAGAACCGCCTAAATGAATATACCTTTACTTTCGGTTGTCCAATAAATTTTTAACTTAATTTCATTATTTGTATTTTGAGCCGGAAGACGAACCAAATTTTTTGGTTCCCCCTTCTACTCGGGCGCCGAGGGTATATGACCCCTGGCTTCCCTCTAGTTTAAACCCTGAGGTCATGAATCACCCTGATGTATATCAATTATGGATTATCTATCATGAAAAGAATCTTAAAATTAAAAAGCATTTATTTATCTTCCTCACTCTGGTAGGTAAATGAAATTTGCCAATAAGAAGTTTTTTTCTTTTTAAAAATCTTGGTTAGATTTATTTTTATTTTAATGGAAATTTAAAAGTTTTTTTAGAAAACTACTATTTATACTGCAGAGAAATATTGAATAATCGAAATTGCATTTGCTGTCTGCTTTTACATTATTTCTGAATGGGCTGAATTAAGTGAGATCAATAGCAGGCACTAATGTAATAAATTGTAAAGTGCAACCGAAATCAGTATTCAATGCATGATTTTCTTCATTGTACATTTGTTAAAGTAGTCAGTTGTGGTCAGGAAAACTTGTTTTAACGCTAATTAATATTTTTTACTTATATCAATTGTGAATGTAATCAGAAATACTTTTAATTACGACATTTTCTAAAATATTCTCAATAAAGTGAAAACAGTAATAGGCTATGAGAATTTGAAAATATGTACTAACCAGTCTGCAATGCATGATTTTCCTTTATTAAAATCTTAATGAAGTTACTTATTTATGAAATGTCGGTTTCAATTTACGTTTTACATTTTCAATACAGTAAAACCCTGCTAAAACAAAATCCAACGGAATGAGGAAAAATTCTATTTTAGATAGGTTTTCGCCTTAGTAGGCACACACCCCTAATTGTTTTGTTGTACTTCTTTTCCCTGATTACGAATTTTTTTTCAGTTTAAGAATTTCCTTATGCAAATATTCCGTTATAAATATGTTACGTTACAGATAAGTTCTTTTAAGGTCAGTTCAAAAGGAAAAAGTGCTCCTTCTACATAAGCAATAAAAATGTCAACTGGCCTTTCTTTTCCAACCATTCTGTGGTCATCACAAAAAAAGAGGAGTTTCAGCAATGGATAGAGGCGGAGACGCATTCGTCGGAAAGATTTCAGATTCGATTGAGATCCCACAAAGGTAATAAAACTTGAAAAGCACTACTTAACCGCGACAAAAACATCGCCATTTGCAGGCAGCGTTCATTAACAGTAGAAGCTTTTAAGCGGTTAAGCAGTACTTTTCAAGGTTTATTACTTTCGTAATATGTAGTACGATCCGTAAATCAGTCCGGCAAAATTCATCTCCACCTCTTTCCATTGTTGAGACTCCCTTTTCTTTTATTGACGGCAGAACAGTTGGAAAAGGAAGATCAGTTGACATTTTTATGGCTTTCGTATGAGGTTTTAGAAAAGAAAAGCAAATAAACACTGCTTATAGAGCGATCCGTTTAAACAGGTTTAGTTATATTTAGATTGCATAAGACATATGGATTGTTAAAAGATGTTAGCCCAGCCCCACAAAAAATTTTCAGAGCCCCCCTGGCATTACTAGCTGGTTACGGCTCTGCTACAAATGTAACAGTAGAAGGAAAATGACAGTTCTGCCTCAGCCGGTGGAGCGTGGAGCCAAATCCTTCTGTTAGAGTACGATGTGAAAATCGTGGGTTGAAAAAGTAGGTTGGGTGTACTATAGGAGAGTGGTTTTTGAGCTGAAGTGTGTTGTAGAAGGGGTTAAATTTTTGAGGGGGCTTAATTTTTGGGGGGGGCTTATTGTTAAATATCGTACTATAGTACGGTGTAGCAAAGAGTGAATCTTGCGTGTTGAGATGGTGAGTCCTGCATGTTGAGATGGTATGTTAGAGTAGAAGGGTTCCCCCCCCCCCCCCGCTAAAAAATTAGATTTTTTTTTAACGAGATTGTAAAACAATTTTTATTTATACGTGGAATATCAGTTTAAACTTTTAAAAATAACTTACTCAACTGGATACAATGGAATCTGAAATAAAAATTTTATTAATTCATAGAAATGAAATAAAACTTTTTTAAATAACGCGATGTATGTGTTTTTTAGTTTTTACACTACATCTAGAGTCAAAATAATTTAAGTCGAAATGACGAAAATCAAATTGACTGTAGATACGCGATGTGTTCTTAGCTAGACACTACATCTAGAGTCAAAATAATTTAAGTCGAAAAGACGAAAATCAAATTGGTTGTAGATATAATGTCTATTACCGAGGTAAGCCATTCGTGGAGGCGACACATATTTACCTCATCACGCACGCATTTACTCATTCAAACATACATTTATCATTCGCACACACTTTTTTTTTCCTTTTTTTTTATACAACAATTTTTTATGCATCATTAGTTTAATATATTAATATACAATGAAACTTCTTATCATTCATATTTTTCATTTATGTACAACAATAATCAAATATTTTTTTTTTCGCGACGTAACTTGACATCGTCAGTATTTTTCATTTTTTCCAGCATTAAATATTTTCATTTTTCGCGACGAAACTTGTCATCGTCCATTAAAAATTGAAATCATTCTATTTCATTCGGAGAAATTGGACAGTACCCATATGCATGACTGCTTATTCCATCATCTAAAATGTACCTTTTATCATCATAAGGACTTAAACCAATTTTATTTTGTTGAATGGTGAAAATTTGATGTTTTTCCAGTCCAATTCTCGTTTGCTTCGCTATTGTTGTTTCCAACTTTTGCAGACAATTTAAATATTGCTGGTGGGTTATTTCTCTGCGTACGACATGTGTTGATATACCTTTTGCTCGTTTTTGTTCTCCTTTTGCAGATTTCAAAGAATACATCTTTGCTTTTAAGCCTACGAATTCCAAAGCTGGTTCACCGTGAAGCTCATCCTTAAACTTTCCTAAAACTTTCCTGTTTTGGTTGGAAAATAAGAAATGGTTTGGTGGATAGTCGGAAAAGTCAAACAAATCTGCATCTTTTTTCATATTTTTATAAATATCATGGCATTTTATGTGATAGCACAGAGAATCGGTGTCAGTAAACAACAATGTGGCGTCTTTTTTATAGGTAGGCTTGATGTAATCATAGTGAAATTGATACATGAGGAGTTTTGACAGCTCTAATATTCAGAATCCCACATAAATGGGACGATTCATCAATATGGATAATTTTGTAGACTCTACTGCTACTAAGTTTTCTGAAAAAATTTTAAAGGTCTTAAATGCTGGTGAAGATATCAGTTTTTTTGCTCTTTTCTGAGTATTACAGAGTTCCACTTCTCGTCGCTTTCTTAAGTTTTCGAGAGTTTTTCCATACACAGAATTATTTAATAGTTTGAAAAAATCCTTCTCAAAAGAGGATTTTGCCTCTTTTCGTTTTTCAGTATTAAAACTGACATAGTCTTTCAACCATGTAGATTGTTTGAATTGTATGACTCTGTGGATATTCAGTAATTTTAACCCGTGTTGGAGATAAAATTTTAATGTGCGATAGTGCACTGTATAATTTAATTTCTTTTGAAGATTCGGTATAAGTTTTGGTACTTTAGTAAATTTTTTTCTTAATACCGATTTAGCGAAAGGCGAAAGCATATCTTTTTGTACGGTGAGTCTTTCCGGTGCGAGGGGGTATTCATCATGAAATTCATGGAATGAAGTTTCACGATCAACTTCCCACGTTCGAATGACATCAATCGCCCAGTGTGTGTCCTTATAACAGTTTCAATAGTCTGAAAATTCTTTCGAGTGATCGGAATGTAATGTGGTCTATCAAACACTTCATGAACCATCTCACCGTCTTGTCCTTTCACGGCAACCACTCGTAAAAGCGGGGCAACCGTATCACCGACGATTTGCGGTTCAACCAAATCCGTGTAAATGTATATCAATTTAAAATCAACATGGGGGTCGGCAATGAAGGGGCTGTCAAAATTCATCGAAAGACCTGCAAAAGGTTCCCCTACATTACCAGGTGGAAACCCTAAACTTTCTGCTAATCCAGGATCAAAGTTGATTTGTGCATTTTTTCTCAAAGTCACTCTCACTTTTTTTGAATTTTTGTTAAAGTTGAAGGAAATTTTATCATGAAATTTTTGGTAGTTGAGCACTTTAATAATATCGCTGGGAGTTTCATAATACCCAGGAGGAATTCTAACTTTTTTCACTTCAGATTCACTTATTTCATATTCAGCTTCGTTTCTAGGTCTTCCATTCGTCCATTCAATATTCTTTCCCAAAACATATTCATATCCATTAGTAAATTATGTTATGTTGTTCCACATATGAGGGTAAATGAGTTCAGTCAGTCCTACTTCCCATTCTCCTTTCAAATCCAATGCAGAAGGCAATCTCGTCACAAAGTGAGATATTTTATTCTCTGGGAAATAATTCAGTGAACTGTCCGAAGGTAGCGTCACGTAGAAAGACATCTTTCGAAATGATGAATCAATATCAAACAACAAGGGTTTTATAACGAAAATAAATTAGAGGAGGGTATCCATTGATTAAATTTATCGGGGTAACCTTTATATTTCACTTTATATTCCACATGTCCTTTCCGCGATCGCTTTTCTAATATCTTTTCAATAGTATAATCCTCTTTCGGCTGCACTCTTTGAAGTTCCTGCGCATAAAATGTACCTTGAATGGGTTCGTTCATCAAATCTTTAATCCGATATACAGGAGGGTCTCTCCGCACACATTCCGTTATCACAAACAGTTCCTCGGTCCAATTCGTTTCATATCCTTTTTCGAATATTAATTTTTGTTTCGAAACGCGAACAATTTCCCCCAATTTAAACACACATGGTTTTGATTTTATATTTTGTAAATCCCCATACAGAGTTAACCATACATCACTCTCGTTCTCAGGTGTCACTTCTATGGGTGCTCTCTTAATGCTAGAATGATGAGTATGATTATAACTTTGTAATAAAGAGTCTAACACATCGATAAAATTATAGGTGTGATAATGTGTGAAATATTTCCACATTTTGGTTTTTAAGGTACGATTAAATCTTTCTATCACCGACGCTTTCATATTATTATTCGTCATGAAAAATCGAACTCCTCCTTCTTTTAAAAACTTTTGGAAAAGATGATTTTTAAATGGACCTTATGCACGCGACCTGAGGTCGAGGCTAAAATTCTTCTGCTGGCGGTATTTACTGGCGGTGTTTAGCATAGCAGTCTATGGAGTGTGAGTTATTAATGCTTGTTTGTTAAAAATACCGCAAAAAATTCTTTGATGCAGCAGCATATACTTAATATATTGTAATCTAAATTCAAAATGTTGTTCTGTATGCGAGAAAATTCCCTAAGTTTGCAGATTTTCAGTTAAAATGTATGCATTCAACCTGGGTCAAGGCTAAAGTCGTCTGCTAGCGGTGTTTGCGCCTGCGCATACTGGTATTCTGCCGGTGCAGTAACTAGAATAACAGATCATCATACCGCCAGCTCTGGCATCTGACGTCACCTGAATAGAGTCCATTCCTTTCCAGCATCTGCTTGTAAAAATTTGGGTTTTCTCGTTGAAAAAATAGATTGAAAGGCTTTCACAACATCCTCTCCCCGCTTCGTTTTGAGGGGAATTGCCCATGCATACTTAGATAGAATATCTATACAAGTCAAAATGTATCGAAATCCACGATTAAACTTTTGAAGACTGTTTAAATCCACCAAATCTGTCTGCCATTGTTGATCGATCGAATGCACTATTACACGATTCGTTTGAAACTTTCTTCGCACGGGTTTGTGCAGTGTGTAGGAGTCGACCCCGCTTAACCATTTTTGTATGGTTTTCTTGGATACTTTTCCTTTGGCTGCTGAATGCAAAACATTGACACCACCAAAACTTCCAGCGTGACTTGGATTCTGATAAATCTCCTTCATTGCATCATACAAGCTTAATCAAACAGAAAAAGATAAATTTCCCGTATCATTTAATTTTAAAATAAAATCGAATGCAAACTTTTCCCTCCCAGTAAATACATAAATTAATGAAAAAATAATACAAATTATCACGTATAAGCAAACAACGCTAATCACTTCTTCTCCCGAAGTCATTTTGAAAAATGATGCAACTGCAACCTGTCATCTCTTCTTAAATACTAATAAAAGAATCATAGCTTCTTGGCTTGATCGGTTAAATCCATGACAAATCATCAAGCCAAGAAGCTATTTTGCAAACGCGGGTTCGAAACACGCACAATAAAAACTTACAACTAAATAATATTCTCATCGAACGAGGGCGACACTATTTAAAAAAAAAAAAAAAAAAAAAAATTAATTTTTTAGGGGGGGGGGGACCCCTCTACTCTAACATACCATCTCAACATGCAGGACTCACCATCTCAACACGCAAGATTCACTCTTTGCTACACCGTACTATAGTACGATATTTAACAATAAGCCCCCCCCAAAAATTAAGCCCCCTCAAAAATTTAACCCCTTCTACAACACACTTCCGCTCAAAAACCACTCTCCTATAGTACACCCAACCTACTTTTTCAACCCACGATTTTCACATCGTACTCTAACAGGAGGATTTGGCTCCACGCTCCACCGGCTGAGGCAGAACTGTCATTTTCCTTCTACTTGTAACAGCCGCCTCTCATTGGCTAACTGCGATCGCAGGAACGCCTATCCTACGATCCTAGCGTAAGATTTACAAAATAAATCAGAAATTTAATGAAAATTTCTTATATTATTCAGATCTATTTATCAGTTAAAAAATATAATAAAATAAATAAGTGAATTCTTCAAAAGCACACTGCTTTTAAAGGCTGAGATCAAAACTGCATATATAGTAAGCGTACAATGTCAATACTGGAATCTGGAGTATTATTGACACAGCTGCGCAATCTGTTGGACCGGGTTGATAATGCAAATACGCGGGTTTTCAGTAGGACGTCATATATGACAGAATATCTACTATCTGCCCCTCTCTTGTGCATATTTTCTGAATCTTTAGTCACTTATGGAAGATGAATCTTGTTTACCAGATTTATTGCAAAATATTTTTATTACAGTTTGTTTTGATAAAATTATATACATTTAAAAAAATAGTCGCAATACCATTTTAATTTCGAGAGAAAAGCACTAATGCTACGAAAGCATTACTGCCCTTAAACTAAAATAACATTGACACTTTTTTTTTTTTAAATACACATATTTTTATAAAGACAAGCTGTAACAAAAATATTTTGCAATAAATCTGGTAAACCAGATTCATCTTCTGTGAGTAAGTAACAATCTGAAATTCGTAATTCAATTTTTAACAGGTATTCTCTAAATGGCTTTGTCTGTTTAAAAAAAAAAAAAAAAAAAAAAAAATCTAATCTGGCGATTATAGGAAAATTATTGAAGTTATTGCCTAGACTCGCAAAATATTTAAACAAATAAATGAACAACACTTGCTCGTTTAATAGTACAACATTTAATGCGTGTATTTTAAATTAAAATGATTCCGAACATAAAGTTAAATGAGTTTTAAATTAAATGAATGAAATATTTGCAAGTTAAATAAGATGGGTGCAATGCGATTAAGAGAATATTGAAAATTTATCGTTTGAGGTCGATAAACGAATAAAAGGACTTAAAATTGAATATTTTATTTATAATTAAATTCTATACATATTCTAAACATTCATAAACGTTGATTTCTCATCGGAAATACAACCGTGTATATCATTTTTTATAACTTTAGCACATCAACAATTGAGTAAAAAATGAGACTACAAAATTCTATCTTTACACATTAACTACCTACTCACTTTTATGCGTCTTTTTTCATTTCATTAAAAGAAAATAATTAAAATCGAGCATATTTAAATAAACAACATTTGATAATACATTTTAAATTATCTTTTTTTTATAAATTAAAGTAAAAATACGTAACTAACTTGTTTTACTCTTTCGAAAAGGACAGATTTCGCAAACTACAGTTATAGTATAGCGACTAGAATACATAGTGTGGAAATCGGCTATCTCTGTAATACTTAAAAAAGTGCTAAAATATTATATCCCTTAAATATGCAACGATGCTGCTGCAATATACAGATCGCAGCGACATCTGCAGGATATTTTGTCTATGCAGTCTAGTCTATACAATGTAATACTAGTAATACGATTATCCCGCAGATGTCGCTGCGATCGACACTTGGCATTTTGCGCAGTATCGTCGCACATTTAAGGGATAAAATTTTTTAGCACTGTTTAGATAGCATATTTCTACACTAGGTATTCTAGACGCTGTAGTACCGCTACGCATAAGAAGGCATTTTGCGATTCAAGCGCTCAAACACGCCATCTGGTCGAGAAATGATGTAACTTGTCTCTTCAGGATTAGGGCCGTGAAAGCGCATTGCATTACATGTATTATAAATTTTTTCAGAATGATTATTCTTTTGCACAATTTCAGATTTCCTGTGACATTTGTGTTCTGCCTTATATGACAAAGTAAAAATTATTCGAATTTGAATATCTAAAACTTTCAATGCATTTACAATGAAGAATTATTTCAATGGCACTTTAGCATTAGTTAAAGAGAAATTAAAGGGACAATTTTCCTGTACCAAAGGCTGCGAGCAGCGCCTCTATAGGCCGTTTTAATTCCCAATTCGATGGCCAACATTTTGCCATTTTAAAAAATAATAGTTCTAAAGGTGCGTTTTCACTGGTCGACCCAAGGTCTAACTTAGCTAACTTTTTACCTAAGCACAAGATTTTACTTCGTTAGAACGTGATTTTGAAGGAATGATCCATGGTATTAGAATAGAAGGTAGGGGAACGCTGTGTGTGAGAATTAACCGCAAGAGAAAAGTTCGATGATGCAGGTACTGGCCGGAGCGCCATCTATTATCTCCATTTGAAGTTAAAAACGAGAACTTTTTAAAAAAAATAATGTAGCGCTTTTTTTTTCTAATATTGCAATTTTTTTATATTATTATTATAAAAATCATAAAACAAACTATTTTAAAATTTGTAAATTATTCATAATACATTTAAAAAACTGAAAATAACTCCCTTTTTTTCAGCTGTATTATTTACATGGAACAAAAAATATTAATTTTTGTTCAAGACAAGTCTAGAATACATTTTTTTCCCTTTTAAATTTTACTGCATTCAGATCATTTTAATCGAGAGTATCTATATAAAATTATCCTGAATTTGGCATGTAATTTTCATAATTTTTTGTAGATTTTTTTTTTAATTAAAATAAATGCTGCAATGTTTTTGTTTAATTGATTATTTTATTAAAAAACCATGAAAACAAGAATTCAGATTATGAATTTACTTAATATTCATAAAAAATTTGACAAACTGCAAATAACTAAAAACTTTTTTTTTTCAGTTGTATTTAAAATGAACAAATATCAATTCTTGTGGAAGACAAATCTAGAATACATTTTTTTTCTTTTAAATTTTATTGTAGCTATTCGAAGTAATCAAGGGTGTATCTACATAAAAATTGTGTCCTAGATTTGGCATGTAATTTTTGCAAATATTTTATAGATTAACTTTTAAAAATAAATAAATAAATACTGCAATGTTTATCTTGTATATATATATTATTTTTTTTTAAATATATATAAAAACCATGAAAACAAGAATACAGTTTGTTAATTATTCATAATAGATTTGACAAACTGCAAATACTAACTTCTTTAAAAAAAAAACTAAAATAAATGCTGCAATGTTTTATTTGCATTTTATTTTATTAAAACCTCACGAAAAAAAGAATTCAGTTTGTGAATTTCATAATAAATTTAACAAACAAATAAGTAAAAACCTTTTTTTTCCCCCTCTCAGGTGTATTATTTAAAAAAGAGCACAAAATGGATAGAAAATAATTGCTATTCAAAACAAGTGCTAGACATTTTTTTTTTTTTTCAATTTTACTGTACTCGGATTTTTTAAAAATAATTTAGATAGTATCATGTTAATGCTGAGATTTTATACTTTTACAGTAGAGTCAGTTAGTAGTATAAATATATTTAAAAGATTGAAAATGCTCAAATTTTAGTCAATAAATACTTGACCTTGGAAGGAAAAGAAAATGTGTTATATATTGTTGAATTATTGTATTTTTATTCTTATATTAAATGCAATATAAATAAATACTAATGAAATTAACTGTTTTTCAAAATTAATGCAAATTTATAGTATGAACATAGCTGCCAATTCTTCCGCTTTTTTTAACACAAAAATTTAAGAGAAATTTTTGCCTTATTTAGTCTTAAATTAAAAAAGGTAACATTTACTGTAGAATTTTTATGATACAAAAAAGGGTAAGATGTTATAGCAAGCAACTATGTATGAATCATTTCGTGTAATCAAATTAGGATAAAGTCAATTTATTGACATTTTTTTCCAAATAAAAAAATTAGCTGGTGTTTTTATATTGCATTTAATAAAGGTATTTCGATAAATTAAAGCTGTGTACATTTAAATAAAGATTACATAAGAAAATGTACATTGTCTTTATTTACGAAATAATACGATAGATGGCAGCTCTAGCAAGATTCCAACTGATTTTTTAGAATTGATTAAAAAAATTCATATTGTTAAATATTTATTCAATATATAACAGAATAAAATATTTTATTTACAAAATTGAGTTTAAATTTCACTAAATACTAGTTGTAATGTATATATATTAATCTTTTATTTACAGAAATTCCGATAAAAAATTCATTGTCATATACAAGACGTCTCGGTACAGATGTCATATTCGCCCCATATTGGCGCGATTTTTTTCGGTTGCCAATTTGGCGAAAACATCAACAGCATAAACAACATAATCCGGGTTACCACATCAAGCAAAATAACGACACTTTGGCGCAAGTTAAGTACCCTTTGCCAATATGATTTGGCGTCAGAAAAAAATCGCGCCAATATGGGGCGAATATGACATCTGTTCCGACGTCTCCTAAAAGGAAGTTATTTATCTTTATTCCGTTTTTTGACTTTCACATAGCCCGTGTCACATCCATACACAAAACATTTCCGCACCATATCAAATTATAATGTAAAAATATTAATTTATAAAGGAAATATTAACGCATTCGTATTGAAAACAGTGTTAAAGTAATGCAGGTACTGTGTGAAGCGCCGCGATGCGGCCATTTATGCGTTACGGTTAAGTTTGCTTGGAAGATGCCATAAGAGAAATTTCTCCTTCTATAGCTTCCTGGAATGATCTCTGTTCAATCCTATGCACCGCTTACCCAAGCGCAGCCAATTAAAAAAGACAAGCGTCTAGCGATCACACTTTTTCATTTTGATCCTGTGATCCTGCGGGATCAGCGTGCTGAGCGCATATCGTTCCGCGCATCAAAGCGGTGCCGCGCATGACGTAGCGATGTTTGTGTAAAGTAACATTCTAAGCAGTTTTCGTTAAGAGACTTTATGGTGTAGTGGTATGACGTTCAACTTCAGATTAGATGGCGTGGGTTCGATTCCTTACGGAGCTAAATGAATGTTAAGATTGCTTTAAAAAATTAAATTTTTTTGAAGATAAAAATTGAAAATTTATATTTTTCAATATTTGTACCACTATTAAAAAATTTTTTTTATTGTGAATTTTCCAAATATTTGATATGGTGATCGTAATTTTAACAGATTTAATGCCTTTAGTATCCATCTAGTGGTGTAAAGATAAGCAAATCATAAAGAATGTTTTAAATTTAATAATAATTAAATATTTTTTCATAATTTTAAATTTAATAATTTTAATTTTTATCATCATTTTAAAAGAACTTTTAATTTTTAATAAATAATAATTGTTAATATTTTTTTTCATAATTTAAAATTTTATAATGATTTAGTAATTTATTTTTTTTTAATTTATTTAAAATACGATGCAATAAATTTATTCTAATATTTATAGCATTTTGAGTGTTTTTTCATAATTAGCATTCTGTAATAAATATTTAGATGATATAGTGGCAAAACTATATCTAATTTTGTCTATAAGCATACTTAAATTTCTTAATAATTAGTTAGTCATTAGTAAATAATATTAGCTTTTTAAAAAATATATCGGTATATGTATGCATGTATTAATTTTTTCTCTCTCTTTTAATTTGCTAGTTGCTTTAGCTGCTTCAGTTTATGATAGAAATGCAAGAAGGATGGTAGGTGTTAAGTTGTGCTATGATCTGTTCATCAGCAGCATCAATTATTGTCCTAACATGATGATGATCGATGTAGAAAGAGCAAAGTCAACTAATATCTAGTTGAGTCGCAGCTTGTTGGCTCCTTACTCCTGTGTTGGCCCGTTGGAATGCGCCTGGGAGACTATTAGGTTAGAAATAATCTTTTAGTCTTTTAGATGCAAACTTGCAGGCTAAAACAGTGGCGTACCCAAGGGGGGGGGGGGCTGATGGGGCTACAGCCCCCCCCGAAATTTTCGAAAGTGATATAGAAAGGTGCTGATTTTTCGTCTTTCTTTTATGGAATTTTTTTTTAATTTTTTTCGATTATACAGCGGGCAAACTATTCTCATTAGTCCCATATTAGTCCACATTGACAACAAAGAAGAGAAAGTGGGGCTGACGGGGTTATAGCCCCCCCCCCCCTACTCCTCCCGAAATAGTCAAAAAATTAAATGAAAAAGTGTTTTTTTCTTACTTTTTAAAGATAAATCTGTAATTTTTTCTTCTGCCATACAGCAAAATAGTCATTCTCGTTAACACTATATTAGTCCAGGTTATATTAGTTCGGGGGCTGATGGAATTTCAGCCCCCTCCTCTCGAAATGGTCGAAAATGAAATGAAAAAATAGTGCTGAATTTTTTCTGTCTGTTCAAGATAAATTTGTATTTTTCCCCTATCGTTCAACAGCCTATGTGCTTCCTTCGCTTTAGTTCCATATTAGTCCATATTGACACCAAAGAAGAGAAAGGGGGTTGATGGGGTTACAGCATCCCCTACCCCCAACCAGAAATCGCGAAAAATTAAATAAAAAGGTGTTTTTTCTTTACTTTTTAAAGATAAATCTGTATTTTTTTCTTCTGTCATACAGTAAAATAGCCATTCTCGTTAACACCATATTAGTCCACATCGACTTCACAGCATACACTAAGATGGGGAGGGGGCTGATGGAATTACAACTTCCTCCTCTGGAAATAGTCGAAAATGAAATGAAAAAGTAGAGCTGATTTTTTTCTGTCTATTTGAGATAAATTTGCATTTTCTCCCCTATCATTTAACAGACTAGCCGCTCCCTTCGCTGTAGTTCCATATTAGTGTACAGTGACATCACATTATACCCGAAAAGATAGAAGGGGGTTAATGGAGTTACAGCCCTCTCCCAAAAATTCGAACATGAAATGAAAAAGTTCTGATATTTTCCTTTTTGTTTGAGATAAATTTGCATTTTTCCTCTATCATTCAACAGACTAGCTGCTCTCTTCTCTTTAGTTCCATACTAGTGCACAGTGATACCACATTATACCCAAAGAGGTGAAAGGGGTGGGGTTAATGGGGTATCCCTTTCCTAAATAGTTGAAAATGAAATGAAAAAAAAGGCTGTTTTTTTTCTTCTTGTTTGAGATAAATTTGTAATTTTTCTTCTGCCATACAGCGAAATAGCCATTCTCGTTAACACCATATTAGTCCACATTGACATCACAGCATACCCAAAGATGGGGAGGGGGCTTATGGAATTACAGCCCCCTCCTCCCGAAATAGTCGAAAGTGAAATAAAAAAATATTGTTTTTTTTTTCTTTCTGTTTGAGATAAATTTGTATTTTTTTTCTCCTATTATTCAACAGACTAGACACTCTCTTCTCTTTAGTTCCATATTAGTGCACAGTGACACCACATTATACCGAAAGAAGTAGAAAGGGGGTGATGGGTTACAGCCCCTTCCCAAAATAGTCAAAAATGAAATGAAAAAAGGCTGATATTTTTCTTTTTGTTCGAGATGAATTTGTAATGCACTTGTTTTCTGCAATACAACGAACTACACGTTCTGGCTAGTCTCATATCAACGCACAGTTACACCACAGTATACCCAATGAGGGGAAGGGGCTGATGGGGTTACTTACTCTTCCGAAATAATCAAATACAGGGATGAGAATTGCAAAAAAGCAAAAAGACTGAAACCACGCGCAAACAAAAAATTGTACCACATTTTATCCGTGAAAGATACTTTAAGAAATAAAACCAGGGTCTGATTTCCAGGCAAATGGAGAAAAGCGCACAAACCTGTATACTACATTACAGGAATGAAAATACCCAAATTACACACAGCTCTTAAAACATTGAGTGTAGGTCATATGAAATGCTCGACTTATCAGAATCATGACCACTCCTGAAAATGAAATAATTTAATTAAGAATAGAGTTTTTGTGTGTCATAATTTTAATAAATTTTTTAGCAAAAAATATAAAAAACTTAGTGAAAAATCATAATGGTTAGCTATTTTTCGTCACACGGCTAATTGGACCAGGACCTACAGCCAGCTTAATGTGAATTCTGAATCAGGAGTGATTCTGAGCAACAACAAAAAAATTTGAAATTCACAGCAAATTTTCTGAAAGGTTACAAAAAGAGAGGGGGAAGGGGAAATACACTAAAAGCACTAAATACATGTATTTTTCGCGTCATTTTGACGAAATTTGCCTCTTTTTCGCGATCTTTTGACGAAATTTTCTGCTTTTTCGTGATCTTTTGTACGAAATTTTCTGCATTTTCGCGATCTTTTGACGAAATTTGCCGCTTTTTTGCGATCTTTTGACGAAATTTGCCGCTTTTTCGCGATCTTTTGACGAAATTTGCCGCTTTTTCGCGATCTTTTGACGAAATTTGCCTTTTTATCGCGATCTTTGGACGAAATTTGCCGTTTATTTGCGATCTTCTGGCGATATTTGTAGTTTTTTGTGATCTTTTGGTGACATTTACCGCTTTTTCGCAATCTTTAGACAAAATTTGCCGCTTTTTCGCGATTTTTTGACAAAATTTGCCGCTTTTTCGCTATCTTTTGACGAAATTTGCCGTTTATTCGAGATCTTCTGACGAAATTTGCCGTTTTTCCATCACCTTTGAATGTTTTTACGAAATCGGAAGACAAGCGGAATCGATAGGAAAGTGAAAGTTTCGGAAAATAACAAAATTTTGCAGGAGAAAAAATACGGAACCTTCGAAAAAAAGGCGGAATTTCGAGAAAAAAAAAGCGGAAATTCCTTGAAATAACAAAAAAAAGCGGAAATCCGCCAAAAGACGGAAAATTCTCATCCCTGCAAATATGAATTGAAAAAAAATTCCAGTTTTTTTTCTTTCTTTTGAGATTAATTTTAAATTTTTTTCTGCGACGCAGCTATTCTGGTTAGTCCCATATATTAGTGCACAATGATGCCCCAGCATACACCAAAGGATTCGATGGGGACGGAGGTTATGACGTTACAGCTCCATTCCACCTCTGAAGACATCGCAGTGAAATGAAAAAAGGGCGGATATTCCTTCTTTTTCAGATAAATTTGTTTTATTTTCTGGCATGCCACGAATTTGTTTTTCCTGTTAATCCAATATCCTCCTCAGTCCTGCGACCAAATTTACTTGAGACCACAAAATCCATTTTCAAATGACTGAAATCACTGTTTTACTCGATAAATGAAAACATATATACTGAGTTCAAGAGACCTACAAATAAATTCGACAAATCTAAAAGTAGTTTAATTTAAGGATTTTTTTAATTTTTCCCATAGTCGGCGGGCGCCAAGATTGTCAATGCGGGCGCCAAGATTGTCAATGCGGGGGTATGTTAATGCACAGTAACACCACAGCTAATCTCAAGTCGATTTCGTCTAAATCTGTAATCCGGTGCGGAAGAGTTGACTGTAAAAGTAGCTTATTAACTTTCATTTTTCAGTCGCATCTCCATGCCACACCAAAATATGGGGATGCGGAGGGTTGAAGGGACTAAACCTCTTTTACCTGCCAAAACGGTCAGATTAAATGGTAAAAAAAGTTTACGTCTTACTTTTTAGATCAATTCAATTATATATATATTTGTCATGCATCGCACTTGTCTTTCTTGTTAGTCCCATATTAGTGCATAATGACACCTTAGCTAATCCCAGAATTTTGGTAAGTCGGAAGTCAGGCACACTATATATGTGCGGAAGAGCTGACTGTAAATGATATTCATTAACTTTTGTTTTTAACACTCGATTACTTCCTCGTATCTGTAAGATACACAGTGACTTCTTGTTTGACTGCAAAGACATCTTTGGAGTTCGGTAATGTCCCCTCCCCCCACTTATCTTCCTATTCTGTCTTAACTTTGCAGCCAGTATTTTTCATCTGGAACGGTTTAAAGTCCTTCTTATTACTTGTGCAATGCACAAATAATAAACAAAGTCTTTATTTTATATATGTGTGTGAAAATATTTTGTGTATACAAAAAATATTTTGTGTTTGTTACAATATTAATTTATTGTTAAACAAGAACCGTAGCCAGAATTTAGTTTCGGGGATTGGAAGAACAATTTTATAGATTTTATGTTATAATGACTTTCTTTTAAATGAAAGTATATAAAAAAAAAACCAGTAGCACTTTTCAACAGATTTCGAAGTGGGACGGTCTCAGGATCGGACCCGTGCCCTCCCCCCTTCCCCCCAGATTTGAGTCTGAGTTAAAAAAAAAAAAATCTGAAATTCTCAGCAAATTTTCTGAAAGGTTACAGCAGAGGGGGAAAGGAGAGGTAATCCCTTCCTGCTGCTAATTATTTTTGTTGTAGTTTGGGTTAACTCTGTTTATATTCAGGTCAATTTCAGGCTGAGTGGGTTCGGGTTAATCAGATTTCTAAAAAGTTCAGCATATTATTTCAGTTTAAAAACTATACATATAATAATAAACACAGATATTTGTATGTGTTTTTAACGCGATCTTTTGCTGAAATACAGGTTTTTATCACGACGCTTTGACGAAATTTGCCTTTTCCCGAACTTTTGACAAAATTAGCTTTTTTCCGCGACCCTTTGACGAAATTCGCGTTTTTTTTTTTTCGTGATCCTTTGTCAAAATTTGCGTTTTTTCCGCGAGTTTTTGATGAAATTCGAGTTTTTTTCGTGAACTTTTGCCGAAATTCGCGATTTTTACGAAACCCTTCGTCGAAATTTGCGTTTTTTTTCGCGGCTTTTTTGACGAAATTCGCTTTTTTCTCGTCTTTTGGATAAATTTCGCGGCTCATTGACGAAATTCGCGTTTTTTTAATGGAAATGGTAGTGTTTTTTAGTTTTTTCGCTGCTGTTTGACGAAATTCGCTTCTTTCCGCAGTCTTTTGCCGAAAGTCACGTTTCTCTGTGGCCCTTCTTTGTGACCATGCTTTTTTTTTTGCGATCCTTTAACGAAATTCGCGTTTTTTTAATGGAAATGGTAGTGTTTTTTAGTTTTTTCGCTGCTGTTTGACGAAATTCGCTTCTTTCCGCAGTCTTTTGCCGAAAGTCACGTTTCTCTGTGGCCCTTCTTTGTGACCATGCTTTTTTTTTTGCGATCCTTTAACGAAATTCGCGTTTTTTCCGCTTCCCTTTGACGGAATGCATACTTTTTTTAGCAATCCTTTGCCAAAATTTGCGTTTTTTCTGCAGCCCTTTGAGGAAATTTGCGTTTTTTCTGCGGCCCTTTGAGGAAATTTGCGTTTTTTCTGCAGCCCTTTGAGGAAATTTGCGTTTTTTCTGCGGCCCTTTGAGGAAATTTACGTTTTTTCTGCGGCCCTTTGAGGAAATTTACGTTTTTTCTGATGTCATTTGCCGAAATTCACGTTTTTTTACGCAATCCTTCGTCGAAATTCGCGTTTTTTTCTGTGGTCATTTGCCGAAATTCGTGTTTTTTAATGCAATCCTTCGTCGAAATTTGCGTTTTTTTCTGTGGTCATTTGCCGAAATTCGTGTTTTTTAATGCAATCCTTCGTCGAAATTTGCGTTTTTTCCGCGGCTCTCTGACGAAATTTGCGTTTTTTTTCCCGTCTTTTTTGATGAAATTTGCGTTTTTCTGCGGCCTTTTGACGAAATTCACGTTTTTTTGTGTCCCTTTGACGAAATTCGTGTTTTTTCAGCTTCCCTTTGACGGAATGCGTGTTTTTTTAGCGATGCTTTGTCGGAATTTGCAGTTTTCTGTGGTCCTTTGACGAAATTCGCGTTTTTTCTGTGGTCATTTGACAAAATTCGCGTTTTTGCGCAATTCTTCCTCGAAATTTGCGTTTTTCGCGGCTTTTTGTCGAAATTCGCGCTTTTTCTCGTCTTTTTGATGAAATTTGCGTTTTTCTGCGGCCTTTTGACGAAATTCACGTTTTCCCGTGTCACTTTGACGAAATTCGCGTTTTTTGCGATCCTTTACGAAATTAGCTTCTTTTTCGCAGCCCTTTGACGGAATGCGTGTTTTTAGCGATCTTTTTTTCGAAATTCGCGTTTTTTCCGCGACCTTTTGATGAAATTCGCGTTTCTTCTGCGGCCTTCTGACGAAATTCGGGTTTTTTCTGTGCTCATTTTGACGAAATTAGCGTTTCCTCTAGAATAATTTGACGAAATTCACGTTTTCTCCGCTATCATTTGACGAAATTTGACTTTTTTTCGCGATCCTTTGGCAAACTTCGCATTTTATCTGCGGCCGTATGACATAATTCCGGTTTTTTCCTTGATCCTTTAAAGAAATTGCGAACGATTGACGAAATTGATTTTTTTTTTTTTTTTTTTTTTTTGCGAACGATTGACGAAATTGATTTTTTTCGGCGACCATTTGTCAAAAATCGCGATAATTTTTTAAGTCCAAATTTTCGGACTGATGACCGAATTTTTCAAATTTTCGGAAAATTCGGAACAAAGTCACCCTTGCACCCCCCCCCCCCCCCCCCTCTGGCTACGGCCTTATTGACAAAAATTATTTCTGTTTATAACACAATGCAACGTGTTTCGTAAGATTTAGAACATTATGAAAATTTAAGTCAGCCCCCCCCGAAATAAAATCCTGGGTACGCCACTGGGCTAAAACACATTTTGTATGCAGCATGGAAGCTACACTACTTTTTTATTTTCCTGTATTGCCTATCTTTATGAAAAGTAAGTCACTTATTGTTTGTTTTTTTTTTAATTGTGTTCTATTATGTACTGCTAAGGTAATAGTAAATTCTATTTAATGTTTTCTGATTTAAGACATTAATTTTTTAGAAATTTAGTAATCATCAATTGCTGAAATTTAAATTAGAACAGATACTTAGATTAAAATAAAGACTATAATATAAAATTAGATTATTGTTTAGGGAAACATGCTGATATAAGCATAAAAATTTAAAGCACCTTTTTATTGGCATATTCGGATTAGTGTTGATTGTAGAAAAGAAGAGATTCCAGGCGGGAATTTTTAAAAAAGGACACTCATGTACCTTGTTCACAAAAATATTTTGAATTGTGGTTTGTTTAGAGTCCTTTTTTATCAATGAAATTTTGCTATGTTTTCCCGCAACTAATTGACAAATTTCTCTTTTTTTTCTTACTGACTGATAAATTTCACAAATTTTTCCGATGACTGAATGACGATTTAGGCAATTTTTCCCCATAACTGATTGACTAATTTTGCGATATTTTATTTTTACCAATTGGCGAAATTTGCGGGTGTTTTTCTTGCAACTGATTTGCAAAACTCGTGATTTTTTTAATATACAGTTGATGGATGAATTTTGATGAGTTTCACTGCAGCCAATCGACGAGTTTAATTATTTTTTCCGTAAACAGTTAGTGAATTTTTTAATTTTCTCCCACGACTTACTAGTGAAACTTTCAAGTTTTCTTTTCATGCAATCGATGGACGAACTAAGAATTTTTTTTTCCGCAGATGATTGAAGAATTTTGCAATTTTTTCCCTCCCATAACCGACTGGCGAATTTTTTGTTTTTTTCTTCACTCATCCGATTGACAAATCTTACAGTTAAATTGAAAGGGAGCATCAAAAATTGCAGTATGGAATACCGGGTGTGTAAAATAATTAAAAAGGTGTACCGGGGACAAACACTAGTTAAAAAGGGCTGCCAGATGCATAAATTAATTAAAAAGGGATGCTGAGGGTTGCGTCCTGCTAAATTGGTCTAGAGTCAACACTACATTTAGAATAGAATATTTATGAATAATGTGGAGGTGAAAACAAAAATTATAAAAGCGGCATTGACAGAAATAGTCGGTTATTTTCCTTTAGATGCACGCTACTTTGTGCTGAATCATGCAAATGTTGGCACAGAATTAGCAGAAATATATGGCTGTACATATCGCTCGTGGTCTGCAACAGTGGCACAACTCAAAAAATACGAATTTTGAGTTAATGCGCTCTCCAGCACTGCAGATTGGTATTCTTTCCAGCTCAGCAACAGTGGCATATCTTGTAGTTCATTATTTCACCAACAGATGGCAGAAGTGCTGCTGTTGCCTTATATATGATAAAATCTGAATGCATCATCATATAATCATATTTATCATCAATATAACACGGGATATGAGGATACTTTTTTTTTGCATTAATATTAATTGAACCCTTACGGAGTCATTTAGTACTACTTAACACTTATGACAATAATGAATCGTGTAAATTTTGCATTTCATTACAAGGCGAAACTTCAAACCCATTAATCTCGGAAACTGATTTTTTGAATTGTGCCACTATTGCAGCCCACGAGCGATATAATAATATATCATGCATTCACCATTTTTTTACTTTTTTGGTTTTGGTTGCAGATTTTTTAATCAATTTACTTTCACTTTAGGAATCGGTTCCAAAAGTAAAAATGTCCTCTTAAAAAAAAAAAAAAAAAAAAAAAAAAAAAAAAAAAAAACTGCAAGCAAAATATCGAAAAAATAAAAGAGTCGAATGCAGAAAATGACAGGCTATCCAATGAAATATATATATATCGAGATGCAAATAATATTTAAAAAAAAATCTTCCCATAGGTTTAACATTAGCTTGTAAGTGTCTTCACGTGAAAGGATGGGAGCCTTACCTTTTGATCATACTGATGTATTTAAAAAACTAAGAAAGATGAAATTAGTTTGCAACTTTTAATAATTTTAAAAGAAATGGATGGAGTAAAGTGTCTTTTTTGCTTATTTTTAAGTATCAGAATTGAATTTCTTTGAAACGAGAGTATACTCTTCCAGAAAATTTTCCTTGAATGTAGAATTAAAATATTTCTTTCATTATGGTGTTTATTTTTCATACCATTTAAAATATTTTCATACTATAGTACTTTATTGCCGAAACGTCAGTGAAGGCTTACTGTGGAGACCCGAAAAATTTTTGGTTTCTGTCTGTTAGTCTGTCTGTCCCGCGATAACTGTCGTAAAAAGCATCCGATTAGCTTGAAATTAAGGAGGCATGTTGGTGAGGTCACCGGATTTAGCTGTATAGTTTTTGGTTAAATTTGGTTCATTCGTTCGGAATATATAGAACATTTTATTTTCCGCCTTAATGCTTTCCTATAGCAATTCAGACGATTTTTCCATTTTTATTTGTTGAAAAGAAATGGCTCATATGATTGAAAGATTTAAATGATAAATTATGGATGATGGAATTTCCTAATTAGAACCATACATTATTCATATTAGTTTGAAATTTTGTGTATACATTTGTCAGAGTTTTTAAATTCGGTGTATATCTTATGGAGGGATTTTATATATGTGTTCCAATAATATAAAATACTTTCTTTTTTTTTTAAATTTACTTTTTTTCAATCACATATTTCATTGTCTTAATCTTATTTTAACTGTTTCCTAGCAACGGAAAGATGAATTTGATCTCATATATCAAAAATAAAACAAATACGCTTTGAGGTTGAAATAAAAGGGACTTGTGTTATGATATTAATTCTTATTATTAAAAAAAAACGTTACTAATATCTCACGGTTTATCGTCTGGACGCAGCTAACAGAAATATTTAATTTTTAATCGAAAATTTCAATGAGAAAAAAAAAACTTTTGAAAAGCAAATTGATAGTAAATGTCAAAATTATGCATCGCAAAATTATCGCTGTCGAAAAGGACGTCATTGTATCGGGAAATAAATATTTTCATTCTTAAAAACAAACATTAACTAGATTGCCTGAAAAAATATTTTTTGACGAGTGTTAGTTCTTAATGCCGCCTCATTTCAAAATATATGAATGAAAATTTTTTTTATCTTTAAAAGGAAATTACATTTTCGTTCGTAAAGCCTAAACCTTTAATATAATTGTGTCAATATAAATCCTTTTCTGCCCACCAGTATTGAAGAATAAGGCTCGGAAGTGTAAAAAGATTTACCATAATCATTAGCGCAATCAATAAAAAGTTACATATGTAATTTAATGAGACCACGGGGGGTTCAGGGGGGCGGTACAAAAAATACCAGAATTAGTAGCTCATGAAAATTCAAAATATCCTTCCATAACAACGTTTTTAATTTAACGCTTCTAATGTCTGAAAACTTCGTATTTTTTATTCTTATAAATAATTACGTAATTTGAAAACTTTAAATTGCGGTTTGCAGGAAATTGAATATTACTAAAGTGTGTCTAAAAACAATGAATTGCAGATCTGACGTTGAGGCTCCTGATCTGCAGATTTACTAGTAAATAAGAATAATACATATATAGATATCTAAAATTATCATAACATGTTTCTTTAGATCGAAGACATCCTCTTAATCGAAGAAGAAATATATTATTTTCACATAAAAAGAAATTTTGTTTTTTTTAATCTAGAAGACAAGCAAATACGAAGCTATTATTATGGTTGGTTGGTTGTGTTTATGACGGCCAATTATCAGCACGAGGGATATAGGCCCAAAGGGGGGGGGGGGGTCTTTCTAAGGGAACCTAACCCGTATTTATACTTGGAAAACTAAGGTTTAAAAAAAACTCCGAACGATTTGGCCGACGGGCGTGATTGGGATCGAACCCAGCACTTCCCGTCTACTAGCTTCGAGAGCAGAACCTCTCGGCCACTGGTGGGGTGCTACTATTATGATCTCCATCATTCACAAAACCAATACTAGAGGATACTCACTCCCGTTTTATTATTCTCATTGCTATTACCAAGAGTAGACTCGTCTTACCTAATACTCCAGATTTGTAAAAATTATGTACACTTGAGTGCTTCCTTTGGCTATAAATTTTAGTATTTTTAGGAACTTAATTATTAAATATTAAATTAATTTTAATGCATTTTTATATTAGAGTCACAGGTGATAAATCACCAAATATTCTTTATGGTTACAATAACAGCAGAGTTAATTATGCATCAAACTGCACCATTAAAATATGCCATCTGGCTGTGAAACTGTAACAATGAAATATTTTAAGCAATTTAAAGGTAAGAAATGAATTATAAATAAAAAATAAAGAGATAATTTTTAATTACAAAAATAAAGAAATATTTTTTTTAATCTGCTTTTATCAATTAATATTTTAATATTAAATAAATTATAATTAAACTTTGAAAAAATAATTTAAAGAAATTCTCAATTCATAGTTTAAAAAATGTTTTTTTCACCTTTTCTATTGTCATATCTGAAAAAAAGAGAGAGAAAAAATAATTTTTTTAATAAATTCAGTAGTTCATGCTTTCTACCAAGTCAAAGTGGTGAATTTTCCATAATTAGTCATGCCAAATTAATGTATTGTAACAGAAGTTTTTTGAACCAACATGAATTACAGTCCTGAAATTAAGCATGATACTTATAAATGTTTAATGTTTATAAAAGAGCAGTTTAAATTTTAAAAAAAAATTCTTTTATACTTATTTAGTAGCAACTATCATAGTTTAATATTTAAACTGACTGAGAGGCAACACAACATGTTTTATTGGCATGTTATGGTTGGAGATATATTGATTAGTGAAATCATTGTTATGCCAATTGACTCGATTGTTCAAATTCACAACATTTTCGGGTACTTTATGTCAGTCAAGCACATGAGATAAACCAGGGCTGAAATTAGCCTTTCTTCACCTGGCATAAACATAGATTTTGCTTCCCCCCTCCCCTTTCCCGGTCTCCGCAAAGTCAATTTACAAAGAGAATTTTAATTCTAATTGCCGACTTATTTGAAATTTAAAATATGTAACAAAAAAAAAAAAAAAAAAAAATACATAATACTAAATTACGTAATCAACTTTGTCAAATATCGATCCATTAAAATCTTGAAAATGAAATCCAAAGGAAGTGACATGAAGAAACTCATAAGATAATGTTAAACTTATAGGAGCATTCTTAAATTTCTCACTTGCATTTTAATATTTTTAAATGATTTTTTCTGTTTGGGATAGCTGAGGTTGATCCCTAACTGGGTAAATGTTTACTTTTTTAATTTTGGTTGCAGCTTTATATAAATATATATACAAAGTTACTTTCACTTTTTGAACCGGTTCCGAAAGCTAAAATAGCCTCATAAAAAAAACTGCAACCAAAATCAAAAATGTACAACCTAACAAAGTTAAAGATCAAACTCAGCTACCTAAAGAAAAAAAAATCATTTAAAAATATTAAAATGCAAGCGAGAAATTTGAAAAGAATGCTCCTATATTTAACATTAGCTTGCAAGTCTCTTCACGTGACTAGTGTAGGTTCTTTAGAAATCAAAATTCAGTTGGCACCCACTTCGTTTTCCATTCTGTCTCCCAGGGCACATGCCCCCTCTAGTTTCGGCCCTGAGATAAACCATTAAATATTATTCCTATTGTCATCGTTTGTATCCATTTCTTTTAAAATATAAACCTCTCATTCATTTTATTTGAAATACAAATTTTTCATTTAAAATACATATATTACATACATTTAAAATGTGTGCCTTTCACTTATTTCATTAAAAAAGGGAATAAAATAATAATAATGAGAAATAATACAACAAACCAAAATATGTTATTTTAACTTTAATACATTGTTTCTAATTTACACAAGTGAAAACTAAAAAGTATTATTGCCGAAGGGAAAAATAATTGCAAGATTTGCTTCCAACTAACATAAAAGTACCTTTTATGCTAGTTTGTGTTTAACGTTATGTTAGTCATGTGTATGTCAAATATTTATACCCCTTTATTCTTCTTTATAAAAGAAGCCCCCCTCACAAAATTATTTTCCATAAAAGCGACTTCACAGAATAAGAAAAAATAGTTGGAATTTAAAATGTGTAATTTGCAAACAAAACAAGCTCACGAGAATAATATAGCAGGAGGACATTTAAAAAAAGGATTATTAAATGTTTACTTTGAATTTAAACAAGTGAATTCAAATTTTCTTTACAAAAATTTATTTTTCTCAATTCAATAACAAAAGAGGGTTCACCCTCCCACCCCCCAAAAAAGAAAAACCTTGTATCGAAGACTTGCATCCCTGATGTGAAATCATAAAGTAAAACTTACAATTTTAAGTACATTTATTTTGCATTTTACTGTGAATTTTTTTTTTTCTTTGGGAAGGGGGGGTCACAAAAAGTAGATGTAACTGTATTGGATAATTTTATATTGTTGTGATATGGTAAGAGAATCTGCCAGTGTATCTAAATGCTAGTCTCACATAGGCATAGAGTTGTATGTGCTCATGGGTCCCGAGTCCCACCACTAATTTCTTAAGTAGATGATTCTTTTTCACTCTTATATAAAAAAGGATTTATTTTTTTATTTTATGCTATTTTATTTAAGCTTTAAAGAAGTTTTTTCACAGATATTTTTTTTTCCCTTGAATTTTGCTATTCTTTTCTTCTTTTTCTTTTGTTACAGAGATAAACATTATTAGGAATTTTTAATCCTCTAAATTTTCCATTCTTTAAAAATTATAATAAAATTTTAAACGTTTGAACTTTTGTAAAAAACTAAAATAGAAAAAAAATCCGTATTTCAAAAAAATAATAAAATAAAAATAAACATTCTTAAATGTTAACTTTTCTTGTGATTTATGAAAAACGATTCACAAATAACAGTGAGTACATCCCATCATAGTGTAAGTATGTCTCCCAAGCGGGTCTGAACATTCAAATTTTTACATTGTCTTAACGTTTATTTAATTTGTGATTTATTTAACGAATTTCACTTAAATTTTTTAAAAGGGAATTCAAAAAGCAACATTAAATTTGTGTCGATCTCTATTACACATACACGTACTTGTGTGAAAAATAATTTATTCAATGTGCTTTTAAATGCATAAATCATAGTGACTTAGTGTTTTTATTTAATTTAGGAATATGCAGGAGATGTGGCGCCGATAGGGATCGAACCGGAGAACCCACGGTCAGAAAGCGAGATCTTACGTGCCGAGCAAAAGGCTAGCTCGATCGCTTCCTGCGAGAAACTCGTTTTACTGACCGTGCAAGATGGCGTCGCCACAGTACTCCACCCCCAGTGAGAAGAACATCTTGTTGATGTTGTACGAGCGATGTGCACTCGTGTTGCGCTGGCTCGTTGCCAGGTGATGCTGTCGTGCTGCCGTGCGCATGTGTGTGCCCCAGAAGATGCGCGGCGTGACAGGCTTTGTGCTATGAGAGTTGTCATAGGCTTTGCGTGCTGTGAGCGTTTCACAGGCTTTGATTGCTGGTTGCGTGCTGTGAGCGTTTCACAGGCTTTGCTGCTGGGGGTGTTTTCAGTGCTGCCATCTATTGGTCTCGAAAGGAGATGATGATGTTTGTGAAGGTGCGTGTTCGTTTGTCCAAGGTCACCAATGCAGGAGTTGGGCGCCGATAGGGATCGAACCGGAGAACCCACGGTCAGAAAGCGAGATCTTACGTGCCGAGCAAAAGGCTAGCTCGATCGCTTCCTGCGAGAAACTCGTTTTACTGACCGTGCAAGATGGCGTCGCCACAGTACTCCACCCCCAGTGAGAAGAACATCTTGTTGATGTTGTACGAGCGATGTGCACTCGTGTTGCGCTGGCTCGTTGCCAGGTGATGCTGTCGTGCTGCCGTGCGCATGTGTGTGCCCCAGAAGATGCGCGGCGTGACAGGCTTTGTGCTATGAGAGTTGTCATAGGCTTTGCGTGCTGTGAGCGTTTCACAGGCTTTGATTGCTGGTTGCGTGCTGTGAGCGTTTCACAGGCTTTGCTGCTGGGGGTGTTTTCAGTGCTGCCATCTATTGGTCTCGAAAGGAGATGATGATGTTTGTGAAGGTGCGTGTTCGTTTGTCCAAGGTCACCAATGCAGGAGTTGGGCGCCGATAGGGATCGAACCGGAGAACCCACGGTCAGAAAGCGAGATCTTACGTGCCGAGCAAAAGGCTAGCTCGATCGCTTCCTGCGAGAAACTCGTTTTACTGACCGTGCAAGATGGCGTCGCCACAAATATAACTCCATTGCTACAATTTGAAGTTTGGTTAAACAATGATTTGTGGGTGCTTTTAAAGCCCTTTAGTGGAGAAAACAGTCAAAACTTTCGATTAATTTCTATACAAAATATTTTCTACTAACAATGACAACAGCAACAAACAATTATTTGTTTACAATTGACATGACATCTAATCGATCTGTAGACAGTAAAGCCGTAAAGTAGACGCTTGCGCAGTAAAAACTTGCCTTTGATTGATTGGCGTAAGGCTTTTATCTGAAACCAGTGAAAACGCTCTTAGGTTAAAGTTCTGGATCACTAGGGTTTTTTAGGTCGTTAGAACGACCAGTGAAAACGCACCTTAATTTTCCTGTACCGAAGGCTGCGAGCAGCGCCTCTATAGGCCGTTTTAATTCCCAATTCGATGGCCAACATTTGGCCATTTTAACAAATAATATTAATTCTAAAAAGAACTGTTTTTATTTAAATAATTAACTATAATAAATAAATGAAAAAACACGAATAAAAATTAATAGAATATTCTATTACTGTCAGAATATAAATGCTACAAACAAATGAAAACACGACGTTTGTGCCTCGGTTTGTGCTTGCGCAGTTATTTCATAGATGTGCAATTAATAGATTATCCATAAAGAAGAAAACAGTTAGGCATCTTTCTGTAGTTCACCCCGTCCGCTACGTGGCGTGCGAACTTAATTGATGTGACCCATAGATATAGTTCTTTTCTATGATGTGACCTCGCCTTTAATCTTGCGGTTACCTTCAGGTGCGTTTTCACTGGTCTACCCAAGGTCTAACTTAGCTAACTTTTTACCTAAGCACAAGATTTTAGGTCGTTAGAACGTGATTTTGAAGGAATGCTCTCTGTTCAATCCTAAGCACGGCTAACCCAAGCTCAGCCAATTAGAAAAGAGATTTTTGCTAAATATGGCGGTAGCTTAATATGGTATTAAAAATAATATTTATATTTCACATCGGTGTTTTTATTTAGAATTACTCTTGTTTTTGCATCAAACAAGAATCTATGTTCTGTGATTCGAGAAATATGGTAAGTTTTATTAAATTGTGTTGGATATACCATCTTTTATTAATGTGTTTTCGTTTAACAAATAATAATCGGTAAGGATTGTTGAAATGTTGCACCTTTGTAGAAGGATACATATCTGTCTTCGGTAATCATTCAGATGCATTTTATTAAAATTAAAATACTGATTATATAGTTCGTTTATGGATTATCTTTCGGGTAATAATGAAGATATAATACGCTGTTCTCAAAATTTTATTGAAAGTTAACAGTACAAAGAATAAAAGTATTTTTTTTATATGAATACTTGTTTCTTAAAATTAATTACATGCTTCATTAATTATAATTGGTTATTTGATAGGCTATTTCTAATCAATTTCGAATTAAATGTCTCTTTGCTCACTTAAAATAATTGTGTTAAGAATTATTCGTTACTGTAGCTCATATCAGTTTTTAAATGGAAAATTAGTTAAAGGCAAGTTCCAATTCAGTTTTGTTAATAGTACTTGATTATGCATATTTATACATACAAGGATGTAGAAAAGCTTATAAACTTTAAAATAAATAAGCCACTGTATTTTGTATTTTCCTATTCTCTTTTAAGAAAGAAAGATTCAATTGCAAATGAGTTTGCTCTTTACCCATTTACTGAGATTTACTTGTGAACACTGTCATACAAAGAAAACTCTGACTGTTCTACTTTTTATTTTATTTTTAATGCATTTCCCCCACAGATGTGCCATCTTACTTCTTGTTCTTGGATTCATGCTGAAAATTCTACGAAGGATTATAACTTTGTATGAGATTTTAAATCAATTGAAATCATGTATAGCTTTTTTTTGTCTGGGTATTTTTAAGAATTTGTATGCATTATCATGTGTGGTTTGTTGCTAATTGAGCAATGTTTTCGTATGTAGGCATAGTATTATAGGCATTTAAGTTTTATTCCACTAGAGTTTACCCATAAATCCTGTAGCTTTGATCAGAATTAATGCTCCCTTAACTTTGTTTTAAAATTGTTTGATATTCTCTAAGTGTGCTAATGAATCTGAAAGTTATACGATTGAATTTGTAATATACACTTTGATTGGTCAATTAGAAAGTAGCTTAAAATTATAAACAAGGGTTGTTGAATTTTGATTCTTCGATTGCTTTGTAGTGTTATTGTTTTGTTAATAATTATAAATGCAGAAAAAAGGAAAAATTTAAATGTGAAGCCTTTGTTTATCTTTAGGAAAATTTTAAAAATTAGATTGAAAGCAGTGATTTTTAAAGCATGTTATTTGCAAAAGAAAAAAAAAAACTAACTAAAAATACTGTCACATTGTATACAGGTATCTAAATAAACTGGTATGTTTCAAATAATGTTAAAAAACAATAATGGAGGTAAGGTAATCTTTCACAAATTAAAATTATGTTGACAAACATTTTTATAATTAGAGGTATGTTTTATAAGTTTAATCTTTTGCAGAAAGATTTTAAAGTCCACCAAAACAATTTTAAGTATGTGCAGGTAGGACAGTCAACTTTTAAAGGATTAATATAACTGTTTTTGTATTTAAATGTAGTTTTATTAAAGTCTCATGACAGTTGGTGGAATTTAGGCCTAATCTAAGTGAAAGCATGTGTAATTTTATACTAAATCATTGCTTAGGATAAAATTCTTTTATGAGGTTTTCGTTAATGTTACACACTATACTATTTTAACAAATAGGGTAGATGCACCAGTTTTGGCCACTGTACCAGTTTTGGCCACATTGGATCAATTTGTCTAATATTTAGCCTGTGAATTCATGCTAACAAATAATATGCATTCTTACACTTTAAGCAAACTCTCTTTTATCATTTACAATATCATTTGTTTATTTTTTGCTAAAATGTGACTTGAAAAAAAAATAAATGTGTGAAACTGCAGTGTGTGCTTACATGTATTAAGATTTTTGCTTAGCTGACAAGTTTTCAGAATCTTTCAACATTAGGCACTTATAGGTTTCTATTTGTTCTGAAACAAATTTCTATTAGGTTTTATGAGGTAAGCTTTCTCTCTACTGCAATTTTACATTTAAATTACTTATTTTAATAGTTTAATGGGGGGGTGGCCAAAACTGGTGCATTAAATTTGCTATATGTACCTGTTATGGCCATGGGGGTGGCCAAAAAGGGTACAACATATGTTCCAGTTTTGGCCACATGATTCATTATCATTATAGAGGGAATTTTCACCATTTAATAAATTTAAGAACATCTGGATAAATCAAAATCAATTTAGTTTTGTTTTATATAGTAATGGCTTCAATAAAAATAATAAAAAAAAAAAGCAAGGCTAATGGCAGTTCTATAAAAAAGATTTTGTTATTCTCTGTCGGCAGTTCTATAAAAAAGATTTTGTTATTCTCTGTCCTATAGATAATTCACTTTAGAAAGAAGGACATTGTGCTAGTCACTAAATAAAATATAGTATTGTGTTTATTTTTGATAAAGCAAAAGGGGAGGTGATATGTAATTTTTAGATATGATAAATAAACTAAAACATAAATTTTGAAAGATTTTACAACTTATAAATTAAAACGTTCAATAAAATTATAGCATGATTTAATTGCTTGTATTTTTCCTAAAGAAATGAAGACGTTCCATAATTTTTGCAATATTTCAGGCACGCGGATTTAGAAATACTAAATATTGTGAAAATCTTTACTAGAGACATCTAAATACAAGTAAGAATATATTTCACATTATTTAAAAAAAAGAGGATTCATTTTAACAAGTTTAAAAGAGATTCTGTGCTCTTAAAAAATGGCCTAGAGGGAACACTGCTCTAAGATAAGAAGTAAAATTAAGGCCATTCAAAATGTAATGCCAGCACTACAAGCTAGCAAAGTTTTGGATTAATCCGTTCTTGCCTTACATCAGAAGTTTGTAGGACGGACACCACTTTCCTCTAATGATGTTGAATCTCAAGTAGTAGATCTAGTCTAGATACTAGGAATTTAAGCTAAAAATCAATTAGAAAAGTGGATTTTAGATATTGTCAGAATACTATTTCCTATAAAAATGGAACAACTTTTAAGATTCTGTCCAGAAAATTGTAGCCGGTAAGATAGAAACTCCATTTCAAGATGGAAGACCAGGCATGAAATGGTATGATTCGCTTCTGAAATCGCACCCTAAAATAACTTGCAAAGAAGCAGGGTACATAAATAAGGCATAAGCTAATATAAATCAAAAGATAATTTCAAGAAGTATAACTTTTTGATGAAAATCAAACCAAAATCAGAAAATGCTTTCAAGAAATATAACACTTTGATGAAGATTCAAGTGTTCTAAACAAGCCACAATCCATGAATAATTATAAAACTGATTAAATAGTTAATCTTTATGTCCTATAGGTATTGTTGTCCCTTTTATTAATCAAATTTAAATATATTTTTTGTTTTTTAATTGAAACTTTCAGTTAAAATCAAAATAAGTATATTTTACTTGATGTTTTTATCAATTCATAAAGAAATTTGCAAAATTCTCTTAATATAGCAAACAAATATATGTGTGGTAAAATAGATGTTGCATAAAAATGCTTTATTTTTACTTATTATCAATTAAAATGTTTGTTAAACTACATGATATTGCAGTGGCCAAAACTGGTGCATAGAGATGGCCAAAACTGGTACAAATTGGAATAAATTACTTGATGAGTTATTACTCACAATCTAAGATATTCTGTAGAAAATCATTATAGCTAACAGAAAGACAATTAAATTTACTAAAGAATGATGTTATTATGATTTAATATGCTTAAATCGGTCAAGAACTGTAAAATTTCTATTTCGAATTTTCTCTAAAAGTGGCCAAAACTGGTGCATCTACCCTACATATATAGTGAGCTGTTTTCAGTTTCCCATGTCTGATTTTGAGTGGTACTTTAATAAAAAATCAACATTTAACGTTTGAATCAAATATTTATTTTTCATTATATTTTGTCTTTCATTTTTTAAATATTATATGTATGCATGTATTACATTATTTTCTCTTTTAATTTGCTAGTTGCTTTAGCTGCTACAGTTGATGATAGAAATGCAACAAGGATGGTGTGAATAGATGTTAATCAGTATTATCTGTTCATCAGCAGCATCAGTTATTGTCACTAACATATTGACGATCGGTACAGAAAGCAGCAAAGTCAACTAATTTCTAGTAGAGTTGCAGCTTGTTGGCTCCTTACTTCTGTGTTGGCCCGTTGGAATGCACCTGGGGGACTATTAGGTTAGAAACAATCTTTAGTCCTTTGGATGCAAACTTGCAGGCTAAAACACATTTTATATTCTGCATGGATGTGGAAGCTACGCTTGTTTTTTATTTTGCTGAAGATTACCTATATTTTGCTTTATTGCCTATCTTTATGAAAAGTAAGTCACTTTTTGCTTAATTTTTTTTTATTTTCTATTATGTGCAATGTAAGAGTAAATTCAATTTAATGTTTTCTGATTCAAGACATTAATTTTTAAGGGATTTAGTAATTATCAATTACGTAAATTAGAACAATCGCTTAGATTAAAATAAAGACTTTAATATAAAATTAGATTATTGGGTATTTTTTGGTTAGCCGCAGCGCCAGTGTTATATATACATACTGTATTTTATAGAAGAAACGCCGCACTCCTCAAATTGGTCTGAATAAGCCTAAAAATATCATAATCGCCGCATCCGTCAGAACGCTACTTTTGTAGACAGCGTCACATTGACCTAACTTTAATTAAAGTTTTCTGAGCAGTGTAGAATGCCTCGTTTTTAATATCTTAAGATATCTGAAGTTTTACTTAAAATATTTAAATCCAATTTTAAATATTTTTATGAATTTTAAAATTAAGGAAACTCAGTTGCTATTTAAAAAAAAATCGTAAACGCCGCACTTGGAAAAAAATTAACTTTTAAACTTGTAAACGCCGCAGCGTTTCTTCCATAAAATACAGTGTTGTATTTACTTACACACACATATATATATATATTATACATATGTAACACTGGCACCCGGCTAACTGATTATTGTTTAAGGAAACATGCTAATATAAACAAGCATTAAAAAAAAAAAAAAAAAAAAAAAAAATTAAAGCATCTTTTTATTAGACTACTCAAATAGAACAGAATATTTATAAATAATGTGGAGGTGAAAACAAATTATAAAAGCATGTGGCATTGACAGAAATATTCTGTTCTTTTCCTTTAGATGGATACCACTTTGCGTTAAGTGTAGTAAATGTTGGCTCAGAATTTGCAGACATGTATAAAAGGCTGTACAATCTATTAATATATCATGCATTCACCATTTTTTACTTTTGGTTGCAGATTTTTTAATTAATTTTCTTTCACTTTAGGAACCTGTTCTAAATGTAAAAATGTCCTCATAAAGAAAAAAAAAAACTGCAAGCAAAATTAAAAAAATAAAAATCGAATGTAGAAATTTACAGCTATCCGATGACAAAAAATATATATATATTGAAATGTAAATAATATTTTTTTAAGAATCTTCCCATAGGTTTAACATTAGCTTGTGAGTGTCTTTGCATGAAAGGATGGAAGCCTTAGCCTTATTGATCATACTGATGAATTAAAAGAACTAAGAAGAATGAAATTAAATTTTGCAACTCTTAATAATTTAAAAAGAAATGGATGGAGTGCAAAGTCTTTTTTGCATATTTTTAAGTTTAAGAACTGAATTTTTTTAAAACAAGACTATACTCTTCTAGAAAAAATTCCTTGAATGTAGAATTAAACCATTTCTTTCATTACAGTGTTTATTTTTCATACCATTTAAAATATTTTCATATTATAGTATTTTATAAATAAGAATAATACATATATAGATATCTAAATTATCATAACATGTTTCTTTAGATCGAAGACATCCTCTTCTTCGAAGAGGAAGTATATTCTTTTTACATTAAAAAAAATTCCTTTTTATAATCTAGAGGACAAGCGAATACAAAAGTACTATATTATTATGTTTTCCATTATTCACAAAACCAATGAATGAGGAAATACCTTTTAATTCTTCTGCTCCTTAGATTCATAAAATGTTTAGAATACACTCCCTCCCCTCCCTCATGAGAAAAAAAAAAAAGCTATGCCCTGCTTCTAGCAAATTTTTCTCTTCTGATGCGCATTTTCGCCGATCCCAACCGTTATAGCAAAAATGAGAAACAGCGCATGCGTGGGGACTTTGATTGAAATTCACTTACTAGGAAACAAGTATGTACAAGGTTACCAGTTTGGCGCTTTTATCATATCAGGCGTGACATTTTCATTCCATCAACATTTTTTTCAGTTGATTAGCAAAACTTTCTGTAAATGTTGTAGCAAGCCAATGGCTTATAATAAATAAAAATACCTCTACTGTGAATTATATATATTTACTCTTATTGTTTAGTTATTTTAATACCTGCAAAATATATTTTGAAATAATTAAAGGTAATTTGGTGAAAGTTTATGTAAAGTTTTATTAATTTCAACAGAAGGAACCGCATATTATTTAATAAAATTAATTGATTAAATGCACAACTTTATTTAATAAACTATTTTCATTTGTTTTGTAATTTCCTATGTCAATTACATTATTATTTTATTTTTATTGACAAACAACACTGCTTTAGAAATAGCTTCATGTGATTTTCTTAAAACATTTAATACTAAAGCAATTACGAAATTATTTAATACTCAACAAATAAAGAGTAAAATTTTGCAAATGAGCTTATCAATGAGTAATTTAAACGGATTATTAATAAAAATGTAGCTGCAAATATATATTAATCTTATTTTTATTTTTACTTCATATATTTATTTTTTTTAGCATAAAGTTAAAAATATATTCTTAAATCTTGTATTTTCTGCTGCCAAAATAGTATATTTTTAAAGAAACATTATTAATTTATTTTAAGCAGTACATATAAATTTAAATGTAATAGTTTATGATTTTTACAAATTTAATAATGTATTATTTTTTTTTTACAATTCTATTCTACTTTATGTTATTTTACTAAATATTAAATACATTTTTTATTGAATATTATTACTATGGCCTTCCTTTTTAAGTGCAACTTCTTGTAACTGTTTTTTTTTAATTGAGTTATAAGCAATTAAAAGCTATCTATTCAGATAATTACAAAATTCTTTTAATAACCAATTTCGCTTAAATCACTGGACACAGATGGCAGCGCAGTAATTTTTTTCACTCTTTATGGAAGTAAATTATTCAGTTTTGATCTTATTTACCTTTTTAATGATAAAATATATATTTTTTAATTTTTTAAATATTTTAATTTTAACTATCTGTCTTTGCTTTTTGTGTGTGTGTGGAGGGGGGGGGGGGGGGGGTGGATATTATTTGATCCAACATCAATATCATTTATACTTCTTTAGATTTTTTTCAGTTAATGATTAACATGATATGATGTTTTTGTCACATTATAATTATGGTGTATAAAATTAATAAAGAATTTATATGAAACTGTTTTTCGGGATACATTCAAATAAATAGTAGTCTTATCTTATATTGGTGATCTTTCTCTTTTATTTCACTCCATATACAAATTGTACCTTAATGTTATGTAACATCATACATTTATCAAAAAATAAAAATTACTTTGCAAAGATATAGATTATTATTAAGAGTTTTTTAAATTTAAAATAGAGTTCATTTTAGTTATACTATTATCAAATTAAGTTATAATACACATTAATAATTAGATAATTAACTATTTATAATTAATAAATAAAAACAATGTTTACATATTCCAAATAGCTAATTAGATTTTAATATTTTGTTTTCAAATTATTTATTGATAATATATTATTATGTAATTTCCATACAATTTATAAATAATTATAGCATATTTGAATATGAAATAATAGAATATTGAATATAGAACATTTGCTAAAGATAAATTATTATATTTAGTAATTTATAATTATCAAATTATTGTTGTTATTATATTATAAAATTAAACATGTCTCTGTAATTTATGGATAATTGGTTTGATAATAACAAATTATTAAAAATAATGATACAATAATATTAATACTTATATTATTATCAAATTATTATTATTATATTAGTAATGTAATACTATCCATATATTTCAATAAATGAAATTTTACATATCAATATTTCATTGAAAATTAATGATAATTTATGATATATATTTATAAAACATCATCTTTAGACAATAAAGAAGACAACATTTATTATGAATTACACCTGTTTTACTTATAATGAAAATATTTAATGTTGATAATAAGTAAATACTATAACATTATAAAAATATCAATAATGATCAAATATATTATTTTTATCATTAGTTTTTATCATTAGTAAACCATTTAATGATTAAAATAAATATATATATAGATTTAAATACTACATAACAACTTTTTTTTTTTTTTTTTTTTTTTTTTTTACAAAATATTTTAAAATTTGTTTCTAAAAATAATAATAGTTAATAAAAAAAATTATAATTATATAATTAAGATAGTATTTTAATATTTTATAGTATGTATTATAAAATATCTCTCTATAACATATCTTGTAATATTATAAATTTATTTATCTAATATAGATAATATTTATTATAAATAGCATCTCTTTTTTATTTGTAATGATACAACAATAATATCTGGTAATATTTAATTACAATACGTTAATAATGATAAAAAAATAAATATTATAAAATAGAACATTCTGTCAGTAATACTAAAATATTTCAATAAACTATTTAAGTATCTTTGTGTGAATAAACCAGGAAACAGATTTAAAATATACTATAAATTAATATTGGAGATTTAAGTCGCTAGATTCACAAAAAAGTAAAATAATCATAAGAAAATCTCAAGTCCTAAAACACCACTGTCAATCTAATAATAATAATAATATAGTTGTTGTTGTGGTTGTTAATTACCAGTTTAGATTATGTGTAAATTATATCTAGAAGTAGTTGCGATATTGAGAAAAATGTTAAATTATCAAACATAACAATTTATTATCTAATATAGGTAATATTGTTACTTATTTATAAATCACATTAAAGTTGATAACAGAAGAAAAAGAGTCAAAACTGTTTAAGAAAATATTTTAGTCATTTTTGACAGGAATATACGTATATTGTTCAGGTAAATTCATTATAAATATCAAATCAAATAAGTTTACGTAAGCTCTACACCGTATCACCGTTTCACAGTAACAAGACATTGAAATATTTTCGAACGCCAAAAAGTAATCGCCAATTTATTATGATGACATGGCAACCTCGGTAAACCCTGTACAAGTTTTCTAGCAAGAGAATTTCAATCCAAGTCCCCACGCATGCGCAGTTTCAAATTTTTGCTATAACGGTTGGGATCGGCGAAAATGCTTCTGATGCAGGTGAGATATTTTTCCAAGTATGAATGATACCAGTGTTGTACAGTGCTGCCATCTCTTAATTGATTTTAGCATTATTTTGAATTTTATGTACTGTAGCATGTTGTTATGTACAAACTATGTCATTGAGCTGTTTTTTTCCATTTTTTTTTGCAAACGCAATAGATCTTTCAGAAATGAGTGTCAAAGTGGGTGTTTTGAACCGAATTTCCATGCGAAGGGAGAAAGAGCACTCAAGAGCGGGTGAAAAACGGGTTTGTCACGTGATCGAATTCGCTTATAACTCAATAGGTAATGGATGGATCCAAAAATGGAAAAACAGTTCTATTCCAAATCATTTCCATAGCCAGGCTTTCCAATTTTATACGTTTCCGTTAAAAAATGAATTTTTAACTATGTCAAAACGTTTTGCGCTTGTTGAGCAGAGCAGTTAAGAACAGCCTTAAACTAAAGAAAACCAAAAGCAGAAAAGATTCTAATGAAGCTATAAATAACTTCTCTAAATTATACAGTTTATCTTTAAATAGCTTTTATAGTAAATATTGTCTCACATAATTATCAGTTCTACATTCTACATTTAAAAATTCAGCTTGAAATATAAAGCTTGGAAAAGACTTTTTTACAGAAGGTGGGGAAGCTAAAAACAGCCTGCCAAAGCAAAAGTTCTTAACTACAGAATGGCACAATCAATAACAGTTAAAAAATTCATTTACACTTGTTTTGACTGAAAATATCAAACTTCATGATATTTTGAAAATAAATATCAGATATATATCATGTATACGTCAAGATATATATCCATCGATATATATCACCGAACCCCAGGGACCTGGAGCTGGAGCTCTAAATTTTCCCCTGCTCCAGGGCTCCTTTAGTTTTTAATATTCCTTTAAATCTTTTTTTTCAGCCTTAAAATATTTTAATTTCATCGTTATTCAGTATTTTAATTATATCATTTTTTGAGTTTTTTGTTTTATTAGAGATGGAAAACTTCTCACAAAAACATGGTAACACTACTTCACTTCTTTCTACTTGAGCTAAGTGACAAAACTATTTGAAAACAAATATGGCCGCCTGTTGTTTACATGTGTAGTTGTACAATTTTGGTTGTTTGAAAAGTGTGGAAGAATTTTAAGATTTTTCTGTTTAAAATTCCACCAAACTTTCTAGTTTAAAAGTAAAAGCTAAAAGATGTCATATTTTCTGAACATGCATTTCAAGTTTGATGAGAAGAAAAATACATTTTGTCAGATCTTAAATGAAGGTAAAGAAGGGAGAAAGAATTTGTGAGCAAAAAATTAAATGTGTAAATTAAAATCTGTAACTCAAAAGCGCGAAGTCGGAGAAGTTGCCGGAGCCACAGTATTTTATCCAGGAGCAGAGCTGGAGCCTCAAAAATTGTTCAGCTCGTCACTGCTGAACACAATTCAATATCTTTTTCTTGTTAAATCCACTGTTTACTTTAGTAGAATTCATTTGTATTTTTTTAAGAAGTGTGAGCTGTATTATCATTAAACTCTGAATTTATGTCTTTTAATTATTAATTAACTTATTTAACTATTAATCTTTTTACACTATTTTATTTAACTTGTAAATATGTCAAGCTAGAATTATATAATAGATTTTTTACTCACTTCTTGATAGTCCAGAATTACAAAAAATATGTACAGAAGTGTGCTTCTGAAGATAATAATATTTTAAGGAACTTTATTGTAATATAAGAAAAGAATTTTATGGCATTTTTGAGTTAGCCACAGGTGATAAATCATCAAACATTCTTTATGGTTACAAATTACAACAACAACAGAGTTAATTATGCTCCAAACAACACACTAATAAAATATGCCAATTGGCTGTGAAATAGTAACAACAAAATATTTTAAAACTCTTAATGGTAGAAAATAAAATGTAAATAAAAAATAATGAGTAATATGTATTTTTTTAAATCTGCTTTTATCAATTAATAGCTTAATATTAAGTAAATTATAAGTTAAGAAAACAATTTAAAGATTCTGAATACATAGTTTTAAAAATGCTTTTTTCCCTTTTTCCTGTTGTCATATCTGAAAAAAAAAAAAAAAAAAAAAAAAATAGAGAGCAAGTGTAATTTTTTTAAATAAATTCGGCAATTCATGCTTTCTTATCAAGTGTAAATCAAACCGGTGAATTTTCAATAATTAGAGTCATGCCAAATTCATGTATTGTAACAAGTTTTTTGGACCAACATGATTTGCAGTCTTGAAATTAGACATGATTTTTATAAATATTGAATGCTTTAGGGGTGGTGGTTAAAGAAAAAAAACTATTTTTGATACTTGTGTATTATTCGGTCCAGGTCATACTCACTGTGCCAAAAATATTACAGTAACCTCTTATTATTATATACTTTATTTTCATTTTAAGTTCATATTATATAGTTGCCATATTAAAGGCGATGACAAAAATATTTATATACATATAACTATATAATATGATATAGCATACTATATATATACATGTATAGACATAATATATTATATTCATTCTGGTGAGCATAATTAATCGCTCAAAATAAAACTACCATCGTTAATATCATTTATTGCTAAAAACCGTCATTTTGATGTTATGTATTTAATAGATGTATACTAAATTGCTGTTTTGTATTATTCCAGTTTGCTTTTATATTATTTATTCTTTTTAACGATATTTTGTATTAAATTACCATTTTGAACAACATGGACAATTGACAATGATAAACAAAACTGGCAATTGACAACCATTTTTGGAAATCTCTTTACCTGGCCCGGATAAGTAAATATCCTGGCCCGAATAAACGCAAGTACCCTATTTTTACTTTTATACTTGTCCAGTAACAACACAACAACTTTTTTCATATTTTAATTTTCAAACTAGCTGAGAGATAATAGAATGTGTTTTATTTGCATGTTATGGATGGAGAGATATTGAATAGTGTAATCCTTGTTATGCCGTTTGATCCTGTTGAGACACATTCACAACACTTTTGGGCACTTTATGTCAGCCAAGCACATCAGATAAATCATTAAATATCGTTCCTACAGGAATTATTAATTTCTTTTGAAATATAAAATTTTCATTCATTTCATAAAAAAAAAAAAAAAGAATAAATTAAATACAACAAACCAAAATATGTATTTCAGCATCAAGGCGTTGTTTCTAAGTCACACAAATGAAAAATAAAAGGGTCTATTGCTGAAAGGAAAAAATATTGCAAGATTTACACCCAACTAACATTGAAGTATCCTTTTTATGACCTACTGACAGAACCAGGGAATTGCTCAAGGCAAACATTGTGACTCCTTCACGAAATTCTCCTAAATAAAAACAGAAACTCTTCACAAAATTATTTTCCATAAAAATGACTTCAAACTATACGGAAAAAATTGTAAGGATTTAAGATGAGGGTAATTTGTAAACAAAACAAACTCACAAGAAAATTAAACTTCAGAAAGAGGGGGAGGGAAAAGGAATTTTAAATGCCAGATTTTTTGTTACAAAAGTTTATTTTTCTCAAATCTATAATAAAAAAAAACGGGTACCTACACATGAAAGAAAAAAAACTGCCATTGACCCCTAATGTAAAATTATAAAGTAAAATTTACAATTTTAAACATTTATTATGGTTATCTATAATTTATTTTGCCCTTTTTCTGTGAAGTTCTTTTTTTACATACAAAAAGTAGATGTGTACCTACATTGGATAATTTTAATTGTAATAATGATATAATAAGAGAAATATCCATTGTGTTTAAATATCAGTGTCATCGCCAATCAAATTATTTGCCTCTAACACAGGATATTAATACAGCCTGATTACTTTTATAAAGTGCTAATAACTGAAGAGCTTAGATGATAAAAGCAGTGTATGACATTTAAAAAAAAAAAAGGAAAAGAGTTGATCATGTGATTGAAGATAATCAATGATCCTCTACCATCTGTTAAATTACTATTTGAAAAAAAAAAAAAAAAAAAAAAAAAAAAAAACAATACTCACAGAGATTTTAATTGATAAAAGAGGCATTTGACAGTAAAAACATTGTAATTATCCAATTTATTAGTTGATTTTCTGAAAGTATCAACACCTTTATCAATCGAGCTCTTCAAATGATAAAATTAAATATTTACCCAGGGCAGGCACTACACATTTTGCTAACTCTTCTAATACGATAATGTACTTATAACATAATATAGGAATCAACCAACACATATTTAATTAAAATGTACTTTGAAGCAGCCTCATGTACAATAACAATTTTGGGTAAAGTATTTCACTCATCACTGTATCTCTGAAGTGAAAAATTACCTCTGAGTTTTAAAATTAATCATTAAAACATTATGATTTATTAACACAGTAATTTTTAAATAAAAACAATATTTTATTTATTTCAGTGTATAACTGCACTGCCACAAAATACATATGTACAAATAATGAGCACAGCACTGAAATGAACATCAGAAACACATATTTAGGCTTTTAATTTGACATGAGAAAAGCTAAAAAATAATTTTAGATGCGAGCTATATGGTATCAAAACTACTGACAGATATAATGACCTTCTGGATTATTTCTAAATCTTTAGATTCACGAGCATCATTATTTAAAAAATTATTGTTTGAATCCACAGAGTAATAATAAGTTTCGTTGATTTTTTATTATGCATAACAAGAGCTTGTATAGACATTGATTTGTGAGGCATTATTTTCAAGACCTTTTAGCGGCGAAAACCCGTCAAAATTTGCGATTATGCTCTATACAAAGTGTTTGCTTTTGTTTTTTATTGAACACATACAACTTGTGTGCTGACATCAAATATTTGCTACTGCCATGAGCATATAATCGGATGCTACATAGTAGAATTCAGTATCATTGGATACTACATTCCTATTGGTCGAACTCTGATGCGTAGGGGTTTTAATTTTTGGCGCCCGATTGCTTGCTTGGCAATTTGGCGATATATTTTTTAATGCTCTGTCGTTCGTTAGCAAAGTGTCTTTCACTGTTTATGTTTTCTGTGTATAACCGATCTGCTCCACGTGGTTCTCGTTCTTTCGATAGAAAAATTAGCATTAGTTAGCATTTTGTATATAACATTATTATTTCTTCAATGTTATAAAAAGTGTAACGTTCTGAGGTGTTGTATAACAGGTGAAATGGATTTATCACCTGAACACTATACACAGTGGTGTAGTCCTGGAAAAAAAAGTGGGGGGACGCTCATAGTTTCGGACATTAGGGTCTATATCACACGCAAGGCAAACTTTATTTTGAATCTTTCTTTTCATTTTCAATTGCAGGGAAAAGTAATTGAAAAATTTAAATTTTAATTTTAAAATTAAATTAAAATTAATTTAATTAGTTTCTTTTGGACACTAATTAGCTTGCTATAGAATTCAAAAATTTAAAACCTTATTTCATGGCTGAAATTTTTTGGAATAGAATTCGTAATTCAGTAACACTGATTCAGACAACGAAATTTTTATTAGAATTTGTGTTGCATTATTTATTTTGGAAATAGTTATAAAATAACTGTTTTCCACTGAGAACATTGAAAATTATTGCATTTTTACTTTATGGTTAGTGTAAGGAATTTATTGTAATCATGGAAAAGAAAAATAAGGCTGTGAAATTTTGGTACATCTTTACTTTTTGGAGCCCCCTGAATCCATTTTGCCTATTTTTACAACTATGCATGTGCGTATACATGTGTGTATGTTGGTATTTCCTTTGTCTTTTTTTCTCATGTGTGTTTGAACGTAATAGCGCTCAAACGGTGTTTTCGACTGGGCTCAAATTTTTCAAGATATACATGATGAATAGACTATTTAATATTCTGAGACTATATGCCACTGTCCGAACTCTAATTTGGAAGAAATTCGACGCGGTTTTTGCATCTAGGCAATTTTTAAACGAACTTTTGACCAGAAATAACAAATAAGTACTGTTTACGTGAGAAAAAATATCTAAAAATGTGACCAAGGCTGAAGATAATCAATAAATAATGCTTTTTATTGGCCCGAAGAATACGTTTAGTACTCAAATGCTGACCCAAATCGAATTTTTAAAAAAAATATATGGATTTTAAAGAGTGGAAATAGATAAATATCCTTTTACAGAACATGTCCAAAAATTGCGTTTCATCAAGATTTCTTTAAAAAAAAACTTGAAATAGAAACTTTAAATTAGTAACTATATGTTACTGCTAATGTGTAAATGCAATACTTGAAATTTTTTTTCTTCGAAAACTAGGGGGCTCTGCCCCCTACGAGCTACGCTCGTCAACCCCCCGTTCAGACACCGCAGACTCTAACAGCACGCTAATTTGATCGCCTTTAAAAAGATTTCGGAAGATTGAATTATAATTTGAATCTGACAATTATAATCTGACGTAATTTTCACCCAAACTTTTCTTTCTCTTTTTAATATTCACGTCAAAATACTTTTGTTAGAAATGAAATATTATGATCATCTTAAAATGTCAAGTAAATGTCTCGCGCAATTTTTAAATTAAAACTGTTTTGCAATATTATTTTTTGTTCATTTTACGTAATAAGTGTAATATGACGTAAATTCTCCTATTTAGGACTTCTTACGCATGTTACTGAATTTATTATTTTACAATATTTTTTCTCATTTAAAATTCACGTGTAACTATAGTTTTTATGACGTAATTTTCAATGGGTTCCTGCTTTTTATATTTTTTGTTTATAATAGTCACGTGTAAAATAAATTTTTAATTTGAAGCAAACATTACTGTTTGCGCTGTTTATACAGTTGGCAACAGTTTAAATTAATACAATTTTCTAAAATTTGTAAAAACTATCTCTCGAAATGCTGAAAATTTGAATTTAAAATAGAAATAAAACCTCAAAAAATTATTCAAATTAAAAAACTAACTGCAATCTGCACACCGGGAAATTCTGACGCATAAAATGATCTAAAAATAATTAAATTCCTATGTACAGTTTTTGCTCGATTAAAACTTTTTTAATGGAACGATTTTGTCCAGCTTTGGCATTAAATATCTCTTAAAATAATTCTTCGATTTGAAAACTGTCTGCATCAGCGCGTTTATCAAACATTTTTCTATAATACTACCGATTTTCATATTTTTGTATGCAACAGTTTTTTTAATATTAACGAAGAAAGACCTCCAGTCACAAAAAATTCAAAACCGGCGGCGGCGGCGGTGACAGCGGTAGTAACTTTTTTTTTAGAATAGAGAGATTAGAATTTTAACGGTGTGAAACGCGGAAAGAAGATTCTAAAATTTTAGTTTATCACGAAACTCAAGAAACGTAAAACATAGCACTTATATATTTTCAGGACTACTGGCTTAAAACTTTTTTTTTAATTAGACCAATGTCAGACGGGCGTCTTTTCTACTCAAAAAATCGCCATGGAATGAGGAAAAAAGTTAAACTCAATGAAAATCGCATTAAAAATCACTAAAAATTCAGAAATCGCAGAGAAAAAATTTACTACATTAAACTACCAGAAAATTGAAACCGAATGACAAAAAATCGCCTGAAAACCCAAAAAACTCAAAAATTGTATTAATAATTAACAAAAAAAAAAAAAAAAAAAAAAAAAAAAAAAAAAAATCAAAAATCACGGTATGAATTCCGAAAAATATTTATTGAAAAGAGGACGAAATACGTTAAACTGCAGTAAAAGATTGGAACAGGTAAAAAAACTTTAAAATTCGCATAAAAAATTGTGAGAGATTCAAAAATCACTACTCGAATTCCGAATAAATTTTATTGAAAAGTGGAAAACATTTACTATAATGGGACTAAAAAATTTAAACGGGATTCCTTTTACTAATGTGGAAAAATCACGGCGAAATGTATAAAAATCGCTAAAAATTCATAAAAATCACAAAAGACAAAATTTATTAAAGTGGGCTAAAACATTGTGTCGCGGAATGAAAAAAAAAAAAAAAAAAAAAGGTAAAAATCAGCAGAAATTACAATCTGAGAACGCAATCGTGAAAGGACGAAATCTATTACATTAGGGCTAAGAATTTGAAACCAAATTCCTTTTTCGAATGTCATAAAATTGAAACGAAACGCGAAAAAAAAAAAAAAAAAAGCTGAAATTCGCATAAATAATTCTCCAAAAATAAATCGCTGTACAAATTCTAAATAAACTTTATTGAAAAAGTTTGAAGACAAAATTGGCTACTATTGGACTAAAAAATTGAAACTGAATTCCTTTTATTAATGTGAAAAAAATCACCGTGTACGGTAAAGAAAAAAAAAGTAAAAAATCGCAAAATAATCAAATTAAAAAAATCCGAAAACTGGCTTCGAAGTGCATAATTTTAGGCATAAATGTACATCGCCTCCATCTTGTAGCTGTATGTGCAGCAGTCTTTTCAGCACATGGACCACACAGACCAAACACTGTCTTTATTATTATAGATTTAGTTTTGTTTTCGATTTTGATGTAGAAGCATATCCCTCTATTAAAGGAAATCTTAATTAGAATTTATTCTTGTTTTTGTTATACTTCTTAAATATTTTTTATCAGAAGAAAGTATTGGAATCTTTTTGATGGATTTTAGGTTTACCATACGTCAGGGCTTAATTTGCGCCGGAGCCCACCGGAGCCGGGCTCCGGTACTTCTCTGGTTTTAGTAAATATTTAAATATTGGTCGGAATTCACCGGAGCTCATAAATACAGGGCTCCGGAGCCCAGTTCAGTAGTACTTCGGAAAAACCGAAGTCTAAATTACTTTTTCCTTTCCTTCCCATCTCCAAGCTTTTGCATTCTTTTTTACCCAAACAATTATACATGACGTAATGTATCGCACGCGTGAAGATATGCGATGGAGATAAACGGACTCAATTTTTATATCAGTTTTTGGGCTTGGACTGACTCGAGCTCAATCTGTATTGCAAGTAAAATTTTATTTATTCATGTATAGAAAAAAAACTTTTCCTCCTTTAAAAATACGTATTATGTTTTATTTCAAATCATTTTAATGCTATTTTGACCAAAATGAAGGGGAAACAGAAACGTGTGTTTTTATTTCAAATTTATGTAGGTGACGACAATTTTGTATAAAAGCATCGATTCTTTCCGATAACGATGTCGAATTTTTGATTTAATCTGATTTTCAGGGACTCACAACAAAAGATTGCTATGTGAAAGGAATCGATTATAGTTTAAGATATGCACCTTTTATAAGAAATTGTAAAACATTGTTCCATTCTTCAGCATATAAATATTAATTTCTGTAAATTTCATTCATTTTTTCTTAAAAATGCGTAGCTGAAAACTATCCTTTTTTTTTTTGTGTTAATGCTATTTCCTAATCATAATTTTTACCATATTTAATCGCAGAATTCTGCAATGAATTAACTTTAAAATTACGCAAAGATTTACTGTTCAGAAGGAGTGATAACAAAAAAAGTGGAATAGTTGGCAGCTAAGCATATGCCTATAGATAGATAGATTTAAAATTTTAATTTTGCTAAAGAAAGAAAAAAATGCTTTAATTTTTTCAAATAATGTACGGAATATAAATATGCAGATTGGAGTGACCGGGGGGGGGGGGAGGGGGAACGGTACTATTGTTGTCCCGGTACCGCAGAATATTAGGGCTCCGGTACTTTTTTTGATAGAAATTAAGCCCTGCCATACGTTTTAGGTTGATCTGAATATAATTTGACAATTTTTTGAAAATTCCTCGCTGGATACATATTTTGTAGCCTAGCCACCCTATTCCAAAAACTGAAGCATATAATTTAATCAAATATCATATTTAATTAGACCTTAACACATACAAGTACTAATCAGGTTTTGGTGTATATGGCCCAACAGGTGGCATTGCTATGTTGTAATTTTCACAATTCACATATCTATATCTCAGCATCTATGGTATGAAATTTCATCAAATTTCACATTCACTTAACCCTCGACATAAATTGATGCTGATTAGATTTTGGTGTATTTCGCCCAACAGGTGGTACTACTGTGTCGCATTTTTAACGATTTCCATCATAGTCTGATTTCCGCATGTTTGGGATGGAATGTCATCAAATTTAATATGAAAGTTGATTATGAATAACTGTTTATTCAATATTGGTTTTGATCACTCTACAGAGTGCTTTGCCATACTATGCTTTTCCTGATGAACATCATAGCTTATCTCAGATTTTGTGTAGAAAGTAACTAAAATTTAAATTAAAATTTTTAATGTTTAAGGTTAATAATTAACAATATATATGTTAAATTAATTTAAAAATTTAATATTCAACAATTTGAATTAAAAGTTCGTACTTCTTTAACGACAATTATGAAAGTGAACGCTCAATATTGAACACTTTCTATCTTCTTGCAATAGAATATTTAAGTATGTTTAAATAAAGCTGTGTACATTGCTTAATAACTATCTTTGTAAAGATAACGAATTGACATATTTTCTAGGGTATTTTTAAAAAAATTGCTTACATATTTAGAAAAACTCGATGCAGCATTTTTTGACAATTGGCCTCTTTTAGTCCCCCTTTTTTAATATACCCAAATGGTTCCTTGAAGTCCCTTTTTTAAATAAAATGACCCCATTCATACTTTTGGGGGACTAAATTGTGTTGGGAGCCTTATAATATAATCGGTACATGTTTCACACTTAACCCATAGATGGCAATGTGATGGGTTTTTTTGTCTGGCCTTGTAATTGTACTTATAAATGTTTCGTTGCACCGTTTTCCATAGTATTGTTTTCCATAGTTTTCCATGCAATTCAAATAATTATCGTGGTGTTTGGAAATATTTTTTAATGTCCCTGTAAACGAATGATAAATGCTATTTCCGATAGGGAACATGTAACGAATTTCAAATGTCATTTTTGTTATATTTAAAATATTATAACTTCGTTAATGTCTATTTCAAACAATTTCTGCCAATAAAGCGTAACATGAAACAACGCTCTTTTTGTTTTCGCGTAAACGAAATACTGATGATATACACATCATTTACAATAGTGATGTACTACACTGAACCTCAAAAATATACATAAAATTTTTCCGCAATACAAACTTATGAAAGTTAAAATGTGAATAGGCGAAACAGCACAGTAAACACTTTCAACTTTGTTGAAAAGTATTAAAAATCAATACCTTATTTCTAAAATTATTAATTTATTTGTGAGTTCATTAAAAGAAAAAATAATAATAAGTGTCCTCCCGCGTCTCTAGCGTCCCCCTTGAAAATATAAAGTAAGGGGACGCTCGAGAAAAAATAAAAAAGTGAGGGGACGCCGTCCCCCCGCGTCCCCCCTCGACTACACCACTGACTATACATATAAAGAATTACTTCCTGACGGGACTTGTTTAATTTTTATTAAAGAAGTGAGAGACAAGCTTTCAGCAAAGGTAAGGCACATTTGATAATATTTAAATTAGATAATTGTATATAAATTAATATATATTAAATATAATTTATTTAGCCATTTAGTACTGAAGAATATGGAATTGCATTTCTAAAATTTCTTATTAAAATAAAAAAAATTACCTTTTTTATCGTATTAGTTTATCCATAAACTACATCAAGATGTAAGCATATTGAATGTAGTAATATATACATACATTATTTTATGGACATATTTTTTAAATTTCTATCAAACAATTTCATAATTAATAGGCATTTATTTACTGCTTAATATTTTTATTTTTAAGAATAATTTGTTTTGAATATTTTTTTTTCTTAAAAAACAATAAGAGTAGTTGCATTTGAAAATATTATGATATTAAAAAGAGTTTAAAAGAGAAAAACTGTTTTTTTTTTTGTGTGTGTGATAAGCTTAAATATATCACTATTTTATTCTGCAGTTTTTTTTTCTTTTCGAAAAAACAAAAAATAATCTATAATAAGAATGCTACATCTTCTTCATTACTAACTGTTCTATTCTATTTGATTGATAAATGTTGATAATAAGTTAGCATTTATCTATTCTATTTGATTGATAAATGTTGATAATAAGTTACCATTTATTTACGTTTAAATTTTCTTACCTTCACAAAAAAGCTATTTCATTCATACATTTCAAAAGTTTCATTTATCATTATAGGTTAGATGTGCCAGTAATGGACACCCTTAAGGAATTCCTTATAAAATTATTTTTTTTAATAGTTATTATATTTCAGTTTTTTTTTTTCAATATTACATTAATCTATCAACAATATTATACATTCTTATAGTCTCATTTCCCAATATGAATCGAAATTTAATTTTAAATAACAGAAATATATTAAAACACCCAAAAGCCCAGTAATTCCCTCTGTTTCAGTAATGGACACCACATAAAAAGTAATAGCTAAATATAATTGTTTTTGACTGTATTTAGAACCAGAATTTAATGAAACAAAATAGTTATTTTCAAATAAATTTAATAATTAGGATACCAGTAATTAATAAAATATTTGTGATAATCATTTACTGTTTGCATTAATTATTGTAATTATCAGAAGATCAATGTTTTAATTATTTTAGATGGGTAGTTTAAAATACTAAATATCAGGCAGTTACAGCTATCAAATTATTGAAACAGCAGGGGATTTAAAAGATAATTACAGACTTGCCAAGTCTCCTGATTTTCACATCTTTTCCCATACTCCTGATTTTTCACTTTTTTTTTTTTTTTTTATTTTATTATCTTATCCTCCAATGTATTGCAATTCGGGGATAAAAAATCCAATTGTTCTTTAGTACAACTGATCAGTAGTATTTTATGTGATAAATTACACTATATTTGTTATGAATTATGACTCTTTAAGGCAGGGCCGAAACTAGCCTTTTTTGCACCCGGGGCAAACATGGATTTTGGCGTCCCCCCCCCCCTCTCTTCCACAAAGTATATTTACAAAGAGAATTTTACTAATTTTATAATAGACGACTTATTTTAAAATTTACAATATGTAATAATAAAATACATAATACTCAACTACGTAATCTACAGTGGCAGATCCAAGGGGGAGGTCCCTCTGAACATCAACAAAAATATTCTGAAGATCATTTTTTAAATGACATATTCAGTAGAGTCCCGATTATCCGTCCTGCCTAACCGAGTTTCTGCTTTCACCAAGTTATTTTCTTCTGATAAACTCATGGCTTCCATTATTATGAAACAGCCATTATAAATGAAGTGTTAGGTGAAGATGAAAGAGCAGCCGTAAAAAGTTAGAACTCTGATTTTCTGGTCCAAATGGGGAAAAAAAAATGGCCATAATTTTTTTTTTCAAAAATCTTATGGCCATTTTTTTTTTTCCCCCATTCAGACCAGAAAATCAGTTCTAATTTTTTACGGCTGCTCTTTCATCTTCACCTAACACTTCATTTATAATGGCTGTTTCATAGTAATGGAAGCCATCAGAAGAAAATGATCCTTTCCAAAGGTATAATCTTCATTTGGCGCCCAGGGCACATGCCCCCCCCCCCCCCCTTAGTTTCGGCCCTGCTTTTTGACTGCTACTATGGACAGGTTTTGATTAATTAACAATAATTTGTCTTGGGAGCTTCACTACAGATTTATCTGTTTATGAAGAAACAAAATTTCTTCCTGTAATATGTAGATCCAGTATGTAAATCCAATTTTGATAGTGTATTTGCTGCTATTAGTACCTATTTAAATTGAATAAGTTTTTTTTCTTCTAAAGAAACAAAACCTCTTATAAATAATCACAACTTTAACCATAATTTAGTTATTATTTCATGCTTCATATTTTTCTACTTTTTTCTTGCCACTTTTTAAAATCTCTAAGTATTACAATTAGTACAAAGTAAACATACAGCTGAAAGTTACATGTTTTGCTTTTACTATGAATTAATTTATCGAGTTGTAATAATTTTATTAAAATACATAGTTTTAGAACACTATATTGCTTTAATGACAAATGTTACATAAAAAAAATATCACAGTATCCAAAAAAGTAAAAAAAAAAAAAAAAAAAAAAAATGGTATTTGTTCGTTAAGCCTAATAGTGTAACTATTTTACCCTGTATAAGTTGTTTTTCTCAATAAAAAAATAATTTTACATTATTATCTAATAAAAAACACAGCAAGATAATTCTAAATAAATGGTTTATGCTATACAATTGATAAATAATCTGAGAATATGTTTTTATTTACTTTAAATCCAAAGTTTTCTCACCACCAGTCCATATCATCCAAAAATTAAAAATGGCTGCCAAGTATAATAATACAGCAACAAATGTTCTCTCATTCACTGAAAAAGATAACCGATACCTGTAACATACTAATTTGGCAAAAAAAAAATCCTAAGAGTTAAATCTGCATATTTTGTACGCCATGGAGTGATTATTTTTATTATTTATTGAAAAAGTATCACATACCAAAAAAAAAAAAAAAAGTTTTTTTTTATTTAAAATAGTACATAGTCCCATTATCTAAACCTAGAATGCTCTCTGTGGAATCTTTCTTTGATTTAAGCATATACTAATTCACAAGTAATGTAAATTTTAGGAAAAAAACTATTTTGTAGGGAGTATCATTATTATTTTGACGTTACTTCCAGACACAAATAAAATCTCCATCTACAAAAGTGTACTGATAGAAGATTAGCATCTGGTGGATTCTCTGGTGTTGAGATAGACCTTATTTCCAGCTTGATTGCTCTCAGAAAATCACAGGTGTGTAGTTTTATTGTAGAATAATTGACTACCATTAGTGATCTTCTGCAAGCAAGTGGAAATTGTTTGATGGCCTTGGACAACAGACTTGCTTATTACTTTTGAAAGGATTGTGGATTTATTTTTTCCCTGAAGAACATTTAAAGGATATTTTAATATATTAGAACTCCCACTGCTATGTCAAAAGAGGAGACAGTGAGGTAAGTTTATTGAAGTAATGTCAAAAATAATATTGATGCTCGCTAAAATTTATTACAGTTTTTTTATTACATTACTCACTAAAGTATATTTTCCAAAAAATAGCATGTTATACTACAGACTATGGGAAAAAAATGTCGCACAATAAAAAAAGTAAGTACAAAAATTATTTAGCTGAAAATATTTTAAATGATAGATAATGTTGTGAAATTAACTTTTTTATGTTTCAGTTTGGGACGTAAAATAAAATCTGCTGCTAAGTTTACAAAAAGAAAAAAAAAAGTAGGGGGAAGAGTATGATATGTGTTAAGTTTAAAAAAAAAAAAAAAAAAAAAAAAAAAATACGGTTTTATTTATGAAAGTAAAAAGACCATTTTTTTTAAAATAAGTGTTTTTAAAAGATGGGGGCAGAATAATTAGCTCTATTTATAAACAATACAATTGCATTCATTATTCATAATTTTTTCCTAATTTATTTTTAATGTGTCGTTTCACTTCATCTAAATGCAGTATATTGAATTATAACTATGCTATTCAAGAGGAAATTACTCTATTTATTATTATTAAAAAGTCATTTGAGCCAAAATTTTAGTTTTTTAACTTCAAAGTTGCTTTTACGTTGGTGATTTCTATTATACCTTTAAACAGTTGACTGATAATAATTTTATTATTTTCTTACTTTAGTTTTTATGAATTTATTTCTTAACACAGAGAGCTTTGTATACATCTTATAATCTTATTAGTTTAAAATGCTGTGGAAGGGGTTTTAACCATTAATCCCCCCCCCCTTTTTTTTTCTTTGCCAGTGGGTACATACAGTCAGTTTTGCATTACAATTCATAAGTGAACCTCTGAAATCATACATATAGTGACTGTTAGTAATATGAAGAAATGAAAATGTGAATTGAAAGTTTCAAATATAAAAATGAAGATGTGATTTGAATAGTGGGTGTTGAATTGAGGTCCCTGATCTGCAGATTTACATATTATAATCAATACTTGTTCTGCTTCGTTATGTATAGAATTGTTTTTTCAAAGATGAATTATCAAATATTGCAAATAAAAAATCACATCCTTTGGAATAGCATTTGTGACTTAAAAAAAAAGTTCCTTCGTTTGCATGAAAAGTGCCCGAGTTTTGTCCTTTTCCTGAGTCATTCCCCCACCCCTCAAAGATTACTATTTATAAATGAAAATACATGCTCTTATTAAAATAAAGAAAAAACAACTGTTGACTGAAAATTGAACTTATTTAAATCAACTGATTAAACATGTTAAGATTGTATTATGTAGTTAGGATTTTAAAAGTAGTTTGATAACCTGCTATTTAATTATGTATAATAAAATTAGTTTTTAGCATGTAATCTAGGTTAGTTTATTTAGAGATGAGTTTATTCTGTAAAACTTTCTCTGATGTAGAGTAAAACATTAACAATTAAATGAAAAGTAACATTTTTTTAATCATTACATTTAAAAAAAATATTTTATTAATTAAAAAACAGTATTCATAATATATATTTTTTTTAATATTATTTTTATAAATCTTCACCGGTATTTAATTTTCCTATATATGTTTGAATTTCTTTTACCAAAAGAATCATTGTGCAAATTAATTCTTTATGTAGCCATATTTTAAACACAAATGTTTCATTATTAACCAATAGATGGCGCCTATAGCACATAAGTAGGTTTGTTTACAAACAATGAGGTAGTTTACATTTGTTTTCTTCTATAAAGTGGTTAAGATTTAAAGTATGTTTTTGAAAGAAATAAGTTTATTTCTTTTGTAGTACAAAAATGGAATCTTTAATTTGTTACTTTTTAATAACAATGTGTTAATTTATCTGTTATTTTCTATGTGTTCAAATATTAACATATTTATTTGCATGAAGATTTTTAGGCCTAAATTAATAAATGTAAATACTATAATTTTTAAGTAACACAAAGTTTTTGTTACACATTATGTGTTTGGTAAGTTTTGCATTTTTAGGAATTTATTTAAATTAAATTATTCACAATTTTACAGAATTTCACCTTATGTAGTATTTTTTAAATGCATTCTATTAAAATTGAGTAGTCCTGTTTACTTTGTTTTCAGTGTAATTGAAATGGCGTTTCTTTTGTTAGTTAAGAACAGCAATAGGGAGATTCATTTTTTATTTAATGCTCTTAATTCAAATCCTGCTAAAATTGTTTGATGTGACAAACAACAGAAAAAGTAGAATGTTTAAATCATTATTAAACAATTAAAACAATCTACTAAAATCTATAAAAGTATACATGAATTGAAAATCTGAAAAAGAAAAGTTTTTTTTTTTTTTTTTTCTCATTTTGTTTACTTATAGAGATTAGGTGAAGGTAGTTCTTGCCTCAGAATTTATCATCAATTAGATAATATTAAGCAAAGTTTGGTTTAATTCTGGCAAACACTCAGTTTCATTGAAAAAAATATAGTGCATAAGGAATTGGTAGTTGGATCTCACAGACACACATCACAGAAGAGCCCATTGTGCATGCAGTGTTTTTCATGTATGCTATCGTTATTTGACAATTCAGACAGCCTAAGCAATATTAGTGGCAGGGCTGCCACAGGCAGCTTTTTTTATTTTCTGTTCGCACCAGTACTTTTCTAATATAAATTTTGAAATATATTTCTCTTGCAAATGTTCTCAAAGTGTGTGTTTAAAATTTTCTGTTTTGAGTAAGTGGTACCAGTTAGAATTATAAAATAGTCGCCTGTGGCAGTGGCAGCCCCATAGTGGCGGCAAAACACTTAGTTATAACACGAACTGTTCATACTTTGTAATGATGACAAAAATAAAAACATATGTACCATTAAACTAAATTAATGGAAGCTGAAGTTTCACTGGATCTGTATGCCAAATAATTTTAAGATTTTTTGGTTGTTTATAATATCTTTGATACTTCTAATTTTTGCTTTGTGAAAAAAGAATATGATAAATCCCAGTTAGGGATGTATTGAATAGTGATTTTCGCTAAATACTCCTATATTTAAGTATTTAAAAATGTTAAATTTAAAAACACTTTACTCAGTGACCCGGAGCCGAACAATTTTTGATACTCCAGCTCCGCTCCTAGATAAAATACTGTGGCTCCAACTTTGTGCTTTTGAGTTGCAGATTTTAATTTACACATTTAATTTTTTGCTCACAAATTCTTTCTTTCTTTACCTTTATTAAAGATCTGACAAAATGCATTTTTCTTCTCATGAAACTTGAAATGCTTGTTTAGTAAGTATGACATCTTTTGCTTTTAAAATAGAAAGTTTGGTGGAATTTTAAACACAAAAATCATAAATTTCTTCTACACTTTTCAAACAACCAAAATTATACAACTTGGGCATTCTCACAATCTTTTGACTTTCAGGAATAAAAATCTGATGAAATTAAACTTGCTAAAATAAAATTTTAATCTGATAGACGAATGCCTTAATGATTCAAAATAAAGAAGCCCCGCATGCCCCTTGCATAAGTCGGGGCCTGATTATAATCGTGATTTTTTAAAAGTTTTTAAAAATCTTTTTTATTCTTAGTTTAGAAGTAAAAAGCGTAATTACAAAGGAATCTTCAAATTTCAAAAATTTTCTTTTTTTATAGGAGGAGGGGGGGGGGAGCGAAGTTTTCATTTAACCCCTTGAGGGGCGGTGGGATAAAATATATCCCACCTAATTTAAACAAGATTCTCACCAGAAAATTAGTACTAAATTTTATATTTTTAACTTTGGAGGAAAATCTTGGAAAATTTGCTTTTCCTTATTTAAAAATAAAATTTTTCGATTATTCCGGTGACAATTCAATATTTAGTCATTTTTGCTTGCCCCTGAAGGGGTTAAAAGCAGTGTTTGCAATTGCGTGCAAAATAGAGCAAATCGTGCACAAATTAGGAAAATTCCTCTTTGCATTTTCCCCCTTTAATTCTTTCACAGGCATGTGATTCTTCCGCAAAATTGTTTAACTTTCGAGAGAGACCACGATTTCTTTTCTTTTGTGGAATTTCACAAATCAAATTTGTGAATTTCTTCAAGTGATAGAGAAAAAAAATGTGAATTTCAACAAAGATCTCAGAAACAAATAGGCATTTTCTTCAATTGGTCATTGTAAAAAAAAAAAAAAAAGAAATCGCGAATTCTGTCAAGATACCACACAAAAAATAGCAAATTTTGCCAATCGGTTGAGGAAAAAGTCACGAATTTCGATAAACGATCAAAGGAAAATATTGGAAATTAGTAGTCAATATTGTCACTTGGTTACAGAAAATTGTTAATTTTGCCATTCAGTCGCAGAAAAAAAAAATCTCTTGTCAATCGATCTAAAAATAAATAAATAAAAATAAAAGGGCCCAGGTAAACTGATGGCATTGAGCTCACAGGCTATTCACAATAATTGTATTATACTCTAATTTCAAAGAATAATGCCCCTCGAAAAATAAATTAAGAGGGATTAGCCCCCCACCCCGTTTTCCCCTTTATACTTAACGAATGAACCTCCGAATCTAATCAGGGAAGCCTCTTATCAGAATAAACTGCATACCAAATTTGAAGCAAATTTGATAATTCTGCATGAAAAACCCAGTAATTAAATTTAGGGGGGAATGGCCGGCTGTCCCCAACCCCTTTATACTTAACTAAAGAACCTCCAAATCTAATCAGGGAAGCACCTTATCAGAATAAACCGGTATACCAAATTCGAAGCCAATCGGATAATTCTGGATGAAAAACTCACTTATCTAAATTAAGGGGTAGGGATTAGCTCCCGTTCCCACCTTTTATGCTTAACCAATGAACCCCCAAAACTAATCAGGGAAGCATCTTATCAGAATCCCAATAGCAGAAAATTCTCCAAGTGTCTGTGACAGATCTTTCAGGGACTGAAAATAATCTGCAGGTAAAATGTTACAAATGAACCTTTAATTAATTAATCATTTACTTTTAATGTTTTTAAGCATTTTACTCATTTTTATTAATAATAATCTTAAGTTTTAGTAATAAATAATAAAGAACTAAACATAATATAAAGTTGGAAAAAGATCCAATGAAAAAAAAAATTTGCAAAAGGGAAAAGAAAATCTGCGACGCACGTCACCCGTCAGGAACATTCTGCTACCGGGATCAGAATGAACCTAGAAAAAAAACATTACAGCAAATCTGATATTTCTACCATAAGTTACCTCGTTACAAACATACGTACATACATACAAAACCTGCGGGTACATTAGCTCTCAGGCTTTGATAGCCTGTGAGCTAAAAACTGAGGATTTCACCAAATGATCAAGGGGAAAATAAAAAAGAAAATTGCCCAGCTAAACTGATGGCATTGAGCTCACAGGCTAATCACACTAATTGTATATTATACACTTATTTTAAAGAATAATGCCCCTAAAAAAATAAGTGAAGGGGAATTAGCCCCCGTTTCCCCCTTTATACTTAACCAGTGAACCTCCAAATCTAATAAGGGAAGCTCCTTAACATAATAAACCGATATACCAATTTTGCAGCAAATCGAATAATCCTGCAAAAAAAAACCATTTATCTCAATTAAGGGGGTGGACTAGCCCCCTTTATCCTTAACCAATGAACCCCAAAACTAATCAGGGAAATTCCTGAACATAATAAACTGGTATACCAAATCGAATAATTCTGCATGAAAAACCCATTTATCTAAATTAAGAGGGGTGGGCTAACCCCCCTTTATCCTTAACCAATGAAACCCCAAAACTAATCAGGGAAGTTCCTTAACTTAATAAACCGGTATACCAAATTCGGAGCAAATCGAATCATTCTGCATAAAAAACCCATTTATCTGAATTAAGGGGGTGGACTAGCCCCCCTTTATTCCTAACCAATGAACCCCCAAAACTAATCAGGGAAGCGCCTTATCACAATGAACCTAGAAAAAAATATTGAAGCAAATCGGATGTTTCTGTCAAGAGTTATCGCGTTACGTACGTACATACATACAGAACGGGCGGGCACATTAGCTCTCAGGCTTTGATAGCCTGTGAGCTAAAAAGTAAATTTTGTGAAACGAATTACATTGAGTCAGATAAGCCAATCCTTCCATGGTCAGGTTTCTTTCTTTCTTTTTTTCATAAGTGCACATAGTTGCCGATTTTTTTAATACGAATATTTTTTTGCAGAAATACGTGTTTTGTACAATCGCGCAATTTCTGAAATTAAATAAAGGGTGTTCTTATTTAGAAAATTTAAAATCGAAAGGCATTATCCGTTTTTTGATAAAGGCATATTTTTGAGAAAATACTGTCAAAGTTAGCGTTTTGAATCGAATTTCCGGAAGTGATAGCACAGGAAAGGCGAAAAACTTGCAATCACGTGACAAGAATCACTTATATCTCGATAAGTAATTTATTTATGAAAAATGGAAATGCTATTCGATTCTAAATTCCTTCAATAGTAAAGCCTGTCAATTTTATGCCTTTACAGTTAAAAATTAATCAGAAAATGTGTCAAAAAGTTTTGCATTGTTGACTTATAAGTAAATCTCGAACCAGGTCCACGCTGCCTACGGCACCGTATAGCAGCACACACTGCAAAATCATATTAAATTTGATGTTTCTAATAAAACCAATCTTGAATCTAACGAAACGAACCTCAAACTGCATCCGTGCTACCTACGGCACTGTATAGCTGTTGTGCTGCGCATGCACTGCAAAATCTTGTAAATAAGCCAATTGGGTTCGGACGAACCTCGAACAGGTTCCTGCTGCCTATGGCACCGTATAGTGGGCGTGCTGTGCATGCACTGCAAAAATGTTATGTTCCACTGCCCGGGGCTTCCCAAAGATATATCACATGAGGTGTGTTGGCAAAATTTAGAAAAGTGCCCCCCTGGAGGGGGCAAAGCTAATTATTAGAATTTGAAAACTCTGAGTGTCAGGTGCACCAGGAGAGGTTTTAGAGTACCCTCACAAAAATTTTCAGCTTTATACATGCGGTAGATTTCACTACCCATTGTAGACACACATATACAGAATGAAACTTCTTTTATTAGTATAGAGTATAGATTCTTGCTTATTGTTGCACAGGACACATTTTTGCACAAAAAAGAAAATTATAATCATGTTACTTTAAGATTGACACATTCTTTTTTACTATTACTTCTGGAAGTAGCGTTAAAATTACTTCCAGTATGTATTAAAAAGTACTGAATTTATATTTTTTTAAATAATTAATGCTACACTACGAACTACTATAAAAAGTAGCATGTTTGCTACTTGCAACTATTGTATACAACCAAGAAAAATACACTGGTTCAACTTAATTTTGCGAAACTTTATCTGTACAAAGGTGCACCAGCGAGTAGGTACCCAGTCTGATGCTGTATGTGGGCTTTTTTTATTTATATAAATTCATGTTGTGTGTTTATAAACATCTACAATGTTATTAACCTGTACCTGGGAAATTAAAACAGGGAATGTGTGGCTTCAGAGACTGCAATTATTTATGAATTCAATAATTATTTCTTATTGAAATGTTAGTCTGAATGAGTACAATTAACTTACAATATAAAGCAAAAAATTTTAAAGAAATTTTTACATAGAAGGACGGTGTAGTCATAAAAAAAACAGAGGGTATACCCTAGTGTGTATATATACTATAGCTTTCTTTAGAAACAGAGGGTATATGGCATATACCCCCGTATACCCTCTACTACATCCCCGAGAAGGACATTCCAATAACAGGGAATTTCCTTCATCAAAAAATCTTCACAATGTTATTTGAGAGGCTTCACCTTCCCAATTCTGGATTAAACAGAATACTATATTATTTGTTTTTGGCAATATATTTATTTCTGTAGATACAGAAGCAGCTAGATGGATTTATACAATTGCAATGTTTATGTAGAAACTATTAAATGGAAATTAAACGTTTTATTTTAAAAATAGAAATATCCAAAATTTATATTTTTAAAAAAGTACAAAGTATTTTAAGTTTTGGTACCTTAGCAAAATATCAACATTTGCAAGTGCTGTGTTATTCTAAAATAACTAGTTTTAGCTTCAATACTAATCAAGTGGGTAAGTGTGATCACAGATCGCACAGAGGGCTTCGTTTAATATTCCTTTCAAAACACTTTATCATTTTGCAAAATCTGTTAGTTCCACATTTCGCAACCAGTGGGCACACTCTATTCTAAACAAACCTCTATCCGAACGAAACTCCGTTTTACAAACTATCCGTAGATATATTAGTCAAGGGAATTCGGCCCCGTAGCACCCGAGACAGATAGGTTCCGCCTGGCGGTAAAAAGTGGAACTAAAATATGTAAGTCTATGGTGCATAATATGAAAGAGTGGTCAAAGGGGTGTCGGCAAAAGTTAGAAAAGTACCCACCGGGTGCAATGGTAGGAGGTTAGAAAAATTGCTTAAAATACACAAGTTAGAAACCGGAGGGATAAATAATAAGACTTTTTGAAAATTTTATGATTTTTCGTGTGATCGCAAGTGTTCTGCTATAAGTATGCAAAATTTCAAGTCTTTAACTTAAATAGGGGCTCAATTAGAAAAAAAAAAAGCTTAAAATACACAAGTTACAGCCCAGACAGGTAAAGATGAGACTTTTCAAAATTTTATGATTTGTCGTTTGATGCGAGGTATTCAGTTATAAGTATGCAAAATTTCAAGTCTCCAACGTATATAGTTTCTGCGAACGGGCTCTGTGACGGACAGACAGACAGAAGAGCGAGACGAATAGGATTTTGTCAGATGAAATGAAATCCTAAAAATGATAGCAAAATAGAGATAAAAATAGAATTGAAAAAAAGAGTGATATTGTACTAAACATTTTTGATTTGGCAAATTAAAATGTAAACATTAAGAAATATTTATTCATTACATTGGGTTTCATTAGTATGTGTATTATTTTTATGTGTTAGAATTAAAGATAGGGCAATATTTTGGACGTTTTCATTTGAACTTTCTTCAGACCTGTTATTTAACTTTCTTTTCTTTTTTGCTTGGAATGGTCTTTGAGGTATTATTCTTTTGTTTGTTGGAGGGTTTTTATTCAGTTGTGGGGAAAATGACACAGAATTAATCTGGCCAACATCATTTACTTTTGGTATTAAAGATTTCAAGTTTTTTTTCGATTATATCTAGCTGCTCGGAATTTGTGAGAGATCTAATGAAATCTGCATATGCACTTATTAAAGACTCCTGTTTCTCTGTATGATTTGCTTGTGAATGTGTGTGGGGGCGTGTTTGGCTTAATTTTTTAATAATTATTTCTGACTCTGGATATTCATCTATAATCAGTGGCTCGTCAGGGACAGTGTTTATATGAACTTCATTTTTAATTAATGTTTGACATAAATAATGAATATGTTTACACATATTCCATCTAATGGAGGAATCCGTGCATGAGCAGATATATTGGTGGATACATGTTTTACATTCCATACATAGAATTTTACAATGGCATGTTATTTTTATACTTTGAATTTCGTATAGCTCTGTGTTATTTTTTGATGCGACTGTCCAACCCTCTTCATTTTCTACAATCTCAGATGTTAATGTTAAACTAGTTTTATGTCTATTTCTCAAAATTTTCACTTTGCTAGTCAGTTTCCCTTTAGTACAGGCGATCAACCTGTCAATCAACTTATCCCTGACAAACCTCATTATAGCATATATGGCTTTATCAAGTCTCTTGACATTTTCCCCCTGTAAATAAACGTATTTTAAAGTGCAATGCATGCGCTCAATGTGCATATTTGTATTGATGCCACAGTGTAACCTGTGGCAATAGGCCCATGTTTTAGTGTTTTTCATATAAAAAGTTTCAAAATAAGAAGCAAAATCTTTAGTGTCTTCATCATTTTTAAAAAAATCTGTTACATAATCTGACAATAAGTTAAATGTATTTAAGTCGCGTTCTAATAAAAGAAATCTAATTAATTTATAAGCATTTGTTCGCTTTTCTATACCATTAATCTTTTTCAAATTATTTCGCCATGCCCTATCAACATGACAGGTACAGAAAAGACGCTTTTTCTGGCAAACCTATTTCTGTATATCAACCATTATAAAAAGCATCTGCCATATCGGACATTAAAATATTTGGTTTAAGCTCCCCCACTCTTTCCTTTATACATGAGTAAAATAAAGATAAGACAGGCTGATCTGTTCTATTAGACATAAGGAAAGCACAAGGAAAACCTTCTCTCATATCATCTATTACCATTAGTGTTATTAATTCAAATCCACAATTGTTCATGCCATTGAGGGCCATCAATGCATATAATATCCAAACTATATTTTTTAAGAAATTCACCCTGACCCTCAGTCATAATAATTAAATCGTCACTTTTTAAGAATGGATGGTCTGCACAATTATTACCCTGTGTTTTATAAAATAACACACATGGATGCTCTGAATTTTGCATCCATCATTATGATGATGGAAATTGGTAAAACTTGGCAATAACTTTTTTTAATATGTTAAGATGTGAAATGTAGAAAAAATAAGCACCCCCCCCCCCCCCACCTTTCTTCGTGCATGAAAGTTCAGCTTTTTTGTTGTTATACTGGTCCACTGTTGTTTTGTAATACAGTTAAAGGGGTATCACCTTCTCTCCCGTAACTGTATAATGTCTCAGAGGGGCCACAGAAATCCCTCCTGGAGGAAAGTATCTGAATTCAACACTGTTTTGGAGTATATACATATGCAAATATATGATGCATATATAAACTTTGTGATGATCTCGGCAAAGTCATAACTCTAAGTATGGCATAATCACAATTGTGGGTGCTGCTACAACAAATAAGTCCCTATTTTTTATGTACAAAGTTGTTTTGTCACAGATGAATAATCAAACATTAAAGACAAAGACACAAACTAAGAGGTTTTTAACAATTCATGTAACTTAATAAATTATCTTTATTTGAATGAGAAGGGCTTGAGCTCCTTCTTTTTCTATGCTTTTAAACATTATTCTCTGTTTCTTAATTGGCTTGATTGAATTTCAGATTATAAAAAAAAAAAAAAATTAATCCGTTTTAATATTTTAAAAATGTATTAATTACATGAAATAAATTTGAAGCTGTTTATAAAATAGGTGTTGTTACAGTCTGGCAAGCATAACTTAAAGATTAAATTTGATTACTTAACTTTTAAGTTAAATCAAAAGATTTTATTCCCTAAGAAAATTAATGAAATTTCACTTTTAATAAGGTCCACATTATAGGTCAAAATTAACTTTTTTACTCACTGGCCAACAACAAATTTACGAATACTTGATAAAAAAATGTGCTTCATGGAAAAAACTGGCACTTCATTGAATAAGGAAATATAAACAAGTAATTACTGCAGTATGTTGATGCATAGTATAGAACAGACAAAAAAAATGAAATTTTGAAGTTATATTTCAATTTCTAACAAATTTGACATCCATCCCCACCCTCCTCTTTTGTATACATACTTCCCATTCAATCATCGCAATTGTTATCTTTTAAGTCTGGGCAGTGGTGGCAATAGAGTCAATCATCAACTTTTCAGTTTTACTTGCCGATTGGTGAGTGCTAATTTTATCATATAGCCCACATGGGGTTTCCATTCCTGAAAGTTGACTAATTTAAGTTTTCTAGTAATGGATACTGGTCCTAAAACTTTAAAAATAAATGAAATTTTGTAAATGATAGCCATTTGTATATATGAAATTCAAAGTTTCCTATTATTATCAAATCAAAAACATGCAAATTTTAGTAAGAAAATAAAGGAGATATAAAGTAAATAAAAATGCTTTTAGGTACTTTTCTGTTAGCTGAGCGCCAATGTTATACATACGTGTATAGGGGAAGACGGGGTACAATGAAACAAAATTTACTAATTTTTTTTTCCTATCCAAAATTTTGCATGCACAAAAATATAATTAATGCATATTTTTAATCTTGTATTTTCCCCATCTAAATAAATTTTTATTGGGTTCTAAACAATATCTTTATGCTTGAAAAATAACAAAAAATAAATGTCTTACAGTGTTTCATTGTACCCCATATGCCCCATATGAAACACTGGAAATGATGGAAGCCATTTTCACCCATTATAGTTTATTTTATTAAAAATGAGATAAAAACAAAACTTGATTAATAAGGAACTTGATGAAAATATTATAGTCTAAAATGAAAAATAAGAAAATTCTATTAGTTTAAGAAATGCCTTTCATTTTATATTAAATTGGCTCAAGTAAGTTTCAAAAATTAGCGTTTCTGCTTAAATTTCAGTTGCCCCTGAAGGAATGTGGGGTGGTAGTTTCAACACAATGAGTTTTTTTTTTTATGTAAGTTTCTAAAAAAGAAAAAAAAAATTAAAACTGGGTTGGAGTCTTTTTATATCAAGTACTTCACATTTGACTTCATTTAAATGTATGATTTCTCCAACGATATATATTTCTTTATGTTTCCATTTATACGGATACTGCTTGTGCCATACATGTTGTGTGCGGATATCTCATTCTTAGTACCTCGATGACCAGCTGGACCTGGAAAAAAAATCTGGATCATCATCAGAGTCTGTAGCAGGCAGAGTTTGTTTTCAAAACAATCCCTTCTTAGCTTTTTTTTTTTCTTTCTATTTTTTAATTGCTTAACAAGAGCATTTTTTACTGACCTGGTTAGAACAATTCTTTTTTTTTCTGTTTTCCAACTCTTACTTCTAATATATTTACTAGTTTTATTACTATAATAAAACATGTTTCATTGTACCCCGTCTGCAAGTGTTTCATTGTACCCCGCACTGAGGTTACTAAGTAAAAATTTATTTTCAAACTTCTAATATTTATTTTTTTTTTTAGTTTGGTTTTGGAGGTATGAAGGCAACAACCCAAAGATAACAATGCGTAGAAAAAATAATTATTACATATAACAACAAGGAAAAAGAAACAAAATTACTTTTAGTAAAGAAAGTTACTTTCAATAGTGTAAAAGCAATAATCTTCTATTGCTATTGTTGTAGAAGTGTAAATGTATCCAAATCACATCAGTAATTGGAACATATAGTTGTATAACATATATATAAACTGCAACTCTCTATGACAAATATGATTGTTTTTACAAGTAATGTTTCATTGTACCCCTTGTTTCATTGAACCCCGTCTTCCTACCTTTGAATAAAAATTTATCTTACAAGTTCATATAATGATGCTAACCAAAATTCTAAATGAAGATGTCATGAAAAATACAATACATTAATCAGTATAAAAAATATTACAGTAAATCTAATCGGCATGCAGAACCCACAAAGAAAACTCAAAATATTGAGACTTCAATACTTTAATATTATAATATCGTAAATCTTATATAGTTGAATAAAACAAAAGTGGAAAGCAATGTTTATCAGAGGAATTTTTTTTTTTTTTTTTAAATCTGTATTATAAGCCCCACCCAAATTTAACTGTTTTTACTTTTGAAAAAAGGAGGGGGGGGGGCTTACAATCGGGATTTTACAATATAAATATATATGCACACATACATATTATGTATAGATATACATATATATAAATATAACATTGGCACCCAGCTAACAGGAAAGTACCTGTTTTTAAGATAATTGTAATAAATAAAAACATCTCTTAACTTGTTCATTAAAGTTTTCACTGGAAAACAGTTGGATAGTGAAGCATTATTTTCTGCTTCCTGCTTTGATTAAAGTTGTCAACAACAATCCTGATAGTAAAACACAAAGTTAAGAGGTGACAAAAAATAATAAAAACTTGTTATTGGGCATTTATTTTCTATACTAAAATCTTTGGAGGGTGCCCATTACAGACACATTTATCCTATTTTTATTAATTTAAATCAAACACATTTTGTCATTTTTATTATTTACTGTCACGTCACGTACTAGCATTATGAAATTCTAATGGCTTTAAAATAAGTGTCTTGCAGTGTATGGAGATCAGAGATTGCGCTAAGAAAAAAAATCTGAAATTATAACTGTGCAAGAACAACAATTAATGAGTAAAAAATAAAAAAGAGTTAAATATTCAGATGTTATGCCATTATAGAAAATATACTTATAGAGGCAATAACATTTTTCACCAAACAAATAATATGTTTATTCCCTGTTTATTATGAGTATTTATTTTATAAATGATACTGATTGAAATCTACCCAAAAAATATAAACATAATGTTATAGTTATGTAATATCAACATGTAAACAATGTCATATCGATAAATGTGATTTTGTTTGAAATTGAAAACTCGAAGGAAGGCTTGTTACAAGCCGAATGAAAGCTTCCCCAAATTCATACTACACGTTAGCTGCCAGCGACAACATTAAATAATAACAGCCAAAGAACGTAGATCAATTTCTATCAAAAAAACTTGATGACGATCCGTAATCCCGCACTTTATGTTGCCGAGACGTTTCAACTTCCTTCGAAAACAACCGGTAAATAATAAACAAAATCCTTTGGCTGTTGGCGAAAAAAAGGATCCTACGTTTAGGGTTGTTAATATTGAACACGTGACAAATTCAACGAATGAGGTTCCAGAATCCTCTGCTACGAAATTCTACTATGTAGCATCAGATTATATGCCTAACATGACAAGAGGAATTATTTTTTATCTCGTGTTGTTTAACTGAGACAGCTGATCGATCTGTAGACTGTAGACGCTTGCGCAGTAAAAACTTGCCTTTGATTGGCTGGCGTAAGGGTTTATCTGTAAACCAGTGAAAACGCTCTTAGGTTAAGGTTTTGGGTAGCTGAGGTTTTTTAGGTCGTTAGAACGACCAGTGAAAACGCACCTTTACTCTCCCATTTAAGATAGGACTCTTCTTTACTTCGCTTTGGGCTGAGATTGTTAATTTCACAGACAATTAGAAAGAAAATTATATAAAAAGACAATTAGAAATAAAATAATAATCTGTGGTCTATATAATAATATAATGGCCGAGATCCAGATAGACTTTGCGCTGTTTGCGAGATTGCGAACAGTTCGCAGGGGCGGGGTTTCGCCAAGTTGAATCAAAGTTGAAGTCCAGCCCACCTCAAAATAGCGAGAAATAACTTGCGAGATCACGTGACATGAAGCTTGGACCAATCAAATGCCTAGAAATGGGGTTTGATACAAGCGATAGACACCAAAGATGGAAGGGGGAAAAAATGTCAACATCTCTCGAGTTGAACACCGAACTAAAACTAGACTCTAGGGAGAGTCGGTACACTAGACCCTAGGGAGAGTCCTAACTATCGTGCAAGTCACTCTCGTTACCAGCGTTTATCGACCTCGGCTGTTGTAGTATTTTCCCAGTGTGCTTTGCGCTAATCAGCTGTTGATGTGCGGAAGTTAAAAACGAAACTGTAGGTTGTTTATTTCTGTGAAATTTCTTTGAACTCTTAGCTAGTTGGTCTAATTATGATAATTGAAGTGTTATATATATCTTTCAGTTATCTTAATTATGTCTGCTAGCTGAATTAGGATTAATGCAAAGTTCCTTCGTTTGCCCTGGCTTTGATGTAAAATTATTTCGTCTACTATGAGCGCGTTCAGAGACCGAAACACGGGTAACTAGGAAAATTGGGGAATGACGTCATACTGGTTTCTCGGTGTAAGGTTGGGTAAAAACGGCTCAGAACGCTTTCGGGTAAAGTTGCGGGATTTTTTTATTTACATTTACAAACATGGCGCCAGCTGCACTTTCGACAGTGCAAATAGATTCAATTATCACTCTTTTTAGATGGGAAACTGTTCCACACTGTTAAAAATATCGTGAAAAATTACCTCTGTTTTTAAAGGCTATCTATTTTTTGACCAATGAGAACGCTTCATAGGTATTAATGTAGCGTTCTCATTGGTCAGAAAATAGAGAGTCTTTAAAAACAGAGGTAATTTTTCACGATATTTTTAACAGTGCAAGTTAATTTTTATGTGGAATACTATCGCAACAAATATGTATCACAGGTTTTGCTAGCCATTTTAGGCTGAATCGGAGATTCATTCATTCGATGGAAAATGTGGTACGTTAAAATTATTATGTGCTAAAATTATTGTATGTCAAATTATTATTTTTGTAATATGAAAAAACAGGAACAATGTGCGATAAAACTGATCAAAGCAGTGATTCCGATTAACAGTCACAGTTAAGCTATAAAATGGTAAACAAATCAGATTTCCCAACCACGTGATCACTTTACCCAACAAAATTTTCCAGGTAATGTGGGTTCCCCGAAATCTGGGTAATCTCCGGCTCTGAACGCTGTGAGAAACTCGGAAAAAGTCACGTGATGCCGGCTCTGAACGCTTCGGGTTCCCCACGGGAAAACCTGGGGAACCCAGAGTGCGGTCCGTGAACGAGCCCTTTGAATAGTAAGTGCAGCAAAATTTTCAGGTTTATTATCGGTATCTATACTTTGTATAAACTTGTTATTGTGGAAGAATGTTCTGAAAACTAAATATCAAACTGAATTTATTTAATAATTTTCTGATTGAATTTTGAATTTATTGGCAAGTTTTAAATCAACTAAGGACTTGTATATTGAAGAAATGATTGCCTTTATCCATAAGTGTATTATTTTATGCATATCTTAATGTAACTGATTTGTTGGACAGTGGTCTGATTGTAGTTAAAATCCTTGCCTCGCAATTCAAATGTTGATGTTACCCCCCCCCCCCCCCCCCGAGATACTTTTAAAGTAAATTTATTAAAAATTGACGTTATTTTCTGTTCGTTTTTTTATCATTTTAATCCCTTCAAAGGCAGTGGTTCAGTTTCGTACAACGTAATTTTAATTCCTAAGTGCCATGTTGGCACTAGAATTTTGGAATAAAATTTTTCCTTTTATTAAGCATGTGAAGAAAGGCTTTTATTTATTTTCAAATAAATTTGTTTGTGAATTCTGATGTCGTTCAATCATTTTACAAATAGAAGTACTTTGCCCTGACAGGGTTAATGCATATGTGTATTTCAAATAGTAATTAAGTAGTTATGAAGTTTTCAGGGTTCACATGGTCCTTGAAAACCCTTAAAATTTTTTAAAATAATTTTTGGTCCTTGAAAGTCCTTATTTGTTTGAAAAATCTGCTAAAAGTCCTTAATTTTACTGGTGCTTCACTGTGCCAACAATGGCATTAAAAATATTAATTATAGTAACCCTTATTTTTATTTTTTTTTGCTTTGTTTATTTTAACTGCAAAGTTAATAGTCATATTAAAGGCAGTGGCAGAAGTATTTATATATGTATAATTATATAAATGCTATAGCATAGATATATTATATTCATTGATACAGTATATTTATATTATGTTCATTCTGGTGGACATACCAAACCACTGGAAATAAAACTGCCAATGTTAATATCATTTATTGCTAAAATCCATCAATTTGATGTTATATATTTAATAAATGTATATGAAATTAGAGTACTACTTAGTTATCCTGTCGACCAAAAATCTATCGCCAAACTATAAGATTAAATGACAATAATGGTTGATCGTAAATGTCAAATTCACTTGATTTTAAGCAAGTTACACGTGTTTATGTCATCAAGTGATTTTTATTTCGACGTTTTATTTGCATTTTTATTAATGTTATACTAATTTATTTGTTCTTTCGTTATCTAAAATAAAAATTATATCAGTTTGTATAATTTGGCGAAATTGGTCAACAAGATAGCTAAGTAGTACCAAAATTAGTGTTTTGTATCACCTTTATGATAAATCAAATTGATGATTGTCAACCATTTTTGGCGATCTATCTATCTGGCCTGGATAATACACAAGTACCATTTTACTCTCCTATTGTTTCTTAATCGGCAGTGAAACTCTTCTGCATTTCGTTGAATTTCTGATTTTTTTTAAAAATCGTAAAACAATTCATTTAGATTTCCTCCCTTCCAAAATTTTGCTTCCCTCTTTCCCCAACACCAAAATACGCAAAGTTTCAACTTTTTAAAACTATATAATTTTTTAAAAACTGTTTCTGCTGTTTTTATTACTTTATTGTAACAATAAATAATCGACCATCGACTCTTTCCACTTCTCAAAATTAGAGCTTTTCTCCTTTGCCCTTCTTAGCAAATATGTACTGTTTGTGTAATATTTTTCAGTTTGAATATTACTCACTAGATGGCATCACAAGCATTTGAAAAGCCTGTCATGTAAGCAAATTATACTTTCTGATAAAAACAGAACAGTTTCAAAAATGTGTAGTGTGTGTATATAACTGGTGTTCGTTTGTTATGCGTAAAATTAAAGATTAATTAAGGCTGTTCTAAAATCCAAAAGGGCAACTTTATGACATAAGTTTAAATTTATTTTTGTTCGGAAATGCATGAAACTAGCAGGTGTTGTTGCTCAGAAACTATGTAATCGAACTGTTTTTTCGAATTTTTTGCAAACACAATGATCTTTCAGAAAATAGTGTCAAAGTGGGTGTTTTGAACTGAAGTTCCTGAAGAAAGCAGAAAAACAGTCAGCGAAGGGAGAAAAACGTGTTTGTCACGTCATCAAAATGTCTTATAACTCAATAGGTAATATATTTATCAAAAAAATGGAAAACATAGTTCGATTTCAAATCGCTTCCATAGTCAGGCCTTCCAATTTTATATCTTTCCGTTAAAAAAATGAATTTTTTAAATGTGTCAAAACGTTTTACACTTGTTGAGCAGAGCAGTTGAGAACAGCCTTAATAGACCAGGAGGCAGCTGCACAGACCATCACCTCATCGAATTGGTATCTGAAACTCTAGGATTAGACAGAACTTGATTAACATATTGAAATGCAACTGGCCTGCCAAGTCATATCTTGGTGGAAACCACTTGCAGACCTGATTTTAGTCGTTGATCGGTAGGTTTATCATGGTGTTTTCTTGCACCTAAAGGTATGAAGACATGGTGGACTGGGAGCAGGAAAACACAATGGTAATAGGATAACTACTAAAATCGAGTTTGCAGGTGTCTTCCACCAAGATATGACTTGGCCGACCAGTTGCATTTTAATATGCGAATCGAATTTTAACTAATCCTGGAATTTCAGCCGTCAACTCGATGAGGTGATGGTTTGTGCAGTCGCCTCCCGGCCTATAAGTATCTACATGGCCATCTCAACCTTGAGGATGTTATTATTTATTAATTAGTTTAAAATACTATAATTTGTAAATCTTTAGCATGGTAAATAAATAAGTTATCTAATAAACTCCAGCTCCCTCCAAGAAAAAAAAAAAATCTCTCCATTCTGCTTCTGCTGCACCCCTCCCCCCCCCCCCCATTGGCCTCAGTTCACCCCAAGTTTAAAATTGTTAAAGCAATTTTTAAAAAAATTCTGCTCCATCTGTTACTTTATTGCAACAATAAATAATCAATCATATAATTTTCTTCCATCCTCACTCGAAATTGTTTCACCTTCTTACCAAGAATACAAATTTAAAGCCTTTAAAACTTTGTCATACTTATTTTTTTTTTGTCCTATTTGTAAATCTTCAGTAAGGTAAATAATCAGTTATCTAATAATGCCCCCCCCCCCCCCCGCACAAAAAAAAAAAATCTTCTCTTTTTTCCCCTCCTCAGTTCACAAAGTTTAAATTTTTAGAAATATACATATTTGAAATAATAAATCACCATGTAGTATTTTATATTTTTATTCACACACACATATGTATATACACATATCAGTGTTTATGTATATAGTATATACATATGTTGCATATATGTCTGGCAACAACCTTTGCTTTCATAATTGCAATTGCAGGGCTCCTGTAACCAGGAAGTACCCATCTTTATAGTAAAATCATTAAGTACTATTTCCCTCCTCCCTCCCCCTTTTGAAAATCAAGAAAATTATCAGTTATGTGATATTATCTATTTATTTTATGTGTACATTAGTTTTTATATGAACGTTGGATACAGATTTTTTTGTTTTTTTTTTAATTCTCCCCCCATGTCATTAAAGGTGATGATTTTTTGGCGAGGTGCTGGTTTTTATGTAACTTTGTGTTAAAAATTACAGAAACGTTTCCTTAATATCTTTTTATATATATATATATTAGAGCACATTGTATATACAATATCAAAGATTGCATAATTTTAATAGTTTAACGTCAAAAAAATTAATATTTAATTTTTTTTTTATTAATACGGAAATTATATTTTCAAAGACTATTTCTGTAATATTGTAATGCATATATTTTATACAGTAGACTCCCTCAAATCCGCACAGCTTGGGACCAGATGTTGTATGGATTTTAGAATTTTGCGGATTTCTGGCCATTGATTTGTTTACATTTTTTAAACAGTCATTTGAATGTAATAATGCAATCAAAATTATAAATGAATGCTTGCAATACAGTAAATATTGAAATAATTAAGTAAATTAATAAACTAAAATAAGAAGTTATATAATTTAAAAAATGATTAAATTATTATAAGTAAAGGTCATGTAAATAATAATGTATAATTAAATATGCATAATAAATATGAGATACATTTTTCTTGAATTATTCAATGAAACTTGCCTCGTAAAGGTACCCTACTAATTCACATCAAAATCCTAAAATAAGGAAGCTTCATTCCAGATTTAACTACACTTAATAACCAAGAAGGTTTGAGGAATACATAAATATATTTGGCAAAAAGATTGTGATCACAAGTGACAGTGATATCAGCAATATCTTGAATATTTTAAGAAATAAATATATACTTCCTTCATGAAAAAGGCATGAGTTCAGTCACATTAATGAGAACATATTAAAATTACAAAACGGAACGATATATATATATATATAAAAGCCTGTATTTTTGTCCTTAAATCTGAACTCTAAGTTTCATGGTTTACATCTCCGATGATGTGTGGATTTTAGGGTTGCGGATTTGAGGGAGTCTAATGTACTACAATACATAAAATATTCAGTATATAAAAAATACAGTATGGAATCCCCAAATCTGAAGTGCTCAGGACCACTGCTTTAGATTTCAGAATTTACCAGATTTTAGGTCTTCACTCAAAAGAAAAGTCAACAAATGAAAGTAATATGATGGAATTTCGATATCTGTTGTATTTAGCATAAGACTTATAATTTATGCTTTTAAAAGAAGTCAAAATAATAAAAATGTTTTAGAAAAAAAGATTTAAAAAAAGTATTTAATAGTGGTGTACCGAGTAGTACTTTGGCCGAGTACCGAGTACTCGGCCACTGACTACTCGGCCGAGTACCAAGTACCGAATACCGAGTAGTTGTGTAATAAGGAAAAAAAATGCTGATGTGCACATAATGTGAGCTTAGGTGTACATATGTGTGTACATATCTATATAAATATACCTGTGTACATATATATAATATATATATATAAATTAACTAATTAAATTTGAAATTTATTTGTGCACCTTTTAAAGTCAATTTTTGACAATTCAAAACAGCAAAAAAAAAAAAAAGGATACATAACAAGTACAATTATTAACCAATATAAAATTAAAACATTCTTCAACCCTCTAATTTATTCCGATACCTGAAATCTGTCTATCAAAAATAAAAATGTTTATTGGTTACTGTAACAATTCATTGAAAAATGCAAAACATTTCATATTTATTTTGTAACTGTACCTTATTTTCTTTTGATTAAAAATAAAAAAGAGAAAAATAAAAAGAGGTACAAAAAGCGATACAGGTTTTCTTAACAGAAGACTTATGTAAAACTGACACTCCATTTGCATGGTGGGGGGAGAAAAAAAAAAACTTTTCCGTTTATGGGCAACCTTGCAAAAAAATTCGGTATTTTGTGGTTAGCCGGGCGCCAATGTTATATATACATATTTATATACATACATATATGTATATATACATATATATATATGTGTGTATATATATATACAATATGTGTATATGGATATATATGTATATAAATATGCATATATAACACTGGCACCCGGCTAACTGAAAAGTACCAAAAATTCTTATGTGCACCTTCAACCACTGTTTATTCTGAACGTATATTTTCAGAGGCAGGCCAAATTTATAGTAGTAAAAGAAATGCCCTGTCTACTGATAATGCAGAACGTTTGGTGTTTTTGCACCATAATTTGAAATATAATAAATTTAATTATTAATTTTTTTATTACATTTGTTGTATTTTGTTTCTTTATCCAAAATAATAGTCTTTTCTGTTTTCCTATATATTTGAAAAGAACTTATTTTTATTTGTATAAATGTGAAACTAAATTTTAATCTGGAATTATTTTATGAGGGTTTTTGTTCTTAATTTTTTCTATATTTTGTAGACATGTTGTTAAATACCAAGTAAACAGTTTTATGAATTATTGCATATATTACTATACATTGATATTCAAATAACTTTTTACAGATCAGTTTTAAATTCATATGCTTAAAAAATGAAATTCTTACAACTACTCGGTATTGGCCGAGTACTCGGCCAAAATTTCACTGAGTACCGAGTAGTCAGCAAATTGGCCAAGTGCCGAGTATTTACCGAGTACTCGGTACGGCTCTAGTATTTAAAACTGGGTTTAAAAACAAAAAAATGAGTTAAATTAGCGAAGCAAAAGAAGCATTGAAAGTGTGCTTCCCTAATGTTAGAAAAAATCTTTACTACAACAGAACATAAAATTAAAGCTACTATTATAGTTATTTAAAAAAAAAAAAAAAAAAAAAAAAAAAAAAAAAAAAAAACGTCAGTTAGCGTTTTACAGCTATCCGGAGCAAGGAATGCAAACCCCTCTCTACATAGCACTCCATATTTTTTATAGTGGTTTTTTTCCACTGGCCACACTTTTTAAAGCAGGTAGCACCATCTTTTGCCGCTAACAGGAAATATTTTCATCTGACGTCCCTTTTTAAACTTTTCTTTTTTGAGAAAAATTCCCTTTTTTTTTTCTTTTTCTTTTTTTGTAAGAGAGAGTTCGGATTTCAGGTTTGATGTTCCATACTGTACTTAAATCGTTATACATGACCATTTTTTATTTAAAAGCTGCTCATATGCTTAAGAACATATAGAAGATTTATTTTGTTTTTCGTAATAGAAAAATTGCAATAGATATTGTCAGCTAAAAATCCCTTAGAGAAGATAATACAATACAGGAAACATCTTTTTTCCTCTACATATAGTTCTTGGTTTAATACATCAGTTTATAAAATTTGTGGATGAATAGGAAAGATTTCAGAATTTTAATTTAATATTTATTTTTCAATTGCTAAGATACAAGAATTTTTGTTTATTGAACTTTTAGTGGTTTTATTTTTGAACTGCCGGATGATAGATGAAAAAAAATTTCATACATTCAGATCTAATATTTTCCAGTATAATGTAACAAACACATTTAAGGAATATGTTTAATGGCACATAAAGCATATATTTTCTCCATTAACATTTAGATTACTTTTCTAAAATCATGAAACGTTTTCAGAAAAGCAAACAGAAGGAACATATTTTCAACAATGTATGTTTAATGATGTAAAATTGATATGAAGTATTACTTATCAGCAATGCTAGTTGACTTTTCAAGTACCTGTGCAAGAAAATAGAGATGATTATAAAAGAAAAATAGGAAACTATATTGTAACTAATTGCTTTTTCTCAAACATTAGTTGATATCGTATTTTTTGTAATACAGTCAGGGTTGTCTTTTTACTGGTAAAAACTGGTTTTTACCAGGACATCATAAAAACTAGGTTTTTACCAGTAAAAACCTGGGAAAAAGTGGTAAAAACCTAAGGATAGAATAAACTCTCTCTTCAAATTGAATTTGCTGTTGCAGGTTGAATACTCCAGCAGGACACAGGTTGGTAAACAGTACTAACATTTATACAAACTACATTATGTGATAATTAATATTTGTAAGTGTTTGGTTTTTATTAAAATGATTAAGGTTTATTAAGTGTGATAAAAGTGTACTTATAATCTTTAAGTAAAAATTTGTAAACTAGTCACCATTAAACTAAATATAATAAATAATGTAATGCGAATTCTGATAATAATAGTTATATGATAACTATACAATAATATATTTAAAATTTTGAATTCTTGTAGTAGGAAAACAGGGATGAAAGTTTAGCAGGCCTTTTCATATTCCTTAAAATCCACTATTCTTGTATAGCATTCTTTTACTAACCTAATCAGAAACTAAATTAGGTGAATATTGTTATAGTGGTATTAAATACCCGGAAAACTTTCATCCCTGGAAAAATGAACAATTAACAGATAAATTTTTAAAAAAGTGGCAAAAACAGCCAAACTAATAAGTTTTTCAAAGGTGGTAAAAACATGTTTTTCCAAAGACGGTAAAAACCATGGTTAAAACCAGTAAATACCATCCAACCCTGAATACAGTAGACTCCCTCAAATCTGCACAACTTGGGACCAGAGGTTGAGCAGAGTTTAGAATTTTGCGGATTTCTGGTCATCGCTTTGTTTACATTTTTTAAACAGCAATTTGAATGCAATACTGTAATCAAAATTATAATGAATGCTTTAGAGTAAAATAATTAAGTAGAAAAAATGAAGTAATAAAGTAAAATAATAAAAATTAAGATAATTTTAAAAATGGCTAAATTATTAAAAGTAAAGGTCAAGTAAATAATAGTGCATAATAAAGATTTGCATTTTTTTTTTAATTATTCATTAAAACTTGCCTCATAAAGCTACCCTACTAATTCACATCAAAATCATAAAATAGGGAAGCTTTATTTCAGATTTAGCCAAACTTAATAACCAAAAAAGAAATTGTGATCACCAGTATCCAGCAAAACCTTAATTTTTTTTTCAGAAATAAATCTATACTCCTTAAAGAAAAAGCATGAGTTCAATCGTATGAACAAGAATTACATATGAAAATGTATATGGAATGATATAAAAATTAAAAAAAAACTCTAATTTTTTCGCCTACATTTGAACTGAAAGTTTTATTGTTTACATTTGTGATGATGTGTGGATTTTAGGGTTGTTTGTGCAGATTATAAATTTTTGCATAATACAGATCATTTCATATATTGTGAAATTACCTTACAAACATGATCAAAATACGCACGAACAAAACATTACATTACTTATTTCCAAAAAAAAAAAAAAAAAAAATTTAATTACATAGATAAAGAGGAAATAACATTTGAAATTTAGTCCTCTAGAAGTTAGCAACATTTCTACAATATAAATTGCAGGCTCTTCTTAAGTATAAAATTCATTTGTTTACATTTCAGAAGCTGTGCGTTATATGGAGAATTGTATTATAAAGATCTTATACTGTATTTATTTTTTATAAAAAAAATATGATTGGAACATTTTCTTTATAAAGTTATTAACAATGTGTAATTTTATATTTTGCTTTTTGAAATTGCTGCCCCACCAGTAGCCGAGAGGTTCTGCTCTCGAAGCTGGTAGACAGGAGGTGCTGGGTTCAAACCCAATCGTTCAGAGTTTTCCTTGGTTTACTTCGAACCTTGAATTCTTTATATAAATATGGGTTAGGTTCCTTTAAAAAGACCCCCACGGAGGGCACTCCCCACCTTCGGGCCTAAATCCCTCGTGTTGATAATTGGCTGTCATAAAACAACACCAACACCTTTTGAAATTGCTGTGACAATAACACTGAAGAAGCAGTATGATTGCTCCATGCTCTTTTTAATGATTTCTAATAGTATAGAAAGAAATTTCAATACAAATTCTGATTGTTGACACTTTTTAATAATACACAATTTTCAGAAGAAAGTTTTATAAACAGTTTTTGTTAAATGAGTTAAAAATAGATGAATCATAAGGAATATGTAATGAAATGGCTATATATAAATGTAACGGGGTTAAATAGAAATTCTTATCTCTGACAAAAGCAATGATAACAACACATAAATTAATGGAAACTTTGTTTTAATGTTTTCTTACTGATATTTCATATTTATGTAGATGTTGCATAGATTGTAGAAAATGCTATGCATAATTTACAAAAAGATGTTCGAAACCTGCTGCAATGTTCATAGTTTATAAAACTGTGGATGTGGATTACTTGTGTATGTTTTAACCCTAATAAAAACAAAGGATTTGTTATATATTTAAAGGCTCTAAATAATTTATTCACAAAATAGAAATTCTTATCTCTGATAAAAGCAATGGCAACAACACATAAATTAATGGAAACTTTGTTTTAAGATTTTCTTACTGATATTTCATATTTATGTGGATGTTGCATATATTGTAGAAAATGCTGTGTATAATTTACGAAAAGATGTATGAAACCTGCTGCAATGTCCATAGTTTATAAAACTGTGGATTCTGGATTACTTGTGTATGTTTTAACCCAAATAAAAACAAAGGATTTGTTATATATTTAAAGGCTCTAAATAATTTATTCACAAATATCTCTCTATCTTTTTCATTTTGCAAAACTGCATTTCCTGCGTATATCGTTCGTGTTGCGTCATTGGTCACGTGGTTTTGTTTTTCTTACGGGAACTGATAAAGCTCTGGGGACGAGAGTAGCCTGCACGATAGTTAGGACTCTCCCTAGAGTCTAGTGTTTATGTTCTGCACTTTCATTTTCTGCTTTCTACGTAGCGAATTCGGCTTGCGAACGCGTCACTTACAGCTTGAATTTGACTTTCTGCTTTAATATGCTATCGAAATATGGATAAACAACTGTTTCAGTAGTTAAAATTATCACATAATCTCAAATAATCACAAAACTTTAATTTCCGGATTTTTTTATTATTTCCGTAATTTTTGTAGAGACTCCCGTAATCTAAAGTTAAAATGCGGAATAATTCCGCAGAATCCGTAATGGTTGGCAGCTCTGCTTGTGAAAGCAGCTTTAGCACAGAAAATCAGATAAAATCTAAATTTACGACCCAATTGTCAATTGACATTGGATGAAAGTTGAAAAATAGATATGGGGATAAAGCTTGATTTTGTTCTTTTATTTTAATTAAAATAAACATTTTGGTTAATTATTCGAAATTGTTGATTTATAGTATTTTGTTATGTCAGTATTACCGTAATTATTTAGGTGACACATAAAGAATAACTGGGTTATCTTCCCCCCCTCCTCCACGAACAGTTGAACTCGCCTCCATTTATAAAATGTTTGGAGGAAGATCCATATTCTGGGGAAAAGTTGAATTTCAAGCCCTGAACTCAGTCAGCAGAGCAGAAAAGTTAAAAAAGGTGAACTTTGTGAGTTGAGGGAGCAAAAAAGAATTTATTTTTTGGAGGGGGGAGGGAGGAAGGGAGTTTTTTTAGATGAATTATTAATCATATTAAAGATTTATAAAATACAATCGGTCCCCAATTTAATGAATTTCTCGATTTAGTGCATTTTTTAATGCTCCTGACGAAAATGGAACAAAAAATTTTGATTTAATGAATTGATAATCCCAATTTAACAAATAGCAGGCTTATTTACAAAATTTAAATTCTTTTTAATGAAATAGGTTCCTTCATAAAATTCCCCTTAAAATAGTTCCCTTCACAAAATTATCACTACTTTTTGTTTTGTTAGGCTTTAAAATGTAATTTGCAATCAAAACATGCTTACCAGAAAGGAAAAAATTAGCAGAAGATATGATTAATAAATACTTGGCTCGAATTTGAGTAACAATGAGGATTTCATCTTTCGTTACAAAATATACAGTGGCTCACATTTGTTTTTGGACACTTGTGTTTTTGAAACTTACTTATAAAAAACATCATCTAAATATTAAAGGATCTAGTTATATTTTCATATGAACTTTATTTTCCGTATAATAAAACCTACATATTGTAATGAAAATATATTCAAAACTTTTTTTCCAAAAAATTAATTTACCGAAAAAGTGTTAAAAACAATCTCACATAAGTAATTGGACACTTGAAAGCTTTACTAAATTTTTTGACAGACGATATTTTTTGTTATTTATTTTTTATTATAAATGGAAATACATATCAAATATTATCGTCTGCACTTTGAAATTACTACTAATTCGTGTAAATTTGTTTACATTTCTATATTTGAAGTGAACATGGCCGGACGCTACAACGTTACATCAAATTCCATTCGTAATTTAATCATAGAACATTTTAAAGATGGTAAAAGCATCAAAACTATCGCAAAACTTGTTAAAGTGAATCATTCAACTGTTTTTGCTATTATAAAACGATGGAAACTACGTGAAACTGTTGAAAAAGCACTAAAATCAGGAGCTTCTCACAAGCTAACTCTCAGGAATCTAAGGTTTATTATGCATAAAATCAAGAAAAAACTAGGAATTTGTGCAGTGAAACTTACAACAGAATTAGAAAACAGATTTGCAATAAAAATAAACCCTGAAACTGTTAGACAAGTTATCAGATCATATGGATACAACAGTAGAGTTGCCAGAAGAAAAAAATTTATTAATGAAAGAGTAAGAAAGTTACGTTTGGATTTTGCAAAATCCATGGTAGACAAGGATGTATCGTTTTATAAAAACGTGATATTTGTGGATGAATCAAAATTTAACATATTTGGGTCTGATGGTCAAATAACTGTGTGGAGAAAGCCCAACGAAGAGGTCAATCTGAAAAATGTATTGTCAACTGTCAAACATGGATATGGAAGCATAATGGTTTGGGGATGTTTTGCTACTTCTGGTACGTGAAATTTAGTTTCCATTGGAAATAATATGGACCAATATTATAAGTATATAAATATCCTGAAAGAAAGCTTGAAAATATCTGCCCAAAAACTTGGAATTCAAAACGCATGCAACTTGTATCAAGATAATGATCCCAAACATATAGCCCTAAATGTTCGCTTATGGCTGCTGTACAACTGTTCCAAAGTTATCAAGACTCCCACTCCACCATATTCTCCAGATTTAAACTCAATTGAAAATGTGCGCCATGAACTGGAGAAAAGAACTAGAAAACATGGATATTTCTTCGAAAGAACAACTTAAAACAGTATTAATAGAGAAATGGAACAAAATTGAACATTCTTACACAAAAAACTAGTTGCATTCATGCCAAAACATTTTAAAAGTATGATTTCAGCTAAAGGATACCCAACAAAGTATTAAAATGTTTGATTATTTGCATATTTTTGTTTACATTTGTTGAATCTTTAAAGTGTCCAATTACTTATGTGAGATTGTTTTTAGCCCTTTCTCAGTAGACTAATTTTTTGAAAAAAAAGTTTTGAATTTATTTTCATTACAATATATGTTTTATTATAGAGAAAATAAAGTTCGTATGAAAAATTTTTTAAGTAGATCCTTTAATATTTAGATGATGTTTTTTATAAGTAAGTTTCAAAAACGAAAGTGTCCGAAAACAAATGTGAGCCACTGTATTTTTCACAAAAATAACTTGCGAAATGGACACCATAAAAAAAAAAAAAAAAAAAACTGCATAGACTGCCCTAATGAAATTTTAATTACTATTTTTAAAATCTTTACAGTACCACAAATTATATTAGACTATGAAATAAAAACAATGAAAAATTTTCCGAAAATAAATGAATTGCCTCATTAAAAACTAAACTTTGCTGTTTTTTCCAATTGCATAGGATTCTTTTTCCCCCAAGGATTTTCCCTGGTTATTTCGCACTTTTTTCTGATTTCCTAAATAATTGGAATCTAAAATTATATTTGCAATTAATATAAGACCTCAAGACCCAAATAAACGTACAAATGATCATATTTCCAAGTGACTGTATTACACGTGTGGAAATGAGTATACTACTATTTTACTGCGCAATCACGATATCAAATGAGAATTTACATATTACATAAATACTACACTATGAAAAATTAAAATAAACTTTACTTACCTCTTAAATTAAAAAAAGAAGAGTCGGACTTTATCAGCAAAAACTAGCGTTTATCGAAGGCAACAGGAAATGCAACGCTAGCTCGCTGAGACGGGCCCCTACAAGGAAAGAGTAGGGAAATCCGCCTCTTATTCGAATCGCTCTATAATCGAATCAGTCATTTTTTTTAGATATAAGAACATAACGTTTATTGTAGTTTCTTTGAACCAACGCCACTTCCTTTAATTGAATCAGATTCAGCTTTACAAACAGGTTTAATTTAAAAGGTTGTTATTAAACTTTGATCGAATTTTGTCATGAAATGATTTACTCCAGGGTATTCTGAAATTTTACATTTTATCCGCTTGACAATCTGTCTATGACGCAATAAATTTACCAGCAAAAATGGCTAATTTCAATCAGTTGTTAAATAATTAAGAAACGTTCCCCTCCCCTATAAATGCGATGGATCTTTAGTTATCATTAACTAGCAAAACCCTTGGCTTTGCACGCGTAGTTGTTGAAATATGCCAAGTAATATTTTTGCATTTGAAATTAATGTAAAATTAGTTAATTAATAAATTTTATGTAAAATTTCATAGAAATCGTAATTTAGAACATTTTTAAAACGTTTTCTACTCACTTCATCATTTTAATTTTGATTTTTTTTTAGAAACCATTTTTAGAGAACATTTGTATCTTAAGGCTGTTCTTAACTGCTCTGCCCAACAAGCGCAAAACGTTTTGACATACTTACATATTCATTTTTTAACGGAAAGATAAAATTGGAAAGCCTGGCCATGGAAGCGATTTGGAATGGAACTGTGTTTTCCATTTTCGGATCCATCCATTACCTATTGAGTTATAAGCGAATTCGATCACGTGACAAACACGTTTTTCGCCTGCTCTTTCTTCATTCGCGCGGAAATTCGGATCAGAACGCCCACTTTGACACTCTTTTCTGAAAGATCTATTGCGTTTGCAAAAAAAATGAAAAAAAAAAACAGCTCAATGACATAGTTTTGGAACAACAACACCAGCTCGTTTCATGCATTTTCGAACAAAAATAAATTAAAACTTATGTCAGAAAGTTGCCCTTTTGGATTTGAGAACACCCTTAAAAGTAGCCGGCATATGCCAAATTTCGAGTTTTTCGTCAGTTCAGTATCACGAAAATGGTAAGTTTAGAACGTTTTTTTCTCCTGCGCTCTTTTGAATTTTTTTAAAAACTGTTCTGTGCCTGCAATTGCATCATAAATGTAGTAGCCATGTAAGATTTCAAGTTTCTACCCTTAACGATTTCATATAAAAACCGTAATTTAAAAAGTCTTTAGAACATTTTCTACTCATTTCACGCTTTTAAATTTTGAATTTTTTAGAAATCATTCGTAGAGAGCATTTTTATCTTAAAAGTAACCCCCATTAGAAATTTTTAATTTCTATTCCCTTTAGCATCACAAAATTCGCAATTCAGAATTTTTTTTTTTTTTTTTTTTTTTTTTTTTTTTGGCTACACCATTTTAAATGTCGATAAAAAAAAAAAAGACTATTCTGCACGTGCATCGCATATTTTCGAACTTTTTAGCTTACATTTCAAATTTCTGTCCTTAACAATTCCATAGAAATCGCATTTAGAACGATTTTAAAACGTTTTTTGCTCATTTCATCCTTTTAATTTTTATTTTTTTAGTCTCTTAAAAGTAACTTAGAGGTCTGCACGGGCCGCAATTCCAGGCCCGGGCCTAGCCCGAACGAATGCTATCTTGGCCGGCCCGCTGTAAAAATTAAAAGTTCGACCCGAACCCAGTCAGCCCGTTTACATTTTTACAGTTCTTGGCTCGGCTGGCCCGTACAAAAATCAGTGAAAACAGGCCCGGCTCGGCCCAACTCAATTTCTACAAAAAAAATCCATTTTTTTCTCGACATACAATTAATATTCTTTTAATGAATATACTACACGAGTATTTATGGGGGGAGGGGACATTTTACAGTATATTTTAGATTACTATGTGTTCGCAAAACAGAAAGCATACAATTGTAACATTAATGATTAGTTACGGTCTTAGACGTTTCGAAATTCAAACAATAATTCATTACAAAATTAATGTAGTTCAGAATAAAGGGTTAAAAACATGGTAACTTTTGAAGCTACATAATGACAAGTAGATTTGTAAAAATATTTCTCTGTCATTTTAAGGCTTTTCTCAAATACAAAGGAGCTATATTCTGACACATTTCTGAATTAATTTCTTTTCGGAAAAACGTAAGATTGGCAGATATTCTTATTCAGAAACTATGTAAATGCATAATTATTTATTTATTTTTATTTATTTTTAATATAAACGCAATATATCTTTGAGAAAATACTGCCAAAGTTAGCGTTTTGAATCGAATTTTCGGAAGCGGCAGCACGGGAAAGGCTAAAAACATAAAATCTCGTGACAAGAATCTCTTATATCTCTAAGTAATTTATCAAAAATGAAAAACGCTATTTGATTCCAAATCCCTTCAATGTCAGGCCTTTCAATTTATGCCTTTACAGTTAAAAATGAGGCAGAAAATATATCGGAAAGTTTCGCATTGTTGAGCAGTGAATTTGAGGACCATCTTAAGGTACCATGTAACTTTTCCAAAAGCACTGTTAACAGAAATTCATTATCGCTCTTAATACTTTTACAAAACATAATGCCTGCCCTATACATTCTGAGAACGATTAAGACCAATTTCGTCCCGACACGACTATGTAGAAAAAAAAAAAAAATCCCTGCCGGCCCGGCCTAGAGGAGGAGGTAGATTTCGAAGTTAAGTATACTAATTACACCAACAAAAACTAAATCATGATTAGAGATAAACTCACTTTAACAATTTTATCTGGTCGCTTTTGACGAGCTTTTATTTCATTTTTATATAAGACCTGGTTTTATCAGAATCATGCTAAGGCGGTATTACAAAAAAAAAAAAAAAAAAAAAAAAAAAAAAAAAAAAAAAAACACTTTTCCATGCTTAACAACTCGAAATTTTCAGGCACATTTTCAGATTCATTTTTAATAGAAAAAATATGAAACTTACTGACGTGATTATTTGAAGAGATTTAAAAGCGACCTGTGTTTTTATTTTTCGTTCAATTAATTAAAACTGATTTATAAACAATTATTTTCTCAGTAGACAATATTTTTCGTTTCTAACACAATCGCTTCGGGAAATTCGGTTCAAAATGCCCACTTTGACATCATTTTTTGAAATACATTCTGCTTCTATCAAAAAATCGATCATTACGGTACATTATATATTAGTTTCTGAATAAGAGAATCAACAAATTGAATGTGTTTGAGAGCAAAAATTAATTTAAAAACGAGTCAGAAAACAAGCAGTTTGAATTTGAATACAGCATTAATACGATGATTTTTTTCTTCAACCGCTATGTATTTTTAATTTGTTTTTGCTGTAAGAATTGGTCCTATCAAAAACTTGTCAATATAAATGTTGTAGACAATATTAAGAAGATATATAATAAATTCATGCGAATTGACGAAGTTATGGATTATTTCTTCTTCAACTCCCCCTTTTTGTTTTCGTTTTTAATTTTTTTTGCGGTGCGAATTGGTTCTATGAAAACTTGTCAATATAAAAGTTGTAGATAATATTAAGAAGATAATAAATTTAATTGGATTTGATATCTTAAGGACTGGCGAAGTTATGATTTTTTTTCTCCCTAAAACCCTATTTTTTTTGCGCCCCTTGTGCCAATTTTTAATTTTATCAAAAATCTGGGATGCATAAATTTTTGGCCCAATTTTTAGAAGTAATAAAAACTTAAAACTGATTTGATATTTACAAACATTAAGAAGTTATGTGGTTTTTTCGGTTTTCACAAAACCCCTCCCAATTTCCATCCCCTTGGCCCGATTTTGCCCATTAACGAACTGACCGAGATTTTATGCCCCTTGATTTTTGTATTAGTTTGAAAGAGATTTGTGCAGAATTATGGAAGTTATCGTGTCCAGAAGAAAGTTATATATATGTATATAGTTATTTTACTGAGGGTGGTTTTGGGTTCTAGGGGTCATGATCGGTGTAGATCTGCAAAAAATTTTCAGAAATTCCAACATAGGGGACAAAGTCTTGTCATGCACAGATTCTTATAACAGATTTTACAGTACTGTATCCCCCCCCCCCCCTTGAAATGTATATAGCAGCGTTTACAATGTCACTTCGTATCAAACTGGATTTACAGATGCCGCTATCATTCCTGCTTTCTTTTCAGTGTTGCCAGATAGTCAAAAGTCAATTTCCCCAAAGTTTCTAAAATTTTCCCCAAATCAGTATTTTTTTCCGCAAAAATCCCCAACTCAGTTTTTACTCAAAAAATGAATTTTTAAATTTTTAATTTACCACTATAAAAAATATTTAAGTAATTTAAGCTCAAAAATTTTCCCCAAATCAAGCCTTTTTTTGAAAAAATTCCCCATTTACAAAAAACAAACTTTTAAACTGGGCTGAATGCATATTCTGTAGCTACATTAAGAGAATGAGAGATATATTTTGCAGTGACAAGTTATTTTATGTTTATTTTTATAAAAGTATTGTTTAACAATGTTGGACTATTGTTACATTAGCTCCATAGCTTCTTTAGACAATCTCTTATCAGTTGGGGTTTAAATGAATCCGAGATGGTACGCTGTTTTAATTCTTTTGTCATCCCTATACTGAAGTGCATAATCATAATGCAAAGTATTTTCGCTGTATCGATCGATATGCTTTTGTATATCATAAGAGAAAAATATCTGCTTCCCACGTATTTAATTTTTTTCTTTTTTTTTTTTTAAGTCCTGCAGATTTAGTTATGTGTAGGTTTAAGCTGCTTAAGACTTTATAGTCTGATGCATCTGTAATACGTGTAAACTACAATGTAGTAAACAACGAACACGACCACATCCAAGAGAATAATGATTGATATTTCCGATTTCTGGATTGTAGTTTCGTTTTTCACATCAAAATTGAGTTCGAGACAGATCCAGTTTTTCTACAGGACTAAAAGAAATCTTTACGGAAAATAGTAAAAAAAAAAAAAAAAATCCCCAAGTTTTTCCCCAAAATTTTTTGTAGCCCCCAAAAATTTCCCCACGAACTACTTGTCCCCGAAAAATTCCCCTAGAGTTTTAAAATTCCCCAAAATGGGGACAAAATCCCCAATCTGGCAACACTGTTTCTTTTTGCACCCATTTACAAACGCAAGCATAAAACCCCTCCCTTGCAAAAAGCCGGAAGCTGCGTAATTTTTCCTTCTGAATTATGATTGGCTGATTAGGGTACTGCGGTATAAATTTCCAGTATACCCAGGTAGCACAGCAATATCGGCCAATATCGGGAACAGCGATTTCGCGGTATTGGCCGATATTGCATGGCAAACATTTTTTCCAATATTGGCCTATATTGGCACCCAATACCGACCGATATCGGGACCCAATACCGGCCGATATCGGCGAACGCCGGACCGGCTGATATCAGGACCCAATACCGGCTGATATCGGGACCCAATACCGGCCAATATCGGCACCCAATACCGGCCGATATCGGCGGACGCCGGACCGGCCAATATCGGGGAACGCCGGACCGGCCGATATTGGTTAAAACTGGATTCGACACTATAAAGTAGCAAAGTTTTCTTTTTTCAATATAGAGAGATATTGATTACCTGTCTTGACATAGTATTGGTAATAAATATCTCTTTATATTAGTGAAAAAAAGTTTGCCATTCTATATTGATGAATCCAGGTTAGAAAACACATGCATATAAATATCAATACAAAAACCCTTAACGGGTTAAAAGTTTGTGACGCAGCACTTTATCTTATGCTCTAAGAATTTTAAATATGGAACTTAAAAATAATGATATCAAAATTTGAGTGACGCTATGCTATTAATTATAATCTCTCTATATATTATTTATTTCATCTTTTTATTTTTTTATAATCGCATGTGCAAAAATTATGTTCAATTTAAAAAAAAATGTATAAAAGTTTATTCATTGATGCTTTAACATTTACACCTTTCATAAATTCCAAGTATGAGTTTTAAAAGATATGATATCAAAATTTTAGTGACGCTTTGATGTAGCTTTAAACGATTTGTTTTAAAATTAAATTTAAATTATTTTTGTTTTGGCTAAGATATATTCACACATCTAAATAATAGTTTTAATTTTCCAATATACTTTAAATATGTCACTTTCACTAAATTTATATAATGCATTTAAATGTATTTATTTGAATAAATTGATTTATCCTTTCTCCAATGCTATTAAAAATTTAAAATAAGATTTACGTAAATATTTTTTTTGCCTCATAGTATCCATTTGAATACATTTCACTTAGTTTGGATACAATGACGCAAAAAAAATATTTACGTAAATCTTATTTTAAATTTTTAATAGCATTGGAGAAAGGATAAATCAATTTATTCAAATAAATACATTTAAATGCATTATATAAATTCAGTGAAAGTGACATATTTAAAGTATATTGGAAAATTAAAACTATTATTTAGATGTGTGAATATATCTTAGCCAAAACAAAAATAATTTAAATTTAATTTTAAAACAAATCGTTTAAAGCTACATCAAAGCGTCACTAAAATTTTGATATCATATCTTTTAAAACTCATACTTGGAATTTATGAAAGGTGTAAATGTTAAAGCATCAATGAATAAACTTTTATACATTTTTTTTAAATTGAACATAATTTTTGCACATGCGATTATAAAAAAATAAAAAGATGAAATAAATAATATATAGAGAGATTATAATTAATAGCATAGCGTCACTCAAATTTTGATATCATTATTTTTAAGTTCCATATTTAAAATTCTTAGAGCATAAGATAAAGTGCTGCGTCACAAACTTTTAACCCGTTAAGGGTTTTTGTATTGATATCATTACTTTTTTGAGGTTATTGAAAAAATAAATAAAACAATAAACACACAAAAAAATTAAAGACCAATACAAAGAATTCATAGTCAGGATTTCCATTCACCTTCAATCTCTCCCCCCTCCCTCCCCGCAAAAAAGGATGACCATACTTCAATTTTAAAGAGCACCGTACAATAAGAACTCTTTGGTAAGATATGGAAGTAATGTACAACATGCATGTTTAGAGGGTATTTCTGTTGGTTTGTTTCAGAGATATAAAAAGTTATGTTAAATTTTACTATATAAAAAATTTACTTTGTTAAGAAAAATAGCAAGAAATATTACTCTTTAAACCTTTATATATATATAATATATATAACAATCATCGCTCACTTATAAAAGTAATTACATACATTAAATTAAATCCAAAACTACAAATTTCTGCTTCTCCCTTTTCTCATTCCTAGTGCAAAAAAATTAAAAATTCTTTAATTTTATATAAAATAATCTTTAACCTTCCCCGTTTAAAATTCTTTATTAACAATAATAATAAATCATATAAAATAATCCCCTGAGCTCCGAAGATTCCACTTCTGCTTTTGCACCCACCTCTCCAGCTTACCTAAATAGTAAAATCTTTCAAAAATTAGTTTGAAAAAAAAAATGTGCAACATTTGTTGCTCACTAACATAAATAAATAAATAAGCACTAACTTCCCTAATGTACAGTCATGGAAAAAAAAAAGTAAACACTCCCTACTAACTCCTCAACAAATTACCGTAGAAAAAAGTTACTGGTACCGAACGATTGGAAATAAAGTCTACTTTTAAATGTATATAAAATTTGCTTAAGGGGTCATCTACATATTAAAACGAACCATAACTTTGGGTTTTTTTCAATAGCAGTACACAATTCTTACAGCATAAATGAATTATACACCATTTAATTAGCCTAAAAACAAATTTTTATGCAATTCGTACTATAAGTTTCCGAGAAATTAATTATTTTAAAACAAGCTTATTTTAAGGGCTGTATCCAAATTGAAGTTCGGTACTCGATTGTTAACCGAGAGAGCCCCCTTCTTGATCAAGGCACCTTAAGCGTCACTCAAGCAGTCAATGAAGTCTGCTAGATTACAGGACAGCGTAAGACATTTCAAAATATCTAGTCACTTCTATCATAGACGGCCCCTTAAACCATCATTTTGCCGTTTTTTAAGCATAATTTGAAAACTATTTGGAAGAAAAATGTGAAATTTTGCATTTCCATAAAGCAGGACTTAATAAATCTAAATCCATTAAAAAAAAAATTGTAGGTTACAATTGATAATTTTTTCGAATATTAATTTCCTAATTCATATCATAAAATTATAAAAATTGCAAATTCAACGTATTTATGTTTGGGTATATTAGTATTACTGCTACACAAAAAATTAGCACATTAGGAGCATAATTTCAGGAGACATAAATAAAAATAAGAAAATGTAATTTAACATTAGAAGCACTAAATTTTGAATGTTTATAATAAAAAAAAAAACTTATCATTCAAATGACTTGAGATTTGGTGCCTAGGCATAGTTTGAACCGAAGATTTGAAATATCTCGTTAAAATTGGGTATTGCCATTGAAAAAAATGAAGTTGGATTTGTTTTAATATGTAGATGTTCCCCTAAGCAAATTTTATATACATCATTTAAAAATAGACTTTATTTCCAATCGTTCGGTACCAATAACTTTCGTCTACGATAATAATTTGTTAAGGAATTAGTAGAGGGTGTTTACTTTTTTTTTTTCCACGACTGTACATTTCACCTCCTCTCCCTCCCCCTACTCCCCAGCATTAAAAAAATTTAAATCTTTATTTTTATACAGAAAATTCTTCTATATAAATTATCCTCCTATTCCTCAAAATTACCACTTTCCCGCTCCAGCCTAGAGATTTCAATCTTTAAATCTTTTTAGAAAAACGGATCTGCAGTCTGTTGCTTAATAATAAAATATATAACCATATACACTTTTAATTATTTTTCACACAATCAATTGATGTCATGATAATAGTTGTTCTGAGCGAATATTGTGTTGGCTGGAATGTCGTACAGATAGCTCAATTGGAAGAGTACTGGCAATTAAAGCCAAGGGTTATTAAAGTTCACTGTAATTCAAGATGTTTAACCCCTTCGCGACAAGAGCCCTTTGGTTAATTTTTAACCTATTACTACAGGTTTTTTAAAAAAGAAAATTTTCTTTAATTGAATCACAGAAATGCTCCGATTAAAGAAGGTAAACTTTACAATTAAAAATAAGTGGTGAGAATAATGAAGGATTCTGAACACCTTAAGTGGCCAAGTATACCGGTCGCTCATCCCCAAGGGCTTAAAGATGCTTTTTTGCTATTATAACCTTTAGGATTTACAATATAAAAAAATCTTAACCACTTCTGAGGTAAATAAAGACAGTGGAAAAAAAAAAAGATGGCAATGTTTAAAAAAAAAAAAAAAAAAAAAAAAAAAAAAAAAAAAAAAAAAAACACAACTTTGGAAAGCATGCATTTTAGTGCTGCAAGAAAAACCTGTCATGAGCTGCTACTGATTATAACACCTATTTACAAAAAAATTTAATATAATAACAATGTTTTCATTACTCCAAAATAATGTGTTAAAGGCGATAATTTATCATATTTAGTGTTCCAAGAAATAGCAATATTTGTAAAATACATGTGCTTTTTAACTGCAAAATTCATTGTTTATATCTGAGAAATACATTACATCTTCTGCATTAAAATTTTTTAGTGGCAGGCTTTTGTGATTGAACAAGAACTGCTTGCAGAGTGCTTTTAATGATTTTAGAATATAAAATTATGGCTCTTAAACTACTATTAATCCAATACAGTAATAGGGATAAAAAAAATCATTAAATATTTCATTTTAAAAAATTATTTGTATTTTCATCAGATATACCGATTATTACTACCATATGTTATATGTAACATATTTATAAGAAAAGTTACAACTATTTTGTTGAAGTTTTGGATCCCCCCCCCCCTCCCTGACATGCTGTCAAATTTCGCGAGGATTTTTTCTTCTTGTGATGTTCCTACCCCGACCGAGAATGGAGCGGGTTTTTTACAATCAACTGATTAATTTTGATTTTCTTTTATTGCTACTTTTTTATGTTAGTGTGGTGATCTTTCAAATGCTATTGCACAACGAGGCGATAAACGCGCTACTCTGTAAGTGGCACGGCAACCCTCCAGTGTACAGGTGGAATTGATAAAAAGAGTTTTTGTAGTCGGAATATGCGAAATGTTAAAGAATAGTGAATGGTTTAATGAAAGCAGAATAAAAACTTAATATTTAATTTAAGATGCGAGTCAGATTAATATATTAATTGAAATGGTTACTGGGTAATCACTTTATTAGTTTATACAAAGTCTAATTATCATGACAGCTACAATGCAGCTGCTAATGAAATTTTGTGAAACCAATCTTTTCTAAATAGTAACATGTTCTGAATTGTTCTTATTTACAATAATACTTCATTACCACAAACGCCATATAAGGGAGCTGGCTACTTTTATATTTTTTAAAAGTAAATTATTTAAAGCATATTAACTTTAAAATTAAATAAAAACAAGTATCTAACTTTTGCAAAAAAGCTGTTTTATCTTATTTATCTATAAACTTTAATTACTAAATAAGGAAAAATATCATGATGAAAAATTTTACTTTTAGGAGCTCAAAACAACCAGTCAGGATAAAATGGTTCATTTTGAGCTAATCGTGATAATTTAAGTACATAAAGTCAGTGATGTAGTCGTAAAAAAAACAGAGGGTAAACGCTCTAAGCAGAGGGTATACGCTCAAGGCAGAGCGTATACCCTAGAGTGTATAAACTATTGCTTTCTTGAGAAACAGAGGGTATACGGTGTTCCTTAAAAAAATCCAGAACGTATACGGCGTATACCCCCGTATACCCTCCACTACATCCCTGCATAAAGTAGAATTTACTATAAGTAAAAAATATGTCCAAGACTGAAATCAGTTCTGAGACTGAAGGTCTTGCACCCATGCCTGTAATCAATTAGCCTAAAAGAAATGCTTCAGGTTTTTTTTTCTTCTGTTTTTCTTTTATTACAGAGATAAACGGCAATAAGAATTTTTTTTTTCCCTTTAGGTTTAATTTTATAAAAATAAAATACTACGATGCTTTAATTTTTGAAGCTGAAAAGAGTTATATAAGAAAAAAATAAACGAAAGATACCCATATTTCGAAAAAGATGTCATTTTAAGTCAATTTTCGTTTATAATGTTATTAGAAACTATTCGCAAATGAATCATTTTATAAACGGGATTGGAAATCTTAATTTTGATTTCGTCACACCTTTTATTTAAACTGTGCGTTCTTTAAAAATGAAAGATTTTGTTTAATTTCTTTAAAAGAAAACTCAAAACACAAAATTAAATTAGTAATCTATACTCACATATCACAAGAAATACCTATGCCACACATGAACGTTATTTTGTAAGGAAAACAGTTATAAGTATTGTTGAAAATAAAAACAATTCAGAACATTATACTAATTAGAAAGGATCGGTTGCAAAGAATGCTGTCTGGATAATTAGAAATTGTACTCACTTTCTCCCCTTGGAATACCATTTCAAGATCTTTGATATTTCTTATTTCTTCAGTCGAGAGTCAACTTCGCGTATCACGGAGTGATACATGGCGAAGTCTAATGGCGAACGCGATGAATTTTCATTTCGATACGAGAATTTTCGATAAATATCGAATTTCGATACGAGAATTTTTTTAAAAATGAGAAATATTTTCTCCTTAAAAAATGTTTACTTACTATGAATAACAATGAAATAAAATACATATAATTACAAAATACTGCTCCATTTTAAAAAATCAGTCTAAGTATTTTAAAGCACATAATAAACTGTTTTTGTAGTTTAAAAAAAGATTTATTGCCAATATTCAGATTTTTAACTGTGACCTAAACCGCGCAAAACCGATGTGCAACGTTCTGTCTGCTAGCCCATAGAATAACATGTAATCCGCGATCCTAAGAAGTGCAATTTTTCATGCGGATTATATAAAAATTAAGAGTTTTCCTAGATACTAGGTTAGTCTTATCCACTTCATTAAAAACAGATTCATTTTATAAATTAATGTTTTTAAAAAAAATCTAGACCGTTTCGGAGAAAAAAAAAAGACAAACTTACGCCATCGAAATTGTTTTCAAAATGGGTTTACAGATCTGAAAATATACTGCACGCAGAATTGTAAAAAATTCAGAATAGGATTAGACTGCAGATATAAGACTGTTTAAAAAAAATCAGAACAATAGGACCTATATTTGCTGAGTTATTAACAGGCGGCTTTTCGCATTTTCTTTGATGTCGAGTTAGCTGTATATATGAGTTCCGCCATCTATGAATTCTACGATACGATACGATTTTAGGCTTAAGGCTGCGTCACTCGGAATACTACCGTCTTCCATGATATATTTTTTTAACTATTTCAATTTTTTTTTTTTTTTTTTTTTTTTTTTTTGCTATTATTGAAATATATATTTATATATTGTTTAGATGGAAAATCATAGCTAAGTTCACTGCCATGGTAATGTAAAAAATATTTAAAAGGAAAATTTTTCATGATTATGTTGAAAGTGATTGCTCTGAAATAACCCAAAATTTTTTTTCTTTTATTAAAAGGTATCTTATTACGAAAATTCAAATACCATTAATAAAATAATTTATTCAAGTATTTTATACATTCTGATTTTTTTTTTTTAAATTTTTTCTTTTCATGTTCAGTGTTGTATGTAAAAATATTATGTGTAAAATTAATAATTAAATTATACTTCTCTCATTAAAAATGTCATATGCAAAATTAATCTATAATACGAATTTATGGAAATGGTAAAGTTGAAAAGTGTTATATTGTATTATTTGAATAAATAACTTTTATTACCATATAAGCAATTTTGATAATTTTTTTTTCATATAATCAATAAAAATATTCAACATATTAAAATTTAAAAAAAAAATATTTAACTGAAATGATTTATTCTTTTCTGCCTTTACCATAAATATAGATGTTCAAATTTATTTAACTGTATTGATATATAAACTGCGCAAGGATAAAAAAAAAAAACTAGTAAAAGTTAGTCAAAAACAATTTATGTTAAGGGGACACAGTACCCTTTAAACTATTTTTTCAATTTTGAATAATACTGTAATATCTGTAGTGACATTATATTTAATACTATAAAGCAAATTAAATTTCATGTAATTTCAAAAAAAAAAAAAAAAATCTTGCCTATTTCTATTTAACTAAAATTTAAATTAAAAAAAAAATTTTTTTTTAATCTCAACTTTTTAAATATCAATATTTTCGTTTCAAATTTTTTTCCCCCACATTCCTTAGATTATACTACATAAAACTGTGCCATGGATTTTTAGCTGTATGGGATATTACATTTAATATAATCTTTTTCTCTTTTGTATAATAAAAAATCAAGGAAATTCAACAAACTCATAATTGAAATTACAGAAATTTCTGAAGCAAAAAATATTCATATTTAAAAAGTAGTAGGGATTTTTAAAAAGTTAAAAATTATTCAAAAAATTTAAATTTTAGTTAAATAGGCATTTTTGTAAGATAAAAAAAAATTATATTTGCATTATAGTATTAAACATAATGCCACCACAGATATTACAATACTATTGAAAACTGAAAAATATTTTAAAAGGTACTATGTCCTCTTAAGTTACATAGGCAAAATTCTACCTTTGTTGTTTTTTCAAACTTAACTTTAATTATTCCTACCCAATTAACTCAGAAGAAAATTTATATTTTATCTGTATGGCCATCATCCTGAATCAGAGTATGAACTTACCGATTCTATAGTATTGGAAGATGAATACTCTCTCTCTTATGTTCACTCTACATTCTAGTGGTTTCTCTTTTTTTTTTTTTTTTCCAATGTTCAACGTTCTACATTGAAACATTAACTTTTTGAAAAACTCATAAGTAAATGCTACTTTCCTCATTAAAAATTCATATGTAAAATTATGTCCGTAATACCACTTTGTGGTTATAGTGATGTTGAAAAATTGAATATTTAAAAAAATCAGTTTATCATAAGCAGATTTCCATATTTTATTTTCACATAATCAATAAACACTTAACCATTATAAGAAAATAATAATAAAAATAACGTAGCTGAAATGATTTTTTTTTTAATGTCTTTACAATAAACGTTAACATAGTATTTATATGCAGTAGAAGATCTTTATAATGCAAACCAAAACATGCAACATTTTGCATTATATAGGTCATTTCACACAACATTAAAACTTACCTTGTAAATATGGCAATATACAAAACAATCGCAGTAGATATTTATATTGCATTCCTTAGGACCAAAAGTTGTGCAGGTTAAAAAATTTTTGCATAATATTGATCATTTCACATATTGTTAAATCACCTATAAAAATTATCCAAACATGCTGGGACAAAATCATCTCATTACTTAATCCCAAAATTTTTACATTTAATAATAGCAATATTTTCATTTTAAAAAAATCTGAATTAAGGAGATAAAGATGAAATAATGTTTGAAATTTAATCCTCTAAAAGGTGTCAATATTTTTGCAATATGGATTACAGGTGCTTCTTAAGTACAAAATTCATTGCTTACATCTCAGAAGCTGTGCATTATATAGGATTATAAAGATCTTCTACTGTATAAATGAAATGTTACCCCCTCTCTCCACCACACCTGAAAAAAAAAAAAAAAAATGGTACTTTTTGGTTAGCCGGGCACCAGTGTTATATTTACATACACGTATATGTACATATATGTGTGTACATATATATGTATGTAAATATAACACTGGTGCCCGGCTAACTGAAAAATGCAAGCAAAATTTGGTTGAAAAAAGTAAATCCACCTGTTGTTTTTTTTATTTATTTAACCAACTTTATTTTAGTTACTCCTACATTAAAAATTAGTAAAACATTAATTTATATTTTATCTTTATACTCTCTTCATTCTGAATGAGAGTCTGAACTATACTACTGGGAGATAAACACTTCGATGGAATTTTTTCATTAAATAAACACAATTGCCAGCAAATATTGATATTACAAGTTTTAATGGCAGTGTAAAATTGAAAGTGCAACTGAAATGACCATTTAAAAGAATAAAAAAAAATATGTTACAAACAATGTCATTAAACTAAGCAAGAAAATCTATTCTGGAACTAAAATTTTAATAGCAAGTTTATTATTTCTATTTGTAATGTATTCATATGAAGTAAAAATAAAATCTTTCTATTTTTAATGTATACATATCTATATTCAAAAAATGTATATTATTTTATATTTTCAAAGAAAATTTAGAAACAAAAAAGCTCTTATTTGTAAAAAAAAAAAAAAAAAAAATCAATTTTTATAGAAAAATGTTTTTTTTTTCCAACACTTGAATCTTTCTAGAAATTATACATCCCTACAAAAAGTAGACTAACATGACATTAAGGCTATCTAAATTCCATTTCAGAATTTACAATACCTCCTTAAGTTTATGTAAGCAGAAAGAAATTGTGACTGATAGAAGGTAGAAACTTTTTTAAATATATTTCAGGACATTTCCCCACCCCTCAAAAAAATTAATAGATAAAAAACACTTTGAAAATATCAGAAATTATATAAAGGACAAAATATGTTTTTTCTTTATATGTTTTTTCTTTTGAGTCAGGGACAGGGTTGCAAAAAGCCGGCTAAAATTTAAAAAAAGCCACGCCGGTGGCTTTTATTGGTTTTAACCGGCTTTTTTTGGCCAAAATTGGCCTTTTTTGGCCAAAATTGGCTTTTATACAGTGAAGCATTTTAATTATAAATGACACATTTTTATGTGTTTTTTAATTAGTTTTAAAGGCATTTAATTGAGGTAGAAATCAATATAACCCAATTTTTCAATATAATGAAGACATTAATATTGGAATAAAATGCCTTACTAATTGCTTTCTCTGGTTTACACTGACCTTATTACCCCTTTTTTTTTCATTTTTAATGCTTTATATAATTAAAAATAACAATAGTTGCTTTGTTATATATTTTATTAACTAATTTTAAGTGATATTATTATACAAGTCCTATTTTATTTCTCATAAACATTTATTTAAAATCACACATAGTCATTTAATAAAAACATCATTTCTCTCTATTAAAACAGTATTATGAATAACAAATGCATTAATTTATGCATGAATATGCACTATTTTAAATAGCAACTAGCTTTTCAAAATTCTAATTCAACAAGTTTTATGTGGAGAATTTTTTTAATTGTTCTCTTTATTTTATGCACACTTACATATACTAAAATTTCCTCAAATGTTACATTCTTCCTAATTTCTCTTTCAACATTGTTCATTCTACGATTTTAATCTGTCCGTATGGACATATCTGGAATAAGTTATATAACAGCTTAGTAGCAGAAAAACTTTTTACTATATCATTTTTATAAGTTAGAATATCAATTGCTTATTACTGGGTGTTTGTTCTCAAGTATTATATAAGATAATTTCAGTTATTAAATACATATATGCTATTTAGTTTTAATCAATTTTAAAAGTAAATATCAGTATGTAAGAATATTTCTATTTTGATGTGTGATATTTTCTTATTCTTTCATATAATTTGTAAACTGTGTGGTATGTGTAGAACTATGATAAAGAATTCCAAACCAATACATTGAAGTCTAATTTAATATATTCTTCTGAATATTTATAATTTTTTTTCTGACATAATGCCTTCACAGTTGCATTCTAGCAGTTATAAGGACTTATTTATTTGACAAAATTTAATAGAAATTTATATTTTTTTAGTAGAAAATATTTATAAGTGTATTAAAAATAAATTAATCCAAATTTTATATGAATTATCTATAGACCACCTTTTTGAAAAATAAAAGCTGGCTTTTTTTAATTAAAGCCGGCTTTTTTTAAGTGGCTAAAACCAAAAAAAGCCGGCAACCCTGGTCAGGGAGGAGGGGAGGGGGGGGGGTGAAGCTATAAAATACATTTTAGAAATTCAAATTGATAGATTCTCTCAATTGCACATAAGTAAGGCATTTGAAATAATTAGAAATCAAAAAACTTAGCATTTAAATATCATCATAATTTACATTTCGTTAAAAATTCTAATTTTAGATAGATTTTATACGAGTCAATTTTTATCAACTGTTTTTCTCTAAGATAAAATTTACAAGGTGATTTTAGAAGTTTGTAAATTTATTTTATAAATTGTATTTTATTGAAATATCTTAAACATTGGATACTAGTTTGATAATACAAAAATTAGAAGTCAATTCTTAGAATTTAAATAAAAACTTACCACGTATAACAAATAAAATTTATTAATCACAAAAAAGAATTAAATGTTTTTTTATTTACAAACTATTATTAATCATATTTATTATTTAACAAAAATTTTTTCGACAAATCATCTATTTTTTGTTAGTCATCTTCTTCTCATTTGAAAAGAATCCGTCTCATTCTTCTCATCTCCATCTCATTCTTAATTTTGTTATAGTATATTAGCCGGAAAACCTGGTTTACACAGAAATATTGTAAATGCTAATTGTGTGTTTATTAGAACATAAACTAACCGAACTTTGCTCATCTAAACGCTTCCATATTGTCAATTATTTTTTTTTTTTAGCAGTTTTTCAAGTGTTAAGTGAAAAACACAATTTTTACCCACCGTCCTAGGACGGGCATTTACACTAGTATAAAAATAAAAAAGTCTGTAATTTTGTCCCTGCATCTGAACTGAAAGTTCTATTGTTTACATATGATGTGTGGATTTGAGGAAGTCTACTGTATCCAATAGTTAGTGCTAAAATCACACAGTACTCACAACTTATTATTTAATGGTTTTATAAATCAGAAAACAAAATTGCGAACCAACTACTTAACTTACAAACTGCAAACTTACAATATTAAAATTTTACCTCAGTTTTTTTTTCCTCTTACAAAATTTGAACATAATATTCAAAAATGCATTTTCGAATTAAAGTGAATTTTCAAAACTAAAACTCTTCCCGTAAATAATAAAAGTAAAAATAGTTTCTAAAAGAGTACACTTTTATAAGCATTCAATGTTTATCTTGAGAATCACACCTAATTTCATGACTACAATTTATGTCGTTAAAAAAAAAATCCGTTACAATGCATTAATTTTACAAAGAGCCCAACTATTGAAAAATCACTGCTTTGATGTATTTCTTGATAAATAGCACGAATACGTGAATTTATTTAAAATATAATATTTGTTCTACTTATCTTTTAAAATATTGTAACAGGGGAAAAAATTATTATTTAAACTGTTATACAGGATTTCTAAACTATTCTTTTTAACATATAATCATAAATTTATTACTATATGTACTCACGTGTAAATAAACACCAAAATTTTAAAGGAATGAAAATCATTCCATTTTATTATCGGTATTTTGGAATAGTTTTCATTGCCCTATTTGATTGCAGAATTCATATTAATCTATCAATTTTAAATAAAAAACAATGCAAATTGGACAGAAAACAGCACTCGAATCGTTATTATTAATAATAATAAGAATAGGGGGCCATCTCCGGGCGATTACTCAAAATCGGCGATTAGCCCAAACGCAAAATACGGACATTTATCCAAAAAAAAAAAAAAAAAAAAGAGGCAATATATATTTATAATAGCCGCATTGTAACATTATACACAAAAAAAAAAAATGATTTTTTTTCTCGATTAAATAGCGGATAAAATGAGATACAAATGTAATTTTTTCCTTGTCTCGATTAAATAAATATGCAATAAAATGAGATACAAGTGTAATTTTTTTCTTGATTCAATAAATATGCGATAAAATTAGATTAAATATAAGTTTCTTAATCAAATAAAAGAAAAAACAATATGAAACAATACAACCTTGACCACGTGTAGCTGAGAATCTCGGAACGACAAACACACGCCTGGACGGGACAACCTCCAAAAATCAAATGACGCTTCAAGAATAATCACGGAAGTGACGTAAAAAATTTAGGGTTACCAGAACACTACAATCGTCGGATGTCCATCGGGAGTAAAGCATCGCCAGCACGAAATCGCCAAAAAAGGCGCCAAATTCAAGATGGCGGACTCCGGGAGTATTCACAAGTAGTCCCATTCCTTCTTTACATATAAAAACCAAGTTAAATAAAAGAGTGTAAAAATACAATATTGACTGCAATATAGAGACCCATGCTATGTGCGTTAACACCCAATCTTACAACATTTTTGAGGGCATCTCTGGCAGACAGCACAGAGGCAGAAGCCCCTCTGTCCCTATGGGCCCACACAACCCAGGAAATATATGTATGAATGATTAAAAAACTGACATGTTTCAATATAATACAGTAGACTCCTTCAAATCCGCACAGCTTGAGACCAGAAGTTGTGTGGATTTCCGGCCATTGTTTTGTTTACATTTTTTAAACAGTAATTTTAATGCAGTAATGCTATCAAAATTATAATGAATGATTGTGATATTGTAAAATATTAAAATAAGTAAAGTAATAAACTAAAAGGATAAAAAGTAAGGTAATTTAAAAACTGATTAAAATATTAAAAGTAAATAATTAATAATGCATATTTGAATATGCACAAAAAAAATGAGATCATTTTCCTTCAATTATTCAATTTGAGGGAGTCTACTGTATTAACAAACTATTTTATACACAAAAAGCATCTTATACACTTTTAATTCTTCAATACCAGTTGACAAATTTTTTCTTCTTGTAATTATTACTTAATCACTAAAATTGGAGGTTGCATAAGAAAAAAATTTCCGTGCCAAGGGTCAATGCAAGGTTTTTCTTCTTTTGGCCAGTTTAATGTGAAACAAAAGTTTTGTGAAAAATAACATTACATAATAGAAGACGAATTCAAATTAACCCAAATTCAATGATGAACTTATTACATTTAGTTTGCCCAAGAGGAATTTAACAGGTAGAAATAGTTTATTCAAAAAATCTTAAATTTTTGGGAAATTTGCATTTTTTAATGTTTTCCTAATAGACATCAGATAAATAATAGTGCTTTAACATAGCCATTATAAAATTCATGACAAGAGTTCCATAACATGTGCAATGTGCCAAAAAACTTTGAAAGTTATTTTGGGCGATAACTGCTTAAGATGTGGTTGTTGCAATCTTTTGGCGCTTGGTAAGATGATTTGGTAAATTTAAAAATAAAATATTACAAATAATATTAATAAAAAAAAATTAAAATAAAAATTTGGTAAGATGCTAAAACAGACTTTTGACAACATTGCTTACTTTTTTTCCAGTCGCACCAAGTGGCACAAGATAGGGAACTCTTCCCAAATGATTAAATTTCTGTATTTGACAGTCTGTATTTGATTTTATTATATAAGAACACATTTTGCAAATTAAAGATAAACAAAATAAGGAGTTTAAAGATTTTTAACTGTATTGGTGGTAGGAAGAAGCATTATACAGAATCTTGAAATCTTAGCCCCCCCCCCCCCCCACACACACACACACACACTAGATAATTTATCAGTAGAAATCTTTTTTTAAAAATCACAAATGATTAAACTTAAATAAGAGGAATCAGCTTTAACAATGTATCAAATTTTTATTTTTGGATGGAGTAAAAATTAAAAAATAAACCAATAAATAAATAACAAAGTAAATATAAAAAGAATAAATAACCTTTGATTGTAATTGTTTGATGACTGATTTTGAGTCTTTTAACGATTTTTATATTTGGAAAATTATGTTTAAAGTAGCAAGTACTATGACAAAACAAAAACAAAAAATTCTATACTCTCCCTTATAAGGGAAGAAGAAAAAAAATTCCTCACACTTGAATTAGGATATCTGAAACATTTATTCCAAATTCTAAGCCAAGGACCTCAAGGTTATATAAATTGCTCACAACTTTAATTGTACTTGTGCCATTTAAGTAAGTAAATCGTTTCAGTTACGTACAATAAAAAAATAAAATCACGTTTTAATATAAATAATTACTTCAAGAATAAAGTAAACGGGCAATTTAATTAGGAACAGATGTCATATTCGCCCCATATTGGCGCGATTTTTTTCGGTTGCCAATTTGGCGAAAATATCAACAGCATAAACAACATAATCCGGGTTACCACATCAAGCAAAATAACGACACTTTGGCGCAAGTTAAGTACCTGTTGCCTATATGATATTGGCGACAGAAAAAAATCGCGCCAATATGGGGCGAATATGACATCTGTACCTTTAATTAATATATAAACAATGAAAAAGTGTTTTGGTGTTACTTAAACGGTTAAATAATATACTGACTCGAACACTACCAAAAGTTCATATGCATTGTTTACTATCATTAGTGAGGAAAATCTTTAAGGGGCAAAGGAACACGTTTGTCGCGTTGAATTTTTCCGACAGATGGCTCTGATTGCAACAGGGTATCCGAAGTTTGGCGAAATGAGATTTTTAACGAAGAAAAAAAGATAAAAAAATAAAGCACTCTCGCGCCAACATCTGGTAGTCTTATCACTCACTGGAGGCGGAGTTTATTCCCTACCAGCTGCATGACGTGCCTTATGATCTCCAATCATGAACATCTTGGAAGGAAAAAGATGCTTTGTTGATTTTTTTGGGAACGGTACAAATTACTGGAACGTGGATATTTTAAAGAAGTCTGATTTTTTAAATAAAATAGCAAGAGCACCTTTTTTTTGTATAAAATTTTCTTTTTCAGCAGAGAGGGGAGGGGGGGGGGAGAGGTCTGCACGGGGCAGAATTTTCTGCTCCGTCCCGGCCCGAAAGAGAAATAATTAGGCCCAACTCGGCTGGTTTGTATTTTTTTTCATTTCACGGCCCGGCGCAAAAATAAAAGAAATCAGACTCCACTCAATTTCCACCAAAAACGCCGACTTTTCTTAACATACAATTGAAATTCTTTTCTGGAATACTGCATAAATATTCATGGAAAGTTTTAACAGTATATTTTAGAATTTAGATTACTATATGTTCGCGAGGTAGAATATACAGAATAGTAGCATTAATAAACACTTAGACTCATGAGACTCTTAAATTTAAGTTTAGATTTCTTAATATCATTAATATGTTCAGAATGAAAGAAAAAAGATGGTTAAAAACATTATAGCTTTTGAAGCTGTATATATATATATATATATATATTAAGAGATTTTTGAAAATATTTTTCTATAATTTATTAAGGTATATTTCCAAATTTCCCGTTACCAAAAGTTGTTTATTACTACTAATCTTTTTTCAAAACAAATTACTTGCCCGAGGAGTCTACTTCAGTCATGTGAAAAGACCCGCTCGCTAATGTTAGTTCAATGGGAGAAATTTTTTTAAGAGGCTACTCCAGTCAAACGAATAGACTCGTTCGCTAATGATAATCCTATGGAAAAAATTATAAAGATATCTCTGTCGCATTTCAGTATTTTAAAGTGATTTTTTTTTTCATAGGATAACCGAGATTGATTTGTATGCAGGCCGTTTTTTACTTTTTCGATTTTGATTGCAGATTTTTTTTTTTTTTTATAAGGATGCTTTTACTTTCGAAACCGGTTTCGAAAATGAAAGTGTCCTCATTAAAAATACATGTAAACAAAATGGAAAAAGTAAACAACGGCCTTTGTACAGATCGATCTTAACTATTCAATGCAAAAAAAAAAAAAAAAAAAAAAAAAAAAAAAAAAAATCCATTTAAAATTATTGAAATGCGACCGAGATATCTTTATAAATGTCTTCCATAGGATTAGCATTAGTGAACGGGTCTTTTCGTTTGATTGATATGGCCTCTTAAGATATTTCTTTTGCATTGCAATATTTTTAACAGATTTTTTTTTTTTTTTTTTTTTTTTTTTTTTTTGCATTGCATAGCTGGGGTCGATCTCTATACAGGCCTTTTTTGTTTTGTTTTGTTTTGTTTTACTTTTTCGATCTTGTTTGCAGATTTTCTTTATTTTCTTATTCTTTATTATTTTATTTATATTTTATATTTTTCTTTCATGTTCTAAACCGGTTATCCTGATTAAAAACAACTGCAAACAAAATCGAAAAAGTACAAAACAGCCTTTTTTGAGATTTAACTCAGATATTCAATGCAAAAAAAATTGCGATTTAAGGATATTGAAATGCAAACGAGATATTTTTAAAAAATTCTCCCATAAGATTAACATTAACGAATGGGCGCCTTTCGCACGACTGAAGTAACTTCTTAAGTCTACTACTGGCCCTCGTATTTTATCGGCTTAATTTCTATATCTGGTAGATCGGCCATTTAAGATTTAATCTTTTTATGGGCATGGACCGGGGCCATAATTTTGGATTCTTCTCGATTTTTTTCTGCCGCCCGGTCCGTTAAAAAAATCGACTTCAATCTACCGGCCCGTTAGAAATTTTGACTTTACTTTTCCGACCGGATACGGGCCCCGATCCCATGCAGATCTCTAGGAGGGGGCATTTCAAGAGTTTCCGTTGTGGGTCAAAGTTTTCTTTGAGTGGCAGGCTATGAAGTAACGTGCGGCATTGCGCGAACCATCCACAAAGTAGTAAAATCCCGTATAATAAGAAATGCTGTGCTCTATTTTACCTTCCTTAAATTTTTTCACGAATACTTTTTAATTTCCATGGAAGTGATATTTTTTTTTCTTTTGCGGAATTTCGTAAAGTTAATTCGTGACTTGTTCGCGGAAAAGACTGCGAATTTCTACAAACAATAATGGAAAAATACCGTGAATTTTGCCAAGATCACGGAAATAAATTTCTTCAATCGGTCGCAAAAAAAAAAAAAAAAAAATCGTCTACCAACTGCAGAGAAAATAAATTAAATAAAGTATAAAAATGCTAGTTTACAAAATCATTCCCTTTTTCTGATACAAAGTTTTAAGCAATCAATTAAAAGAATATACAATTAGATACCTTTGGTAGAGATAACAGAAACTTGCTTATCTAATTATCTGCACTATATATTTATTTACACTTCAACACTCGGCTAAAAACATACTAAAATAATTTTCTGTATATAATCAAGACGTACTCAAAACTCAGACTTTGACTCCATTCTCTAAAAATTATGTTTCAGTCATTTTCCGCTTTTATGTAAAAGCGGAAAAATAGTTCGATTACAGTTTCTGAACAAGAGCACTTGCCAGTCTGATACGTTTACGAACAAAAATTTATCGGAAAGTAGCCAGTTTACATTTGAGTCTTTTTTTTTTCAATTTTATATAATTATATATTATATAATTATATATTATACAATTATACATTAATAAACAATTTAAAAAGACATAATGCTGTAAAATCCATTTTCAGCAATTGCTTAAGATTTCCATAAGTTACAAAAGTTAAGCAAAAGTATGTTGTAAAGATTTACATAAGTTTAAAAATGCATACCACTCAAAATTTGGTAACCTAATAAAGATGTGTAAGATGTAAAAATATATCCCACAGTGGAGAACTCACTTCCAGCAATTATGGATTTTAATCAGTTCCTGTGCCTGTAAGCAAATTTCGTGTCTCTCTGTAAAGGAACGGTAATTGCTATAGAATATAATATATAGAAAAATATTTTGTGTACTCCAGTAAGTTTCATTATGTTTGATGTATCATAAAATTATTATAATGCAGCTCAAACGTTTTTTCCTCATAGCTCATAATGTAAAGGAATTCTTTTGTGTGTCTTTGTAAACGAACCACAAATTCTACACACTTCTTTTTTACTACCGAACATTCTGTAAAAAACCTCAATAACATAAAAATTTTATGGCAATCCGAGTTCTATCTTTACGAGAGTTTGAGCATGGCAGGCAGAGAAACCAAATTCATAAACACTTTTCAACTGTGTTTGGAAAGTTTTAAAATGCATACGTATTCAGAAATGTTTAAAAATCTGTCACAATTTAAGAATAATTTTTTATATGAGTATGATCTGTTTATTTATTATGCATTCATTTATTACACATGTAACAAGTCCAAGATATATACACTTGGAAGTTGTATTATTAACATTATTTAATATATTTAGATTATAATTTAGTTGTCATTTTCACCAGCGCTATAAGGTTTAATGTCATCGGAATGTTGTTTCAATAGGTTAAAGTACCACAATATTCAAGTAAGTTATATAAAGCAGGTCAACTAATTAAAAATAAAAGTAAACAATTTATATATTGATATCTTTTCAAAACATTTTTAAAGCAAGCCCGTAGCTGGAGAAGGGGAAGGGGGGGGGGCAGAAACAGTATTAGTCATTATTCGTGCTGGAAATGTTTTTAACCACCATAGCATGTTGACTCAAAATCATTTTTCTCAAAGAGAATACAGCCTTGGGCATTTCTTACATTGTGGAGATTCTGGGTCCCTATATTATAGTACGTCTTTGCTCCTCGCCAAGAAACCTGAAACTAATTAGTTTATATTACAGCAGGGATCACACACAGATACAGTTCCTCCCACAAAGGTTTCAGTTTCTTCTTCTCTACACCAGACCAGTTCCTTCCTATAGGTGTTTATACAATTGTACCACTGAAGTATATACTGCCTTTTTACTGTGAAAAGGTATTCTTATCAGTAAAACGCTTTTTCATCTCTGATGACAAATACAGTAAACCTCCCTAAAGCGACCACGTTCCGTTCTAATAAACATTGGTCGCTTTGAGAGGTGGTCTCTTAACGGAGATCAAGTTTAAATCTAGATTTTAAATGTTGAAAATAAGTAACAATTAATGTTACTAAAATTTATTTTTCACATTAGGAAAAAATACGAAAATTTAAGTATCAAAACAAAAGTTATTTACATACGTTTTAATTACTGCAGAGTTTAAAAAATTAATACATTGACATTTGCTTTGATTTTACAGTTTTACCTTCTTCAACTTTTATTTCGAAGTTCAGTTAAATAAATGCATTTTATTTTATTTTATTTATTTATTTATTTTTATTTATTTATTTATTTATTTTCATTTATTTATTCATTTTTATTTATTTATTTATTTATTTTTATTTTATTTTTTTGACGGGAACAAATAATGAAGATTTTATAAATTTATCTATTTCTTTGAGGGTTTTCTCACAGAATAGGGCAGGGGAGTTTATTGACCGTCATCCTTAATTTGTCATTAGAGTTAAATTCATTGCCTAAAGAAGCACAAAGGGGTTTAAACAAAAGTTACTGGAATAAATAAAAATTCTAAGTTTGATGAGTAATGCGCTCTCCGGAATTATTCGCTGAAAAATTGCGTCTTTACCGAAAAACGAAAAAAAAAAACCCAGTTCGTTCACATAGTTTTTGAATAAGAGCACTTGCTAATCTGATACGTTTGCAAACAAAAGTTATTTTTAAAATGTGCCAGAAAGTAACCAGTATAAACTTGAGAAGAAACTGCTGAAACTTTTTTTTCAATTTTAGTTTCTCATATAATGAAATGCGACATCTAAAAAAACAATTCAAAAAATTCATAATGTAGTAAAATTTATTTTCAGCAATTGATGACCATACTAATGTGTACGACTTCTTTTTTGCAGTCCTTATAGGATCTACAGAATTAATACACACCGCGTAACACACTAAAAATTTGATACGTTTAAGCTTGAATTTCACAGCTAAAAACGCAAATCCATAGCAATAATCGATTATAGTCAATCTTAAAACCGACTTTTTATGCGTAAAGGAATGATAAGTCATAAGTGTTATGCATTCCATAATCTAAAAAACGTTTGCAAACAAATAGTCCAGGCAATAGGGAATTTTACCTAGCAAAATTAATGGTAGTTCTGGAAATCGGTTTACATCATGTTTTTTGGGTCGCTGAATCCGAATTTGTAACTGCCCACCAAAATTTCCCCCGGCAGCCCCGCCAAATTTTGGTAAAAAGACCCCCCAAAAAGGTTTTTATTAAATAAATCAATTTTTTTATTCTTTTAGGGGAAAAGTATCTAGAAATTCAGAAAGTAGACAAAATTTGCAACAAATTAGATAGATGACATTATGACTTAGGATGAAGGGGAAGGGGGGATCTGCCTCGGAACATGCACGCGGTGCTGTATGAACTAAGTTGCGCAATTCCACTTAACCACTCACACGTTTACATTCGCCCTCCCATCTCCCCTCCGAGCTTTCCTTATAAGGGTTTACTTTAAGTTTTTTGCGTCACTGAATCCGAATTTTTAACTTATCCCCAAAATCCCCCCCCCCGAAACCCCCCAAAATAGTTGTTATTAACTTAAATTTCTTATTATTTTAGGGGAAAAGCATTACAAAATTCAGAAACTAGACGAAATTTGCAACAAATAGGATATACGACATTATGACGTAGGATAAACGGGGAGAGAGGGGGCTGCCTCGGAAATTCCCCGCGCTTTTCTCAAAAACCACATTTTTTCAAAAAATCAATTTTTGGGGGGGTTGCCGTGTGAAATTTTGTTGGGAAGTTACAAATTCAGATTCAGTGACCCAAAAAACATAAAGTGAGTCGAAATCCAGAACTAGTATTAATTTTGCCAGGTAACATACCCTATTGCCTGGACATCATAACTTAGTGCACGTAGCGCCGCAGTGCATGTTCAGAGGCAGCCCTCCCCCTCCCGTTCATCCTACGTCATAATGTCATATATCGCATTTGTTGCAAATTTTGTCTAGTTTCTGAATTTCTTAATGCTTTTCCCCTAAAACAATAAGAAATTTAAGTTAAAAACAACTATTTGGGGGAGGGGCGGTCGGGGGGGGGGGGGAATTTTGGAGAGAAGTTAAAAATTCGGATTCAGCAACCCAAAAAAATTAAAGTAAACCTTATAGAGAATGTTCGGAAGGGAGATGGGAGGGCGAATGTAAACGTGTGAGTGGTTAAGTGGAATTGCGCAACTTAGTTCAAGCAGCACTGCGCGCATGTTCCGAGGCAGATCCCCCCTTCCCCTTCATCCTAAATCATAATGTCATATATCTGATTTGTTGCAAATTGTGTCTACTTTCTGAATTTCTAGATACTTTTTCCCTAAAACAATAAAAAAATTGATTTTTTTAATAAAAACATTTTTTGGGGTGGGGGGGGGGGATTTTATCAAAATTTGGGGGGTTGCCGGGGGAAATTTTGGTGGGAAGTTAAAAATTCGGATTCAGCGACCCAAAAAACATATAGTAAGCCTTTTTCCAGAACTACCATGAATTTTGCTAGGTAGAGCCCCTATACGGTCTCTATTGTCTGGACTAAAAAGTTATTTTTAAAATGTGTCAGAAAGTAACCAGTATAAACTTGAGAAGAAACTGCTGAAACTTTTTTTACAATTTTAGTTTCTCATAAAATGAAATGCGACGTCTAAAAAAACAATTCAAAAAATTCATAATGAAGTAAAATTTATTTTCAGCAATTGATGACCATATTAATGTGTACGACTTCTTTTTTGCAGTCCTTATACGATCTACAGAATTAATACACACCGTGTAACACACTAAAAATTTGATAAGTTTAAACATGCATTTCACAGCTAAAAACGCACATCCATAGCAATTATCGATTATAGCAATCTTGAAACCGATTTTTTATACGCAAATGAATGATAAGTGTTATCCACTCCATAATCTAAAAAACGTTTGCAAACAAAAGTTATTTTTAAAATATGTCAGAAAGTAACCAGTATAAACTTGAGAAGAAACTGCTGAAACTTTTTTTTTCAATTTTAGTTTCTCATACAATGAAATGCGATACCTAAAAAAACAATTAAAAAAATTCATAATGTAGTAAAATTTATTTTCAGCAACTGATGACCATACTAATGCAATTCTTTTTTTCAGTCTTTATATGATCTACAGAATTAATACACACCGCGTAACACACTAAAAATTTGATAAGTTTAAACATGCATTTCACAGCTAAAAACGCACATCCAGCAATTATCAATTATAGTCAATTCTGAAACCGAAATGACGCTCCGGTAAAGTGTTAGGTGAAGACGAAAGAGCAGTCGTAAAAAGTTAGAACTCTGATTTTCTGGTCAGAATGGGGAAAAAATGGCCATTTTTTTTTTTTTTTTTAATGTCCAATTTTTTTGCCATTCTGACCAGAAAATCAGAGTTCTAACTTCTTAGGACTGCTCTTTCATCTTCACCTAACACTTCATTTATAATGGCTGTTGCATAATAATGGAAGCCACCAGTCCATCAGAAGGAAATGATCCATTCCAAAGGTATAATCCTTCATTTGGTGACCCTTCCTTCTGCCGCCCGGGGCACATGCTCCCCCCCCCCCTTATTTTCGGCCGTGTGAGGAGGTATACACACCACTTAGATGGCACATTTTGACTTTCAAAAGGTTGTTAAGGCCCCTTCAGATTTCTGAAGGGGATCCTCTTTCAGAAATCTGATACTAAAAAATAGATGTGATGGTTATGTTTTTTAGCTTTCGATAATTGGTTCTTATTATTTTTTAGTGCTGAATCCAAAAATGATCTTCATTTTTTACCATACCATTATGTCAGGATTTTGCACAAATCGCAAATTTTTAAAAAGTCGAAATATTGCGAAAATCTGCTACTATAAAGAAGACGTAACTTTTTTTTTTCATAATACGTTATTCATATATTTCTTTATACTATGCATAATGTGTATTTAAAATCCTTACAATTTTATTCCATGTGTGGAAGTTTCTTTGAATCGCTCATGCTCTACTTCGCGCTTTTTCTTTTATCTTGTCTTTGGGGTTCATCTCGGTGTTTTATTTTGGAGGTTGGTAAGGCTGGGAAATTTATCGCAGATGTATTTAAAACATTTACCTGCTTTTGTTAAGACTTTGACAAATTGCTTTCAGATATTTTCGCTATTTTTTTTACTTTTTAACTTTGAAATTTATGATTTGCGAAAATTCCGACATGATAGTTAAAAATAAAGGTCATTTTCAGATTTAGCGGTATAAAATACATATAAATTAATTATCAAAAGGTAAAAAACACAACCATCGCATCTATTTTACAGTAGCAGATTTTCGCTATTTTTTTTCTTTTAATCTTTGAAATGTACAATTTGCGAATGATTCTGACGGGATGGTTACAAATAAAGGTCATTTTCGGGTTCAGCGCTAAAAAATGCGTAAAAATGAATTATCAAATGTTTAAAAATACAATCGTTGCAGGCTTTTGTTATTAACGTTGTTAAAACTTCACTAGAACTGAAAATAATAATAATAATAATAATTACCATAGTATATGAGTAAAAAGAAAAAGAAAAAATAAGACATCTAATAAATAAATTCTGTTACACCGTTTTAAATTTTTAGACCTAATAAGTAACAACAAATCATATTTTGATGAGACGGGGGATTATATAATAAGACTGTTGGTTAACCCCAAGTGTTTCGGTTAATCGGACGTAGGAAAATAAGAGTCTATAATACTTTGAAATCGCATTAATTATAATTATTTCATATTCATTTAATAATTAACTGCAAGGAATGATTTGACCAACAGAAATTATGATTACATTGATCATATGTCATTCGGTATCGCAACCCCCCCCCCCCCCTCACACACACACACACACACACAAAAAAAAAAACGATTCTCTGGATCCGCCCCTGGGTCGGGTTGACTTTCTTTATTTCGGATTGTCTTTTGACTTTTGCAGGCCGGGTTCAAGTTGATTGATTTTCAAGTAAATGTCCAAAATATTTTTTCAGGTGAAAATCTATATATAATAGGGTTTTCGAAAATTGGATATATTTATTGAACGCTTTTTCAATTACCAACACCTTTATAATTTTACGGTTTTTCCTCTGAATAATGGATACCACCAAATCTACAGACACATAACGTGTGTGTGTGCATAAGTTATTACTGATACTTTTTTTTTTTTTTTTATGTTGCATAAATAACGAAATGTTGGCAATATTTTTCAGATTCCAAGAGAAGAAGAACAAGTTGGAAATTGTACGTCAAATGTGGCAAATGAGGTGCGTTCGTACTATAACTAGTTTTATAAATATTCAGATTTTGCTACATCAGTCGTTGCACTCTTATGCAAAAATGCCTGAATACAAAATTTATTACGATTCTATATATTTAATTCAGTAATACGGAAATAATATGACTCTATCTTAAATTGTCATCACCATGTCATCACCATGGCAACCTAGAATCATTACCTATCATTGGATATCATTGAAGTAATTGCATATGATAGCATTTAATAGAACGAAGAAAACTTTTAATAATCTCTTTAAGTTTTGATTCGATTTTCATAAGATTTAAAATGACTCGACAAAATTCTGGAACGATTATCTATATTATATTTCAATCCATTCGGTTGTGTAGTTTTTGTGCCGTTATATGCGAACAGACGGACGGACCAGACGACGGCTGTACGTGCTACGTATTTATATTAATTACATTTCCCCATAGATCATAATGCAATGGAATACTTTTGAGTGTCTCTGTAAATAAACTATGAACGCTACATACTTTATTTTTCAATACCGAACATGGCATAATAAATCTCAATAACATGTACCAATTACAGAAAAATTCAACTATATTAATATGCTTAACCACACTCATTAATCAGATACATGATTCAATCAGTGGGAATAGTGTCATAATTGAAAAAAAAAATTACAATGGATTTCATAAAATGTAAGCAAATTAAAAGGATTGCATTAAATTATTCACTAATTTTGAAAGAACAGAATGCAGATGATTGTGAAAATAGTATTAAGTAAACTGTGTAAACAAAATAACAATAAGTACTGTATCTTAGAAATAAAATATATTATAATAAAAAATAAAATGTGAAAATAGCGCGCAGAGCATAATTTAAACGTACAGGTTTTGAAGGCTACGAAAAATACCAAATTCGAGCAAAATGAAACTTCTAAAAAAAGAACATTAGCCGCTCTAGGTCTACTATCTCGGATGGTTAGTAAGTAACTATAAAGAAAGATAACAGCTTAGCGCGAAATCCTTTGTGAATGAAAGAAAGGAGTGAAGTTCCTCCTCAGTCCTCAGTAGGGTTACTATTGCCTCAGGTCATATAAGAGGGGCTTTGTTACTGTAGTAGCCAGAAACTCACTCGTAGCTTAACTTTATCTCATGAATTCCGGATTCGCCGAATGGTCATTAATCAAATAGGTAATTAAGTACTTCCGTCCGAGTCCGTACTAGTCCGAGAATCATTAAGACGGGGAAATGTAAGGGATCATATAGGAGTCGCATAGTGCCAACGTTCAGTTCTGAATTTCAGCAAGATAAAAAAATTCAAAATAAATACTATTGGCTATGTTCTGGCTAATACCTGTAACGTAAGAATTATAATAAAACTGAACCAAAGTTCGTTTGTAGTTCTAGGCACAAAAACAGATAATCTTAATGTATGCAATACTTTCAACAATACTTTTTAAAAAGAAATTTTACTAAAATATGCACAAATATAGATCCAATCTTAAGTTGTAGATATTAGTGATGGGCGATAACGAGATGTTTTTCTCGATTTTCTCGATTGTATGGACATCTCGATATTTTTCGATTGTATAAATTTTTTCTCGATGACTACAGTTTGCAAATTTCTTTTATAAATCATATATTATGTATTATATACGTCATACATTTATCAAGAATCGTCTGCGGATGAACTGGAATGAGTCGATGTTAATAAAGACTAGGTGACTTCGACCGCTAGCGGGCCCCTCCTTTACTCGGGGCCCCTAATTTATACGTAATCTTGTAATATGAAATCACGAACAGGTTACCCGCTATATACGGCACTGATATATGATAGCAGGCGGGTGTGGTGTGCACGCACTACAAAATCATGTAAAAAATATTATATCGAAACGAATGAACGTCGGACCAGATCTCTAGGTCAAAGCGAGCGGAGGGGCACAGCAGCTGCATAATATGATTAAGTCGTCACAGATCTTTAGGCCTTTCCAACCATATGTCACATGAGAAGTCTGGATCTGAATTTATAAAAATGCCCTCCCCGTGGGGGGGAAAGGGGGGGAGGGGTGCGGGAGGTGGATAACATGAGTAAGTGGTCATAAGCCTTTCCAACAATATGTCACATGAGGGGTCTCGGCTAAATTTAGAAAAACACCCCCGTGGGGGAAAAGTGGAGGGGGGCGGTCACCGGAGGTGCATTACATCAATAAGTAGTCACAGACCTTTCCAACGATATCTCACATGTGGGGTCTTGGCTAAATTTGGAAAAGTGTCCCCCCGGGGGGGGGGTTCAAAATGGGGGGATGGACACCGGAGGAGCATAACATCAATAAGTAGTCACAGACCTTTCCAACGATATCTCACATGAGGGGTCTTGGCTAAATTTGAAAAAGTGTCCCCCGGGAGGGGCAAATTGGGGGAGAGTGTCACCGGAGGTGCATAACATCAATAAATAGTCACAGACCTTTCCAACGATATCTCACATGAGGGGTCTTGGCTAAATTTGGAAAAGTGCCCCGGGGGGTGGGGACAAAGTGGTGGTGGGGACACCGTAGGTACATAACATCAATAAGTAGTCACAGACCTTTCCAACGATATCTCACACGAGGGGTCTTGACTAAATTTGAAAAAGTGTCCCCCGGGGGGGGGCAAAGAGTGGGGGGGCTGTCACCGGAAGTGCATAACATCAATAAGTAGTCACAGACCTTTTCAACGATATCTCATAAGAGGTGTATTGACTAAATTTGGAAAAGTGTCCTCCGGGGGGGCAAAGTGGGGGAGGCGGCCACCGGAAGTGCATAGCATCAATAAGTAGTCACAAACCTTTCTAACGATATGTCACATGAGGGGTCTTGGCTAAATTTGGAAAAGTGTCCTGAAATTTCATATATTATAAATAATATTTAGCGGAGGGCTCCATAAAAAAATCCGATCTAAAATGACAAAAGCGGAAAAAACTACTCTCACAGTGGGGGCCAAATTGGGGAGGGGAGGAAGAAAGTCTTATAATATGAAAGAGTCATCTGAGAGCTTACCGATGACATATCACATGACTGGTCCAAAAAAAGTTTGAAAATTGCTCCCCCTCTCTCCCCCCGTGGGCCCACTCTTTCACCCCGGAATTCACGCAGCTGCCACTTTAAAATTTTTATATTCAATAAATAATATTTACCGGAAGACTGCATAAAAAACCCATATCTAAAGTGATATTTAAATTTATTATAGAAATCGGCTACGGTTTTAAAAATTTCTTCGCCCCTTCCCCACCCCCCTTTGGGCGAAGAAAGGTTCATAGTATGAAAGAGTGGTCAAAGGGCTTTTCGATTATATGCCACAGGAAGGGTTCGGTAAAATTTTTAAAATTGCACCCCATGAGTCCACTCTCACGTCCTCCTCCCTCGAAATCACCCGACCCACCTTCCTCTTTGAAATTTTTATATTTAATAAATAATTTTTATCGGAGGGTTCCAGGTATGTGACATCTTGGTAGGGCTAAAATAAGAGAAACTTTGAAAATTAGGGCTTCATTTCACAGCTCATTGTCATGTCTTTTTCTCTATCTCGTCCCTTGGTACTCTCGATAAATTTTCTTACTTTTCTTCTCTGCCGAGGACGAGAGAAATCCTCGAAAAGCTTCTCATAGCGAAATCTTGAAAAGCGCGAGAGAAATTCTCGAAAGGCTTTTCATTGGGAGATTTCGAAAAGGACGAGAGTAACAAGCGAGAGGCTTCCCATCGGGAGAGGTTGAAAAGGGCGAGAGGAAACTCTCGAGAGACTTCCCATCCCGGAAGGTTTAAAACCGCGAGAGAACCAACCATCGAGCAGCTTCGCTTCCCATCTGGAAGCGTCGAAATGCTGGAAAAATCATCGAGATGAGATTTGCCGAAATGCGAGATGGAAATGAAGCTTCCAGAGTCAAACTTACCGCATTTCTGGTTTAAGTCATAATTTTTCAAAGGAGTCCATCTGCTTATCCAATCTCTTTTTAGCTCACAGGCTATCTAAGCCTGAGAGCTAATGTACCCGTCGGTTCTGTGTGTATGCATGTACTGTAAGTACGTATACATACGTATGTATGTACGTAACGCGATAACTCTTGATTAAAATGTACGATTTGCTTCAATTTTTTTTATGTTCATTCTGATAAGGCGTTCCGCTGATTAGTTTTGACGGTTCATTGGTTAAGGATAAAGGGAGAGAAGGGGGGCTGGTCCCTCCCCCTCCTTAATTTAGATAAATAGGTTTTTCATGCAGAATTCTTCGATTTGCTCCAAATTTCGTATACCGGTTTATTATGTTAAGGAGCTTCCCTGATTAAACTTGGAGGTTCATTAGTTAAGTATGAAGGGGAGAAAGGGGGGTAGACCCCCTCCTTAATTTAGATAAATGGGTTTTTCATGCAGAATTATTCGATTTGCTCCAAATTTGGCATACCGGTTCATTATGTTAAGAAGTTGCCTTGATTAGATTTGGAGGTTTACGGGTTAAGTATAAAGGGGGAGAAGGGGGCTAGACCCCCCCCCTTAATTTAGATAAATGGGCTTTTCATGCAGAATTATTTGATTTGCTCATAATTTGTTATACCGGTTTATTATGTTAAGGAGCTTCCCTGATTAAACTTGGAAGTTCATTGGTTAAGGATAAAGGGGGAGAAGGGGAGCTAGTCCCCCCCCCTTAATTTAGATAAATGGGTTTTTCATGCAGAATTATTCGATTTGTTCCAAATTTGGTATACCGGTTTATTACGTTAAGAAGTTGCCTTGATTAGATTTGGAGGTTTACGGGCTAAGTATAAAGGGGGAGAAGGGGGCTGGTCCCCCACTTAATTTAGATAAATGGGTTTTTCATGCAGAATTATTCGATTTGTTCCAAATTTGGTATACCGGTTTATTATGTTAAGGAGCTTCCCTGATTAAACTTGGAGGTTCATTAGTTAAGTATAAAGAGGGGAAAGGGGGGTAGACCCCCTCCTTAATTTAGATAAATGGGTTTTTCATGCAGAATTATTCGATTTGCTCCAAATTTGGGATACCGGTTTATTATGTTAAGAAGCTGCCTTGATTAGATTTGGAGGTTTATGGGTTAAGTATAAAGGGGAGGGGCTAGTCTCCCCTTAATTTAGATAAAAGGGTTTTTCATGCAGAATTATTGGATTTGCTTCAAATTTAATATACCGATTTATTCCGATATGGCGCTTCCTTCATTAGATTTGGAGGTTCATTGGTTAAGTATACAAGGGCGAAAAGGGGGCAAGTCCCCTCCCCTCAATTTAGATAAATGGATTTTCATGGAGAATTATTCAATTTACTTTAATTTTTTTTTTTCTAAGTTCGTTCTGATAAGGAGCTTTCCTGATTAGATTTGGAGGTTCATTAGTTAAGTATAAAAGGGTCAAAGGTGTTAGACCACCCTTAATTTAGCGATATGTTTCTTTTTTTCATGCAGAATTATCTGATTTGCTTCAAATTTGATATACTGATTTATTATAGTTAAGAAGTTTCCCTGATTAGATTTGGAGATTCATTGGTTAAGTATAAAAGGGGCAAACGGGGTAAATTTCCCTTCATTTATTTTTTGAGGGACATTATTCTTTGAAATAAGAGTATAATATACAGTTAGTGTTAATAACCTGTGAGCTCAATGCCATCAGTTTAACTGGCACTTATCTTTTTATTGCTATTAACCGATGTGGGTTATAAAGCGTAGTGGTTTATGTATTCAGTTCTGTATAGTCCTAGTTTCAAACTTTACTGTTAAATTTAGTGTCATTTTGCCCCGAATTTTCAATGTTTCTCTTATTTTAGCTCTGCCAAGCTGCCCCATACCTGGAGACTCAGATAAATACTATTTATTAAATGTAAAAAGTTCAAAGAGGAAGGTGGGTGAATTCTGGCGTGCGCGAGAGTGCACAAAGGGAGGGGGGGGGGGGCGGGTAATTTTCAAACTTTTACCAAACCTCTCCTTGACATATCATCGGAAAGTCCTTTCAACATTCTTTCATATTATGAACCTTTCTCCTCCCAGAGTTGAATTCCGGAAGGGGGCGGGGGGGGGGGAAAGCGGTGCGGGGGTGACTTTTTTTTTAATTGTAGAGATTTCTACAATAAATATCATTAAATGAGGTTTTTTAATGGAGCTCTCCGATAAATATTATTTATTAAATATAAAATTTTAAAAGTGGGGCTGCGTGATTTCCGAGTATATTCTAGGATAAAAGAGGGAACCCACGTGGGAGGGGTAGATTTCAAACTTTTTTTTGGACTAGTCATTTGATCTATCATCGGAAAGTTTTCGGTTATCATCGCAAAGTTACTCTTTCATATTATGAACCTTTCTTCTTCCCTCCTTAGTTTGGCGCCCCGAGAGAGGCACTTTTCGAACTTTTTTGAAATCGTAGGGTTTTTAAACATTTTAGATCGGATTTTTTTACGGAGCCCTCCGATAAATAATTTTTAATATATGAAAATTTCAAAGAGAAGGATGGGCAGGGTATATTTCGGGGGGGGGGGGGGGACGATAATTGGAATCCTGGGAGTTGGGACTCTTTTCTATCTTTTGCTGACACCCCTCATGTGGTATATCATTGGGAAGCTCTGTGACTACTATATCATTTTATATATCGCCCGCGCCCCTCCCCTTACTTTGTCCCCGAGCGGGGGCACTTTACTAAATTTAACAGACACCCCTCATGTGCCATATCGTTGGAAAATCCTGTGACCACTTATTCATATTATGCACTTTCCTTGCCCCTCCCTCCTACTTTGCTCCCCGCGGGAGTTCGTTTAATGTATTCCAGTCGAAGACTTTATAAAAATGGGGAAATTAAAGATCCAATCTCAAATGACGTAGAAAAATCAATAAAAAATTTTGATCCCTTTTATCATCCTTTAGTTCATATTTTTGCCACTAGGGGGTGCCTTTGATTCTTATTTCTTTGGCCATTTTGGTGCTAATTGCCGAAAATTTCTAATTTTTGATACTTAAACTCCCCTTACCGCTTCATAGCTACTCGCGTTTTTTCAGCTTTTTTCAACCAGGGGGCACCCTTACAAGACTTTTCCAGTCTTATGGCTCCTTTATAGTTTCCCTTTGGTTTATTGTTTTTTTTTATTCCATCTGTTTTCAGTTACCCTATATTTAATAAAATCTGCCTTATATATATGTAAAAACAATGATTTCAATAATCGATTCTAGAACATCTCCTTTGTAGATTCTCGAAAGTAATCGATGACTGTATCGATTGTGTATTTTACGATAACGATTTTTTTCGATTGGTAAATTTTCGAGAATCGCCCATCACTAAGCCCTATCACTACTATGAAATTGTCGGCCAGAATAATAGCTAAGTTTTCCAATAACTGTTTTTAGCTTTTCTCGTTATAATCGATTGTAAAACATCTCGATTGTAGATTCTGTGAATTAATCGATGGCTGTATCGATTGTGATTTTTTATGATGACGATTTTTCTCGATTGTCGAATTCTCGAGAATCGCCCATCACTAGTAGATATAATATCTAAATTCGTAAAGATTGCTTGCAAAAACATTAACTAATGTAAAATAAATCTTGTGCGCAATTAAAAAAAAAAATGGCTTTTTTCTTTTTGAGAAAAATATCTTTAAAAGTGTCTTTTTAATCATTGTTTGCAGGGAAAATGACGGACACATTTTTTTAGTCATATCTTACGTAATAATAGAAATATTTCTATGCAAAATCCTTTAAAATACAACAAAATACTATATTGTTCCTTCATATATAATTTTTCGAAAAAACTGATTAAACAGCTCTAAGTCTCTGAAAATTTCAAGGTAATAAGATTTCAATTATTTTGCGGCTAACAAAAAAATGCTTAATTTTCTTTTATAATCAAAAATATTTAAATTACATATACATATATATCAGTCTTTTTTAAATATATATAACTACTCAATTTAAGGTAATATTATCTCTACAATATATAACTCTTTTCAGATAGCCTAGTGAATTTTCACGAGAAATAATATATGTATATAGTTATAATGTGTTGATTTTAATCCATGTACTTAAAGTTTTGCATGTAACGGTTTGCACAAAATAAAATCTAAAACTGAGTTTTAAATTTTATTTTGTGCAAACCGTTACATGCAAAACTTTAAAAGGTAAAAGAATTAAAATAATTTTAAAAAAAACTAACTGATACATTCCATTTTGTAAAAACATGGTCCTTCCAAAAAATTTGTTGATGCAAATTTTCATTAATTACGTCAAAATTTAGTGTCCAAACTCACCAATCAGTACAATACTTCTTTAAACTATATGCTGTCTTTGAATCTTAATGTGCTAAAGTTCTGTAAATTATGGACATTTTGAGACTAAAACTTTACTAATTTAATAAGATTTCTACACATTTAAATTTTCATTAAATTTCATTAAAATTCTACACATTTGCTTTTAGTAGGTTCTAAGGTAAAAGTCCGTGAACCGACAAATTACCACTAATTCAATATAGAAAAATTGTCTTATTTAATAGCAGAAACTTTGCAATTAAATAAGGCGATAAAGAGTTAATATTCCTTTTGAAAATTGTGGTAGAAAACGACTACATATATACAAATTAAATAAATTCATGTAAATAAAACACAAAGATTTTTTGGGATACTTTGAAAGATAAAAGTATATGTAAGATAGTTGAAAGTTACTTTTTTGTATTTAACTCAGAGTTTAACATTCAAGGACAAAATATTATGAATAATAAAATATATATAAAGTCATATTCAAATATTATTAAATTTAATAAATGTTTAAAAAAAACCTCAAATAGAAAAAAAGCATTTCTTCATATGGGAAAAGCAGCCAGTACTATAAAAATAAAAATAAACTCCAAATTTGATCTTAATTTGTAAAATAATAATAATAATAATAATACTTTTAATAAGAATGTCAACGATTTTAATCAGACAATTAAAATTAGTGATTAAATCGTGTTTAAAAAATTAAAATTTTTTAGTTTGAAATAAAAATTCTGGTGTAAGATATTTTTATAACACTTCAGTAAAATTTCCGGCGGTTCTAGTGTTAATAGTCCAGGGGAAATGTACCAAAAAAAGGGGTTACCATTCAAAAGGTCGGGTAGAAGATTTTATTTTTTTTATTTGTTTATACTGAGGCAAGCATGGAAAAAAACAAGTTTTCTAACAAAATTTCTTAAGGCTAAATTTTCTGTGGCCAAAAAACAACAAAATTTTGGGACTTTTTTTGATTTTTCTTAAATGTCTCAAGACTTGTTGCCGTAACATATTATTTCTCAATTACAATATTAAAGATAATAAAATTCTCTACAGCACTCATATTTACAACTTTTTTATACACTCAATCGCAAGCGCAGTACGCCATTTCGAAAATAGGACACTTTTTTCAATTTCCTTAAAAACCGTGAAAAACGTAGTTCTGCCCCGATTCTTCAAATGTTTCCCACGGATTTAATCATGTATGTCAACTTCTTTATATTGGTTGCAGTAAATTATGTGTTTCAGGGTCGAAACTGGTCTTTTTTGCACCCGTTGCAAACATGGATTTTGCCCCCCCCCCCTCCCCTTAAAAAGAAATTTACCACGAGAATTTTTATAAATATCTAATAGCCGGATTTTGAAATTTTTAAGTGTGTAATCATCAAATACATAATGCTGAACTACGTAATCAGCTTTTCCAAATATTGATTCATTAAAACCTTGAAAACCGAACCGAAAGGAACCCAAATATATTCCGCTTTAAACAGATTTCCGTCTTATCAGGTATAATTGTTCATATTCTTTCTCTTTAAAATATATAATATTTTCTTTAAAGACAGGATTCTTTATATACAGATTTCCTTTTCAAAGATTTTACGGTAGTTGTAGTATTGAGACATTTAAAGTCACAGTTATATGAATTATGAGACTAAATTAGTCACACGAAGACATTCGCAAGATAATATTTAACCTATGGGAGCGTTCTTGATAAATATCTCGCGTGTATTTTATTACTTTTAAATAAATTTTTTTCATGGGATACCTGAGATCAATATCTAATGTTGTGCTTTTGTAATTTTTCGGCTTTATACCTCTAGATGAACATGATTAAGGTATCTCTTTTATTGAGGATAAGGATATTCCTTTGAAACTGGATGCTAATAATCCTACAACAGTGCCATCAAACAGAACAAAATATTGTTAAATAGCCTTATAGAAATTAGTATTATTAAAATACATTTTTTCAATTAGCTTATGCAGTCATACTGCTTGCCTTTTTTTATTGTGTACGGAAAGTGGAGTTGAATGAGACAGGGGTTCAATGCGAAAACAAAAATGTTTATACGGTCTACAATCATAAATAAATTGGTATTTCATTTGATAAATGGTATCACTGAGATCATTAAACAAATATAGTTTCAAAACAGTACATATTACAGAAGATTTGAATATTCCACGAATTGTATTTTTCAACAACCAAAGTAAGTTTTTCTGTTTGAGCTTTAAAACAATTAATAGATAAAACTAAAGTTTTATATATTTTTGCATGCTGAAATGATATAATCTCTTGTTATATTTATTGATATAAGTGCAAATTTTTTTTGACAATATTTATTAAAACTAATCTTTTAAATATTTTTATGAAACTAGTGATCTCAAATATTTTACTGACAGAATTTTTAAATTTTACAAGAGATAAATACATAACATTAGTTAGTGAAATAATCCGTTGTCATTTTTTTTATATACCTATTTTATAAGGTAAAAGTATTTCTTACATAAAATATATTTATTTTTTAGCTCCCCTCTCCCCCTTTTATACGGAACTACAATCCAATGTTTTCTATCATTAAAACAGTAAAAGGTTAAAACATATGTTATCAATAAATGGTAAATAAAATATACCATTGTAGTGAGTAATAAAATATGTTTTTCGCAAAATTTCATACTTATCCCACTGCTCCTTGGAAAAATATGTATGCATTATAAAAATTATTAAATTAAACAAGAATTCTTTCTTAATTGAAACTATCGTGCCAATAAGTTACTAAATATTGAAGTATTCTTTTAAACAATGCTTTGAAATTAACATTGTATACACTTAAAGCTACTGACTAAATATGAAAATTGTCTTATTCATCTACACCCTGCCCTACTTTTAAAATTATATAAATTTATTGAATATAAAATGTCTGTTGAGATGAAAATAAAGACGTGGGTGTGAAAATAATAGATAATTTACTGCTATCAATTTTTAGAAGTCGACATACAAGATTAAATCCGTGGGAACATGTGAATAATCGGGGCAGAACTAACGTTTTTCACGTTTTTTAAGAAAATTGAAAAAAATGTTCTATTTTTGAAATGGTGTACTGCGCTTGCCATTGAGTGCATAAAAAAGTTGCAAATATGAAAGTTGTAGAGAATTTTGTCTTCTTTAATATTGTAATTGACAAAAAATATGCTATGGCAACAGGTCTAGAGATATTTAAAAAAAAAATAAAAAAAGTCCCAAAATTTTGTTGTTTTTTGGCCACAGAAAATTTAGCCTTAAGAAATTTTGTTAGAAAACTTGGTTTTTCCATGCTTGCCTCAGTATAAACAAATTAAAAAAAATAAAATCTCCTACCCGACCTTTTGCAAGGTAAAATGTACATTTCCCCTGGACTATAAGATGGTTGAGAAGTTTTTTCAATTTTGAATAAATGAATTACATCTTGTGTTAAAAGTGATTGTTGTCACAAGACGCCAGTTTTTTTCCTTTCTCTCACTGTCGCTAACTAAAATGTGATTCAAAACACTAACTTTCACTTTTCACAGTATTTACTAAAAAATATTCTGCCTTTACCGAAAAATGAAACTGGATTAACAATTTCTGCATAAGAGATCTTGACAATTTTTGTTAACAAAATAAATTGAAAAATGTGTTAGAAATAGGTAGTTTAGATTTGAAAACAGACTTAAAAGCCAACTTGCATTTTGGTTTATAAAAGGGAAACGTTTCATAACAAATGTTTCAGAGTGACATCGTTTTCATCTATTTTAAATCACATAGGTTTCGGGATTAAAACCTATGAAATACAGAATCTTTCTAATGTGAAGAAAACGCTAGTTTTTCGATTTTATCTTCTTAAATTCGGCATCGAATAGCATAAAACTTTTTTTTTTTTAAATCGTTTGATCATTAACCTAAAAAAAAATTAGTAATATCAAAATAGGTTAAAAGTTTGTGACCCAGCACTTGATCTTATGGCTCTAAAATTTTTATAGATGGATCTTAAAACTAATATTAAATCTTGAGTGACGCTATGCTATTAATTAATAGATATATGCATGATTTATTTCATCATTTTTTTTTCTATTTGTAATCGTATATGCAAAAATTATGTTCAACATGAAAAGATGTATGAAACTTTATTCGCTGATGGTTTTTCATTCAGTCTCTCATAAATTTAAAATGAGTTTTATATTAAAATTCGAATGATATCTTGATGTGACTTTAATAGGTTTGTTTTAAAATTCAATTTAAATTATTTTTCGGTTTTTTCTTCCAGAATATATTTGCACAACCAAACTATACTTTTAATTTTCCAATACACTGTTAAGGATATCACTTTCACTGAGCCTATATTCGGCATTGAAATGCCGCTTACAGGATACTATGATGAAAAGTAATCATTTACATATTACTCATTTTTATATATTAATTTTGTTGAAAAAAATATTTATTTAAAACAATATCAAACGAAATAATTTTTCAAACTAGGTTAAAACAATGGCGCAACGAAGGATTTGTTTACTACCCCCCCCCCCCCCCCCACTACCAGCAAAAAAAAAAAAAAAAAAAAAAAAAAAAAAAAAAAAAAAAATTACCGATTTTTTTGAATCACTAATTAATCACGTTATCAAATTTTAAGAATCAAATCCAAAATGAGTATTAGCGTCTTCAACTTATCTAAATCCTTTGCTTTATTGAATCAGATTCAGCTCAATAAACATGTTTTTTTAAACGGCTATTATGATATTTAAAAACAGAGAAAACAAATAATAGATGTCTGGGATAAATGAAAATCGTTCTCTAATTTCGAAAAAAAAAAAAAAAAGACAACGGGCACAAAATCGCGAGGAAAAAACTAAAAACTATGAATGATTATTTCGTATTAAATGAGTATTAAAAATTTAAATTTACATCTTCTTTTGTCATTGCATTCAGATTCGCAAAGATACAATAATACGTGGTTAAAGGAGAAAGAAAGACTCCTTATCTCTGTTAGGTATTTTAATTTTTAACACTACCCTCTTTTTTTATCACCATTCCTTCGTTGGGGTGTCGAGGAATGACAGGAGAAACTGCAGGGGGTTCTGGGGAGATTTTTCGGCGAAAGAGGAAGGAAGAGCAATAATTTACGGGCGTGTTTGTGTTACGCATTTTCCTGAATTTGTGAGTGAGCAATTTTCTCGTCATCAGGTTTTGGAAATCTTTTTTTTTTTAAATAAGTGTTGCCTGCTACAAAAAAAGTTTACAAAGCCAGGTCCTGATTTATTAGGATAAGCAATTGTAAATTTATTATTTTTGGAAGCTCCTGTTTCAGTATACCTGAGTAGAAGTACATAATACTATACTAATCAAAATATGAGCAAACATTAGGTGTCAGGTTGTAGTTTAGGCGAAATTAAATAAGCAGGGTCCAACTCAAACTATTTAAGGGTCCGGGGCAAGCAGGGCCGAAACTAGGGGGGAGGGGCAGAGGGGGCGTGTACTTCGGGCGCCAAATGAAGGATTATACCTTTGGAATGGATCATTTTCTTCTGATGGACTGCCGGCTTCCATTATTATGAAACAGCCGTTATAAATGAAGTGTTAAAAAAAAATTATGGCCATTTTTTCCCCATTCTGACCAGAGTTCTAACTTTTTACGGCTGCTCTTTCATTTTCACCTAACACTTCATTTATGACGGCTGTTTCATAATTATGGAAGCCGTCAGTCCGTCAGAAGAAAATAACTCGGTTAAAATTCTCTTTGTAAATATACTTTTCGGAAGAGGGGGGGCGCCAAAATCCATGTTTGCTCCCATGTTGCATGAATCCATGTTGCAAAAGGCTAGTTTCGGCCCTGGGGGAAAGCCTCATTCTGGGGCCCTCCTTCTATATATTCATAGAAATTGCTTGTGAATTATCCTTTAGTGACTAATAAAATTTTAGTTGTAATAAATTCATATGCATTGTATATACATAAATCTTTGATTTTTTTTTTTTTTTATCAAAAAGGATTTGGATTACTTATGACCAGTTTTAATCATTTGACATCATCTTATCTATAATTCTGATTGATTTCATGGAGGCTCCTCAAATAAACCCGATCTGTGCAGTTCTCTAATTTTTCTCTCTCTCTGCAAATATATATATATATATATATATATATATATATGTGTGTGTGTGTGTGTGTGTGTGTGTGTGTGTGTGTGTCGCATTAAAAAAAAAAATAACTACGTTAATTTTACTAGTTATCTTCAATTATATTCAAGCCGAAGTTACAATAAGTATAAAATGAAATAAAGTATTCTTATTGGAACTTATCAACTGAAAGATGTGTGATATAAATCAGTTGGACAGTTTGTATGGGGAAATAAATGCAAACATCTAAATAACAACAACAACAACAAAAGTAGGGAAAGTGGGAGAACGTAACACACAGTTAATTTCAACACAGTTAATGTTAGCAAAATAAATTGTGCTACTTTATTAAAGAAACTAGTGAATTTGATTTTTTCATGATATAGTAATTAACAAAATATTTCTTTTATTTATTTATTTATTTGTATTCTTAATACTTTCCAGCATTTTAAAAAGTTGTTTATAACTTTTCTGACAGATAATTATCGATGAACTGTCATAAATATGCTTGGATCCAAATGAAATAAGCATATCTCAAGTCAAAAGGATTAGCACGAATTTTCTCTAGCATGACCCCTATTGAAAACAAAGTGTGTATAATTTATATTTCGTTCACACATTTAGAGGGACACTGAAAAAAAATTGGAATATATATGGGAGATAAATGTTTGAAGTATGTTATGCTAATATTATACTAATTCAAATATTACGAAATTTATAAACACAGTAATATGTTTTCTGTAGGAATTGGTGCGCGTAGTACTATGCAGAAATTCTGGTATGATGGCAGGTGTTTTTCTTTTTTTTTTTAAATAAAAAAGGTGGTTTAGTTGGCAACACTGACTTTAAAGTAACTCTCAAAATGATTTGCAGTACAATTTATTTTACCTAATTTTATAGAATCCTTTAAAAATTAAATAAGTAATTTGAAACAATTGAAAAAAACAATACGGTATTTTCTCTCTATTTCTTTTCTTTTCTGTTTCTCCTTCTTTTTTTAAGTAACTCATTAGTTAGCATCTAATTCATGGCAAGCATTTCCCCCCACAGATCATAAAATAACGGAATTATTTGTGTCTCCCTGTAATTGCTCTATAAATATCTCACATTCTATTTTCAATAAAATATGCCATGTAACTTCAATAACATGCCAATTCAGTAAAAATACACGTACAGCCGTCATCCAGAAGCAATTTCTACGCACCGCAAAATTAAAATAAAGCTATTCGATTTCTAGAGACGAACAAATGGCAGACAGAAAACCGAAGTCATAAACACTTTTCAACTATGTTTAAAGTGTTAATAAAAATAAATAAATACCAACAGGATAATTACAGTTCACCCCTACAACCTTCCTCTTGACAGTCCAATGCTTTGACACAGTACCTTCTGTGATTTGCAATCGAACAGTTTTTAATTTTTCGATAAATGAATTACATCTTGAGTTATAGGCGATTGTTGTCTGAAGATAAGTGGTTTTTTTTCTTCCTTTCCTGTGCTGTCGCGTCCAGAAATTCGGTTCAAAACAAAACGCCAACTTTGACAGCATTCGCTGAAAATTTGTGTCTTTACCGAAAAACGAGAAAAAAAAAGTTCGTTTACGTAGTTTTTGAATAAGAGAACTTGCCAATCTGATACATTTGTAAACAAAAATTATTTTTAAAATGTGTCAGAAAGTAACCAGTATAGACTTGAAAAAAAAAACTGGTGAAACTGCTTTTTTTCTTTTCTTACAATGAATTGAAATATCTAAATAAGCAATCTAAAAATACATAATGTAGTAAAGTTTATTTCCAGCAATTGCTGTCCATACTAATGTGTGCAATTTCTTTTTTGCAGTCTTTATATGATCTTTAGAATTCATATACACTGCGTAATACACAAAAAATTTGGTAACTTTAAACATGCATTTCACAGCTAAAAACGCACATCCAGCAATTATCAATTATAATCAATTCTGAAACCGAAATGACGCTCCTGCAACAATGAATTCCCGGCCTGACCCAAATCTGCAGAAAATCTAGAGAAAAAAAAATCAACCTTAGCCCAGTCCGCGTATTGTGAAAGGAAATTGGCCCGACTCTGTAGATATTGTCGGAGGTAGTGTTGCCAATTTATAGAATATTTTATTCAAAATATCTACCAGAATTTCCGAATAGTTACATTCACGTTATTAAACCACGGAACGTCTACCATTAAATAAATAGCAAATTATTACTCGAAATTTCTAGTTGATCAATAAAATTAAAAAAAAAATTGCCCAGTTAAACTGATGATATTGAGCTCACAGGCTATTCACACTAATTGTATATCATACTCTTATTTCAAAGAATAATGCCCTTCGAAAAATAAAAGAAGGGATTAGCCCCGTTTCCCCCCTTTATACTTAACCAAAGAACCTCCAAACTCTTTAACATAATAAACTGGCATACCAAATTTGAAGCAAATCAGATAATTATGCATGAAAAACCATTTCGCTAAATTAAGGGGTGTATTAGCTCCCCCATTTCCCCTTTTATGCTGAACCAATAAACCTTCAAATCTAATCAGAAAAGCTCCTTATCAGAATGAACCTAGAAAAAAAAAATTAAACTAAATTAGATAATTTTGCATGAAAACTCATTTATCTAAATTAAGGAGAGGGAGCACCTGCCCCACTTTTCCCCTTTTATACTTAACCAATGAACCTCCAAATCAAATTAAGAAAGCCATATCGGAATAAATTAGTATATCAAATTTGAAGCAAATCGAATAATTTTGCATGAAAAACCCATTTATCAAAATTAAAAGGGGGGGGACTAGCCCCCGTCCCTCCTTTATACTTAACCAATTAATCTCCAAATCTAATCAAGGTAGCTCCTTAACTTCATAAACCGGTAAACGAAATTTGGAACAAATCGAACAATTCTGCATGAAAAACAGTTTCTACCCCATCACTACATTTCAATTAAGACCCTGGGACCCTTGGGGCCTGGTACAGGGACCTTTGAAGTTTTAATGCATTAAATTGTTAATAAATTGCTTTCTTTTTATCTGATCTTCATTTTCGGGGTACTTTTTCCATTTAGTTATTCTCCCGTTTCTCCATTCCAGTTAAGATGATGACCCCGTCTATAGGGTCCCGTAGAGCCCGTTTCAGGGCTCCTTGAACTTTTTATGTGCCATGCATTTTCACCCCCTAATTTTTTCACCTTCTCAGGCGTAATTTTAAAATTGAGTCTTGGACTCCTCTCCCTAGACTAACACCCACATATTTTATTGGGGCCCTATGGCCCTTTCTTAAGCATTTCTCCAATTTTTTGTGCATTTCTTTCAAATTATATTCATTTAAAAATATAAATTCATACAAAATTGGATTAAATTGGACATGAAATGAAAATTGAAATGTTAGTTCTAGAGTTGATATTGATGCCTGCGATTTTCTAATTAAGTTTGAAGTCAACTGTATAGTAAGTACTGTTTACACTCTTTTAATTAACTCAACTTTATTTTTTGTACTTAAAGATTGTAAGAAGTATTTTGTAATCGATATCACTGCCCTCCCCCCCCCCCCCCCTGTTTCTATGACTTAGAAACGAAAGAAAGTAAATTTATATATTTTTCAGTAAATTTTATTTCGCCCTTGCTAACAAGCCTAATTTTAGCGGTGGATTTGAAATAATTGCGATCCAAATTAAAGAATTGTAAAGACAGTTTTTTGAACTTCATGAAATTCAAAATTCCCATTAAAATATTACAAAAGAGTGTTTTTTCTTTTCTTTTCTTTTCTTTTTTTTTTTTTTTTTTTTTTTTTACTTTTTATGAGCATATTTATTTTCTCAAACATTGGAGATAGATAATAAATATTTAGAAAGCTAAAGTTATATTTGATCATTTGTACAAAGACTGTAAGTACTGCCTATAGGATTTCACTTCAGTAGGAATGAATTTTTTGAATAAAGTAAATAATGTTGCAAGTGCGTTTTCTGAAAAAATTTAATAAAAATAAAAATAAACAAACCATAGATTTATTTATTTATTGAAGAAGAAATTTGAAAGAGATCTAAAGCTAGAAGAGAAAGAAGGGTTGGGGGGGAGGGGCAGTATGGATAGTTCTCAACCTGAAAATATTTTTGCCCTACATATTCGAGTATCGATTTAAAATAATTGTTGATTAGTGATTCTCCGCTTCTTTTTTAAGCTCAACTTTTTTGAATAAAACAATAAATCGCAAAATTTTCATACATCTTTCTCTGGATATTCTCCATTAATAATAAATTTGTCCTGCCATACAAAATGCAGCTTGTAGCATTTTTGCTTTTGTAAAGATTTCCATTACCGCTTCACCATAACTGAAACTAATGAGTTGATATACCTTGACTGTAATCGTACAACTGTCATCACAAAAAGAGAAAATTTATCGTGAGCAGAGGGTGATTCTTTGAAACCTGAATGCTGAAGGAATAGCATACACCATCGTTTCACCAGAGGGTGATTCTTTGAAACCTGAATGCTGAAGGAATAGCATACACCATCGTTTCACATACCGGCCGCTTATATAACCGATTACTTACTATCCTGTCATTGTTATGCCTTGGGGTCTTTTCTACTACGTCCAAATCATTCTTTTGCTATCTTTATTATAGCATCACAGATGGTAAAAATCTGTGGAATCACAATTAGAAGGAATTGGAATATCAAAAGCATTATTCAGAAAAAAGAGGAAAGGATTTGCATTGCGAATGTCATCCATAACTAATTGAAAACTATTTCGTAGCTCTTCTCAATTCAAAGTAAGAGTTCTGCATCGGATCAGTAACGCGCTGTTATTTGAACCCGACTGGACCCGCAATCCAAGTCGGTCGGGTTGGAGCTATATTTTTAAGGTGCAGGTCGGGTTGACTTTCATTATTTCTGATTGTTTTTTACTTTTGCAGGTCGGGTTAGGGTTGATTGATTTTTAACTAAATGCCCAAAATATTTTTTCAGGTTAAAATCTATATATAATAGGGTTTTCGAAAATTGGATATATTTATTGAACACTTTCAATTTCCAACACTTTTATATTTTACGCTTTTTCCTCTGAATAGTGGATACCACCAAATTTACAGATACATAACGTGCGTGTGCGCATAAGTTATTACGAATACTTTTTTGTATGGTGTATCAATAACAAAATGTTGGCAATATTTTTCATATTCCAAGAGAAGGAAAACAAGTTGGAAATTGCACGTCAAACGCGGCAAATGAGGTGCGTTCCTGCGTTCGTACTGTAACTAGTTTTATAAATATTCAGATTTTGGTGCAACAGCTGTTGCACTCTTATGCAAAAAATGCCTGAATACAAAATTTATTACGATTCTATATATTTAATTCAGTAATACGGAAATAATATGACTATATCTTAAATAGGACGTCATCACCATGGCAACCTAGAATCATTACCTATTATGGGATATCATTGAATTAATTACGTATGATAGGATTTAATAAAACGAAGAAAACTTTTAATAATATCTTAAGTTTTGATTCGATTTTCATAAAATTTGAAACAACTCGACAAAATTCTAGACCAATTATCTATATAAATTTCAAACCATTCGGTTGGGTGGTTTTTGCGCTGCTATATGCGGACAGACGGACGGAACAGACGATGACTGTAGGTGCTACGTATTTATATAATTACATTTCCTCATAGACCATAATATAAATGAAATGTGTCTATAAATCTCTCTATCTTTTGAATGTCTCTATAAATAAACTATGAACTTCGTAATTAAATGACGTTTTCTATTTTTTGATAAAGCGAAAATATCTGTTAGAAAATACAATCAAAGTTAGCGTTTTGAATCGAATTTTTCGAAGCGATAGCATAGGAAAGGAGAAAAAGCTGTCGTCACTTGACAAAAATCTCTTGCAACTCAATAAGTAATTTATTTATTAAAAAAATGGAAAATGCTATTTGTTTTCAAATCGCTTCAATAGTCATACCTGTTATTTTTATGCTATTATAGTTAAAAATGAGTCAAAACATTTGTCAGAAAGTTTCGCTTTGAGGAGCAGGGAATTTGAGAACCAGACATATTCCCAATGATTCCATTATGGCTGTTACTATTTTTACAAAACATATTGCCTACCTGACACATTCTGGGCTGGGCTCTGACACAATGTAACTGTTTGATGGGGATCTGATCTCTACGCATTTTTGTACTGATGTTGTCAAACTAGCATCGGCTTCTGCATCACATTTATATTTAAATCGTTCCTCAAGTGCACTGCTCAACAAGCCCGAAAATTTCTGACACATTTACATTTCATTTTTAAACGTAAAAACAACACAAGATTGGCAGGGATGGAAGCGATTTCTAATCGAAATGAGTTTTTCGTTTTTTGATAAATAAATTGATAAGTAGTGTCTATGAGCAATAAATGCTGATATTCTGTTTTCAATTGTGGTATCCTTCTTTACCATTTTTAACCATTTTTTCCCATATTATTTGGTGTATCTAAGTTTAGAACAGCCCTGGTACTCTAGTGTTTTTAGTGATTATTTAAAAGTCGGGATTCACCTCAGCTCATAAATACTGCGCTCCGAAGACCTGCGGAACAGCGCTTCTGAAATACGGAAGCCTAAATTGTCTTTTTCTATTCCTCCGATCTACTATCTTTTGCGTCTTTCTTCCGAAGGCCTTACATATTTGACGTAGCGTGTCGTACACATAGTAGCATACTTCCATCTAGTGCTCACAAATCTGTCTCAGTCCATTTTCTGTCTCAGTATTTAAAAATGGCGACGAGGAATGCCGGAATTATTCGCAACAGTATCTGCTGTTTTTACTCGCTGCTTTTTGTTCATGTTTGTAAAATATTCTTAATGATCAACTTATTAGCTCCTCGCGTTGCTTAATTTGCACTGAAGCTCATAGGAACGCAGCTCCAGTACTTCTTAATTTTTAATTAATATTTAAATGTTAGTCGGAACCCACCAGAGTTTATAAACAATGCTCACATAATCCCCGAGTGTTCTGTCGATACAAAGAAATCCTTGGTGAATACGATTTTTGGAAATTTTCCCACTCCCTGATTTCATTCTTTTTGCTCTCTTTATTTATTAAATTTTATTATATAGAAATGAATATTAGATGTAGTAAAAATATATTTTGTTATATAAGAATATAAATATATATATATATATATATATATATATATATATTCTAAAAAAAAGAAATTGCTTTAAATCTTTTAAATACTTTTTGAAATTAAAAAAAAATGTGAGTACAAGAGGGGGGGGGGGGGGGGCTGTTGCACTAAAGTTTTTATTGGTGCAGAATGTTAGAGCTCTGGTACGTTTTTTGTTATAAATTAAGTCCTGTATGTATATATATAGATAGATATGTATATATCATACAAAAAGCTGCACAAAAGAATTCGAATATTTTTCTGCCTATAGATGGTAATAGCTAAAAATTGATTCACAAATGTGTTATACGTTTTCCAAATTATTTACTTAGACTCACCTTATTACAGTGTGAAATTTTGTTAGAGTATTCTGGATGTGTTGGAAAGTCTTTCATAATCTATGCTTTATGCATAATTTTTGTTTCCTTTTACTTACTGTAAATAAATTGAAAACAAAATATGAAAAATTGTTTAAATGCCCAAGATTTTACTCAGGCTCCAAAATATTTGAATACATGTAATATATTTTAAAATAAAAATCAGTCATTCACAGCATTTTGGTAAAGTGTCTTTCACATGATTAACCTACACGTTAAGCTATCTAAAAAACGCGAAATGAATAATTAAATAAAACAAAGAAATCAAAGACGTTTATCATTCACTTTTTCATAAATTAAGAAAGAAAGTTGCCACAGTATTACTAGTAAGCGGGAAAAAAATCTCAATTGATACGGCTAGGAAAGAATGAAATACAGACCCGGTTGGGGTCGAATCTCGAGAAAAAATTTAAGGCCTGATCCCTACTGGCAGGGCTGATTCTGAGTAGAAATTTTATTCCTCTGCTTAGTTGCAACATACCTAAATTAAGAAAAAAAAAAACTTATAGGGTACAGCAGGCTTCAGGGGCTTCGTCAGAGAAATTCAAAAATGGGCACCGCGAGACAAAAAGTTTGGGAATCACTGATTTAAAACACAGAATTTGATTTTTGGAAAAATGCTGTATTTTCTCTCTCTCTCTCACACACAAAAAAATAAATAAATAAATAAAATAAAAATATTATTCGAGAACTTGACTAAAGGTATCAGATATCTGTTCCCCCCCCCCTTTTTTTTTCCTCCCTCTCTCTCTTTCTATTTTCTTTTTTGTTGCGTTATCTGCAAAGCCTGGTTCTTTGTTCTTACATTTTTTGTATATGATATAAATTTAATAAATAAATGGTATCGTTTATGGAGAGAAAAGAAAAAAATATGTGTAAACTTAATCTAAATAAGTAAAAAATAAAAAAGTAAAAACTTGTTAGCTAAAGGTGTTTTGCTAATGTACTTTGTTAAAGAAATTGGACAATTTGATTTTTTTCATAAAATAGTAATTAACGAAATTCTATATTCTTAATATATTCAACATTGTTTAAAGGTATTTGTAACTAATGTAAATCTTTCTGTCAAAATACCGCTAATATATATTTATGTTATTTATTTATTTATTTTATTTTCATTTAATGAAAATAAACTTGAAATAATATATATTATCAGAATATATAGATATATATACCTTTTGACTACCAAGAGTTCAATGTTCCGTTTTACCACATACGAAACCAAAAGTCAATTTTTTTTCTATGGCATTTTTTCTTTTATTTTTTCGTAGTTTATAAAAGTATAATAAGTATAAACTACTAATATATAGATATATATACCTTTTGACTACTAAGAGTTCAATGTTCCGTTTTACCACATACGAAACCAAAAGTCAATTTTTTTTCTATGGCATTTTTCTTTTGGGCAAGTAAGAACAAAAAAAAAAAAAAAAAGAAAAGAAAGAAAGAAAGAAACAGGAGCGAAATTTGAGAAAATAATATTATCTACCGAAAAATAAAAAATACATTATACTTTTATAAACTACGAAAAAATTTATTATATTATTATATATAATAAATTTTAATTAATAATATAATATTATTATATTATATTATTATATTATTATATTTATTATATTATTTATTATATTAAAATTTGAATCATTAATTTTCTTATGACGTAACTCTTTCTTTATATATATATATATAAGTGTGTGGGGGAGAAGGCATAGTATATGGGAAGCAGAGAGCGCAAGGGAAACACCCGCACTCTCTTACTAAATCTTTGAAAATGTTTTTGGTCAAAAAGAATTTGGGTGACTTACGGCCAATTTTAATCATTATTTCATCATCAGCCAATTTTAATCATTGGCCGGAACAGCTCCCTGCATGCCCCTGCATTAATCAGGCACTGATAATACACAAGTCCAGTCTTAGAAGTACACAACTAGATGCTTACTATAGAATATAATGTACAAGGCATTTACCATTCATTTACAGTGACATACAAAATAATTGGGTTACAGTATTGCCTGTGGATCATAACTGCCGAAAGGATATTTTCCATTGTATATGCGTTTTTATTTTCTAACACTGGTGAAAAATATTTAAGAATTCAGTTCTACAATCCTTTAACTTACGTAAGTATACTCGTATTTTCATGTAAATGATATAAGTATTCAGATTTACCATGGCATGTTCGGTATTGAAAATGAAATGTGTGGTATTTATAGTTCATTTACAGGGGCACTCAAAATAATTCCATTACACTAGAATCTATGGGAAATAATCTTTTTGTTGTATTTTAATGACATTATAATATTTTAAACATACTGAAATGAATACATAACGCGGCAGTGCATTACAAGATGCCTACTATAAAATAGGGTATGATTTATCATTCATTTACAAAGACACACAAGAGCAGTGTTGAATTCAGGGGGTGATCCGGGGGCGGCATTCACCACGGAGCAGTGAGCTGTCTCCGCCCCCCCCCCCCCCCCGCCGGAAGTTTTGAGATTTTGTGTTTTCAATAGTCAAAAAGTGCAATCCCCCCACAATAACATAAACCACGCCCGGATAAAAGTGTCTGAATTCAACACTGCACAAGATAATTCAATTACAGCATTGTCTGTGACAATAATTGCTGAACACAGAATTCTAAGTATTAATCTTAGAATTCTGTGTTGCTGAAAATGCGTTTTTACCTTTAGCAGGCGTTTTTAAATCACAAAATTTTGCAATATTCCCTTTTTTTGCAGAAATTCTAGAAATGATATGTACAGCGCACAAAAGAACGGTCTACGGGTAAAATTCGTTTGCAATGTATTTTTATAATGCCGTAATGTAACGGAATTTTTAATTTCAATGAGATTAATATTGTCAAACATTATTCAAAACCCTCTTCAAAAGGTTTTCCCCATAGGCAGGAATGTAACCGAATTCTTTTAAATGTCCCTGTAATGGAACTGCTACGCACTTCATTTTCAATATCGAACAAGCCATAGTGAATATCAATAACATATATCAATTTCATGACGATCTGGCGGCATTTACGTGAGTTAGAGATCAGACAGACGGCAGACAAATCGAATACAAAAACACTTTACAACTATATTAGAAGGTGTTAAAAAGCGTAATCGACAGATTTTTTTTCCTCGCGTCTACGGAGTGACTAACATTAAAATGAAAATGTTAATTTCTTCAAAGATTACAATCATTACATCAATTACATTTTTTCTATCTTAACCACTCTGGAGCATAAATAAATATGCAAACATGGCGGATTTTAATTTTGGATACCTGAAATTAATTTTTTAAAACTTTCCATCGTAGCTGAAAAGTGATTATGCATACGGTTTGTCTGTCTGCCATCTGTCGTAGCTCTAACTCGCGTAAATGTAGTCAGATCATCATGAAACTGATATATGTTATTGATATTCACCATAGCATGTTCGGTATTGAAATTGAAACGTGTAGCAGTTACACCTTTTTTACAGGGACACTCAAAAGAATTCCAATACATTATGGTCTACGGAGAAAAATCTGACCCAGTCGAACCCTGCTGACACACACAGTATTAAAAAAGAAAAGTGCCCAGTTAAACTAATGGCATTGAGCTCACAGTCTATTCACACTAATTGTAAATTATACTTTTATTTCAAAGAATAATACCTTTCGAAAAATAAATTAAGGGGGATTAGCCTCCTCCTTATTTCACATCTTCATACTTAACCAATGAGCCTCCAAATCTCACCAGGGAAGCGTCTTATCAGAATAAACCGGTATACCAAATTTGAAGCAAATCGGATAAAAATATATCCATTTATCTAAATTAAGGGGATATTGCACCTCCCCCGATCCCCCTTTTATACTTAAACTATCAATCTCCAAATCTAATCAGGGAAGCGCCTTATCAGAATAAACCGATATACCAAATTTGAAGCAAATCGGATACGAAAATTCATCTTTGTAAATTAAGGGGTATTACAGCCCCCCCCCCCCCGATTCCCCCTTTATACTTAAACAATGAACCTCCAAAACTAATCAGGGAAGCGCCTTATCAGAAATAACCGGTATACCAAAATTAAAGCAAATCTGATAATTATGCACGAAAAACCCATTTATCTAAGTTAAGGGCGGATTAGACCCCCCCCCCCGTACCCTCCCTTATACTTAACCAATGAACCCCAAAACTAATAAAGGAAGCGCCATACCGTTATAAACCGGTATACCAAATGTGAAGCAATTCGGATAAGAAAACACATTTTCTAAATTAAGGGGATAGTACCCTTCCGATCCCCCTTTATACTTAACCAATGAACCCCCAAAACTAATCAGGGAAGCGCCTTATGAGAATGAACCGTGAAAGAAAATTGAAGCAAATCGGATATTTCTATCAAGAGTTATCGCGTTACGTACGTGCGTACATACATACATACGTACGTACATACATACATACGTACGTACGAACATACAGAATCTGCGGGCACATTAGCTCTTAGGCTTTGATAGCCTGTGAGCTAAAAACTGAATATTTCACTTTTTTAAATTTTACAATTTCAATCGCATTACTCAGGGGCAATTCTGAGTAAAAAAATATTTTCTGAAATCCACAGCAGATTTTTTTAAAAAGTTACAGGAAAAAAAGGGGGTGGGGTGGGGAATCCTCTATTTTTTTCCAGATCGGTTTAACTCTGTTTTCGGTCGGGTCAATTTCAGGTTAAGTGTAGATTCCTGCAAGTTCGATTCAGGTTAACGCAATTTTTCTAAAGTTAATTCAGTATCTTGTTTCTGATTAAAAATTATGCCTGCAATAATAAACATAAACGGGTGAGCTGTTTTCTAAAGAGACTACTGCGTTTTTTCTGCTATCCTATGACAAAATTTCCATTTTTTTTCACGATCCTCTGAAAAAATTCTCGTTTTTTTCGCAGCCCATTGGCGAAATTCACGTTATTTCTAGCAGTTCTTTGACGAAATTACCGCTTATTTGAGCTTTTTGACGAAATTCGAGTTTTCTCTGCGGCCCTTCGACGAAATTCGCTCTTTTACGATCCTTTGACGAAATTCGCGTTTCTTCCGAGATACTTCGATGAAATTTGAGGATTTTAAGCAGCCTTTTGACAAAATTCTTTTTTTTTTACGATCCTCCGACGAAATTCACATTTTTTTCGCGTCCTTCGACGAGATTTGCAGTTTTTCCACAGACTTTGACGAAATTCTCATTTTCCAGCGATCCTTTCACGAGATTTGCGTTTCTTCAGCAGCCCTTTGACGAAATTCACGTTTTTCCGCTGCATTTCGACGAAAGTCTCATTTTTACAGCAACCCTTTGACGAGATTCGCATTTTTCCCAAAATACTTTGACAAATTAGCGTATTTTAAGTAACTTTTCGACAAAATTCTTTTTTCCCACAAATTACCGACAAAATTTACATTTGCAATCGCAATCCTTCGACGAAATTTGTGTTTTTTACGATGCCTTTTGACGAAATTCGTGTTTTTTCAAGTGGTCCTTTGTCAAAATTTGCGTTTTTCTTTAGTTCTTTGACGAAATTCGTGCTTTTTCTAGAAGACCCAATACAAAATTCGCTTTTTTACCCTCAACACTTTGGCGAAACTAGCATTTATTACGCGACTCTTTGACAAAATTCCCCTTTTTGCGGTTTTTTCCTCAGCCCTTTGACGAAATTCATGTATTTTTTAATATGCCCTTTGACAAAATTCATGTTTTTTCCCACAGCCCTTTGGCGAAATTCGCATTTCATCCGCGACCATTTGACAAAATTATCCCGTTTCCGCGATTCTTTGACGAAATTTGCGTTTTTTTTGCGGCCTTTTGACGAAATAAGTGTTTTTCCTGGCGGCAATTTGACAAAATTCGCATTTTTTCTCTGAGTATTTTGTCGAAATTCGCGTTTTTTTTTTTTTTTTTAACTACTGTGTGACAAATTTTGGATTTCTTTTGCAGTCCTTTGGCGAAGTTCGAATTTCTTCCGCCACTCTTTGACGAAATTTGCGTTTTTGTGCGATCCTTTTACTAAATTTGCGTTTTTCTTCGAGATACTTTGACGAAATTAGCATTTTTAAGTAGCATTTTGATAAAATTCTTTTCTTTTTCCAAGATCTTCCACCGAAATTCACTTTTTTTTTCGAGATACCTTGACGAAATTAACGTTTTTAAAGCAACATTTTGATAAAATTCTTTTCTTTTTCCGCGATCTTCCGACGAAATTCGCGTTTTTTCGCGATCATCCGACGAAATTTGTGTTTTTTACGCTGCTTTTGACGAAAGTCGTGTTTTTGATAGTGGTCCTTTGTCAGAATTCGCGTTCTCGTTCCGTAGCCCTTTGGGAAAATTAACATTTCTTGCACGACCCTTTGACAAAAAATCTCTTGTTTCCGCGAACCTCTGACGAAATTTGCATTTTTTTCGCAGCCCTTTGACGAAATTCGCGATTTTCTGCGGCCTTTCGATGAAACTCGTTTACTTTTCGTGACCGTTTCGCAAACTTTGAGTTTCTATACTGCCTTTTGACGAAATTCGTGTTTTTTTTTATAGCGACCATTTGACAAAATTAACTTTTTTTCTGAAGCCCTTTGCGAAATTCTCATTTTTCGTGATCTGTTGACGAAATTCGCCTTTTTTGTACGGCCCTTTCACGAAATTCGCATTTTTCGCGGTGTTTTGAAAAAACTGCATTTTTCTGAGGACATTTGACAAAGTTTGCGTTTTCCGCAGCCTTTTGACGAAATTCGCTATCTTTTCGTGATCTTTCGATAAAATTGGCTTTTCTCCGCGGCCCTTCAATGAAATTCGCATTTTTATCTAGCGGCTCTTTGACGAAATTCGCATTTTCTCCTCAATACTTCGTCGAAAGCATAAGCATTTTTTAATATCGTTAAGATAGCATTTTTTAAGCAGCATTTTGACTAAAATATTTAGTTCACAATTCGCCGACAAAATTTCCGTTTTTTTCCGCGATCCTTCGACAAAATTCGCGTTTTATATCCGCGGCCGTTTGACGAAATTCGTGTTTTTCCTAGCGGCTTTTTCACAAAATTCACGTTTTTTCTTCGCGGCCGTTTGGCGAAATATTTTTCTGAAACTCTCTATTTATTTAACTCTCGTTTTTCGAGGTCCTTTGACGAAATTTACGTTTTTTCCTTGGTCGTTTTACGAATTTTTCGTTTTTCCGCAGCCCTATTACGAATTCGAATTTTCCCGCGGCCCTTTCTAGAAATTTGTTACTTTTTCGTGATATTCGAAAATTTCACTTTTCCGCAATCCTTCGACGAAATTTGCGTTTTCCCCGCGATATTTAGACGAAATTAGCGTTTTTAATTCAGCCTTTTGACGAAATTCGCTTTTTTTTCAGGATCTTTTGACGAAATTTACGGATTTTCTGCAATACTTTGATTAAATTTGCTTCTTTGCGATCTTTTGACGAAATTCTCGTTTCTTCCGAAATACCTTGACGAAATTAGCGTTTTCTAAGCATCCTTTTTATAAACTTCATTTTCTTCACGATTCTGCAACGAAATTCACATTATTTTCGCGATCCTTCGCTGAAATTCACGGACCTTTGATGAAATCCGTGTTTTTAATTTGTTTTTCTAGCGGCCCTTTGATAAAATTCCCGTATTTTCCCCGACTCCTTCGGCAAAATTCACTTTTTTCTGCGATCCTTAGACGAAATTGCTTTTTCTCTGCAATCTTCGACGAATTTTGCGTTTTTACCGCGATACTTCGACGAAGTTGCCGATTTTTTTCTTCGGACGATTAACAAAACTGAGTTTTTTCAGCGACCATCTGTCGAAATTCGCGTCTTTTTTTATCCCAAATTTTCAGACTGATGATCGATTTTAAAGTGTTTTTGGAACCGAAAGCCGTAAATTTTCGGATGAATCTGAACAGAATCACCTTTGCACATACTGAACAAAATAAAATAATTACTTTTATTAAAAAAGACATATTTTGCTCTCTGTAAATAAAATCCGCTACTGAAGTAATGTTTTCAACCAATTTTCTTTGTTTCATTCATCAAATCTTGCAGGTAATTACCATCTAGATGGTATTCCAAGTGCTACTCGACTTTTAATTTTTTTTCGGTATCCATAAGAAGAAAATATTGGATACTTCGAATTTTTCAGCTACCAGTTTGGGATTTATTTATACAGAGGTGACTTTTATTATCCTTTAAACTGCTGATGAAATATTCTTCCAATTGTAAAAAAGCGTATAAATCAATCTTTTGTTTCATAAGGGGTTGTATATATATATATATTTAAAAATGATTTTTTTATATGGCCCCTGGGTCCTAATACCTTATATTTACAAAAATATTGTCCTACATCTAGGAAGGAAATTAAAAAAATCCCCACTTGCGGTATTATGACACTTTCAGTTTTATGAAATTTCAATGTTTTTACCTGCACTAAAAGTATTTCTTTCCTTTTTTAGTACCAGAAAACACTGAAATATATCGTTTTGAAGGGAAGGGGTGCCTAAAGAAATATAGCCTAGGGGTAAAAAGGTAGTTCAAGGGTGATTCTGAGTAAAAAGAGAAATTTTCTGAAATTCACAGCAAATTTTTTGAAAAGTTACAGCAGAGGGGGGTGGGGATGAGAAATCCACTCCCGGCACTAACTACGCGTTTTTCCGCGGCCCTTTGACGAAAATCGCGTTTTTTGTGATCCCTTGACGAATTTTGAGTCTTCGAGATCTTTTGACGAGATTTGCGGTTCTTTCGCGATTTTTTGAAGAAATTTTGGGGATTTTTTCGCGATTTTTTGAAGAAACTTGCGTTTTTCCGCGAATCTTTGACGAAATTTGTGTCTTTTACGCGATTCTTTGTTGAAATTCACGTTTTTTTTCTGCAAACAGTTGGCAAAATTAATTTTTCCGACGACCATTTTGGCCCCACCAGTGGCTGAGAGGTTCTGCTCTCGAAGCTGGTAGACGGGAGGTGCTGGGTTTGAACCCAATCGCGCCCGTCGGCCTAACCGTTTCGGAGTTTTCGTGGTTTTCTTCGAAACCGTGGTTCCCATGCGTAAATACGGGTTAGGTTCCCTTAGAAAGACCCCCACGAAGGGCACCCCCCCCCCAGGGCCTATATCCCACGTGTTGATAATTGGCCGTCATAAACACAAAACCAAAAACCAAACCGACGACCATTTGTCGAAATTTGCGATATTTTTTATGTCCGAATTTTCGGATTGATCGAATTTTATGAACTTTCGGAAATGAATGCCTTAAATTTTCGGAAAATTCAGAAAAGAATCGCAGCTAGGTAGTTTATCCCCCCCCCCCCCCGCCCACACAATATAATAATAAACAAATACAGAAAACCTCTGAATAACGGAAACCTCGGGAGAGTATAATTTGTCCACTATTCGGAAGTGCCCGCTATTGAGATGTAAAAATGCACAAATAATTGTTAGGGAGAGGGGGAAATGTACTCTTAATAAAGGTGTCCATTATCAGGGAGGAACTGTCATAGACGTTTAACTGTACTTACAGAAGTAGGGAACAAGTTCACTTGCTATAAAACCTTTGATTAAAAAATTAGAATTTTTTTTATTGTAATACAAATTGCTGATTGATTATGAATTATAGTCATAGTCATGCTTTAAAAGAAATACCACCGAACTTTGCCTGGTTGGTAAAACCTTTGTTTTACACTCACATTAAAAATAAATAAACAAATAAATTCCCATTCAAAATGCAAACTTCAAATGATAATGGAATAAACTGAGTATCCACTTTCCTTGTCACAGCAGTTCGAATATACATACATACATTCTATACAGAAATAGCACAGGAAAACATTAATCTTCCAACGCATCAATTGAAACCCCACCCTAACAAAGGGGTTGCCAAAAGAACTGGTAACATTAAATCGCCAACACACTCGCCAAAATGTAATCTCGTTGATATTATGATAAAACTCCGATAAATCGACTAAATTTCTTAAATATAATTGCTGTTCATAAAAGATATTGAAGCTTGGTACTAATCTGAATTTTCGAGACCCAAATTAAATTTTTTGTGGCTTATTTGCTAGTGTTTAAAATTAAAAATGTACGGAAAAGATGTTATATGGAATATTATTTTTACTTTTGAAAGGCAGATGGCAGCACTAGCAAACGCTAAATTCAATAATTCGGAAATGTTAACAGGATTGATTTTATTAGATCTAGCTAAAAAATTTGAAAATTATTAATTATTTGCTGAATATATAACAAAATAAAATATATTAAATGAAAATTTTGATATTATATTTCACTAAATGCCAGTTGTAAAGAATATGTATCAATCTTTTCATTACGAAGATAAGAAGTAAAAATCCATAGTCAAAAACTGGAGGGTACACGTCCCCCTTAAGGATAATATACATTCCGAGACAAGTATAAATATGATATGAACAGAAAATACACACTACACAAGACTATGGATAACTAATCAAGTAATAATACTAATGTGAACAGAAAACAATATTTAAAAAACAAGTTTGAATATATGAAATGAGTCTGATTATATGTATTCAATAAACAAACATTATATGAAATATAAAGAGCACTTACTCGTTTCACATAAAGATGTGACTTTCGGATTTCACGAATGACACACCTCACTTTTACATACTACCATCACTATAAATATTCTCGTTTTTAATCTGCAACAGCCATGAAGGTAGAGTAGATTAGACGGCGAGAAATACGGCGGCCATGTTGGGTACTTATCTTGTATTTGATTGGTTGGCTGGCTGGCACATCCTTGTGCATCATTGCTCCCGATGAGACCCGATATCGGGCAACGTCGGGCAATGTTGGTCAATGTGAGTTTTTCTACATGGATTTACAGAACTTAAAATGTTATTATAATTGTTTCCTGTTTTCTACCTTCCCACAAAAAATACAATATGTGAATAAAAAATTTAAATATTCATGATTCCAGAAGTTTTAATGTTACAAATCCAACATCGGACAACATCGATCAATACTGGCCAATGCCGGTAAACATGACCGATCTTTGCCGATGCACACCAAGATTGGCCGATATTGGGCAGTATCAGGCCGATATTGCTGTGCTACCTGGGTATAAACATAAACAGAAACCGTTTACGGTCATTTTCGCGTGTGATAATCTTTGTTCTTTTGCTTTATTGAGGATTAAAATGTTTGACTGCTTAATGTTAATGCAAACTTTGATTGACATCTTTGTAACACCAGAGCCAAGACCGCCTCTAGACAATTTTCTGCTTGATGCGAACATTGTTTTGCCGCCCTTATGACGCAATCGTTTTTTCCCCATTACACAAACTTTTTTTATAAATAGAGCAGTTCACATCACGTGACTTTTACCGGAGAACAATGAAAGAAGCTGTAGGACACACAAATAGAAAAAGCATTGATAAAGGTAGCGATAGCTGTCCTACAGCAGCAGCAAAAACCTGTTCGTGACGTCACCTTGCACAGCTCTATAAGTAAATAATATAATAACTATAATTTTTTTTAAAGAAAACAAATATTTATAAAATTTGTTTACATTTAAGAAATCTAAAATAATCAAACTACGTAAGATATTTTGCATTAAAAAAATACTACTAATACTGCTAACTTAGCATTAAATGAATAAATCATATTCTACTAGTATTTACAAGAAAGACTCATACAAACAGTAAAACTTACATTTCAAAATTCCTTTTATAGGGGGTCCCAGAAAAGGCTAAAATTCCATTTTATTTTTTAAACAGAGACTAGAATTTTAATTATTACAAATAAAATATTTTCATCTTAATTATAAAACATTATCTAGATGCTTAACATTATCTATCTAAATGAAGACAGATAATATTAAGTGAAGACAGTTAATGGCAAGCTAATGTTAAAACTGTGGGAGCATCTTTGACAAATTTCATTTTCACTATCTGTGAAAATAAAATTCTGGCGCCCGGAGCACAAGCCCCAACTGACCCTCTTTTGTTTCGGCCCTGACTCTGCGGCCCCCATGGGGTCGCTACGGCCCTTTCAGGGCCATCGCTACGAGATTTTAATGGAGGGGGGAGGGGGCCTTAAATTACCAAGTGAAATTTCAGTATCTGCCAACCCATTGGCAAACAAAAATAGATAGTTCTTGAGGTTTACCAATTAGTTTTATATTTTTGCCAAGTTACCACAGTTAGAAAATAATAAAGTTTTTATTTGTAAAAAGCTTAATAATTTTCACAATTATATTTTTAATTTTGGGCCAAGTCTATCAGAAATAGAAAGTGTATTATAGTTTTTATTAAAGTTTAAACAAATTTGCCAACCAAGTTTGTAAATTTGCCAAGTGTAACAGCATTCGCGAAAGTTTTTTTTTTTTTTTTTTTGGCCCCTCTCGCCCTTAGCGAGGGCTGTGGCTAAGTTTAATAAACAATACTGAGCCAAAACATGTCAAACATTTAATCAGTCAAATTATGTATAAAATTTGTGTATGAATTTCAAATAGCAAAATAATGATATCCGTAACAAGTTAAATATCTTTTTGAAATCATATACACAAAACAAAATCCTATTATATGTTAATTGATATAATATGTTATAAAGGTCTGCACGGGCCAACCCAACCCATAGAAAGAAAAATTCGGCCCAGTATAAAAATTAAAAGTTCGGCCCAGTATAAATTTAAAAGTTCGTCCCAAGATCGGCCCGGACTAGAAAAAAGTTAAAATTTCATCGGCCCGGCCCGAACTAATTTCTACAAAATGTTGATTTTTCGTCAACTTGGTTAAAAATTTGTCTCGTACGGGGGGAGTTCTGACCAAAATCACTTATCTAGCTTTTTTTTTTTTTTTTTGTTTATATTTTTCATTTTTATAGAAATGTCGTAGCCTGCGATATTTATTTTTTTTTTAATGAATTTCTATTTGTTGTATGTAAATGTTTCAGTTATCATTAATATTGTTAATCCATATTCCATGTATTAGAGATTTAAAAATCCGAAAAATGCTGGACAGTAAAATCTTCTAAGACGGAATTGCACAGGAAAGAAAAAAATGCGTTATAGACAAGTTCCCTTCTTCGCAGGTGTAAATATATTAAATATTCTTTTCTTACGTATAATTCATTTTGTATGGATCAACACATTTTTCTGTTTGAGACAGGATTTCGTTATAAGCAGGTTCTTTTTTCACACGTTTTACTATATTTTAATTTAGTTATATTTTAATAAGCCTAAAAATACACCATTCTTTAAAAAGAATAAATTTTAATGTTTAATTATAGAATAATGGCGATTTAGAAATGTATGCTTTTTTTCTTTTTCTTTTTTTTTTGTTCAGGCCAAATTTTACTGATCTTTGAACGGACGCCGAGACAATGATTTTCATAGTCAAAACCGGGACTTAAAATTTTGGACTGTGAAGAGTAGGAAGAATGAAACCAGTGCCGGCTCGGAACGCTTGGTTGGTTGGTTGTGTTTATGAAGGCCAATTATCAACACGAGGGATATAGGCTCTAAGGGGAGGGGGAGTGCCCTCCGTGGGGATCTTTCTAAGGGAACCTAACCCGTATTTACGCTTGGAAAATCCTAGGTTCGAAGAAAACCACGAAAACGCCGAACGATTTGGCAGACGTGCGCGATTGGGTTCGAACCCAGCACCTCCCGTCTACCAGCTTCGAGGGCAGAATCTCTCGGCCACTGGTGGGGCAGCTCGGTACGGAAAAAATCAGTTAGACCGGCCCGACCCAATCCTTCAAGAAAACAGTAAGGCCCGATCCCGGCCCGGCCCGAGCTTTCAGAAAAAGTATGGCCGGGCCCGGCCCGAGTGCCGTGAATGGAAATAGGCTCGATCTCGGCCCGTGCAGATCTCTGCCATGCTACCAGGCTTTATTATTATTGTGGAGAGCAACATCAGTACAAACCTTTCGTTATATATTATATTTTTTGGTTATTTACAAAGACACACCATTTCTCTCAAAAGAATCTTCTGTATAGTCTGTAATAATTTACATTTTTGACTCTCATTGAAAAAATATTTAGGTACTTAAAAAAAGACGAAGTGCCTGTACTGATGTTGCTCTCCATAATAACAATAATGCCTGATAGCACGGTATATCAATTAACATATAATTATAATACGTGCATTACAAAAAGCAGATTTTTCTGTTAATAAACTATCAAAAATCGCATATTGGTAATATTTAAAAGAAAATAGCTATTAAAAATAAGGCAAATCTTTAAGACCTAATTTCCCTTTATTTTGCTTTGGGGAAGTCATTTATTACGATATCGAAATCAATATTATAAAGCCATCAGCTTATCAAGCTAAAAATAAATAAATAAATAAATAAATAAACATACTGGAGCAAACTTCACAATATATTATTGAAATTAAATAGAAAAATTATGATATACAGAGAAAATTGCCTTATCATTTCAAATTATCTGTATGAAGATTTAATTTTACAATAGTAATACTATTTTCAAAAACACAACTATCAACAATGAAGTATTTAACTCGATAATAAATTCACCTTGAATTTTCTTTGTCAAAGGAGTTTTTTATATCGCAATAATCAATATAGAAAATAATCTTGAAACCAAATTACTCTTACGAACATAAATTAAATAAATAAATAAATAAAAATATAATCGCCGCAAAACGCGGGAAAAAATTCCAAAAATCCCTGTATGTAATTGCGAATAAACTTTATTGAAAAGAGAACATTTTTTTTTTCTTTTAATTAAACTTAAAGATTAAAACCGGATTCCTTATTATTAATGTTGAAAAATAGTCCAGAAAACGAAAAAAGAAAAAAAAAACCCTTTAATTTTACTACAGTGAAATTTACTGCAGTTACTTTAAAATTTACTACAGTGAGAGCTAAAACATTCTAACAGGAATTCGTTTTTGAATATAACAAAAAATTGGCGCAAAAGCGCAAAAAATCGTATTGAAAATCGCGGGAGACAAAATTTAATTTATTATGCTAAATGTTTAAAACAGAATTCCTTTTGTGGTCATCAAAAAATCATCGCGAAAAGAAAAAAAAGGGGGGGGGGCTAAAAATTGCATTGAAAATTACAAAAACTTCCAAAATCGTGGTGGACAAAATTTACTATATTAGGCTAAAAGTTTAAAACTGATTTTTTTTCTTAACGATTGTAAAAAATCGCAGCAGAACGAAAAAAAACCCGCCAAGAATCGTATTGAAAATCTTATTAAAAATCGGTAAAAAATCAAAAAACTTGATAAAGCTGTAAAAAAACAGTAAATAGCGCAAAAAAAAAGCATTGACAAAACTCTCAAACGATGGAAACACGCTAAAACGAGTGAACTGGCGCTGTTTGTTTACCCGAAAGGAATCATGTAAATGCTGGATTACTGCCCTAGGAGCTAGCAGGGGTGAAAATGACCTAGGCTAGTTTCATCTTCAAACTGGCTTTTTCATTGGAAACGGGGTCGGAAATACAATGATGGTATCGGCGTGGATTGAATCAGGATTAGAGGTGACATTGTAAACACTGCTTATGTAAATGTACTACTATACTTTAAAGAGAATTTTAATTGTAGAATAATGGTAATTTAAAAATATATGCATTTTCGGAAAAAATTGTTGACCCAAGGTAGGTTGTTCCTTACAGATTTTTGCACGAGCCAGACTGAGACGGGGCAATAATTTTCATACAAGCAGGAGCCAGGGCCGTGCGAAGAGAAAACTGCGCCCGGGGCAGCGTGTCAATTTGGCGCCCCCCCCCCTCCTTCAAAATTGATAAAGGGCAGAAACAGAAATAAATTATATTGAATAAATATTTTGCATTTATTTTAGAACTTTAAAAGATTTAATTTTAATTCAGAAATTCCAAACAACTAAATAACTGAAAAGAAAATTGCACTTATTTGTTAAGGATATCGTGATGCTTTGCGACAGATTTTTCTTAACCTTTCTCGCATATTTTTCTAGCCATTTTTAGTTGTTTAGTCTTTAAGCTGCAGAAAATGGGTAAAAATCGCTAACAACTAGATTAGAAACAAGTGGTCCCTTCAACCAATAAGTACTAAAAAAGCAAAACAAACAAAAAACCTGCAGAACATAATGTAAAAGATAAAAATAAATTATATTTTCAGTACATTAATTAAGGAAGATAACTGAAACAGTGTTTTAATTAATATAAAATAAAATATAATATCGGGCAAATACATTTACTTCCATTTTATTACTGTCTTCTATCTTTACAAGAAGAAAGTATTGGATTCATGAAAATTTTCGAATTCCGGTTTTCGACGGATATTGGGGGTCAGAGATTCCGAAAAACATGCTTTTACAAAATGTCTGTCTGTCTGCGTGTGTGTGACACAAATTTTATGGGCGCTCTATCTCAAGAACTAATATACGGAATTTAATAAAAATTTATATCCAGTTAGTACCTGATACAAATTGATGCTGATTAGTTTTTGGTGCAAATCGCTCAACAGGTGGCGCTGCTATGCTGCATTTTTTACGATTTCCGCAATGGCTCTATCTCAAGACCTAATGCACGGATTTTCATGAAACTTCAGATACAGTTAGTCCTTGATATGACTTGATGCTTATTACGTGTTGGTGTAAATCGCTCAACAAGTGGCCTGCTGTGCTGCATTTTGCACTATTCCCGCAATAGCTCTATCTCAAAAACTAATGCTTGAATTTTTATCTAACTTCAGATTTAGTTAGATGTTAACACAAGTTGTTGCTGATTAGGTTTTGATGTTAATCGTCCAAGAGGGGGCGCTGCTATGCAGGAATTTTCATGATTTTCGCAATAACTCTATCTCAAAAACTAATGCACGGATTTTCCTCAAACTTTCAGTTAGACTTTGACATAAGTGGTTGCTTGGTGGTTTTGGAGTAACATAGGTTTTGGTGTAAAACACCCACACATTTCAGAGATGGCCATATCTTAAGAACCAATGCATGGAATTTCATATCTTTAGAATCCTCATGATGGGCATAGATTGCCGTTTAATTTTGGCAGTGTGATAGCGAATTTTCAAGTATTAACATGTATGAGATGGAAGAAAGTTTTGGGATTGGTACATCCGACTAGTTTTTCTTGCGTTTAGGGTAGCAAAATCGTTTATTATTTTATGTGTAAAGATTGCGACACACTGAATTTTATAGAAAGTAAATTCAGGTTGCTTAATCTCTCGACTCATAGTAGATCTTAAGTAGTTTTTTGCTATTTTATTGTAACTGAAATACTTATAAATTATGCACGCTGCCTCCATGTTTTTGTAATTCCTTGTTTTCCCTAAGTTAAAATTATGGAGCAACTAAAGGATTTCTAAATGATCCATTTTATAAAAGTTCTTATCTAATGGTAGAAATAAGGTTTTCTCATTTAAAACCTCGCTAACAATTCTAGTCCATTCAAGTCAGCAATAAAGGGCCAGGTCCAGGCAATATTAACAGATTTTCGATAACTGATTTTAGATTCGCACCACCAGAAACTCAAATTCTTGTTGTATATTTCTCAGTTTCTTAAACCTCCAGTTCAGTTGCACGGTAAAGTGTCTCTACGTAACACGAAATCTTCCACTTTCATACAAATGTCCACTTTCATCAGGAGCTTCATAGTCAAATTGTTCTGCGAATTTTACGTTTTCTGTTTTGCTCAAATAAGGACTCTACATTTACTGACATAACCAAATCTTAGCTTTCTTGTTCAAAAATTTCCTCTCTTATTGTCTAAAATGTGTTTTTTAGTGTTTCAATCAGTTTGCTGGGAATCAAAACATTGACAGTTTTTTTTTTTCGTGAGAATAATATTAACTTTTTCTATTTCATTTAAAATGCTGTGTCAAACTACTAAGCCGTAAATAAAGGGGAATTTCTTTATTTGCTTTATTAAGCTTTTTGCTCCTGAGTAAATTTACTCATTTTACTTCATTTCTATAGGGTCTTCCAGAGCTTTTAAAATCTGTTGCGATTGTTCGTAAACTGCAGATATAGCTTTATTTTTTCATGACCATAGAGTAACGCAAAGTTTCTTTAAATAAACTGATAAGTGGGACATAAGTATATCCCACCTTTCAGTAGAAGAGAAGGAAAAAAAAAACACATTTTATGCAGTTCCGGACATTTTTGGACATACACCAGCAGCACGAACTCAAAGTTTAGAGAATGTGCAGAGCATGGTAAAAAAATAGACGAATTTATTTACTTCGACGATTCGAGCTTACACAGCATTATATTGGGAAGCCATATTTGCACCATATCACAACATTGAGCTCTGAAGGGTTGGTATTGGTATTGTTTATGACGGCCGATTATCTTCAAGTTGGATATAGTAGGCCCAGTGTTGAATTCAGACACTTTTCTCCGGGAGGGATTTCTGTGGCTCCGGGGGGGGGGGCATTACAGAGTTCCGGGGGGTAAATTGTGCTTTTTGACCATTGAAAACACAAAATCTCAAATCTTCCGGGGGGGCACATCTCATTGCTCCAGGGGGGAATGTTCCCCCCCAGGCCACCCCTGAAATCAACACTGAGTAGAAAGGAATGGATGGGAGTGTCCTCTGTAAGGTATTTCTAAGGTAACCTAACCCATATTTAGGCAAGGTTCGAAGAAAACTACGGAAAATTTCAAACGATTAGGCTGACGTGCGCGATTAGGTCGAACTCAGCACCTCCCGTCTACCATCTTTGAGAACAGAACTTTTCGTGCAGCTGTGAATGTCGAGATTGTCGGACATTAGCTTATCTTAAATTTCTTACGCTCCCTTTTTTTTTTTTTTTTTTTTTTTTTTCGACTTGATGTAGTCAAGAAACCTTTCCTCGAATGAAAATTTTCTATTTTCGGTATCGCATAATTTGCATCATTTGTCCTTTGTGACGTGCACTGGATTCCTAAACTGGACTGTGTTTAAAATTCAATAACTTGCAAATGGTGACAATTATTAAAAGAAATTCTTGCAGGAGAGTTATGTAAGATATTAGAAGTATTTTTACTGCGGTTCTCGGTTTTAGTTCCAAATAGTAGAGATAGATGGCAAGCAATAAGTGCTCAAAGGAGGTCTAAACTGAAATCCCCTTGGCATCATGCGAAGGAAGAAGGTTAAATATATAGAATAGGCCCCTAAAAATCAGATTGTATTGGAGAATGAGACCCACTCCATACATTTAACCTCTTCTTTTCGCATCAGTGTTTGGCGATTTCGGTTTTGGCCTTGATTGAGCACCTATGGCGCTAGATGTTGTCTTTATAGTGCTTGTGTGGTTATACATTGCTGGCATAATTGTCAATTCAGTATAAACTTCATTGCTTTTCACGAATATGGTTTAATAAAGTATACTGCTGTAACCTGAATTAACTATAAACCTGTTTAATTCTTCAACAAATCATCGATATTTATGTTGTAATGTGAAATTGTAAAACTGCAGTATAAGAATTGAAAAAGTCATTTGTAACGTGAGCAGCTAGTGGTCTGCCCCTCGGGATGGCACTATCACTCTAAAGCGTAAGCTGAGTTCCCGAGGTGAGCATTCTTGCTTGCAGCGCTATCTATAGTTGCTATTTGGAACTAAAGCCGGGAATCGAGGTAAAAGAAAAATACTGACATTTTACATTACCTTCCCGCAATTTTTTTTTAAAATAGCTGTTACCATTTACAGGTTATTGAAGTTTAAAAACAGTCAGTCCATTATAGGACACACGGTATATGGGGTGCGATCGAACGAAATTGAAAAATACCTTGCTCTATTAATTTCTTCTACAATCGTTTTTCTTACTTCATTGGCAAGAAGGTTCATAATTTCATCCTGAATATATTTCGCCAATTATCTTTTTCACTTTCAATAATTTTCACTTTTGCTCTTTTCAAATTTGCTGTCGATTACATGATTTAATTTTAAACGTCTCTCAAGTTTCTTTTACCGAAGGCATGCATTCCTGTGTTCTAGAGCATTTTTATGCTCAAGAATTTTAGGATTTAATTTCTTCTACATGAAAAACCCACAATCTGGATTGGCTAACTTTGGAGGGCGATCATGATAATTGGTGAATAATAAACAGAGAAAACAAAATATAGTGATTCCCTTAATTAAGTTATCCAATAAGCCGCAATCACGGTTAATAATTTCTCCACTAGGTATAATTTTCTTGAAATTAGTTTGGAAAATTGTCGTCCTTCTGCAATGGCAGATTTCATGTAATCAGCATTTTCATCCTGTGCTGGACCTTTTTTTAACAGCAAAGTAATGACCGAATGACTATAAGAATGATCCCATAGTGGAATCAGAATAGGTTAGCACAGAAGCTTTCGTATACGATGTAAAAGGGGCCGCAGAGTGCAAAAGTTTAAGAAACACTGCAATAAAATATCACAAAAGCATATTATAAAATCATCAGATCTAAAGAGCTCAATGCAAAGTAAATGTGAACGACGCAATAACTTGGAAATGCAAAATGTACATACTTCCATTGGGAAAAAAATTCCCGCTATGTAAATACATACATTTGGTTTTACAAAAAAATAGAATATCGAAGAGTGAAAAAAAATTCCAATGAAAATGATCGACGACAATAAAAAAACGAAAATTGGTAGTACAAATTTGGCGCCCCTAAATTTCCGCGCCCGGGGCGACCGCCCCCTTCGCCCCCCCTTTCGCACGGTGCTGGCAGGAGCGACCAGACCAGAAAATTTCTGTCGGTGCAGACTTCTAGGAAGAATAAAGCATAGGCTCAGAAATAAATCCGGCTCGGCCCGACCCGAGCCTCCAGAGAAAGCAAGGCCGGGGCACGACCCAGAAAAACTGATGATCAAACTCGACCCGTCCCGAATCCGTTTAGACCTCTAAATAGCATTTGAATGGGAGAACCGTGTTCTTAACGGCTGGAAAATTTTAAAAATAAGTTATGAAAAAAATTGAGTTTGAGTTGTAAATTTCGTTCAAACTCACGGATTTTTTGAGCTTTCGTTCAGTTCACGTTCGTTTATGAAAAAGTGAGTCAAGTTCAACTCAAAGTTCACAGAATGTGAACTAAGTTCGCGAGTTTTCGTTCAATGAACGCGTTCGTACCCAACACTGGTAGGGACAACTTTATAACTTTGTCAGAGAGAGAGAGCGTCAGTTGGTGTAATTTAGTAAGAGTGGTTAGGAACAAGAGAGTGCTCTTTTTGCGACAAACTTTATTGTTATCCACATTCAATATATTTGATATTCTTGCTGGTAGAGTGCCTTATTGAATAAGTAGTGGCCACATACCCACAGAGCTCTCAGACTGGAAGATTTTGTTACAAATATGACAAAATCTAGAACGTTGCAGTACTTGCCTGGACAAGTGTGATTAGACAAGAGATTTTATCATGTCACGTTAGCTGAGAATGTATAGAAATAAACACCAATAAGGGTGAAGGGCATTTGAATTACAGCGCCTAGAATACCAAGTGTGGAAATATGCTGTCCAAACAGTGCTAAAAATTTGTATCCCTTAAATGTGCGACGATACTGCTAAAATTTCAAGTGTCGATCGCAGCGACATCTGCGGGATTTTCGTATTACCAGTATTGTATAGACTAGCAATTTCTTGCAGTTGTAGAAAATATCCTGCAGATGTCGCTGCGATCTGCATATTGCAGCAGTATCATTGCACATTTAAGGGATACAATATTTTAGCACTTTTTTAAGTATTACAGGGATAGCCGATTTCCACACTATATATTCTAGGCGCTATAATTTGAATTCTGCTTCCCTGATGACCAAGTGGCTCTTGCTATTCATGAGTAATGTCCAATGAACCTAGGATCCTTTAGTGTGGGACATATGGGATATAAAATTTGATTGATTGAAATGACTTTGGACGAAAAATTAATAGCCAAACATCTTAGAGACCATTTTCACAAAATATTGACATACTGGGGTATGAGTTTGTTAGTTTGGACAAAAACCTTTGAACATGTGTCCTGCGCATATGTCCCCACTCTCATATAGATCTTCACCAATCGCACATTTCGGCCAACTGTGGTTAGGAGTTTTCTACAGCATGATAGGGACTAAGGGAAATAAAATTTTATTAATCAAGACTATTTTGGACAAAAATTAATCACCAATAGCTTAGTGCGCGTACGAATATTGCTGAGTTAATGTTTATTGGCTTGTCGAACTCGTTCCACGTTCCGAGGAGTTTTGCCAAGTTCTGGAATATTGTTTAACATAGTTTGGACAAAACATTTAGCCTGAATAACCACATTGTATGTATATCTTTTATAGGTGTTGGTATTGTATATGACAGCCGATTATGAATTATCTACACAAGGGATATGGGTCCGAGGGAGAAGTGTCTTTCGTGGAGAACTTTCTAAGGGAACCTAACCCGTATTTACATAAGGCTCGAAGAAAGTCATGGAAAACTCTGAGCGATTAGATCTGCGAGTGTGATTGGGTTTCAAGGCAACACCTCATCTCTACCAGTTTTGAGAGCAGAACATCTTATTTTATAGAGACTTAGTTGTGGTTGGGAAAACGTTCATATTGAAAACAAGTAGCCAGATCCACAAAGCATCGTCTAATTCTAAGAAGTCTATCTTTTTTTAGGTTATCTTCATGAGAGCGGCGACATTACCTACGCACAGTACACATGCTCAGACCCTTCTTAGGCAGGTGTTTTCTCTAAACTATAACAAACTTGCATTCCATAACTTACTGATAGTCTCGCCTAGTCGAATAAGATAAGTTAACGAACATTAGCTTGTGGCAGGTTATATGTAGCAAGGAGAAGGATTTACGAGATATGGAAGGAGAAATCGTTTTAAACCCGACCTTCTGTATTAGCCTTTTAGCTAGTTGTTTTTCTTTTTGGACATTGCGAATGTATGCCTATTCTGACCGTGACCTAGGAAGTAAATCCCAAATTTTTTTCAATAACTGGTGATTATGAATTTAAGCCTCGTACTGGTGTTGAAAGAACATACGAGCGAACATAAAGTTGTAGCCCTCAATCCCACTCTTTGCTTTCAAAATTCTACTTAATTCGGTCCTGTCCGAGTTCAGGATGCATTTTTGGCCACCGAACTTACCAAAAATTTGCTGGAACGTCCCTTTACTACTTGACGCCATTTATGTCGTCTCCTTTAATCTTCATAGCTCCATGCTTTCGATACTAACTTAACCATGAGTTGAGTGGAACTCTATCTTCTGAACTCTTTTTCTTATTTGAAACTGTTTTTTACAAATAATTAATCAGCTATTTTGAATCGTTTATTTGTTTAATACGTCGCAAACAATAAAAACAATAATAAACTATGTATGGTCAAAAGTTGTATACAAATTTAACATAAGTTAAATCTTTTAAAATGTTTGGTAATGTGAACAGATGAAGCCTAATTCCGGGTTGTCTATAGAACTCAGTGGCCTAAGAACAGATTGAGCATCCATACTGACATATCCATATGTCTCCACTTTCAAATAGAGACACCGAATAAAGATCTGAACGCGTGCTCAGAATACGTTTTGTTCCAACTATTGTAACCAATAAATCAGAACATGGTAATAAACTCCTGTGAAAATTCGATTGACAACTATGACGTCCCCATATGAGAGTGGTGTCATAAAATTTGATTGATTGAGACGACTTTCGAAAAAATCCAGTCGCAAAGCAACTTTGCGAGCCTCCGATTTTCGCCAAAATAATGCTTGTTAACATCTCTCACTAGGACCCTTCTATATGAGATTTACATTTGACGTCCACCAAAGTAGGTATTGGCGATTCAAGCGCTCGAATATGCCATCTGGTGAAGGAAAGATATATAACTTCTCCCTTCAGGATAATCCCATGTAAGCACGTTACATGTATTTTTAATTTGTTCGGAATGACTATTTTTTTGCACAATTTCAGATTTCTTGGGATATTTGTGTTCTGCGTTACATGAAAAATTAATATTTATCCTAATTTAAATATCTAATGCTTTCAAACGCATTTACAATAAAGAATTATTTCAATGGCACTTTAGCATTAGTTAAAGGGACAAACGAAGGCTGCGAAGAGCAAATTGCTTTGGGAACCTATAGCTACAATGACCGTCACCTCGAATGATCCTTTTATTTTATACACAGAGATAATAACACATTTTTGACGTAACAATTTCGTCAATACACAAGGAAATTTATAACACCAGGGAATTACACCCGGAGCTCCGCAAAAGTTGTGCAACGGAGCCAACGGGGGTCGAACTTACAGACCTCCTACGCTCTCAAGTGATTAGCGGCGTGGTGCCGTAACTTCTCGGCCACGGAGGCCTCTATGAGATTTATTTTTATTACATTGAACACATACATCTGACTTGTGTGTTTGACATCAGGTGCCCTTTTATAAGTATATATGCCCTTTTATAGTCAATATACAAGGAAGAGATAGCCGCAAGGAAATTTACAACACTAGTGAGTTACAGCCGGGAGCTCCACAAAGAGTGTTCAACGGGCCAGCCAGCGGGAGTCTAACCCGCAGTCCACCTACACTCCCTAGCGATTAGCGGTGTGGTGCCTTTACTATTCAGCCACGGTGGGCCCTCTATATGGGATTTCCGATATACACAGAGGACGCAAATATAGACAGATCTTTTTGTCAAAATTATGGCAAAACAATATTACAAAACTAGGCGTGGTGATACTCAACTGGACAACATGGGGAGTCCCACGTCCCGGTCCTAGGCTCGTACAAGCCCATTTGCCCCTGCTCGGAACCCGAGCCGCCAGACATGCCCCATCAAGGCAGCCCTCACAAAAGCTCCGGTCAAACCGGCGCACTGCCCAGCGCACGTCACGCCGGTTATTCCCAAAAGAAGTTGAATTGATCGAATACGATAATCCTCACCACCCAGCTAGAAGAGTCAAATGGTCCCTTCTCTTGGTTCCCGACCCGGTATACCCCGACATTCCACAGGAACCGAACACTTATAAAGGAGTCGGTCCCCTAAACCTACACGAGGTTTCCCGAGCCAGAGTTACTTTACAGAGGACTCACAAGATCAAATACTATTATCCGGCAAATACATATATGGGAGCCAACCGATAGGAGAGGGAGGTGCTCCTAACTGAGAAGCCCGGAGGGTCGGGGAAAATCCTTCCTGACGCCAAAGACGACGCCTCGCTCGGGGGATCATGAAAGTGCCTCTAGCGGACCCCGAGGAGACAAGGTAACCCATCCTCTGACTACACAGACATCGCCTCGCTAGGGGTTTTCGCTCAATCTCCCCACTCAACCGACGGAACGCCCCGAGGCTTAACACAGGGAGTCAGAGAGACCAGACTAAGTGCCGTTAGCGACCCCAGGTGGGCACGGAAAGCTCCACCTAGACGGGATAGACCCCGCCTCGCTAGGGGGGTTGGAAGGTCCGTAGTCCCGCCGGTCCCCCACAACTTGGGTGGGAAGAAGCCCCGGGAGATCGGCAAAAGCCCGGCCCCCACTACCTTACCTCACGGCCTTCGGGGTACCCAAGCACGAATGCTCCTGACGCCGTGCAATGACCGACCGCTACCTGTTAGTTGCGTTCGAAAGTTAGTTTGAGACACCGCTAGATCCTCACCACTGGGCGCGGCAACCTCCATTAGCGCAAAGACACGCAGGATCTGTGTCAGACCAAGAGTTCCCCCAAGGTTCGAAGCGCCGCCACGTTAGCCGGCGAGCCTCCGGCCCGGCTCCCTGCGGAGATAGTGTTCGGTGGTGGACCTGCCGGCCGACCCTCTCCCAGGGTTTACGGCACGACATCGGGCAACCAGAGCCATACTGGCCTACCTCTGCGACCGCTTTCTGGCCGACGAGGGCACCACCAAACCTAACTCACCTTAGGGTCGGCTCACAACTGCTCCAGCTGCGGAATCTCGGCGGGATGAGCCTTCTGACGCAAATAGCACATCAGGCGCTGTCCGAAACCTTCATCCTTTGGTTGCTCCGGGAGACCCTGCATGGCAATCCCGCGAGCCCTGTCGTCATTAGTGAGTCACCGAGACCCTTCCTCTGCAAATCCCGCTCTCTCTCCTTAGGCTCCCTCTTAGTCAATCGGTGGATGGGGTCCTATCACATCTGCTAGTCTTTCCCCGCGACACCGTCCGGCCCTAAGACCGGCACTGGGATCGACCTATGGACCATTGCTATCAGGCTTGCCGAGAGAACCCGGGTGCCGGGGGTACGAGTCTCCATGGCTCACCGAAGTGGACATCGTCCCAAGCACAACGACCGTTACCCGTGGCCACCGGACTCGAGGTCTGTCGACCGCGAGTCACTCTAGGAGGTTGTTAATCGTCCCCATCCGGCCACCTCGCATTCGTGTACAACGAACTCGGCCGGGCTCCAAGTCTCCTCCCTCACTCAAGGGGTCGGTTTCGGACCACCCGGAGGGCCGGCTACACTCAACTGGACAAGTAGGACAAGCTAATAAATAACATTAACTTGACGATTCGTCTTTGTCCAAGATCGTCTCAACCAATAGACGCTTTCAGTGTGATGTCAATCATGACGTTTTGCTTGAAAACTGACTCCAAATAAACGGTTGATACGTTGTACTTTTTATTTCATCTGTATATTATACCTATAATTCAAAGCAGTTCTTATTTATAAAGGCAGTCAACTGGCAGTAACGTAGATTAAATTGAATGTGCATATAGTTGTAAAAAAAACTGTGTCTTGCAAAAATACACTCGTAAAGTAAGCAAGAGGGCCTGCGTAGCTGAGTGGTTAACCCCCTCACTGACAAGCCCGTGTTAATACGTTCACTAAGCTCCAGGTTTCACTGCAATATAAGCAATATTTAAAGTAATGTAATTCTATTGATTTAATGTATTTTTAATACATTGAACAATGATTAATACTTCCAAGGATTGCATTTATATTCGTTATTAAGTTTTTTTATAAAATGTTCAAAGAATCATTTTTTTTAGCATTTAAAACAAAATGCAGCGAAAACAACATTACAATTTTGCCCTTTTCAAAGACAGTCGGAGGGTAAGGCACCACGTCGTTAATCGCATGAGAGTGTAGGAAGTCTGTGGGTTCAATTCCCGCTCGCTCCGTTGCACACGCTTTGTGGAGTTTTCGGAAGTAATTCTCTAGTGTTGCAAATTTCCTTGTGCTACCTCGTCCTTGTGTATTGACAAAATTATTATGTCGAAAATGTGTAATTATCTCTGTGTATAAGGATCATTCATTAAGGATCATTAAAGGATCATTCGATGCGACAGCCATTGTAATTATAGGCCCCAAAGCAATCCTCACTTTGTTGGACTTCAAAGTATGCAAGTTACATGCAGTAGGTAAGAAAACGGCAATATTAATAGCATGAATGTTTCTGAACATTTATAATGATATCATGAACTAAGAAGGCTCAATTGATGTGACTGTTGTTTTCTTTTGAAAATTACTTATTCGAAGATAAAACCAATATGCAGTCGTTAATAATACGTAAAAAATAAAAAGAGCACTTCGAAAACAAATATTTTTTTCCACCCGGCTTTTACAACCACCGCAGGCAGGTAGAGAGACTTCATTTTGTTTTCTAGACTGGCATGCAGCTGCACAGACCACCACCTCATCGAGTTCACGCGTGACCAACGACATAAAGACCAGTTCATGACGTTTAAAATGTCAAACGGAGTATATCATCTTTACACGGTGATTTTGTACAAAGCGGAGCGCCCATCGTTACGTGCCAATCCCCGTGTAAAGAAGATCCACTCCATGTGACGTTTTAAAAGTCATGAACTGGCCTTGTATGTCGTTGGTCGCGGTTGATGTCTGAAACTCCAGGATTAAACAGAACTCGATTTGTATATTAAAATGCAACTGGTCTGCCAAGTCATATCTTCGTGGAAAACATCTAAAAACCCGATTTTAATACCTGCTGCGATGGTAGGTTTACCATTGTGTTTTCCTGTTTCCAGTTTTCCATGTTTTCATACCTTTGGGTACAAGAAAACACAACCATAAACCTACCGATCAACCAATAAAATCGGGTCTGTATGGACCCGATTTTAGTGGGCTTGATCTCTGAATTGGACTTACTTGAAATTTTAGCCATTTATCTTAATCGTGAAGTTATTGTTAATGATAAATCTGATTCCACAAAGCTCTCTTCAGCTTGGAGAAAACTTTTCAGTATCACCATATAATTTATTTTTTGTATTAATTAATATTAGTCTGTTTTTTATATCTGATTTATTTATTTATTTTTAAATCTCACGTGTTCCCATATTTTAATATATGTATGTGTTTTCATTTTATTATGCAGTAATGCCTCGACTTACGTCAGAAATTCGTACCAAGACTAGCGACGTAAGTCGAGGTACATTTAGATGAACAAAAAAAGAAAAGTAATAAAAAATCACTAAACACTAATGATCATATTCTATTATATTTAGGGATTGTGTTACATGCATTTAACATTAGCAAAAAAACTAGTTTGCAATATAACAATTTGGAATAAATCACTAAGTTGTTAACTTACAGTTTATTGTTCTTCTAGCTTCCCCGTCCGAGTCTTTGAGCATGTGAAAAAATGTTGCAATGACGTTTGAACTGACAATTTTTTATTTTTGTCTCTTAGAAGCTCTTTGTAACAGTAGAATGAGTTTTCTAAGCTTTTTCTAGTCGTTGCTACACTTTGTTCGTCTGAATCAATCTTTTCAAGAACCGTCATTCCAGCTCCAATAAGGTTTAGTGCTTCGGTTAATTTTGTAACCGTCATAATCTTTCCCCTTCCCCACTAGGCTCAAAATCTTTATCTATTTCTTCGACAGTACTTTGTTTCTGTAATTCGATAAGTTCGTCGACCGTTAATTCCGGATCTGTTGAATTTATGAGTTCAACAACACCTTCAGAATCCATCTCTAAGTTGAGTTCTCTTCCATTTTCGACGATTTCAAATGTTTTCTTAGTCTCTGCGAAGGGAAAGCGTACAGTCTTTTCCAAGCATCTCTCATTGTTTTTTGCTGAACTTAACCTCATGAATCTCCTGTGGCTGTGACTGCATCTGAGATGTTAGATTTCTTCCAAAAGTTTTCAAAAGAGTTCAAAGTGCGTCTAAATAATGGAATTTTTTTTCCTGGCCAGGCGACGTAAATGAGGAGTGACGTAAGTTGGGGTATTAATGTAATTAATTTTTTTTTGCTTCCTGATTTCCCTCCTACTCTGTGTTCGTTTGTTTTGATTATACTCTTCTGTGATTGGCTGTTGTCTCCTGCTTTCCTATTGGCTGTTTCTTCAGCTTGTTTCCTTTCCCTTATATCTCATTTCAGTCTTGCAACTGCTTTCATTTCATAGTAGAAGCACGTGTTCTTTGTGCCTGACGAAGAAAGACTCAGATCTTTCGAAAGGCCTAGCGTATTTAAGTTTTTTGATGGTGTTTTAAGACCTTTTTCGTTCTTAATCGAGTTCTGTCTAATCCGGGAATTTCAGCCGTCAACTCGAAGAGGTAATGGTCTGTGCAGCCGCCTCCCGATATATTTTGCATTCTCCGAAAATTTGTGTCGACTTTAATTTATTTTTTTTTAATTTGCAAAAAGTGGGATATTAATATAATTACAAAAAAGTCTTCACCATCTGGATGGCAAAGATTAGATACCAGAATCATTTAAAAAAAGCAAAAACCTCAATTTTGCCGAAAGTGATTAAAAAATTTGTGAAACATACAAAAATCGCAATGCGAATTTAGAATAATTTTTATTGAAAAGAAGGCTAATGCAATATATATTGGGTTAAAAGATTTAATACAGATTGTTTCTACGACGGGTTTAAAATCACCGACAAACTTGAAAAGTTGAAAATACCCCACAAAATTTACATTTTCAACAACAACAATTTGTTAAAAATCTGAGTTTTAGGTTCACTGAGTATATTTATCTGTCTGGAATGAAATTTGTCCACTTTCAGAGCCAGAGCAATCAGTGGCATATCCAGGATTTTATTTCGCGGGGGGGGGGGGGGGTTACTTTAATTTATCTTAGGAAACATACTGAATTTTGTTGTAAACAAAAATAATTTTTGACAGTAAGACCATAACCAGAGAGGAAAGGGGGGCGAGGGTGATTCTGTACCAAATTTTCCTAAAATTTAAGGTTCCGATAATTTAAAAAAATCAGCCAACAACGCGAAAATTCGGACTTTGCGATTTTTGACAAATGGTCGGCGAAAAAAATCAATTTCGTCAATCATTCGCTGAAAAAAATCTCAAATTTCGTTACAGGATTGCGGAAAAAAACCGAATTGTGTCAAAGGGTCGCGGATAAAATGCGAATTTTTTCAAAGGGCCGCGGATAAAATGAGAATTTGTCAAAAGGCCGCAAATAAAACACGAATTTTGTCAAAGGGATGTGAAAAATTGCGAATTTTGTCACAGGATCGCTAAAAGAAGTCAAATTTCGTCAAATGATTGTGGAGAAAACGCGAATTTCGTCAAATGATCACGCAGGAAAAGTGAATTTCGTCAAATGATCTCGGATGAAACACGAATTTCGTCTAATGACCGCTGAAAAACGCGAATTTCATCAAGGGACCACGGATAAAAACGCAAATTTTATCAAGGAGTTGCAGAAAAAATGCGAATTTCGACAAATGATCGCGAAAAAACACGTATTCTGTCAAAAGGCCACGGGAAAAACGCGAACTTCATCAAAAAGGTGCTGAAAAAGTGAGAATTTCGACAAAGGTTCCCGAAAAAACCCGCAAATTTTGTCAAAAAGCCGCCGAAAAAACGCAAATTTTGACAAAGGATCGCGGAAAAACGCGAATTTCGTTCAAGAGCCACGGAAAAAACGCGAATTTTGTCAAAGGGCCGTGGAAAAAACGCAAATTTTGTCAAAAAGCCGTGAAAAAAACGCAAATTTTGTCAAAAAGCCGTGGGAAAAACGCGAAGTTCAGCAAAGGATCGCGAAAAAAAAAGATTTATTCCGCCAAAGGGCCGCAGTAAAAAGCGAATTGCGTCAAAAGACAGGAAAATAATGTGAATTCCGCCAAAGGGCCACGAAAAAATGCAAATTTCGTCAAAAGGCCGCTGGAAAAAAAAAGCGAATTTCGTCAAAGAATCGAGGGAAAATGTGAATTTCATTAAAGGGTCGTAATAAAAACCCGAATTTCATCAAACGGTCGCGGAAAAAACACAGCGGTCTCTTTAGAAAACAGCAAACAGACAAGCAACTATATTTTTATTATTATAGGCATAGCTTTTAAACTGAAATAATATACGGAATAAACTTTTTTAAAAGTCTGGTTAACCTGAACTCAACTTGCAGAAATCTACACTCAGCGTGAAATCGACCTGAAATGGAAACAGAATTAACCCAAACTGCAACAAAAACAATCAGCGCCGGGAAGGATCCCCCCCCCCCCCTTTCACAAAATTTGATTTTAATTTCAGAATTTCTTTTTCACTCAGAATCACCCCTGGAGCGGGGGGGGGGGGGGAGAGGTGGATTAATCACTACTCGGGCACTCCCTCCTCTTCTTCAAAGCGATATAGACCAGGTGATTAAAAATACACGTCTTCTCAATTACCTCATAAACCACTGATGGAGGAAACGTACTTCCATTTACAAAAATTATAGAAATTACAAATTTTTAGATATGGTATTTGTTTTTCCTAGTAAAATTCTAAATTTAATTTTGATACAGTCCCTGGGTTTATAGGTTATATTTAGAAAAAAGTTTTTTGTCTAAGAGGAACAAAGCAAGAAAAAATAAATAAATAAATAAATAAAAATAAATATTCTTTTACAACCAAAACTTACCAAATTACGAATTTTATGTAATTTCAGTGTTTTCTAGCACTAGAAACGGAAAGAAGTACCATTTAGTACAGGTAAACGGCAAACATTGAAAATTCATAAAATTCAAAATATTATAATTTGGGAAGGTTTAGTCGTAAAAGAATGCGATTTTTTTAAAATGCTCTTTTTAGATGGAGGACAACATTCTTTTAGGACCCAGGGGCCGTATTTGTCTTGAAGTTCCTAAAATTCCCAAAAAATAAAAAAACTTCCTAAAATATGGTAACCTGTCCTGAAATTTCGCGAGTTTGTACTATAGCAATAACAGTCATGATTTTTCCACGAATATATACGTTCCCGCGAATCATTTATTTTTGCAAAATTCCACAAAACCAGTATTTTGGAATTAATAAGTGCATAGGAGGAAAAAAAAATATGAGCCAGAAAATAGTGAAACATTTTGTCATCTGATGATAAAAAATTGATGAATTTCGTCAAATAGTCACAGGGAAAAAAATGTGAATTTGTCAGCAGACAGGAAAGAAAATCATCGCGAATTTCGTTAATCGGTTGTTCAGCGGAGTTGAAAAAAACATCGCGAAACAGAATTTCGTCAAACGATCCATATAAATAAAATCGCCAATTCCGACCAATTATTTGAGCAAAAAAATTGTGACTTTTGTCAAACAACTTCGAAAAAACTCGCGAATTTCGTCAAGAGATCGCGTAAAAAAAGGCGCGAATTTTATCAATTGGAAAATATCGCGATTTCGTCAAAAAGTCGGGTAAAAAAATTGCAAATTTTGCCGAACAACTGCAGAAATTAATCACGAATTTCGAGAAACGATTGTTAAAGAAAACCGCGAATTTCCTTAAACGATCGCGGGGAAAATAATCACGAATTTCAGCAAACGATTGTAGAGATAAATCGCGAATTTCAGCAAACAAGTGCGAAAAAATATAGCGAATTTCGGCAATCGATCATGAAAAAAACGCAAATTTCCGCAAACGACCGAAAAAATAAGCGCGAATTGTGGCAATCGATCGCAAACAAAATTGCAATCGGCAAACGATCGCGGACAGAAATCGCGAATTTCGGCACACGATCGCGGAAAAAATCGCGAATTTCAGCAAGCAATCGTGGGAAAAACGCGAATCTCGACAAACGATCGCGGAAAAAATTGACCATTTCGGCAAACGATCGCGGGAAAAAGGGGAATTTGGGCAAACGATCGCGGAATAAAAATCGTCAATTTCGACAAACAATCTCAGAAAAAAATCGCGAATTTCGGCAATCGATTGCGGAGAAAAATCGCGAATTTCGGCGAACGATCGAAGAAAAAATCGCGAATTTCGGCAAACAATTGCGGGATTGGATTGGATTGGTTTTTGACGGCCAGTTACCTACTCGAGGGATATAGGCCCGAGGGGGGAGCGCCCTTCGCGGGGGTCTTTCTAAGGGAACCTAACCCGTATTTACGCATGGAAAGGTTCAAATAAAACCACGAAAACTCCGAACGATTAGGCCGACGGGCGCGGTTGGATTTGAACCCACCACCTCCCGTCTACCAGCTTTGAGAGCAGAACCTCTCGGCCACTGGTGGGGCCGAAACAATCGTGGAAAAAACGAATTTCGGCAAACGATCGAAAAGAAAATCGCAAATTTCGGCAAACGATCGAAGAAAAAATCGCGAATTTTGGCAAACATTCGTGGGTAAAGGGCGAATTTCGGCAAACAATCGAGGAATAAAAATCGGGAATTTCGCAAACGATCGTAGAAAAAATAACGAATTTCTGCAAATGGTCGCAGAAAAAAAGTAGTATGCTGGGTAAATGTGTCCTGAAATATCGAAAAGGGTATATCCTGAAATATCAACCTAAGGCCAGTATTACTCTTGCAGGGACCATATAAAATGCAAAATTTTGTATTTTAATATGTATACTGGACCATTTAAAACAAATGCCATATCTAAAGTCTGTACTTATACTTTTCGCAGTTGGAAGTATGTTTCTATCGTCAGCGATCTAACTTCTTGATATTTTATGCATTAATTATAGCAGCACACACAATTTTAACCTACATAATTTTTTCAAATATAATCAAATCATATTTAGGATATCCCAAAACATGCAAATTTCGGTCTAGCTTTAAAGGTGGGAGGGGTTGGCGTGAGGTCGTGTGACTGACCATGGTGCTAAAATGTAAGGGGTTATGATTAGACAAATGTTTGATTAAAATTTCAAAGATATAATTCGTAGAGGTGCTTTCAAAATCTTGCCTAGGCCGTCGTGGCTACTAGTCTCCTCTGCGTAAATATTTCCCAAACTGAAAGCCGAAAAATTTCAAGAATTCAATACTTTATTTTTATGAATAGAAAAGAAATTAAAAGTGGAGTAGCGTTTGGACTACAATTAATAATTTTCAAGATTCAATAAATGAGTGAAACAAAGAAAAATCTTAGCAGAGGGGACCCCTTTTCTTCTGGGCCCCTAGGCTTCAGCTTAATGGGTAATTTGCCTTTGAGGGGGGGGGGGGAGACGTATATTATTCTGATGCGGCCACATGCCGAAATAAGTTGAAAAGTGTTCATGGTATTTTTTAATATACTTTTATTTAAAAGAAATTCATTCTAGCTTAAAATCTATAAAATTGTTCTCCCCACCACCGAAAATAAAGTCTCCTTCACCTTCTTTGGGTATGCTGTTTGTCTATGTGGACTAATATGGCACTAACGAGAATGGCTAACATGAGGTAAAACAGAAAACTAAATTACAAATTTATCTCAAACAGAAAGAAAAAAAAATCAGTATCTTTTTAATTTCATTTTTGACTATTTCGAAAAGGGGCCTGTAACAACCCTCCAGCCCCCTTCCCTTCGTTGGGTATACTGTGGTGTAACTGCACGCAGGGCTGCCAAGTCTCTGGGTTTTTGGATACCAGTATTTTAATACAGAAGATGTTATTTTATTTAATTGGAACATCTGGGTGATTTAAAAGAACAACATTTTCTCTAAGATAATAGTGGTATGCAAAAAGCCGGAGGCTTGGCAACTCTGTGCGTGCTGATATGGGACTAACCAGAGGGGCTAGTTCATTATATTGCACAAAAACAAAGTTTCAAATTTATCTCAGACAAAAAGAAAAAAAAATCAGCATTTTTTTCATTTCATTTTCGACTGTTTTGGGAGGGGAGTGTAATCCCAGGTACGAAAGTGCATTAAAGTCATTTTGTAGCAGCTTTGCAACAGCAAAAATCGAATTTTGTAGCAGTAAAATCTATTTTTGTAGCAGCAAAAATCGAATTTTGTAGCAGTAAAAAATTAATTTTGTAGCAATAAAAGCTGTTATTGGAGCAGATTGAAATTCTAATGCTAATAAATAAGAAATTTGCGTATTTGTCGCGACCTTTTGACTAAATTCACGTATTTCTCGCGATCTTTTGACAAAATTTTCGCGTTTTTCGCGATCTTTTGACAAAAATTGCGTTTTATTCGCGATCTTTTAACGAAATCACGCTTTTTCGCGATCTTTTGACCCCGCTTTGTTCGTTTTTTTAAGTAATTGGTGATCTTCTGGCAAAATTCGTTCTTTTTTCGCTATCCAATGACAAAATTCGCATGTTTTTCGCGATCTTTTGAGGAGATTCACGTGTATTTCTTGCGATCATTTGATGAAATTTGCGTATTTCTCGCGAACTTCCGACGAAATTTGCATATTTTTTGCGATCTTTTGACGAAATTCGCGTACTTTTCGCGACCTTTTGACAAAATTCGTGTATTTTTCGCGATCTTTTGAAAAAATTCGCATATTTTTCGTGATCCTTTGTTGAAATCAGCGTCTTTTTCGCTATCTTTTGAAGAAATTAGTGTGTTTTTTGAAATCTTTTGATGAAATTTGCAATTTTTTGCGACCTATAGATGAAATTTGCGGTTTTTTCGCGATCTTTTAAAGAAATTCGCGTTTTTTCACAACCTTTTGACACATTTTGTTTATCTTTCGAAGAAATTAGCGATTCTTTTGACCAAAATTCACGTTTTTTTGCGATCCTTTGACAAAATTCGCGTTTTTAGCGATCTTTAGACGAAATTCGCGTGTTTGTCTCGACCTTTTCATGAAATTTGTGGATTTTTTCGCGATCTTTTAACGAAATTAGAGTTTTTTCACAATCTTTTGACCGTGTTTTGTTCTTTTTTTGTTGAATTTAGCAATCTTTTGACAAAATTCCCTTTTATTCCCCGATCCTTTGACGACATTCGCGTGTTATTCGCAATCTTTTGAAGAAATTCACGTGTTTTTGCGCTCTTTTGACGAAATTTGTGGTGTTTTTCGACCTTTTGATGAAATTAGCGTTTTTTTCGCCATCTTTTAACAAAATTATCGTTTTTTCACGATCTTTTGACCGTTTTTGACGAAATTAGCGCTCTTTTGGCAAAATTCGCGTTTTTATTGCGATTCTTTGAAGAAATTCGCGTGTTTTTGGGCGATCTATTAACGAAATTCTCGTGTTTTTCGCGATCTTTTGACAAAATTCTCGCGTTTTTCGCGATCATTTGACAAAAATTGCGCTTTATTCACGATCTTTTAACGAAATCGCGCTTTTCGCGATCTTTTGACCCCGCTTTGTTCTTTTTTTTAAAAGTAATTGGTGATCTTTTGGCAAAATTCGTTCTTTTTTTCGCTATCCAGTTCCAAAATTCGCATGTTTTTCGCGATCTTTTGAGGAGATTCACGTGTATTTCTTGCGATCACTTGATGAAATTTGCGTATTTCTCGCGATCTTCCGACGAAATTTGCATATTTTTGCGATCTTTTGACGAAATTCGTGTATTTTTCGCGATCTTTTGAAAAAATTCTCATATTTTTCGTGATCCTTTGTTGAAATCAGCGTCTTTTTCGCTATCTTTTGAAGAAATTAGTGTGTTTTTTGAAATCTTTTGATGAAATTTGCAATTTTTTGCGAGCTATAGATGAAATTTGCGGTTTTTTCGCGATCTTTTAAAGAAATTCGCGTTTTTTCACAATCTTTTGACACGTTTTGTTCATTTTTCGAAGAAATTAGCGATTCTTTTGACCAAAATTCACGTTTTTTTGCGATCCTTTGACAAAATTCGCGTTTTTCGCGATCTTTAGACGAAATTCGCGTGTTTGTCTCGACCTTTTCATGAAATTTGTGGATTTTTTCGCGATCTTTTAACGAAATTAGAGTTTTTTCACAATCTTTTGACCGTGTTTTGTCCTTTTTTTTTTGAATTTAGCAATCTTTTGACAAAATTCCCTTTTATTCCCCGCGATCCTTTGATGAAATTCGCGTGTTATTCACAATCTTTTGAAGAAATTCACGTGTTTTTGCGCTCTTTTGACGAAATTTGTGGTGTTTTTCGACCTTTTGATGAAATTAGCGTTTTTTTCGCCATCTTTTAACAAAATTATCGTTTTTTCACGATCTTTTGACCGTTTTTGACGAAATTAGCGCTCTTTTGGCAAAATTCGCGTTTTTATTGCGATTCTTTGAAGAAATTCGCGTGTTTTTGGGCGATCTATTAACGAAATTCTCGTGTTTTTCGCGATCTTTTGACAAAATTCTCGCGTTTTTCGCGATCATTTGACAAAAATTGCGCTGTATTCACGATCTTTTAACGAAATCGCGCTTTTCGCGATCTTTTGACCCCGCTTTGTTCTTTTTTTTAAAAGTAATTGGTGATCTTTTGGCAAAATTCGTTCTTTTTTTCGCTATCCAGTGCCAAAATTCGCATGTTTTTCGCGATCTTTTGAGGAGATTCACGTGTATTTCTTGCGATCACTTGATGAAATTTGCGTATTTCTCGCGATCTTCCGACGAAATTTGCATATTTTTGCGATCTTTTGACGAAATTCGTGTATTTTCGCAACCTTTTGACAAAATTTGCGTATTTTTCGCGATCTTTTGAAAAAATTCTCATATTTTTCGTGATCCTTTGTTGAAATCAGCGTCTTTTTTGCTATCTTTTGACGAAATTAGTGTGGTTTTTTAAATCTTTTGAAGAAATTTGCAATTTTTAGCGACCTTTTGATGAAATTTGCGGTTTTTCGCGATCTTTTAAAGAAACTCACGTTTTTTTCGCAATCTTTTGACCCCGGTTTGTTCATTTTTTGAAGAAATTAGCGATCCTTTGAAAAAATTTACGTTTTTTTGCGATTCTTTGACAAAATTCGCGTTTTTCGTGATCTTTTGACGAAATTCGCGTGTTTTTCTCGACCTTTTCATAAAATTTGTGGAACTTTTAACGAAATTAGAGTTTTTTCACAATCTTTTGACAGTGTTTTGTTCTGTTTTTGGAGAATTTAGCTATCTTTTGACAAAATTCCCGCATATTCCCCGATCCTTTGACGGAATTCGCGTGTTATTCGCGATCTTTTGACGAAATTTGTGAGGTTTTTCGACCTTTTGATGAAATTAGCGTTTTTTTTTCGCTATCTTTTAACAAAATTATCGTTTTTTCACGATCTTTTGACCGTGTTTTGTTCGTTTTTTGACGAAATTAGTGTTCCTTTGGCAACATTCGCGTTTTTATCGCGATTCTTTGACGAAATTCGCGTGTTTTTCGCGGTCTTTAGACAAAATTCTCACGTTTTTCGCGATCTTTTGACAAATTCTCGCGTTTTTTGCGATCTTTCGACAAAACTTGCGTTTTATTCTCGATCTTTTAACGAAATCGCGTTTTTTCGCGATCTTTTGACCCCATTTTGTTCGTTTTTTTAAGTAATTGGAGATCTTTTGGCAAAATTCATTTTTTTTCGCTATCCAATGACAAAATTCGCATGTTTTTCGCGAACTTTTGAGGAGATTCACGTGTATTTCTTGCGATCATTTGATGAAATTTGCGTATTTCTCGCGATCTACCGACGAAATTTGCATATTTTTTTGCGATCTATTGACAAAAGTCGTGTATTTTTCGTGATCCTTTGTTGAAATCAGTGTTTTTTTTTTTGCTATCTTTTGAAGAAATTAGTGTGTTTTTTGAAATCTTTTGATGAAATTTGCAATTTTTTGCGACCTTTTGATGAAATTTGCGGTTTTTTCGCGATCTTTTAAAGAAATGCGCAATTTTCGCAATCTTTTGACCCCGTTTTGTTCATTTTTTGAAGAAATTAGCGATCCGTTGACAAAATTCACGTTTTTTTTGCGATTCTTTGACAAAATTCGCGTTTTTCGTGATCTTTTGACGAAATTCGCGTGTTTTTCTCGACCTTTTCTTGAAATTTGTGGATTTTTTCGCGATTTTTTAATGAAATTAGAGTTTTTTCACAATCTTTTGACCGTGTTTTGTTCTTTTTTTGACGAAATTAGCGATCCTTTGGCAAAATTCGCGCTTTTATCGCGATTCTTTGACGAAATTCGCGTGTTTTTGGCGATCTATTAACAAAATTCTCGTGTTTTTCGCAATCTGTTGACAAAATTTACGTTTTATTCACGATTTTTTAACGAAATCGCGTTTTTTCGCGATCTTTTGACCGCGTTTTGCTCGTTTTTTGACGAAATTAGCGATTCTTTGAAATTACTTTTTATCCTTTGAATTTGAATTGTATTCACGTTTTTTTCCGCGACCATTTGACAAACATCACGTGTTTTTAGAAATATTTTGACCGCGGTTTTTTGGTTTTTTGACGAAATTAGCGGCCTAGAAATTTTTTTTGTTGTTGTTCCTTTGATCGACGAAATCGGGCTAAATTTCATTTTGGAACCAAGTACGTTTTGGAGCAAAATGGAAAAAAATAGCTCTTTTGTAGTAGCTTGACGCTGGAAAGCGATTTTGGCTCAGGTCTTACTTCCCTGTAATCCCCATTACCCTCTTCAACTTCTTTGGGTATAATGTGGTGTCACTGTGCACTAATATGGAACTAAACGGAAGAGAGCGGCTAGTCTGTTGAATGATAGGGGGGGGGGGGATTACAAATTTATTTCAAACAAAAAAATAATCAGCATTTTTTTCATTTCATTTTCGGAAGGAGGCTGTAACCCTATTAGCCCCTTTCACTGGATATAATGTGGTGTCACCCTACATTAATATGGAACTAAAGAGATAGTCCAGGCAATAGGGACCGTATAGGGACTCTACATAGCAAAATTCATGGTAGTTCTGGAAAAAGGCTTAATATATGTCTTTTGGCGTCGCTGAATCCGAATTTTTAACTTCCCACCAAAATTTCCCCTGGCAACCCCCCCCCCCCAAATTTTGGTAAAAAGCCTCCCAAAAAAGGTTTTTATTAAAAAAATCCATTTTTTATTGCTTTAGGGAAAAAGTACCTAGAAAATCAGAAAGTAGAGAAAATTTGCAACAAATAAGATATATAACATTATGATAGGATGAATGGGAGGGGGGAATCTGCCTTGGAACATGCGCCGCGGTGCTGCGTGGACTAAGTTGCGCAATTCCACTAAACCACTCACATCGTTTACATTCGCCTGCCCGTCTCCCCTCCGAACTTTCCTATAAGGTTTACTTTAAGTTTTTTGGGTTTCTGAATCCGAATTTTTAGTTTCCCCCAAAATCCCCCCCCCCAAAAAAAATAGTTGTTTTTAAATTAAATTTTTTACTGTTTTAGGTGAAAAGTATGTAGAAATTAAGAAAGTAGACAAAATTTGCAACAAATAGGATATATGACATTATGACGTAGGATGAACGGGGAGAGGGAGGGGCTGCCTCTGAACATGCACTGCGGCGCTCGTGCACTAAGTTATGCAAGTCAAGACAAAATAATGATTACATTTTTTCACCGTTAGTAGTATATGTTTTATCTAGAAAAAAAGTACTGAATATTTCTGATTACATAAAAATATGATGATTAAATTAAGCTTGGTTTCAAGCATTTTTAAACTTTTTTGGTCAATTTAATATTTTTTTCTGATTTTTCAAAACAAATATTTTGAATAACTTTAAATTGTCAATGCTAATAAATAATATATGTTTCCTAAATACTAACTTAGTTACTATAAATCAAACAATTAAGTTAAACTACAACTCAGCGAAGCTAAACATAGTCATCCATTTCAAAATAAACACAAACAAATATACCTAAAATGCATTCTTTATCACTACAACTATTTGTTAAATTGCAAGCGAGTTATCGCCAACAAAGGTAACCCCTCACTCTGACTTCCAACTCAGCCCGAGGGGTCTCTCAATGGGGTGTAATCTCGTACAACCATTCCTGTAATCAGTGAAATCATACTGTAATCAAGTCTTAATCATGCGTAATCATGTCATCACATGTAATCCATGTAATCGGTGGTAATCAATGAAATCTTAACGTAATCACATGTAATCAATATAATCATAGTATAATCATGTATAATCAAGTGTAATCTCGAATTAAAAATCTCGAGAAAAATTATTTTGTCGCCATTCTGTCTCCTTCCTCTCGCTGTCTTCAGTTTAGACGGAAGTTGGGGAAGGCGGGAAGGCAAAAGCAGAAATGAGAAATGCCCTCGGAAATGGCAGAAAGGCGAGCTCACAGATGAGGAAAGAGACACAAGAGGGCTGTGAAAGAGATAAGCTAGATAAGAAAATAGTCTGTGTGTGTGGTGGGGGGGGGGGGGGGGGGCTTTCTCAAGAATTTGTGTTTGATTTTATTCAAAGAACGTTTAGTGGTCGGCATGGGGCCATCGTAATGGAGGGAAACTTTCAAACTGGTCAGCCCGGCAGCATTAGGACATATTTTTAACGGGGAGCTGGGGCAACAACAACAAAGAAAAAAAAAATCCGCGGGCTGTAGAACCCGATTTAAAAATTTAAACGAAACCGATAAAATATGAATAATTTTCAATGGATATGACCAGTGTTGGGGCAGAATCTGATTACAGAGTAATGAAATTATTGATTAAATTAAAATACATTATAATCACCTCATAATGCAATTGATTAACACGCAGAGCACTGAAAAGTAATTTCAATTTAAGCTTTTGAATTGTGTAACGGATTACAAATCAATTCTTATTTAACATTTTAAGATTTAATTAGATTAATTTTAATCGATTACGTGCGGATTTCGATTACTCTTTTAATTATATAATCTAATTAACCTGCAATGGATTAAAAGATGATTTAAATTACGTTTTTAATTGTATAATCCAGTTAACCCGTAATGGATTGTAGGTCAATTCCAATTATATGTATTTTAAATATAACTTAGATTACATTCTAATATATTACAAGTTAATGTCGACTAAGTGTATTTAAAATACGCGGGAGATGAGAGGGACCGCAAGCAAATTTTTTAAATCGGATATATATTATTTATAACATATAAAAATATTAAAGATAGGAGGGAGTGATAATTGTCCCCCGGGGGGGGGCAATTTTTTAACTTTTTCTGGGTAGTAGTTTAGGTAATAGTTTTTCTAGTTTAGGGCAGAGGGGGCGGCACTTGCTCGGGCGTAAGAACGAAAGGCCAGGGCCGAAACTAAGGTATGGCAGATGGGGCATGTGCCCCGGGTGCCAGAACGAAGGGGCGCCAAATGAAGGCTTATACCTTTGGAATGGATCATTTTCTTCTGGTGGACTGATGGCTTCTATTATTACGAAACAGCCATTATAAATGAAGTGTTAGGTGAAGATGAAAGAGCAGTCGTAAAAAGTTAGCACTCTGATTTTCTGGTCAGAATGGGGGAAAAAATGGCCTTTTTTTTTTGCCAAAAAAAATTATGGCCATTTTTTTCCCATTCTGACCAGAAAATCAGAGTTCTAACTTCTTACGACTGCTGTTTCATCTTCACCTAACACTTCTTTTATAATGACTGTTTCACAATAATAGAAGCCATCAGTCCATCAGAAGAAAATAACTCGGTGAAAGTGGAAACTCGGTGAAAGTGGAAACTCGGTTAAGCAGGACTCGGATAATCGAGACTCTAACTGTATATTTTATTTTTAAAATGATCTTTATAATATTTTTGTTGGTGTTTAGAGGGGAGTCATGACCCCCGTGACCTCCCCCTTGGATCCGCCATTGTAGATTACGTAGTTCAGTATTACATATTTTAAGATTACATGTTTTAAATTTTTAAATAAGTCGGCTATTAGAAAATTAGTCAAATTCTCTTTGTAAATATACTTTGCGGAAGAGGGGAGGGGGGGCGCCAAAATCCATGCTTGCCCCGGGTGTAAAAAGGTTAGTTTCGGCCCTAGGCGAAGAGGGCGCCAAATGGAAATTTTGTTTGTCGTTTGATACAAAAATGTATATATATATGGAATTTTGATAAAATTGTCTTGCAGTTAAAAAATCCAAACACGTAAAAATAACCAAAAGTAAAATTTAAAAAATATGCAACGAAAATAGAAAAAAAATCATTTAAAACTATTAAAATGCAAGCGAGAATGTTTTTTAAAGAACGTTCCCATAGGTTTAACATTAAGGTTGCAGTCAGGGGCGGCGCCAAAACTTACCCTACGGGGTGGGGGGGGGGGCATAATATCCCGACAGGGGGGCCGTATTAGAGTCCTGCGCGGGTCGGGCATATAATATATATATATATATATATATATGGGTAAAAAAGCGCAAATTTTCATGTTTTAATAAAAGATAATCAAGGGAAAAATTAGTTTAACTCACGGATTATTTTGAGAGCATAGAATCCTGCGTGGTTTGGGTCATACCCGACCCGAACCTGTAAGTTATATATCCACTCAGCCTGAACCAGTTTAAAAAAATTAGTTGGATTAATTGATCCTAATCTGACAAACTTCGACCCAGAACGGACAGGTTTCAATCCGAACCCAATCCCACCCCAAAACTGAAAAAATAAACATAAAAATCCACAATAGAATAATGGAAAAGTAGCCTACAATTGTATTTCTAGTATCAATTATATTTTTTATGAAGAAAAAACAATATTTCTGTATATGTGCTCCTTGATACCCAAGTAATATAATGTTTCATTTTTAAGTATATTTTGGAGAATATTTTGAGAAATCGGGTAGAATCGAACCCACCCACCAAAAGCAATTTAAGTTAACCCAACTCGTAAAATATAAGTCAATTCGAACCTCTCTGAAAAAATATTCAGTTTAGCCGTTTATATAAATTAAGGGGGGTGGGCTAGCCTCCCTTCCCCCTTTATCCTTAACCAATGAACCCCCAAAACTAATCAGGGAAGTTCCTTAACATAATAAACCGGTATACCAACTTCGGAGCAAATCGAATCATTCTGCATGAAAAACCCATTTATCTAATTTAAGAGGGGCGGGCTAACCTCCCTTTTCCCCCTTTATCCTTAACCAATGAACCCCCAAAACTAATCAGGGAAGTTCCTTAACATAATAAACCGGTATACCAAATTCGGAGCAAATCGAATCATTCTGCATGAAAAACCCATTTATCTGAATTAAGGGGGTGAACTAGCCCCCCTTTTCCCCCTTTATTCTTAACCAATGAACCCCCAAAACTAATCAGGGAAGTTCCTTAACATAATAAACCGGTATACCAAATACGGAGCAAATCGAATGATTCTGCATGAAAAACCCATTTATCTGAATTAAGGGGGTGGACTAACACCCCTTTTCCCCTTTTATCCTTAACCAATGAACTTCCAAAACTAATCAGGGAAGTTCCTTAACATAATAAACCGGTATACCAAATTCGGAGCAAATCGAATCATTCTGCATGAAAAACCCATTTATCTGAATTAAAAGGGGTGGACTAACCCCTCTTTTCCCCCTTTATCCTTAACCACTGAACCTCCAAAACTAATCAGGGAAGTTCCTTAACATAATAAACCGGTATACCAAATTCGGAGCAAATCGAATGATTCTGCATGAAAAACCCATTTATCTGAATTAAGAGGGGTGGACTAACCCCGTTTTTCCCCCTTTATCCTTAACCAATGAACTCCCAAAACTAATCAGGGAAGCGCCTTATCACAATGAACCTAGAAAATTTTTTTTTAAGCAAATCGGATGTTTCTATCAAGAGTTATCGCGTTACGTACATACATACATACATACGTACGTACAGTACGTACGTACAGTACGTACGTACATACATACAGAACGGGCGGGCACATTAGCTCTCAGGCTTTGATAGCCTGTGAGCTAAAAAGAAAAAAAAAATTGCCGTTTTAAAAGAAAAAAAATTGCCGTTTTAGCAGAAGTTACTACTTTTGTTATTCATGATTTAGTGTACGGACCTATCGTTAGAGGGGACATTCCAACCCCCCATTCCCTTGGCTAAGCCACTGTCGGCAGAACGGTGATAGGCAAATCACCGTCCTGCTTGATAGTATTTTCTTATTTTGGACAAATCTAAAAAGTTAACATGTAAAAAAAAAAAAAAAAAATTGCCGTTTTAGCACAAGTTGCTACTTTTATTATTCATGATTTAGTGTACGAGCCCATCATTTGGGGTGAGATTCAGACCCCACCCCCTTAGCTACGCCACTGTCAGCAGAACAGTGATAGGCAAATCACCGTCCTGCTTGATACTTATTTCTTATTTTGGACAAATCTTAAAAAAAAAAAAAAAAAAAAAAAAAAAAAAAAAAAAAAAAAAAAACAGATTTTTGGAAGGCAATAAAATTGAGTAAAACTGTTAAATTATAAATTTTAGCAATTTAATCACGTATTTCCAAGTGAAATCAACTGTAATCAAGTGTAATCAGGTATAATCACATGTAATCTAGGTGTAATCAGGTATAATCACATGTAATCAGGTATAATCACATGTAATCATAGTAATCAGCTGTAATCAAGGTGATTCCGTAATCTCGTACACGATTTCTCCCATTGAGAGACCCCTCGACTCAGCCGTCTTACGGCTCTTATGCGCAGTTCCCTATTTTTCATTATTGGACATGACGGCTCTTTAAAATCTTCAGTAATTCAGCCGTATCGTAGGGCGCAGGAAGGAGGTTGGTTTCACAGACTTCTAAAGCTCCTTGGGCGCAATAGATAATGTGCATGTTGGTAAACAAATGAGCTTGTGTCTAGACAACTCAACTTGTGGTTGGCAGAAACGAGGCATTTAAACGCGTGTTTATATATGAAACTCCATAGCAATCTATCATATGTATTGAAAAACAAATGAATTTTTATCTGTATATGCACAGAACTTACGTTCTGTTGCGAAACAAGATTATTTAGAGATACTGGGGTTTATTAGGGATAATAATAGACAATATACTAGATGATCCATATGTTATTTCCAACTGGAAAGCAGATATGGCTCTTTGGCCATAGGTTTCATTTTATTTAAGGAATAACTATTTTTTTAAATTTCATGAGAAGAATACAAGAACTCAAGAAATGTTTCTGCTTGTTGTAGCGGGTAAGAAAAATGTTTTAGGTTTTATAATTATACCAGAAAGCCACCGTTTTATTTATATATCTTATTTTTTTCAACCTGTACGTCTAGTAAGATGCTTGAACTAATCTGAAAATGTTTACGAATTTCGTTATATTGAGATTAAAATGACATTTATGACTGCTTATTTCCTGATACACTTTTAAAATCATTCTAATGCATGAAATTGGCAAGTTTCCTTACAAATATATACTAATGAAACCTCAATTTTTAATAAAACAGGCGATTTTTCAGAAAGCATCTTCAAAGTTGGCGTTTTTTCTTTTTGCGAACTTGCACTTTGTTAAATAAACATTCGCCTAACTAAGTCCCTTTTCATTCTTTTAATAATTTATTTACTTCTTTATACAATTATGTTTCTTCATGTTTGTTGAATATAGATATTTAACTTTAATTTTTCTATAATTTTTAATCAATACATTACTTTACATTATTTATTTAATAACTCATATATTAGCATGTTTTTTTTTTTAACCCCCGGTACGATATGCTATTTCTTTCTCCCAGCTTATTTTGTGTCCAAAAAATAACGTTACCTTACAGAACCCAGCAATAAACAAAGCAGATGTATCATTGTACAATTAAATGCTCTATAGCATTTTTTTTTTAATTTCTAAGCATCGCACATTTTCAATTTTTATACCGTCGTATTGGAAAAAACAGTACTTTAAAATGCAATTTGTTTGAAAAATATATCTTCATTGATTTTTGAAATATTAATTTTTTTTTTGTAGTTTTTAGCACCATTTGTTTAATTTTGGCAACTCAAGTACTCCATTTATGTAGAAAGTAAAGGGAAAATAGTTGAAAAATAGCAATTAGGTATCTTTTTGTTGCCATTTTCTCATAACAAGCGAAAGAAAATGTAATTAAAATACGTGCTATTTTGAAAAAATATAAACAAATAATTTTTATTAAAACATGGAGCTATTATAAACTATATTTAATTTTAAGTCATCTATATTAATTTTACAAACAAATGAAGGCCTGTGAATCATTAGATAGCCGTTTTTTGTCAAGTTTCTTTAATGACGGCATCTTTTTGCTGCATTTGTGTATTATTTTGTGATAGTGACATCCTATACATACTTTACTGTAGATGTTTAAGAGTGGATCGTAAATGTGGAATTCTTAAGCGGATGCAAATGACGTCATTTTACATAAAATAAAAGTGTTGTGCTTTAAGTCTTAAAATTGAAATATGTTTTGTAACTATTTATATATACATATTTTCTTTTCATCGGGGGCGACACTAAATTCTGAAAAAGCAGAATTCCTGTTTTCTAGTTTTTTTTTTGGCTTCTCTCATTGGTTAACTTAAAGAATGTAGTACAGAGATTAAAAGTAAATATATTCTCAGAATGAATGACATATTTTCTTTGTAATTTGTTATTAATCTCACCCATTTTTAAATACTAAATGGTACTTTTCAGTTAGCCGGGCACCAGTGTTATACAGTAGAAGATCTTTATAACGCACTACTTCTCAGATGTAAACAATGACTTTTGCAGTTAAAAAGCACCTGCATTTTCACATTGTAAAATATTGCTACTCTCTAGAGGACTAAATTTGATACATTAGTTCAACTTTATCTTCTAATTTAAGACCTTTTTACTGAAAAAAAAAATGCTATTATTACACACATTTTTGAAAATGTCTAATATAAGGGATTGTTGTGTCAGTTATATTTGGATCATGTTTATAAAGTAAATTTTTCAATGCCTGACCTATATTATGCAAAAATTTATAGTTTGGATAACTCTTGGTAACAAGGAATGCAGTATAAAGATATTCTAATGTATTTTGATATGTTTCAGACATATTTGGCCATGTTTACAAGATGAATTTAATGATGTGATCCATATAATGCAAAATTCTATATAACGCACAACCTTGCATTTTTAGGTTTGCGTTATAAAGATCTTCTACTGTATATACATATATATGTCTATATACATGTGCCATAAATTATGGTATATACAATTTTGTATCAAGCAACAATCTTCATTTGGTACTTTCTTCGCCTTTCATTCTGGCAGCCGGGTCCCTCTCCCAGTTATGGCACTGAAGATGAAGAATCTACCATGTATCCATTCATTAAAAATTGTGCTCTATAAGAGCTGTAATATCTTACTATGTTTTTGGATTAACATTTTTTTTTTTCTTTGGTTCCATTTTTTTTTTTTTTTTTTTTTGGTGGACTATGGCTATTGGCGATACCACATTAAAAAAAACGCGCCTGTGTGCCCTACCTCAAACATTTAAGACCGAGCCTTAATAAACATTATTGAATAGTTTTCTGGTCTTAATGTAAGGTGGTGTGGAAAAGGGCACTTAGATTTTCTTTATTAATTTCAGTTGTAGGCACCTATATACTACATATTTCTTGTTTTGATTTTGTTCTGTAAATTTGCACTTTGATAATTTTTATTTCTTTCTCTTCTGTAATTGTATCTAAAAAAGAAAAACTTGGAATATTCAATTCAGAAAGTAGAGAATGTGTACGCCCCAGACAAGAAGTTTTCATTACTACAGGGGAGTTGTCACTGGAGGAAGGCGTGACAGACAAATCTATTTCAGGACATAATAACTGAAGAAGAAAGACAGTATGTGCTTAACACTATTTCTACCAGTATCAAATGACACCTTATAAAAGTTTTTGATTTACAATTTTCCATTTGTAATTTTTAGTTTGAAACAATTACAAATCATTTTTAATATTGAAGACTTTTTTATGCTTATTACAGTAAAAAACTGCAAGCAAAATAATCATGAATCCAAATTTTAAAAAGGTGTTACTTGACACTGGTAGAAATAGTGTTAAGCATCAATAAAGGCAATAACTCAGTGGGACAGTCTTGTGCACAGTGCCATTGCAGCCGTGCATTAGACTGTGCTTCTAAGAAAGTATTGCCTATGTAAGTAAAACTTTTTTAATAATCTGTCAAGTGTGAGTATTACTTGCGCACGGAAGGTTCTGTAAATATATTAATTGATCTTGTTCAAAGTTTAAACTTGGCACTGTGCTAAGTGCGCTTTAAAAGAAAGTTGCTATGCCGCCTTGGTCTGTGCTGCTTTTTTTCCAGATAGGTGTTTAATTAACCTTTAAAGACCCAGGTGGCATATTGAGAGTGGCACTCAATGCAAACTGCTCATGAATACCAAAGTAATTATGCTATTAATTCTAGTTAAATTAGGATACTTTTCGGTTAGCCGGGTGCCAGTGTTATATACACACACATACATATATATATATTTGTATAGATAACACTGGTGCCCGGCTAACCAAAAAGTACCTACATTAGTTTATTTTTAACAATTTGACGTTTATTACTCTTATATTGCTACTGGGCATTGCATTACACAAATATATCATTTTAAAATGTTATCTAGGTTTTAAAAGCTGATGTCGCATAGAGTACGCCATCCGTGTTTTTATAACCCAAGGTTCGTAAATATCATGATATTTTCGAAAATATAAAAAATATCCGATATTTTGATGTATCTGATATTTTCAAAATTGTCAGCTTACTGCTGATTCTAAAGATTTTTAGACTTAATATAAATTTGAATCTAAAACATATTACATTTAGCATGAAAACATAATAAAACAATATTCTAACTATCTTTTTTTATTTTTTCTTGCAAAATTTATGATCAAATAATTGAAAACATAAACAATCTTCTGTAAAAGTTGCTTTTTCACTCATCAAAACACAGAATGCAGGATTCAGTTTAAAAAATAAAAATACACAACAAATTCTGAAATACAAAATAAAGTTTCTTTTATTTTTTCTATTGAAGAATTTGAACATGAATGTAAGTTTGTCTGCTTTTTCATTCCCTAACCTACTGTACAATTTTAGACTGAAGTAAATAAAAACTTTTCGATTAGGCGGGTGCCAGTGTTATATTTCCATATTTATAAAAATACATATATGTAAATATGCGTATATATATATATATACACATATATTTTTTATATATATACACACATACATATATAACACTGGCACCCAGGTAACCGAAAAGTACCCAAAAAGAATTAAGACAGGGTAGAGAGGTATTTTTCAAACACAGTTGTGGTAATGAGAAAGCTGCAGGTACAGTCCAAAACTAGTTTTTGGAGTGCAGAGAATATTTTGTAAGCTATTCTTTTTAGTTATTATTTACGGATGGGCTAATTTTTAATAACAGTTGAATTCATTTGCACTTCTTTTGACTGAAAATAAATATTAGATGTATGAAAATATCAAGAAATACGACATTTAAAAAAGAAATATTAAATGTATGAAAATAAAAATATCAAAAACCTTGATATTTTGAAAATAAATATCATGATACAGTAGACTCCCTCAAATCCGCACAGCTTGGGACCAGAGGTTGTGCGGATTTTAGAATTTTGTGGATTTCTGGTCATTGATTTGTTTACATTTTTGAAACATTAATTTGATTGGTAGTTAAGCAAGGGAAATTATAATGAATGCTTTCAATAAAGTTAAACATTAAAATAAGTAAAATATTAAAATAATTTATTAGTTTAAAAGTAAGTAATTATTAAAATAATTATGTAAAATAAAAATTTAGAAAAATATTAAATTATTACCGATGAAATCGATTCAATTCGATTCCAAAAGCCCTATGCTGCCATCTGGTGGTAAAGCGATCGTAAGATCGATACGTCATTATTTTTTCACATTTTAGTAACTTTTTTCATTGTTATTTAGAGTCTTGAATGCTTTTCTTATACTGTTTTGTATGTTTAGAAATAAATTTGTCTATAATTAAAAAAAAAAAATTTCTGCGAACAATAATTTTAAAATGGTGTTCCGGTTCGTGGATTTTTCCATTTTGAACCCTGGAATTTTTGATATAGATATGCTTATTTATATCAAAATCAAAAGTAATGTAAATTTATTTAGTAATAAATCAGCTGTAATAGCCAAAAGAGAATGATTAGCAAAAAATTTAGTAAAAAAAACATTGTAGTAGTCACTGATTTTGGCCCCATCTTGAATTTAGTTCCTGCAATTTAACTGTAGATTTTATTGTTTACATCTGAAAAAATATGAGGATTTTACGGAGTCTACTGTATATATCTATTGCTTATTTGCACGCTTTTTGTCTCAACATGTAACAGAAACGCCTTCACTAACAGGTGTTTCTGTTACATGTTGAGACAAAAAGCGTGCAAATCGACGTTCGTCTGACATTAGTCTTAAAGCTTAATATCTTGGCTAATTACTAACAATTTTTTTCGAAACTCATTATCAGCAATCCTTTTATACTTCTATGATGATAGGTACCTCAAGTGCCCCTCAACTCCCTTGTTGAGCAAAGTGAAATTTGTGTGTAATGGTAAAATGAGATTTTCTCAAAAACTATGTGAGCTAAGGTAATTGCTACAGTTCTCCTGCTAGTTTAAATAAATTTCTACCACCACTAATTTTTTCATAATTTTAGTTTCAGTAGATTCGGAAATAGAGGAGAAGGGGACATATTTTTGCATTACATTTTCAATCTATAACTATGACTAAAGGGTCAATAGCCTTTATTACTTCAGCCAAATTTGAACTTTCCATGTTACATAGTTAACAAGACAAAGAGCTTTGAGAAACAGAAACACAAGTGAACACACTTAAAATATTCTTGTGTATTTCTTTTTTAGACTTTTGAAGAGTAAAATTCATATTTCTTGTCTAAAACCCCAATTCTAAAAAATTGCTAATGCATTTATTTAGACATTAGCATGAAATAAAAATTTTACTTGGTGCAGGTTTATTTAAGTTCATTCAAATCTGTGTAATAAATTATACATATATATTTTTTCTATTTGCAAATTAAGTTAAACACATTGTTACTATCTAAATTATAAAGCATGTCTGTGAGTAATGCTGATACATATCAACAGTGGTAACAATTTAAGCAATTCATTTCTCCTTTTCTTTTAACAAATGGTACTTTTCGATTAGCCAGGTGCCAGTGTGTAAATATACAATATATGTATATATAACACTGGTGCCCGGCTAACTAAAAGTACCAAGATAATCATGACATATTTTCACTTTCACATCATCAAATAAGGTAAAAAGTGAAATAAGTTATTTGAAAATTATATTTCAATTTACTGATTTTTAAAGCACAATTCTTTTAAAAATCAATCTCCATCATATGCAGCTAGATTAACTCATTTGGACTTTTCCATACCAATAGAAGAAAATTTCAGTTATCAAGATTTTGTATATTACATCTAAAAAATCTTAAATTTGTGAATTAAACTTTCACAACTAATTCTGAAGCACAAACTACTGATGTTTTAAATAATTTTTTATTAATTATTAAACCCAAAATATTTATTTCATGGTTAGTAATTGCTTGATATCTCTATATTTAATAATGAGTTATTTTTTATATGCTAAACATTTTGTAAATACGGTAGAACCTCTTTTAACCGAAATCCATTTTTAAAACTTTTTTTTTTTACTAATCACATTCCTTGTGTGCAAAATCCATTTTGAAAACTTTTTTTTTTAACTATCATATTCTTAATAATAATAATAAAGGACTTTACGTTGTAATATCGATACAAAAGAAATAGGTGTTGCTATCCAACGTACAATTTATTCACAAGTTTAACATAAAACTCTACGTTTCGGTTTAATCTTTAAAACCTTCATCAGGAGAAAAATTTTCTAAAATATAAATCGACAACAAACTCTTTACATGCACGTCGCAGACTCTTGAGAAGATCTGCAGATTATTTTTCAAGTGGAGAAAAAAAAGTTTTTAAAAAAGAGTCACAATATTAAGGAATGGTTTGTCTCAAAAACAGTAGATAAACTGATGAGTAAATAACTGATGAGACGGAAACCGTTAGAATGTTTTGAATTTTGAATTGATTTCAAAATGTAGCATGTAAAGAGTTTGTTGTCGATTTATATTTTAGAAAATTTTTCTCCTGATGAAGGTTTTAAAGATTAAACCGAAACGTAGAGTTTTATGTTAAACTTGTGAATAAATTGTACGTTGGATAGCAACACCTATTTGTTTTGTATCATATTCTTTGTGTGCAAGCGGTCCTTTCTGAACTACGAGCAGACTTAGATAAAATGTAAAACTGTCTGCGAACTCTAATAATTTCTTAAAAGTTTTCTGCAAAAAAACGCTGTGCCCCTCCCGAGTCCTATATCGCCGCTAACAGCAAAAATGAACAGTTATATGAGAGTGGAGTGCCACTAAGTGACACCACTAAAAGAAAAATATCCCCCCCCCCCCATTTACAAGCATTATTAAAACCCAGTCAAGAAATGTACTATTGAATGGTATGCTTAATACTGACAACTAATGAATGAAAGAAAAGCTAATGAAAATGAAAAAAATATATATATTTATTAAAATGTGAAATATTTTAATCATTAACTGATATAAAGATATCAATTTATGATTGCTCAACAAAACTGTTATTTTATTAATCTATAAAATAACTGAAATACGAATAAATGAATGTTAAAATAAAAAAGTTATTAGTTAATGGAAGAGATGAACTCTTACTCATCAGTTTATCTACTGTTTTTGAGACAAACCATTCCTTAATATTGTGACTCTTTTTTAAAAACTTTTTTTTCTCCACTTGAAAAATAATCTGCAGATCTTCTCAAGAGTCTGCGATGTGCATCTTACCAATTCTCCGCCCGCGGTCTTAATAATTTTTTTAGAAAGAAATTTATAAAATAAACAGACCTGCCAACCTTTGAAAATGAGAAATCGTAGCACATAAAATTAAAACTAATCTGGAGGTTGGTTGGTTGGTTTTTTGTGTTTCACAGCCATCTTTTGACATTCGTAAAATGAATAAGGTTTGTCTTTCAACTCAATATAGTACATTTTTTCCTCTGAAAATTTTTATACAATATTTAAAGTTTCTTCTCGTTTTGCAGCATTTTTTTTTTTTTTTTTTACATTTGTAAAAGGAGCCTGGTTCCAATTTTTTTTAGCCCAGTGCAGTAAATTTTGACGAAATTCTCGAATTTTTTTCCCGCGATCCTTTCAGGATATTCACAATTCTTTTCCCACAATCGTAATTCACATTTTTCTATCTCAATTCTTTGTTGAAATCTGCACTTTTTACCATGAACTTTTGACGAAATTCGCATTCCTCTGACAAATTTGCGTTTTTTTACCGTGCAAAAATGGAACGCTTAATAATAATTCGTAAAGTGAAATGTTTAATAATAAATTGTACAATGTTTAAGGATGATAAATATTTAATAAATTAAAATACTTACTCTCTTAGACTTATTTAAAAATAACAGGGCTGCCACAGTCAACTATTTTTTTCTAAATTTTGCTTAGGTTCTTTTAATCATTATTTCTAAACAATAATAATATACAATTATTTTTAAATAATAGTAGAAGGAAAAAAAAAAACAGTTGCCAATGGCAGCCCAGTATTAGCTGAAATAAAAATGGTCACATACACAATAAGAGAGCAACACAATTCAGTTGGTTTGCGGTTTGCCGCTTCATTTATTGAAAAGTACAAATTATGTACATTAAAAATATGCAAGACTATTATTTAATAACATAATCACATTTTGCATACAAAGTTTTCCTCACACAGTTTTGGGAGGCTGCTGAACACTGTCTGCTCTTTGGTTTAAAACATAGTCACATTACTCATCAAATTAGAATCTTTAATGCATCAAAATTATATGCAGGATTTGCAAGCTCGGTATAACTTCATCAAGAATCCAAGTCGACAAAATGGAATTGCTCCAAGCATCTTGCTTAATTTTTCCACCAGTTTTGATAATCAAAGGATGAAATTTTTAAGATACAAAAATTGATGCTTATGCAAACATAGTAAACAAATTAAATAAAATGTACCATTTTGCGTTACTTCTGGTTTCACAGTTTAAGGGGAAAAAATGTAATTTTTCTATTTTGGCATAAGTTTGGGTTTCACGAGCATGAAAATTTACAATTTTCCAATTAGCATGTGTTCTGAAACTCCAAAAAGCTGAGAGAAATTTTAAGAAAAACAAAAGCCAAAATGTTGCTATTACAAGGTACTTTTTACTGCCATATTATTAAATATATATAATTAATTAAATAGTACATGTTATTAAATATACAGAATTATTAGTGTGTGGCCCAAGTTCGTTATGTCTTAGATAAAAACTTTCTCTTTTTATAATAAAAAACATAATTTATCCATGACACAGAAAGATTTTCTAATTATATAAATTTCATTCATTTAATTAGTTTTAGGTATACACACCTCGATTTATCTTTCATAACGATTTTTGTAAATGATCCTCTGTTATGCTAGAACTTTCTCAAAGAGTATTCAAAACACTTCTGCGGTTTCAAAGTAAAAATATTCTATCACTGTTAAGTCTGAAGCTGTTAATGACTACGTGAAAAAGTTTAATTATATATGCATTGCTTGCTTTATAATTTGCTTAATAACTCGCGTCTTGAGTCAGTCATAACTGATTAATTATAAACAATGAAGTTCATAGCAATAAATAGTCTAATTTGAGTCGATACAGCTCAAATCGATGAGTAATGTTGAGAATTTCTGAAAGAAGAAACAAGATTTTTGGAATACAGATAGTTATGGTCCAGCCGAATTTTCGACAAAACTCAGACTTTGGGCCAAAAACTAAAATGAATTTTCAGTCGATCACTAATAATTTTATTATGTTAAATAGCTTAATTTATTTATTAATATTATATTTTATTATAATTATTATTTATATTATTAATATTATTATTATATTTTTAACTTGTTCTCATAAATCAAGTTAAAACAGCAAAAACGAAAATACACCCGCTACACATATGTCTATGGCAAAATATACCCGCATGCAATGTGTTAATTTTAAATTGGAAACAATGCCACATTTACACATACATTCTACAAATCTGATCACATGGATATTGTTTATTGCTCAACCAATTATCTGGTATACATACGACCATAACCATTCTAATTAAATGTTTCTGTACTGTATGTAATTATTGAACTACAATAAATAAAAGTTGTGTAAATTTATGAAACAAAATCAAAACAAGAAAAAATATGCCTACTAAAATGAGTAAAGAAAATCTTCTAAGTGCCCTTTTCCACACCACCTTACATTAAGACCAGAAAACTATTCATTGATGTTTATTAAAGGTCTTAAATGTTTGAGGTAGGGCACACAGGTGCGTTTTTTTTTACGTGGTATCGCCGGTAGCCATAATCCACAAATGAAAAAATAAATAAACTTCTGGAACCTTGAAAAAGAAAAAAAAAGTTTACACAACAACATCAAAACTTGGTTTTAATTAGGGATGCAACGGATATCCGGCTGATTTTTCAATATCCGAAATACCGTCGGATATCCGAATCACAATCACCGGATATCCGACTTCTCTGCCGGATATCCGGCAATGCGTAACAAAGCAAATATATAAGGATAAGAGAAATCGTTTGACCCAAATAATGCCGAACGACTTTTGTTTATTATGCAAAATATGAAAGTCCACTATTTATCAGTAAAAGGTAATTCCCAAAAGTTTAAAGAATTACCAGCTTTCCTAACATTGGTATTTGAACTCTCTATAATAAATTTAAGAATTTATGTTTACATCTTTTAGAAAATTGTACCTTTACTTTCAGAACGTGAAACAAAATCTGAAGTTGTTTATTAAAGTATGACTTTATTAATTTTCTTTCTCTCTTTTAAGTTTAACAATTAAACAGGCCTATTTTTACTTTCTTCTATCTTCAATAGAAGAAAGTATTGTAACTGAGATTTTTTTCGATTTCTGGTTTTCGGTGGGCTTAGACGTTTTAGGGGTCAGAGATCCCAAAACATGCTTATACAAAATGTCTGTTTGTCTGTCATCATACCATCAAAAGGTGTATGAAGTTATGCATAGAATTGAACCAAATTTTTTGTGAATATTTTTGGCTATAGCCAGCTGGCCCTTCTTCAATATTGGAACATTCCACTGGAAGGGGGCGCTGTAATCGTGATTTTTGTGCCATCAAAAAGTGTATGAAGTTATGCATAGAATTGAACCAAATTTTTGTGTATGTTTTTGGCTGTGGCCAGCATGTCCTTCTTCAATATGGAAGCATTCTGTCAGAAAGGAGTGCTGCTGTAATTGCGATTTTTTGTGCCATTTTCATTATTGTACTGTTGAAAAGTGTCTGTTAAATATGTAATAAGTTATCCATATAATTGAACAAAATTTTTTGTGTGTGTTTTTGGCTATGTCCAGCAGGTTCTCCTTTAAATTAGAAATATTCCACCAGAAGGGTGCTCTGTAACAGTGATTTTTGTGCCATTTTCATTCTTGTATGTACCATCGAAAATTGTATGAAGCTATGCATAGAATTGAACCAATTTTTAGGGGTATGTTTTTGACTATGGCCAACTGGTCCTCCTTGAATTTGAAAATAGTCTGCTGGAAGAGGGTGCTATAATAATGATTTTTGTGTTATTTCCATTATTTTACCATCGAAAAGTGTATGAAACTAAGCATAGAATTGAACCAATTTTTTGTGTATATTTTTGGCTATGGCCATCAGCAGGGCCGTGCGAAGAGAAAACTGCGCCCGGGGCAGCGTGTCAATTTGGCGCCCCCCCCCCCCTCCTTCAAAATTGATAAAGGGCAGAAACAGAAATAAATTATATTGAATAAATATTTTGCATTTATTTTAGAACTTTAAAAGATTTAATTTTAATTCAGAAATTCCAAACAACTAAATAACTGAAAAGAAAATTGCACTTATTTGTTAAGGATATCGTGATGCTTTGCGACAGATTTTTCTTAACCTTTCTCGCATATTTTTCTAGCCATTTTTAGTTGTTTAGTCTTTAAGCTGCAGAAAATGGGTAAAAATCGCTAACAACTAGATTAGAAACAAGTGGTCCCTTCAACCAATAAGTACTAAAAAAGCAAAACAAACAAAAAACCTGCAGAACATAATGTAAAAGATAAAAATAAATTATATTTTCAGTACATTAATTAAGGAAGATAACTGAAACAGTGTTTTAATTAATATAAAATAAAATATAATATCGGGCAAATACATTTACTTCCATTTTATTACTGTCTTCTATCTTTACAAGAAGAAAGTATTGGATTCATGAAAATTTTCGAATTCCGGTTTTCGACGGATATTGGGGGTCAGAGATTCCGAAAAACATGCTTTTACAAAATGTCTGTCTGTCTGCGTGTGTGTGACACAAATTTTATGGGCGCTCTATCTCAAGAACTAATATACGGAATTTAATAAAAATTTATATCCAGTTAGTACCTGATACAAATTGATGCTGATTAGTTTTTGGTGCAAATCGCTCAACAGGTGGCGCTGCTATGCTGCATTTTTTACGATTTCCGCAATGGCTCTATCTCAAGACCTAATGCACGGATTTTCATGAAACTTCAGATACAGTTAGTCCTTGATATGACTTGATGCTTATTACGTGTTGGTGTAAATCGCTCAACAAGTGGCCTGCTGTGCTGCATTTTGCACTATTCCCGCAATAGCTCTATCTCAAAAACTAATGCTTGAATTTTTATCTAACTTCAGATTTAGTTAGATGTTAACACAAGTTGTTGCTGATTAGGTTTTGATGTTAATCGTCCAAGAGGGGGCGCTGCTATGCAGGAATTTTCATGATTTTCGCAATAACTCTATCTCAAAAACTAATGCACGGATTTTCCTCAAACTTTCAGTTAGACTTTGACATAAGTGGTTGCTTGGTGGTTTTGGAGTAACATAGGTTTTGGTGTAAAACACCCACACATTTCAGAGATGGCCATATCTTAAGAACCAATGCATGGAATTTCATATCTTTAGAATCCTCATGATGGGCATAGATTGCCGTTTAATTTTGGCAGTGTGATAGCGAATTTTCAAGTATTAACATGTATGAGATGGAAGAAAGTTTTGGGATTGGTACATCCGACTAGTTTTTCTTGCGTTTAGGGTAGCAAAATCGTTTATTATTTTATGTGTAAAGATTGCGACACACTGAATTTTATAGAAAGTAAATTCAGGTTGCTTAATCTCTCGACTCATAGTAGATCTTAAGTAGTTTTTTGCTATTTTATTGTAACTGAAATACTTATAAATTATGCACGCTGCCTCCATGTTTTTGTAATTCCTTGTTTTCCCTAAGTTAAAATTATGGAGCAACTAAAGGATTTCTAAATGATCCATTTTATAAAAGTTCTTATCTAATGGTAGAAATAAGGTTTTCTCATTTAAAACCTCGCTAACAATTCTAGTCCATTCAAGTCAGCAATAAAGGGCCAGGTCCAGGCAATATTAACAGATTTTCGATAACTGATTTTAGATTCGCACCACCAGAAACTCAAATTCTTGTTGTATATTTCTCAGTTTCTTAAACCTCCAGTTCAGTTGCACGGTAAAGTGTCTCTACGTAACACGAAATCTTCCACTTTCATACAAATGTCCACTTTCATCAGGAGCTTCATAGTCAAATTGTTCTGCGAATTTTACGTTTTCTGTTTTGCTCAAATAAGGACTCTACATTTACTGACATAACCAAATCTTAGCTTTCTTGTTCAAAAATTTCCTCTCTTATTGTCTAAAATGTGTTTTTTAGTGTTTCAATCAGTTTGCTGGGAATCAAAACATTGACAGTTTTTTTTTTTCGTGAGAATAATATTAACTTTTTCTATTTCATTTAAAATGCTGTGTCAAACTACTAAGCCGTAAATAAAGGGGAATTTCTTTATTTGCTTTATTAAGCTTTTTGCTCCTGAGTAAATTTACTCATTTTACTTCATTTCTATAGGGTCTTCCAGAGCTTTTAAAATCTGTTGCGATTGTTCGTAAACTGCAGATATAGCTTTATTTTTTCATGACCATAGAGTAACGCAAAGTTTCTTTAAATAAACTGATAAGTGGGACATAAGTATATCCCACCTTTCAGTAGAAGAGAAGGAAAAAAAAAACACATTTTATGCAGTTCCGGACATTTTTGGACATACACCAGCAGCACGAACTCAAAGTTTAGAGAATGTGCAGAGCATGGTAAAAAAATAGACGAATTTATTTACTTCGACGATTCGAGCTTACACAGCATTATATTGGGAAGCCATATTTGCACCATATCACAACATTGAGCTCTGAAGGGTTGGTATTGGTATTGTTTATGACGGCCGATTATCTTCAAGTTGGATATAGTAGGCCCAGTGTTGAATTCAGACACTTTTCTCCGGGAGGGATTTCTGTGGCTCCGGGGGGGGGGGGGGCATTACAGAGTTCCGGGGGGTAAATTGTGCTTTTTGACCATTGAAAACACAAAATCTCAAATCTTCCGGGGGGGCACATCTCATTGCTCCAGGGGGGAATGTTCCCCCCCAGGCCACCCCTGAAATCAACACTGAGTAGAAAGGAATGGATGGGAGTGTCCTCTGTAAGGTATTTCTAAGGTAACCTAACCCATATTTAGGCAAGGTTCGAAGAAAACTACGGAAAATTTCAAACGATTAGGCTGACGTGCGCGATTAGGTCGAACTCAGCACCTCCCGTCTACCATCTTTGAGAACAGAACTTTTCGTGCAGCTGTGAATGTCGAGATTGTCGGACATTAGCTTATCTTAAATTTCTTACGCTCCCTTTTTTTTTTTTTTTTTTTTTTTTCGACTTGATGTAGTCAAGAAACCTTTCCTCGAATGAAAATTTTCTATTTTCGGTATCGCATAATTTGCATCATTTGTCCTTTGTGACGTGCACTGGATTCCTAAACTGGACTGTGTTTAAAATTCAATAACTTGCAAATGGTGACAATTATTAAAAGAAATTCTTGCAGGAGAGTTATGTAAGATATTAGAAGTATTTTTACTGCGGTTCTCGGTTTTAGTTCCAAATAGTAGAGATAGATGGCAAGCAATAAGTGCTCAAAGGAGGTCTAAACTGAAATCCCCTTGGCATCATGCGAAGGAAGAAGGTTAAATATATAGAATAGGCCCCTAAAAATCAGATTGTATTGGAGAATGAGACCCACTCCATACATTTAACCTCTTCTTTTCGCATCAGTGTTTGGCGATTTCGGTTTTGGCCTTGATTGAGCACCTATGGCGCTAGATGTTGTCTTTATAGTGCTTGTGTGGTTATACATTGCTGGCATAATTGTCAATTCAGTATAAACTTCATTGCTTTTCACGAATATGGTTTAATAAAGTATACTGCTGTAACCTGAATTAACTATAAACCTGTTTAATTCTTCAACAAATCATCGATATTTATGTTGTAATGTGAAATTGTAAAACTGCAGTATAAGAATTGAAAAAGTCATTTGTAACGTGAGCAGCTAGTGGTCTGCCCCTCGGGATGGCACTATCACTCTAAAGCGTAAGCTGAGTTCCCGAGGTGAGCATTCTTGCTTGCAGCGCTATCTATAGTTGCTATTTGGAACTAAAGCCGGGAATCGAGGTAAAAGAAAAATACTGACATTTTACATTACCTTCCCGCAATTTTTTTTTTAAATAGCTGTTACCATTTACAGGTTATTGAAGTTTAAAAACAGTCAGTCCATTATAGGACACACGGTATATGGGGTGCGATCGAACGAAATTGAAAAATACCTTGCTCTATTAATTTCTTCTACAATCGTTTTTCTTACTTCATTGGCAAGAAGGTTCATAATTTCATCCTGAATATATTTCTCCAATTATCTTTTTCACTTTCAATAATTTTCACTTTTGCTCTTTTCAAATTTGCTGTCGATTACATGATTTAATTTTAAACGTCTCTCAAGTTTCTTTTACCGAAGGCATGCATTCCTGTGTTCTAGAGCATTTTTATGCTCAAGAATTTTAGGATTTAATTTCTTCTACATGAAAAACCCACAATCTGGATTGGCTAACTTTGGAGGGCGATCATGATAATTGGTGAATAATAAACAGAGAAAACAAAATATAGTGATTCCCTTAATTAAGTTATCCAATAAGCCGCAATCACGGTTAATAATTTCTCCACTAGGTATAATTTTCTTGAAATTAGTTTGGAAAATTGTCGTCCTTCTGCAATGGCAGATTTCATGTAATCAGCATTTTCATCCTGTGCTGGACCTTTTTTTAACAGCAAAGTAATGACCGAATGACTATAAGAATGATCCCATAGTGGAATCAGAATAGGTTAGCACAGAAGCTTTCGTATACGATGTAAAAGGGGCCGCAGAGTGCAAAAGTTTAAGAAACACTGCAATAAAATATCACAAAAGCATATTATAAAATCATCAGATCTAAAGAGCTCAATGCAAAGTAAATGTGAACGACGCAATAACTTGGAAATGCAAAATGTACATACTTCCATTGGGAAAAAAATTCCCGCTATGTAAATACATACATTTGGTTTTACAAAAAAATAGAATATCGAAGAGTGAAAAAAAATTCCAATGAAAATGATCGACGACAATAAAAAAACGAAAATTGGTAGTACAAATTTGGCGCCCCTAAATTTCCGCGCCCGGGGCGACCGCCCCCTTCGCCCCCCCTTTCGCACGGTGCTGGCCATCAGTTTTTCCTTGAATTTGGAAATATTCTGCCAGAAGGTGTCACTGTGACAGCGTTTTTTGTAAAATTTTCTCAATTTTTTGTAGTTTTTGTACTGTATATTGGTGGCTCGTGAAGTCATGGGAACTTCGCATCCTGCTAAGCTGTCTATTCACAATCAGCTGATGTACAACAGAATAACGAAAAAAATTATTGATTTTAATAAATATCATGATTGAGATTAACTTATTCTTATTTTGATTAATTGACGAGCAGAAATTTTAGATCAAAATCAAAGTTGGTATAATATTGAACTAATATTATCGAAGTATTAACATTTAAAATTACTTTTAGAAATATTAAGACGTATGAGATAGAAGAAAGTTTTGGGATTGGCACATCCAATTAGTTATATTTATAACCAGAGTTGTATAATATAGACGCACGCCGTGCGCGGAAAATTTTCCGCAAAATTCGGAACTTTGCGGAAAATTTCTTAGAAAAGAAAAGTAGTTTTTGTTCTTGTTTTTTTTTTTTAAATACCGAAAAATTAAAAATGTTCTCGAATTTTATGTACGATTTATTTATTGTTTGATAGGGGTGATTCTGTTCCGAATTTTCCGAAAATTAAAAAAAAAAAAATCGCCCATCAGTCCGAAAATTCAGACAAAAAAAATCACTGAAATATATTGCGGATTTCAACAAATGATCGCCGAAAATAAACCAATTCCGTCAATCGTTCGCAGAAAAAATACCCAATTTTGTCAAAGCATCACGGAAAAAATGAAAATTTTGTTAAAGGACCGCGGAAAAACGCTAATTTCTTTAACGAATAATCGTGGACTAAAAAAAATTTCTTGTCAAAGAATAGCAGAAAAAACGCAAATTACGTCAAAGAAGTGCAGGAAAAAAATGAATTTCGTAAAACATAGCGGAAAAAGCGCGAATTTTGTCAAAGGATCGTGAAAAAAATCCCGCAAATTTCATAAAAGAATCACGTAAAAAAAACTAATTTCGTTAAAGGATCGTGAAAGAAACACAAATTTGGTAAAAGGGCCGCGGAAAAAGCACGCATTTAGTCAAGGGATCGCGAAAAAAAAATGAATTTTCTCAAAAGGCCACAGAAAAAACACGAATATCGTCAAAGGATTGCGAAAAAAAAAGCGAATTTCATCAAAGAATCGCAGAAAAAAGCAAATTTTGTGTAAAAGCGCAGGAAAAAAACTAATTTCGTAAAAGCATAGCGGAAAAAGCACGAATTTTGTCAAAAGATCATGAAAAAAAATGAAAATTTCGGCAAAGAACCGCGGAAAAAACTAATTTCATCAAAGGATTACGAATTTCGTCAAAACCCCGTGAAAAAAGCTTGAATTTCGTCAAAAGATCGAAAAAAATGCAAATTTCGTCTAAGGATAGGAGAAAAAAAGCGCATTTTGTCAAAGGATCTCTAAAAAAAACGCGAATTTTGTCAAAAAATGCAAATGTCGTCAAAATATCGCGGAAAAACGGAAATTTTGCCAAATGATCGCGGAAAAAAATGAGAATTTCGTCAAAGGGCTGCAATAAAAACCCATAGGTCTCTTTAATGATGATACCTAAGAATGGACCTCTCCTTACAAAATGTGATTCCGTTGTTTCAGAAGCAATGTCCATTATTGCATTTTGTCAGAAGAGGTCACAATATTAAGGATTGGACTGTTTCTAAATGCATTGACAAAATAACTGATAAGAATTCACCCCTTCATATCATGGATTTTTAGTTTTATTATTTTTTTAGCCAACATAATTATTCTGTAATTAATATTAATTAATTTTTAAATTAAACGGTAATTATTTTAAAACTACTATTTAAAATTCATACAGTCAAAGTAATATAACACGTCATTTTATTAAACATTAAATTTGCAGAAAGTTTTTGACCCAATATTTATGTGCTCAGAAAGTTTTTGGTTTTATGCGAGTCTGTTTGTAACTTCATTATAAATAAAATATTTAAAATTAAAAGTAATTTTCTTTTTACTTATAAATATCACAGTAATTTAACTTAAAATAAAACTAAATGTGATTCAAAGCAAAACACTATTAAATAATTAAAACAGAAAAAAGGCATCAACTAAACCTTTATTTGGAGAAAATCACTCTTAAATCATGGGTATATTAGTAGATATTTTATGTTTAAATTATAAAAAGAATGTATGTATTTCTTTGTGAAAATACTCTACAATTATAGGCATATTTAATTGGTTAAAATTTGTTACACAAATTATCAGCATTTCATTGTACAAATTAATTATTAGCAATTATCAATATACTCAATCCCATATCCAAATCCAGTAGCAATTATCAGCATTTCATTGTACAAATAAACAGAATATTTTAATGTTTAAATAACATTTTTAATACAACATTATTAATATACATTACATGGCTTGAATGGCAGATACATGTCTTGAATTTTGAGATGGGATGGTAGGATTCGTGCCCTAAAGAATATTGGGGGCGGGAGACTCCTGTTTCCAAAAAAATCATTTTCCGAAAATATTTCTTTGTAAAATGACGATGAAGTCTCAGGACCGGCTGACAAACTTCGTGATATTTTCCACTATCAATTGGCAGATTTCACAGTTTCTTCTTACAACAAATTGACAAAATTCATGTTTGTTTTTCTGCATCTGACAAAAAAAATTTTGCGATTTTTCTCCGCGACCAACTGTACGAATTTCTTGATTTTTTTCTGGAGACAGATTGGTGAATTTCATAAATTTTTTTTCGCAATCAATTGACAAATTTAGAAATTTTATTCTGTGACCGATTAGCAAATTTCCCTGTTTGTTCTTGTGACATACTGATGAAAGTAACGATTGTTTTTCTGCATCCGATTGAAAATTTTTGCATTTTTTTTCTGCGACCAGCTGAGGAATTTCACAGTATTTGCTCGTGACGGACTGGTAAATTTCACGATAGTTTTCCATGATTGATTGACGAATTTTGTGATATTTTCTCACTGTCGATTTCCCATGAACTTCAGTTTTTTTCTCGCAAAAAATCGACAAATTATTTTATTTATTTTCACCATGATTGACGAAATCAGCAATGTTTTTTCTATGCCCGTTTTACGTATTTTGCGATGTTTTACCTGTCTGCCCAAAATAGGAAATAACTAAAAGGGCAGCAACGGCCACTGGAGACTAAGCTCTATCAAATTGGCCAATAGTCAGCACTAAACAAAATGAGATTACACTTGTGATGCACATGAAAAAAAAATAACTTTGATGAACTTAAAAAAAAAAAAACATAATTAGAAACAACAAACTAGTTGTTTCTCGCAATTAACAGAAATTAGGACATGACTTTTTGAAATCAACCTTTTCTCGTGTAATAGAAGAAATCAATTGACTATTCCCTTTTCAAACTTTGGATATGGATTTCATAGCGGAGATTCCAATGCGTAGAACATAGTTCAATTAACGAAAATACCAGTGATTACAGTTTTGACTATAATTCCATTAAGGATATAATAAAAAAATTTGTTCAGAAGTGACATACCATCACAGATGTGCATTATTCATGTAAGTTAAAAATTAATGCACATCAGATTTTACAAAGTTTTCTAAAACTTTTTAAGAGAGCATAACCATGTGTTTCCGATAATTTCTAAAGTTATAAAATCGCTCTGTACTGTTTGTCAAAAGTGTAACTTCTGAAAGAGGCTAAAGTATGCAAAATGGAATAAAATCTAAATTAAGAAATTCATTTAGCAACCGATTGTTAATTGCCCATAACATTGGGTGAAAATTGAAAAATAGACATGGTATATATAAAGCTTGATTCTGTTCCTTTGTTTTAATAAAATAAAAAGTTTGAATAATTATCTTGAGTTGTTAATTTAAATTGTTTCAATGGTATTTTGTCATGTCTGTATAAATGTAATTCTTTAAGTAGCACATAAAAAATGACGGGGTGTAAAGATTTTTTTTCCCTTTCTAACAGTTCAACTCCCCTGCATTTATAAATTTTGGGTACGAAACTCCCCTCTTGGGAAAACTTGAATTCAAGCCATGATATTCAAAGAGATATAGTTTTTGTAAATTATATTTCAATACATTTAAAATGTTTCAATGATGTGTGAAACATGTTTGTAATTTATTGTTTTGAAATGACATTATATAGAGAAATAATTCAATATATAACTAAAAACATATCTAGGGCCGGATATCCGAATCCGGCAGACGAAGGAGCTTCGGATATCTGGTATCCGATATCCGGCAAAATCAATATCCGGTGCATCCCTAGTTTTAATATTAAAAGACATCTTTGAATTTAAAACTTTGTTTTCTGTCTTTCATATTTGTTCATTGGCAATACCGAAAATTGCTTTGTCTGCTAAATTGCCACAGTATTTTTCTTTCACCTGCCTTAGGGTTTGATGATCTCTTCAAATATTTTTTAATAACTCTGATTCTTGGCCTCTCATTGAACTTTTTTTTTTTTTTGGACAAAGCATAATTGAAAGATATTCATCATTCTTCTTCATCAAATTTACTCTAGTTAGTTCGGTATTTCCAAGGTCATTGGATGTCTCCATTACTAATATATTGGAGCAGAGATGTTCACAGGCATTTTGCAACCATTCTATTCTTTATAGTTCCAATGATTACCAGTACAGATTTCATATATTACATTGGTTTGTTTCAAATAACAAATTTTTTCTGACGCCAATCTGGCAAAAACTTCGTTTCCAAATACCAGTTACATATATATTTTTTAATTCTTTTAAAAAGGAAATAACAATAAATAAATAAAAGTTTATTTAATAACTATAGAACAAAACAATTTATATAATTAAAGTAAATAAACAACGGTACTTCTTAGTTATCCCGTCGACCAAATTACTGTCGTCAAACTGTAAGATTAAATGCCAATAATGGCCAATAAAACCATTAATTCGATGTTTTATTTGTATTTTTATTAATGTTTTGCTAATTTATTTGTTCTTTCGTTATTTAAAATAAAAATTATGTCAATGGGTATAATTTGGCGAGTGGTTTGGCAATTTTTTTTTTTTTTAATAAAAATCTGCAAAATGCAACATACAGTTGGAAATTGTTACAAAAAAACATGCAATTGGAAAAATAGTTAATTATTATGTCTGAAATGCATATTCTTATTTTTTTCTTTAAAATTAAGAATATAGTATATACAAAAGAGGAAAATTTGGTTATAGGATAGAACTTAGTAGTACCATGTTTACATTTCAATAATCTGGAAAGTTGCAAAAATAGAAAACTGGCAAAAAAAAAAAAAAAATAAAATAAAGTTTCTGAATATCTTCTATAGTTTTTCAGATTGTCTAAAAATTCAACTTGTCCCGTCAGAAAAAACATTCTCTAGAGGCGAGTAAAATAATGAATCGCCCAACTCTAGAGTAGAAATTAAGGGTTTAACATAAAAACAATTAAAAATTTATATACACAGTCTAACATGTTGTATGACAAGGAAATTTGTGAAAATGTAGCTTGTGTTTTCCAGAAAATTACTTTAAAACTAAATAAACACTCCTTGAGTATTTTAAATTCTTTTAATATTCTAATAATGTGCATAGAAACAAGACGATCTAGTTAAATAAAATATTTGTAGATGTCATGTTTAAAATAAAAATCTCACAAGGAAAAAAGCATTTAATATCCTAAGGGGAATATATATATATATATATATATATATATACGATCTGTTATATTACAGGAAAATGAAGAATTCTTACCAGTTTGAAAACATTTATTATAAATTCTTGAGGCATGAGTTGATATCTTTTCGTTTAAAAGCTTATCCACCACCTTCACGCAGTTCATGATTTCGAAGCAATTTAAACTCTTTATTACCTCCTATTTCATGTCTATAAGTGCAACCATATGCGCTACAACTCATCATCATTGTGTAAAATAGTAGGATAAGCCAAAAAAAATAATTATATAAATAATAAAGCCGAAAAATAATAATAAACAGATGCAAAATACATAGAAAACAATGGTGAAGCACGCAAATGTTTTGCCAACCGTAAGTTGAGTTGACTAGCGTCTCGGTGTAGCTCCGCTCCCTATGGAGATCGTAGTGACTGGATTCAACTAAGTCCAATCCACAGACAATTAATAGGTCCCAGACGAATAACTCGGGACGGTGATTGCAGCGCCGTCTATTGAGGGTCGGTGAAACATACTCCGCCCTGGAACGATTTGGCGAGATCAAGGCAGGAAATTTCCTTGGATCTTTCGTTAGTCTCTTACTGACCCACGGACGAGTTTGGTGACCATCTTGGATGTTCCTGACTGTATTTTCTGCACATTTCTTAAAAGCTAAGTCTTTTATCCTTTATTATTATATTATTTCTCTTTCAATTTGTATGTTTGTATATATTTTGTACTGCTAATTATTGTATTTTTTTCAGTTGTTACTTGTGATCGGGAAAAATGGCCAGTGCCCATGCTTTCAAGACAACGTGTCCTGCTCGAAAAGTTCCAGAGTGCCGCCGTCTTCATCGAGATGTTTGTCTCATGTGCAAGGAGAAAACAAGACCACTTTTCAAATAAGATTATAATCTGTGGTCCAATCGAAGCTAGATTTGGCGAAGTATTGCTAGCTTGGCGAAGTGTTGCTAGTTTTGTGAAGCATAAATGTTATATCGAAAACAATTTACTAGAAATTTTGAACACAGATAGAACCTGAATAGTGATGATGCTTATTATATATTCCGATTTCGGAAATTTCAACTTATGGATTCCAAAAGGTTTCGCCTCTCCCCCCCCCCCCCACGGAAAAAAACATTTTTGATAATGTATCTGCTAATTGTCATAAATACTTGCATTTTGTAGGCAGGCACATTCTGAATAGAATCGTACTTAAATTTGAAAAATTCTAAAAATATATATATACCTTTGTTTCAGAATTAAAACAGTCATAGACACTAGAAATTTTGAATGAACATATAACCTTAATAGTGATGCGAAAATACTCCAATTGAAATTTTAATGAGTGGGGGTCCAAAGAATGTTTTCCCCCTTTCCTCCCCTGATAAAAAAAAAAGTAACACTTTTGTTTATGACCCTTCAAATTTTCTTAGCATATATACTATTAAGGATTTACCTGCATACAAAATTCAAAATACCTTTGATTATTCGAAGTCATACCACCAAAACTTTTTTTTTTTTAATCAAGGTGGGGGGCAGGGGGTTAGATTATCTTCTCTTAAAGTTTTCAATAAAGTAACACGTAAACAGGATTGCTATTCAAAATGTACTTGCCTGCAAAATTCAGGTATCAATGTCAATCTAAAGAATAAAATTGCATTTTTTTTTTTTTTTTGGGGGGGGGGGGGGGGTGATATCCAAGAGCCTAAAATGCAGGCATGAAAGTGGGAAATAGGAAAAAAGGAGGAAAATCTTTTCGGTCCATATGATGGCACCAAACTTTTAAAATTTAGACACATTTTAACAGTTATTTATGGGATAAAATGAAATATAATTGTAGGTTGTTATTTTCTTTTCATAGCTTATAAAGTATTAAAAACAAATTTAAACTTTTAAATCAAAAGTGTTGCATAAATAGAAGAAAATATTCTATTCCAAAAAGAACATTATGAAACTTCCTTTTTCTTTTAAAGTCTAAAAAACTTTCACTCTGGAGAGATACTTTAATCAAATTTATTTTCACAACTTTCATATGATTATAATATAAGCTTCCCTTTGATTTGATAGATCTTTTGCACAGCAATTCAGAAAAAAAAAACCCTCCAAGGATTTTAGTTAGACAAAATGTCTGATTATTAAATTTTCAAGATTCCCCCCCCCCTCCCCCACCTATATACTTCCAATATTTTCTTTGCATTTTTGCATCAATCCAGAAAATGACCAAATTATTTTTAAAAAGGTGGATTTCCACCTTTAAGAGGAACACTTTCATGCCTGAAAATGGTATCATTTTTTAGAAGTGTTTACTGTACCTTAATAGAAGAAATATGCGATTTTATTGAATTTTTATTTGTAGGTACCACGGTTCACATAATATTTTGAGAAAATTTTAGGAAAGAATTTTTCTAGTGTTTAATAATGCACAAGAAATTAAAATCCTATCTTCCAACCTACAAAGATCATGCCGCATGCAATTGTTTTTGCTGTTTGTCTAAAAACATGCTAATTTGCCCTGTTTTAAAAAGATTACCCAATTACGGAAGATTAAATTATAGCATTTTAACTATTTTTAACACAATCAACTGATTGATAAATAAATAATAAGAGTAGAATTGTAGTATAGAAATAGTAGAATGTGTAGAATTGTAGTAGTGAAAATTTGTATGAAATTATCGCTGTATTATCCGCCATCACTATCTTCGCTCAAAAAAACAGCATCTAACCTAAACAGACGGCCGTATTCTCCCCTTATTCCGGAGCGGAACGGAATCGGAATTCAGTTCACCCGGAATATGGCGATTATTCCGGATCGAATGGAAAGAGCGATTCTCCCCTAGCCAGATTCCGGATTCGGAATAATCGATATTTATTCCGTGGCTTTTGAAAGGAAGTGACATCACAAATTCCTTTGAAGTGTGAAGAACCAATCAGAAGGAAAATATACGTCACGTTTCTTTTTATTTATTTTTTTTCCGCTTAGCTGATGGCTTTGGCTAGCGAGGAGCTTTTAATCAGAATAATAATTTTCGAATAAATTTGCGTAACTGAGTGAATACCTAAAGAAAAATAACAGCTGTATGAAATATTTCTAAAAAAGATTGAGGGTGTTGGGGGATCGCTCGCTGAAAAATAAAATATTACTATTGTTTTTGTTTTTCTATTTTTAACTTTCAGTATTTTTTTTATTTTTTCCTGGTGTAGTTATTCTTACGTTAAAGATGAAATATTTAAATCGGATGAATTAAGTATCAATGATTAATCATACACTGATTTATTTGTTATAATTTTTATTAATTTTGTATTTTGATTGACAAATAATTCATGATATTGGATATACAAAATTTCAACTTAAATTTGAAATCTATTTTACTATTAGCATACTTTTGTAGAATATTAGTGTATGTCATCTTGATGCACATTTCTCATAGAAATAACATACAGATGCGGATAATGTAGGATTAAATATATGATTAAGTATACACATTGTAGGATTAAATATATGTTCTGTGTAATATTAAAAAATTTTGTATTCTAGATTACATATATCCTTCATTTTTTGTATTTGTAGTTTTTCAAATTCCATAACACATTTTATTCTTGCTAATGCAATTGTAATCATCTGTAATACAATGGTGCAGTTAAGTTCTTCGCTTGATGGCAGTTACGAATCATAAAAGGAATAATTTCTTCTTTTTTTTATGTTTATAAAATAGGTATAGTAAGTACAGGAATGTGTAAAAACTAATGTAATGGAAAGCCCAAGTAGTCAAAATAAATTTCATTGAGCAGTTTTAAGGTTTCATAATAGGAGACCAATTTCAATCATCAGAATAAAAAGTGAGAAACTGTGGTAACAGATATACACAGGCCTTGCTGCTAATGTTTCTCATCCTCTTTCATGAATTTTGTAAAAAAAGAACTCCTATTTTGCAATCTAGAAACAGTTGCATTCTAAAATATTTTATCTCTTCAGACTTTTATTATTTTGATTTTTACACATCATTATTCACTTTAATGCAAGTTCCATCATATCAGGTTTTAGGTACTCCAGGAAGGGCTGCCTATACAATATAGATAGCACCATACATAATTTTGCTTAGAATTATTATTTAGATACACATATATATTATTTTTTTGTTCAATGTAAGTTCGTGTGTGTGTGTATATACATTTGGTACGTATATATTGTGCGTGTGTGTCTGTGTCATAGCTTTCTTCAGGTATGGCAATTTTTTGCAAAGCCAAAATTTGCAAACAATATCTATCGACTTTGTAATATACCAAATGTTTAGATTAGAGATCCTGTCTTGGCAAAATATGTCAACCTGTGCTCTAATTGGGAACAAAGCATTTCATTGGCAATTGTTAGATACACTTAAATTGCACTTTTTTAAATATATTTATTTACTGTTTGGTTGAAAATTAGCTATATTAAATGAGAATTTTTTTTTTTTCATCCAAGTTTTTTTTTTCTTCTTTATAATAAAAACAAAAACTGAATACAATTACAACTGATAAAACTTTAATAAAAACTTATATTTATCCTATAAAAATTTATTGGTAAAAAGTTGTTCCTTTATGGATACTCAGATATAGATATTGTCCATGTAAATAAAGAATAGTATGGTAGTACTCTTGACTTAAATATAAAAGAACCTGACCCTTATTTAATATAATAATTCAGTACTTCTTAGTTATTCCGTCGACCAATTTCGCCAAATTATATAAATCGCCAAACCACTCGCCAAATTATACACATTGACATAATTTTTATTTTAAATAACAAAAGAGCAAATAAATTAGTAAAACATTTAAAACGTCAAATTAATGGTTTTATTGGCCATTATTGGCATTTAATCTTACAATTAATTAATGGCAAACCATTATTGGCATTTAATCTTACAATTTGGAAACAGTAATTTGGTTGACGGGATAACTAAAAAGTACCAATAATTCTCATTACTGAAAAAAAAAAGTCATTAATAGTCAAAACTCAATCATTGCTCCCCCCCCCCCCTCTTTTTTTTTTTTTTTTTTTTTTTTTTTCTTTCATTGCAGCAGAATAGAGAAAAAAATATTTTAAGGATTAAATTAGATATTAAGATTAGATAATTAGTTCTGATTAATTCAAGGACAACAATGATTTGATTGTAAAAAATTATGATAATCAATATTTTACATGTAACTCATGTTACTTTTCACATTAGAATTTATTGAAGTGACTATTAAGCTTTATTATAATTTAAAGTTTTTATCATTTCAAGTTGAAAAAGAAAACTATTTTAAGACTAAAATATAATTTTATAAATGCTGAATTTTTATCTTTTTTTTTTTTTTTTTTTTTTTTTTTAATCGTCATTAAAATTGCTTGCTATTAATTTAAAATTCTTCATGTTTTTAAAGCAATAAAACTACTTTATTTTTTTTTACTTTTCTTTCTTTTTTTTTGGAGGGGGGGGGGGGGGGGAGCTTATTTACAATACCGCCTTATTAACTAATAAATTCATTGAAGATGGAAAATAAAGATGATTTCTAAAATTTCATCGCAAGTAATATTTTTGTAAAAAATAAAAATATTTCATTAAAAAAAATCTGAACAACTTTATATGAGAGCATACATCATATGAACATTATGTGCACTGTTACTCTATGACCATTAGAGCAAATTTTCAGAAATACTTACAATTATTTTATTACAAAATATAAATAGGATAAAATAGATAGTATAACAAGTTAAATACCATCGTGTTCTACTCACATAAAATGTATCTAATTTGTAACAAAAAACACTTTACTTGTCTATATAATATATCAAAATTTTGTAACAAATTAGATATATTTTATGTGAATGATACATAATGGTATTTAACTTTTTATGTAATGTTTTATCCTAATAATAAAATAATTGGAAATATTTCTGAAAATTTACTCTAATGGTCACAAGAGTAATGAATGGATGTACCCGCATACTTTGCTTTTTGTATCATCAGCTTTTCTTTTTATAAACTCTTACCTTATAGCTGTATGATGGTATACATTCCTCAGATTTTTCTGTAACGTACAGCGCAGCAAACCACTGTATCTTAGTAATTTTTCAGAGAAACTCGAAGATGTTAGTTAAAATATCTGTCAGATACTCATCACAAAATAATTTCATTTTTTTACATGTACATACAACAGGTTTATTAAGTACATGGACATGTAAAAACTAACATAATGAAAAGCCCAACTAGTCAAGAAAACATTTTGTATTCAATGTATGCACTGGAAATTTATTATAATATTGTATAGTAGTATCTACGTGAACATTAATTTTCTTTCATTTAACTTTCATTTGATAAATCTAGATATTGATGTATTTTAATAAACATTTTGGTTATATATATATATATCATCAAATTATCAGCACATTGAAAAAATGAGCTTTTTATAGCAGTCTTGGAAGCACTGACTTTACAACTTAGTTAAATTAGTAAAGATTTTAATTTGTTTAACGATTAATAAAATCATATATATTATTATCTAAGTCATTTAAAAGCACCAGTGCAGCCAGAGGAAAGGATGATTTAGATATTACCCCCCCCCCCCCCCCCAAAGCTCTAATGACTGGTAAAACAAATAAAAATACTTTTGTATTATGATTATTATGTGACATGTAAAAAACAATGCAAAGGAAAGCACAGCATGTATTATTAATTTAACACATAGCTATTTATAGATTTCAAAATAAAACTTCCTTTCTTCAGAGCTAAAGTGAATAAATAGCAATAGCAGAAATATGCATTCTTTGTGTACATGTTACACGAATATTCCCCCCCCCCCCTCTTTCTTACAAAAAAATAAATAAAATAAATTCTACTGAAAAAGGGAATAATCCTTTTATCATGTCTTGAAATGTTGCATGCTATATTAATTATGTCTGTTATTTCTTTTCTTTAAATTAGTTTCTATACATCGTATCTATAATAAAAAAAAAACTCTTTTTTATATACAGTAAATTCTGTCTAAGGCGGACTCTGTTTAAGCCGGAAATCTGTCTAATGCGGAAATTTTTCAAAGTCCCGGCGAACCCACAGCAAATAACATTAATCCATGCTGTTTAAGCCGGAATCTGACTAACGCGGAAACGGAAAGGTTTTTACGGTCCCACCAAACCAAAAATTTTGCATAAGGCGGAAAAAATGATATTTTAAAAATGAAATGAATTTCATTGATGAAACTTTAAAACTGATATGTACATACATCAAATAGTCTCGAACATTTTAATTAAATTTCGTAATGGATTAATGAACTTAATTCGAAAGAACTATATTTAACGTTATAATTAAATATGGTAATTTTTAACCATAAAAATGAGTAACACAGAGTGAATCATAATGTGTTACTGAAGAATGCTTGTTAAACCGAAAGTAAAAACAACCATCGATAAAATACTATTTTCCGTCTCGTCAGAAACTATGTTAAAGATGAGGTAATGGTTGTATTTATTAAACTGAATATTTTTCATTAAATTCCAGAACTGAATCAATACTATTTATTTCAGTGTTCGAATAATATTTTTCAATATCATTAAAGACTATAAATTTAATAAAAAGTTTAATTTCATTAAAAATTTAATTTTAAAGAACGGTATTAAAGGTTACGAATGTAAAAAAATATACAACTTGCGCATTTTTAAATTTTTTATAACTTTACTTATTTTTGGGGGTATTTTGCATAAGGCGGAATATTGTCTACGGCAGAAAATTTCATCGGTCCCGATCGATTCCGCCTTAGACAGAGTTCACTGTATATGTATTCCTAATTAGAAGAACAAATGTTTAGAGTTGATAATACAAGTCATGTTAAACAATTTTTAAATAGGAAATTAGGGTTACAATATATTTTTAATCAAGAACTCGGGGTGTTTCTCTTAACCCTCTCGGCACCAATTTTTTTTTCCAATTTTGGGAAAAATTACTTTTACTGTAACAAAATTAAAAGTAGCTATCGAAATCACAGAAGTTACAGTTTACTGAAATTTAACGAATGTAGTTATGTTGCACATTTTTCATATAAAAATAGTCTAAGGAAGAATTTTTTAAGACGTTTGGAAAATGTCGTATTACAACCAGATTAAAGAAACATAAAAAATTTAGTAGTATTTTTTATTTCTTATCACAAATTACTAATTCGAAAAAGGAGTCCCTAATTTAAATTTAAAGAGTGAAACATATGTTTGAAATTAAAAGAAACACCAACGGTTTACTAATAATTAATAAAACTTTTATTAATATTATTATTATTAAATGCTGAAGCATAAGTAAAGTCATAATAGTAAATGTATCAACATATGCTATCGCTATTAGGTGCTGGAATTAACAAAAATATTTTTTTTCTTTCAAATATTGCAATTCGAAGTAGGAGCATCAGGATCAGGGTCATATGAGGATCAGGGTGACGAGAAGGTTAAAGTCAAATTTGGATTTTTGTTCATAGTTTTAAAAATATAGTTCAGCAAAATATTCAACAATTAACAGATTGCTTTCTGCAAATGGAATGACATCATGGAATGTGTATTACAATTTAATCTGCGATATCAGAAGTATTGTCAGTCGCATTCTAAATTACGGAAGCCCTAGTTCAATTGTTGTTTGTAATTTGTGTACAAACGATGGTAATTTCCAATGTTACTGCTGTTATGTGTTTTTGTTCCACATTTTTTTTAATCGTATGGTGAAGAATGAGCTTGCTTTAAAAATTTTTTTTTTTTTTATAAATTCTTGGGATAACTATGTGGTATATTAATTATGGCTTTTAATACTTTTCTTTACATTAATTTTTATCGTCTCAAATAGTCAACATAAAAATTATATTTTTGAACAATTAAACAATTTTTTTTTTTTAATAAATTGATGAAAAACCTTTCCTGGAGAAAAATCCTAGGCTATGTAATTGTTATGACGATGCATATTTTTTAACCCCTTCAGGACGAGCGTCTTTTACAGAATTTTTAATCTTTAATCACCGGTTTTTTAAACCAGAAATTTTTGCCTAATTGAATGGGCAAAATGCTCGTATTAAATAAGACAAAATTTACAATAAAAATTTACTGATGAGAATAATCCCCGATTCTGAGCACCTTACACGGCACGAATACCGGTCGCTTGTCCCCAAGGAGTTAAATACGTAATCATACTATATTTTTACTTGTAGTCATCTATGAGTACATAGATATTGGTAAATATAAATACAGTAGAACCCTGCTGATACGAAATTCCGGTTAATACGAACCGATTTTATATTCGAAAATTACTGGATTTGAAGTATACCGGATTATGAAATTTCTATATTTATACTCTGAATTACAGAATGAATATCATGTAGAAGTTAGAATTAAACAAAAAAAGGCAGTAAAGCATGTTTTTCATTCTTTAAATAGCTTGAAAAGAATTTTAAAAAATACTGAATAAAGTAAAAGTACAATATATGTAAGCAAATTTAAAATAAAAACATGCACTGTAGGTCTACTCGTAGAAGCCGTCGTAAAAGAAATCTTGAATATCAGTTTGTTTGCTAGTCATTATAAAATTCTTTTCTAAAATGCAAAAAGTATTTAATTCAGATGATAAAAATATATTTTTCCTTTCAACAGTTTTGTTTCGCAAATTATTTACAGAAATGTTTTTTCTTCCTTCTTACTCGACATGGTGACTCAGGTATTTATAGAATCACGATTTTGAACCATTTGTAATGAGTTGTTACATAATTCCTCATTCTGAAGTTCCATTGGATTATTATAGACATCAGGAGTGATTAAACAAATAATACTATTCTTTTCCAAAAGTCATGCCGTACCTTAGGATTCCGGATTACAGGATGTTTACTGTACTACTACTTATAACTTTTTTAGCACGCATTTTTATTTTGCTGCTATTTTTATCGAAATTTTGGGTAATCTGAATTTTTTGTAATACGAACAGCCACTGGTCCCAATTAGTTTGGATTAGCGAGGTTCTACTGTATTTAATTAATATCAATACTTAAATTGAAAAAAAAATCTGATTTTCAATCTTGATTTAAGGTACTGAATGTCTATCAAGAGTTATAGGTTTCCAAAACAATTAAACCTTTAATTTGATGACATTAAGAAGCATAATTTAATTTTGGTACTTTTCGGTTAGCTGGGCGCCAGTGTTATATATACATATGTATGTATATCTACATATACATACATATGTATATATACATACACACATATATATATATGTATACATATAGCTTCTATATATGCATAAATATATATGTATATATAGGTATACATACATATGTATATATAACACTGGCGCCCGGCTAACTGAAAAGTACCATAATTTTTTTTATAATTAATGAAATTATAATTAGTAATTATAAAACAATAAAAACTGCAAATGTCAATTCATTTGTTAATAGCAGAAATGGCAGTATCTGCTCTTCTTGCACTTGTACTTTGTAAAATAATTGACATCGCATAAATCTAAAATTATACACATACATGTATATGTTAACGAAAAAAATTATGAAAATTATACCCAGGGTGGGTCCGTAAATACATTTTTGAATATATCAAAAATATCCGATATTTTTTATGTATATCTAATGTTTTCAAAATAGTCGACTTATTGTTGATAAATATTTTTAAAAGTAATATAAATTAGAAACTGAAAAATATTGCACTTAATATGAAAACTTTATAAATCGATATTCTAAAGGTGATTTCCCTTTTTTTCCTCACTTACAACAAAATTGAAGTATTTTCCAAGGGACATTATTCTTTGAAAAAATAAGAGTATAATATACAATTAGTGTGAGCCTGTGAGCTCAGTGCCATCAATTTAACCGAGCACATTTCTTTTTATTTTTTATAAGGGTAGTTTCATTTTCAGAACTGGTTCCACAAGTGAATTTATCCTTATATATAAAAAAAGTAAATCAAAAAACTACAAATGTATAATAAAAGTTGAGAAATCTGTAAACTATCCTCTCATAAGAATAACATTAGCTTGAGTGTTTCTGTCCGTGACTAGTGTAGGCTCTTAAGAGGCTACTTCAGTTATGAGAAAAAATGAGAACATTAATGTTAATCCTATGGGGGCATTATTTTCAAATTACTCCCTTTGATTTTAATATTTTTGAATAATTGTTTTGCATAGGATTGCTGGGGACGATCTCTAACTGCGCTAGTTTTTACTTTTTCAATTTTGGTTACAGTTTTCTTTTTTTTTGGTATTAGGATAGTTTCAATTTCAGAATCGGTTCCAAAAGTGAAAGTGGCCTAATTAAAAATACCTGTAAAATAAATCAAAAAATGGTCTTTGTTGTGTAGATCTACCTTAGCTATCCATTGCAATAATAAAAAAAAATCATTTAAAAATATTCAAATGCAAATGAGATATCTTAAAAAAATTCTCCCATTGGATTAACATTAACAAATGGGTGATTTCACGTGATTGAAGTAACCTTTTTAAGAGCCCACACTAGTCAAAGGAAAATGTTAAATCTATGGGGACATTATTTTCAAAAATAGCTGAGGACGATCTATAACCAGGCTAGTTTTTATTTTTTCGAGTTTGGTTTCAGATTTAAAAACAATTACTTTCACTTTTGGAACCGGTTCTGAAATTGAAACTATCCTAATAAAATAAAATAAAAAAAACTATAACCAAAATCAAAAAAGTAAAAACTAGCCTGTTATAGATCGTCCTCAACTACCCTATGCCCAAAAATAGTAAAATTCAAATGAGAAATTTGAAAATAAAGACCCCATATAAACATTAGTGTTTTCCTTTCTTCCCGTGATAGTGTGAGCTCTTAAGAGGCTACTTCAGCCACACGAAAACACCTGTTTGCTAATGTTAATCCAATGGGAGAAATTTCAGATATCTCGTTTGCATTTGAAAGCTGAGGTAGATCTATAGAACATAGACCATTTTTCGATTTTGTTTACAAGTATTTTTAATTAAACCACTTTCACTTTCAGAACCGCTTTCAGAAATGAAAGCCTCTTCATAAGAAAAACCTGCAATCAATATAGCAAAAGTAAAAAACAGCCTTTGTGGAGATTTACCTCAGCTATCCAAAAATAAATAAATAATAATAATTTTAAAATGTTCAAATGCAAACGAGATATCTTAAAAAAATTCTCCCATTGGATTAACATTAGTGAACGGGTGTTTTCATGGGACTGAAATAGCCTCTTGCTATGCTTATGATTTACATATAAAAATTAAATGCAACTGATGTTAAAGTAAGTAAGTACATAAATTAATTAATTATTCATATTTTAAATTTGCAAAAGAATTTTTAAAAAGGTGGAAAGGGGAGGGGAGCAATAGTTGAGTGATACATACTCATATATATCTGTAAAATACAGTTAAATATTAAAATTTATTATTTAAATTCAACGCAAAAAATACCAATTTAAAAAAAACAAGAAACACTTACCAAATATTTAATCTTTGTAACTGTAAACAAAGAAGATAAATTTTGAATTATATACAATAGCACGATTAAAATTCCAATAATAAATGCTTTTTTTAGTCTTATTTCTTACTTGAACAGGAGTTTGGTGACGATCCTTAAACATCCTTGGCTTAAAAACAACTTGCAAACAGCCAAAAGTCATAAATCAATGTTGTCCATTGGCATCAAAATTCCGCACTTTCCAAATTTCAATCTAGCTGGATACACACTCAAAAGCAGAGAACAAATAACACCTCTTAATGCTTTTAAAAGTGGTACCAGCTGGACACTATAAGTCGTAATTCTTGTCATTTGGATCCTATAGCTTGCACATACTTCACAGTGGACAAAAAATTGAAGATTCAATTTACAGGTTACATTTCAACTGAAAAAGAAAATAAGAAATATTACAACTGTAATACAAGTGTTTCATCATCTAAGAAATATTTTTCTGTTTCTTAAAAAATACAAGATTCCATTAAACATTAAATATTGTAAAATCATAAAAAGAATAACTGAACTACTAATGACAAGTTTAAAGAAAAAAAAAATCCTCAAAACAATATAACACCACCATATCCTATACTTGGCTGGCCCTGTATAAAAAAACTTGCAAAATAAGAGCAGGTGGCATTCTTTCATCACAGAATACAGAAAATTATTATTTAATGAGTATACAGCAAGTTAAGCATAAGTTACTAACAAGAAACTATAGACAAAACCAAATCAAAAATAGAGAAACATACCATGTGGAAGTAAGAAAAGATTTTAGTAATTCAATAACAAATTGCATAAATAATTCTTGCCTGAATTTTACAAGAAATTAATGTAGATATAACAATTAGTGATTTTATAAATAATAAAAATCCTCTGTCTGCAATCATCAACACGCAACATGAACATTTAAAAGTATAAAACAACCAACAGACCAATTATATCGATGCAATTCAAGAACTCAGAAAATTTGTTTTGAGAAAAGGCAGAATCTCAAATTTTAGTTATTACACTTTTTCACACAAATAGTCATGTATTAATAAAAGAATGATATAGGACAATGTATACTAGCAAAATCTTTGCGGCTATTACTGATAATGCAAAAAGGCCTTATAGCTTTTTTTAGTTTAAAACTTACAATGCTTCTACATCATGAGGGCATTTTAATTCACTAATCAAATTTTCAACCCTCTTTGATACTATTAATTTTAGATTTTAAACAAATACTTTAGATAGTGCAATGCAACTGCTATTGTAGCCCATAGATTTTAAATTCATTTGTAAAATATCACATGAAAGTTTGAATGCAAAACTGTCGGACAAAAGGCTTATTAATCACTGAAATGTAAAAACATGAGGCTACTTTGTAATTTATTGGAGTACATTTGAATAATAATAAAAAACAACACACAATATTACACGAGTATGTATGTATACATACTTGAAGCACAGGTTTTTAAGTTATACGTAGCTACAAAGGTCATTCAGAAATATTAAGTTCAGTTTAAAAAAAAAAAAAAAAGCTAAAAATCTTCAAATTATATAAGAAAGATGGATATGTTAAACAAATAGGTACTGCAAAATATTAACAAGTCATTTAAACAATTCTGGTGACACATCAATATTTAAATTGAATGAAATATATAATTTACTTCATCAACAAATCCGTAAACAAAAAAGTATACGGGGTGGAAAGGAGACAGAATCTAAAATATAATTTCTTTTTACCATATTACAAAATAAAGCAAACTTTTACCTAGAAAATAAAATTTATTACATACCAATTTGCTGAAAAATATTCCCTTTTTGACCGCAAAACAGGTATGAATAAAAAAATTTTCATATCTAATGTGATTTATTACTTAAAACGTAAGATATAGTTTATGAAAATACATAAAGAATAACTGCTTACATCCGCCATTACATGATTCCGGCCTTCCGAACGATATTCCACCTGCCTCTGAGCAGCCGGAAAAAAGTAAGAGATATTCCGGTTATTCGAAATGCCTGAATTCCGAATTTTGAGGGGAGAATCGCTCATCTTCGGAATAACAACCGGAATCACTGAATTCAGTACGACATTCCGATTCCGCATGAGGGGAGAATACGGCCGTAGAGTTTTCAACGACAGCGCGAGCGTTAGCGAGTGCTTGTGCTTCGTCTGAAATACTGCAACCTCAAAAATAACTAGCGCCAATTCCTCAGCCAAGAGGTAGGAGAAAAATCACCATAGGGAGCGGAGCTACACCGAGACGCTAGTGTTGAGTTGTACTTTTTTATGTCTTCGTGACGTCAGGTCTCTCAATGGGGTGTAATCTCGTACAACCGTTCCTGTAATCAGTGAAATCATACTGTAATCAAGTCTTAATCATGCGTAATCATGTCATCACATGTAATCGGTGGTAATCAATGAAATCTTAACGTAATCACGTGTAATCAATATAATCATAGTATAATCATGTATAATCAAGTGTAATCTCGAATTAAAAATCTCGAGAAAAATCTATTTTGTCGCCATTCTGTCTTCTTTCTCTCGCTGTCTTCAGTTTAAACGCAGGGATGTAGTGGAGGGTATACGGGGGTATACGCCGTGTACCCTCTGGATTTTTTTAAGGAACACCGTATACCCTCTGTTTCTCAAGAAAGCTATAGTATATATACACTAGAGTATACCCTCTGCCTTGAGCGTATACCCTCTGCTTAGAACGTATGCCCTCTGTTTTTTTTACGACTACACCACTGTTTAAACGGAAGTTGGGGAAGGCGGGAAGACAAAAGCAGAAATGAGAAATGCCCTCGGAAATGGCAGAAAGGCGAGCTCACAGATGAGGAAAGAGATAAGCTAGATAAGAAAGTAGTCTGTGGGGGGGGGGGGGGCTTTCTCAAGAATTTGTGTTTGATTTTATTCAAAGAACGTTTAGCGGTCGGCATGGGGCCATCGTAATGGAGGGAAACTTTCAAACTGGTCGGCCCGGCAGCATTAGGACATATTTTTAACGGGCGAGCTGGGGCAACAACAACAAAGGAAAAAAAATCCGCGGGCTGTCGAACCCGATTTAAAAATTTAAACGAAACCGATAAAATATGATTAATTTTCAATGGATATGACCAGTGTTGGGGCAGAATCTGATTACAGAGTAATGAAATTATTGATTAAATTAAAATACATTATAATCACCTCATAATGCAATTGATTAACACGCAGAGCACTGAAAAGTAATTTCAATTTAAGCTTTTGAATTGTATAACCCGATAATTGTGTAAAGGATTACAAATCAATTCTTATTTAACATTTTAAGATTTAATTAGATTAATTTTAATCGATTACGTGCGGATTTCGATTACTCTTTTAATTATATAATCTAATTAACCTGCAATGGATAAAAGATGATTTCATTTACGTTTTTAATTGTATAATCCAGTTAACCCGTAATGGATTGTAGGTTAATTCCAATTATATGTATTTTAAATATAACTTAGACTACATTCTAATATATTACACGTTAATGTCGACTAAGTGTATTTAAAATACGCGGGAGATGAGAGGGACCGCAAGCACATTTTTTAAATCTGATATATATTAATATTATTTATAACATATAAAAAAAATTAAAGATAGGAGGGAGTGATAATTGTCAACCGGGGGGGGGGGCAATTTTCTAACTTTTTCTGGGTAGTAGTTTAGGTAATAGTTTTTCTAGTTTAGGGCAGAGGGGGCGGCACTTGCTCGGGCGTAAGAACGAAAGGCCAGGGCCGAAACTAAGGGGTGGCAGAGGGGGCATGTACCCCGGGCGCCAGAACGAAGGGGCGCTAAATGAAGGCTTATACCTTTGGAATGGATCATTTTCTTCTGGTGGACTGATGGCTTCTATTATTACGAAACAGCCATTATAAATGAAATGTTAGGTGAAGATGAAAGAGCAGTCGTAAAAAGTTAGAACTCTGATTTTCTGGTCAGAATGGGAAAAAAAATGGCCATACTTTTTTTTTGCCAAAAAAATTATGGCCATTTTTTTTCCCATTCTGACCAGAAAATCAGAGTTCTAACTTTTTACGACTGCTGTTTCATCTTCACCTAACACTTCTTTTATAATGGCTGTTTGATAATAATAGAAGCCACCAGTCCATCAGAAGAAAATAACTCGGCACATTGCCTACATGCCATAACACATTGCCTACCCTACACATACTGAAAATAATTCTGGCCCTGCTCGACCATGTATAAAAAGGAATGCAAGCCTGATCTCAGACCAGCACAAATCTGCTAAAAAAAAATAAAATAAAAGAGCCCGGGTTAGACATCATGTAGCTCTCTGATGCCGATCTCTACATTGGACATGTTACATTTATGTATTGATGTTGTCAAACTAGCATTGGTTCGTGACGCACATTTATACTTATTCTCGCGAAAGCCATATTCATTGAAAATAGCTCATTTTGTCGGCTTCGTTTAAATTTTTATATCTGGTCGCAGGCCTGCTAAATTTTTTTATCGGCCCGGCTGGCACGTGCAATTTTTTTACCGGACGGACCCGACCCGTTTATTTTGTTTATCGGCCCGTTGAAAAAATTGTCTTAATTCTGCTCGTTTGGCCCGTGCCGACCTCTAGGCTGAACTACATAATTAGTCTTGTCAAATAACGAAATCTAAACAATCCGAAAAAAATTCCGCTTTATACAGGTTTCCATCATAGAAAGTATAATTGTCGGTATTCTTTATTTTGGAAATATCGAGGGGAACATGCAATATTTTTCATTGAAAATAGGATTCCGTTATAGACAGATTTCATTTTCACATTTTTTACGGTAGTTGTAAAAATACCAAGAAAAATGCAAACAAAGGCGAAGTATACTCGTATTAAAAAAAAAAAATGCTACGAAAAAGTAAAAACGCACAGCGGTAGCTATCGACTCATTGACTTCACGTATCATTTATGAAAAAAAAAATAAAAATTCAAGTGAGAATTCTGAAAAGAACACTCCCATAGGTTTAACATTAGCGTGCGAGTGTTTTTCAACCCTTTCCGTCACTCTGACAAACTTAAATGCTAATGTTAAACCTATAGGAGCAATCTTTAAAGATTTCTCGAAATATTTTAAAATTTACTGTTAAATTATCGTACACAAAATAATTTCTTTTGTATACGATTCCCGAGGTCGATACTCATTGTCGTGTTTGTTTCAATTTTGATTAGTTTTTTTTAAATGAGGATAATTTTATTTTCAGAACCGGTTCCAAAAATGAAAGCGTTTGTATATGAAAAAACTAATTAAAATCGAAATGCACAACGATGGGTATCTATCGAATCGTCCTCGGATATTCTATGCAAAAACAAATCCTTTAAAAATATTAAAATATAAGCAAGAAATGTATAAAGATTTCTTCCATAGGTTTAACATTAGAGTTGAGTTTCTTTGTGTAACTAGTCACGCAAAGAAGCTGGAACGCTGATGTTAAACCTATGGGATTGCTCTATTGAAAATCTTTCTTTTAAATGTTTTATTTTTCTGTCTTGGAATGGCTGAGGTTGGTTAACAGTATTTACTTTTTCGATTTTAGTTGCATATATATATATATATATATATATATAATGTTATTTGTCACTTTCAGAACAGATTGCGAAAAATAAATCTTCTAAAATCGAAAATGTACAAACTAGAAACATTAAAGATCAATCTCAGATAAACTAAGAAAACAAAATTATTTAAAGATATTAAAATGCAAGTGAGAAATTTGAAAAGAACGCTCTCACAGATTTAACATTAGCTTGCGAGTTTCTTCGCGTGCCAAGTGTAAGATCATATGAACTCAAAAACCAGATTTTTTTTTGCCATGTTTATTCGATTTAACATGGAAAAGTTGTATCCTGTATAATAAACAGTTAAGTTGTCGATTGTTAAGTTCGGTTAAGTTCTTGGCATTTGTTTGACGCTGGTTACTTTTTATGGCTTGGCTCGGCAGACAGTTCCGAAGCCAGGAAATTTTTTCGGAAAATAGGTCCAAAGCTTGTCATATATATCAAAAAAAAAAAAAAAAAAAAAAACCTATGAAAACAGAACCTGTATACAATGTAATATTAAACAGAAAAATTCATTGTCCCGATTGAAGAGTTACTAAACTTGCAAATATAACTTATAAAAGGGAAACCTGCATAAAACGATTTTTTTAGATATCTTACGATTTTGTTTTCACAAAGGAAGATTTTCGTGGTCCATTCTCAACGTTTACCTCTAAAGACAAAAAAATGTCTGATACAGAATTTTTTTAACTGCCCCTTGCTATTCCTTTAATACAGACTTTCTTTTACATACATAAAATATTTTACATACGCAAACATGCATGCATGCACACACACACACACAAACACATATATATATATATATATTAGAATATTTGTGTAATAACAGAATTTTAATAAACTTTAAGATTGTACTTCCTTATTTATACTTTACAAAATAGCTTATGAAGATAAAGAGTAAGATCAATCTCTGTAATTGAATGTATTACTAAAATAACTTTGTAGATTAGAAAAGGATTTTAGAATCTCTATAATATAAAAAGGCTGAGTATATCTCGGAGTATATACACCGTTTAAAAAAAAAAAAAAAAAAAAAAAAAAAAAAAAAAAAAAAAAAGTTTTTTACGGAAATAAAACGTAAATAAGTGTTAAATAACCTAGATTGTTTCTTAGTAGTAACATACCATGTATTTCAGCATTTAACACACAGCTCAAACATAAATCCAGAATATTTGTTAATGCAAATGTTACTTATTATTGTGGCATAACTATTTCAGTTATTTATTAAATAACATTTCTGTGTGTAAATATGTTTATTTGAGCTTTGCGATATTTGCTAGAATATACAGCATATACAAGTATGCTCCCCAAATGTGTATACTTTAAAGTAGAAAACGACAACTGTTTTAGAAGATATTGCAAAAGAGAAACTATTTATATATTATAAGCTTTTATTTAACTTAAAACTTCATTTCCCTATACATATACACTGTATACTCTAACCCTGTGAAAAATGAACCTGTCTATAACGGAATCTTGCCTTAAATGAAAATGAAATAAATACCATACTATTATGAAAGCTAAGTCGAAAACCTGACAAAAACTAAATTTTTTACCAATCTTTACGGTAGTCAACAGATTTGACCGGATTTGACTGTATGCATATGATTTATTCAGTAAACTCTTACCTCATTCGGGAAGGGCATCCAGACCCCCCCCCCACACACACACACACACACATTTCCTTGCCTAAAGCTCTGTGTGTGTAACAAAAGAAAATTTTATCAAAGTCATCTTTTGACAAAGATTCTACGATTTTAAACAGATCATAAAACTTCAGAAAATTCGCCTCCTGTTTCTTGTTTGCTGATTGACAAAAATTTCACAGAGTTGAAATAATATATCGATCATTTACTTCAACATCAGAACTAAAAAAGCGCGATTTGTGAATTATGACGTTGTTGCAACAAAGAGCGTATCAGCATGTTTTAGAACAGAATAATCACATTCGGGGTTTTACAGGTATTTTGAAATTCGCAGCTTCGAACAAATCATCGCAATAACTAACAAGTTCAATAAAACTTCACAATAACTAGTCCAACAATGACATTACTTTTTTCTATTTCAAGTAGGAGATTTAAATCTATTGGTGATAATTCTCGATATAGAATTATAAAATAAATTAAGATTCACCAAATTATGTTAAGTGTGCCGCTTTTGTATTCATGTAAACTCATTTTTTTTTTTACCAGGGCCGAAACTAGCCTTTTTTGAGCCCGGAACAAATATGGATTTTGACGCCCCCCCCCCCCCTCCTCACGCACAATAAAAGTTATCGACCGCAGATACCCTATGCAAAAGAAAAAAAATTCTTTAAAAATAAAAATAATTTAATAATAATTAAGATGCTACAAGGAAATATGTAAACAACGCTCCCATAGGATTAACATTAGCTTGAAAGTTAAGAGCTTACACTATTCACGCGAAGAAACTGCACCGCTAATGTTAAACCTATGACAGCGTTCTTTTAAAAATTTCTCACTTGCATATTAATAGTTTCAAATGATTTTATTTTCTTCTGTAAATAGCTGAGAATGAATTCTACAAGGGCTACAATCACTCTACCAGGGAGCCAACCAAAAAATGGCAAATGCATGAACCCCTGGAAGAAGAAATCCCTTCGCCAATCAGCCAAGAAAACTGACCCAGAAAACAGCGACACATATATTGAAACAAAGTACAGTCAGCCCCGCTTAATTGCATACAGTTGGTTCCACTGAATTGTATGCATTTAAGCGGGTTATGCGTTTAAGCGAGGACAGCAATTAATGTTAGCAGTATACGTTATCAATTGATTATATACCACAGATATGATAAATATTAATGAACATCATTTATCTAATAATTTAAAAAATATTCTTTTAATTATTTAGATTTTAATTATTAATTTTAAATAATTTATTATTACTCTCTATATAACAATATATGGAATAAGGTATAATGTATTATTACACTATTTACGTTACATGGTTTAATTTTTCATTATAATGTATGTAAAATTAAAATGAAAGTAAAATAAAAAAAAATTCGTTTTAAATCATACCTTTGAAAATAAATAAATTCTGCATAAATTCATTTTATTTTTCAATTATTTGTCAATTTATCACTTTTTTTTGTTGTTGTTGTTGCCTACACAAAAATTCTTTTAGGGAAATTTGTTTTTTCCTACCTCGGATACTGTATTTCTCAATTTCCGGCACTAAATATTGTTCCTTTATTCTCTTGACCATCCCGATTGTATTTTCCCCCGATTCCAGGATTTTCCAAAAAGTACCCCCAGCATATTGAGTCACTGTATGTACGACAAGCTTTAAAAGACAAGAAAAACATAATTGTCCAAATTCAACACTCCTATGCATTTCCTAGAATTTAGATAATAAAGTCTTCTTTCACGACGGTTTCTGTTCTTCGATCGTAGATATAACAAACCATTGTTACAACAACAAAAAGTTCTTCCTTTCTTCCCATTCATCACTATAACAGGAATTTATAAAATGCGGATTACTAGATTGGAGATATTTATGCAATTAACCGGGGATTGTTATGCGATAAAACGAGTATATTTAACATTAACCTTATGGGGAGCGTTTTTGTTCCACGGCATTCTATGCATATAAGCGGGGTATGCAATTATCCGTTACCCGATTAAGTGGGGCCGACTGTATTACGAAAACTATGGCATCAAAGCACCATAGATAAAAGTATAAGAAACAGCAATTATAGTCATTTACAAGCATATGACTTATAAGTAAACACAAAATCATAAGAAAACGGAATAAAAACAAAGTATAGACATATACAAAAATAACACATGACTTCTATGTAAACACTAAAATAAAAACAAAATGAAAACAGTGTTTAAAGTTATTTACAAGTACGAAAGGCTTAGGAATGAGGAAAATAATAAAGTTCAATAAAAGTTCACGAAGATAAACAGGCAGAAACACTGTAGAAAAAAACAAGTTGGAAATTGCTCGTCAAACGTGGCAAATGAGGTGCGTTCGTACTATAACAAGTTTTATAATTATTTTTTGTACCCCATATTGTACTGAATGTATAATTTTTTGCACTTCATAAAGTGCATAGTCTTTAACATCATTAAAATGCACTCCCAATATTTTTTTTCCATTCCCCGAACACTTTTGACTGTCCCTGTAATTAAAATATGCATCCGATTTTACTAAAATTTGAAATGGCTCGAAAAATTTTGCAACAATTATATCTTTAAAATTTCATACTATTCGGAAGGCTGTAACATCATTAAAATGCACTTGCAATAATTTTTCCCATTGGCCGTAATGTAAAGAAAAACTTTTGACTGTCCCTGTAATTAAACTATACATCCGATTTTCATAAAATTTGAAATGGCTCGACAAAATTTTGCAACAATCTTATATTTCAAATTTCAGACCATTCGGTTCGGTAGTTTTTGCTCTGTTATATGCGGACAGACAGACGGACGGACAGACGGACGGACTGAACGACGACTATAGGTGCTACGTATTTATACAATTACGAACGCACCTAAAAAGATTCTTTAAAAGCGATGTTTGATGAAAGAGTAGAGTTTATTAAATTCGTTGTATAGGATGCAGAGTTTTTTATAATTTGATTTGGATAACAAAACGTTCTGAAGATTCCAGTTCAATGTTCTATTGCGGACATCACAGGCTTTACTGCTACAAAGAAGGAATCGCAAAGGTCTGGATAAATGTTCCATTTTACATAGATTTTTATATTAGCGGGTATAAATTGTACAGTGTTAATTTCGTCAAACTTTAAATTTTTTCCATTTATGGCACGCTTCGTTACAGACATGTTCTAATGTCGCAGATTTAACTATAGTACATTTATGCTCTCAAGCGATTATTATCAGTGACGGTTGAAGTGCAGTAAACCAACGTTTAAAATGCACAAATAATGCGTGAAAAAGCAGCAAACAGCTGTTTCGAATCTACAGCGAGATTCTTCTTCAGTGCAAGAGAGGGAAAGCCAGCCCTCAGCTGCTCAGCCTTGCTTTTTCTAGCACGCTGTTCCTTTTTTTCCCCTCTCTTGCACTGAAGAAGAATCTCGCTGTAGATTCGAAACAGCTGTTTGCTGCTTTTTCACGCATTATTTGTGCATTTTAAACGTTGGTTTACTGCATTTCAATATTCCTGCACAAAGGCTTTAATTGCTATTTTAATATAAGTGACGGATCCAAGGGGAAGGAGACGGGGGTCATGACCCCCCCCCTCGTAAACAACAGAAAAATGCTAAAAGTTATTAAAAAATTTAAATTCTTTAAATCCCCCTCCTCCGAAGTTTGTTCAACAATGCGAATCTCTCTGGCTCTTTAAACCTCTACTCAAATCAAAGTTAGGTAATTTCTGATACATCCGTGAAAATATTTCTAATCTCAAGAAATTTGAAAGTGCACTTATTCGGAAACTATGTGATCGAAACTGTTTTCCATTTTTCAATAAAAGCGAAGAATCTTACCAAAAATTCTATAAAATTTGGCATTTTAAACTAAATTTTTGGACGCGAATGCAAATTGCTCTCTCATGATGACATTTCTGTGGCTCTCAAGTCCTAAAAATTTGCTTAAAATGTTAACTTGACAACTTTTCTGAATCATTCTTCGCGTTTATAAGAAAATGGGAAATGCTACGATTTCTTGGTATCTCAATGAAATCTATATATATATATATATATATATATATATATATTAACGAATACTACTGCAAATATTTTGTATTTGGGAATGAAAATGATTTCGCGAAAGTATCAGAAAAATCGTCAGTTTTAATTTGAGAATAGCCTTCAATATAAAAATTGATCATGAAGTGGTGTAACCCCCCCCCCCCCCCCACACACACACACACACACACCCAAAAAAAAAGAGCCATGACCCCCTCTAAATTGAGTGCTGGATCCACCCTTGCTTATTATAGAGTGGATAAATTTTAGAGAATACATGTGAAAACGTCTATAATGGAATCCTGTATTAAACGGAAAAAAATAATGGTTCCGGCGAAAGAAACACTTTAAAATTATACCTGCTAAAACGAAAAATTTCGGAATTTTTGCCGTTTTAGCAGATGTTACTACTTTTATTATTCATGATTTAGTGTACGGACTCATCGTTAGAGGGGGACATTCCGACCCCACCCCCTTGGCTAGCCACTGTCGGCAGAACGGTGATAGGAAAATCATCGTCCTGCTTGATACTATTTTCTTATTTGGACAAATCTAAAAAGTTAACATGTAAAAAAAAAAAAAAAAAATTGCCGTTTTAGCACAAGTTACTACTTTTATTATTCATGATTTAGTGTACGGGCCCATCGTTAGAGGGGGAAATTCCGGCTATGTCACTGTCGGTAGAACGGTGATAGGAAAATCATCGTCCTGCTTGATACTTATTTCTTATTTTGGACAAATCTTTAAAAAAAAAAACAGATTTTTGGAAGGCAGTAAAATCGACTAAAACTGTTAAATCATAAATTTTAGCAATTTAATCACGTGTAATCACGTATTTCCAAGTGAAATCAACTGTAATCAAGTGTAAACAGCTGTAATCTAGGTGTAATCAGGTATAATCACATGTAATATAGGTGTAATCAGGTATAATCACATGTAATCATAGTAATCAGCTGAATCAGCTGTAATCAAGGTGATTCCGTAATCTCGTACACGATTTCTCCCATTGAGAGACCCCTCGGACTCTTATCTATAGACACGGACACGGCCTTTTCGTAAAGAAACAACCTTTCACTGTTGCCACTGTAGAACAGTGAAATATATGAATCATTCATATGAATCAATATTCATATGAATAATAATGGATAATCATTAAATTGAATGAAGATAATCGTTAAAACTATTAATATTTGTTGAAAACATTGATATTACTTTTAAAAATATTTATTCAACAAATTACGTAATATTTCATATGTATGTCGTAAACTGACTGCTTGGAAATGTAAACAATAATGAAAAACGCATTTCATACTACTTAAAGGCTTTAATATGCTTTAAAAGTATATCTAAAGCAGAATCAGATGTTAGCCGTATTTTTTTTAATGAATCGTCAAAGAGTCATTCATTTGTTTCTTGTTTGGAACTTGTGTTTCTGAATGGCAACTGTTCATTTGTTTATATCGCTAATATGTTGTTGATAGCAGCTTATTTTTTATTTAGAACTTAAAACATTATAATTGTTTAGTTTTTGAAGGTTTTAGAGTAAATGAAGAAGAAAAGATGTGATGCCATGTAGATTAAATAAAGCAATTGTTCCATTTATAATACGGCATGAGAATGCTTAAGCCTAACATGGCTGCGATATGTTTTTTTCTCCCTTTCCGAGGATCGGCGCGTCCTGGAATTGTCACCAGAAATGTCACTGCTGAATTATATAAATAGATGGGTACTGCTAATCAAAGCGATATAGGTAAGCGTCTTATCTTAAATGGGAGAGGTAACCGCAAGATTAAAGGCGAGGTCACATCAATCAAGGTCGCACGCCACGTAGCGGACGGAGTGAACAACAGAAAGATGCCTAACTGTTTTCTTCTTTATGGATAATCTATTAATTGCACATCTATGAAATAACTGCGCAAGCGCCAACATCGTGTTTTCATTTGTTTGTAGCATTTATATTCTGACAGTAATAGAATGTTCTATTAATTTTCATTCGTATTTTTTGACTTATTTATTATAGTTAATTATTTAAATAAAAACAGTTCTTTTTTAGAACTAATATTATTTGTTAAAATGGCAAAATGTTGGCAATCGAATAACTCTAGTTTTCGAAATTGTAAGAAAATTCTTTTTCTTATAGAATTCATACGTCCTTTTCCAAAGAGCAAAACAAGTTAGTTACGTATGTTAATTTTAATTTATTAATATATATATATATATATATATATATATATTATTTGATATATATTATAAAATGTTGTTGATTTAAATACGCTCGATTTTAATTATTTTCTTTTAATGAAATGAAAAATGACACATAAAAATTAGTAAGTAGTTAATGTGTAAAGATTGAATTTTGTAGTCTTATTTTTTACTGAATTCTTGATGTGCTAAAGTTATAAAAAATAATATACACGGTTCTATTCCAGATGAAAATAGAATGTTTATCAAGGTTTAGAATATGTATAGAATTTAATAATAAATAAAATATTCAATTTTAAGTCCTTTTCTTCGTTTATCAAGCGCAGACGATACATCGAAAACTTATTCCAATATTCTTTTGATCGTATTGTATTCATGTTATTTAAATTACAAATAGTTCATTTATTTAATTTAAAATTCATTTTATTTTATATTCAGAATCACTTTAATTTAAAATGCATGCATTAAATGTTGTACTATTAAACGAGCAAGTATTGTTAATTTAGTATTTGTTTAAATATTTTGCAAGTCCAGACAATAACTGAAAAAAATTTTCCTAAAATCGCCAGATTAGATTTTTTTTTCTTTCTTGAAGCCATTTAGAGAATCCCTGTTAAAAATTCTATTACGAATTTCAGATTGTTATTTACTCACAAAAGATGAATCTTGTTTGCCAGATATATTGCAAATATTTTTGTTACAGCTTGTTTTGATAAAAATATGTGTATTTTAAAAAAAGTCGCAATGTCATTTTAGTTTAAGGGCTAAAGGCAGTAATGCTTTCGTAGCATTAGAGCTTTTCTCCCGAAATTAAAATGATATTGCGATTATTTTTTTTTTAAATGTGCATATTTTTATCAAAACAAACTGTAATAAAAATATTTTGCAATAAAATTGGGAAACAAGGTTCATCTTCTATAAGTGAGTAAAGATTCAGAAAATATGCGCAAGAGATGCGCAGATAGTAGATATTCTGCATATATGACGCCATACTGAAAACCCGCGTATTTACATTATTCACTCCGTTCACCAGATGGCGCAGCTGCGTCAATATACTCCAGATTCCAGTACTGACATTGTACGCTTACTTATATCGCTTTGCTGCTAATCATTTCATCTGTGCTAGATGCAGACGATATTTATTTGGGTTGTATCGTACTCGTGTGATGTTCTACATGAAAATTTGCTAAAACAAGGGCTCAAATCCATGGAGGAATGATATAGATGGAGGTGCAGTAAGATGGTTGGGGGTGACGCCAAAAAAGGAACCCTAAAATCCGCTACAGAAAGCCCAAACAAAACCACGTGCTTTGACACGCCTATCAGTTTAAACCTGTATTTCTTTGCTTTCATTTTTTACAGTCGGAAATTTTTATTCAAGATATGATTAAAATTTCGATAAAAGATGACTTATGCGCTGTTATAGGATCTAGTACTAGATCAGAATGTATCAAAGATACTAATATATCACTTCACAGAATTATTTGATTATTTTATCATATGTATTTTAAATATAAATATCAGAAGCGTCTATTAAGATTTTACTTGAAAGGGTAACATTCTTTCGTTATTGTCCTAAAACCGTTTGCACTTGAAAATCTAGATTTTCGATTGATAGTTGTAATTTAAGTTTTCATACATAATTTTAAAAGAATGCTTTCATCATTATATTTTATCTGTTTACATGCAATTATTAATGCTGTTAAAAACAAATAAAGACGTTTGACTAAATTAGTAGCGATTGATACAGTCAAAAATGGGGGCCTATTTGAAGCGCAATCACAAAATAAAAGTTTCATTCCACAAAGAAACTCCATTAATCTGTTTGAATTACTTGAGTTTTGAAACATTATTATTTGCAAAAAAATAAGTTTCCTGACAGGAAAATTTCAGCTGTAAGAATGAAATTATTATCAATAAATGCTTGGCTCGCATTTGAGTAACTGGACTTGACCTTTCGATACAAAGTTTTATTTTTCACAAAATTGTTATCTCAAGGATAGCTTTTTCTTTTCAGAAAATTGATACCAAAAGAAAAACAAAACTTCCATCTATACCATTCCCAAAACTTTCTTCTATCTGATACATGTTAATACTTCAAAATTCGCTATCACACTGCCAAAATTAAATGGCAATCTATACCCATGAAGATTCTAAAGATATGAAATTCCGTGCATTAGTTCTTGAGATATGGCTATCGCTGAAATCGTGTAAAACCAGCAAACTGCAGCCTAGCAGCACCACCTATTTGGTGCTTTACACCAAAACCTATCATGCACCAAAACCACCAAACAACAACATATGTCAACGTCAAACTGAATCTGAAATTTGGGGAGAATCCGTGCATTAGTTTTTGAGATAGAGCTATTGCGAAAATCATGAAAATTCTAGCGTAGCAGCGCCACCTATTGGGCGATTAACACCAAAATCTATCAGCAACAACTTGTGTTAACATCTAACTAACTCTGAAGTTAGATGAAAATTCGTGCATTAGTTCTTGATAGAGTTATTGCGGAAATCGTGAAAAATGCAGCACAGCAACGCCACCTGATGGGCGATTTACACCAACATGCAATCAGCACCAAGTCATATCAAGGACTAACTGAATCTGAAGTTTGATGAAAATCCGTGCATCAGTTCTTGAAATAGAGCTATGAGGAAATCGTGTAAAACCTACAAAATGCAGCATGGCAGCGCCAACTGTTGGGCGATTTACACCAAAACGTAATAAGCACCAACTCATATTAAGGACCAACTGAACCTGAAGTTTGATGAAAATCCGTGTATTAGTTATTGAAATACAGCTATTGCTGAAATCGCGAAAAATGCAGAATAGCAGCGCCACCTGTTGGGCGATTTACACCAAAAACTAATCAGCACAAATTTATATTAGGGACTACATGAATATAAATTTTTATTAAATTCCGTGCATTAGTTCTTGTGATAGAGCGCTCACAAAATTTGTGTCCCATACTGACAAGTACTTTAGATACAGTACTGTATCCGAATCTTTTGTGTGTCCTTGTAAATGAACGATAAGTACTATGCACATCATATTTCACAGCAAGTACATTGTAGTAAATCTTAGTAATTTGTCTATTCCATTATATTTCAGTAACATAATATCGCTGTAAACAGTCCCCCCATATCGTTATGTCACGGAATTCTTTTGTGTGGCCCTGTAAATGAATAATAAATGCTTGTCAAACCCCATATTCTACAAAATTCATGTTTTACTGCACTTTATAAATGAATATCAATTTAACAGAATACTTTTTACCGCCCATGCAAATGAACTATAAGTGCAACACATTTTTTTTTTCAGTAGCGATCACGCTATAGTAAACGTCAATAACATATAAAAAATACAGGGTGATCCCAGTATATTTACAAGAGTTAAAGCTCCGCATATAAATCGAAGACAAACATTTTTCATCTATGTTGGAAAGTGTTAAAGAAAGAAAACTTTCAATAATACAATTTTTAGTTCTTATCAAATGTTTTCAATATTTTATTTAATCTTATTTTGACATTTATTTATTGCTAATTTTCCAATTCCAATTATTTTAAAAGCAAACATTTATTTTAATAAATAACAACACAACAAATATCCCTTTAAAAAATGTACCATTTTTTCTTAAAATATACTTCAGCTGTAATTCACCTCTTTCAATTCGTCTTATTAATACAAAATCCCTCCCACGTGCTTGTGTTGTTTGGGCTTTCTTGGACGTTGCAAACCTTTTTAACGGCATACTACAACTCCATCTATCTCTTTCCTCCATGGCTCAAACCCTTTCGTATAAATTCGATTGAACTATAGGCTTCTTACCAAACATTTTTAAGATAATTCTTGAAACTAACACTGAAATTAAAAAAAAACATTATTGTTTTTATGAAAAAGAGTATTTGAAACCATTTTATATCTGCTAATGAAAGCGTGTTAATGAATATCTTGTTTGTACAGCCAGAGGAAAAAAAAAACTTAATAGTGACCACGGTAACATGTTGTATGAAATTTTTGTATATTTCTGAAGAAGTTGAGGTTTAAGGCTCTTCGTGGTTTTCTAATATCCTTAAATATATTAAAATTATTAAAGATATTAAAGAATTTACCTTGGGTTTAATATAGCTTTTACGAAAATATCATTTATAATCGAGAATTTTATTGCTTTAAATTCCAAATTTTTTTCCAAGCGGATTGTTTTTTTTAATTGTTTTCACAGATATTAGTTGGCAACATCACTTTGTAAATATATTTTTGTTCTTTTGAAAATACCCTGATAAAAACGAACATATTTTAGCTTTAGCATCTGAAAGTGAAAACCTTTTTTAAAAAAAAGGAATAACTTTGAAAAAAATCCATCTGAAAAAGGAAGCGCATCTTTTATGGATAAACAGCCAAGTTATCTTCAAAGTAATGAAACATCGAGTGAACCTGAGGAAGCGGTGGAAGCAAGGTATTTAGTTTTGTTTCATTATTTCTTATCAGTTAAGTTAAAAGTTTTTGATTGCAGTATTATAACATTAACGCAATTTTAATGGTGCGATCGCAGTTTACTCTCCTTCTTGGCGCAATTTTCAAAAATCACCAAATTGGCGCATTTTCGCGTACTAACTCCCGGAGCGCTGCAACATCCGGGAGAGAGTACGCAAAATTATTATTTGTTTTCTCTTCTCGTATCTCGTATGTTTTGAAACAAGTACCTATCTAGACAAATGCTTAAAATGTTGTTACCCATTTATAATTTTTATTATATATTTACCCATATTTCCACCCATTACCAATATATTTACCCATTACCCATTAGATAAAATTACCCATTATTTCTTATCAGTTAAGTTAAAAGTTTTTGATTGCAGTATTATAACATTAACGCAATTTTAATTCTGAAAAGTTTTATTATGTAACATCAAGATCCACGATACAGCTTATAGAATGAATATTTTAAAAAGCGAAAGTCATTTGGAAATTCTTCCTCAAATCCTGTTTAAAGGACGTAAACAGACATAGTCTAGCACCTGCACTTGATATTGTAGTATTTAAAAGCAAAACTGAGCAAACTGCGTATTCTGCTCTACTGTCAGAGAATTGACAGGACCATAGCTAGACCAAGATTCCACACCAGGCAAATTTGTTTCTACCTGGGAAAATAATTTTTCATCTTTATTTTCTAATGTTTTACACGTCTTTGAAACTTTGGCAGGGCTTAATTTGCGCCGGAGCTCAGCTCCGGTACTTCTCTGTTTTTAGTAAATATTTAAATATTGGTCGGAAATCGCCGGAGCTCATAAATACAGGGCTCCGGAGCCCAATGCAATAGCTTTTTTTTTTTTTTTTTTTTTTTTTTTTTTTTTTTTTTTTGTGTGTGTGTGTGTGTATCATGAACGCTGCCCATTTTAAGGCTCTGTTCTGCACATTTACGAAGTCACTTTCATTTGGAAGTAGATACGTATATGTATTGTTATTCAGATACAAAGCAATCGAACAGTGTTTCCTCTTTTTCTATAAAAGCATTAACTCGGTGTCAAATTTTTAATTTAATCTGATTTTCAGAGACACTCACCACAAAAGATTGTTAAGCGGAAGGAATCGATTATAGTTTAAGATATGCACCTTTTTATAGGAAATTGATGAACGTTGTTCCTTTCTTCAGCATATAAATATTAATTTCTATAAATTTAATTTATTTTTTCATAAAAATGTATAGTTGTGAACTATTCCTTTTTTTGTATTGACACTATTTCCGAGTCATAATCCTTACAATATTTAATCCCAGAATTCTGGCAAAGATTTCTATTCGGAAGGAGTGATAACTAAAAAGTGGAATAGCTTACAGCTAAGTATATGCTGATAGTTATATGTACATTTTTCGTTTTCCTTAAAAAAGAAAAAAAAATGCAATTTTACAAATTACAACGACCACTTGGAAAATGATTTTTTCAAAGACTAAAATTTAAGAGATAAAAAATCGTACTGAGTTGATTATACATTACGTACGTCATGGATTACATTTTTCGGTACTGTACATTTTTAAACTTCTACGGAGATGGTCATACATTACGTACGCCATGGATTAAAAATTAATATTCCTGGACCAATTTTAAATGAAATTTCATTCTTAAACTTCTAAACATCACACAATATTACTTTTTACACCGTCGTATAGAGAAAAAAATGTACTTTTAAATGCAATTTGTTTGAAAGCTGTATCTCAATTTGTTTCTGAGTTATAAATTTTTTTTTTTTGTAGTTTCTATTACTTTTTTGTCATAGTGGCAACAGAAGTATCCATCTCTGTTGAAAGTAAAGGGAAAATACAGATTACTGTATAGACCAATCAGAAAACGAATAAAATGCGGGATTCAACTAATAAAACGCTTGAGATATGTTTTTGATTTCCTACCTTGACCGAGGACAATAACCATTTTTCCAAATGGTTAAAAAAAAAAAAAGGTTTAAATTTTGCAAATAATGTATGAAATGTAATATGCAGACTGGAGTGACCGGGGAGGGGGGGACGCTACAGTTGTTAATACTGCAGAATGCAGAATATTAGGGCTCCGGTACTTTTTTTGTTAGAAATTAAGCCCTGAACTTTGGTACATTTTGTATGCTTTTTTTCAGAATTTCTTCTTTTTCAAGGCAGGAATTAAATTTTAAGATCTTTTTTGAATTTACAATAAAATTTGGTACTTTTTTTATGAGCCGGTGCAAATCTAGCCAATGCAATTTTTTTTCTCGCCAGTAACAGCTTTATTTTTTGTGTTTGTAAATTAGAAACAAGACACTAATTTGTTGAAATAAAATATCTTGGTTTAAGGTATAATTTCGGTACTTGTTAGTTACCCCGTCGACCAAATTACTGCCGCCAAATTGTAAGATTAAATGCCAATAATGGTTGATCGTAAATGTCACATTCACTTGACAACACGTGTTTCCGTCTTCAAGTAATTTTTATTTCGACGTTTTATTTGTATTTTTATTAATGTTATACTAACTTATTTGTTCTTTCGTTATTTAAAATAAAAATTATGTCAATTTGTATAATTTGGCGGGTGGTTTGGCGATTTATACAATTTGGCGAAATTGGTCGACGGGATAACTAACAAGTACCATCATTTCTTATTATTTTCTTCCTCTTACATGAATCTAATCTATATATTTTAAATTAAGTTATGTATTTTAAAGAATATGAGTGAAATGTTTGTATTTTAATAAACGAATTTGATAGAATGATGGCGATGGGAATAATACTTGGCGGTTTATCACCTGCGCTCGGTCAACATAAAAGTACCTAAAAATGGGTATTTTTCCCGATAGGGGTCATGTCGAGATAGAGAAAATGGCCTTGGCGAATTTCGCAAAATATTTTCTGGCAACCTATTCACTATCTATTGAATACACAAGCAATCTTTTCAATATTTATGCGATTTATTCAATATAAATAAGTCATTTATCTATTTTTATATATAAAAAGTAAATTGTATGTATATATATATATATATATATATAATAATGTATATAAATGAAATGCTTATATAAATAAAAATACGGTACTACTTAGTTATCCCGTCGACCTAAAATCTAAGTCAAACTATAAGATTAAATGCCAATAATGGTTGATCGTAAATATCACATTCACTTGACTTTATGCAAGTTACACGTGTTTACGTCATGAAATGATTTTTATTTCGACATTTTATTTGTATTTTTGAAGTGAAAACTTCTTTAGGCGCGTTGAGCTTTTTTTGAGATGGAGAAAAATCACTGATTTCGAGACACTGTAACGTAACCGACATGCTAGCATTTTGGCATTCATTATTGAAGGCACTTTCCCATCGTCATCTATATCTATATCTATACTTCATCTATACTCCTATTATAAAAAGGAAAAAAATGTTTATTTGTCGGAGATAAGCTCTGGAACTACCGAACCGATTCAAAAAGTAATGGTATCAAAATGATGGTGTTAGTCCAACTTAGAACATAGGCTATATCTTATGTCGGTGCCACTACCCCAAAGGGGGGGTGTAGGAGCAAAAAACGTTCTAAAAATGCGATTTTAGCGTTACTGAAGGGCTTAGAAATATGAAATTTTGAATATTAGTTACTTATAAGATATAAATGATGTCTAAGAACAGTTCTTAAACAATTCGAAATTTAAAAGGATTAAAAATGCACAAAAAGTGTTCTAAAAAACGTTCTAAATGGTAGTTTCTACACAATCTCAGGAAATACCAAACCGATTTTGGTGTCAAAATGACGGTGACAACGCTTGCTCCAAGATAGGCTATGTTTTATGTCGGTGCCACTACCCCAAGGGGGGTGTAGGAGCAAAAAACGTTCTAAAAATGCGATTTTAGCGTTACTGAAGGGCCTAGAAATATGAAATTTTGAATATTAGTCTATCTATCTATACTCCTATTATAAAGAGGAAAAAATTGTTTATTTGTCGGAGATAAGCTCTGGAACTACCGAACCGATTCCAAAAGTAATGGTATCAAAATGATGGTGTGAGTCCAACTTAGAACATAGGCTATATCTTATGTCGGTACCACTACCCCAAAGGGGGTGTAGGAGCAAAAAACGCTCTAAAAATGCGATTTTAGCGTTACTGAAGGGCTTAGAAATATGAAATTTTGAATATTAGTTACTTATAAGATATAAAAGATGTCTAAGAACAGTTCTTAAACAATTCGAAATTTAAAAGGGTTGAAAATGCACAAAAAGTGTTCTAAAAAACGTTCTAAATGGTAGTTTCTACACAATCTCAGGAAATACCAAACCGATTTAAAAAGTATTGGTGTCAAAATGACGGTGACAACGCTTGCTCCAAGATAGGCTATGTTTTATGTCGGTGCCACTACCCCAAAGGGGGTGTAGGAGCAAAAAACGTTCTAAAAATGCGATTTTAGGGTTACTGAAGGGCCTAGAAATATGAAATTTTGAATATTAGTTACTTATAAGATTACATGATGTCAAATAACAGTTCTTAAACAATTCGAAATTTAAAAGGGGTGAAAATGCACAAAAAGCGTTCTAAAAAACGATCTAAATGGTAGTTTCTACACAAACTCAGGAAATATAAACCGATTTAAAAAATATTGATGTCAAAATGATGGTGACAACGCTTGCTCTAAGATAGGCTATGTTTTATGTCGGTGTCACTACCCCAAAGAGGGTGCAGGAGCAAAAAACGTTCTTAAAATGCGATTTATGTGTTACTGAAGGGCCTAGAAATATGACATTTGAAATATTAGCTACTTATTAGATATAAAGGATTTCTAAGAACAGTTCTTAAGCAATTCGAAATTTGAAACGGGTGAAAATGCGCGAAAACCGTTCTAAAAAACGTTCTAATGGTGGTTTCTACACAATCGCAGGAAATATTAAACCGATCTAAAAAATAATGGCGTCAAAATGATGGTGAAAACCCTTGCTCTAACATAGGCGATGTTTATGTCGGTGGCACTACCCCAAAGTGGGTGAAGGAGCAAAGAACGTTCTAAATTGCGGCTTTTGCGTTACGGAAGGGCCTAGAATCGAGAAATTTGGAATGGTAGTTAGTTATAAGATATCAATGATCTCTAAGGACATTTCCTAAAAAAATCTAAATTTAAAAGGGGGTCAAAATGCGCAGAAAGCGCTATAAAAAACTTTCTAAATTGCGATTTCTATGCAATCTCAGGAAGTACTGAACCGATTTCAAATATAATGGTGTAAAAATGATGGTGACAGATCTTGCTCCAAGATAGGCTATATTTTATATCTGTTTCCACTACCCCAGAGGAGATGCAAGAGCGAAATGCGCGAAAAGCGTTCTAAAAACGTTCTAGATGCCGATTTGTCGGCAATATCTCAGGAAGAATGAATCTGATTTCAAACGTAATGGTAGGAAATTGATGCTGACAGCCTCTGCTCTAATATAGACGCTATTTTATGTCGGTATCACTATCACCAAGACGTTGCAGGAGCAAAAAAGCGTTCTAAATTTCGATTTTTGTGATCGGTAGGGGCTAGCAACTTAAAATTAGGCAAGGTACACATTTATTGCATATAAATGATCTTTAAGAACTGTTTCGAAAAAATTGGAAATTTAAAAAGCGGTGAAAATGCGCGAAAAGCGTCCTAAAAACGTCCTAAAAACGTTCTAAATTGCGATTTCTACTAAATCTAAGGAAATACCAAAGCTATTTCAAAAGTACTGGTTGCAAATCAAAGCTGACAGTCCCTGCTATAACATAGGTTATATTTTATGTTGCTGTCACTACCATCTGAGGGTTGCAAAAGCAAAACATGTTCTAATTTGCATTTTTTGCACAACTGAGGGGTCTAACACTTTGAAGTATGGCATGGGATTTACTTACAATATGCAACTGCTTTCTAAGAACAGTCGAAAGAAAATTCCAAATTTAAAAATAATGAAGTGAGTGAAAAGCGTTATAAATTACAATTTTTAAGCAAACTTATAAATTACCAAACCGATTAAAAAAATAATGATGACAAATTTTGGTGATAGAACCTGCTCAAACATAAGCTATGTTTTATGTCTGTGCCACTACCACCAGAAGGTTGCAGTAGCTAAAAGCTTTCTAAATTGCGATTTCTGTAATACTGAAAAGGCTAGAAACTTTAAATATGGCATGATAGTTACTTATAAAATATAAATGCCCTCGAAGGACTGTCGAAAATAAATTCGAATTAAAAAGGGGTGAAGTGAAGGGGAGGTGCGAAAAGCATTCTAAAAAAGTCCTAAATTACGATTTCTACGCAATTTCAGGGAATATAAACCGATTATAAAAGTAATAGTTGCGAATCAATGGTAACAGTCTCTGATCTGACACAGGCTATATTTTATGCCGATGATTCTACCACCTGGGGTTCACAGGAACAACAAACGTTCTAAAAAAGGCCTTTAAAAGCTTTCTAAATTACGTTTCTGTGTAATATTAGGAAAAAACAAACCGATTTCAAAATTACTGTTGGCAAATTAATGGTGACAGTTCCTATTTCAACATATTCCTTTATGTTGAGAGAGGTAGTAGGACTTGGAATTTGACATGATAGTTAATTTTAAGATGTAAGGAAATGGTTTCTAAAAAATACAAAACTTCAAATGAATACTGAAATGAGCGTATTAATTGAGCATTAAAGTTTCAAAATATTTTCTAAATTATCATTTATTTAGTTTTATTTCGTTTTATTTATTTAAGTCTCATTTATGCCTAATGCAGTGCAATAATGATGTTTAATCAAACTGTGTTTTAAATAGTAATTTTTGAATTATTCCTAAAAGTAATAAGTACCTTTTAATAATAAAAATCTTTTAATAAAATAAAACATTACCTTTTAATAAAATAACAATTTAGTTAGTACCTTTTAATAAAAATTAGACATATAAATATCACTTGGCATATTTCAAATATTGCGCGAGCAAAGCCGCGGTGTTTGCTAGTCATCTATCTATACTCCTATTATAAAGAGGAAAAAAATGTTTATTTGTCGGAGGTAAGCTCTGGAACTACCGAACCGATTCCAAAAGTAATGGTTTCAAAATGATGGTGTTGGTCCAACTTAGAACATAGGCTATATTTTATGTCGATGCCACTATCCCAAAGGGGGTGTAGGAGCAAAAAACGTTCTAAAAATGCGATTTTAGCGTTACTGAAAGGCCTAAAAATATGAAATTTTGAATATTAGTTACTTATAAGATATACATGATGTCTAAGAACAGTTCTTAAACAATTCGAAATTTAAAAGGGGTGAAAATGCACAAAAAGTGTTCTAAAAAACGTTCTAAATGGTAGTTTCTACACAATCTCAGGAAATACCAAACCGATTTAAAAAGTATTGGTGTCAAAATGACGGTGACAACGCTTGCTCCAAGATAGGCTATGTTTTATGTCGGTGCCACTACCCCAAGGGGGGTGTAGGAGCAAAAAACGTTCTAAAAATGCGATTTTAGCGTTACTGAAGGGCCTAGAAATATGAAATTTTGAATATTAGTCTATCTATCTATATCTATACTCCTATTATAAAGAGGAAAAAATTGTTTATTTGTCGGAGATAAGCTCTGGAACTACCGAACCGATTCCAAAAGTAATGGTATCAAAATGATGGTGTTAGTCCAACTTAGAACATAGGCTATATCTTATGTCGGTACCACTACCCCAAAGGGGGTGTAGGAGCAAAAAACGCTCTAAAAATGCGATTTTAGCGTTACTGAAGGGCTTAGAAATATGAAATTTTGAATATTAGTTACTTATAAGATATAAAAGATGTCTAAGAACAGTTCTTAAACAATTCGAAATTTAAAAGGGTTGAAAATGCACAAAAAGTGTTCTAAAAAACGTTCTAAATGGTAGTTTCTACACAATCTCAGGAAATACCAAACCGATTTAAAAAGTATTGGTGTCAAAATGACGGTGACAACGCTTGCTCCAAGATAGGCTATGTTTTATGTCGGTGCCACTACCCCAAAGGGGGTGTAGGAGCAAAAAACGTTCTAAAAATGCGATTTTAGGGTTACTGAAGGGCCTAGAAATATGAAATTTTGAATATTAGTTACTTATAAGATTACATGATGTCAAATAACAGTTCTTAAACAATTCGAAATTTAAAAGGGGTGAAAATGCACAAAAAGCGTTCTAAAAAACGATCTAAATGGTAGTTTCTACACAAACTCAGGAAATATAAACCGATTTAAAAAATATTGATGTCAAAATGATGGTGACAACGCTTGCTCTAAGATAGGCTATGTTTTATGTCGGTGTCACTACCCCAAAGAGGGTGCAGGAGCAAAAAACGTTCTTAAAATGCGATTTATGTGTTACTGAAGGGCCTAGAAATATGACATTTGAAATATTAGCTACTTATTAGATATAAAGGATTTCTAAGAACAGTTCTTAAGCAATTCGAAATTTGAAAGGGGTGAAAATGCGCGAAAACCGTTCTAAAAAACGTTCTAATGGTGGTTTCTACACAATCGCAGGAAATATTAAACCGATCTAAAAAATAATGGCGTCAAAATGATGGTGAAAACCCTTGCTCTAACATAGGCGATGTTTATGTCGGTGGCACTACCCCAAAGTGGGTGAAGGAGCAAAAAACGTTCTAAATTGCGGCTTTTGCGTTACGGAAGGGCCTAGAATCGAGAAATTTGGAATGGTAGTTAGTTATAAGATATCAATGATCTCTAAGGACATTTCCTAAAAAAATCTAAATTTAAAAGGGGGTCAAAATGCGCAGAAAGCGCTATAAAAAACTTTCTAAATTGCGATTTCTATGCAATCTCAGGAAGTACTGAACCGATTTCAAATATAATGGTGTAAAAATGATGGTGACAGATCTTGCTCCAAGATAGGCTATATTTTATATCTGTTTCCACTACCCCAGAGGAGATGCAAGAGCGAAATGCGCGAAAAGCGTTCTAAAAACGTTCTAGATGCCGATTTGTCGGCAATATCTCAGGAAGAATGAATCTGATTTCAAACGTAATGGTAGGAAATTGATGCTGACAGCCTCTGCTCTAATATAGACGCTATTTTATGTCGGTATCACTATCACCAAGACGTTGCAGGAGCAAAAAAGCGTTCTAAATTTCGATTTTTGTGATCGGTAGGGGCTAGCAACTTAAAATTAGGCAAGGTACACATTTATTGCATATAAATGATCTTTAAGAACTGTTTCGAAAAAATTGGAAATTTAAAAAGCGGTGAAAATGCGCGAAAAGCGTCCTAAAAACGTCCTAAAAACGTTCTAAATTGCGATTTCTACTAAATCTAAGGAAATACCAAAGCTATTTCAAAAGTACTGGTTGCAAATCAAAGGTGACAGTCCCTGCTATAACATAGGTTATATTTTATGTTGCTGTCACTACCATCTGAGGGTTGCAAAAGCAAAACATGTTCTAATTTGCATTTTTTGCACAACTGAGGGGTCTAACACTTTGAAGTATGGCATGGGATTTACTTACAATATGCAACTGCTTTCTAAGAACAGTCGAAAGAAAATTCCAAATTTAAAAATAATGAAGTGAGTGAAAAGCGTTATAAATTACAATTTTTAAGCAAACTTATAAATTACCAAACCGATTAAAAAAATAATGATGACAAATTTTGGTGATAGAACCTGCTCAAACATAAGCTATGTTTTATGTCTGTGCCACTACCACCAGAAGGTTGCAGTAGCTAAAAGCTTTCTAAATTGCGATTTCTGTAATACTGAAAAGGCTAGAAACTTTAAATATGGCATGATAGTTACTTATAAAATATAAATGCCCTCGAAGGACTGTCGAAAATAAAATCGAATTAAAAAGGGGTGAAGTGAAGGGGAGGTGCGAAAAGCATTCTAAAAAAGTCCTAAATTACGATTTCTACGCAATTTCAGGGAATATAAACCGATTATAAAAGTAATAGTTGCGAATCAATGGTAACAGTCTCTGATCTGACACAGGCTATATTTTATGCCGATGATTCTACCACCTGGGGTTCATAGTAACAACAAACGTTCTAAAAAAGGCCTTTAAAAGCTTTCTAAATTACGTTTCTGTGTAATATTAGGAAAAAACAAACCGATTTCAAAATTACTGTTGGCAAATTAATGGTGACAGTTCCTATTTCAACATATTCCTTTATGTTGAGAGAGGTAGTAGGACTTGGAATTTGACATGATAGTTAATTTTAAGATGTAAGGAAATGGTTTCTAAAAAATACAAAACTTCAAATGAATACTGAAATGAGCGTATTAATTGAGCATTAAAGTTTCAAAATATTTTCTAAATTATCATTTATTTAGTTTTATTTCGTTTTATTTATTTAAGTCTCATTTATGCCTAATGCAGTGCAATAATGATGTTTAATCAAACTGTGTTTTAAATAGTAATTTTTGAATTATTCCTAAAAGTAATAAGTACCTTTTAATAATAAAAATCTTTTAATAAAATAAAACATTACCTTTTAATAAAATAACAATTTAGTTAGTACCTTTTAATAAAAATTAGACATATAAATATCACTTGGCATATTTCAAATATTGCGCGAGCAAAGCCGCGGTGTTTGCTAGTCATCTATCTATACTCCTATTATAAAGAGGAAAAAAATGTTTATTTGTCGGAGGTAAGCTCTGGAACTACCGAACCGATTCCAAAAGTAATGGTTTCAAAATGATGGTGTTGGTCCAACTTAGAACATAGGCTATATTTTATGTCGATGCCACTATCCCAAAGGGGGTGTAGGAGCAAAAAACGTTCTAAAAATGCGATTTTAGCGTTACTGAAAGGCCTAAAAATATGAAATTTTGAATATTAGTTACTTATAAGATATACATGATGTCTAAGAACAGTTCTTAAACAATTCGAAATTTAAAAGGGGTGAAAATGCACAAAAAGCGTTCTAAAAAACGTTCTAAATGGCAGTTCTACACAATCTCGGGAAATACCAAACCGATTTAAAAAATATTGGTGTCAAAATGATGGTGACAACGCTTGCTCCAAGATAGGCTATGTTTTATGTTGGTGTCACTACCCCAAAGGTGGTGTAGGAGCAAAAAACGTTCTAAAAATGCAATTTTAGCGTTACTGAAGGGCCTAGAAATATGAAATTTTGAATATTAGCTACTAATAAGATATAAATGATGTCTAAGAACAGTTCTTAAACAATTCGAAATTTAAAAGGGGTGAAAATGCACAAAAAGCGTTCTAAAAAACGTTCTAAATGGTAGTTTCTACACAATCTCAGGAAATACCAAACCGATTTAAAAAATATTGGTGTCAAAATGATGGTGACAACGCTTGCTCCAAGATAGGCTACGTTTTATGTCGGTGCCACTACCCCAAAGGGGGTGCAGGAGCAAAAAACGTTCTAAAAATGCGATTTTAGCGTTTCTGAAGGGCCTAGAAATATGAAATTTGGAATATTAGTTATAAGATATAAATGATGTCTAAGAACAGTTCTTAAAAAATTCGAAATTTAAAAGGGGTGAAAATGCACAAAAAGCGTTCTAAATAACGTTCTAAATAGTAGTTTCTACACAATCTCAGAAAATACCAAACCAATTTAAAAAATATTGGCGTGAAAATGATGGTGACAACGCTTGCTCCAAGATAGGCTATGTTTTATGTCGGTGCCACTACCCGAAAGGGAGTGCAGAAGAAAAAACGTTCTAAAAATGCGATTTTTGCTTTACCGAAGGGCCTAGAAATTTGAAATATTAGCTACTTATTAGATATAAAGGAAATCTAAGAACAGTTCTTAAACAATTCGAAATTTAAAAGGGGTGAAAACGCGCGAAAAGCGTTCTAAAAAACGTTCTAATGGTGGTTTCTATACAATCTCAGGAAATACCAAACCGGTCTAAAAAATAATGGCGTCAAAAAGATGGTGACAACCCTCGCTCCAACACAGGCGATGTTTTATGTCGGTGCCACTACCCCAAAGGGGGTGCAGGAGAAAAACGTTCTAAATTGCGGCTTTTGTGTTACGGAAGGGCCTAGAATCGGGAAATTTGGAATGGTAGTTAGTTATAAGATATCAATGATCTCTAAGGACATTTCCAAAAAAAAAATCGAAATTTAAAAAGGGGTTAAAATGCGCAAAAAGCGTTGTAAAAAACGTTCTAAATTGCGATTTCTATGCAATCTTAGGAAGTACTGAACCGATTTCAGATATGATGGTGACAGATCTTGCTCCAAGATGGGCTATATTTTATATCTGCTTCCACTACCCCTCAGGAAATGCAGGAGCAAAATGCGCAAAAAGCGTTCTAAAAACGTTCTAAATGCCGATTTGTCGGCAATATCTCAGGAAGAATGAACCTGATTTCAAACGTAATGGTAGGAAATTGATCTGATAGCCTCTGCTCTAACATAGACGCTATTTTATGCCGGTATTACAATCACCAAGACGTTGCAGGAGCAAAAAAGCGTTCTAAATTTCGATTTTTGTGATCGTAAGGGCTAGCAACTTAAAATTAGGCAAGGTACATATTTATTAGATATAAATGATCTTTAAGAACAGTTTCGAAAAAATTAGAAATTTAAAAAGGGGTGAAAATGCGCGAAAATCGTCCTAAAAACTTTCTAAATTGCGATTTCTACTCAATCTAAGGAAATACCAAAGCTATTTCCAAAGTAATGGTTGCAAATCAATGGTGACAGTCCCTGCTATAACATAGGTTATATTTTATGTTGCTGTCACTACCATCTGAGGGTCGCAGAAGCAAAACATGTTCTAATTTGCGTTTTTTGCACAACTGAAGGGTCTAACACTTTGAAGTATGGAATGGTATTTACTTACAAGATGCAACTGCTTTCTAAGAACAGTCGAAAGAAAATTCCAAACTTAAAAAGATGAACTGAGTGAAAAGCGTTATAAATTACAATTTTTAAGCAAACTTATAAATTACCAAACCGATTAAAAAAATAATGATGACAAATTGTTGGTGATAGAACCTGCTCAAACATAAGCTATATTTTATGTCTGTTCTACTACCACCACAGGGTTGCAGGAGCTAAAAACTTTCTAAATTGCGATTTCTGTAATACGGAAAAGGCTAGAAACTTTAAATATGGAATGGTAGTTACTTCTAAAATATAAATGCCCTCGAAGGAACGTCGAAAATAAATTCGAATTAAAAATGGGTGAAGCGAAGCGGAGGTGCGAAAAGCATTCGAAAAAAGTTCTAAATTACGATTCTATGCAATTTCAGGGAATATAAACCGATTATAAAAGTAATAGTTGCGAATCAATGGTAACAGTCTCTGATCCTACACAGGCTATATTTTATGCCGGCGATTCTACCACCTGGAATAACAAACGTTCTAAAAAAGGTCTTTAAAAGCTTTTTAAATTACGTTTCTGTGGAATATTAGGAAATAACAAACCGATTTCAAAATTAATGGCAAATTAATCGTGACAGTTCCTATTTCAACATAGCCCTTTATGTTGAGAGAGGTGGTAGGACTTGGAATTTGACATGATGGTTAATTTTAAGATGTAAGAAGATGATTTCTAAAAAATTCAAAACTTCAAATGAATACTGAAATGAGCGTATTAATTGAGCATAAAAGTTTCAAAATATTTTCTAAATTATCATTTGTTTAGTTTTATTTCGTTTTATTAATTTAAGTCTCATTTCTGCCTAATGCAGTGTAATAATGATGTTTAATCAAACTGTGTTTTAAATAGTATTTTTGAATTATTCCTAAAAGTAATATGTACCTTTTAATAAAAATAAAAAAACCTTTTAATAAAATAAAATATTACCTTTTAATAAAATAAAAATTTAGTTAGTACCTTTTAATAAAAATTACACTTATAAATATCACTTGGCATATTTCAAATATTACGCGAGCAAAGCCGCGGGGTTTGCTAGTCATGTTATAAAGAGGAAAAAATTGTTTATTTGTAGGAGGTAAGCTCAGGAACTACCGAACCGATTCCAAAAGTAATGGTGTCAAAATGATGGTGTTCGCCCAACTTAGAACATAGGCTATATCTTATGTCGGTGCCACTACCCCAAAGGGGGTGCAGGAGCAAAAAACGTTCTAAAAATGCGATTTTTGCGTTACTGAAGGGCCTAGAAATATGAAATTTGGAATATTACTTACAAGATATAAATGATGTCTAAGAACAGTTCTTAAACAATTCGAAATTTAAAAGGGGTGAGACTGCACAAAAAGTGTTCTAAAAAACGTTCTAAATGGTAGTTTCTACACAATCTCAGGAAATACCAAACCGATTTAAAAAGTATTGGTGTCAAAATGACGGTGACAACGCTTGCTCCAAGATAGGCTATGTTTTATGTCGGTGCCACTACCCCAAAGGGGGTGTAGGAGCAAAAAACGTTCTAAAAATGCGATTTTAGGGTTACTGAAGGGCCTAGAAATATGAAATTTTGAATATTAGTTACTTATAAGATTACATGATGTCAAATAACAGTTCTTAAACAATTCGAAATTTAAAAGGGGTGAAAATGCACAAAAAGCGTTCTAAAAAACGATCTAAATGGTAGTATCTACACAAACTCAGGAAATATAAACCGATTTAAAAAATATTGATGTCAAAATGATGGTGACAACGCTTGCTCTAAGATAGGCTATGTTTTATGTCGGTGTCACTACCCCAAAGAGGGTGCAGGAGCAAAAAACGTTCTAAAAATGCGATTTTTGCGTTACTGAAGAGCCTAGAAATATGAAATTTGGAATATTAGTTACTTAAATGATATAAATGATGTCAAATAACAGTTCTTAAACAATTCGAAATTTAAAAGGGTGAAAATGCACAAAAAGCGTTCTAAAAAACGATCTAAATGGTAGTTTCTACACAATCTCAGGAAATTCCGAACCGATTTAAAAAATTTTGGTGTCAAAATGATGGTGATAACGCTTGCTCTAAGATGGGCTATGTTTTATGTCGGTGCCACTAACCCAAAGGGGGTGCAGAAGCAAAAAACGTTCTAAAAATGCGATTTATGTGTTACTGAAGGGCCTAGAAATATCAAATTTGAAATATTAGCTACTTATTAGAGACAAAGGATTTCTAAGAAAAGTTCTTAAAGAATTCGAAATTTAATAGGGATGAAAATGCAGAATAAGCGTTCTAAAAAATGTTCTAAATGGTGGTTTCTACACAATCGTAGGAAATACCAAACCGATTTAAAAAATAATGGTGTCAAAATGACGGTGACAACCCTTGCTCCGACATAGGCTATGTTTTATGTCGGTGCCACTACCCCAAAGGGGGTGCAGGAGCAAAAAACGCTCTAAAAATGCGACTTTTGCGTTATTGAAGGGCCTAGAAATATGAAATTTGAAATATTAGCTACATATTAGATATAAATGATGTCTAAGAACAGTTCTTAAACAATTCGAAATTTAAAAGGGGTGAGACTGCACAAAAAGTGTTCTAAAAAATGTTCTAAATGGTAGTTTCTCCATAATCTCAGGAAATACCGAACCGATTCCAAAAGTAATGGTATCAAAATGATGGTGTTAGACCAACTTAGAACATAGGCTATATCTTATGTCGGTGCCACTACCCCAAAGGCGGTGCAGGAGCAGAAAACCTTCTAAAAATGCGATTTTTGCGTTACTGAAGGGCCTAGAAATATGAAATTTGGAATATTAGTTACTTACAAGATATAAACGATGTCTAAGAACAGTTCTTAAACAATTCGAAATTTAAAAGGGGTGAGACTGCACAAAAAGTGTTCTAAAAAACGTTCTAAATGGTAGTTTCTACATAATCTCAGGAAATACCGAACCGATTCCAAAAGTAATGGTATAAAAATGATGGTGTTAGTCCAACTTAGAACATAGGCTATATCTTATGTCGGTGCCAGTACCCCAAAGGCGGTGCAGGAGCAAAAAACGTTCTAAAAATGCGATTTTTGCGTTACTAAATGGCCTAGAAATATGAAATTTGGAATATTAGTTACTTAAAAGATATAAATGATGTCTAAGAACAGTTCTTAAACAATTCGAAATTTAAAAGCGGTGAGACTGCACAAAAAGTGTTCTAAAAAACGTTCTAAATGGTAGTTTCTACATAATCTCAGGAAATACCGAACCGATTCCAAAAGTAATGGTATCAAAATGATGGTGTTAGTCCAATTTAGAACATAGGCTATATTTTATGTCGGTGCGTCTACCCCAAAGGGGGCAGCAGGAGCAAAAAATGTTCTAAAAATGCAATTTTTGCGTTACTGAAGGACCTAGAAATATGAAATTTGGAATATTAGTTACTTATAAGATATAAATGATGTCTAAGAACATTTCTTAAACAATTCGAAATTTAAAAGGGGTGAAAATGCACAAAAAGCGTTCTAAAAAACGTTCTAAATGGTAGTTTCTACATAATCTCAGGAAATACCAAACCGATTTAAAAAATATTGGTGTCAAAATGATAGTGACAACGTTTGCTCCAAGATAGGCTATGTTTTATGTCGGTGCCACTACCCCAAAGGGGGTGTAGGAGCAAAAAACGTTCTAAAAATGCGATTTATGTGTTACTGAAGGGCCTAGAAATATGAAATTTGAAGTATCAGCTACTTATTAGATATAAAGGATTTCTAAGAACAGTTCTTAAACAATTCGAAATTTAAAACGGGTGAAAATGCGCAAAAAGCGTTGTAAAAAACGTTCTAAATTGCAATTTCTATTCAATCTCAGGAAATACTGAACCGATTTCAAATATAATGGTGTTAAAATGATGGTGACAGATCTTGCTCTAAGATAGGCTATATTTTATATCTGTTTCCACTACCCCAGAGGAGATGCAGGAGCAAAATGAGCGAAAAGCGTTCTAAAAACGTTCTAAATACCGATTTGTCACCAGTATCTGTGAAAAATCAAACTGATTTCAAATGTAATGGTACGAAATTGATGCTGACAGCCTCTGCTCTAACATAGATGCTATTTCAAGTCGGTATCACTATCACCTAGACATTGCAGGAGCAAAAAAGCATTTCAAATTTCGATTTTTGTGATCGGTAGGGGCTAGGAACTTAAAATTAGGCAAGGTACATATTTATTGCATATAAATGATCTTTAAGAACAGTTTCGAAAAAATTGGAAATTTAAAAAGGGGTGAAAATGCGCGAAAAGCTTTCTAAAAACGTTCTAAATTGCGATTTCTACTCAATCTCAAGAAATTCCAAAGCTATTTCAAAAGTAATGGTTGCAAATCAATGGTGACAGTCCCTGCTATAACATAGGTTATATTTTATGTTGCTGCCACAACCATCTGAGGGTTGCAAAAGCAAATCATGTTCTAATTTGCGTTTTTTGCATAACTGAAGGGTCTAACACTTTGAAGTATGGCATGTTATTTACTTACAAGATGCAACTGCTTTCTATGAACTGAAGAAAGAAAATTTCAAATTTAAAAAGATGAAGTGAGCGAAAAGCGTTATAAATTACAATTTTTATGTAATCTTATCAAATACCAAACCGATTAAAAAAATAATGATAAAAAATTGTTGGTGATAGAACCTGCTCAAACATAAGCTATATTTTATATCTGTGCCACTACCACCAGAGGGTTGCAGTAGCTAAAAGCTTTCTAAATTGCGATTTCTGTGATACTGAAAAGGCTAGAAACTTTAAATATGGCATGATAGTTACTTATAAAATATAAATGCCCTCGAAGGACTGTCGAAAATAAATTCGAATTAAAAAGGGGTGAAGTGAAGGGGAGGTGCAAAAAGCATTCTAAAAAAGTTCTAAATTACGATTCTATGCAATTTCGGGGAATATAAACCGATTATAAAAATAATAGTTGCGAATCAATGGTAACAGTCTCTGATCCTACACTGGCTATATTTTATGCCGATGATTCTACCACCTGGGATTTACAGAAACAACAAACGCTCTAAAAAAGGCCTTCAAATCTTTGTAAATTACGTTTCTGTGGAATATTAGGAAACAACAAACCAATTTCAAAATTAATGTTGGCAAATTAATGGTGACAGTTCTTATTTCAACATAGCCCTTTATGTTGAGAGAGGTGGTAGTACTTGGAATTTGACATGGTGGTTTATTTTAAGATGCAACAAGATGGTTTCTAAAAAATTCAAAACTTCAAATGAATACTGAAATGAGCGTATTAACTGAGCATAAAAGTTTCAAAATATTTTCTAAATTATTACTTATTTAGTTTTATTTCGTTTTATTAATTTAAGTCTCATTTCTGCCTTATGCAGTGTAACAATGATGTTTAATCAAACTGTGTTTTAAATAGTAATTTTTTTAATTATTCCTAAAAGTAATAAGTACCTTTTAATAAAATAAAATATTACCTTTTAATAAAATAAAAATTTAGTTAGTACCTTTTAATAAAAATTAGACATATAAATACCACTTGGCATATTTCAAATATTACGCGAGCAAAGCCCGGGGGCTTGCTAGTCTTTTAAATTTGCGCTTTCCCCATCTAAGCCGGAACTACTTTCCTCACAGGCGGTGCAGAGGGTCTTATAATATGTCGATTCGGGTCGCCGGTTTCTCAGAAAAACGTTCTTTGTGGTTTCGAGAAAATCCCGCCGTAATTACGGACGTCATTAGCTGATTAACGACTCATTATCGAAGGAAAATTATTTCAGTGTAGCCAGGGACGCGCCAGCAGTATCCAGCGCCTGCGTGCAGAATTTCAGTTGGCGCCCTATGTTGAGAATGCCAACTTGGCGATGCTTGCCATTTTCTGTTAGTCGGCATTGTGGCAACCCCCTTTTTATTGTTTTCCGATTTTCTTTTCAGTGTAGATGTAAAGTTTGTTTTGAACCGGTCTGACGGTAATAATGGAACTCTCAAATGAGAGTAATAATAATATTAATATACCTATGTATTTGTAAATAAAATGTACATAGTTGTTTTTTAAGAAAGAAGTTTAATTTGAACTGTAGAGTGTGTTTACTTATTCAAGTTACGAATTTTATTTACAATATATTGGAACTAAGTTATGAAGACGTTTTTATTCTTCGATGCACTATGAAATAATTTGAATTTACCGAACCTGCAGTCTCAACGCAACATCTTTTCTGGCGTCAAAGCTCCAGGATGTCTGGATTTCATCATCGATTGAGGTAAGTACCTCAAATTAAATTATATTGAATAAATAGAATTATGAATACATTTATTAACTGAACTGTATCGAATAAATTGAATTCTTTATTTTATGATGGATTACGAAACTTTGAAAAAAAAAAGAGCTACGATTCGTAGTCAAACTACGAAAATATTTGATAAAATAAGGGATTTATTAGATAATACACAAGAATTAGAGCTTGAGAATAGAAAATCACAGCTGGATCTTTTGAAACAGCAATTGAATGACAAAATGAAAACTTTAAAATCATTAAATTCTGAAATTGAACCACTGGTTCCAAGTACTGAATTTGAAAAAGAAATCGAGAAATCGTAATCTTATAATGAGAATATTATTGAATGGAAATATAAAATTTCCAAATTTTTAAATGATAATACAGTTACTCCTGAAACTAAACAAGATTCTTCAGACATTGAAAGTGATAGTAGTAGCAACAATAGTTCTCTACTAAAAAGTCAGAAAATTCTGAATCAAAATTTGATTAAACTTCCTAAACTTAATATATCTAAATATTATGGTGATTCGTGTTTATGGCTCGAATTTTGGAGTCAGTTTTCGAATGCGATTGACAATAATGAACATTTAACTCCGATTGATAAATTTTCCTACTTAAAGTCACTTTTGGGCGGAAGTGCTGCAAATACTATAGCAGGCTTTTCGCTGACTAAGGAAAATTATGCTCATGCTATAGAATTATTGAAAAATAGTTTTGGTCGTAATGACCTGGTAATAAATAGTCACATGACTAAACTGCTAAATTTGAAACCAGTACGAAATTCTAGTAACATTAAGGCTTTTAGAGATTTGTATGATGAATGCGAAATTCAAATAAGAAATCTTAATTCTTTAGGTGTTGCCTCAGGTTCATATGGGCACTTGTTATGTCCGATTCTTCTGAAACTTATTCCATCAGATATTGCACTAGAATTTAATAGAAAACGAATTAAAAACACTGACTGGGATGTTAATGAGCTGATAAATTTCATTAAAGATGAAATTGAATCTCGCGAGACCACTGTCCAATTAAACCATTTTGAAAAAATCTCTGAGAAGCAGGAAAATTATAAGAAAAATCATAAAAAATTCATTCCATCAGCTTCTGCCTTAACCACAAATATTAAAAATAACTGCATATTTTGTAATCAAACTGATCACGATACTGAAAAGTGTAAGTCTTTCACCATTCCGGAAATGCGAGAAAAATTAAAAAGGGAAGGAAGGTGCTTTAAATGCTTCCGTAAATTTCACATCGCGAATTTTTGTAAAATTTCGAATGAAAATTGCAAAGTGTGTGGTAAAACATATCATCATACTATACTTTGTAATTCTAATAAAAAAACAGAAGAATCAAAAAATTCAGGTAGCATTATTTCCTCCGTATCTCATTGCAAAGGCAATATAAATAATATCAGTAGAGAAGTAATATTGCAAACAATTCATGTAAAAGTGGAAGCGGGTGAAAATTCAGAAACTGCTCTTTGTTTATTTGACTCTGCTAGTCATCGAACTTTTATTACAGAAAATTTAGTTTCAAAATTAAAACCTGAGGTCATTAGAAAGGAAAAATTAATTGTCTATACTTTCGGTTCGAGAAAATCTGAAGAACGATGTTATGATGTCGTTAAGCTAAAGCTAATTCACTTGACGAATAGAAAACGTAGTATAATAATTGAAGCATTAGTCACACCGCTAATAACTAATTCTTTGATACAAATTCCTCCTCTTCCAATCAAAATTAAGAGAAAACTTTCCAAATTTCGTCTTGACACGTGGGAACATTTGGAAAATAGTGATGTTGATATATTAATAGGAGCTGATTATTTATATCAAATTAATGACAAAACATACCCCATAAATAAATCATTGTTCGTCTGTGAAAATTTATTTGGGCATTCCCTCTGCGGGACAATTGACGTAAATAAAAATAGTGAGAGTATGCAAGCTGGGGTCTTGTCCACTCAGGTTATGAAACCTATTCAAAATGATTTGAAAACATTGTGGGAGTTAGAAACTTTAGGGATGAACACTGAAGAAAATATTTCTGAATTAGATAAAGAGATAATCGAAAAATTCGAAAACAATTTGCATTTTCTTGAGCACCGATACGAAGCTAAATTGTTATGGAAAGATGATAGAAGAGATTTAGGAAGTAATTATAACAATGCTAGAAACCGATTTATTAACTTAAATCGAAAATTGCTTAAAGATAAGGAATTATTGCAGAAATATAGAGAAATTGTGATTGAACAGGAATTAAATAACATAGTGGAAGCATGTTCTAATAAAACTGTAGATAGCGGTTATTTTATGCCCCACCGACCTGTCTTGCGAGATGATAAACCCACAACTAAAATTAGAATGGTATTTGATGCTTCCTCAAAAGAAAATAGCAAATCATTAAATGATTGTTTGTACGGTGGCCCAAATTTGAACCCCGATTTATTAGAAATTATTATTAATTTCAGAAAATTCAATACTGCGTTTTGTGCAGATATTGAAAAGGCCTTTCTTCAAATTTCTGTAGCTGAAGAAGACCGAGATTACCTTAAATTTCTTTGGTTCGATAATGACGCAAACAACTTTTTCAAAATTTTAAGATTTAGACGTGTACCATTTGGCGTTACATGCTCACCATTTATTTTGGCTGCCACAATTAAACATCATATAAAGAAATATCGAGATGAACATCCAAATGTTGTATATATGTTAGATAATTCCCTCTATGTCGATGATTTAATTTCCGGATCAGATTTAGATAACGAAGCTTATTATTTATCAGTTACAGCTTCTGAAATTCTTAAAGAAGCTGGGATGAATTTGAGGAAATTAAAAACAAATTCTATTAAACTTAGGGAAATGTGGGAATCTGGTAACTTAGGTATAAGTGAGGAAAACACAGGTAGTATCTTAAAAGTGCTTGGACTGATATGGAATACTGAATCTGATATTTTGATGTTAGATGCGCAGCCCTTTGAAAAATATTACATCGATGATCCCACGAAGCGAACAGTTCTTAAAATGTTACTGAAAATTTATGATCCATTAGGATTTGTGAATCCATTTGTAATACGTATTAACCACTTCTACGGCTGCCCCGAGATAAGTCGGGGGTGAAAGCACTGTTTCCCTATACCCGTCGCCGGTGAAGTGGTTAAAGCCTTGTTGCAAGAAACATGGCAAAGAGGTTTAGAGTGGGACAATAAATTACCTGAAGATTTGAAATGCGAGTGGAACACTTGGTGTTCAGAAGTTGTACATTTACGCACATTTGAAATAACTCGAAAATATTTTCCTAATATGATAAATATTTCTGAAAATTCACAAATTCACATATTCTGTGATGCTAGTCCCAAAGGGTATGGAGCAGTTGCTTATTTGCGTTCCATTTCATTAACTGGCGAAATTCAAACAAGTTTTGTTTGGAGTAAATGTAGAATAGCCTCCCTCAAGAAGTTAACTATTCCACGGCTGGAATTGATCAGTGCAGTAGTTGCCGCTAGAATGTGGAAATATTTAAAACAAAAATTACATATTTCGAATTTAAATATAAAGTTATGGTCGGACTCAGAGATAACTATCTGTTGGATTAGGGGTTCTACTACAAACTGGAAACCCTTTATTTCCAATCGTGTAACCGAAATTCAGTCATTGACAGATCCAAAGGACTGGAATTATTGTCCCGGAAAAGAAAACCCTGCAGATCTGCTTACGCGAGGGGAAAACTTATCGAAGTTAATGGGTAATAATGTATGGTGGTGCGGCCCACCTTGGTTATCACTATCAGAAGATATGTGGCCTTCAAAAAGGGCTATAGAAATGGTTCCCGAAGCTTTTAATGAAATGAAAGCAAAACCAAATTTAACATTATTGTGTAACGAATCAAACTCTATTCCTAAGCCAGTATTTGATATGGCAAAGTTCAGTAGTTTAAATCGCGTGTATAATATTACTGCTTGGATAATGCGTTTTATTCATAATGCCAATTCGAAAAACCCTAAAATTTTAGGACCTTTAACTACCTCAGAAATAGAAATAGCAGAAAAATACTGGATTAAACAAACTCAGGAAACTTCATTTAAAGTTGAAATAGAAGCACTTAAACAAAAAAAACCACTTAATAAAGATTCTTCTTTGTACAACCTTAATCCACAATTCGATGAAAATGACTTACTTGTTTTATCCGGAAGACTTCAGTTTTCTGAAGTTACAGAGCAGGAAAAACATCCGTGGATACTTCCTAATAAATCTTATTTTGTAAAATTACTAATTAAGGATGCTCATGAAAGAATGTACCATTTTGGTGTAGCTGTCACTTTAGCTCACCTTCGTGAAAGATATTTTATATTAAAGGGAAGAAGATTTGTAAAATCCGTCTTAAGATCGTGTATGATATGTCGAAAACTTAATGCTATTCCTGGAAAGGTGGAAATAGCACCTTTACCGAAAGATAGAATTATCAAAACACCAGTTTTTGAAACCTCTGGTGTCGATTTTGCCGGTCCGATTTATTATAAAACTTCTGAAGGCACTGGGAAGGCTTATATTGTCGTATTCACATGTGCTGTAACCAGAGCGATTCATCTAGAGTTAGTCACCAATCTAAGTACTGAAACCTTTATCTTAGCACTACGAAGATTTTTCTCTAGGAGAGGTTTCTGCAAAATAATGTACAGTGACAATGCCAAGACATTTTCTAAGGCTGATTTGGTGTTAAAAGATGCTTGGGAAAGAATTTCTAAGCAAGAAATTTTTGATTACTTGAGAAAGAATAAAATAATATGGAAGTTTATTATTCCCAGGGCTTCCTGGTGGGGCGGCTTCTGGGAAAGGATGGTCAGATCAGTTAAAACACCTTTAAAAAAGGTTCTAGGAAAAACTTGTCTCCGTTATGAAGAGCTAGAAACAATACTTACAGAAATTGAAGCGGTGATTAATTCACGTCCTTTATGTTATCTCTACGAAGAAAATGCCGAACCATCACCTTTAACGCCATCTCATTTTTTAGTTGGTAAACGATTAATGTCCTTACCTTCTTATGGATTACCAGTCTGTACGCAAGAGAAATCCAATAAGATTTTGTTGACGAGAAAATATAAATATAAGCAACAAATTACTGACCACTTTTGGAAAAGGTGGAGAAACGAATATTTGTTAGAACTTAGATCTGCTTTTCAAGTGAAAAACATAAATTCATCGCCTCAGTTCAAAGTTAACGATATAGTGATAATTCATGATGAAAAGCTCCCAAAACATATGTGGAAGTGTGGTCGTGTTAAAGAACTCATATTTGGTCGTGACTCTAAAATCAGATCATGTGTGTTACAGACTGCAAAAGGCGATCTTAAACGACCTGTGCAATTGCTATATAATCTTGAATTGGACTTAGTGGACTAAAAGACACTAAAACTCTTACACTAAAAATAAGAACTATTATCGAACATTTAATTTGTTTTGTTACTCATATTTACCCTTATTATTGTTTAATTTTCATACAATTCATGTGTTTTATTTTCTTTCGTAGATTGCAGCATTCTTATTATTTTTGCTTTTATATCTGTAGCTGTATGTAAGTATGCATCTGAAAATTTGTCATGTATGTAAGTATATTCTTATGTTTATTAAATTGTTTAATATAGATGCTGAACTAAGTGTTCAGCCCGGGGCAGGATGTTGAGAATGCCAACTTGGCGATGCTTGCCATTTTCTGTTGGTCGGCATTGTGGCAACCCCCTTTTTATTGTTTTCCGATTTTCTTTTCAGTGTAGATGTAAAGTTTGTTTTGAACCGGTCTGACGGTAATAATGGAACTCTCAAATGAGAGTAATAATAATATTAATATACCTATATATTTGTAAATAAAATGTACATAGTTCTTTTTTAAGAAAGAAGTTTAATTTGAACTGTAGAGTGTGTTTACTTATTCAAGTTACGAATTTTATTTACAATATATTAGAACTAAGTTATGAAGACGTTTTTATTCTTCGATGCACTATGAAATAATTTGAATTTACCGAACCTGCAGTCTCAATGACAACGTATCACCCTATAACCTCCCCCCCCCCACCCCTCCGAAGATAAAACTTTATAAAAAAAATTCTATGAGTATCTATAAATGCATATCTGCCGTCCTGCTGTAGTTTTATCCCAGATCAAATAAAGTTTTTTGAACCAAAATATTATTTAATAGAATGCGTCTTTTTTCTATATAGGTTCCTGTTTTATTTCATATATTAAACAAAATTTCTGGATCCAAACATTTAAATTATTTGAAAAATAAGGCTGATTCGCATCTATGTAAATAAAATTCGAAACACAATAAAGCCTGTGAAAATAAAAACTTTCTGTATCAGAATCTTGAATTAAAGGTAAAATTTCATTATCCCACAAAATAGTACAATACAATAATAATAGATTGCAGCCATACTAATAAAAAAGAGTGGTTTGTCATCTCTAATTTGCATAAAAATATTAATAAAAGAAAGACGTTTGCATTTACTCTGCATATATTAGCGTTGGCTAAGAAAATCTACCGAACATAGAGGTCTGAAAATCTAGATAAGGATAGACGATGGCAGCTCCAAATGCGCCTGAGGCTCAGATTTTTCCTTTTTTTGATAATTAGCCGAAATATAATTAAAAGCCACAATGATAATCGAAAAATGACGATTCCCATCTTCAAAGCAATCATGCCTCTGCAGTTCTTCAGACGTTAAGCGGTTCATCACGCTGACGAAAGCGTAATGTTCGATTTTTACTGCATTTTGAAATTGCGATGGCCGGATCCCCATAGAGTTTAAAAAAAGAAAGAAAGACAATCGTGTTATCTTTCTGATTCCAATCGTATCTTTCGTTATTCTTTAAAAAACTTTTTTATTTGGCCGCGATTCGCGTCCTTTTTTAAGTTTTTCCGAAGTTTCAAAATTAAAAAAAAAAAAAAAAAAACCTATTAATATATCCTTATTATTTTTCCAAATCTAACGATGTCTCTGGTGTGAAAAATATTAATATTTACTATTTAAAAAAAAAAAGTCCTTCCGGCCAGTGCCGGGAGGAAGAGGTAGCTTTCATATTCCTTATTTTTAAAAAGCCAACTTATATTATTCAAACACACGAGGCTCAATTAAGTGGAAACCTAATGTAGGAGATTCAATACTAATTTTTATCAATACTAAATCATTATGAATGAGAATTTCGCGAAATTAGTCAGCTTTATCCAAGCTGCTTTTATTTAAAGTAACTTATATTTGGCTGCCAAATTCGGCGATTTCTTAAAGTGCCTGCCATTTTAAGACAACATGGTGGATGAGGCTAACCAGTGAACTTGGTCGAGACCTTAGTAATTGCTGTGCACATGATCACTCACATCGGAATCGGTTGATATATACGAGTGCTGTCGCAGGCCAAAAATCAGATTTTTCAAAATGTCACCCACGTTAGAAATTGAATGTGCTATATCTGATCCATTTTTTAAGATAAAGACAAACAAAAAATGCTCCTGAATCCTTATATCAAGGTCAAATACTGAAGAAAGAAACCTTTTTCAATTTCTAACTTTTTTGCACCTCACTTTAAATATATATATTTTTTAATTTAATGGCCGCCATTTTGAAACAAGATGGCTGATGAAGCTGGCCAGCGAACTTGGTCGAGATATTGATGTATACTATCCACATGCCTTCTTCCATCGAAATAGGCGAATACGTGTGGTTTCGCGAGACAAATACAAGATCGTTTCAAATTGTTAGCCATGATAGAAATTCAAAGTGCTGTAATTCAACCACTTTTTAAGATATAAACAAAAGAACAAATTTTCAGAAACAAAAACTGCTCCAGAATCTTTGTATCAAGGCCAAACACATAAAAAAAAATCTTTTTCATTTTCCAATTTTTTAATACCTCATTTTAAATTTTAAATTACATTTTTTTTTTAAAAATGGCAACCCTTTTGAAACAAGATGGCGAATGAAGCTAGCCAACGAACTCGGTCGAGACATTGGTATGTACTATGTACAGACCAAGTTACATTCAGATCGGTTCAGAAATACGCCTATTATCGCGTGACAAAAATCAGGTCGTTTTAAAATGTCAGCCACAATAGAAATTCAAAATGTTATAACTCAGCCATATTTTTAGATATAGACGAAATAAAACATGTTCCGGAATCTTTGTATTAAGGTCAAACACATACGAAAAAACTCTTTTTCATTTTCCAATTTTTTGGTATCTCATTTTAAATTTAATTTTTTTAAAAATTTTTTAAATGGCCGCCATTTTGAAACAAGATGGCGGATGAAGCTGGCCAACGAACTCGGTTGAGTTATTTGTATGTACTATGTACACACCAAGGTACATCCAAATCGGTTCATAAATATGTCTGTTATCACGTGGCAAAGATCAGGGCGTTTCAAAATGTCAGCCACACTAGAAATTCAAAATGCTATAACTCAGCCATTTTTTAAGATATAGACGAAACAAAAACTGTTCCCGAATCTTTTTATCGAGGTCAAACACATAAAAAAAAATATTTTTTCAATTTTCAATTTTTTGGTACCACATTTCAAATTTAAATTTTTCTTAAAATTTTAAATGGCCGCCATTTTTAAACAAAATGGCGGATGAAGCTGGCCAACGAACTCGGTCGAGACATTAATCTGTACTATGTATAAACGAAGTTACATCCAAATCCGTTCATAAATACGCCTTTTATCGCGTGACAAAATTCAGGACGTTTCAAAATGTCAGCTTCGCTAGAAATTCAAAATGCTATAACTCAGCCATTTTTTAAGATATAGACGAAACAAAAGCTGCTACGGAGTCTTTGTATAAAGGTCAAATACATAAGAAAAAAATATTTTTCCATTTTCAATTTTTTGGTACCACATTTCAAATTTTAAATTTTTTAAAAATTTTTAAATGGCCGCCATTTTGAAACAAAATATCGGATGAAGCTGGCCAACGAACTCGGTCGAGACATTGGTATGTACTATGTACACACCGAATTACATCCAAATCGGTTCATAAATACGAGAGTTACAGTGTGACATAGGTCAGATATATATATATATATATATATATATATACAGGGTGATTCATAAAAGATGGGCAGAACTTTAAGGGGTTATAGTACACTTAAAGACAAATAATATTAAATAGGAGACTAAGGGTCCCAGACGTATTCCCAAGGAGATAGGGGGCATTAAAGTTTAGGGTCCGAAATTTCAAATGATTATAAAACATGGAAAAATTGGTCGATTCGTTTGTGGTTTTTGCAAAAAATTTTCTTTATGCCAGTATTTTCTTGAAATAAAATTTAAAGTTCAATTTCAAAAAATGCCGATAGGGGGCGCTTTAGACTTTGGAGTAACAAACAACTATTTTTTAACGTTATTTTTTGTATTTCTTTAAATGATTTCGAAAGCTTAGACTTAAACTTAAATTTTGATCTAAAAATCTGAGTCCTAACGAGTAGTTAAGTAGCATAAACTGAAATTTGAAATTTGAAACCCTTCTCCCCCCAGAACAAAAATCAGTTATTCCCGATCTTTGTGTCGTAGATTAGGCTCTAACTACTGCCGCGTTTTGCTAAAATTATTCTTTATGTCAGTATTTTCTTGAAAATAAATTTTAAAGAAAATTTTCAAAAAATTCCGATAGAGGGCGCTTTAGACTTTGGAGTAACGAACAACTATTTTATACCGTTATTTTTTGTGTCTCATTAAATGCTTTCTGAAGCTTAGACTTAAACTTAAATTTTCAGCTCAAAATCTGAATCGCTGAGCGTGGTTCAGTAGCGAGGGGAGGGGGTTCAAATTTCAACTTCTGAACATAGTTCAGTTTGCACTACTTAACCATGCCCAACGATTCTGTGCTGTGATACGAGGCAAAAATACAACTTTCGTCAAGGACTGCATAGTCGGAATTCACTCATAAAGGCACTGGCACAGTTGGAAACGTCGCTCATGCAAACGTTAAAGCTCCATTCCTGACGCTAGTCACCGGGTGAAGAAGGAAACAGAAAGTATGCAAATGTCAAATGGGGAAGAAGAAGAACACGTATGCAAAATTTCGACACGATTCAGGCATAAAAACCACTGAACGGTGAGTCAAGTGTAAGTCGCTGTAGTAATGAATCGGAAGATGGTGCCCTTCACGAATAAGGAAAAGACTGAGATGCATTTAATTTACGGAGCGGCAGATGGAAATGGTGCAGAGGCACAACGAATGTACGGAGAGCGATTTCCCAACAGGCGGTTGCCTAACCGCAAAACTTTCGAGCGCTTGCACAGACAGTTGTGTGAGACGGGATCATTTCTCGCTTCCCGGTCGAATGCAGGTCGTGCAAAAAAGGACGAATCAGTAGTTGTTGCAGAAGCCATTCTGGATGTAGTAGCGGCGCAGCCAAGTACAAGTACACGAACAGTGGCTAGGCAGGTGGATACCTCACAGTCCATGACTTGGAGGGTGTTGAGAATGCCAACTTGGCGATGCTTGCCATTTTCTGTTAGTCGGCATTGTGGCAACCCCCTTTTTATTGTTTTCCGATTTTCTTTTCAGTGTAGATGTAAAGTTTGTTTTGAACCGGTCTGACGGTAATAATGGAACTCTCAAATGAGAGTAATAATAATATTAATATACCTATATATTTGTAAATAAAATGTACATAGTTGTTTTTTAAGAAAGAAGTTTAATTTGAACTGTAGAGTGTGTTTACTCATTCAAGTTACGAATTTTATTTACAATATATTAGAACTAAGTTATGAAGACGTTTTTATTCTTCGTGCACTATGAAATAATTTGGATTTACCGAACCTGCAGTCTAATCGACAACGCAACATTTATCTGGCGTCAAAGCTCCAGGATGTCTGGATTTCATCATCGATTGAGGTAAGTACCTCAAATTAAATTATATTGAATAAATAGAATTATGAATACATTTATTAACTGAACTGTGTCGAATAAATTGAATTCTTTATTTTATGATGGATTTCGAAACATTGAAAAAAAAAAGAGCTACGATTCGTAGTCAAACAACAAAAATATTTGATAAAATAAGGGATTTATTAGATAATACACAAGAATTAGAGCTTGAGAATAGAAAATCACAGCTGGATCTTTTGAAACAGCAATTGAATGACAAAATGAAAACTTTAAAATCATTAAATTCTGAAATTGAACCACTGGTTCCAAGTACTGAATTTGAAAAAGAAATCGAGAAATCGGAATCTTATAATGAGAATATTATTGAATGGAAATATAAAATTTCCAAATTTTTAAATGATAACACAGTTACTCCTGAAACTAAACAAGATTCTTCAGACATTGAAAGTGATAGTAGTAGCAACAATAGTTCTCTACTAAAAAGTCAGAAAATTCTGAATCAAAATTTGATTAAACTTCCTAAACTTAATATATCTAAATATTATGGTGATTCGTGTTTATGGCTCGAATTTTGGAGTCAGTTTTCGAATGCGATTGACAATAATGAACATTTAACTCCGATTGATAAATTTTCCTACTTAAAGTCACTTTTGGGCGGAAGTGCTGCAAATACTATAGCAGGCTTTTCGCTGACTAAGGAAAATTATGCTCATGCTATAGAATTATTGAAAAATCGTTTTGGTCGTAATGACCTGGTAATAAATAGTCACATGACTAAACTGCTAAATTTGAAACCAGTACGAAATTCTAGTAACATTAAGGCTTTTAGAGATTTGTATGATGAATGCGAAATTCAAATAAGAAATCTTAATTCTTTAGGTGTTGCCTCAGGTTCATATGGGCACTTGTTATGTCCGATTCTTCTGAAACTTATTCCATCAGATATTGCACTAGAATTTAATAGAAAACGAATTAAAAACACTGACTGGGATGTTAATGAGCTGATAAATTTCATTAAAGATGAAATTGAATCTCGCGAGACCACTGTCCAATTAAACCATTTTGAAAAAATCCCTGAGAAGCAGGAAAATTATAAGAAAAATTATAAAAAATTCATTCCATCAGCTTCTGCCTTAACCACAAATATTAAAAATAACTGCATATTTTGTAATCAAACTGATCACGATACTGAAAAGTGTAAGTCTTTCACCATTCCGGAAATGCGAGAAAAATTAAAAAGGGAAGGAAGGTGCTTTAAATGCTTCCGTAAATTTCACATCGCGAATTTTTGTAAAATTTCGAATGAAAATTGCAAAGTGTGTGGTAAAACATATCATCATACTATACTTTGTAATTCTAATAAAAAAACAGAAGAATCAAAAAATTCAGGTAGCATTATTTCCTCCGTATATCATTGCAAAGGCAATATAAATAATATCAGTAGAGAAGTAATATTGCAAACAATTCATGTAAAAGTGGAAGCGGGTGAAAATTCAGAAACTGCTCTTTGTTTATTTGACTCTGCTAGTCATCGAACTTTTATTACAGAAAATTTAGTTTCAAAATTAAAACCTGAGGTCATTAGAAAGGAAAAATTAATTGTCTATACTTTCGGTTCGAGAAAATCTGAAGAACGATGTTATGATGTCGTTAAGCTAAAGCTAATTCACTTGACGAATAGAAAACGTAGTATAATAATTGAAGCATTAGTCACACCGCTAATAACTAATTCTTTGATACAAATTCCTCCTCTTCCAATCAAAATTAAGAGAAAACTTTCCAAATTTCGTCTTGACACGTGGGAACATTTGGAAAATAGTGATGTTGATATATTAATAGGAGCTGATTATTTATATCAAATTAATGACAAAACATACCCCATAAATAAATCATTGTTCGTCTGTGAAAATTTATTTGGGCATTCCCTCTGCGGGACAATTGACGTAAATAAAAACAGTGAGAGTAAGCAAGCCGGGGTCTTGTCCACTCAGGTTATGAAACCTATTCAAAATGATTTGAAAACATTGTGGGAGTTAGAAACTTTAGGGATGAACACTGCAGAAAATATTTCTGAATTAGATAAAGAGATAATCGAAAAATTCGAAAACAATTTGCATTTTCTTGAGCACCGATACGAAGCTAAATTGTTATGGAAAGATGATAGAAGAGATTTAGGAAGTAATTATAACAATGCTAGAAACCGATTTATTAACTTAAATCGAAAATTGCTTAAAGATAAGGAATTATTGCAGAAATATAAAGAAATTGTGATTGAACAGGAATTAAATAACATAGTGGAAGCATGTTCTAATAAAACTGTAAATAGCGGTTATTTTATGCCCCACCGACCTGTCTTGAGTGATGATAAACCCACAACTAAAGTTAGAATGGTATTTGACGCTTCCTCAAAAGAAAATAGCAAATCATTAAATGATTGTTTGTACGGTGGCCCAAATTTGAACCCCGATTTATTAGAAATTATTATTAATTTCAGGAAATTCAATACTGCGTTTTGTGCAGATATTGAAAAGGCCTTTCTTCAAATTTCTGTAGCTGAAGAAGACCGAGATTACCTTAAATTTCTTTGGTTCGATAATGACACAAACAACTTTTTCAAAATTTTAAGATTTAGACGTGTACCATTTGGCGTTACATGCTCACCATTTATTTTGGCTGCCACAATTAAACATCATATAAAGAAATATCGAGATCAACATCCAAATGTTGTATATATGTTAGATAATTCCCTCTATGTCGATGATTTAATTTACGGATCAGATTTAGATAACGAAGCTTATTATTTATCAGTTACAGCTTCTGAAATTCTTAAAGAAGCTGGGATGAATTTGAGGAAATTAAAAACAAATTCTATTAAACTTAGGGAAATGTGGGAATCTGGTAACTTAGGTATAAGGGAGGAAAAGACAGGTAGTATCTTAAAAGTGCTTGGACTGATATGGAATACTGAATCTGATATTTTGATGTTAGATGCGCAGCCCTTTGAAGAATATTACATCGATGATCCCACGAAGCGAACAGTTCTTAAAATGTTACTGAAAATTTATGATCCATTAGGATTTGTGAATCCATTTGTAATACGTATTAAAGCCTTGTTGCAAGAAACATGGCAAAGAGGTTTAGAGTGGGACAATAAATTACCTGAAGATTTGAAATGCGAGTGGAACACTTGGTGTTCAGAAGTTGTACATTTACGCACATTTGAAATAACCCGAAAATATTTTCCTAATATGATAAACATTTCTGAAAATTCACAAATTCACATATTCTGTGATGCTAGTCCCAAAGGGTATGGAGCAGTTGCTTATTTGCGTTCCATTTCATTAACTGGCGAAATTCAAACTAGTTTTGTTTGGAGTAAATGTAGAATAGCCCCCCTCAAGAAGTTAACTATTCCACGGCTGGAATTGATCAGTGCAGTAGTTGCCGCTAGAATGTGGAAATATTTAAAACAAAAATTACATATTTCGAATTTAAATATAAAGTTATGGTCGGACTCAGAGATAACTATTTGGTGGATTAGGAGTTCTACTACAAACTGGAAACCCTTTATTTCCAATCGTGTAACTGAAATTCAGTCATTGACAGATCCAAAGGACTGGAATTATTGTCCCGGAAAAGAAAACCCTGCAGATCTGCTTACGCGAGGGGAAAACTTATCGAAGTTAATGGGTAATAATGTATGGTGGTGCGGCCCACCTTGGTTATCACTATCAGAAGATATGTGGCCTTCAAAAAGGGCTATAGAAATGGTTCCCGAAGCTTTTAATGAAATGAAAGAAAAACCAAATTTAACATTATTGTGTAACGAATCAAACTCTATCCCTAAGCCAGTATTTGATATGGCAAAGTTCAGTAGTTTAAATCGCGTGTATAATATTACTGCTTGGATAATGCTTATTCATAATGCCAATTCGAAAAACCCTAAAATTTTAGGACCTTTAACTACCTCAGAAATAGAAACAGCAGAAAAATACTGGATTAAACAAACTCAGGAAACTTCATTTAAAGTTGAAATAGAAGCACTTAAACAAAAAAAACCACTTAATAAAGATTCTTCTTTGTACAACCTTAATCCACAATTCGATGAAAATGACTTACTTGTTTTATCCGGAAGACTTCAGTTTTCTGAAGTTACAGAGCAGGAAAAACATCCGTGGATACTTCCTAATAAATCTTATTTTGTAAAATTACTAATTAAGGATGCTCATGAAAGAATGTACCATTTTGGTGTAGCTGTCACTTTAGCTCACCTTCGTGAAAGGTATTTTATATTAAAGGGAAGAAGATTTGTAAAATCCGTCTTAAGATCGTGTGTGATATGTCGAAAACTTAATGCTATTCCTGGAAAGGTGGAAATAGCACCTTTACCGAAAGATAGAATCATCAAAACACCAGTTTTTGAAACCTCTGGTGTCGATTTTGCCGGTCCGATTTATTATAAAACTTCTGAAGGCACTGGGAAGGCTTATATTGTCGTATTCACATGTGCTGTAACCAGAGCGATTCATCTAGAGTTAGTCACCAATCTAAGTACTGAAACCTTTATCTTAGCACTACGAAGATTTTTCTCTAGGAGAGGTTTCTGCAAAATAATGTACAGTGACAATGCCAAGACATTTTCTAAGGCTGATTTGGTGTTAAAAGATGCTTGGGGAAGAATTTCTAAGCAAGAAATTTTTGATTACTTGAGAAAGAATAAAATAATATGGAAGTTTATAATTCCCAGGGCTTCCTGGTGGGGCGGCTTCTGGGAAAGGATGGTCAGATCAGTTAAAACACCTTTAAAAAAGGTTCTAGGAAAAACTTGTCTCCGTTATGAAGAGCTAGAAACAATACTTACAGAAATTGAAGCGGTGATTAATTCACGTCCTTTATGTTATCTCTACGAAGAAAATGCTGAACCATCACCTTTAACGCCATCTCATTTTTTAGTTGGTAAACGATTAATGTCCTTACCTTCTTATGGATTACCAGTCTGTACGCAAGAGAAATCTAATAAGATTTTGTTGACGAGAAAATATAAATATAAGCAACAAATTACTGACCACTTTTGGAAAAGGTGGAGAAACGAATATTTGTTAGAACTTAGATCTGCTTTTCAAGTGAAAACATAAATTCATCGCCTCAGTTCAAAGTTAACGATATAGTGATAATTCATGATGAAAAGCTCCCAAAACATATGTGGAAGTGTGGTCGTGTTAAAGAACTCATATTTGGTCGTGACTCGAAAATCAGATCATGTGTATTACAGACTGCAAAAGGCGATCTTAAACGACCTGTGCAATTGCTATATAATCTTGAATTGGACTTAGTGGACTGAAAGACACTAAAACTCTTACACTAAAAATAAGAACTATTATCGAACATTTAATTTGTTTTGTTACTCATATTTACCCTTATTATTGTTTAATTTTCATACAATTCATGTGTTTATTTTCTTTCGTAGATTGCAGCATTCTTATTATTTTTGCTTTTATATCTGTAGCTGTATGTATCTGAAAATTTGTCATGTATGTAAGTATATTCTTATGTTTATTAAATTGTTTAATATAGATGCTGAACTAAGTGTTCAGCCCGGGGCAGGATGTTGAGAATGCCAACTTGGCGATGCTTGCCATTTTCTGTTAGTCGGCATTGTGGCAACCCCCTTTTTATTGTTTTCCGATTTTCTTTTCAGTGTAGATGTAAAGTTTGTTTTGAACCGGTCTGACGGTAATAATGGAACTCTCAAATGAGAGTAATAATAATATTAATATACCTATATATTTGTAAATAAAATGTACATAGTTGTTTTTTAAGAAAGAAGTTTAATTTGAACTGTAGAGTGTGTTTACTCATTCAAGTTACGAATTTTATTTACAATATATTAGAACTAAGTTATGAAGACGTTTTTATTCTTCGTGCACTATGAAATAATTTGGATTTACCGAACCTGCAGTCTAATCGACAACGCAACAGAGGGTACTGAAGGATGAACATTTGCTCCCGTTTCATGTGCAACGAGTCCAGAAACTGTCTCCAGGGGATTATCCAAATCGTATTGAATTCGCCCGCTGGTTTCTGCAGCAGAACGCGCTAAATCCACATTTTGGACGAACTGTGCTTTTCACCGATGAATGTACCTTCACACGTGAAGGTACATTTAACACACACAATGCACATGTATGGGCGGATGTCAATCCACATGCTACGTATCCACATGCTCATCAGAGACGCTTTTCCATCAATGTTTGGGCAGGAATCCTCGGAGACCACCTAATCGGACCGTACCTTCTTCCTGAACGCCTCAACGGTAAAACATACCTCACATTTCTGCAACATGTGCTGCTAGACCTGTTAAACGTTGTTCCTCCACGCATCCGGCGGGTCATGTGGTTCCAGCACGATGGAGCGCCAGCCCATTACGTACGAGACGTCCGCAACTATCTGGACATCACATTTCCGAACAGATGGATTGGTCGAGGTGGTCCTGTTGCTTGGCCTGCTCGCTCGCCAGATCTTTCACCCCTCGATTTCTTTTTTTGGGGACGATTGAAGGCTCTTATGTATGAGACACCCATTGAATCCCCCGAGGAACTGGTCGCCAGACTTTCCGCCGCTGTAGGGGAAGTGCTCGAAAAGCCTGATGTTTTCTCGAATGTTCGCCGTTCCATTCTTCGCCGTTGTTCTGCGTGCATAACCTCTGGTGGTCACAATTTTGAACATTTATTGTAATTACATGTTAATAAATATGCTTTGGTAACATAATCTTAATTTGTGTCTTTTTACCTCGTATCACAGCACACAATGTGTGGACATGGTAAACTGAACTGTGCTCAGGAGTAGAAATTTCAAACCCCTCTCCCCAGAAACTTAACCACGTCTAACGATTCAGATTTTGGGCTGAAAATTTAAGTCTAAGCTTTAGAAAGCATTTAATGAGACACAAAAAATAACGGTATAAAATAGTTGTTCGTTACTCCAAAGTCTAAAGCGCCCTCTATCGGAATTTTTTGAAAATTTTCTTTAAAATTTATTTTCAAGAAAATACTGACATAAAGAATAATTTTAGCAAAACGCGGCAGTAGTTAGAGCCTAATCTACGACACAAAGATCGGGAATAACTGATTTTTGTTCTGGGGGGAGAAGGGTTTCAAATTTCAAATTTCAGTTTACGCTACTTAACTACTCGTTAGGACTCAGATTTTTAGATCAAAATTTAAGTTTAAGTCTAAGCTTTCGAAATCATTTAAAGAAATACAAAAAATAACGTTAAAAAATAGTTGTTTGTTACTCCAAAGTCTAAAGCGCCCCCTATCGGCATTTTTTGAAATTGAACTTTAAAATTTTATTTCAAGAAAATACTGGCATAAAGAAAATTTTTTGCAAAAACCGCAAACGAATCGACCAATTTTTCCATGTTTTATAATCATTTGAAATTTCGGACCCTAAACTTTAATGCCCCCTATCTCCTTGGGAATACGTCTGGGACCCTTAGTCTCCTATTTAATATTATTTGTCTTTAAGTGTACTATAACCCCTTAAAGTTCTGCCCATCTTTTATGAATCACCCTGTATATATTGATATATATATATATATATATATATCAATTTTGAACGGAGGGTGGTTTCGGGGTCTGGGGGTCATGATCGATGAAAATATACCAAAATTTTTTGATATCGCTTTCCTCCGAACGGCTGCAATAGGTAGCTTTTTGTAAAGAAAGCTACCTAAAAAAAACTTTAGGTCATTTCAAGGATTCGCCAGAGTTGTTTTTCCTCTCAGTGCAAGTTTCCTCAAGATATCGTTTCCCGTCTCAGCGATACGTATGATTGTGCTTTGAATATCATTTCGCGTTTTAAAAAAGTGAGGGGATGGTGCGCATTTTATATTATTTATGTTTTATTACGAAGTTTTTGTCAGAATTGAAAATTTTAGATATTTAAATGCCAGAAATTAAATACAAATTCGAGGTTCGCTTGAAAAACCAGACCGGAGCATGGATATCATACCCGGTGTAAGCTGCAGAAGGCAGTGGGGCCCTCAACTCGAGCTACGTTTGAATAAATTTTCATTTAAAAATGAAAAACAATACAAATCCGAGCTTCTACCCTGCCGAAGGCAGTGCTGCTGACAATATTAAGCTCGTTTGGAAAGATTTTCGTTTAAAAATATGGAATCAAAACAAACCGGACAGTGCGTTGCACGTCCGGTGTATATATGCTGCTGAAGACATTGCGTCCCCTCTCCATCCCCGGGTTCGTTTGTAAAAAAATTCTTTTAAAAATATAAAATAATTCAACAGTTGATTTTTGACTTTTTAAGATTATTATAATTTGCAATTCCGCGGGCAGGTCTGTTAGTAAGGCATAAGCACGTGAATTTAAAACTCTTTTTTTATAAATCTGTAATTTTCCGTTCATAATACAGTGATCATTATAGCTCCTATCTTATTTATGTCTAAATTGGACTTTTTTTGTCATTCTAGTCTCTGAAGCATGTAAGGTTATATGTAAAGCTAATAATTCCTCATAAACTTTCAAATTCATGCTCTGTATTAAAATGAACAAATCACAGTTCTCATCATTCAAAATCATCGCAGTCTTTTGTTCAGTATGTGATTAGACACGAGCTTACGAAGGGTGTGCAGGGAAAGGCCGCTTCTCTCAAACTTTGAAAAGTAAGAATTTATGACCAAATTGAGCCGATTTTCATCATACCCTCCCCATTAATAAAAATTCTATTTCCGCCATGATGATAGATCCAGAGTACAAGATAAGTATTGATAAAAAGTATTTTTTCTACTCGGAGATTTATGGTCCGAAAAAAACCCTCACAATTTTTGAAAAATAGACAAGTTTCTACAGAAGTGATCATTTGTAGGAGCGCTGAAAAAGTATTGCTTCGACCGACTAAAGTAGACTCTACTCTAGGAGTGCAAAACTCACAGTGTTAAACCTACGACACGGAATGCTAAAACTTTCACAAACGGCTGATGCTTCATTTTACAAAATAAAATTTGCTCCGAAGCTGATGTCAGTCTCTGCAATCTAAAATATCTACATTGTTCTGGTTTTATATTGTTTCTCTATTCAGGATAGAGGTCTACTCGGCCCGGAAAAATGAAGGCAACCTTTCAAATGAGTCGAGCCGAGCTAGCAGAATGAAGCCAATTTTTTTAACGGCCGGGCCGATAAAAAAAATAAACGGACCGGGCCGGTAAAAAATTAAACCGGACAGCCGAGCCGACAGAAAAATTAAGCGGGCCGACCGGCCCGATAGAAAATTTAAACGAAGCCGATAAAATATGATATTTTTCAATGGCTATGACTATGAATAAGTATAATAATGCTGCACCGGTCGATGCAATTTGACATAACATATCCAGCGTAGAGATCGGCATCGGGCAGCTACATCGTACCTGACACCGGGCTTAATTTCTTCAGCAGATTTGGGCAGGGCCGGGTTAAGACTTACATTTTTCTTCTACATAGTTGAGATGGGCCTGAATTTGACTTAAGGCTGTTCTCAAATTCAAAGGGGCAACTTTCTGACATAAGCTTTAATTTATTTTTGTTCGGAAACGCACAAAACTAGCAGGTGTTGTTATTCAGAAACTGTGTCATCGAACTGTTCTTTCCGTTTTATTGTAAACATAATAGATCTTTTAGAAAATGCTGTCAAACTTGACGTTTTGAACAGAATTTCTAGACGAGAGAAGAAAAAGAGTCAGGAAGGGAGAAAAAACACCTCGCTCACGTGACCCATTTCGCTTATAACTCGATAGGTAATATATTGATCCAAAAATGGAAAAAACAGCTCGATTCCAAATCGCTTCCCTAGTCAGCACTGCCAATTTTGTACCTTTACATTTATAAATGAGTTAGTGAATGTGTAAAAACAATTTGCACTAGTTGACGAAAGCAGTTGAGAACAAACAGCCTTAATTGTTCAAAGGACGTGTCGGGCAGGCAATATATTTCGTAAAAATAGTAATAGCGATAATGTACTTCTGTTAACGGAATCATTGCAAAATAATCTTAATAAATTACAGAGAAATATTTTCAAAAATCTACTTTTTGTAATACAGCTTCAAAGTTATGATGTTTTTAAACCCTCTTTTTTTCCCTTTATTCTAAACTACATTATTTTTTTCAATGAATCTTTATTTGAATATTGAAAAGTCTAAGAGTCTAAGTAATCATTAATGTTGCTATTGTGTAATTTCTCTCTTAGGAACACATAGCAATCTAACATTTCTTCGTAAATCTGTATGCAGTATTCTTTAAAAGAATTTTAATTGTATGTTAAGAAAAATCGGAATATTTGTAGAAATTGTTTTTTTTTGTCGAATTTGTAGAAATTGGCCTGGCATGCCCTAATTTAATTTATTTTTGAACGGACTGGGCCGGGCCTGTTTTCACTGATTTCTGTACAGGCCGGGTCGCGAACTTTCGAAAATATAAACGGGCCGGGCCCTGGCCAAAGTTGGGCAAATTTGTAATCTCAATTATCCGCGATGAAATTACAAATTAATTGCATGTAATTGATTATAGTTATACACATTCAAATGCAGAAATTCCGTCAAATAATGGGATGGGGGTGGTTTAGGCTACAGTGTTGCAAGAATTTGTTATGACATATAACTTTAACTATAATTAATTACACGCAATTAAAATGCAATTACATTGCAGATAATTGCAATTACAAATTTGCCCAAGTCTGGGTCCTGGCCTGGAAATTCCGATCTCTAATTCAAGGCTGTCCAACGTGTCTCCCGCAGGCGCTATAGTGGTGCCCTTTAAAGGTTTTCTTGGCGCCCATTCGAATCTTTCTTCTTAGTGTAGCTATTTTATAAATTAGAAATACACTTTAAAGTATGCTTTCTTTAAAATCAATAATATTTGAATGGGGTTCTTTTAATTGTTACCAATGACCGTTATTTATTGTTAATATTATTAATTTGTTATTTAGTGCTTAAGGTTTATGGCCCCTTCACTTATAAATTTTTTGAGATAGGTTGGCCTTCTGAAAAATGTAATTTTAAATTTTCTATGCTTTATATTATTTCTACAAATTATTGTTAAATATAGTTTCTAAGTCGTAGAGGACTTTTGGCTATCACCGTAAGATGTATATGCATCATATAAGATGCTTGTGACGTGTAAGTCTACCATTATTCGTGGCCTGATTATCGCAAGGGACATTTTTTCCAGTATTTCCGAATAGTAATTGTCATCTTATTTATGATAGGTAATTCTGCAATAAGGAGAAGATTGCTATTTAAAAATGGAAAAGAAGCCAGTGGAATTTATCACCTGTGGTAATAAAACCATGTTATGCTTTACCACTACAGTGAGATAATAGTGTTGCATGTTTTCAGCCATGTGAATTATGGCGCCTTTCATTGTTTGCAACATAGACTTCTAATGTAGCCTTATTAGATTATATATTCCTTCAATTTCTCCTCTAAGGTTTACAACTACATGAGGCGCGCCTCTATTTATTGAAAGGTTGGACATGTCTATGTCTAAATCATTTATTATGAGACTCGAAAGCAGAATAAAACGAAATAAATAAATAATAATAAAAAAGAATTAAGTATCTATAAAAAAAAGTTTGTCTCTGGTAAATCTACAAAACATAATTAAGATGTCAAGAAAATTTAATACATTTTAGTTTAATTAAATTAAGGAATTTTTTTTAAGTATTTGCTTCTCAACTGAAATCTTTGGCGCCTTTACTTCTTCGGCGCCTGTGTGCGCCGCACACTTTGCACACTGGGTCGGCGCGCCCCTGAGTGTAGCGCTTTCCCATCGTCATCTTTTAAATTTGCGCTTTCCCTGCAAAGAAATTTTTAGCATCAAACTATATCGATATTTCTAATAATATGGTAGTGGTTTTAAATATAGCAAAAGCATAAGCGCAATTATTTATCAAGAAATGTTAACATACTTGCAGAAATATTTAAATTCACGAAAACAACATTTGGTAAAACAAATTATTATTTTGTTTTCGTCAGTTAAAATGAATTATACCGTATTCGTGACCTACCTATTTCGTGTAACTAAAAACCGATAACGCTGTATTTTATCGTGTTGATGGTCTGGTCAATGACCAACAGTATTGGCGGGAATTTCGATTACGGAAGATAAAATACAGGGCAGAGATGTCAGATACGCACTTGGGTACCTAATTGACACCAAAATGGCGTTACTTTATTTTACAAGGTAACCCGGCTACTGTTGCTTATTTATTAATAAATTGTTCATTTACTTTTATTTTATTTTTTTAAATTGTACAATTGTTTTGTTCTATAGTTATTAATGAAACTAGCAAACCCCGTGGCTTTGCTCGCGTAATATTTGAAATATGCCAAGTGGTATTTATATGTCTAATTTTTATTAAAAGGTACTAAGTAAATTTTTATTTTATTAAAAGGTAATATTTTATTTTATTAAAAGGTTACTTATTACTTTTAGGAATAATTAAAAAAATTACTATTTAAAACACAGTTTGATTAAACATCATTGTTACACTGCATAAGGCAGAAATGAGACTTAAATTAATAAAACGAAATAAAACTAAATAACTAATAATTTAGAAAATATTTTGAAACTTTTATGCTCAATTAATACGCTCATTTCAGTATTCATTTGAAGTTTTGAATTTTTTAGAAACCATCTTCTTACATCTTAAAATTAACCATCATGTCAAATTCCAAGTCCTACCACCTCTCTCAACATAAAGGGCTATGTTGAAATAAGAACTGTCACCATTAATTTGCCAACATTAATTTCGAAATCGGTTTGTTATTTCCTAATATTCCACAGAAACGTAATTTAGAAAGATTTGAAGGCCTTTTTTAGAGCGTTTGTTGTTTCTGTAAATCCCAGGTGGTAGAATCATCGGCATAAAATATAGCCTGTGTAGGATCAGAGACTGTTACCATTGATTCGCAACTATTATTTTTATATTTTGTTTATATTCCCTGAAATTGCGTAGAAATCGTAATTTAGGACTTTTTTAGAATGCTTTTCGCACCTCCCCTTCACTTCACCCCTTTTTAATTCGAATTTATTTTCGACAGTCCTTCGAGGGCATTTATATTTTATAAGTAACTATCATGCCATATTTAAAGTTTCTAGCCTTTTCAGTATCACAGAAATCGCAATTTAGAAAGCTTTTAGCTACTGCAACCCTCTGGTGGTAGTGACACAGACATAAAATATAGCTTATGTTTGAGCAGGTTCTATCACCAACAATTTGTATTCATTATTTTTTTAATCGGTTTGGTATTTGATAAGATTACATAAAAATTGTAATTTATAACGCTTTTCGCTCACTTCATCTTTTTAAATTTGAAATTTTCTTTCGACAGTTCATAGGAAGCAGTTGCATCTTGTAAGTAAATAACATGCCATACTTCAAAGTGTTAGACCCTTCAGTTATGCAAAAAACGCAAATTAGAACATGTTTTGCTTTTGCAACCCTCAGATGGTAGTGACAACAACATAAAATATAACATATGTTATAGCAGGGACTGTCACCATTGATTTGCAACCATTACTTTTGAAATAGCTTTGGAATTTCTTGAGATTGAGTAGAAATCGCAATTTGGAACGTTTTTAGAAAGCTTTTCGCGCATTTTCACCCCTTTTTAAATTTCAAATTTTTTCGAAACTGTTCTTAAAGATCATTTATATGCAATAAATATGTACCTTGCCTAATTTTAAGTTGCTAGCCCCTACCGATCACAAAAATCGAAATTTGGAATGCTTTTTTGCTCCTGCAATGTCTAGGTGATAGTGATACCGACTTGAAATAGCATCTATGTTAGAGCAGAGGCTGTCAGCATCAATTTCTTACCATTACTTTTGAAATCAGTTTGAGTTTTCCTGAGATATTGGTGACAAATCAACATTTAGAACGTTTTTAGAACGCTTTTCGCTCATTTTGCTCCTGCATCTCCTCTGGGGTAGTGGAAACAGATATAAAATATAGCCTATCTTAGAGCAAGATCTGTCACCATCATTTTAACACCATTATATTTGAAATCGGTTCAGTATTTCCTGAGATTGCATAGAAATTGCAATTTAGAACGTTTTTTACAACGCTTTTTGCGCATTTTCACCCATTTTAAATTTCGAATTGTTTAAGAACTGTTCTTAGAAATCCTTTATATCTAATAAGTAGCTGATACTTCAAATTTAATATTTCTAGGCCCTTCAGTAACACATAAATCGCATTTTTAGAACGTTTTTTGCTCCTACACCCCCTTTGGGGTAGTGGCACCGACATAAAATATAGCCTATGTTCTAAGTTGGACTAACACCATCATTTTGATACCATTACTTTTGGAATCGGTTCGGTATTTCCTGAGATTATGTAGAAACTACCATTTAGAACGTTTTTTAGAACACTTTTTGTGCAGTCTCACCCCTTTTAAATTTCGAATTGTTTAAGAACTGTTCATAGACATCATTTATATCTTGTAAGTAACTAATATTCCAAATTTCATATTTCTAGGCCCTTCAGTAACGCAAAAATCGCATTTTTAGAACGTTTTTTGCTCCTGCACCCCTTTGGGGTAGTGGCACCGACATAAGATATAGCCTATGTTCTAAGTTGGGCGAACACCATCATTTTGATACCATTACTTTTGGAATCGGTCCGGTAGTTCCTGAGCTTACCTCCTACAAATAAACAATTTTTTCCTCTTTATAATATGACTAGCAAACCCCGCGGCTTTGCTCGCGTAATATTTGAAATATGTCAAGTGATATTTATGTGTCTAATTTTTATTAAAAGGTACTAACTAAATTTTTATTTTATTGAAAGGTAATATTTTAGTTTATTAAAAGGTACTTATTACTTTTAGGAATAATTAAAACAATTACTATTTAAAACACAATTTGATTAAGCATCATTGTTACACTGCATAAAGCAGAAATGAGTCTTAAATTAATGAAACGAAATAAAACTAACTAAATAATAATTTAGAAAATATTTAGAAACTTTTATGCTCAGTTAATACGCTCATTTCAGTATTCATTTGAAGTTTTGAATTTTCTAGAAACCACCTTCTTACATCTTAAAATTAACCATCATGTCAAATTCCAAGTTCTACCACCTCTCTCAACATAAAGGGCTGTGTTGAAATAGAAACTGTCACCATTAACTTGCCAACATTAATTTTGAAATTGGTTTGTTATTTCCTAATATTCCACAGAAACTTAATTTAGAAAGCTTTTAAAGGCCTTTTTTAGAGTGTTTGTTGTTCCTGTGAACCCCAGGTGGTAGAATCATCGGCATAAAATATAGCCTGTGTAGGATCAGAGACTGCTACCATTGATTCGCAGCTATTACTCTTATATTTGATTTAAATTCCCTGAAATTGCGTAGAAATCGTAATTTAGGAATTTTTTAGAATGCTTTTCGCACCTCCCCTTCACTTCACCCCTTTTTAATTCGAATTTATTTTCGACAGTCCTTCGAGGGCATTTATATTATATAAGTAACTACCATGACATATTTAAAGTTTCTAGCCTTTTCAGTATCACAGAAATCGCAATTTACAAAGTTTTTAGCTACTGAAACCCTCTGGTAGTAGTGGCACAGACATAAAATATAGCTTATGATTGAGCAGGTTCTATCACCAACAATTTGTCATCATTATTTTTTTAATCGGTTTGGTATTTGATAAGATTACATAAAAATTGTTATCTACAACGCTTTTCGCTCACTTCATCTTTTTAAATTTGAAATTTTCTTTCGACAGTTCTTAGAAAGCAGTTGCATCTTGTAAGTAAATACCATGCCATACTTCAAAGTGTTAGACCCTTCAGTTATGCAAAAACGCAAATTAGAACATGTTTTGCTTTTGTAGCAACATAAAATATAACATAAGTTATAGCAGTGGCAGTCACCATTGATTTGCAACCATTACTTTTGAAACAGCTTTGGAATTTCCTGAGATTGAGTAGAAATCGCAATTTAGAATGTTTTTAGAACGTTTTTCGCGCATTTTCACCCCTTTTTAAATTTCCAGTTTTTTCGAAACTGTTCTTAAAGATCATTTATATGTAATACATATGTACCTTGCCTAATTTTAAGTTGCTAGCCCCTACCGATCACAAAAATCGAAATTTGGAACGCTTTTTTGCTCCTGCAACGTCTAGGAGATAGTGATACCGACTTAAAATAGCGTCTATGTTAGAACAGAGGCTGTCAGCATCAATTTCTTAACATTACTTTTGAAATCAGTTTGATTCTTCCTGAGATATTGGTGACAAATCGGCATTTAGAACGTTTTTAGAACGCTTTTCGCTCATTTTGCTCCTGCATCTCCTCTGGGTTAATGGAAACATATATAAAATATAGCCTATCTTGGAGCAAGATCTGTCACCATCATTTTAACGCCATTATATTTGAAATCGGTTCATTATTTCCTGAGATTGCAGAGAAATTGCAATTTAGAACGTTTTTTACAATGCTTTTTGCGCATTTTGACCCACCTTTTAAATTTCGATTTTTTTAGGAAATATCCTTAGAGATCATTGATATCATATAAGTAGCTGATACTTCAAATTTCATATTTCTAGGCCCATCAGTAACACATAAATCGCATTTTTAGAACGTTTTTTGCTCCTACACCACCTTTGGGGTAGTGGCACCGACATAATACATAGCCTATCTTGGAGCAAACGTTGTCACTATCATTTTGACACAATATTTTTTTAATCGGTTTGGTATTTCCTGAGATTATGTAGAAACTACCATTTAGAACGTTTTTTAGAACGCTTTTTGAGCATTTTCACCCCTTTTAAATTTCGAATTGTTTAAGAACTGTTCTTAGACACCATTTATATTTTATAAGTAACTAATATTCCAAATTTCATATTTCTAGGTCCTTCAATAACGCCAAAATCGCATTTTTAGAACGTTTTTTGCTCCTGCACCCCCTTTTGGGGTAGTGGCACCGACATAAGATATAGCCTATGTTCTAAGTTGGGCGAACACCATCATTTTGATACCATTACATATGGAATCGATTTGGTATTTCCTGAGATTATGTAGAAACTATCATTTAGAACGTTTTTTAGAACGCTTTTTGTGCATTTTCACCCCTTTTAAATTTCGAATTGTTTAAGAACTGTTCTTAGACACCATTTATATTTTATAAGTAACTAATATTCCAAATTTCATATTTCTAGGTCCTTCAGTAACGCAAAAATCGCATTTTTAGAACGTTTTTTGCTCCTGCACCCCCTTTGGGGTAGTGGCAACGACATAAAATATAGCCTATGTTCTAAGTTGGCCTAACACCATCATTTTGATAACATTACTTTTGAAATCGGTTTGGTATTTCCTGAGATTATGTAGAAAGTATCATTTAGAACGTTTTTTAGAACGCTTTTTGTGCATTTTCACCCCTTTTAAATTTCGAATTGTTTAAGAACTGTTCTTATACACCATTTATATCTTATAAGTAACTAATATTCCAAATTTCATATTTCTAGGTCCTTCAGTAACGCAAAAATCGCATTTTTAGAACGTTTTTTGCTCCTGCACCCCCTTTGGGGTAGTGGCACCGACATAAGATATAGCCTATGTTCTAAGTTGGGCGAACACCATCATTTTGATACCATTACATATGGAATCGGTTCGGTAGTTCCTGAGCTTATCTCCGACAAATAAACAATTTTTACCTCTTTATAATAGGAGTATGATATGATGACTAGCAAACACCGCGGCTTTGCTCGCGCAATATTTGAAATATGCCAAGTTTTGTATTTTTTAGAAACCATTTCCTTACATCTTAAAATTAACTATCATGTCAAATTCCAAGTCCTACTACCTCTCTCAACATAAAGGAATATGTTGAAATAGGAACTGTCACCATTAATTTGCCAACAGTAATTTTGAAATCGGTTTGTTTTTTCCTAATATTACACAGAAACGTAATTTAGAAAGCTTTTAAAGGCCTTTTTTAGAACGTTTGTTGTTCCTGTGAACTCCAGGTGGTAGAATCATCGGCATAAAATATAGCCTGTGTCAGATCAGAGACTGTTACCATTGATTCGCAACTATTACTTTTATAATCGGTTTATATTCCCTGAAATTGCGTAGAAATCGTAATTTAGGACTTTTTTAGAATGCTTTTCGCACCTCCCCTTCACTTCACCCCTTTTTAATTCGAATTTATTTTCGACAGTCCTTCGAGGGCATTTATATTTTATAAGTAACTATCATGCCATATTTAAAGTTTCTAGCCTTTTCAGTATTACAGAAATCGCAATTTAGAAAGCTTTTAGCTACTGCAACCTTCTGGTGGTAGTGGCACAGACATAAAATATAGCTTATGTTTGAGCAGGTTCTATCACCAAAATTTGTCATCATTATTTTTTTAATCGGTTTGGTAATTTATAAGTTTGCTTAAAAATTGTAATTTATAACGCTTTTCACTCACTTCATTTTTTTAAAATTTGGAATTTTCTTTCGACTGTTCTTAGAAAGCAGTTGCATATTGTAAGTAAATCCCATGCCATACTTCAAAGTGTTAGACCCCTCAGTTGTGCAAAAAATGCAAATTAGAACATGTTTTGCTTTTGCAACCCTCAGATGGTAGTGACAGCAACATAAAATATAACCTATGTTATAGCAGGGACTGTCACCTTTGATTTGCAACCAGTACTTTTGAAATAGCTTTGGTATTTCCTTAGATTGAGTAGAAATCGCAATTTAGAACGTTTTTAGGACGTTTTTAGGACGCTTTTCGCGCATTTTCACCGCCTTTTAAATTTCCAATTTTTTCGAAACAGTTCTTAAAGATCATTTATATGCAATAAATGTGTACCTTGCCTAATTTTAAGTTGCTAGCCCCTACCGATCACAAAAATCGAAATTTAGAACGCTTTTTTGCTCCTGCAACGTCTTGGTGATAGTGATACCGACATAAAATAGCGTCTATATTAGAGCAGAGGCTGTCAGCATCAATTTCCTACCATTACGTTTGAAATCAGATTCATTCTTCCTGAGATATTGCCGACAAATCGGCATCTAGAACGTTTTTAGAACGCTTTTCGCGCATTTCGCTCTTGCATCTCCTCTGGGGTAGTGGAAACAGATATAAAATATAGCCTATCTTGGAGCAAGATCTGTCACCATCATTTTTACACCATTATATTTGAAATCGGTTCAGTACTTCCTGAGATTGCATAGAAATCGCAATTTAGAAAGTTTTTTATAGCGCTTTCTGCGCATTTTGACCCCCTTTTAAATTTAGATTTTTTTAGGAAATGTCCTTAGAGATCATTGATATCTTATAACTAACTACCATTCCAAATTTCTCGATTCTAGGCCCTTCCGTAACGCAAAAGCCGCAATTTAGAACGTTTTTTGCTCCTTCACCCCCTTTGGGGTAGTGGCACCGACATAAACATCGCCTATGTTAGAGCAAGGGTTTTCACCATCATTTTGACGCCATTATTTTTTAGATCGGTTTAATATTTCCTGCGATTGTGTAGAAACCACCATTAGAACGTTTTTTAGAACGGTTTTCGCGCATTTTCACCCCTTTCAAATTTCGAATTGCTTAAGAATTGTTCTTAGAAATCCTTTATATCTAATAAGTAGCTAATATTTCAAATGTCACATTTCTAGGCCCTTCAGTAACACATAAATCGCATTTTAAGAACGTTTTTTGCTCCTGCACCCTCTTTGGGGTAGTGACACCGACATAAAACATAGCCTATCTTAGAGCAAACGTTGACACCATCATTTTGACATCAATATTTTTTAAATCGGTTTATATTTCCTGAGTTTGTGTAGAAACTACCATTTAGATCGTTTTTTAGAACGCTTTTTGTGCATTTTCACCCCTTTTAAATTTCGAGTTGTTTAAGAACTGTTATTTGACATCATGTAATCTTATAAGTAACTAATATTCAAAATTTCATATTTCTAGGCCCTTCAGTAACGCTAAAATCGCATTTTTAGAACGTTTTTTGCTCCTACACCCCCCTTTGGGGTAGTGGTACCGACATAAGATATAGCCTATGTTCTAAGTTGGACTAACACCATCATTTTGATACCATTACTTTTGGAATCGGTTCGGTAGTTCCAGAGCTTATCTCCGACAAATAAACAATTTTTTCCTCTTTATAATAGGAGTATAGATAGATAGACTAATATTCAAAATTTCATATTTCTAGGCCCTTCAGTAACGCTAAAATCGCATTTTTAGAACGTTTTTTGCTCCTACACCCCCCTTGGGGTAGTGGCACCGACATAAAACATAGCCTATTTTGGAGCAAGCGTTGTCACCGTCATTTTGACACCAAAATCGGTTTGGTATTTCCTGAGATTGTGTAGAAACTACCATTTAGAACGTTTTTTAGAACACTTTTTGTGCATTTTTAATCCTTTTAAATTTCGAATTGTTTAAGAACTGTTCTTAGACATCATTTATATCTTATAAGTAACTAATATTCAAAATTTCATATTTCTAAGCCCTTCAGTAACGCTAAAATCGCATTTTTAGAACGTTTTTTGCTCCTACACCCCCCTTTGGGGTAGTGGCACCGACATAAGATATAGCCTATGTTCTAAGTTGGACTAACACCATCATTTTGATACCATTACTTTTTGAATCGGTTCGGTAGTTCCAGAGCTTATCTCCGACAAATAAACAATTTTTTCCTTTTTATAATAGGAGTATAGATGACTAGCAAACCCCGCGGCTTTGCTCGCGTAATATTTGAAATATGCCAAGTGATATTTATATGTCTAATTTTTATTAAAAGGTACTAAGTTATTTTTTTTTTATTAAAAGGTAATATTTTATTTTATTAAAAGGTACTTATTACTTTTAGGAATAATTTTAAAAAATTACTATTTAAAACACAGTTTGATTAAATATCACTGTTACACTGCATAAGGCAGAAATGAGACTTAAATTAATAAAACGAAATAAAACTAAATAAATAATAATTTAGAAAATATTTTGAAACTTTTATCCTCAATTAATACGCTCATTTCAGTATTCATTTGAAGTTTTGATTTTTTTAGAAACCATCTTCTTACATCTTAAAATTAACCATCATGTCAAATTCCAAGTCCTACCACCTCTCTCAACATAAAGGGCTATGTTGAAATAAGAACTGTCACCATTAATTTGCCAACATTAATTTCGAAATCGGTTTGTTATTTCCTAATATTCCACAGAAACGTAATTTAGAAAGATTTGAAGGCCTTTTTTAGAGCGTTTGTTGTTTCTGTAAATCCCAGGTGGTAGAATCATCGGCATAAAATATAGCCTGTGTAGGATCAGAGACTGTTACCATTGATTCGCAACTATTATTTTTATATTTTGTTTATATTCCCTGAAATTGCGTAGAAATCGTAATTTAGGACTTTTTTAGAATGCTTTTCGCACCTCCCCTTCACTTCACCCCTTTTTAATTCGAATTTATTTTCGACAGTCCTTCGAGGGCATTTATATTTTATAAGTAACTATCATGCCATATTTAAAGTTTCTAGCCTTTTCAGTATCACAGAAATCGCAATTTAGAAAGCTTTTAGCTACTGCAACCCTCTGGTGGTAGTGACACAGACATAAAATATAGCTTATGTTTGAGCAGGTTCTATCACCAACAATTTGTATTCATTATTTTTTTAATCGGTTTGGTATTTGATAAGATTACATAAAAATTGTAATTTATAACGCTTTTCGCTCACTTCATCTTTTTAAATTTGAAATTTTCTTTCGACAGTTCATAGGAAGCAGTTGCATCTTGTAAGTAAATAACATGCCATACTTCAAAGTGTTAGACCCTTCAGTTATGCAAAAAACGCAAATTAGAACATGTTTTGCTTTTGCAACCCTCAGATGGTAGTGACAACAACATAAAATATAACATATGTTATAGCAGGGACTGTCACCATTGATTTGCAACCATTACTTTTGAAATAGCTTTGGAATTTCTTGAGATTGAGTAGAAATCGCAATTTGGAACGTTTTTAGAAAGCTTTTCGCGCATTTTCACCCCTTTTTAAATTTCAAATTTTTTCGAAACTGTTCTTAAAGATCATTTATATGCAATAAATATGTACCTTGCCTAATTTTAAGTTGCTAGCCCCTACCGATCACAAAAATCGAAATTTGGAATGCTTTTTTGCTCCTGCAATGTCTAGGTGATAGTGATACCGACTTGAAATAGCATCTATGTTAGAGCAGAGGCTGTCAGCATCAATTTCTTACCATTACTTTTGAAATCAGTTTGAGTTTTCCTGAGATATTGGTGACAAATCAACATTTAGAACGTTTTTAGAACGCTTTTCGCTCATTTTGCTCCTGCATCTCCTCTGGGGTAGTGGAAACAGATATAAAATATAGCCTATCTTAGAGCAAGATCTGTCACCATCATTTTAACACCATTATATTTGAAATCGGTTCAGTATTTCCTGAGATTGCATAGAAATTGCAATTTAGAACGTTTTTTACAACGCTTTTTGCGCATTTTCACCCATTTTAAATTTCGAATTGTTTAAGAACTGTTCTTAGAAATCCTTTATATCTAATAAGTAGCTGATACTTCAAATTTAATATTTCTAGGCCCTTCAGTAACACATAAATCGCATTTTTAGAACGTTTTTTGCTCCTACACCCCCTTTGGGGTAGTGGCACCGACATAAAATATAGCCTATGTTCTAAGTTGGACTAACACCATCATTTTGATACCATTACTTTTGGAATCGGTTCGGTATTTCCTGAGATTATGTAGAAACTACCATTTAGAACGTTTTTTAGAACACTTTTTGTGCAGTCTCACCCCTTTTAAATTTCGAATTGTTTAAGAACTGTTCATAGACATCATTTATATCTTGTAAGTAACTAATATTCCAAATTTCATATTTCTAGGCCCTTCAGTAACGCAAAAATCGCATTTTTAGAACGTTTTTTGCTCCTGCACCCCTTTGGGGTAGTGGCACCGACATAAGATATAGCCTATGTTCTAAGTTGGGCGAACACCATCATTTTGATACCATTACTTTTGGAATCGGTCCGGTAGTTCCTGAGCTTACCTCCTACAAATAAACAATTTTTTCCTCTTTATAATATGACTAGCAAACCCCGCGGCTTTGCTCGCGTAATATTTGAAATATGTCAAGTGATATTTATGTGTCTAATTTTTATTAAAAGGTACTAACTAAATTTTTATTTTATTGAAAGGTAATATTTTAGTTTATTAAAAGGTACTTATTACTTTTAGGAATAATTAAAACAATTACTATTTAAAACACAATTTGATTAAGCATCATTGTTACACTGCATAAAGCAGAAATGAGTCTTAAATTAATGAAACGAAATAAAACTAACTAAATAATAATTTAGAAAATATTTAGAAACTTTTATGCTCAGTTAATACGCTCATTTCAGTATTCATTTGAAGTTTTGAATTTTCTAGAAACCACCTTCTTACATCTTAAAATTAACCATCATGTCAAATTCCAAGTTCTACCACCTCTCTCAACATAAAGGGCTGTGTTGAAATAGAAACTGTCACCATTAACTTGCCAACATTAATTTTGAAATTGGTTTGTTATTTCCTAATATTCCACAGAAACTTAATTTAGAAAGCTTTTAAAGGCCTTTTTTAGAGTGTTTGTTGTTCCTGTGAACCCCAGGTGGTAGAATCATCGGCATAAAATATAGCCTGTGTAGGATCAGAGACTGCTACCATTGATTCGCAGCTATTACTCTTATATTTGATTTAAATTCCCTGAAATTGCGTAGAAATCGTAATTTAGGAATTTTTTAGAATGCTTTTCGCACCTCCCCTTCACTTCACCCCTTTTTAATTCGAATTTATTTTCGACAGTCCTTCGAGGGCATTTATATTATATAAGTAACTACCATGACATATTTAAAGTTTCTAGCCTTTTCAGTATCACAGAAATCGCAATTTACAAAGTTTTTAGCTACTGAAACCCTCTGGTAGTAGTGGCACAGACATAAAATATAGCTTATGATTGAGCAGGTTCTATCACCAACAATTTGTCATCATTATTTTTTTAATCGGTTTGGTATTTGATAAGATTACATAAAAATTGTTATCTACAACGCTTTTCGCTCACTTCATCTTTTTAAATTTGAAATTTTCTTTCGACAGTTCTTAGAAAGCAGTTGCATCTTGTAAGTAAATACCATGCCATACTTCAAAGTGTTAGACCCTTCAGTTATGCAAAAACGCAAATTAGAACATGTTTTGCTTTTGTAGCAACATAAAATATAACATAAGTTATAGCAGTGGCAGTCACCATTGATTTGCAACCATTACTTTTGAAACAGCTTTGGAATTTCCTGAGATTGAGTAGAAATCGCAATTTAGAATGTTTTTAGAACGTTTTTCGCGCATTTTCACCCCTTTTTAAATTTCCAGTTTTTTCGAAACTGTTCTTAAAGATCATTTATATGTAATACATATGTACCTTGCCTAATTTTAAGTTGCTAGCCCCTACCGATCACAAAAATCGAAATTTGGAACGCTTTTTTGCTCCTGCAACGTCTAGGAGATAGTGATACCGACTTAAAATAGCGTCTATGTTAGAACAGAGGCTGTCAGCATCAATTTCTTAACATTACTTTTGAAATCAGTTTGATTCTTCCTGAGATATTGGTGACAAATCGGCATTTAGAACGTTTTTAGAACGCTTTTCGCTCATTTTGCTCCTGCATCTCCTCTGGGTTAATGGAAACATATATAAAATATAGCCTATCTTGGAGCAAGATCTGTCACCATCATTTTAACGCCATTATATTTGAAATCGGTTCATTATTTCCTGAGATTGCAGAGAAATTGCAATTTAGAACGTTTTTTACAATGCTTTTTGCGCATTTTGACCCACCTTTTAAATTTCGATTTTTTTAGGAAATATCCTTAGAGATCATTGATATCATATAAGTAGCTGATACTTCAAATTTCATATTTCTAGGCCCATCAGTAACACATAAATCGCATTTTTAGAACGTTTTTTGCTCCTACACCACCTTTGGGGTAGTGGCACCGACATAATACATAGCCTATCTTGGAGCAAACGTTGTCACTATCATTTTGACACAATATTTTTTTAATCGGTTTGGTATTTCCTGAGATTATGTAGAAACTACCATTTAGAACGTTTTTTAGAACGCTTTTTGAGCATTTTCACCCCTTTTAAATTTCGAATTGTTTAAGAACTGTTCTTAGACACCATTTATATTTTATAAGTAACTAATATTCCAAATTTCATATTTCTAGGTCCTTCAATAACGCCAAAATCGCATTTTTAGAACGTTTTTTGCTCCTGCACCCCCTTTTGGGGTAGTGGCACCGACATAAGATATAGCCTATGTTCTAAGTTGGGCGAACACCATCATTTTGATACCATTACATATGGAATCGATTTGGTATTTCCTGAGATTATGTAGAAACTATCATTTAGAACGTTTTTTAGAACGCTTTTTGTGCATTTTCACCCCTTTTAAATTTCGAATTGTTTAAGAACTGTTCTTAGACACCATTTATATTTTATAAGTAACTAATATTCCAAATTTCATATTTCTAGGTCCTTCAGTAACGCAAAAATCGCATTTTTAGAACGTTTTTTGCTCCTGCACCCCCTTTGGGGTAGTGGCAACGACATAAAATATAGCCTATGTTCTAAGTTGGCCTAACACCATCATTTTGATAACATTACTTTTGAAATCGGTTTGGTATTTCCTGAGATTATGTAGAAAGTATCATTTAGAACGTTTTTTAGAACGCTTTTTGTGCATTTTCACCCCTTTTAAATTTCGAATTGTTTAAGAACTGTTCTTATACACCATTTATATCTTATAAGTAACTAATATTCCAAATTTCATATTTCTAGGTCCTTCAGTAACGCAAAAATCGCATTTTTAGAACGTTTTTTGCTCCTGCACCCCCTTTGGGGTAGTGGCACCGACATAAGATATAGCCTATGTTCTAAGTTGGGCGAACACCATCATTTTGATACCATTACATATGGAATCGGTTCGGTAGTTCCTGAGCTTATCTCCGACAAATAAACAATTTTTACCTCTTTATAATAGGAGTATGATATGATGACTAGCAAACACCGCGGCTTTGCTCGCGCAATATTTGAAATATGCCAAGTTTTGTATTTTTTAGAAACCATTTCCTTACATCTTAAAATTAACTATCATGTCAAATTCCAAGTCCTACTACCTCTCTCAACATAAAGGAATATGTTGAAATAGGAACTGTCACCATTAATTTGCCAACAGTAATTTTGAAATCGGTTTGTTTTTTCCTAATATTACACAGAAACGTAATTTAGAAAGCTTTTAAAGGCCTTTTTTAGAACGTTTGTTGTTCCTGTGAACTCCAGGTGGTAGAATCATCGGCATAAAATATAGCCTGTGTCAGATCAGAGACTGTTACCATTGATTCGCAACTATTACTTTTATAATCGGTTTATATTCCCTGAAATTGCGTAGAAATCGTAATTTAGGACTTTTTTAGAATGCTTTTCGCACCTCCCCTTCACTTCACCCCTTTTTAATTCGAATTTATTTTCGACAGTCCTTCGAGGGCATTTATATTTTATAAGTAACTATCATGCCATATTTAAAGTTTCTAGCCTTTTCAGTATTACAGAAATCGCAATTTAGAAAGCTTTTAGCTACTGCAACCTTCTGGTGGTAGTGGCACAGACATAAAATATAGCTTATGTTTGAGCAGGTTCTATCACCAAAATTTGTCATCATTATTTTTTTAATCGGTTTGGTAATTTATAAGTTTGCTTAAAAATTGTAATTTATAACGCTTTTCACTCACTTCATTTTTTTAAAATTTGGAATTTTCTTTCGACTGTTCTTAGAAAGCAGTTGCATATTGTAAGTAAATCCCATGCCATACTTCAAAGTGTTAGACCCCTCAGTTGTGCAAAAAATGCAAATTAGAACATGTTTTGCTTTTGCAACCCTCAGATGGTAGTGACAGCAACATAAAATATAACCTATGTTATAGCAGGGACTGTCACCTTTGATTTGCAACCAGTACTTTTGAAATAGCTTTGGTATTTCCTTAGATTGAGTAGAAATCGCAATTTAGAACGTTTTTAGGACGTTTTTAGGACGCTTTTCGCGCATTTTCACCGCCTTTTAAATTTCCAATTTTTTCGAAACAGTTCTTAAAGATCATTTATATGCAATAAATGTGTACCTTGCCTAATTTTAAGTTGCTAGCCCCTACCGATCACAAAAATCGAAATTTAGAACGCTTTTTTGCTCCTGCAACGTCTTGGTGATAGTGATACCGACATAAAATAGCGTCTATATTAGAGCAGAGGCTGTCAGCATCAATTTCCTACCATTACGTTTGAAATCAGATTCATTCTTCCTGAGATATTGCCGACAAATCGGCATCTAGAACGTTTTTAGAACGCTTTTCGCGCATTTCGCTCTTGCATCTCCTCTGGGGTAGTGGAAACAGATATAAAATATAGCCTATCTTGGAGCAAGATCTGTCACCATCATTTTTACACCATTATATTTGAAATCGGTTCAGTACTTCCTGAGATTGCATAGAAATCGCAATTTAGAAAGTTTTTTATAGCGCTTTCTGCGCATTTTGACCCCCTTTTAAATTTAGATTTTTTTAGGAAATGTCCTTAGAGATCATTGATATCTTATAACTAACTACCATTCCAAATTTCTCGATTCTAGGCCCTTCCGTAACGCAAAAGCCGCAATTTAGAACGTTTTTTGCTCCTTCACCCCCTTTGGGGTAGTGGCACCGACATAAACATCGCCTATGTTAGAGCAAGGGTTTTCACCATCATTTTGACGCCATTATTTTTTAGATCGGTTTAATATTTCCTGCGATTGTGTAGAAACCACCATTAGAACGTTTTTTAGAACGGTTTTCGCGCATTTTCACCCCTTTCAAATTTCGAATTGCTTAAGAATTGTTCTTAGAAATCCTTTATATCTAATAAGTAGCTAATATTTCAAATGTCACATTTCTAGGCCCTTCAGTAACACATAAATCGCATTTTAAGAACGTTTTTTGCTCCTGCACCCTCTTTGGGGTAGTGACACCGACATAAAACATAGCCTATCTTAGAGCAAACGTTGACACCATCATTTTGACATCAATATTTTTTAAATCGGTTTATATTTCCTGAGTTTGTGTAGAAACTACCATTTAGATCGTTTTTTAGAACGCTTTTTGTGCATTTTCACCCCTTTTAAATTTCGAGTTGTTTAAGAACTGTTATTTGACATCATGTAATCTTATAAGTAACTAATATTCAAAATTTCATATTTCTAGGCCCTTCAGTAACGCTAAAATCGCATTTTTAGAACGTTTTTTGCTCCTACACCCCCCTTTGGGGTAGTGGTACCGACATAAGATATAGCCTATGTTCTAAGTTGGACTAACACCATCATTTTGATACCATTACTTTTGGAATCGGTTCGGTAGTTCCAGAGCTTATCTCCGACAAATAAACAATTTTTTCCTCTTTATAATAGGAGTATAGATAGATAGACTAATATTCAAAATTTCATATTTCTAGGCCCTTCAGTAACGCTAAAATCGCATTTTTAGAACGTTTTTTGCTCCTACACCCCCCTTGGGGTAGTGGCACCGACATAAAACATAGCCTATTTTGGAGCAAGCGTTGTCACCGTCATTTTGACACCAAAATCGGTTTGGTATTTCCTGAGATTGTGTAGAAACTACCATTTAGAACGTTTTTTAGAACACTTTTTGTGCATTTTTAATCCTTTTAAATTTCGAATTGTTTAAGAACTGTTCTTAGACATCATTTATATCTTATAAGTAACTAATATTCAAAATTTCATATTTCTAAGCCCTTCAGTAACGCTAAAATCGCATTTTTAGAACGTTTTTTGCTCCTACACCCCCCTTTGGGGTAGTGGCACCGACATAAGATATAGCCTATGTTCTAAGTTGGACTAACACCATCATTTTGATACCATTACTTTTTGAATCGGTTCGGTAGTTCCAGAGCTTATCTCCGACAAATAAACAATTTTTTCCTTTTTATAATAGGAGTATAGATGACTAGCAAACCCCGCGGCTTTGCTCGCGTAATATTTGAAATATGCCAAGTGATATTTATATGTCTAATTTTTATTAAAAGGTACTAAGTTATTTTTTTTTTATTAAAAGGTAATATTTTATTTTATTAAAAGGTACTTATTACTTTTAGGAATAATTTTAAAAAATTACTATTTAAAACACAGTTTGATTAAATATCACTGTTACACTGCATAAGGCAGAAATGAGACTTAAATTAATAAAACGAAATAAAACTAAATAAATAATAATTTAGAAAATATTTTGAAACTTTTATCCTCAATTAATACGCTCATTTCAGTATTCATTTGAAGTTTTGATTTTTTTAGAAACCATCTTCTTACATCTTAAAATTAACCATCATGTCAAATTCCAAGTCCTACCACCTCTCTCAACATAAAGGGCTATGTTGAAATAGGAACTGTCACCATTAATTTGCCAACATTAATTTTGAAATTGGTTTGTTTTTTCCTAATATTACACAGAAACGTAATTTAGAAAGCTTTTAAAGGCCTTTTTTAGAACGTTTGTTGTTCCTGTGAACCCGAGGTGGTAGAATCATCGGCATAAAATATAGCCTGTGTCAGATCAGAGACTGTTACCATTGATTTGCAACTATTCCTTTTATATTTGGTTTATATTTCCTGAAATAGCGTAGAAATCGTAATTTAGGGCTTTTTTAGAATGCTTTTCGCACCTCCCCTTCACTTCACCCCTTTTTAATTCGAATTTATTTTCGACACACCTTCCAGGGCATTTATATTTTATAAGTAACTACCCTGCCATATTAAAAGTTTCTAGCCTTTTCAGTATCACAGAAATCGCAATTTAGAAAGTTTTTAGCTACTGCAACCCTCTGGTGGTAGTGGCACAGACATAAAATATAGCTTATGTTTGAGCAGGTTCTATCACCAACAATTTGTTATCATTTTTTTAAAAATCGATTTGGTATTTGAAAAGATTACATAAAAATGGTAATTTATAACGCTTTTCGCTCACTTCATCTTTTTAAATTTGAAACTTTCTTTCGACAGTTCATAGAAAGCAGTTGCATCTTGTAAGTAAATAACATGCCATACTTCAAAGTGTTAGACCCTTCAGATATGCAAAAAACGCAAATTAGAACATGTTTTGCTTTTTCAACCCTCATATGGTAGTGACAGCAACATAAAATATAACCTATGCTATAGCTGGGACTGTCACCATTGATTTGCAACCATTACTTTTGAAATAGCTTTGGAATTTCCTAAGATTGAGTAGAAATCGCAATTTAGAACATTTTTAGAACGCTTTTCGCGCATTTTCACCCTTTTTAAATTTCCAATTTTTTCGAAACTGTTCTTAAAGATCATTTATATGTAATACATATGTACCTTGCCTAATTTTAAGTTGCTAGCCCCTACCGATCACAAAAATCGAAATTTGGAACGCTTTTTTGCTTCTGCAACGTCTAGGTGATAGTGATACCGACTTAAAATAGCGTCTATGTTAGAGCAGAGGCTGTCAGCATCAATTTCTTAACATTACTTTTGAAATCAGTTTGATTCTTCCTGAGATATTGGTGACAAATCGGCATTTAGAACATTTTTAGAACGCTTTTCGCTCATTTTGCTCCTGCATCTCCTCTGGGTTAGTGGAAACATATGTAAAATATAGCCCATCTTAGAGCAAGATCTGTCACCATCATTTTAACACCATTATATTTGAAATCGGTTCAGTATTTCCTGAGATTGCATAGAAATTGCAATTTAGAACGTTTTTTACAACGCTTTTTGCGCATTTTGACACCCCTTTTAAATTTCGATTTTTTTAGGAAATTTCCTTAGAGATCATTGATATCTTATAACTAACTACCATTCTAAATTTCACGATTCAAGGCTCTTCCGTCACGCAAAAAACACAATTTAGAACATTTTTCTCCTGCAGCCCCTTTGGGGTAGTGGCACCGACATAAAAAATAGCCTATGTTGGAGCAAGGATTTTCACCATCATTTTGACGCCATTATTTTTTAAATCGGTTTGGTATTTCCTGAGATTGTGTAGAAACTACCATTTAGAACGTTTTTTAGAACGCTTTTCGCGCATTTTCACCCCTTTTAAATTTCGAATTGTTTAAGAACTTTTCTTAGAAATCCTTTATATCTAATAAGTAGCTGATACTTCAAATTTCATATTTCTTGGCCCATCAGTAACACATAAATCGCATTTTTAGAACGTCTTTTGCTCCTACACCCCCTTTGGGGTAGTGGCACCGACATAAAACATCAAGCAAACGTTGTCACTATCATTTTGACACCAATATTTTTTAAATCGGTTTGATATTTCCTGAGATTATGTAGAAACTACCATTTGAACGTTTTTTAGAACGCTTTTTGTGCATTTTCACCCCTTTTAAATTTCGAATTGTTTAAGAACTGTTCTTAGACACCATTTATATCTTATAAGTAACTAATATTCCAAATTTCATATTTCTAGGTCCTTCAGTAACGCAAAAATCGCATTTTTAGAACGTTTTTTGCTCCTGCACCACCTTTGGGGTAGTGGCACCGACATGAAATATAGCCTATGTTCTAAGTTGGGTGAACACCATCATTTTGATACCATTACTTTTGAAATCGGTTTGGTATTTCCCGAGATTATGTAGAAACTACCATTTAGAACGTTTTTTAGAACGCTTTTTGTGCATTTTCACCCCTTTTAAATTTCGAATTGTTTAAGAACTGTTCTTAGACACCATTTATATCTTTAAGTAACTAATATTCCAAATTTCATATTTCTAGGCCCTTCAGTAACGCAAAAATCGCATTTTTAGAACGTTTTTTGCTCCTGCACCCCCTTTGGGGTAGTGGCACCGACATACGACATAGCCTATGTTCTAAGTTGGGTGAACACCATCATTTTGATACCATTACTTTTGAAATCGGTTCGGTAGTTCCTGAGCTTATCTCCGACAAATAAACAATTTTTTCCTCTTTATAATATGACTAGCAAACCCCGCGGCTTTGCTCGCGTAATATTTGAAATATGTCAAGTGATATTTATATGTCTAATTTTTATTAAAAGGTACTAACTAAATTTTTATTTTATTAAAAGGTAATATTTTACTTTATTAAGTTTTTTCTATTAAAAGGTACTTATTACTTTTAGGAATAATTCAAAAATTACTATTTAAAACACAGTTTGATTAAACATCATTATTACACTGCATTAGGCAGAAATGAGACTTAAATTAATAAAATGAAATAAAACTAAATAAATGATAATTTAGAAAATATTTTGAAACTTTTATGCTCGATTAATACGCTCATTTCTGTATTCATTTGAAGTTTTGAATTTTTTAGAAACCATCTTCTTACATCTTAAAATTAACCATCTTCTCAAATTCCAAGTCCTACCACCTCTCTCAACATAAAGGGCTATAATGAAATAGGAACTGTCATTATTAATTTGCCAACATTAATTTTGAAATTGGTTTGTTATTTCCTGATATTCCACAGAAACGTAATTTAGAAAGCTTTTAAAGGCCTTTCTTTAGAGCGTTTGTTGTTCCTGTGAACCCCAGGTGGTAGAATCACCGGCATAAAATAAAGCCTGTGTAGGATCAGAGACTGTTACCACTGATTCGCAAGTATTACATTTATAAACGGTTTATATTCCCTGAAATTGCATAGAATCGTAATTTAGAACTTTTTTAGAATGCTTTTCGCACCTCCCCTTCGCTTCACCCCTTTTTAATTCGAATTTATATTCGACGTTCCTTCAAGGGCATTTATATTTTATAAGTAGCTACCATGTCATATTTAAAGTTTCTAGCCTTTTCAGTATCACAGAAATCGCAATTTAGAAAGTTTTTAGCTCCTGCAACCCTCTGGTGGTAGTGGAAAAGACATAAAATATAGCTTATGTTTGAGCAGGTTCTATCACCAAAATTTGTCGTCATTATTTTTTTAATCGGTTTGGTAATTTATAAGTTTGCTTAAAAATTGTAATTTATAACGCTTTTCACTCACTTCATTTTTTTAAATTTGGAATTTTCTTTTGACTGTTCTTAGAAAGCAGTTGCATCTTGCAAGTAAATACCATGCCATGCTTCAAAGTGTTAGACCCCTCAGTTGTGCAAAAAACGCAAATTAGAACATGTTTTGCTTTTGCAACCCTCAGATGGTAGTGACAGCAACATAAAATATAATCTATGTTATAGCAGGGGCTGTGACCATTGATTTGCAACCATTACTTTTGAAATAGCTTTGGTATTTCCTTAGATTGAGTAGAAATCGCAATTTAGAACGTTTTTAGGCCGCTTTTCGCGCATTTTCATCCCTTTTTAAATTTCCAATTTTTTCGAAACTGTTCTTAAAAATAATTTATATCTAATAAATATGCACCTTGCCTAATTTTAAGTTCCTAGCCTCTACCGATCACAAAAATTTAAATTTAGAACGCTTTTCAGCTCCTGCAACGTCTTGGTGATAGTGATACCGACACAAAATAGCGTCTATGTTAGAGCAGAGGCTGTCAGCATCAATTTCCTACCGTTACGTTTGTAATAAGATTAATTCTTTCTGAGATATTGCCGACAAATCGGCATTTAAAACGTTTTTAGAACGCTTTTCACGCATTTTGCTCCTGCATCTTCTCTGGGGTAGTGGAAACACATATAAAATATAGCCCATCTTGGAGCAAGATCTGTCACCATCACTTTTACACCATTATATTTCAAATCGGTTCAGTACTTAATGAGATTGCATAGAAATCGCAATTTAGAAATTTTTACATCTCTTTTTGCGCATTTTGACCCCCTTTTAAATTTCGATTTTTTTAGGAAATGCCCCTAGAGTTCATTGATATCTTATAACTAACAACCATTCCAAATTTCACGATTCTAGGCCCTTCCGTAACGCAAAAGCCGCAATTTAGAAAGTTTTTCTCCTACACCCCCTTTGGGGTAGTGGCACCGACATAAAACATCGCCTATGTTGGAGCAAGGGTTGTCCCTATCATTTTGTTGCCATTATTTTTTAGATCGGTTTGGTATTTCCTGAGATTGTGTAGAAACTACCATTTAGAAGTTTTTTAGATCGCTTTTTGCGCATTTTCTCCCCTTTCAAATTTCGAATTGTTTAAGAACTGTTCTTAGACATAATTTATATCTTATATGTTACTAATATTCAAAATTTCATATTTCTAGGCCCTTCAGTAACGCTAAAATCGCATTTTTAGAACGTTTTTTGCTCCTCCACCACATTTGGGGTAGTGACACCGACATAAAACATAGCCTATCTTGGAGCAAGCGTTGTCACCATCATTTTGACACCAATATTTTTTAAATCGGTTTGGAATTTCCTGAGATTGTGTAGAAACTACCATTTAGAACGTTTTTTAGAAAGCTTTTTGCGCATTTTCACACCTTTCAAATTTCGAATTGTTTAAGAACTGTTCTTGGAAGAAAGAAATGTTCTTCATTTATAACTTGTAAGTAACTAATATTGAAAATTTCATATTTCTAGGCCCTTCAGTAACGCTAAAATCGCATTTTTAGAACGTTTTTTGCTCCTACACCCCCTTTGGGGTAGTGACACCGACATAAAACATAGCCTATCTTGGAGCAAGCGTTGTCACCATCATTATGACACCAATATTTTTTAAATCGGTTTGGTATTTCCTGAGATTGTGTAGAAACTACCATTTAGAAAGTTTTTAGAACGCTTTTTTCGCATTTTCACCCCTTTTAAATTTCGAATTGTTTAAGAACTGTTCTTAGACATCATTTACATCTTATAAGTAACTAATATTCAAAATGTCATATATCTTGGCCCTTCAGTAACGCTAAAATCGCATTTTTAGAACGTTTTTTGCTCTTACACCCCGTTTGGGGTAGTGACACCGGCATAAAACATAGCCTATCTTGGAGCAAGCGTTGTCACCATTATTATGACACCAATATTTTTTAAATCGGTTTGTTATTTCCTGAGATGGTGTAGAAACTACCATTTAGAACGTTTTTTAGAACGCTTTTTGCGCATTTTCACCCCTTTTAAATTTCGAATTTTTTAAGAACTGTTCTTAGACATCATTTATATCTTATAAGTAACTAATATTCCAAATTTCATATTTCTAGGCCCTTCAGTAACGCTAAAATCGCATTTTTAGAACGTTTTTTGCTCCTACACCCCCTTTGGGGTAGTGGCACCGACATAAGATATAGCCTATGTTCTAAGTTGGACTAACACTATCATTTTGATACCATTACTTTTGGAATCGGTTCGGTAGTTCCAGAGCTTACCTCCGACAAATAAACAATTTTTTCCTCTTTATAATAGGAGTATAGATGACTAGCAAACCCCGCGGCTTTGCTCGCGTAATATTTGAAATGTGCCAAAGTGATATTTATATGTCTAATTTTTATTAAAACGTACTAACTAAATTTTTATTTTATTAAAAGGTTTTTTTTATTAAAAGGTACTTATTACTTTTAGGAATACTTCAAAAATTACTATTTAAAACACAGTTTGATTAAACATCATTATTACACTGCATTAGGCAGAAGTGAGACTTAAATTAATAAAATGGAATAAAACTAAATAAATGATAATTTAGAAGATATTTTGAAACTTTTATGCTCAATTAATACGCTCAATTCAGTATTCATTTGAAGTTTTGAATTTTTTAGAAACCATCTTCTTACATCTTAAAATTAACCATCATGTCAAACTCCAAGTCCTACCACCTCTCTCAACATAAAGGGCTATGTTGAAATAGGAACTGTCACGATTAATTTGCCATTAATTTTGAAATCGGTTTGTTATTTCCTAATATTCCACAGAAACGTAATTTAAAAAGCTTTTAAAGGCCTTTTTTAGAACGTTTGTTGTTCCTGTAAACCCCAGGTGGTAGAATCACCGCCATAAAATATAGCCTGTGTAGGATCACAGACTGTTACCATTGATTCGCAACTATTACTTTTATAATCGGTTTATATTTCCTGAAATAGCGTAGAAATCGTAATTTAGAACTTTTTTAGAATGCTTTTCGCACCTCCCTTCGCTTCACCCCTTTTTAATTCACCCCTTTATTTTCGACGTTCCTTCGAGGGCATTTATATTTTATAAGTAACTACCATGTCATATTTAAAGTTTCTAGCCCTTTCAGTATCACAGAAATCGCAATTTAGAAAGATTTTAGCTCCTGCAACCCTCTGGTGGTAGTGGAACAGACATAAAATACAGCTTATGTTTGAGCAGGTTCTATCACTAAAATTTGTCATCATTATTTTTTTAATTGGTTTGGTATTTTTTAAGTTTGCTTAAAAATTGTAATTTATAACGCTTTTCACTCACTTCATTTTTTTAAATTTGGAATTTTCTTTCGACAGTTGAATTCGACAGTGACAGTTGTTTTTGGCAGTTGCATCTTGTAAGTAAATACCATGCCATACTTCAAAGTGTTAGACCCCTCAGTTTTGCAAAAAACGCAAATTAGAACATGATTTGCTTTTGCAACCCTCAGATGGTAGTGACAGCAACATAAAATATAACCTATGTTATAGCAGGGACTGTTACCATTGATTTGCAACCATTACTTTTGAAATAGCTTTGGTATTTCCTTAGATTGAGTAGAAATCGCAATTTAGAACGTTTTTAGGACGCTTTTCGCGCATTTTCACCCCTTTTTAAATTTCCAATTTTTTCGAAACTGTTCTTAAAGATAATTTATATCTATTAAATATGTACCTTACCTAATTTTAAGTTGCTAGTCCCTACCAATCACAAAAATCGAAATTTAGAACGCTTTTTTGCTCCTGCAACGTTTTGCTGACAGTGATACCGAAATACAATAGCGTCTATGCTAGAGCAAAAGCTGTCAGCATCAATTCCCTACCATTACGTTTTAAATCAGATTCATTCTTCCTGAGATATTGCTGATAAATCGGCATTTAGAACGTTTTTAGAACGCTTTTCGCTCATTTTGCTCCTGCATCTCCTCTGGGGTAGTGGAAACAGATATAAAATATAGCCTATCTTGGAGCAAGATCTGTCACCATCATATTTACACCATTATATTTGAAATCGGTTCAGTATTTCCTGAGATTGCATAGAAATCGCAATTTAGAAAGTTTTTTACAACGCTTTTTGTGCATTTTGACCCCCTTTTAATTTCACGATTCTAGGCCCTTCCGTAATGCAAAAGCCGCAATTTAGAACGTTTTTCTCCTGCACCTCCTTTGGGGTAATGGCACCGACATAAAACATCGCCTATGTTGGAGCAAGGGTTGTCACCATCATTTTGACGCCATTATTTTTTAGATCGGTTTGGTATTTCCTGAGATTGTGTAGAAACCACCATTAGAACGTTTTTTAGAACGATTTTCGTGCATTTTCACCACTTTCAAATTTCGAATTGTTTAAGAACTGTTCTTAGAAATCCTTTATATCTAATAAGTAGCTAATATTTCAAATATCATATTTCTAGGCCCTTCGGTAACGCAAAAATCGCATTTTTAGAACGTTTTTTGCTCCTGCACCCCCTTTCGTGTAGTGGCACCGACATAAAACATAGCCTATGTTGGAACAAGGGCTGTCACCGTCATTTTGACACCATTATTTTTTAAATCGGTTTGGTATTTCCTGAGATTGTGTAGAAATTACCATTTAGAACGTTTTTTAGAACGCTTTTTGTGCATTTTCACCCCTTTTAAATTTCGAATTATTTAAGAACTGTTCTTAGACATCATTTATATCTTATAAGTAACTAATATTCAAAATTTCATATTTCTAGGACCTTCAGTAACGCTAAAATCGCATTTTTAGAACGTTTTTTGCTCTACACCCCCTTTGGGGTAGTGGCACCGACATAAAACATAGCCTGTCTTGGAGCAAGCGTTGTCACCATCATTTTGACACCAATATTTTTTAAATCGGTTTGGTATTTCCTGAGATTGTGTAGAAACTACCATTTAGAACGTTTTTTAGAACGCTTTTTGTGCATTTTCACCCCTTTTAAATTTCGAATTATTTAAGAACTGTTCTTAGACATCATTTATATCTTATAAGTAACTAATATTCAAAATTTCATATTTCTAGGCCCTTCAGTAACGCTAAAATCGCATTTTTAGAACGTTTTTTGCTCCTACACCCCTTTAGGGTAGTGGCACAGACATAAGATATAGCCTATGTTCTAAGTTGGACTAACACCATCATTTTGATACCATTACTTTTGGAATCGGTTCGGTAGTTCCAGAGCTTATCTCCGACAAATAAACAATTTTTTCCTCTTTGTAATAGGAGTATAGATGACTAGCAAACCCCGCGGCTTTGCTCGCGTAATATTTGAAATATGCCAAGTGATATTTATATGTCTAATTTTTATTAAAAGGTACTAACTAAATTTTTATTTTATTAAAAGGTAATATTTTATTCTATTAAAAGTGTTTTCTATTAAAAGGTACTTATTACTTTTATGAATAATTCAAAATTTACTATTTAAAACACAGTTTAATTAAACATCATTATTACACTGCAACGGCAGAAATGAGACTTAAATTAATAAAACGAAATAAAACTAAATAAATGATAATTTAGAAAATATTTTGAAACTTTTATGCTCAATTAATACGCTCATTTCAGTATTCATTTGAAGTTTTGAATTTTTTAGAAACCATCTTCTTACATCTTAAAATTAACGATCATGTCAAATTCCAAGTCCTACCACCTCTCTCAATATAAAGGGCTATGTTGAAACAGGAACTGTCACCATTAATTTGCCAACATTAATTTTGAAATCGGTTTGTTATTTCCTAATATTCCACAGAAACGTAATTTAAAAAGCTTTTAAAGACCTTTTTTAGAACGTTTGTTGTTCCTGTGAACCCCAGGTGGTAGAATCACCAGCATAAAATATAGCCTGTGTAGGATCGGAGAATGTTACCATTGATTCGCAACTATTACTTTTATAATCGGTTTATATTCCCCGAAATTTCATAGAATCGTAATTTAGAACTTTTTTAGAATGCTTTTTGCACCTCCCCTTCGCTTCACCCCTTTTTAATTGGAATTTATTTTCGACGTTCCTTCGAGGGCATTTATATTTTAAAGGGAACTACCATGTCATATTTAAAGTTTCTAGCCTTTTCAGTATCACAGAAGTCGCAATTTAGAATGTTTTTAGCTCCTGCAACCCTCTGGTGGTAGTGGAACAGACATAAAATATAGCTTATATTTGAGCAGGCTCTATCACCAAAATTTGTCATCATTATTTTTTTTTTTCGGTTTGGTAATTCTTAAGTTTGTTTAAAAATTGTAATTTATAATGCTTTTCAATCACTTCATTTTTTTTAATTTGGAATTTTCTTTCGACTGTTCTTAGAAAGCAGTTGTATCTTGTAAGTAAATACCATGCCATACTTCAAAGTGTTAGACCCCCCAGTTGTGCAAAAAACGCAAATTAGAACATGTTTTGCTTTTGCAACCCTCAGATGGTAGTGACAGCAACATAAAATATAACCTATGTTATAGCAGGGACTGTCACCATCGATTTGCAACCATTACTTTTGAAATAGCTTTGGTATTTGCTTAGATTGAGTAGAAATAGCAATTTAAAATGTTTTTAAAACCCTTTTCGCTCATTTTCGCGCCTTTTTAAATTTCCAATTTTTTTGAAACTGTTCTTAAAGATCATTTATATCTAATAAATATGTACCTTGCCTAATTTTAAGTTGCTAGCCCCTACCGATCACAAAAATCGAAATTTAGAACGCTTTTTTGCTCCTCCAACGTCTTCGTGATAGTGATACCGACATAAAATAGCGTCTATGTTAGAACAGAGGCTGTCAGCATCAATTTCTTACCATTACGTTTGAAATCAGATTAATTCTTCCTGAGATATTGTCGACAAATCGGCATTTAGAACGTTTTTAGAACGCTTTTCGCGCATTTTGATCCTGCATCTCCTCTGGGGTAGTGGAAACAGATATAAAATATAGCCTATCTTGGAGCAAGATCTGTCACCATCACTTTTACACCATTATATTTGAAATCGGTTCAGTACTTCCTGAGAATGCATAGAAATCGCAATTTAGAAAGTTTTTTATAGCGCTTTCTGCGCATTTTGACCCCCTTTTAAATTTAGATTTTTTTAGGAAATGTCCTTAGAGATCATTGATATCTTATAACTAACTACCATTCCAAATTTCACGATTCTAGGCCCTTCCGTAACGCAAAAGCCGCAATTTAGAACTTTTTCTCCTGCACCCCCTTTGGGGTAGTGGCACCAACATAAAACATCGCCTATGTTGGAGCAAGGGTTGTCACCATCTTTTTGACGCCATTATTTTTTAGATCGGTTTGGTATTTCCTGAGATTGTGTAGAAACCACCATTAGAACGTTTTTTAGAACGCTTTTTGCGCATTTTCACCCCTTTTAAATTTCGAATTGTTTAGGAACTGTTCTTAGAAATCCTTTATATCTAATAAGTAGCTAATATTTCAAATTTCATATTTCTAGGCCCTTCGGTAACGCAAATATCGCATTTTTAGAACGTTTTTTTTTTGCTCCTGCACTCCCTTTCGGGCAGTGGCACCGACATAAAACATAGCCTATGTTGGAGCAAGGGTTGTCACCGTCAATTTGACACCCTTATTTTGACACCATTATTTTTTAAATCGGTTTGGTATTTCCTGAGATTGTGTAGAAACCACCATTTAGAACGTTTTTAGAACGATTTTCGCGCATTCCCCCCCCCCCCTTTCAAATTTCGAATTTTTTAAGAACTGTTCTTAGACATCATTTATATCTTATAAGTAACTAATATTCAAAATTTCATATTTCTAGGCCCTTCACTAACGCTAAAATCGCATTTTTAGAACGTTTTTTGCTGCTGCACCCCCTTTGGGGTAGTGACACCGACATAAAACATAGCCTATTTTGGAGCAAGCGTTGTCACCATCATTATGAAACCAATATTTTTTAAATCGGTTTGGTATTTACTGAGATTGTGTAGAAACTACCATTTAGAACGTTTTTTAGAACGCTTTTTGTGCATTTTCACCCCTTTTAAATTTCGAATTGTTTAAGGACTGTACTTAGGTATCATTTATGTCTTATAAGTAACTAATATTCAAAATTTCATATTTCTAGGCCCTTCAGTAACGCTAAAATCGCATTTTTAGAACGTTTTTTGCTTCTACACCCCCTTTGGGGTAGTGGCACCGACATAAGATATAGCCTATGTTCTAAGTTGGACTAACACCATCATTTTGATACCATTACTTTTGGAATCGGTTCGGTAGTTCCAGAGCTTACCTCCTACCAATAAACAATTTTTTCCTCTTTATAATAGGAAGTATAGATATAGATGACTAGCAAACCCCGCGGCTTTGCTCGCGTAATAATCAAGCAGGACGGTCGTTCTGCCAAGCCAAGCTGAAAAAAAAAATGCTAACCCCGCCAAACAAACAAACGCCAAGAATAAGGCAAGACACCGTAACTGCTTATTATACTGATGACAACTTCTCCATGTTAAATGAACGAAATATGTCAGCGTAAAATTTCCCATATCAAAAGAAGCAATCATCGCAGAAAAATAATTCCAACACTAGAAGGACCTAATAAAGAAGATCTTCAATTTGAGATCAAATGCATCCTCATAAATTAATTATAAACAGAGATATAGATTTTTTAAAATAACGTCGAGATACTGAAAATGACAGATTTATATTCTTCGTCACAACTTATGTTTAAATCGAGGTAGAGACTTAAATAATGGACAGAAAAAAGTAAGGATTGAATTTTTGGATAGATATTTACTCAATCTACGTGCTTTTATAAAATTCAGCTTTAAAAACATTAATTTTCTATTCATAATTAGCGAAAAACTGTTAATTAGTTCTAAAGTTTACAAATTATGCCAAATAGCGATAAACCCGCCAAAATATTTTAGAAATCTTATACTTTTCTTTTATATTATCCTTTTGCATTGATTTCATCAAAGATAACTATGGCTGAGATTCAGATAGATTTTTCGCTGTTAGCGAAATGTGTTTGACCAATCAGAAGCCTGCATGTTTGAGAATATTTGCTGTTTGTGGATCCCGGCCTATGTAATGAAAGTTTTGAGTCATTTTTTTAGTGCCGTGGATGAAGTGCAATGTTTGTAGAAATGTAGGCTAGGATCCAGATAGATTTTTCGCTGTTAGCGAAACGAGAATCGCCAATCAATAGCCTGCATTTCTGCAAACAGCGAAAAGTTCACAAAAATGCAGGCTTCTGATTGATGAATCTCGTTTCTCTGACAACCAAAAATCTATCTAGATTGCGCACAATGGGGGATATTCCAAATATGGGTTCGAGGCTGAAAAGTCACGTGATACCGGTAATTTATCCAAGGAACTTCTATCTGATAAGAAGGGAAGATACTACTACTTTGCCTCGTGAACCGTTTCATTGGCTAGCGGGGATTTACATTACACGTCTACGGAGCCTTCCCTTCTTTACGATAGAAGTTTTAACCTTGACCACGTGATCAAAATGTAGATGGAATATCCTCCATTATGTTGAACACAATTTTGCATTTCCACATCCAGGTAGGGTATTAATTGTCATAACAACAATACATATTCGAAACTATTTAAGGCACTGATTCTGAACTCCTTTGCTATACCTTTCAATAGTAAAGAAGTTGTTGTTTCCATAGTAACAGTACTTTTCTGTATTGCTTTCTCTAAAACACAAATATAGAAATTTAACAAAGAGCGCTCAGAATCAACACCATAACAGAGAGCCTTCATACATAAGAGTGGTGATATATGCACAGGAAGCATGCTCATTTCAAGTTTTTGCCGAAAGTATGACTACAGCGTCTATAATACCTCGTGTGGAAATATGCTATCCAAACAACTCTAAAAATTTGTATCCCTTAAATGTGCGACGATACTGCTAAAATCCCAAGTATCGATCACAGCGACATCTGCGGGATTTAGTATTACATTGTATAGACTAGCAATATCTTGCAGTTTGAGAAAATATCTTGCAGATGTCGCTGTGATCTGTGTATTTCAGCAGCATCATTGAACAGTTAAGGGATACAATATTTTAGCACTTTTTAAAGTATTACAGGGATAGCCAATTTCCACGCTATATATACAGCGCCTAGATGGTACAGTGTGGAAAACGGCTACAAAATAGTGCTAAAAAATTGAATCCCATAAATGTACAACGATGCTGAATAACAATATGTCGATAGTAGCGCCATCTAAGTGATTTAAAAACGATAGTCATTCTAAAAGAGACTCTTTAACCTATTTCACGTCATTCCTTAACTAAATTAGCTTATAACAGACCAAAATATCTTATATTTATAGTTTCCGATATTTAACATTCTATAATTTTTGAAAACTCAGTGTTTATATTGAAAAAAGTTACGAGATGGCGCTCGTATCAGCATATTGCCGCTGAGCATTGTTGGAGATTTATGGGATACAAGTTTTTAGCACTTTTTAAAGCATTATAGGAATAGCCGTTTTCCACACTGTATCTTCTAGGCGCTGTACTATAGCTCCGTTATAGGCCTAGATTACACTCTAAAAACGACATTTTCAAAACTGAGTAAAAAATACTCATATCTGAGTATGTCGCATAGTCAAAATGGCTCCGAATCAAAATTACTCAAGTTTGAAACATGTATATGCTCATTTCTGAAAACATGGACATACTCAAATATGAGCACATAACGCTTTATTCATGATGTTTATTCACGATTATACACGGTGTTTGTATTTATATATTGTTGATGGTTGTCAAATTCCACCTGCGAAGTCTTTCCTTTACGAATTCATCCATTCTTCGATTTCAAAGGCTGAAGGATAAAATTTACGCTTTCGCGATTATATTATGATGGCTTTTAAGTGTTCTTCCGCGAACACGATAAAAATGTAGTTCGCCACATTCCATGTTATAAATTATTACTGAAAGGAGCGTTTCGTCCGAAATCTTAACAAATGAAATAATACGAATAAATTCAACTACCCTAGTAAAATTTACTACCTTTAACGAATGATAAGTAATTTTGTTTGAAACTGAGTATTTCTGGTATTTCAGAATTGAAAACATTGGGTCTTCATATTTGAAACAAAAAGTTTCATAACAAAATGAAAATACAGATTTACTCAGATTTGAAAGTATCATTTTTCTCAGTGTATATGTTGTAGAAATCGACTATCCCAGCAATACTTAAAAAAGCGCGGAAATAGTGAATCCCTTAAATGTACAACGATGTTGAATTCCAAACAGTCATTTACAGCGACATCTGCAGGATATTTTTTAAAGAAGAAAGAGACACATGTAATGCACCGCTATAGCGTCTAGAATACATACTGTGGAATTTTGCTATCCAAGCAGCGCTAAAAAGTTGTATCCCTTAAATGTGCACTGACGCTGAAATCCAGGGAGCTGATCGCAGCGACATGTGTGATAAACTTTCAAAGTAAACATCGTATTATTACAGCGGGCTTGACGCCAAGCACACAGGTCAGATGTATGTTAATAAAATGTAAAAAAAAAAACCGCTAAGGCGTCTAGACCAAATTATAGCGCCTAGAATATATAGTGTGGAAATTGGCTATCCCTGTAATACTTAAAAAAGTGGTAAAATATTGTATCCTTAAATGTGCAACGATGCTGCTGAAATATACAAATCGCAGCAACATCTGCAAGATATTTTCTATAACTGAAAGATATTGCTAGTCTATACAATGTAATACGAAAATCCCGCAGATTTCGCTGCGATCGACACTTGGAATTTTAGCAGTATCGTCGATCATTTACGGGATACAAATTTTTAGCGTTGTTTAATAAAATATTTCCACACTAGGTATTCTAGACGCTGTTACCAAATCGTCATGAAGTTTTAGGAAATATCCTGCAGATATCGCTGTGATCGACTCATTGGATTTCAGCATCATTTGAAATTTAAGAGATCCAATATATTAGCACTTTTTAAAGTATTACTGGGATAGCTGATTTCGACACTATATATTCTAGGCGCTGTAGCACCGCGGTAGCGTGTCTTTTTCGTTTACCTCGGAGTAGATATAGATGAAGTCATTTGTAGCTGTTCCTGAACTGTGGCAACAACATATAAGGCCAGTTCATAACGTCACACGGAGTTGATCGAGGCTAACGAGAAAGACAGGCTACCGCGGTGGGTCCGATTCTTGTTTTTTTACAGACCGCTGGAGTCACGTGATGCTCGAATGCACCAAAGAAGGTGCGTGAAAAGAGCATCACGTGACTCCAGCGCTTTGTAAAATAAGAAGAATCGGACCCACCGCGGTAGCCTGTCTTTTTCGTTAGCCTCGATCCAACTGCGTGTGACTTTTAAACATCATGAACTGGCCTATTATGTCATTGGTCGCGCTAACACCCTCCCTCCTGCGTCCACGGTATATAGCGGCATCTTGTACTGGAGACTGCTAAATGGGCTGCTATCGGTCAAAATCAAGAGAAAAAAGGGCAGAAGAGAGGGAAATAACTCGTTTTTTTGGTAACTAGCTTTTCACACGGGAAGATTGACATGTCTGTTCCTCTCATTTCATAACTTCATGGTGGTAAAATACGCCAAAGCATCCTAAATATCTGAGAAAGTCTTGACTCGCGTCACGAAAACATCACACAAAGCAGGCAAAGCAAAGAAACAAAATCATTCATCGGCTCGTGAATATGAACGAGCCAATGAATGATTTTTCTTCTTTGTTTTGCCTGCTTTGTGTGATGTTTTTCTGACACGTGTCAAGGCTTTCTCCAATATTTAAAGGGCGTTTAATAGGCCGGGATCAAGATAGATATTTCGCTATTAGCGGGATGGGATTGATCAATCAGACGTCTGCATTTTTCCGAACTTTTTGATGTTTGCAGTAAACACCGAAAAGCCTGCAAGGATAAAGGCTACTGAGTGGTCAATGTAATTTTACTAACAGAGAAAAATTTATCTGGATCCCGGACATTAACTTTGGTTGGTTAAAACAATTTTGAATAAAATCAAATCAGGAAGCCAATGTTTGTTAACTTTTCTGGTTAGTTTAATTGAATTCTTCCTCGTCTATTACTGAAAACTGAGTTACCGTACTTTGGACAAAAAATTGAATATGAGTACACGACTTGTGCATATGTCACCACTCTAACACAGTGTTGCCAGATGGGCTACTTTTTGTTTTAACTCAGATACTTGATTGGCACCACTTTTTTGAAATTGTAAAATGTGCCTTATTTAATGACATATTAATTAAGGCGAAAATAATGGGAATTTTACCGTTTATAATAAGTGCTGGCAATCAAGAAATCTGAATTAAAAAAAGTAGCAGACTGGCAACACTGCTCTAACATATAAATGTTCTGTGTTATGACCAAGTGCAGTTGGTTAAATTTGAGTATCTGGGCATTAGAGAAAGCAATAGTGGCCCACTGTGGCTGAGTGGATAAGACACAAGGCCGCTAATCGCTTGAGAGCGTAGGTGGAAGCAGATTCGAATCCCGCCGTGATCTGCATGTGATATGATGTATGTGTTCAATAAATCAAACAAACAAACAAGCAAGCAATAGTTAAAGGTACAGTTGGCATGGAAACAACGACTTCTTTAATTCGTATAGAAAATTAATGAATAGTAGTAAATGACTAAAGTTTAAAATGTAGGCAAATGGTCTGGAAACATCAATGGCTCCCATCTAGTATTTCACAAAATTAATTTAAAAGATTCACATGATGTATAACTTGATGCAACTCTTAACTAATGAAAATTCTGCAACAAGACTTATGTAGGTAGATCTTTTGAATGAATAATTCAGAATTCTGCGAACAAAACGAAGTTCTTAAGGCTCTTCCTCACACCCCCCTCAAAAAAGGAAATACGATAGAAAGATATAAGAATTTGGATAGCTTCAATATGTCTGTGATCTTTTGTTAGAGTTCAGAAAACGAGTCTGGGCATAAAAAAGCAAATTTAACGAACGATAAGACTATAGATTTCAGGCAATTTTTAACCGAAAAATATTTAATTCTAATGTATATGCGGCTTTAATAATAGACTATTAAAGATAATCAATTTAGGGGAAATTTTATAGTAAATTAATATCCTCACATTTATGCAAATAGGTATGGATAAACAGACTTGAGTAAAATTACATATTTATTCTTTCTTCTCTATAACACGATCTAAATGAAGATGAAGTTATATGTACAGTTTATATTTTTAAATTTTTAGATTTTTTTTATCAAAAATGTTCCTTTATTATGTCTAGAATTGCTAGATTTACAGATCTCCGATTCTTTAGATGTCTGCGGGTTTTCATTCCCGGATTAAGCGTAGGTATTTGTAAAGGTAAATTTATTTTGCAAAACCGTCAGCAAAAAAAGTTAGAAAAAACAATTAACTGACAGACTAACTGTAAATATATATTTTATTTCGACTCTGTTTTTTACTAAATTTTCACCTTTCGTAGAAAATTTTAAGGAGATATAAATTGAGAAAGACTGATACTTTGAAAGAAGAAATTGACTTTCCTTACTTTTAAATTATTAATCACTATAAAAAATGAATGATAGGTAAACAAAATGTATAATATTGTGTTTGCTCCCTGCTTATAAAGGCTATACAAGGACTAATTTTAATTTGAGCTAGTAGAATTATTTCAGTTATATATCCTTTGTTTTAAAAAAAGAACTGATATCTACTAAAAAACAACTTTTCAGAAGTAAAAAATAGGCCAAGCAAAAAAAAAAAAAAAAAAAAAAAAAAGAAAGAAAAAAGAAAAGAAAAGAAAAAAGGTGAAAGTTGTGGCTAAAAAATAGTGTGACATCAAATTTCCAAGCTTATATTGCGGTACTTATTTAACATTTTTTGATAAAAATTTACCATATGTAAGTCGAGTACCTAAGTATGCGTTGATAGAAAGCCTTTTCTCCTTTACTAAATACATCATAACGTGTTTCTGAAAATTAATTTTTTTTTAATTATGCATGATGGGCTTGGCGGCCATCTTTCCATATTTTACACAAATTTCTAAGCACTCAAGCTCGTTACATATTTGCATTATTAAGAATTTCGAACTTATAGTTTTAGCTACAGTCAGATAAATTAAGAAAGTTTTTTATTTTGAAAAAACAAATTGATTTTTACTGCTTTAACTAATTAATTAACCCCCCTCCGAAAAAAGAGAATCATAAGATGAAACCTGAAGTTACGTCAGCTTTATTTTTAGACACAAATTTTTTGGCACTCATTTCCATAAATTAAAAGAATAAAATGTTTGCTTGAGTAACAATTTCGAACTTCCAATCTTAACAATGAACTTGTGTGCTTAGAAATTTGTGTAAAATATGGAAAGATGGCCGCCAAGCCCATCATGCATAATTAAAAAAAAATTAATTTTCAGAAACACGTTATGATGTATTTAGTAAAGGAGAAAAGGCTTTCTATCAACGCATACTTAGGTACTCGACTTACATATGGTAAATTTTTATCAAAAAATGTTAAATAAGTACCGCAATATAAGCTTGGAAATTTGATGTCACACTATTTTTTAACCACAACTTTCACCTTTTTTCTTTTCTTTTCTTTTTTCTTTCTTTTTTTTTTTTTTTTTTTTTGCTTGGCCTATTTTTTACTTCTGAAAAGTTGTTTTTTAGTAGATTGAAATATACCAAGTTATATTTATATGTCTAATTTTTATTCAAACGCACTAACTAAATTTTAATTTTATTAAAAGGTAATATTTTATTTTATTAAATGGTTTTTTTTATTATTAAAAGGTAGATATTACTTTTAGGAATACTTCAAAAATTACTATTTAAAACACAGTTTGATTAAACATCATTATTACACTGCATTAGGCAGAAATGAGACTTAAATTAATAAAACAAAATAAAACTAAATAAATGATAATTTAGAAAATATTTTGAAACTTTTATGCTCAATTAATACGATTCATTTCAGTATTCATGTGAAATTTTGAATTTTTTAGAAACCATCTTCTTACATCTTAAAATTAACTATCATGTCAAATTCCAAGTCCTACCAACTCTCTCAACATAAAGGTCTATGGTGAAATAGGAACTGTCACCATTAATTTGCCAACATTAATTTTGAAATCGGTTTGTTATTTCCTAATATATCACAGAAACGTAATTTAGAAAGCTTTTAAAGGCCTTTTTTAGAACGTTTGTTGTTCCTGTGAACCCCAGGTGGTAGAATCATCGGCATAAAATATAGCCTTTGTAGGATCAGAGATTGTTACCATTGATTCGCAACTATTACTTTTGTATTCCCTGAAATTGCATAGAAATCGTAATTTAGGACTTTTTTAGAATTCTTTTCGCACCTCCCCTTCGCTTCACCCCTTTTTAATTCGAATTTTTTTTCATCTGTCCTTCGAGGGCATTTATATTTTATAAGCAACTACCATACCATATGTAAAGTTTTTAGCCTTTTCAGTATCACAGAAACCGCAATTTAGAAAGTTTTTAGCTCCTGGAACCCTCTGGTGGTAGTGGCACAGACATAAAATGTAGCTTATGTTTGAGTAGGTTCTATCACCAGCAATTTGTCATCATTATTACTTTCTTCTATCTTTACAAGAAGAAAGTATTGGATTCATGAAAATTTTCGAATTCCGGTTTTCGACGGATTTACACGTTTTAGGGGTCAGAGATTCCAAAAAACATGTTTTTACAAAATGTCTGTCTGTGACTCTGTGAGTCTGTCTGTCTGTCTGTGTGTATGTGACACAAATTTTGTGGGCGCTCTATCTCAAGAACTAATGCACGGAATTTAATAAAATTTGATATTCAGTTAGTGCCTAATACAAATTGATGCTGATTAGTTTTTGGTGTAAATCGCTCAACAGGTGGCGCTGCAATGCTGCATTTTTCACGATTTTCGCAATAGCTCTATCTCAAGAACTAATGCACGGATTTTCATCAAACTTCAGATTTAGTTAGTCCTTGATATGAATTGATGATGATTACGTTTTGGTGTAAATCGCCCAACAGGTGGCGCTGTTATGATGAATTTTGCAGGATTTACCCGATTTCCCCAATAGCTCTATCTTAAGAGCTAACGCACGGATTTTCATAAAACTTCAGATTAAGTTAGTCCTTGATATGACTTGCTACTGATTAGGTGTTGGTGTAAATCGCCCAACAGGTGGCGCTTCTCTGCTGCCTTTTCCACGATTGCCTCAATAGCTCTATCAATAGAACTAATGGACCAATTTTCATCTAACTTCAGATTTAGTTGTATGTTGACACAAGTTGTTGTTAATTAGGTTTTGGTGTTAATCACCCAATAGGTGGCGCTGCTATGCAGAAATTTTCACGATTTTCGCTATTGCTCTATCTCAAAAACTAATGTACGGATTTTCTCCAAACTTCAGATTCAGTCAGACGTTGACATAAATTGTTGCTGATTAGGATTTGGTATAAATCACCCAATAGGTGGCGCTGCTAGGCAGCATTTTGCTGAATTTAGACGATTTCAGCTATAGTCATATCTCAAGAACTAATGCACGGAATTTCATATCGTTAGAATCCTCATGAGATGCATAGATTGCCATTTAATTTTGGCAGTGTGATAGCGAATTTTGAAGTATTAACATGTATGAGATAGAAGAAAGTTTTGGGATTGGTACATCCGACTAGTTTTTTTAATCGGTTTGGTATTTGATAAGATTGCATAAAAATTGTAATTTATAACGCTTTTCGCTCACTTCATCTTTTTAAATTTGGAATTTTCTTTCGACTGTTCTTAGAAAGCAGTTGCATCTTGTAAGTAAATACCATGCCATAATTCAAAGTGTTAGACTCCTCAGTAGTGCAAAAAACGCAAATCAGAAAATGTTTTGCTTTTGCAACCCTCAGATGGTAGTGACGGCAACATAAAATATAACCTGTATTATAGCAGGGACTGTCACCATTGATTTGCAACCATTACTTGAAATAGCTTTGGTATTTTCTGAGATTGAGTAGAAATCGCAATTTAGAACGTTTTTAGAACGCTTTTCGCGCATTTTCACCCCTTTTTAAATTTTCAATTTTTTCGAAACTGTTCTTAAAGATCATTTATATCTAATAAGTATGTAACTTGCCTAATTTTAAGTTGCTAGCCCCTACCGATCACAAAAATCGAAATTTAGAACGCTTTTTTGCTCCTGCAACGTCTAGGTGATAGTGATACTGACATAAAATATCGTCTATGTTAGAGCAGAGGCTCTCAGCATCCATTTCCTACCATTACTTTTGAAATAAGTTTGATTCTTCCTGCGATATTGCTGATAAATCGGCATTTAGAACGTTTTTAGAACGTTTTTCGCGCATTTTGCTCCTGCATCGCCTCTGGGGTATTGGAAACAGATATAAAATATAGCCTATCTTGGAGCAAGATCTGTCACCATCATTTTTATACCATTATATTTCAAATTGGTTCAGTACTTCCTGAGATTGCATAGAAATCGCAATTTAGAAGTTTTTTACAACGCTTTTTCACTCCCTTTCAAATTTCGATTTTTTTAGGAAATGCCCTTAGAGATCATTGATATCACATAACTAACTACCATTCCAAATTTCACGATTCTAGGCCCTTCCGTAACGCAAAAACCGCAATTTAGAACGTTTTTCTCCTGCACCCCCTTTGGGTTGTGGCACCGATATAAAACATAGCCTAAGTTGGAGTAAAGGTTGTCACCATCATTTTGACGCTATTATTTTTTTAAATCAGTTTGGTATTTTCTGGCATTGTGTGGAAATCGCCATGTAGAACGTTTTTTAGAACGCTTTTCGCGCATTTTCGCAACTTTTAAATTTCGAATTGTTTAAGAACTGTTCTTTGAAATCCTTTATATGTATAGGTAGCTAATGTTTCAAATTTCATATTTCTAGGCCCTTCAGTATCATAAAAATCGCATTTTTAGAACGCTTTTTGCTCCTGCACCCCCTTGGGGTAGTGGCACCGACATGAAACATAGCCTATATTGGAGTAAGGGTTGTCACCGTCATTTTGACACCATTATTTTTTAAATCGGTTTGGTATTTCCTGAGATTGTGTAAAAATCACCATTTAGAACGTTTTTTCGAACGCTTTTCGCGCATTTTCACCACTTTTAAATTTCGAATTGTTTAAGAACTGTTCTTAGAAATCCTTTATATCTAATAAGTATTTATATTTCAAATTTCATATTTCTACGCCCTTCAGTAACACATAAATCGCATTTTTAGAATATTTTTTGCTCCTGCACCCCCTTTGGGGTAGTGGCACCGACCTAAAATATAGCCTATCTTGGAGAAAGCGTTGTCACCATCATTTTGACACCAAATTTTTTTAAATCGGTTTGGTATTTCCTGAGATTGTGTAGAAATCACCATTTAGAACGTTTCTTAGAACGCTTTTTCTGCATTTTCACCCCTTTTAAATTTCGAATTGTTTAAGAACTGCTCTTAGACATCATTTATATCTAATAAGTAACTAATATTCCAAATTTCATATTTCTAGGCCCTTCAGTAACAAAAAAATCGCACTTTTAGAACGTTTTTTGCTCCGGCACCCCCTTTTGGACAGTGGCACGAACATACGATATAGCCTATGTTCTAAGTTGGACTAACACAATCATTTTGATACCATTACTTTTGGAATCGGTTCGGTAGTTCCAGATCTTACCTCCTACAAATAAACAATTTTTACCTCTTTATAATATGAAGTATAGATAGATGAAGTATAGAAGTATAGATTATCGTTTATATATTGTTGTTTACTTTTTAAAACAATAGAAAATAATTTAAAAATATATATTGTAACTGGTATTGGAAAACGGGCTTTCGCCAAATTGACGTTAAAAAATCGCGCCAAACCTGGTTCGTATATCACATCTGTGCCAAATTCTCGGTTTTTTGATTTTTCGACTTTTTATCCAAATTTTCCGGATTTTTTTAAATTTTCCCTTTTATTGGTTTTCACTTCTATTGGCACTCCCGGAGTGCCACTGTTTTTTTTTTTTTTTTATTAATGTTATGGCAATTTATCTGTTTTTTTCGTTATTTAAAATAAAAATTTAGACAGTTTGTATAATTTGGCGAATGGTTTGGCGACTTATATAATTTGGCTAAATTGGTCGACGGGATAACTAAGAAGTACCATCTCTCTATTCTAAAGGAAACTAACTACCGCTGTCACCGCCGCCGCCGGTTTTGAATTTTTTGTGACTGGAGGTCTTTCTTCGTTAATATTAAGAAAAATAATGCATACAAAAATATGAAAATCGGTGGTTTTATACAGAAATGTTTGATAAACACGCTGAAGCAGACAGTTTTCAAATCGAAGAATTATTTTAAGAGATATTTAATGCTAAAGTTGGACAAAATCGTTCCACTAAAAAAGTTTTATAGCAGCAAAAACTATACATGGCAGTGTAATCATTTTTAGATCATTTTATGCGTTAGAATTTGCCGGAGTGCAGATTGCATTAATTTTTTTATTTTGACTCATTTTTAGGGTTTCGTTCATCTGACGAAACCCTATTCGTCTCGCTCCTTTGTCTGTCTGTCTGTCTGTCCGTCACAGAGCCCGTTCTCAGAAACTATACATGTTAGAGATTTGAAATTTTGGGTACTTATAGCTGAACACCTCACATCAAACAACAAATCATAAAATTTTGAAAAAGTTCGTAATTAACTTAATTACTGGCTAATTAACTTCTAAAACTAACCAATCCACCTTTTTAACGCAGATTCAAATGAACTTTCTCCAAATCATCAGTGTTTCTCCTAAGGGTTGCCAGTAAAATCAGCCGATGCATGGTTACCACGGAGGAAATTAAGCCGAAAAATGAAGTGGGCATTTTAAATCGAAATCGCATATCAGAAAATATTGGTCCGAGAAATTTGTAAATGGAATAGACAGACGCAGAAAAAAATCTACTTTCATTTGGTATAAAGTTCACATTTCTACGATGTGTATAAGTTAAAATATCCACTAAACATCGATCGATAAAAATTTATTTTCTTTAATTGGAAAGACAAGGAAAAAAGATTTCAATTCATAAGATTTCAAAGCAGGTAGACATGACGACGCTGCGGTTTTTCTTAATAGCATATTTTAATACGGAATTTTAACTTTTTAAATATTAAATTTTTTGATTAAATTTTATGGCATCCCGATGTCAAATTTCTCGCTGATTTTATTGATACCTATTTTTAAGTCCTATCTTAATTACAAGCTGAAATATTAATTATTATTTAGTTAATCGGTTTAACTCGCAGAAGAATAAATGTGGGTAACTACCACATGTGTATTTTAAACAATTCTTTCTAAGTGAGCCCCTAATTATGTTGGAGACATGAAATTTCGGGTACTTATAGCTGGACACCTCACATCAAACAACAAGTGATAAAACTTTGGAAAAAGTCGTACATTTTTACTCTTTGGGCTCCCACATGTGTATTTTAAACAATTCTTTCTAAGTGAGCCCCTAATTATGTTGGAGACATGAAATTTTCGCTACTTATAGCTGAACACCTCACATCATACGACAAATCATAAAATTTTGAAAAAGTCGTACATTTAACCCTTTGGGCTTCCACATGTGTATTCTAAACAATTCTTTCTAAGTGAGCCCCTAATTATGTTGGAGACATGAAATTTTCGATACTTATAGCTGAACATCTCACATCATACGACAAATCATAAAATTTTGAAAAAGTCGTACATTTAACCCTTTGGGCTCCCACATGTGTATTTTAAACAATTCTCTCTAAGTGAGCCCCTAATTATGTTGGAGGCGTGAAATGCTGCATACTTATAGCTGGACACCTCACATTTAACAACAAGTGATAAAATTTTGAAAAAGTCGTACATTTAACCCTTTGGGGTCCCGCATGTGTATTTTAAACAATTTTTTCTAAGGTGAGCTCCTAATTAGTTTGGTGGCGTGAAATTCTGCATACTTATAGCTGAACACCACACATCCTACGACAAATGATAAAATTTTGAAAATGTCGTACGTTTAACCCTTTCGGCTCCCACATGTGTATTTTAAACAATTCTTTCTAAGTGAGCCCCTATTTAGGTTGGAGGCGTGAAATTTTGCATACTTATAGCTCAACATCACAGATTACACGTCAAATAATAAATTTTGAAAAAGTTTTATTTTTAACCCTTTCAACTCCAGCTCGTGTATTTTAAGCAATTCTTTCTAACTGAGCCCCTAATTAAATTGGAGATTTTAAATTTTGCATACTTATAGCAGAACACCTGAGGCCAAGCGACAAATCATAAAATCTTGAAAATGTCTTACTTAATGTCTTACTCCCTTTGAGCTACCACATATTTATCTGAAGCAATTCTTTCTAAGAGAGCCCCTAATTAAGTTGGAGACATGAAATTTTGCATACGTATAGCTGAATACCTCAGACCACACGACAAATCATAAAATCTTCAAAAAGTCTTATATTATTTACCTCTCCAGGCTCTAGCTTGTGTATTTTAAGTAATTTTTCTAACATCCGCCCTTTTAACGAGGGGAGAAATTTTCCAGACTTTTGCCGACATCCCTTTGACCCTTCTTTCATATTGTGCACCATAGCCTTACATATTTTAGTTCCATTTTTTACCGCCAGCTGCGCCTACTGATCTCAGGTGCTATGGGCCGAATCCCCTCGACTAATATATCTGCGGATAGAATGTAAAACGGGATTTCGTTCGGATAGATGTTTGTTTAGAATCGAGTGCGCCCCCTGGTTGCGAAATGTGGAAGTAATAGATTTTTCAAAAAGATAAAGTGTTTTGAAAGGAAAATTAAACGAAACCCTCTGTGCGATCTGTGATCACACTTACCCTCTTGTTTGAGGTTTTATTTCTATTTTAAATTCAAATTTTCAGCATTTCTAGAGATATTTTTTACAGATTTTAGAAAGTGATATTAATTTAAACTGTTGCCAACTGTATAAACAGCGGAAGCAATAATGTTTGCTTCAAAAATATATATATATATATATATATATATATATATTTATACGTGTAAATAAATTAAAAATTTATTTACACGTGACTATTATAAACAGAAAAAAAAAACATTTGGAATTAGAATTAAATAATTATGTACAAAAAGCAGGAACTTATTAAAAATTACGTCATAAAAACTATAATTACACGTGAATTTTAAGAGAGAAAGGAATTTGTAAAATAATAAATTTATTAACATGCGTTAGAAGTCTTAAATAGGAGAAATTACGTCATATTTATGTCACATTACAGTTATTACATAAAATGAACACAAAATAATATTGCAAAACGGTTTAAATTAAAAAATTGCGGTAGACATTTATTTGATATTTTGAGAGGAAACTTTTCAACTATTTTTGTTAGGAAAGCGCAAATAATATTTTATTTCTAACAAAAGTATTTTCACGTGAATATTTAAAAGAGAAAGAATAGCTTGGTAAAAATTACGTCAGATTAAAACGATTAATTTAAAATGTCTCATTTAAAAGAACTTTCTTTTCGCTTTGTTAAAAAATACCAGGAGACAAAGACTCTGCTTACTTAATTCCTTTTATATTAGCTTATTTTGAAATGTTGTTACACGTGTCTACGTCATCAAGTTATTTTTATTTCGACGCTTTATTTGTATTTTTATTAATGTTGTACTAATTTATTTGTTCTTTCGTTATTTAAAATAAAAATTATGTCAATTTGTATAATTTGGCGAGCGGTTTGGCGATTTATATAATTTGGCGAAATTGGTCGACGGGATAATCAAGTAGTACCGCAGCGGATTTTGCGTTAAAATTCCCCAATCAGTCAAAGAGAAATGAATAGAAATTCGTTTATAGGGAGATCGCCGCTGTTTTTTAAATTATAATTCAATCTTTCGAAATTCTTTTTAAAGCCGATCAAATTAGCGTGCATTTAGAGTCTGCGGTGTCTGGACGGGGGTTAGCGAGCGTAGCTCGTAGGGGGCCGAGCCCCCTAGTAAATATATATGTAAACAAGCGTAAAAGTCCATGAGATTTGTTTTCATAGATGTTTATATAATTTGACTACAAATCTAATTTTCTGAAGCCCGAATAGCGTCAAGCTTTTTTCACAAAAACCCAAGGCCCTATAGGTGGAAAGTATCTTAACATGTATCTCTTATCCTTCTATATATAAAAAAAAGTTTTGATTTGGAAGTGGACCAATGAAAATCTGCGTAGATCATCCGGGTATGCTCCTACTAGATCGGCATCCATATTTTTTATGACCGGGGGGGGGGGGGTCTTTCTTCGTTAATATTAAGAAAACTGTTTCATACAAATATATGAAAATCGGTTGTATTATTGAGACATGTTTGATAAATACGCTGATGCAGACAATATTTAAATCGAATAATTATTTTAAGAGATATTTAATGTTAAATATAGTCAAAATCGTTCCATGAAAAAGATTTTATAGGAGAAAAACTATACATAGGAACTTAAACATTTTTAGATCATTTTATATATTGGAAGTTTCAGATGTGCAGACTGCAATTATCTTTTTAATTTGACTCATTTTTTGAGGATTTATTTCCATTTAAATTCAAATTTTCAGCATTTCGAGAGATATTTTTTACACATTTTAGAAAAGGGCAATTATTTTAAACTGTTGCCAATTCATAAAACAGCTCAAAGAATAATATTTCCTTCAAATAAAAAAATTATTTACACGTGGCTATTATCAACAGAAAAAAACTTTCAAATTAGAATTAAGTGATTACGTGTTAAAAATCAGGAAAATATTGAAAATTACATCATAACAACTACACGTGAATTTTAAAAGGGAAAGAAAATTTTTAAATAGTAAATTCATTATTATGCATTAAAAGTCACAAATAAAGGAAATTGCGTCCTATTTAAAAAGGCCAAATAAATAAAAGTTGGCAAAACACTTTAAATTAAAAAATATATTTGCACGAGACATTTATTTCATATTTTGAGATAATCTTTTCAACTATTATCGTGAATTCTAAGACAGCGCAAATATTTCCTTTCTAACAGTAAAAGAATTTTCAAGTGAATATTAAAAAGAGAAAGGAAACTTTGGAGAAAATTACGTCAGATTTAAAACGATACATTTAAGAGAACTTTCTCATAGCGGTGTTAAAAATTACCGAGAGACAAAGACTCTGTGTACTTAATTCATTTTACATTAGCTTACTTTCAAATTTTTAACTAATTTTTAACACTTTCCAACAAAGTTGAAAAGTGTTATTGATTTCGGTTTGTCTGTTCGCGCTTTAACTCTCGTAAATATAATCGGATAGCACTGAAATTGTTGGTTATTGACGTTTAGCCTAGCACGAACCCTATTTCTAATGAAGTTTGTAGCATGTTTAGTTCATTTACAGGGACAGTCAGAAGTATTCCGTTACATTACGGCCAATGGGAAAAAATAATTTCAAATGAATTTTAAAGATGTTACACCCTTTCAAACATAATAAAAAATATACGCATTTACGAAGTGCACTAAAATATGCAGAATATTCTGTAGCATATGCGGTGCAACGAATAGTTACTATTCATTTAAGGGCTACGCAAAAGAATTCCATTATAAATGGTATAGGGAGAAATTGTTTGCGGCGTATTTTAATTATACAAATTCATATATAATAAAATTGATATACGTCGGTGAGGCTTACTTATGTTATTTCATGTATAATTCAAAGTGCATAGCATTTACAGGAACATACAAAACATTTCAGACAAGTATTTTCTATGCGAAATACTGTATATTAGCGGCGATGGTAGGGAATGCATTTTTAATTACGATATGCGCTTTTAAGTTTCACTATATTTATACATACTATATGGTGTGTGTAAATGTTATAGTTGATATACAGGGCTACGTAAAAGAATTCGTAAAGGTTACTGAGTATGACCGTAAATTGCTCAAAGGTGGGTTTAAAATGTGTTATGCTGAACTGCATGTAGTTTTCTATGAAATGTTTGTAGCATATAGATAAAATGATATACAGGGCCACGCAAAGAATTGGATACATGGCTGCCTAATAATGGCCTGATAAATTCTGGAAATGCGATTTCAGTAGTTTTAAGAGTGATTTAGTTTAAATTAAAGATTAGCTAAATAGTGGCGTGTAATAAAGGTACTAGGTAAACAACAGGGCTGTACAAAAGTATTGAAGTATGTTTCCATCTATTAGTCTAAATTGATGAAAGAGAAATTTCAACCTGTTATGCGTTTTCTTGATAAACTAAATTTTCTATTACATAGTATATATATCAGCCTACAGATCAAATACACGGCTGTTCGGAAGAATTGGAATAAATATTTGGCTATGATGGTAACTGCTGAAATCAGTTTTTTAATCGTTTAGTTAGTTATCTTATTTACCTTATTTCCCTAAATAACGAAGTTTTGTTAAAGCTTTCAGGGAGTGTTGGAAAGTGTTTCATAATCTATGCCGTGCGCATGATTTTTCTTTCTTGTTTTTAATCAAAGACGAAAACAGCCATTGTATGTATCTCTTAGCAGCGGCTGATTTCGTCTTAAAAATCTCCAATCAAAGGAAAATGAATGAAAACCTGTTCACAGGGAGACCGTCACTGTTTTTTTAAATTATAATTCAAACTTTTTAAGGCCGATGAAATTAGCATGCTTTTAGAATCTGGGGTGTCTGAACGGGGGTTGGCGAGCGTAGCTCGTAGGGGGCAGAGCCCCCTAGTACAATAAAACAAAGCGCTTGATCGTGGTTTTCTGTGTTGTAAAAGAATGACTGCACCTAGAGTAATTAAATTTAGGCACGAAGGTAGCCATAAAGTCACTCAGAAGCCTGATTTTTTAAATTTTTAGTTAGATTTTTGTCATTAATTAAAAGTCCGAAGCTCACCAGATCTTGTTATAGTAAGCACCTCCATTATAGTGATTGCTATATTAATGATTTACAGATGTTAAAAGCGCAAGATGCTAAAAGGCACAGATGTCATATACGCCCCAAATTGGAGCGATTTTTTTTTTTTTTTTTTTGACGCCAATGTCACATACGCACCGGGTACTTAACTGGCGCCAAAGTGTAGTTATTTTGCTTGATATGGTAACCCGGACATAGATGACATGGTAACGAAGTTTTCGCCAAATTTGCGTCGGGAAAAAATCGCGCCAATATGGGGCGATTATATGTATCCATCAAAAACATCTCATGTAAAAAAAAGCCAAGTCTCCTGACTCTTTGACCGTAAAAAGTTCTGAGATCATGTGTAGAGCCAGGTTTAGCTCTCTTATTAACTTTGATATTTTAATTCACAAATTACTCATAGTCTCTACACCTTTAGCCTTTAGTAAATGATTATTTTGTGACTTGGCAATTACGTAGTTAGATTATTTGATTAAAGCTGAATATGAACGCGAGGGATAGAAGCCTGAAGGAGGGATGCACCGATTGGGGGTCTTTGTAAAAGAGGGGTCTGGCTCGTATTAACGTTACATAGGAAAAAAATTACCCAAAACTCCGGACATTAAGGTTGACCAGTAGAGAGTTTTCGCATCCGGGCTTACAATGTAATGTAAAATTATTTCCATGCTACAAATACATATACGTTCAGTGCTCTTATAGAAACTATTTTATGCAAAACTTTATAAATAAACGTTAATATTAAAATGTAAACAACAGCCTTTACATTCTCGTGCTGCGTCATTGCCAAGTCACAAAATAATCACAAAAATTTTATTTTTTAATTGTTTACCACAATGCGCTAAGAACTTATATATATATATATATATATAGCTAGTTATAATTAATTTAATATGAGTAATAAAATATTTAATATTAAACCAGATTTTTTTTTATCATTACTCTGAAGAATAGAATATAAAACTTAATTCCATATAATAAAAGTCATTTGCAAAATTTCGTTTAATTTTAAAGTTTTAGAACCAGAGTCCATTACTGGAATGTTAGTCAACTTTCAATAATGTTTATAGTACTTAAAATTGATTTAACTGATATGCTAAGTAATAAAATTTAATATTTTAATCATACTTACCATAATGTATTAAGAAAATTTTTTAGGTACTTTTCTGTTAGCCAGGTTCCAGTGATATAAACATATACATATCACTGGCACCCAGGTAAGCGTAAAGTACCCCCCCCCCCCCTCCTTATAATTAGCTATTTTCAATAAATTTAATGTTATTCCTAAATTTTTATATTGAACAAGATTTTTTTAAATAATTATTACTCTCAAAAATAAAACAGAAAACTTAATTTTATATAATAATAGCCACTTACAAAATTTCATGGTACCTGGTTTATATATGTATAAGTCGTAGGCTATTTCTCAATTAGCCTACGACATATGTATATATAAACCAGGGTTCGCAAAGCTGGGACCAGTTCGAAAAAACCCGGTGGGTTTTTTCAGAATGGGCCCACTTGAAAAAACCCATAAAGTGGGTTTTTTCAATTTTCAGATATAATTTAAAAATTTAAACAACATATACATTTAATAAATTTAAGTCATTTCAGTTAATTTTGAAAAAATATTAATATATAAAAGCCATTACATACACATCTGAAGGAAAATAAAAATGTATTTCTGCACATGGAAATACTTTACTAACACAGAACCTAGTAGGCAACATACATAGTACATAACTATAGGTATGTCTTTATATAAAAAAATTCAAATCAACTATATTCATGGAAATAAAAAAATATGTATTTTTACTTTCTTCTATCTTTACAAGAAGAAAGTATTCGTGAAAAATTTCGACTTCCAGTTCATGATGAATTTATACGTTTTAAAAAGGTCCTGAAGACAATTTGATAGTTTTTAGAAAATGACAGTCTGTATGTGAAAAAAATTTTGCGGGTGCTCTATCTCAAGAACTATTGCACAGAATTTCACAAAACTTTAGATTGAGTTAGACCTTGATGTAAACTGGTGCTGATTAGTTTTTGGTGTATACTGCCCAACAGGTGGCACTACTATGCAGCATTTATCTCAATTTTTACAATAGCTTTATCTCAAGAACTAATGCACGGAATTTCATAAAACTTCAGATTCAGTTACAAGTTAAGTTGTTGCTTATTGAATTTTGGTGCATATTGCCCAACAGGTAGTGCTGCTATGCTGCATTTTTTGCGATTTCAGCAGTAACCGTTATCTCAAGAACTAATGTACAGACTTGAATAAAAATTTAGATTCAGTTGAACCTTGATATAAACTGGTGCTGATTATTTTTTGTTGTATATCGCCCAAGCGGCGTTGTTGTGTTGCATTTATCTCACTTTTTGCAATAGCTTTATCTCAAGAACTAATAATGCATGGAATTTCATCAAACTTCAGATTCAGTTAGATGTTGACGATTGTTATTGATCTGGTTTTGTTGTAAATTGCATAACAGGTGATACTTAATCTCCTTGTTAAATGCATCCAATTCGACAAATCTATATTTTACAATCCTCATGATGGGCATAAATTGCCATTTAATTTTGGCACTGAGATAGTGAATTTTGAATTATTAACATGTATGAGATAGAAGAAACTTTTGGGATTGGCACATCCGACTAGTTTACCCCTTTTTTTCTTCTTACTTAATATATTTTAAATTTTAATATTCTATTCATTATTTGATTTAAAGAAAATTAACAATTTTATATCTTCTATTATATTTAAAACTAATTTGTGAGAAACACTGACATTTAATTAATTTAAATTCATATAATTTATACAATTTATAACTTGTAAAATAGCATTATAATTATATTGTAGAACAATGTATTTTTTATGTATATTGTATATAATATATAGAAAATATAGTATACAATAATATAATTACGCATGTATTATACTTTTGAAAAAACCCGATTTTCCCCGGGGAAAATTGGGTTTTTCATGAAAAAACCCGAAAAAACCCATGTGGGTTGGGTTTTTTCAGAAAAACCCGGGTTTTTGCGAACCCTGATATAAACCACTGGTACCCCCCCCCCCCTAATAAATAGCTATTTTTAACAAACTTCTTGTTATTCATACAAATTTTTTATATTGAACAAGATTTTTGAAAAATAATTATTACTCTGAAAAATAAAACGGAAAACTTAATTTTATATAATAATTGCCTTTTACAAAATTCCGTGGTAATTTTCTGTTAGTCGGGAGCCAGTGATATACATATAAATATTACTGGAATCCGGGTAACAGAAAAGTACTCCTCCTCTTATAAATAGCTATTTTTAATAAATTTCAAGTTATTCATAAAATTTTTATATTAAACTAAGAATTTTTAAAAAAAAATCATTATTACTCTTGAAAAATATAATATAAAACTTTTAAATTTATATAATAATGTTATAGCCATTTACAAAATTTCATTTATTTTTAAAGTTTTTGGACCGGTGTCCATTACTGAAATGTATAATTAGGCAATTTTCAGTAATGGACTTAATAATTAAAGAGCAATTTCAGTTAATGTTCACAATACTTGAAATGTTTTGATTTAATTGAAAAGCTAAGTAGTAAAATTTAATTTGTAAATTGCACTCACCATAATGCACTAAGAACTAAATTATGAAAAGAAAAGCAATTGCAAAAAGTAAAAATTAAACACTACTAGGAGAATAAATGAATTTGTTTAAGATTTAGGGCACAAAATTGTTAATAAAATGCACTAAATTACTGCTACTTGTGGTAGCAATAGTCTGAGGCTGTACCGCCAAATGCTGTGGGGCACTTGATATAGGGACGTGGGGCAATTGGACGTTCAACAATTCCGCTTTCTTTTTCGCCACTTCATTAAAAACTATAATCTTTATATCTAGCTGCATGGCCGGTGGCATATTTTTGGTGTCTTCATATATTGACATAAAAGAATGATAGAAATCCTCTTTAGGAGCAGCATTATCTTCATTTTTTAGGGTTTCGTTCATCTCACGAAACCCTATTCGTCTCGCTCCTCTGTCTGTCTGTCCGTCTGTCCGTCACAGAGCCCGTTCTCAGAAACTATACATGTTAGAGACTTGAAATTTTGGGTACTTATAGCTAAACACCTCGCATCAAACAACAAATCATAAAATTTTGAAAAAGTTGGTAATTAACCGAATTACGGGCTAATTAACTTCTAAAATTAACCAATCCACCTTTTTAATTTATCAAAAGCACCTCTCTGACTACGATTGGACGCTATTTGCGAGGCTAGCTTCGGAGCACTACCATTGATGGATTCACAAAAGCTGAACCCCGATTTTATCTGGCGAGGCTAGCAAACTGCAGACTTGATTTTTTATCTCAGACATTACGGCGCGCTCGCGGTTTTTATTTTAATACGAAATTTAAACTTTTTAAATATTAAATTTTTTGATTAAATTTTTTGCCATCCTGATTTGAAATTCTTCGGTGATTTCATACATACCCAGTTCAAACTCCTAGCTTAATTACAAGCGGAGATATTAATTATTATTTAATTAATTAGGTTTCATTTCCATGAAATGCGGGTGGCACGTGCTTTTTAAACCACGAAATAATTTAAATTAGGAAATATATCAATTTGCATGAGGTTCAGCGCTATTAGATAAGTATATTCGAGGTGAGAAAAAGCGTGCTTCGCCCGCTATCGTATAATTTTTGTTAGGTTTGTGTTGATGGGAGGGGGGGGGGGGTAATACTTTTGATTAAATATCCCAATTAAATCGAATTACAGATATTATGACTAAGACCAGCGTGCTTCGCCGGTTATCGGATAATTTCTATCTTTCTGTGCGTGATAGCTTATTTGTAAGTTGCGATATTAATTTTTATTTAATGAATCTGCATGTGTAGTGGACAATTGGGTGCGTTTTGGATCCTTTTTAGGCAAACGGGGAGAGGCGCTGGTTTTCTTTTTTAAAAATTAGCTTTTATGACCTTTTTAGATACCGTTTTTGAGGGAGTCCTCCGATATATGCTACTTATTAAATAGAAAAATGTCAAATATTTAGTTACCACTATTTCCGAATAGTAATTTTAGCAAGCTTCTGAATTTCTAGCTTAAGACCGCCACCAACTCGAGTAACATATCCACTGATAGGTTTTTTAACAGTTTCGTTCAGATACACTTTTGTTATGAATAGTGTGCGCTCCCTGGTGGTGGAATGCGGAACTAACAGAATTCTTGGTTAATAACGCCACCATTACGACTCCTGTATCTACGGAAAGGTTGCGGGAAGGAGTTTCCTTCAGATACGCTTTTGGTACGAATAGAGTGCGCTCCCTGGCGGCGGAATGCGGAACTAACGTAATGCAATTTTGTTAAAATTGGGAAAAATAACAAGTAGATGTGTCTTGAAACTTTAAGATAGTTCATAACACATGGAGATATATGTTACTTATTAAATATAAAAACGTCAAAAGTTTAGTTACCACTATTTCCGAATAGTAATTTGTGCAAATATCTTAAATTCTTGCTTAAGACCACCACCACCTCGAGTAACATATCTACTGGTAGGTTGTTTAACGGACTTTCCTTTCGACACAGTTTTGTTATGAATAGAGAGCGCTCCCTGGTGGTGGAATGTGGAACTAATAGAATTCTTGGTTAAGACCGCCACCATCCCGACCCATGTATCTACGGAAAGGTTGCGTGAAGGCGTTTCGTTGAGATATGTTTTTGTTAAGAATACAGTGCGCTCCCTGGTGGTGGAATACGGAACTAACATAACGCGATTTTGTTAAAATTAGGCAATCTAACAAGGCGATCTGTTTAACATATCTACTGATAGGTTGTTTAATGGACTTTCCTTCCGATACAGTTTTGTTATGAATAGAGTGCGCTCCCTGGTGGTGGAATGTGGAACTAACAGAATTCTTGGTTAAGACCGCCACCATCCCGACCCATGTATCTACGGAAAGGTTGCGTGAAGGCGTTTCGTTGAGATATGTTTTTGTTAAGAATACAGTGCGCTCCCTGGTGGTGGAATACGGAACTAACATAACGCGATTTTGTTAAAATTAGGCAATCTAACAAGGCGATCTGTTTAACATATCTACTGATAGGTTGTTTAATGGACTTTCCTTCCGATACAGTTTTGTTATGAATAGAGTGCGTTCCCTGGTGGTGGAATGTGAACTAACAGAAATCTTGGTTAAGACCGCCACCTTCCCGACCCATGTATCTACGGAAAAGTTGCGTGAAGGGGTTCGTTCAGACATGTTTTTGTTAAGAATAGAGTGCGCTCCCTGGTGGTAGAATGTGGAACTAACATAACGCGATTTTGTTAAATTTAGGAAATATAACAAGGCGATCTGCTTGCGACTTTAAGATAGTTCATAACACATTGAGATATATGCTACTTATTAAATATAAGAATGTCAAAAGTTTAGTTACCACTATTTCCTTATAGTAATTTGTGCAAATATCTTAAATTCTTGCTTAAGACCGCAACCACCTCGAGTAACATATCTAATGATAGGTTGTTTAACGGACTTTCCTTCCGCTTCAGTTTTGTTATTAATAGAGTGCGCTCCCTGGTGGTAGAATGTGGAACTAACATAACGCGATTTTGTTAAATTTAGGAAATATAACAAGGCGATCTGCTTGCGACTTTAAGATAGTTCATAACACATTGAGATATATGCTACTTATTAAATATAAGAATGTCAAAAGTTTAGTTACCATTATTTCCTTATAGTAATTTGTGCAAATATCTTAAATTCTTGCTTAAGATCGCCACCACCTCGAGAAATATATCTACTGATAGGTTATTTAACGGACTTTCCTTCCGGCACAGTTTTGCTATGAATAGAGTGCGCTCCCTGGTGGTGGAATGTGGAACTAACAGAATTCTTGGTTAAGACCGCCACCTTCCCGACCCATGTATCTACGGAAAGGTTGCGTGAAGGGGTTTCGTTGACACATGTTTTTGTTAAGAATACAGTGCGCTACCTGGTGGTGGAATGTGGAACTAATGTAACGCGATTTTGTTAAAATTAGGAAATCTAACAAGTCGATCTGTTTGAAACTTTAAGATATTTTATAACACGTAAGATAAAGTGTAAGAAAGAATGACACGCGAAATTCCGGGGAGGGGGGGGGGCGCTAGATTTCTATTTTAAAAATTAGCGTTTCTGACAGCTTTAGGTGACTTTTTGAGGGAGTCCTGAGATATATGCTACTTATTAGATATAAAATTGTCTAAAGTTTAGTTACCACTATTTCCTAATAGTAATTTCAGCAAATATCTTAATTTCTTATTAAGACCGCCACCACCTCGAGAAACATATCTACTTATAGGTTGTTTAACGGAGTTTCCTTCCGATACAGTTTTGTTAAGAATAGAGTGCGCTCCCTGGTGGTGGAGTGTGGAACTAACATTTTTGTAAAATTAGGAAATATAACAAGGCGATCTGTTTGAAATTTTACGATAGTTTATAACACATTAGAAAAAGTTTATAAAAAATGGCGCGTGAAATTTCGGGAAGGTGGGGAGAGGGGGAGGGGCAAAATATTTCTTTTTTGTTTCATACCGTTTCAGGTGCGTTTTTTGATGGAGTCCTCAGATACATGCTACTTATACTTATTAAATATAAATATGTCAAAAGTTAAATTACCACTATTTCCGAATAGTAATTTCAACAATTATCTTAAATTCTTGCTGTAGACCGCCACCCCCTCGAGTAACATATCTACTAATGGGTTGTGTAAAGGAGTTTCGTTCAGATATGCTTTTGTTAACTGGACGATCTGTTTGAAACTTTAATATGGCTTATGAAACATAACATAAATTTTTAAAATCAGGCCGCGTCAAAAATCATGGTGACCATCTGCCCACTCCCCCCCAAGAGGGGCACTTTTCTAAATTTGGCAGATACCCGTCATGTGATATATCATAGCATTTTTTTTGGGGGGGGGGCGAACAAAATTAGGAAATATAACAAGGCGAATATGTTTGAAACTTTAACATAGTTTAGGATGTGTTTGCCAAAATTTAGAAGGTATTCCATGGCGATAAAGGTACTGGACGTTTTGAAAGAAAGTGTTTTGAAAGGAATATTAAACGAAACCCTTTGTGCGATGTATGATCACACTTACCCACTTGTTTTTCTTTCGAAAGCTCTCTCTTTTGCCCTTTTTTCACGACCTAAAATCGATTGTTTGAGCAATGCACTTAAATCCTGCGTTTTGTTGCTTTTGGCACTACTTTGGGGGTGGTATAATAACATGAGGCTTCTTCTTCTAACTCGACAAGTTCAGGATTCTGAATTGAATTAACATATAAATTTTCTTCATCTTCTAGCAGAAATGGTTCGTCCTTCTTTTCAGTATTCAAGGGGTCCTCATTTTCAGTGTTTAAGTGCTGGGAATCATCAATAGTGTCATCTAGGTTTGTTTCACGTTGTCTGTTAGTCATAAAAGTTAATAAAAACTCCACCTGTTTCTAAAATTTCCACACCTTTATGACCCCCAGCAGCAGAATCCACTTCTGCTTGCAATTCGTTGGCGACGTAGTGCATCTCTGTGGTTGTTTCTCAATTTTTCCCATGCAGATTTGGCTAATGCACCTGAAATTACAAAAAAATTCATATTATTTAAAATTGTATAATATAAAGTAGTTAATACATTTTCAAATCAGAAAATCTGTATGTTATCACATACTATAATGCGAGCAAAAATTGTATGTGTATGTGTGTGTATGTAAATTTTATCTTAAAAACGGCTCTAACGATTTTGACGAAATTTTGTATTTTACCATTTTCGGGCATGATAAGACCATTGCGCTAGGTCACGTGTTCGAGAAAATTCGATTAGTGTGTCATTTTGGGTCGTAATAGGTCAAGGTCAAGCTAATTATATCTAAAAAACGGCTCAATCGATTTTGACCAAATTTCACAGCCAACCGTTTTTCGACACGAAGAAACTATTGGGCTAGGTCACATGTTCGAGAAACTTCGATTAGTGGGTCATTTTTGGGTCACTATGGGTCAAGTCAATTTTATCTAAAACAAGTGGATAAGTGTTGATCATACATCGCACAAAGGGTTTCGTTTAATATTCCTTTCAAAACACTTTCTTTCAAAACGTCCAGTACATTTATCGCCATGGAATACCTTCTAAATTTTGGCAACACATCCTAAACTATGTTAAAGTTTCAAACATATTCGCCTTGTTATATTTCCTAATTTTGTTCGCCCCCCACCCCCCAAAATGCTACGATATATCACATGACGGGTATCTGCCAAATTTAGAAAAGTGCCCCCCTTGGGGGGGAGTGGGCAGATGGTCACCATGATTTTTGACGCGGCCTGATTTTAAAAAATTATGTTATGTTTTATAAGCCATATTAAAGTTTCAAACAGATCGTCCAGTTATATTTCCTAATTTTGTTCGCGCACCTCCCTCACCCCCCCCCCCTCCTCGAAATGCGACGCGACCTTCTTCTTTATAATTTATTATCGTGTGTTATAAAGTATCTCAAAGTTTAAAATAGATTGAATTGTTAGATTTCCTACTTTAAATGAAATCGCGGTCTGTTAATTCCACATTCCACCTCCAGGGAGCGCACTGTATTCTTAACAAAAGCGTATCTGAACGAAATTCCTTTACACAATCCATTAGTAGATATGTTACTCGAGGGGGTGGCGGTCTTCAGCAAGAATTTAAGATAATTGTTGAAATTACTATTCGGAAATAGTGGTAATTTAACTTTTGACATATTTATATTTAATAAGTATAAGTAGCATGTATCTGAGGACTCCATCAAAAAACGCACCTGAAACGGTATGAAACAAAAAAGAAATATTTTGCCCCTCCCCCTCTCCCCACCTTCCCGAAATTTCACGCGCCATTTTTTATAAACTTTTTCTAATGTGTTATAAACTATCGTAAAATTTCAAACAGATCGCCTTGTTATATTTCCTAATTTTAACAAAAATGTTAGTTCCACACTCCACCACCAGGGAGCGCACTCTATTCTTAACAAAACTGTATCGGAAGGAAACTCCGTTAAACAACCTATAAGTAGATATGTTACTCGAGGTGGTGGCGGTCTTAATAAGAAATTAAGATATTTGCTGAAATTACTATTAGGAAATAGCGGTAACTAAACTTTAGACAATTTTATATTAAATAAGTAGCATATATCTCAGGACTCCCTCAAAAAGTCACCTAAAGCGGTCAGAAACGCTAATTTTTTAAATAGAAATCTAGCGCCCCCCCCCCCCTCCCCGGAATTTCGCGTGTCATTCTTTCTTACACTTTATCTTATGTGTTATAAAATATCTTAAAGTTTCAAACAGATCGACTTGTTAGATTTCCTAATTTTAACAAAATCGCGTTATGTTAGTTCCACATTCCACCACCAGGGAGCGCACTGTATTCTTAACAAAAACATGTGTCAACGAAACCCCTTCACGCAACCTTTCCGTAGATACATGGGTCGGGAAGGTGGCGGTCTTAACCAAGAATTCTGTTAGTTCCACATTCCACCACCAGAGAGCGCACTCTATTCATAACAAAACTGTGTCGGAAGGAAAGTCCGTTAAATAACCTATCAGTAGATATGTTTCTCGAGGTGGTGGCGGTCTTAAGCAAGAATTTAAGATATTTGCACAAATTACTATAAGGAAATAGTGGTAACTAAACTTTTGACATTCTTATATTTAATAAGTAGCATATATCTCAATGTGTTACGAACTATCTTAAAATCGCAAGCAGATGGCCTTGTTATATTTGCTAAATTTAACAAAATCGCGTTATGTTAGTTCCACATTCTACCATCAGGGAGCGCACTCTATTAATAACAAAACTGGAGCGGAAGGAAAGTGCGTTAAACAACCTATCAGTAGATATGTTACTCGAGGTGGTTGCGGTCTTAAGCAAGAATTTAAGATATTTGCACAAATTACTATTCGGAAATAGTGGTAACTAAACTTTTGACATTTTTATATTTAATAAGTAGCATATATCTCAATGTGTTATGAACTATCTTAAAGTTTCAAGACACATCTACTTGTTATTTTTCCTAATTTTAACAAAATTGCGTTATGTTAGTTCCAGGGTTGGGTTTAAGCCGTCAAAAACCAGTTTTTAACGTGACATAGGTTTAAACCGCGTTTTAAGCGGTTTTAACCGTCAAAAACACCAATATTTAAATATGGTCAGAACAACAACAAAAATTTGCTGTTATAGCAGGAGCAGGATACAACATTGCTTTTATTTAATGATAGTACACTTTAGTTTTAGCATTTATTTTACTGTAATCAAATATTAAATTATAATTTATTTATTTGTTTATGACTAAATTGCCAAGTTTTTTATGTGTATTTTTGTTGTGGCTTTTCAACATAGTTGATTGCATTTCTTATTTAAATATATATAGGGTAGATGTGCCAGTAATGGACACCCTTAAGGAATTTCTTTAAAAATTATTTTTTTATTAATAGTTATAATTATTATATTCCAGTTTTTTCAATATTATATTAATCTATCAACAATATTTAACCATTCTTATAGCCTCATTTCCCCATATCAATAGAAATTTAATTTTAAATAACAGAAATATATCAAAACACCCAAAAGCCCAGTAATGGACACCCTCTGGCCCAGTAGTGGACACCCTCTGTTCCAGTAATGGACACCCCATAAAAAGTAATAAATATAATTGTTTTTATGACTGTATTTAGAACCAGAATTTAATGAATACATACTAATGAAACAAAATAGTTATTTTTAAATAAATTTAACAATTAGGATACCAGTAATTAATAAAATATTTGTGATAATCATACTGTTTGCATCAATTATTGTAATTATCAGAAGATCGATGTTTTAATTATTTTAGATGGATAGTTTAAAATACTAAATATCAGACAATTACAGCTATCAAATTATTGAAACAGTGGTGGATTTAAAAGGTAAAAAAAAAAAAAAAAAAAAAAAGTTTTGGAATATTGATGTTTAGTTTTGTGTCACTATTTTTAACAATCTTCCAGAGATTACTTGATATATCATTTATAATAATTAATATTACAAATATGAAAGAAATGATATTGTGAGTTGAATATTTTAAATACTAAATAAAATAATTTCAAAATAAAACTGTAGAACTGATGTTTGAGGCTCCTGATCTGCAGATTTACTAGTTTCATGAATATTACCAATAACTTTCATTAATAGTAGTATTACATTTTTTTTTTTTTTTTTTTTTTTTTTTTTTTAATAAGGAAACATTTAAGACAGAAAATGGATTTTTAATAGCTTCTGTAACATTGTTTTTATTTAAACGGAGAGAGATTAAGACCTATGAGCCCCTCTTTGACTGTGCTCTTAAACAGTATTTTCTGCTTCCCGACTGGTTTGATTGCCAGATTATAAAATATGTGAGGTATATGTACTACATAAAAAAAATAATAATAAATAAAATAAAATATCGAAATTTTATTAATCACATAAAATAACTTAAAAGCAGCTATTTATAAAAAATTTGGTGTTATTACATTTTGGTAAGTATAATTTAAAAATTAAATTTGATTATTTAGGTTTGCAGTTAAGCCAAAGTATTTTATGCACTATAAACATTACTAAAATTGAATTTTTAGCAATGTCTACATGGGGTGTCCATTACTGGAAAATGACTAATTAACCATCCCAGTAATGGACACCCCCTCTTAAAACCTTAAAAAGAAATGAAATTTTGTAAATAGCCATTAGTATATAAAATTCAAAGTTTTCTATTGCTACTCAAACAAAAACATTCAAATTTTGCAAGAAAATAAATAATATATAAATTAATTAAACGAAGCCAGCTCTTAACCTCTTCATTAAGATTTTCACAGAAAAACAGCAAAATTTTGAAACATTATTTCCTGCTTCCTGATTGGTTTGATTAAAAGTGTCAACAATAACATAGTTTTATAAAACATACAAGGGGGAATTATAAAAAAAATAATTAAAGCTAAATATTTATTAGTTATTTTTTTATGAACCAAAAACATCAAGGGGTGTCCAATACTGGAAGGGTGTCCATTACTGGCACATCTACCCTATATAGAGAGAGACAAACTTTTTGTAATAAGCCATTATAACAAATGAAATCAATCATGATACCATAAAAATAGATTATATTAAATATTGTTGATAGAATATAATATTGAAAAAACTGGAATATAATAATTATAACTATTAATTAAAAAACAATTTTTAAAGAAATTCCTTAAGGGTGTCCGTTACTGGCACATCTACCCTATATACAGTCTTTAACAGAAATATTTTCTCTGCAGTATTTTTTCCCCCTCATTTAGTACAAACACAGAACAATAAAAATAACATTTATTTTAGAAACGAGAAAAGAATGAAATGTTAGGATAAAATGATAAAATATGAAATTTTAACCCTTTTATCCCAATATTAATTTTTGTTAGTGACTGACAATTGCCTCTTACTGATGAAATTATCTTATTTATGGAATATCTAACTAAAATTGGGGACAAGTGAGTAATTCATCATACCAATAAGAAAAAAAAATGCTTAGCTTAGTTTGAAACCTGTTCCAAAAGTGAAAGTATCTTAATAATAATTAAAAAAAATTACTGTAAGCTAAATCGAAAATTAAAAAACAGCCTTTGTAGAAATCGACATTTTACCCAATGCAAAAAACATTTAAAAATATTGAAATATTAAACAAAATTTCTACCATAGAATTGACATTACTGAGTGGGGGTTTTCTTTTACACTTTGAAAAAAATCATTAAAAAATATGAAATTTCAAACAAGATATTAAAAAAAAAAAAATTCTCCTGTAGGATTAACATTAGCAGGTGGGTGTTTTCACATTAGTGAAGTAGCCCCTTAAACAACCCCATTCAAAAGAATATAATAGGGAGAAAGAAAAAAAAATTGGTTTTGTTGCAATAGCAGTACTGTTTTGTAGTGTAAGGGAATCTTTGAATTTGCTCTATCTTAAGGAAAGTAAATATGCTCAGCTCATTAGATACCAATTGTGATAGATTACTCTGTGCTTCTAGCTATAAAAAATGAAAAAAATCTAAACAATTTATTTATCTCTGCAAAATTTAGATTAAACCTATCTAGTTTTAATGATCAAATAATTAAGGATTTATTAACTGTTCATCTTAAAGGCATACATTAATGATAAACTAAATCATTAAATAAGAGTTAGGTAATTTTTATTCACAATTAAAAAAAAAAAAAAAAAAAAAAAATCGTGCAACATTCAATTTGCAGTTTACCATATCCTATGCAAATAGGTTTCAAGAATATATTTCTGCAGTTTATACCCCACAGTTTTAATGTATTTATGCAGTTTTACTTAGAATTTATTGTTTAAAGCCTATCTAACTCTGCTAAATAATTCTTTTGGTATTGTTTTCATTAAAACTAGGTTTTTGACACTTTTTGACATTTTTGACAGAAAGGTTTTTGACACGACGGTTTTAACCATGGTTAAAATCGGTTTAAACCGTCGCATGTCAAAAACTTGCCAACCCTGGTTAGTTCCGCATTCCGCCGCCAAGGAGCGCACTCTATTCGTACCAAAAGCGTATCTGAAGGAAACTCCTTCACGCAACCTTTCCGTAGATACAGGTGTCTTAATGGTGGCGTTATTAAACAAGAATTCTGTTAGTTCCGCATTCCACCACCAGGGAGCGCACACTATTCATAACAAAAGTGTATCTGAACGAAACTGTGTTAAAAAACCTATCAGTGGATATGTTACTCGAGTTGGTGGCGGTCTTAAGCTAGAAATTAAGAAACTTGCTAAAATTACTATTCGGAAATAGTGGTAACTAAATATTTGACATTTTTATATTTAATAAGTAGCATATATCTGAGGACTCCCTCAAAAACGGTATCTAAAAAGGTCATAAAAGCTAATTTTTAAAAAAGAAAACCAGCGCCTCTCCCCGTTTGCCTAAAAAGGATCCAAAACGCACCCCATTGTCCACTACACATGCAGATTCATTAAATAAAAATTAATATCGCAACTTACAAATAAGCTATCAACTCCGAACTTCTGACTTGAAGCGCGGTTACCATTTACTATTGCATACTGATTTATTTTTAACATAAATGTCGCAGTATAAACTACATAGATTCTCCATCTTATTCGTAAAACTCGCTCTCAAATATTTCGTCAAGCGAGTGACGTCACCACAGCATAATATGTCACTTTCTCCCGCTCTCATTCCCAACCCAAAGTCTGAAAAATAGATTTTTTTCTTCTTTTCTGGCCCGACATAACATTTCTTTCGATTTTCTTTACTGAAATTCATTTGGTTATTTATTCACTTGCATGTCAAATTTATGATGCGCGTTATACACGAGATAAATAAAATCGCCACTTTTTCTTGTAAAGTATGGGGGTGCGCGTTATACACGCGTGCGCGGTATACACGAGTAAATACGGTAAATTTGTAACTTTGTTATCTGCAATATAAAGAACTACCCATTCTGGTTAGTCCCATATCAGCGAACAGTTACACTACAGTTTACCCAACGAGGGGAAGGGGACTGATGGGGTTACAGGTCCCCCTTTCGAAATAGTCGAAAATGAAATGAAGAAGGTGCTGATTTTTTTTCTTTCTGTTTGAGATAAATTTGTAATTTAGTGTTCTGTTTTACCGCGGATTAATCATTCTCGTTAGTCCCATGTTAGTCTACATAGACACCACAGCATACCCAAAGAAGGTGAAGGAGACTTTATTTTCAGTGGTGGGGAGAACAATTTTACAGATTTTAAGTTACAATGACTTTCTTTTAAATGAAAGTACATAAAATAAAACCCATTAACACTTTTAAATTTATTTCGGAGTAGGGAGGCCTCAGGATCGGACCCGTAGCACGTAGCCGTAGGTGATTCTAAGTTTAAAAAGAATCCTGACATTCACAGCAAATTTTCTTAAAGGTTACAGCAGAGGGGGTAACGGGGGATCCCTTCCCGGCACTAATTATTTTTGTTGCAGTTTGTGTTAACTCTGTTTCTTGGTTTTCATTAACTTGGGTTTTCATTTCTGGTCAATTTCAGGCTGAGTGTACATTCCTGCAAGTTGGGTTCGGGTTAACCAGACTTTTAAAACCTTAGTTCAGTATATTATTTCCGCTTAAAAACTATACCTGTATTAATAAACATAGTTGTTTGTATGCGTGCCGCTTTCTAAAGAGACCGCCATGTTTTTTCCACGACCTTTTAATGATATTCAGGTTTTTATGAAGACCCTTTGACGAAATTTGCATCTTCCCGTGATCGTTTGACGAAATTAGCTTCCTTTACTGCGGCTCTTTGGTAAAATTTGCGTTATTCTCAAGACCCTTTGACAAAATTCGCGTTTTTCCGCGATCCTTTGTCGAAATTTGCGTTTTTTTCCGCGATCCTTTGTCGAAATTTCCGTTTTTTCCGCGTCTTTTGGCGAAATTCGTGATTTTTCTCGATCCTTTGTCGAAATTCCCTCTTTTCCCGCGTCTTTTTGACGAAATGCGCGTTTTTCCGCGGCCCTTTAACGAAATTCCCGTTTTTTGCGATGCTTTGACGAAATTCCCGTTTTTTGCGATGCTTTGACGAAATTCACGTTTTTTTTCCGTGGGTCTTGGACGAAATGCGCGTTTTTTCCGCGGCCCTTTGACGAAATTCGGGGTTCTTTGCGATTCTATCACGAAATCCGCGTTTTTCCGAGGCCCTTTGATGAAATACGTGTATTTTCGCGACACTTTGTCGAAGTCCGGTTTTTTCCCGCTGCTTTTTGACGAAATTCGCGTTTTCTCAGCTACCCTTTGACGAAATTTCGAGTTTTTCCGCGATTCTTTGTCGAAATTTGCGTTTTTTCCGCTGCTTTTTGACGAAATACGCGTTTTTTTCGCTTCCTTTTGACGAAATTTGCATTTTTCCCCGCGGCACTTTGACAAGATTCGCGTTTTTCCGCGATCCTTTGTCCCAATTTCCGTTTTTTCCGCGATCCCTTGTCGAAATTTGCTTTATTCCCTCGATCATTCGTCGAAGTTCTCGTTTTTCCGTGTCTTTTTGACGAAATTTGCGTTTTTTTGCGATCCTATGTCGAAATTTGCTTTTTCTCCGCGACCCTTTGGCGGAATACGTGCCTTTTTTCGCGATCCTATCTTGAAATTCGCGTTTTTTCCCGTGGCCCTTGCACGAAATTTCGCGCTTTTTCCGCAATGCTTTGTCGAAATTTGCGTTTTTTCCGTGATTCTTTGTCAAAATTTGCGTTTTTTCCGTGATCCCTTGTCGAAATTTGCTTTTTTCCCGCGATTCTTTGTCGAAATTTGCGTTTTTCGCGATCTTATGTCGAAATTCCAGCTTTTTTCGAGTTTGTTTAGCAAAATTCGCGTTTTTCCGCTGCCTTTTGACGGAATTTTTTTTTGCGATGTTTTGACGAAATTCGCTTTTTTCCGCGACCCTTTGGCGAGATACGTTTTTTTTTCGCGATTCAAATCCGCGTTTCTAACCGCAGCCTTTGGACGAAATTCGCGTTTTTCCGCGGCTCTTTGACGAAATTCGCGTTTGTCGTCGCGATATTTTGTCGAAATTTGCATTTTCCCGCTACTTTTTGACGAAATTCGCGGTCTTTTGCCGAAATTCGTGTTTTATCTGCGGCCATTTGACGAATTTCACGTTTCTTTCCGCGATCCTTTGTCGAAATTTGCGTTTTTCAGCGGCTTTTTGACGAATTTCGCGCTTTTTTCACGATTGTTTGTCGAAATTCGCGCTTTTTCTGCGTCTGTTTCATGAAATTTGCGTTTTTTCAGTGGTCCTTTGACGATTTTTTTTCTGTGGTCTTTTGACGAAATTCACGTTTTTTTTGCGGTCATTCGACGAAATTCACATTTTTTCCGCAGCCCTTTGACGGAGCACGTGTTTTTTTTCGCGATCATTTGTCGAAGTTAGCTTTTTTTCTGCTGCCCTTTGACGAAATTTGTGTTTTTTCAGCGGTCAATAGAATAAATTCGCGTTTCCTCCTCGTTTGACTTTTTTTTCGCGATCCTATGACAAAATTTGCGTTTTTTCACGGCCCTTTGACAAAATTCGCATTTTATCCGTGGCCCTTTGACGAAATTCGCATTTTATCGGCAGCCCTTTGACAAAATTCCGTTTTTTTTTTCGCGAAACTTTAAGGAAATTTGAGATTTTTTTTCTTTGAACGATTGATGAAATTGATGCTTTTCGCCGACCATTTGTCAAAAATCATGATACATTTTTTAAGTAAAAATTTTGGGACTGATAACTGATTTTTTTTTTTTTTTTTTTTTTTTACGGAACCTTATACCTAAAATTTACGGAAAATTCGGAACAGAATCATCCCTATTCCCCCCCCCCCCCCTCTGGCTACGGCCTTATTGTCAAAAATGATTTCTCTTTACAACACAATTCAACGTGTTTCGTAAGATATAGAACATTATGGAAATTTAACTCAGCCCCCCCCCCCCCGAAATAAAATCCTGGGTACGCCACTGCTTCCACTCGAAAGGCAGGAAACCAAAAACCAAAGCGATTTCAGTAAGCGTACAATGTCAATACTAGAATCTGGAGTATACGACACATCTGCGTCATCTAGTGGACGGAGTGAATAATGCAAATACGCGGGTTTTCAGTATGACGTCATATATGACCGAATATCTACTATCTGCGCATCTCTTGCGCATATTTTCCGATTCTTTACTCACTTATGGAAGATGAATCTTGTTTCACAGTTTTATTGCAAAATATTTTTATTACAGTTTGTTTTGATAAAATTATGCACATTCTGATTCTTTACTCACTTATGGAAGATGAATCTTGTTTCCCAGTTTTATTGCAAAATATTTTTATTACAGTTTGTTTTGATAAAATTATGCACATTTAAAAAAAAATAATCTCAATATCATTTCAATTTCGGGAGAAAAGCACTAGTGCTACGAAAGCATTACTGCCTTTAGCCCTTAAACTAAATTGACACAGCGACTTTTTTAAAAATACACATATTTTTATCAAAACAAGCTGTAACAAAAATATTTTGCAATATATCTGGCAAACAAAATTCATCTTCTGTGAGTAAGTAACAATCTGAAATTCGTAATAGAATTTTTAACAGGGATTCTCTAAATGGCTTTGTCTGCTTCAAGGGAAAAAAAAAAAATCTAATCTGGCGATTTTAGGAAAATTTTTGCAGTTATTGTCTGGACTCGCAAAATATTTAAACAAATACTAAATTAACAATACTTGCTCGTTTAATAGTACAACATTTAATGCATGCATTTTAAATTAAAGTGATTCTGAATATAAAATAAAATGAATTTTAAATTAAATAAATGAACTATTTGTAATTTAAATAACATGAATACAATAGGATCAAAAGAATATTGGAATAAGTTTTCGATGTATCGTCTGCGCTTGATAAACGAAGAAAAGGACTTTAAATTGAATATTTTATTTATTATTAAATTCTTTACATATTCTAAACCTTGATAAACATTCTATTTTCATCTGGAATAGAACCGTGTATATTATTTTTTATAACTTTAGCACATCAAGAATTGAGTAAAAAATAAAACTACAAAATTCAATCTTTACACATTAACTACTTACTAATTTTTATGTGTCATTTTTCATTTCATTAAAAGAAAATAATTAAAATCGATCGTATTTAAATTAACAACATTTTCTAATATATATCAAATAATATTTTATTTTTTTAAAATAAATTAAAGTTAAAATACGTAACTAACTTGTTTTGCTCTTTGGAAAAGGACATATGAATTCTATAAAAAAAAGAATTTTCTTACAATTTCGAAAACTAGAGTTATTCGATCGCCAACATTTTGCCATTTTAACAAATAATATTAGTCCTTAAAAAGAACTGTTTTTATTTAAATAATTAACTACAACTAGCAGGAATGACCGAGCTAAGCTCGGTCAAAATTAGCTTTCTGTTTATCTCGAGATATTTTCCCCACTGAATCATTCTTGCTGTTTTAGATGCAATTAGCTTGACCGTGAAACATAGTGACCCAAAATGACCCACTAATAGAATTTTTCGAACATGCGACCTAACACAATGCTCTTCTCGAGCCTGAAAACAATGGAATACAAAATTTAGTGAAAATCGTTAGTCGTTTTCTAGATAATATAAGCTTGATCCACGTTGATTCAAAAAACCACTAACAGAAATTCATCGACAGATGTGAGCTATTTCAATGGTCTTTTTGTACTGTGAAACGACATAACAAAAAAAAAAAAAAAAAAAAAAAAAATGCCAAAATTGTTTGAACCTTTTTGAGATACCGTTAGCTTGATCCCGACCCATTATCACCAAAATAACCCACTAATAGAATTTTCTTGAGCATGCGAATCAGCCCAATGGTTTTATCTTGTCCAGAAACGGTGTAGTACAAAGTTTTGTCAAAATCTTTTGAGCGATTTTTTAGATACAGTTAGCTTGATCCTGATCCATTAGGACCCAAAATGACCCATTGATTGAATTTTCTTGAACGTACGACCCTGCCCAATGCTCTTATGCCCGGAAACGGTATTATACAAAATTATGTCAAAATGTTTTGCAGCGCTTTTTAAGTACAATTAGCTTGACCCTGATCCATTGTGACCCAAAATGACCCACTAATCGAATTTTCTCGAACACGAGACCCATCCCAATGGTCTTTTCGTGCCCGAAAACAGTAGGGTGCAAAATTTCGTCAAAATCGTTTGTGCCGTTATCTAGATAAACTTAGTTTGACCCACTGTGACCCAAAAATGACCGACTAATTTTCTAAACTCCCCAACTAACTATTCACCCACTAAATTTCCTCGAACATGCGACTTAGCTCAATGGTCTTCTCGTAATCCAAAACTGTAGAATATAGAGTTTAGTGAAAATCGTTAGAGCCGTTTTTTAAATAAAAATAGCTTGACACACAGTGACCCAAAAATGACCCACTAATCGAATTTTCTCGAACACGTGACCCATCCCATGGGTCTTTTCGTGCCCGAAAATGTTTAGATACAAAATGTAGTTAAAATCGATTGCGCCGTTCTTTAGATATAATTAGCTTGACTCTGACCCATTATGACCCAAAATGCTCCACTAATCGAATTTACTCGACCACAAGACCCATCCCAATGGTCTTTTAATGCCAAAAAATTGTTAGATACAAAATTTAATCAAAATCGATTGAGCCGTTCTCTAGATATAATTAGTTTGACCCTGACCCATTACGACCCAAAATGACCCACTAATCAAATTTTCTTGATCACGAGACCCATCTCAATGATCTTTTCGTGCCCGAAAATGGTTAGCTACAAAATTTAGTCAAAATCGATTGAGCCGTTCTCTAGATATAATTAACTTGACCCTGACCCATTACGACCCAAAATGACCCACTAATTGAATTTTCTCGAACACGTGACCTACCCCAATGGTCTTATGCCCGAAAATGGTAAAATACAAAATTTCGTCAAAATCGATATAGCCGTTTTCTAGATATAATTAGCTTGACCCTGACCCATTATGACCCAAAATGACCCACTAATCGAATTTTCTCGAACACGAGACCCATCCCAATGATCTTTTCGTGCTCGAAAACAGTGGGGTGCAAAATTTCGTCAAAATCGTTAAAGAAGTTATCTAGATAAACTTAGCTTGACCCACGGTGACCCAAAAATGACCCACTAATCAAATTTTCTAGAACATGTGACTTGCCCAATAGTTTTCTCGTAATCCAAAACTGTAGAATATAGAGTTTAGTGAAAATCGTTAGAGTCGTTTTTTAGATAAAATTGACTTGACCCATAGTGACCCAAAAATGACCCACTAATCGAAGTTTCTCGAACATGTGACCTAGCCCAATAGTTTCTTCGTGTCGAAAAACGGTTGGCTGTGAAATTTGGTCAAAATCGATTGAGCCGTTTTTTAGATATAATTAGCTTAACCTTGACCTATTACGACCCAAAATGACCCACTAATCGAATTTTCTCGAACACGCGACCTAGCGCAATGGTCTCATCATGCTCGAAAATGGTAAAATACAAAATTTCGTCAAAATCGTTAGAGCCGTTTTTAAGATAAAATTTACACACACACATACACACACAATTTTTGCTCGCATTATAGTATATGATAAATAAGTCAAAAAACACGAATAAAAATTAATAGAGCATTATATTACTGTCAGAATATAAATGCTACAAACAAATGAAAACACGATGTTGGCGCTTGCGCAGTTATTTCATAGATGTGCAATTAATAGATTACCCATAAAGCAGGGCCGGATTTAGCCTTTAAACCACTCCGTGCAAAAGTAAAAAATTGCGCCTTACATAATAAGCATAAAAAGGTGTATGATACTTTACATAATAAGTATAAAAAGGTATATGGTCTTTTACATAATGAACATAAAAAGGTATATGGTCTTTTTTACACTTTTTACCAAGTGTCCAAAAAAAAAAAAAGTAACTCACACTCAATAATTGACGCAAATACTTATAACTTTTGCTTAAAATACTTTACTTCATTTAAAAAAATAGTTAACAGGAGTAAAATTCAGATTTTTTTTGCGAACTTTTAGTTCAGAGAAATCTTTAATTAATTCGGAAACGTCTAAATTGTTATTGAGTTTATACTCTATTCCTAAAATAGAGAGGTCTGACAATCTTGTTTGAGATTATCTTTTTCGCAAATAGCTCTTGATTATTTTTAGTTTAGAAAAACTAAGTTCGTTCCCCGGATGCAACAGTTATTGGAAAAGTTAATAAAATTCTTAAAGCAAAATTCATTTTTGTTATCAATTTGAAAACTTCAATAAGTGGTAAATCTTTTTCTCCGATAGAGAACAGACCACTTATATTTCATCACAAAGTTCCAGGCTGTTTAGGATATCCGATGATTCACCATCTGTTAAAATGATTTCCAAATCTTTGCAATTGTCCAAAATGTCAGAAGAAGAAACAGTTGTTTAGTTCATATAGGGGAGACTAGGGACGGTTGACCATACGGGAGGCTTGACCCACCCACCAATTTTCATATTTAAAAGAATTTCAGGTTTTTATCAATAGGTGTCAACCAAAGCTACTGGAATGCTCAAACAAAAGTCTTCGTTTCATAGAGATAATCGAAATAGGTGTGCAAAAAATCAATTGTGAGGCGTTTTCTACCTCAAAGTTGTGTTTTTTAGAAATATTTTGTAAGCTTTTTTCAAATAAACTATGTCATAGAAATTTAAGTAAGTAGGTTCAAAGTAATGCAGAAATATCGAGCTTTCATTCCGGGTATAAAGACTGTACAGTAAGTTAAGCTTAACATAACAATGTGGTATTCTTTAGAAAGGGTCTATGTAGGGAGGCTTGACCCAGGCAATGCGAGGGAGGGTTGACCAGATGCTCAAGTCTTCCTTAATTAAGGGGTTTTGTAAATCTTTTTATTATACACTGTGCATGATGAAAAGTTAATGGTATGTGCATAAACGAATGTAAATTATTCTGTAAGCTTCAGTAAAATGGTGCGATGGAAAAGAAATTGTTTAAAACTGATTATAGAAAAATGTGAAAAATTGCTAGAAAATGGGAAAGTTGTTGATAGGAAATTTTTCCATTTAAATACTGCCTACAATAGGTAAATAGAAACAGTGGGAGCGACTAGAAAGGATGAAAGCAGCAGTCTTAACCCTTTGAGGGACAATGGTATGCTTATGAAACCACTTAATTTTATTTCCGAAACATCACAATGGCACCAGAATTTTGCTAAAATCTTTTCCATTTAATATGTATGTGAAATATAGCCTTTTTCTTATTTCCAAATAAACTTGTTCGTAAATTATGGTGCCAGTCATTTATTTCAACATTTTAACACTGAATGTACTTTGTCCCTTGAAGGTTTAAATCATATTAATGATAAGTTAAATTCTCATGCGGTTGCAAAAGAACATAGCATCGATCGAAAAGCTTTAGGGAGGTATGTAGAAAATTTTCACCAGGGTGAATACAGTGAGATGAAGCCAAACTATGTGACAACTAGAGTTACCATATCGAGTGTCACAAAAATGGAACAAGGAGATAAAAAAAGCCTGTTTAAAACCAAATTTTGCTCTTCTGACTTACGATTGCAGCGTAACAGGTTTATTTAAGCCTCATGTTTTAAAAAATATTTTTTATAATAATAAAAGCATGTAGAATAAAGTTATTTTGCTTTTTTCAAACTTATTTTATTTCTTTTCACAAATAGTGCAATCTAAAAGTAAGTGGGTCAAGCCTCCCATATAGTGGGTCAACTCTCCCATATGTGGGGAGCCTTGACCCATTATTTTTTCATGATTAAAATCAATCATTTCTCAAATTTCATATAGGTTACACTTATGTAGCAATTTTATTTTGATAACTGATTGCATAACAAATAAAATAATATATAAAACTTTATTCTACGTTCAATATTTAAAAAATAAAAAATCATTTTGTAAAAAGTGGGTCAACCCTCCCTAGTCTCCCCTATATGATATTAAAAACAGAAGAAACTGTTGTGATGTCGCAGCCAAGAAAATCTTTATTCAAAAGAATTGATTGCAATGTCAATAAGGTCGTAAAATAATTCAATTTTGTTTTTGTTTTTCTGTGCATCGATTATGGTTTCATCCTGATTTTCACAATCATAGATCACCATCATCTTTTCCACCGACGAACTCTGTCTCCGTATTGATTCAGAATTTTTATGTGCATCTATTTTGGATACCATTCCGCCAGCATCGACAAAGATGGCACTAAAGGGGATTGTCCGATCTCAAATTCTTAAAAAAACGATTGGATCTTTTCAAAAGTTTTATTGCCAGTGTATTGTTGTAATTTTTCCCCTGCATGAGTTTACTAATGGGATAGACATGATTAAAACCTCATAACCTATCACGACAAAATAAAGAAATTTGAATCGGTTTATTTGCATAAGTAACCCATGTGCTTCATCTTTTATAGAACTATCTATATCTCTGGCCTCGTAAATTATAAGCAATGCATCATATATTTGACCGATTTGATATCTCAGTGGCTTTATAGCATTAATTCGAATTTCCCACCTATGTCTCTGGAAGGTTTATAGGTTAATCCTTCAACGTGCATCAAAAGAATGTCCCATCTGAAAGGCGTTGAAGAAAATACAATTTTTGGACAATATTAAAGAAGTTAGCTCCTTCTAATGATACTTTGTCCATATCATCCATACAATCCCAGGTTTTCTAGCTCTCGAAGTAAGACATCTACAAGTTGTTGGCTTGGTGATCTGTTAGCCGGACGAAAGCCCAAAACATATGTGCGAATTTTAATGTATTCTTGTTCAATCTACACATACCTTATATAACGAAGGTCATTTGTTCTGTTTTACTCAAGTCAGGTGTGCAATCTAATATAACTGAGAGATATTTTTATAGTTTCACTTCATCTAATATGTGCCTTTTGACATTGTGTTTAATTAGATGACTTCATTTTGAATGCTTTTACTCATCGATGTGGTTATTTTATGTTTTTTTAAAATCCTCCTTAAATGCTCTTCCATGACAGGATCAAATTCAGCTAATATTTGGAGTAGCTTTAAAAGATTCCATTATCATGTTCATACAAATTTTCGTTGTTATATTTAAATGCAAGCAGCGTTCTCTTAAAATTTTGACGATTTTACCCGTTGAAAAATGGCGTTCGAATAGTGGGCTTCTGCATCCCAAAATCTTTGAGAAATATCTATCGTTTGCGAAGTTTTTAAACGAATACTCAATTTAAACCAGGACTTTTGGGCTTCAAAATGTTTATTTGTAGCTTCGTGATTTTCGAAAGTTTGTTCAACACGCCGCCAATCTGTATAGTCATCTTTTGCTAAAGAAGTTGCAGCCGTTGCAAACATTTTGCAGCAGAAGCAGAAAACTGAGTCTTTGACTACAGAATACACCAACCAATTCTTGTGCATATTCTGCCTGTTGCTGAGATCTCTTGCATAGTTGTTTGAGGTGCACCTACGTCCGCTGGTATCAGTAGGGGAATCAAAGTTGTACATTGGGGATGCTGGATCTGCTTTCGAAAGACAAATTCTTTCTGAATTAGAAATACATTCAGGCAATAGTCCTGGATCAGTACTCAAAACCAAACCAGAAGGACTATCTTCATCTGTCTCTGTCTCCATCTGCAAATTCAATGCATTTTCTACCTCTTTTGCTTCATCCTCTTAGTCTCCTTGTTACTCAACATGATCAGGCACTGCATCTATAGAGCAGTCTTCAGAAGACTGCTTTTTTTCTCTTTTTGTTTTAGCCATTTTGCGCCCCTCGATTTTTTTACTCCGTGCCGGGGCACGGACTGATGGAGTGTTAGTCCGGCCCTGCATAAAGAAGAAAACAGTTAGGCATCTTTCTGTTGTTCACTCCGTCCGCTACGTGGCGTGCGACCTTGATTGATGTGACCTCGCCTTTAATCTTGCGTTTACCTCTCCCATTTAAGATAAGACGCTTACCTATATCGCTTTGCTGGAAACTGTGTTCGAAATACAAGTGGCAGACAGGACCTGCGTCAGAAAAACTGCGCTTGAGTCAATATGCGCTCTTCCGTTCATTTCAATGCTTTACAAAATCGCCTGACGTGAGAACCCGCCCCGCGCGTGTTGGCTGCATCTCCACGGAGTAAAAGAGGTGGAGGCGAAACTAATGTTAAAATTTTGCTATGCAGTTTTTCCCCCGTTAGGTGTCGATACCGTACAATGTAGGCTATCGGTCGATTGTTCTACAATGCTTTTCAATGGGAAAAGCAGGGGCGTAGCTTGAAAATTTTATTGAGGGGGGGGGGAGGACCTGACTTTGGCGCCCTTTTATAATTTTCATTTTTCGCCCCCCCCCCCCCCCCCAACGTCATCTCTATCAATGCTAATGTTACTACAATTCATATTATAGTAGCCCTAATCCGTGCTATCATCACGTCTTTTATATATAATTCATCTTCTGTGATACTTTACACAACAATTATCTTGATTAATATTTTCACCTTTTCAAAACACATTTTGCACTGTCGATTGATATATGTAGATATAATGTGTGGGGATGTAAAGATTGAAGCCCAGTGGTGTAGTGGTCAGCACGCCTGTCTGCCGCACCGCAGGTCGAGAGTTCGACTCCCGACTGGGCAAGGTTCACTCAGCCTTTCATCCCTTTGGGGTCGATAAAATGAGTACCAAGCTTGCTTGGGAACTAAACACCGAGGGTCTCGCGTTAGGTTGACCACCTGGCCGGGACGCATGCTGCATAGCACCTCGGGGCCCAGGGTCAAGAAAACAGAGATGGGCACTGTCGGCCCAGATCCTTAATGGATTGTATAGCCACAGAGTTTTTTAGTTTAGTTTAGGATGTAAAGATTCCAAGCGGTAAAATTGTTCATAATTGATTACATTTTGTATCTGTATTATTAGTTAAACATTCAAAAATCCGGAAGAAAAGAGCTCAAACTAGGTTTACAGGCGATTTTTCCTTTTTTCTATCTTCAATAGAAGAAAGTATTGTAATCTAAATTTTTTTGACATCTGGTTTTCGGCGAATTTACACGTTTTAGGGGTCAGAGATCTCAAAAAACATGTTTATACAAAATGTCTGTCTGTCCGTGTGTCACCATTGTACCATCGAAAAGTATGAAGTTATGCATAGAATTGAACCTAATTTATTGTGTAATGTATTAGCTATGGCAAGCAGGTCCTCTCTGAATTTGAAAAAAATCTGCTTGTATGGGGCGCTGCAATAGCGATTTTTGTCCATTTTCCTTACTGTACCATCGAAAGTGTATACAATAATCTATAGAATTGAACCAAATTTTTTGTCCTCCCTGATTTTAAAACAGGTCCTCCCTCAATTAAAAAAAAATTCCGCCGAAAAGGGGTTCTGTGATAGCGATTGTGGTATAATTTTCTTGTTATTATTATTATTTTTTTTTGTAGTTCTATTGTTCATCGGCGACTCGTGCAGCGACGGGAACTGGCGGTCTGCTAAGCCGGATATTCGCAAACAGCTCATGTACAAAAGAATAACGAAAAACTATTGATTTTAATAAATATCATGATCGAGATTAACTCGTTTTTATTCCGATTAATTGAATGAAGTACAAATTTAAGATGAAAATATAAGTTGGTATAGCATTGAACTAATAATATGGAAGTATTACTTTTTGAAATTTAAGCTGTATGAGATAGAAGAAAGTTTTGGGATTGGCACATCCAGCTAGTTTGGTAGTATATTTAGGCATTCCTCATTAACTCAAAGCAGTATTGTAAATAATCTATTATAAGGGTATAATTGCTACGATATACTATAAATTTTGGAAAGTTTGCCGTCCGTCACATTTGGCGGACATTAATCCATTTGAATACATTTATGCAAACAAAGACAAAAACTTTTCAATAAAGTTAAAAAGTGTTAAATAAGTTTTGTTCAAAGAAGGATTTTTTTAGATTTTTCCCCCTTTCTCGGAAATGCAAAAATGTTTGTGCAACACAGTTAGAATGTTGATTTCATGTCTACATGCATCAAACTTTCAGATTTTTATATTCAAATACAAACGAACCGACGAACTGAAAAAGCTTTCTTTTCTTTTTAAATATGTGAAACACGCACTGAATTGTAGCTTGATTGTTACCTGGTGATCACTTCTCTCACCATCACGTTTCAAAAGCCTGTTTAAAATATCAGTTTTCATTTTTACAGAAAAATTCCAGTGCTGTTTGATTCTTAGAGAACTGCTTAAAAATACGTGAAATTTTATAAGCGAACAGATGATGATGATTTTACGAATGTGCCAAAAGTAGTGTTTTGGAAGGAATTTTAGCTTTAACTAAAGTAAACAACTGTAAATGCTCTTACATTCTGCTCAATCATCAACAATTTAAAACAAATCTTTCATAAATTAAGTTGCATAATCTGCTTCCTTCGTAAATTTTTTTATTGTTTTCATTTTTGTAAAAAGGCACCTAGTTTATTTCTTCCGTTTATTTACTCTTGAGGCATTCGTGCCTGAGACACCACTTTATATATATATTTATATACATTCACTTCAAGAAACACATATCTCCAATCTTCCAAATGACCGGAATGCACTGTTGTCACATTTTGCACAAGAGGGGAATTCAAAGAATTCAAAATTTAGGTGGAGGAAATTTTTATCCAGAGGATTCTTTCAGGAGAATTGCTATATGACAACCTTAAAGGTCTGCATCTGCACGGCGGGAGTCCGGTACAGGACGAAATAAAGTCAAACTTTCAAACGGGCCGGGCAGATAAAAAAAATTAAGAGGACCTCGATGTACCAATGGGACTGTGCCTATCTCTGTAGACTTTCACGTCCAGAAGCTATTGGTAAAGCAATAGCATATCTTGGAAACCTGGAGTTATGACCGAGGACCCGGCGCTCCTGTAAGTGTCTGGTACACTCAAAGTTCTCGGGGAACTCGGGGGGTTGATCCGCGACTCTACGCCGCTTAATCCTCGACTATACTTAGGTTTTAATGTCGTTGCGACCATGTCGTCCAATGGTGTTTGGGGAGCAGGGAAAGTGATTTGCGTTCGGCGGTGCTCTTCTTTGGCCAGTAGAATGTGTCATGGTGGTATCACTGGCTTACACCAGTCCCGCTTGACGCGATGCACATAAAGGCTCCTCAGAGCTTAGAATGGGGAGGTGACTTGCATAAGGCATGTTCATTTTATACCAAATTTAAAAGGATCGGACTAAGACGACGAAATATGAACAATTTTCAATGGACTTTGTTGGACCAAAAATAGGTTGTAAATGTGTTGCACGAACCGATGCTAGTTTGACAGCACAATACAGAAATTTAACATGCCCAACGTAGAAATCGGCATTGGGGAGATGCATTGTGTCTTAGCCTGAGCCTATTTTTTCCTGTCGACTCGGGCCAGTCTCAGGCGTACAATTTTTCTACTTACTTGTGCCGGGCCGGACTTTGACTTAATTGTTACTAGAACGTGTCGGGCAGGACATTTATTTTATTTCATTTTATTTATTTATTTTTTGTAAAAAGAATAGTGATAATGGAATCTTTGGAAATATACTTTAATGAATTACGAAGAAATATTTTCAAAAATCTATTTTTTTACAATGTAGATTAAAAATGTATGTTTTTTAAACATTTGTTATATTTATTCTAAACTAAATTTTTTAATACCTCTTTATTTGAATGCAAAAGTCTAAGAGTTTAAGTGTTCCTTAATGTTGCTATTCTGTATTCTATGGATTGCGTACTTATAGTCTGAAATATAGGGTAAGGTGGTGCAAGAGTGCGCGGTGTACAAAAGAACGCAGAGAAATTACCTAATCCCAAAACAGAGTTTTGCATTTAGCTACAGTTGTAAACGATGTAATGACAGTTATTACTGTAGGTAAATGCAAAACTCTGTTTTGGGATTAGATAATCGCTCTGCGTACTTTTGTGCATCGCGCACTCTTGCACTATCTTACCTTACTATAAAAATTTCGAATAAATATGTATGCAGCATTCTTTAAAAGAAAATCTTAATTATATGTTAAGAAAAATTGGATTTTTTGTAGAAATTGAGTCGTTCTGGGTTTTCAATTTTTTAAAGTCCCCAGGTTTTTAAAACCAACCAAGATAGCTTTGTTTTGTATTGGGGAGTGTTCGGCTTAGAAATTTCGGCCCGTGCAGTCCTCTAAACAACCTCCACCCTCTCTGAGCTGTTCTAACCCCTTCTAGTCATTTCAACGTCTTTCCACTTTCTTTCTACTACAAGAGCATAGGCGTAACCAGCCTTTTGAACGGGGGGGTGCCCAGACATTTTAACCTGAACATGTTGGATACAAACAATATCTTATATAATAAAACCTGCTAAAACGAATCCAATAAAACCGATCGAATTTCCGTTTTAGACAGTTTTCCATCTTAGAAGATATAATTGTGTGGTATTTCTTTTAAAAAGGGCTCAAACGCAATTTTTGTTTGCGTGAGGAGGGTTGAGAAGGGGTTCAAAACATTAAAACTAAATCTAATGGTAAAAAAAAAAAAAAAAGATATGTAAATGTTCTAAATGTTCTTGCAGCAGTGATATAAGACAGTGACTAAGTGTGGTCACAACTGTAAAACCTTTTGGCACCCTAACTTCTTATAAAGATTAAAAAAGGCCTTTAATCATGCTGGAAACTTCTATAGGCACAGGGGAACACTGCATGAGATCTAAAATTATCTCAGTCAAAGTCTTTTAGATGAAATTTTGCCGGATGATAAATCTCAGATAATACATGCGGTACATCAGTACATGCGCACGAAATCTTTTCAGAATATAACTCCATGACTTCTTAGGGATCACCAGAGGGACCCAAGAAATTTTGGAGGAAAGTCTATATAAATAATTATTATAATATTATAAATAATTATAATATTCATTAATAGCGCAATTTCCTGCTTATAATCCGCGGCTCAAACAATCATGTTTCGACCCAGAAATTTTATTTCATTATTTAAGTTAAATATTTATCGCGATTTAATAAGTTACGTTTTATGAAACAAGATTTCTGGGTCTGAACCTAATTGTTTGATCCACAGATTTTAGGCAGGAAATTGCGGTAATTCAGGTTTTTACCTCATAGTGTGTCGAATATATTAGGTAAAGCAGGTCATGATAATATACACTAAATTTTATCAAGATGATAAAAATTATACTATCATGTTGCGACTGTAATAATAAAGATAGGCGCTTGTCTGTCTCTCTGTGTGTGTACGTGCGCGCGCGCTGAGCTCTGAAAAAACAATGCAGCCTGCACCCGTAAGATTTGACAGGACCTTTATGCCTGAACTCATGCATATGGAAGACAATTTCTGGAATTTTTCAATTAATTTTTTATGCGAATTTTTTCGCATTTGCGGCAATTTTTTCAAATAAGTAAAAAATAATCCGATTTCAATATTTTACCCAGTAAACTTTGTCTTCTTTTCAATAAAGTGTTTTCGAGATTCTTACAGCGATTTTTCAATTTTTAACAATTTTTTAATGTTATCTTTAGAGGGGGTTTTTTTTCGCATTTCGCGGTATTTTTTTTTTTTTTTTTTTGACATTCCTAAAACGAATCCGGTTTAAATCTTTTACCCAATTAGTTAATTTCGTTCCCTGTGGTTTTTTTAATCTTTTCCGAATTTTTAAGGCGCTTTCTAGCAGGGGTTTTCGTGCTTTGAGGCGATTTTTTGACAGTTTTTGAAACAGAAAAAACTCTCTGGCAATTTTTGCAATTGCCGTGATTAAATTCGAATTGGAATAATGTCAAATCAGCTCTTATAAGAAAGCTGAAAATTTAATTTTGTTCGAAATAAAAAACGCAATAATTCAAGATTCGTTTGTTTCAAGACAGAAGAGGTCGTAGCTTGCTCGGGAGTACGTTGCCGAAGGCAGTCCCCACCCCCACCCCAATCCTAGATTTGTTTAATTCTATGTTCGTTTAAAAAAAAAAAACCAACCACTTCTCTAGTAATGAAGTTTCCTTTCACGGACAAGGTTTGAAATAACGCGCGGGATCGCACGATTTGTACACAGAAAAGGAAAGTCTCTCATAATAAAAAATGCTGTGCAGTATTTCCCCCTTCAAATTCTTTCACAGACCTGTGATTCTTCAGTGAGTATTTAAAAAAAAATTAGGTCCGCGATTTTTATTTCTTTTATGGAATTTCTCAAAATCAATTCGCGAATCAGTCCCGGAAAAAATTGAGAATTTCTTCAAACGATCGTGGTAAAATATCGGGAATTTCTATAAAAGAGTGCAAAAAGTAATCGCCAATTTCGTTTAAAGATTGCGCAAAAAAATTACGAATTTCGATAAAGGATTGACGAAATTTTTTTTCAGTCTTCATCAAAATGTTGCGGAAAAGAGTAGAGAATTTTGTTAATTGATACGAAAATAGATATCGAGAATTTTTCCGAACGGCCGCGCAATACTATCCCGAATTTCGACAAATGATCTCCTGTAAAAATATCAGTTTCGTCAATCGGTCGCAACAGAAAATAAATTTCGTCAAAGGATCGCGGTAAAAACGAGAATTTCGTCAAAGGATCGCAGAAAGAAAGCGCGAATTTCGTCAAAAGATTACGGAAAGAAAAAGCGAATTTCATCAAAAGATCGTGGAAAGAAAACGCGAATTTCATCAAAGGATCGCGTGCTAAAGAAATGCCAATTTCGTCAAAATATTGTGGTAAAAAATGCGAATTTCGTCAAAGGATAGCGGTAAAAAACACGAATTTTGTCAAAGGTAAGTGGTGAAAAGTGCGGATTTCGACAAAAAATCGCGTAGAAAGACGAATTTCGTCACACGATTTTGGGGGAAAATTGTAAATATGAAATGATCACATAATAAAATCGCGAATTTGTCAAAATTTACTGCACTGGGCTAAAAGGTGAAAACGGTGTTCCTTTTCCTACTTTCAGAAGAACGCCGCGAAACGAGAAAAAACTCTAAAAATCGTATACAAATTTTCAGAGGAAAAAAAAATACCATATTGACTTGAAAGACTGCAACCATATTCCTTTCAAGAATGTCAAAAATGGCCACGAAACACTAAATTCAACCAACCAACCAACCTGCAGATTAATTTGAATTTTCTGTGCTATTATTTTTCATTTACAAAGGAGCACGGGTATGTGTCCCTCCCCCCTTTACCTCGGCTAATCGAAATTTGGAATTATCGTTTCACATTTGCATCCCCTTTCAAAAATATTTTTGCTTCTTTCTTGACTTTAAACTACCAAAGCAAAGAGACAAATAGTTTCTATCCTCGTCAAGAACTTGTGTTAATTTCTCATGAAATTGCAGAAACATGCAATAGAAAGAACGGCGTTAAAAACATCTCCCACAGACAAAGGACGTCAAAGTGGGATTATAAAGCCACCCTTTTGAATTACTATGACTAATACAGATTCGTGTAAATATTCTAGTTTTAAAAAAGATAAACAACATAATTTTCTAAAAAAAGAAAAAAAAAAGAACGTGGGTTTCTTTTTTTATCACATTTCAAAACTTAGCCGTTTAGTTTTCTGAACTAAACTAATTGAACTCTGCTTTCACTTCTTCTTCTTTTTTCTTTTGTAGATTTCGATTTTTTTAAATAATTAGTCTGCGGAAACGGGGGGGTGCCCGAGCACCCAGGGCACCCCCCCTGGTTACGCCTATGAAGAGTGACCAACAACTACTCAGATAAGGATGAAATGAACTGCTAAGGATCGAATTACACTTACTTTCTCGCAATTGACTACAATTCCTGTTTTCAGAATTATCTCTTCCGCATATATAAATTGCTTTTGTTAGGGAATAGAGGTAGTAACAATTCTAAAATTAAATTTCTTATACAAATAGGGTATGTTAAAAGTAACTTACTTTATAATTTAACATTTAAAGTAAAGTGCTTGTACAAATAATTGTAACTCCTATTTAAATCCTTTCTTTATGGGTGACTGGCGGCGCCATTAAACCTTGTGTGGCGCCCTTCTACTTGACCATAATTGTGAACCGTTCTAATGCCCTCCAGTCACTTCCACGTCTTTTCACTTTCCTTAATCTACCAACGTTTACAAACAACTACTGGAGATAAGAAGGAAATAATTATACTTATAAGAATCGAATTAAACTTACTGTCTCGCAATTCATTACAATTACTGTTTTCAGAATTTTCTCTTCTGCATGTATAAATTGTTTTTGTAGGGGGATAGAGGTAGTGATTTAAAACCTTTCTTTTGAGGGTGCCTGGCAGCGCCCTCAAACCTATGGCGCCCTATTACTCGAATATATTCGAAAACTGTGCTCATCCCTTACAGTCAGTTTCAGTTGTTTCACTTTCTTTCTACTGCTAAGGGTGACCAATCTAGAGGAGAAGGAAATAATTGTATTTCTAAGGATCAAATTCTAGCTCCTCGGGGCCCAGGGTCAAGTAAGCAGAGTTGGGCACTGAAGGCCCTGATCCTTCATGGATTGTACAGCCACAGGTTTAGTTTTTTTTAAGGATCAAATTACATTTACTGCCCAGCAGTTGATTACAATTCCTGTTTTCGGAATTTTTTCTTTCGCATGTATATAAATTGTTTTTATTAGGAAATAGATGTAGTAATCTAAATCCCTGTTTTGTGGGTGCCTGACGGTGCCCTCAAACCTTCTGTGGCACCCTATTAAATTAAACTAATCTCTGTGGCTATACAATCCACGAAGGATCTGGGCCGACACTGCTCATCCCAGTTTTCTTGATCCTGGGGCCCGAGGGGCTATGCAATATACGTCCAGGTCAGGTGGTCAGCCAAACGCGGGACCCCTGGTGTTTAATTCCCAAGCAAGCTTGGTACTCATTTCATCAACCCCGAAGGGATGAAAAGCTGAGTGAACCCTGTCCAGTCGAGAGTCGAACTCTCGACCTGCAGCGCTGCTGACTGATGCTATGGCCACTATGCCGCTGGGCTTCGTGGCGGCCCTACTATTGAACATATTTGCGAACTTTTCTAATCCCTCCAGGTACTTCTTTCCACTTTCTTTTTACTGCCAAGGCTCACCAACAACTACTGAGATACGAAGGAAATAATTGTACTTCTATCCTGCAATTGATTACAATTCCTGCTCTCAATTTTTTTCATTCCGGATGTACAAATTTTCTTCGGGATGGGGGGGGGGGGTTGTAGTGGAAGTAACAGGTCTAAAATTGAATGCCTTATACAAGTTTTGCATGCAGAAAGTAACTCACTTTGTAATTTTAAATTTAAAATAAAATTATTTTATAATTACTTTTTACTACTGATAAGCCCTTTTTACGGGCGCCTGACGGCGCCCATAAACCTTCTGTGACGCCCTACTATTTGAACATATTGGAGGGTGGGGACGCTCCTCCCTCCCCCCCTAAAGCTACGTCCCTGGGGAAAAGCACTGATTTTTAAAAATTTTTTAATAGAAGATTTGAATTTTAAGAAAGTCGTACAAGTAGAAATCTGATTAATTACAGTTTTCTTCATGAGATACATATTTTTTTAAAGGTACTTAGCTTTTTTATTGCTTCTTAAGACACTTAAAATCAGAGATCATTCTGACAAAAAAAGCGAAGGCAGGCCATTGAATATCACGGATCATTCTGCTACGAAGAAATAAATGGACTTAAGACTTTTAAAAATTAAAATTATTATTCAATATTTTTTAAAGTAAATCTTAATCTCGCGTATATTTTATAAATTTTGAATAATTTAATAATTCATAACATTCGATATCTATGCGATTAATAAATGTAGAATTAAAACAAATTTTTATCTTAATTAATTGGGAAAGAAAACGTGTAAATTATAGGTCATTGTTCAGGAACTAATTTTTTCAAAAGTCGTAAGGTTTGATTTTAATATAATCTTACATATAAGGAGGAAGGGGGGGGGGGAGGGGGGAGAGAGGACCGGAATTTCCAGACCCGGGCGCGACCCGCCCCAAAAGAGAAATAATTGGGCTTGGCCCGGACCGGGCGGATGGAAAAACTAAAAGTTCGGCCCGGCCTGGTCCGTTTGTATTTTCGCAGTTCACGCCCTGGCCCGCCCCATGCAAAAATCAGTGAAAACAAGCCCGGCCCGTCCCTTGCAAAAAAAAAAAAAAAAAAAAATCAGACCCGACTTAATTTCTACAAAAAATTCCGATTTTTTTTACATACAATTAAGATTATTTTCCAGAATACTTCATAAATATTTATGGAAAAATGTAACAGTATATTTTAGATTACTATATGTTTTCAAGCCAGAGCATACAAAATATCAAATTTAAAAAAACCCTTTAGACTCACTCTTATGCAAAAATGCATGAATACAAAATTTATTACTCTTATATACATTAAATTCAGTAATACGAAAATAATAGGACTCCATCTTAAAAAGAACGCAATCATCATGGCAACCTAAAATCATTACCTATCATGGGATACCTTTGAATTAATTACGTGTGACAGGATTTAATAGAATAATCACCATGGCAACCTAGAGTCATTACCTATCATGGGATATCATTGAATTAATTACGTGTGATAGTATTTAATAGAATAATCACCATGGCAACCTAGAAACATTACCTACCATGGGATATCATTGAATTAATTACGTGTGGTAGGATTTAATAGAATAATCACCATTGCAACCTAGAATCATTACCTATAATGGGATATCATTGAATTAATTACGTGTGATAGGATTTAATAGAATAATCACCATGGCAATCTAGAATCATTACCTATCATGGGATATCATTGAATTAATTACGTGTGACAGGATTTAATAGAATAATTACCATGGCAACCTAGAATCATTACCTATCATGGGATATCATTGAATTAATTACGTGTGATAGTATTTAATAGAATAATCACCATGGCAACCTAGAATCATTACCTATCATGGGATATCATTGAATTAATTACGTGTGATAGGATTTAATACAATAATCACCATGGCAACCTAGAATCATTACCTATAATGGGATATCATTGAATTAATTACGTGTGATAGGATTTAATAGAATAATCACCATGGCAACCTAGAATCATTACCTATAATGGGATGTCACTGAATTAATTACGTGTGATAGGATTTAATAGAATAATCACCATGGCAACCTAGAATCATTACCTATCATGGGATATCATTGAATTAATTACGTGTGATAGGATTTAATAGAATAATCACCATGGCAACCTAGAATCATTACCTATCATGGGATATCATTGAATTAATTACGTGTGATAGGATTTAATAGAATAGTCACCATGGCAACCTAGAATCATTACCTATCATGGGGTATCATTGAATTAATTACGTTTGATAGGATTTAATAGCATAATCACCACGGCAACCTAGAATAATTACCTATCATGGGATATCATTGAATTAATTACGTATGATAGTATTTAATAGAATGAAGGAAACTTTTATTAATTTCTTTTGAAGTTTTGATTCCATTTTCATAGAATTTGACATGACAAAATTCTGCAATTTAAATGGTTTAATCTCAATTTAAATGGTATTTGACAGATAGGTACAGTCGTGGAAAAAAAAAAGTAAACACCCCCTACTAACTCCTCAACAAATTATCGTAGAAGAAAGTTACTGGTACCAAATGATTGGAAGTAAAGTCTACTTTTAAATGACGTATATAAAATTTGCTTAGGGGGCCATCTACATATTAAAACGAATCCAAACTTCATTTTTTTCAATAACAATACCCAATTTTAACGAGATATTTCAAATCTTCGGTTCAAACTATGCCTGGACACCGAATTTCAAGACAAATGAATGATAAGTTTTTGAATTATAAACATTCAAATTTTAGTGCTTCTAATGTTAAATTACATTTTCATATTTTTATTTTTAACTTCTGAAATTATGCTCCTAATGTGCTAATTTTTTGTGTAACAATAATACTAATATACCCAAACATAAATACGCTGAAATTGCAATTTTTATAACTTTATGATATGAATTATGGTTTATGAAATTAATACTCGAAAAAATTATGAATTGCAACCTACAATTTTTTTGATGGAATTAGATTTATTAAGTCCTGCTTTATGGAAATCCAAAATTTCACATTTTTCTTCCAAGTAGTTTTCAAATTATGCTTAAAAAACGGCAAAATGATGGTTTAAGGGGCCGTCTATAATAGGAGTGACTAGATATTTTGAAATTTCTTTTGCTGTTGTGTAATCTAGCAGGCTACATTCACTTCTTAAGGTGCTTTGATCAAGATGAGGGCTCTCTCGGTTAACAATCGAGTTCCGAACTTCAATTTGGATACAGCCCTTAAAATACTCTCGTTTTAAAATAATTAATTTCTCAGAAACTTATGGTACGAATTGGATAAAAATTTGTTTTTGCGCTAATTGAAGGGTGTAGAGTTCATTTATGCTGTGAGAATTGTGTACTCCTATTGAAAAAAACAAAGTTACGGTTCGTTTTAATATGTAGATGGCCCCCTAAGCAAATTTTATCTGTATCAGTTAAAAGTAGACTTTATTTCCAATCGGTCGGTACCAGTAACTTTCTTCTACGATAATTTATTGAGGAGTTAGTAGGGGGTGTTTACTTTTTTTTCCACGACTGTACATATCAATTACTAACAGCAATTTTTAGTGTTCATTAAGTATAACATTTTAAAAAGATATACACTAAGATCGATTTGAGATAAAAATTTCTCAATTTAAACATAATTACAAGCAAATAGCTTTATATTAAAACCTAAAAAAATCTCTCACCTGTAAAGCACGGAACAAGCTCAATTTTATTTTTCCTTCGTTTTTTCTTTTTTTTATGTCACTGGTATAACCTGTTTTCAATCCAGGAACAAAGCACTTATACCCCGTCTTAATTTATGCTTTGTAATATCAATAATAAAAAATAAACGAATAACATAAAATATTTTTTAATTCTGACGTACGGCTCTTATACATAAAATCATATGATATTCAGCTAAAAGAATGGCCAACATGCGGATTGTACCGCCCTCATTATTTACCAAAATGTAACTTGCGTTTTCGGCGAGTAATGCCTATTAAGTTTCCCCTCCACCTCTTTTACTCCGTGTGACACTGCAAATCCACTCAGAAAGTTGAGATGTATGGTGTACTAGATAAATCATTAACCAAGGAGTCTTTAAATTTATGGATATGAACAGCCTCAAAAAAGTCTAAATCCAGAGGAGTAATGCATTTCTTGATAATGGTAGCTGAGTAAAAATCAAAATTATGTCCCCCCACCCCCAGCAATGAGAGGCGATAGAGGATTTCTGTAATTCTTTTTTCTTTACATAGTTTCTGTGTTCATTGACTCTGTAACGGAGTTTTCGTTTAGTTTGTCCAATGTAGGACAAACCACATTGGCATTGAATGTTGTAGACTCCCCAATAATTATGAGGAGGAATTTGATCCTTAAGTTGCGAAAAAGTTAATTTATTAACTGGTTTAAAAACCACACTGAAATCATAATGTCTTAAGATATTATCCATCTTAAAGCTAATGCTATTATAAAATGGTAAAATTATAAGGTTAGAAATGGAAACCGCAGTAACAGGAGAATCAAGATTATTAACACATTTATTAAGACTATGAGAAATTAAATTATTGATATAAGATAAACTAAAACCTCGATCAATAGCCACAGATCTAATATAATTTAATTCTGTAATAAGTGAATTATTATCTGAACAAATTAAGCGAGCTCTATTAATCAAATAAAGAAAAGCCGAAGCTTTTTGGGAAGGGGGGTGACATGAATTGAAAGGGTGCTGCAGAACATGAACTGGTTTTTAAACCAGTTAATAAATTAACTTTTTCGCAACTTAAGGATCAAATTCCTCCTCATAATTATTGGGGAGTCTACAACATTCAATGCCAATGTGGTTTGTCCTACATTGGACAAACTAAACGAAACTCCGTTACAGAGTCAATGAACACAGAAACTATGTAAAGAAAAAAGAATTACAGAAATCCTCTATCGCCACTCATTGCTGGGGGGAGGGACATAATTTTGATTTTGACTCAGCTACCATTATCAAGAAATGCATTACTCCTCTGGATTTAGACTTTTTTGAGGCTGTTCATATCCATAAATTTAAAGACTCCTTGGTTAATGATTTATCTCCATACATCTCAACTTTCTGGGTGGATTTGCTGTGTCACGACACTTCACTTCCGCATTAATTTCATTGGCTATTCGAACTTGATGGTCGTTTGGTATTTTGTTTTGACATTTGGGTTCTCACCGTACATGTAGTTGGGGGATATTGTTTTTAAAGTTTTTTTTACACTGAGGATGTGAGTCCTAGTACTCACGAAACGTATACGTCTGATCAAATCAACTTGTTTTATTGTGTGTTTAAACGTTGTTTTTAAATAATTCATTATAGTAATGCTTGTAATAAATAACTAATGATCTTGTGGTAAATAGACTTTAAACGAAATTACCAGAATGCCACTCATTCAACGTCGTAACCTTTATCGTCGTCTTCAAATCCGTTAATAGGACGAACTGAATTTGTGCATGTTTCTTCTAAGCAAGAGGTACAAAACCTAGAACAATGTAGAGCTGCCTTCTTGCACTGACATCTTTCATCACAGTCCCTTGCAGCAGTTATTTTGCAATCACAAGAGATAAGCTACAGAAGATCTTCGGGCGCTGCGGGAAGTGTTGAAGGTAATGGGTTTAATCTACCTTCTTTCATGAACCATCCCCATTCAGTAGGATAGGTTGTTTCACAGCCACTGTTGGACTCGAAGGTAAACCCGAAGTGCATGCTGCGAAGTTGCTGCACTTGTTGGTGGAGGAACGGCCAGGTTAAATTTTGATGAGAGATTTTTGGTTACTTCTTTATTGTACCAGATATATCGCAGCTCATCTAGGAAGTCAACTTTCTCTCCCTCAAAAAGGCTTTTCATGAATATCTCCCCAATCTCAATTACCTTTTGGGGTTTAAGTTGAGGACTGTTGAATAAGGAAGTCAAAGAAAGCAGCTCATGGTTTTTCTTTATCAATTTAATAGCTGAGGATTTCCCCTTCCTAAAAATTGCTGATGTGGTATCACATCCAGTTGCTGCATGTAGGAAGAGACTGGAATCCTTCATTGGGCCAAGTGATTTTTTAATTTTAATGTTATAGCATTTTTGTTCGCGAGGTCGTAGAAAGAAGAAAGGTTTTCCTGGGTTACCTCGTGCGATGAGAATGGTCAGCAGATCTGTGTCAGTACCAACTACTGTGACTAATCTAGAATTGGCCTTACTTGAATTAATTACTGTTGTACAGATTAGTGCATAAACATCATCATCCGCTTGTAGGGCAGTTATTCCTTCGGCCTGGAAGTAGCCCATGACCATTCGAATAATCCTAGCCTTGTTCTCGGAGTTCCGTAAAAAACAGCTTGTTTGGTTGTGGCCACCATGTTTTCGTCAAATGTAATAGTTGCAGGCATTTTCGACATCAACCTTCTTACCTCTCCACACTTTTAGTTGATAAGGCACAAGTGTACCCATCAAAAACAACTGCTTAACATGCGGAGAAGTGTTTCTGGACAAATCTAAGATATTTGAGGCATATATCTCTGTAGGTGTCGGACTCATTCCAAACCAATGCATGCAAAAGAAATCCTCCATCTACAATAAACGAACAAGTTGGTGGAGGTTCAAAACAAGGCTCAGTTGTTTCAATGATAGCAGCTAAAGTTGATTTAACATTCTTCCTCATTGAAACTTCATCAAAGAGGAGGGAGGGAGGTTGAGGAGCCAATTCGTATTTGAGATAATCTATCTATACTTCATTCTATACTTCATCTATACTCCTATTATAAAGAGGAAAAAATTGTTTATTTGTCGGAGGTAAGCTCTGGAACTACCGAACCGATTCCAAAAGTAATGGTATCAAAATGATGGTGTTAGTCCAACTTAGAACATAGGCTATATCTTATGTCGGTGCCACTATCCCAAAGGGGGTGTAGGAGCAAAAAACGTTCTAAAAATGCGATTTTAGCGTTACTGAAGGGCCTAGAAATATGAAATTTGGAATATTAGTTACTTATAAGATATAAATGATGTCTAAGAACAGTTCTTAAAAAATTCGAAATTTAAAAGGGGTGAAAATGCGCAAAAAGCGTTCTAAAAAACGTTCTAAATGGTAGTTTCTACACAATCTCAGGAAATAACAAACCGATTTAAAAAATATTGGTGTCATAATAATGGTGACAACGCTTGCTCCAAAATAGGCTATGTTTTATGCCGGTGTCACTACCCCAAACGGGGTGTAAGAGCAAAAAACGTTCTAAAAATGCGATTTTAGCGTTACTGAAGGGCCAAGATATATGACATTTTGAATATTAGTTACTTATAAGATGTAAATGATGTCTAAGAACAGTTCTTAAACAATTCGAAATTTAAAAGGGGTGAAAATGCGAAAAAAGCGTTCTAAAAACTTTCTAAATGGTAGTTTCTACACAATCTCAGGAAATACCAAACCGATTTAAAAAATATTGGTGTCATAATGATGGTGACAACGCTTGCTCCAAGATAGGCTATGTTTTATGTCGGTGTCACTACCCCAAAGGGGGTGTAGGAGCAAAAAACGTTCTAAAAATGCGATTTTAGCGTTACTGAAGGGCCTAGAAATATGAAATTTTGAATATTAGTTACTTACAAGATATAAATGATGTCCAAGAACAGTTCTTAAACAATTCGAAATTTGAAAGGTGTGAAAATGCGCAAAAAGCGTTCTAAAAAACGTTCTAAATGGTAGTTTCTACACAATCTCAGGAAATACCAAACCGATCTAAAAAATAATGGCGTCAAAATGATGGGGACAACCCTTGCTCCAAGATAGGCTATGTTTTATGTCGGTGTCACTACCCCAAAGGGGGTGTAGGAGCAAAAAACGTTCTAAAAATGCGATTTTAGCGTTACTGAAGGGCCTAGAAATATGAAATTTTGAATATTAGTTACTTACAAGATATAAATGATGTCTAAGAACAGTTCTTAAACAATTCGAAATTTAAAAGGGGTGAAAATGCGCAAAAAGCGTTCTAAAAACGTTCTAAATGGTAGTTTCTACACAATCTCAGGAAATACCAAACCGATCTAAAAAATAATGGCAACAAAATGATGGTGACAACGCTTGCTCCAAGATAGGCTATGTTTTATGTCGGTGTCACTACCCCAAAGGGGGTGTAGGAGCAAAAAACGTTCTAAAAATGCGATTTTAGTGTTACTGAAGGGCCTAGAAATATGAAATTTTGAATATTAGTTACTTACAAGTTATAAATGAAGAACATTTCTTTCTTCCAAGAACAGTTCTTAAACAATTCGAAATTTGAAAGGTGTGAAAATGCGCAAAAAGCGTTCTAAAAAACGTTCTAAATGGTAGTTTCTACACAATCTCAGGAAATACCAAACCGATCTAAAAAATATTGGTGTCAAAATGATGGTGACAACGCTTGCTCCAAGATAGGCTATGTTTTATGTCGGTGTCACTACCCCAAATGTGGTGGAGGAGCAAAAAACGTTCTAAAAATGCGATTTTAGCGTTACTGAAGGGCCTAGAAATATGAAATTTTGAATATTAGTAACATATAAGATATAAATTATGTCTAAGAACAGTTCTTAAACAATTCGAAATTTGAAAGGGGAGAAAATGCGCAAAAAGCGATCTAAAAAACTTCTAAATGGTAGTTTCTACACAATCTCAGGAAATACCAAACCGATCTAAAAAATAATGGCAACAAAATGATGGGGACAACCCTTGCTCCAACATAGGCGATGTTTTATGTCGGTGCCACTACCCCAAAGGGGGTGTAGGAGAAAAACTTTCTAAATTGCGGCTTTTGCGTTACGGAAGGGCCTAGAATCGTAAAATTTGGAATGGTTGTTAGTTATAAGATATCAATGAACTCTAGGGGCATTTCCTAAAAAAATCGAAATTTAAAAGGGGGTCAAAATGCGCAAAAAGAGATGTAAAAATTTCTAAATTGCGATTTCTATGCAATCTCATTAAGTACTGAACCGATTTGAAATATAATGGTGTAAAAGTGATGGTGACAGATCTTGCTCCAAGATGGGCTATATTTTATATGTGTTTCCACTACCCCAGAGAAGATGCAGGAGCAAAATGCGTGAAAAGCGTTCTAAAAACGTTTTAAATGCCGATTTGTCGGCAATATCTCAGAAAGAATTAATCTTATTACAAACGTAACGGTAGGAAATTGATGCTGACAGCCTCTGCCCTAACATAGACGCTATTTTGTGTCGGTATCACTATCACCAAGACGTTGCAGGAGCTGAAAAGCGTTCTAAATTTAAATTTTTGTGATCGGTAGAGGCTAGGAACTTAAAATTAGGCAAGGTGCATATTTATTAGATATAAATTATTTTTAAGAACAGTTTCGAAAAAATTGGAAATTTAAAAAGGGATGAAAGTGCGCGAAAAGCGGCCTAAAAACGTTCTAAATTGCGATTTCTACTCAATCTAAGGAAATACCAAAGCTATTTCAAAAGTAATGGTTGCAAATCAATGGTCACAGCCCCTGCTATAACATAGATTATATTTTATGTTGCTGTCACTACCATCTGAGGGTTGCAAAAGCAAAACATGTTCTAATTTGCGTTTTTTGCACAACTGAGGGGTCTAACACTTTGAAGCATGGCATGGTATTTACTTGCAAGATGCAACTGCTTTCTAAGAACAGTCAAAAGAAAATTCCAAATTTAAAAAAATGAAGTGAGTGAAAAGCGTTATAAATTACAATTTTTAAGCAAACTTATAAATTACCAAACCGATTAAAAAAATAATGACGACAAATTTTGGTGATAGAACCTGCTCAAACATAAGCTATATTTTATGTCTGTTCCACTACCACCAGAGGGTTGCAGGAGCTAAAAACTTTCTAAATTGCGATTTCTGTGATACTGAAAAAGCTAGAAACTTTAAATATGACATGGTAGCTACTTATAAAATATAAATGCCCTTGAAGGAACGTCGAATATAAATTCGAATTAAAAAGGGGTGAAGCGAAGGGGAGGTGCGAAAAGCATTCTAAAAAAGTTCTAAATTACGATGCTATGCAATTTCAGGGAATATAAACCGTTTATAAATGTAATACTTGCGAATCAGTGGTAACAGTCTCTGATCCTACACAGGCTTTATTTTATGCCGGTGATTCTACCACCTGGGGTTCACAGGAACAACAAACGCTCTAAAGAAAGGCCTTTAAAAGCTTTCTAAATTACGTTTCTGTGGAATATCAGGAAATAACAAACCAATTTCAAAATTAATGTTGGCAAATTAATGGTGACAGTTCCTATTTCATTATAGCCCTTTATGTTGAGAGAGGTGGTAGGACTTGGAATTTGAGAAGATGGTTAATTTTAAGATGTAAGAAGATGGTTTCTAAAAAATTCAAAACTTCAAATGAATACAGAAATGAGCGTATTAATCGAGCATAAAAGTTTCAAAATATTTTCTAAATTATCATTTATTTAGTTTTATTTCATTTTATTAATTTAAGTCTCATTTCTGCCTAATGCAGTGTAATAATGATGTTTAATCAAACTGTGTTTTAAATAGTAATTTTTGAATTATTCCTAAAAGTAATAAGTACCTTTTAATAGAAAAAACTTAATAAAGTAAAATATTACCTTTTAATAAAATAAAAATTTAGTTAGTACCTTTTAATAAAAATTAGACATATAAATATCACTTGACATATTTCAAATATTACGCGAGCAAAGCCGCGGGGTTTGCTAGTCATATTATAAAGAGGTAAAAATTGTTTATTTGTAGGAAGTAAGCTCTGGAACTACCGAACCGATTCCAAAAGTTATGGTATCAAAATGATGGTGTTAGTCCAACTTAGAACATAGGCTATATTTTATGTCGGTGCCACTACACCAAAGGGGGTGCAGGAGCAAAAAACGTTCTAAAAATGCGATTTATCTGTTACTGAAGGGCCTAGAAATATGAAATTTGGAATATTAATTACTTATAAGATATAAATGATGCCTAAGAACAGTTCTTAGACAATTCGAAATTTAAAAGGAGTGAAAACGCACAAAAAACGTCCTAAAAAACGTTCTAAATGGTAGTTTCTACATAATCTCGGGAAATACCAAACCGATTTAAAAAATATATGTGTCAAAATGAGGGTGACAACCCTTGCTCGCACATAGGCTATATTTTATGTCGGTGCCACTACCCGAAAGGGGGCGCAGGAGCAAAAAACGTTCTAAAAAGGCGATTTTTGCTTTACTGAAGGGCCTAGAAATATGAAATTTGAAATATTAGCTACTTATTAGATATAAAGGATTTCTAAGAACAGTTCTTAAACAATTCGAAATTTAAAAGGTGTGAAAATGCGCGAAAAGCGTTCTAAAAAACGTTCTACATGGTGGTTTCCACACAATCTCAGGAAATACCAAACCGATTTTAAAAATAAAGCCATCAAAATGTTGGTGACAACCCTTGCTCCAACATACGCTATGTTTTATGCCGGTGCCAATACCCCAAAGGGGGTGCAGGAGAAAAACGTTCTAAATTACGGTTTTTACGTTACGGAAGGACCTAGAATCGTGAAATTTGGAATGGTAGTTAGTTATAAGATATCAATGAACTCTAAGGACATTTCCTAAAAAAATCGAAATTTAAAAGGAGTCAAAATGCCCAAAAAGCGTTGTAAAAAACGTTCTAAATTGCGATTTCTATGCAATCTCAGGAAGTACTGAACCGATTTCAAATATAATGGTGTAAAAATGATGGTGACAGATCTTGCTCCAAGATAGGCTATATTTTATATTTGTTTTCACTACCCCAGAAGAGATGCAGGAGCAAAATGCGCGAGAAGCGTTCTAAATGCCGATTTGTCAGCAATATCTCAGGAAGAATCAAACTTATTTCAAAAGTAATGGTAGGAAATTGATGCTGACAGCCTTTGCTCTAACATAGACGCTATTTTATGTCGGTATCACTATCACCTAGACCTTGCAGGAGAAAAAACGCGTTCTAAATTTCGATTTTTGTGATCGGTAGGGGCTAGCAACTTAAAATTAGGCAAGTTACTTATTTATTAGATATAAATGATCTTTAAGAACAGTTTCGAAAAAATTAGAAATTTAAAAAGGGGTGCAAATACGCTTAAAGCGTTCTAAAAACGTTCTAAATTACGATTTCTACTCAATCTCAGGAAATACCAAAGCTATTTCAAAAGTAATGTTGCAAATCAATGGTGACAGTCCCTGCTATAAGATAGGTTATATTTTATGTTGCTGTCACTACCATCTGAGGGTTGCAAAAGCAAAACATGTTCTAATTTGCGTTTTTTGCATAACTGAAGGGTCTAACACTTTGAAATATGGCATGGTATTTACTTACAAGATGCAACTGCTTTCTAAGACCAGTCGAAAGAAAATTCCAAATTTAAAAAGATGAAGTGAGCGAAAAGCGTTATAAATTACAATTTTTATGCAATCTTATCAAATACCAAACCGATTAAAAAAATAATGATGACAAATTGTTAGTGATAGGAACCTGCTCAAACATAAGCTATATTTAATGTCTGTGCCGCTATAACCAGAGGGTTGCGGGAGCTAAAAAATTTCTAAATTGCAATTTCTGGGATACTGAAAAGGCTAGAAACTTTAAATATGGCATGGAAGTTACTTATAAAATATAAATGTCTTCGAAAGACTGTCGAAAATAAATTCGAATTAAAAAGGGGTGAAGCGAAGGGGAGGTGTGAAAAGCATTCTAAAAAAGTCCTAAATTACGATTTCTATGCAATTTCAGGGAATATAAACCGATTATAAAAGTAATAGTTGCGAATCAATGGTAACAGTCTCTGATCCTACACAAGCTATATTTTATGCCGATGATTCTACCTCCGGGGTTCACAGAAACAACAAACGTTCTAAAAAAGGCATTTAAAAGCTTTCTAAATTACGTTTCTGTGGAATATTAGGGAATAACAAACCGATTTCAAAATTAATGGTGACAGTACCTATTTCAACATAGCCCTAGGCGGTAGGACTTGGAATTTGACATGATAGTTAATTTTAAGATGTAAGAAGATGGTTTCTAAAAAATTCAAAACTTCGAATGAATACTGAAATGAGCGTATTAATTGAGCATAAAAGTTTCAAAATATTTTCTAAAATATCATTTATTTAGTTTTATTTCGTTTTATTAATTTAAGTCTCATTTCCGCCTAATGCAGTGTAATAATGATGTTTAATCAAACTGTGTTTTAAATAGTAATTTTTTAATTATTCCTAAAAGTTATAAGTACCTTTTAATAAAAAAACCTTTTAATAAAATAAAATATTACCTTTTAATAAAATAAAAATTTAGTTAGTACATTTTAATAAAAATTAGACATATAAATATCACTTGGCATATTTCAAATATTACGCGAGCAAAGCCGCGGGGTTTGCTAGTCTCGTAGATTTTCATTTGACTTGAGTACAGCAGCAATCCTGGTAAATAACTGTAGAGGATTGAATATCACAGTTGAATTCCTTATTATCAATGTGTTATTTGTTGCCGATATTAGTAGAATTCTCTTTTCCCGTTAAAGTTTAATTTCCCCACATGAACATCCTATGATTGAAGTCAGTAAATTTTCACCAACTTTCTTTTCATTGTCACAGTTTGTTTTATCATCAGCAACCAATCCACTAGCTACATTCATCAACAAATGTTTAGGACATTGATTATCGAAAGGATTGTGAAGCAGTAGCCATTCGGATAGCTTATTCAAATCAGAATCATCTCTTGATTGTCTGGAAGGCCGAAATTCAACGTGTTGTTCTTAGAATACATAAGTTTTTTCACAAAAATCTTCTAATACTTCCGATACTTTCATGTTCATTGGGCAAGAAGCAATCCATCTGGACAAAGTAGAATCTTCCATTACTCGGCCATGTGTTAAGCCTCCTGCTACTTTTATGGATTTCACGAGACTCTGCTCTAGAGGTCTGCACGGGCCGGAATTTCCAGGCCCGGGCCCGGCCCGGCCCGAACGAAAACTATCTTGGCCCGGCCCGGCCCGGTGTAAAAATTGGAAGTTCGGCCCGAGCCCGGCCCGGCCCGTTTGCTTTTTTACAGTTCTCGGCCCGGCCCGTATAAAAATCAGTAAAAGCAGGCCCGGCCCGGCCCGACACAATTTCTACAAAAAAAAAAAAAAAAAAAAAAAATCCGTTTTTTTCAATGTACAATTAAAATTCTTTTAATGAATACTACATACATATTTATGGGAACATTTTACAGTATATTTTACATTACTATGATGTTCTCAAAACAGAAAACACACAATAGTAAACATTAACGATTACTTACAGTGTTTTAGTCATCGTGTCTACAGACATTTCAAAATGGAAATAAGGATTCATTAAAAGATTAATGTAGTTCAGAATAAAGGATTAAAAACATGATAACTTTTGAAGCTGTATAATAAAAAGTATATTTGTGAAAATATTTCTCTCATTTTTAAGGCTTTTCTCAAATCCAAAGGAGCTACATTTCGACACATTTATGAATTCTTTTCTTTTCGAAACGCGTAAGATTGGCAGGCATTCTTATTCAGAAGCTATGTAAATGTCGTTTTTTTCATAGATATATCTTTGTGAAAATACTGTCAAAGTTAGCGTTTTGAATCGAATTTCCGGAAGCGATAGCACAGGAAAGGAGAAAAACGTACAGTCACGTGACAGGAATCTCTGTTATCTCTGTAAGTAATTTATCAAATATGGAAAAAGCTATTCGTTTCCAAATGCCTTCAATAGGCAGGCCTGTCAATTTTATGCCTTTATACAGGGGCGGACTGGCCCACCCCGCTACCCCGCGATCGCGGGGTGGTCCAAACGGGGTTAGTGGGCCAAAAAAATACATTTTTTTATTTTTCTTTCTTTTCAACAAAACTGAAAAAATAATAATTATGAAACTCAATTCTTCTTGGTAGAGGGCAAAGCCAAACGGGTGTAGCGGGCCAAAAAAATACACTTTTGCAGTTTTTTTTCTTTCTCATAAAACAACAACAACAACAAAAAAATATTATGAAACTCAAGTTTTCTTCTTCTTCTTTTTTTTTTTTTTTTTTTTTTTTCGTGCGTTTTTTTTTTTTTTTTTTTTTTGATCGGGAAAGTCTTAATTTTTACCTTCCCTCTTCCACCAGCAATCGTTGTCAAATCTGCGCAAATTATTCATCTTGTTAGTAAAAAAAGATAGGCAAGGATTACCTTATATATCTAGGAATAATCTGCAGTCTACAGATCAAGGATCTTGGGAGGCAAGGATTAACTTAAGAAAAAAGAGAGGAGGCAGCGACAAACTTGAATAATAGAAACGTTAAACAATAAATACGACATTTTTTTTACAATTGGTAATGCTGCTATGTAAATGTCATAAACTTTTGCACGGTTATGTAGCACAAGCTATGGAGAGAAGTCAAGAAAGAAGATCTTCAGAAAGTATGATGAAGGCTAGAATAGAGCAGAAAAAACAATAACAAAAAATGAAAATCCTAAACGCCATGGAAAAGGTTCGTTGATTACATTCCTGGCACTTCTTTTGATGGTGCAGCAAATATGAGTGGGAGAGGTAAAGGTCTGCAGGTACAACTGAAAAGGACAATCCAAATATACAGCATGTTCATTGATATGCACATATGCTTAATTAGTTCTTGACAGATGCAACAGAATGTTGCAAATTGACAATGGACTTCTTGGTCTTAATGTAAGCTACAACCGTATTTAGCTCAAAGTGATATGAGCGAATGAAAGCACGGACTTCAGTGAATGAGTCTGTAGGTGGAAATAAACTTCTTCGCCGATTACAAAAAAAGTAAGCGCTACTAGGTGGTGGATTAAGGATCGAGCACTTAATAGCATGTTTGGCTAGTCTTCGAAATCTTTTAAAGATCAACATAAGTTTTTAACATTGCTTAAGTGCCTACAAGGTATCACCGAAATGGACGATTTCCCGTCACATGAATCTCTTTCGGCAAGATCACCGATTGATAATTGGTGCAAGTTTCAGCACATATTAATAGCAACCATTTTAAGCGACCTATTCAATATATCTACGCCCGACGAAGTATCTGCATAGATAAGCAGCCTGGGCTATTTAACTGCTGCTAACAAAATCCAAACCCTGAAATCCAATTTGCTACACAAAATAAATTATTTTGATATGGTTATAAAAAATACTTCTGAATTTGCGGAACATCTTCGAAAGCAACTAATAGAAAAGGAGTACACTATTGAAATTGAGAGTTTCCTACCGGAAAAGAGAGTATCTATAGCGAAACGTCGATGTGGTGAATATTCTCACGATGAGGCAAGAAGTATTATCGGATCACCATATGACTTATTTAAGGTAAACGTTTATAATTTCATTTTAAACACAGCTATTCAGCAGCTGAATACACGATTTACTGGAAATGACTTGGTCATGAAAGACATTGCCTGGTTTGATCCTCGCCCCTTCAGTGAGGTTAAAATTTTAAATGAACTTGCTGAAGAAGCTCTTAGTACTCTGTCTGGCTTGCCGAAAGTCATGAAAGACTATGCCAGAAAAGAGTTACTGCAATTTTCCCGGCACTATACTCATTATAATCAGTCGCTATTGTAGCAACAATCTCGACGCCGCTTACTGCAAAAAAAAAAAAAAAAAAAAAAAAAGAGCGATTCAGAAGAACTCATTAAAGATGATGAGGATTGCTGTAAAGTTAACAAGAAATGTAAAAAATGACTAGTTTGTGCATTAGAATTATTGTGCGAATTGAATGCCTATGGTCATATTTATCCAAAACAAAGACGCAACTATTTAGCGTCATACGAAAGCGTACATGTGTGTATGGGCGGAGCGAGTAGAAGAACAGGCTTTATAAGTGAGTGAGGCAATTTTCACGTTTTGTTCGTTCGCACACCTCACCGAATATCTTAGTGTTTTTTTGCTACATACGGTGAAATTCAAAAGCAGACAGTAAAAATGAGAGTAACCATCAAAGTTTGAATGCTGGAAGGAGATGGCGAATAGCGGGAAGACTGGAAAGAAGGCAGTCTCAAGTGCAGATTCCTGAAGACTTGTATGTAACGCCCAACGTCGTATCGAACTTATGGAAACAGTTTAAGGATACTAGATCCATAGAGAGAAAGATCGTCCAAGAGCCACGACGGTCAATGAAGATCGCTATTTATCTATTACAGCGAGGGGTAACAGGAGTGCAGAATCTTCCCAGGTCTCTCGTGACCTTTATACGGCTACAGAAAACCGAGTTTCAAGGGCTACTTTTTGCAGAAGGCTACATGATAGAGGGCTGTTTGCAATAAGACCTGCTGCTTGCGTCAGCTCACTCTTGCACACGGGGAAAACTCGTTTATCATGATGCAGCGATAACCGACTTTGGGCTAGGGATCATTAGGGGACCGTTCTATTCACTGATGAGTCTCGATCCAGACTAAACACTAATTCTCGACGTACTTTCATCTGGAGAAAACCAAGGATCCATTACATGCCTCCCAACGTCTGAGAAAAGAAACCACTATGACAGCGAAGGTTTGATGGTCTGGACAGGCATCATGTTGGATGAGCCACACCCCTCCCTGTGTTTGGCAAAGGCTCTGAGACTGGTCTTAAGTGTAGGGATGATATATTTGTACCATAAGTTCGCCTTTTCAGGGATGCAGTTGGTCCTGATTTTATTTTAATGGACTATAACACACGCCCAGATAGATTTCATCTGGTCGAAGAATTTCTGGAAAGTGAGGATATTCGCTTGATGGATTGATCCGCCAGATCGTCAGACCTAAACCCTATATAGCATGTTTAGGACTCTCTGGGGAGGACAATTGGAACTCGCTTTCCTCCTTCCAGAACCACCGAGTTCCTGAAAACAGCATTGCTGGAGGGATGAGATTATCTGCCACAGGGACTCATAAACTGCCTGATTTCCAGTACGAATTCACGTTGTGGGAGCTGTATAACTGTAAGAAGGGAACATAGCCCTATTAACCCATTTTTGGTTCAATATTGTAAGCTCTGCTTTATACCTTTTGATGCTGATGAGTCTTACGCGAGAACTGTTCAATGGTTATTATTATTATTATTATTATTATTATTATTATTATTTTTTTTTTCTTTTTTTTTGCATTTTATCAACCTACGTACATACCTAATTTCATTAAAATCTACCCAGTAGTTTTGGAGATAATCAACCAAATTACGATTATGATAAGATAATAGATGGAGTTGCCTCAAGTTCAAAAGGATTTTCCGTACAACTGACATTCTAATCAGTTAACAAAACGTCCTAATTGAGGGTATAAAACAAACTATTCAATTTTCAGGTACTGTATTGATACTATAAACAAACATTAATCAATGTATAAAGGGTAGTCAGTATTCAAATATTTTAACAATGGGGTTGTCGAATGGTGGGCCAACGCATAAGTCTAGCGGGGTGGGCCAAACTATGCCAGTCCGCCCCTGCCTTTATAGTTAAAAATTTTGTCAGAAAATGTGTCTGAAAGCTTCGCATTCTTGAGCAGTGAATATGAGAACCACCTTAAGGTATATTGCCAAAGATACTGTTAAGAGAAGTTCATTATCACTATTAATACTGCAAAACATCACAATGACTGTTCCACACATCCTGCGATCGATTAAGACCAGTTCCGTCCCGGCACGAGTCTGCTGAAAAAAAATTAAACTCGGAATCAGACATCTTGTAACTGTACGATGCCGATCTCTACGATGGACATGTTACATTTCTGTATCGATGTTGTTAAACTCGCATTGGCTCGTGACGCACATTTATACTTCTCGAGAAAATCATATTTATTGAAAATGGCTCGTATTTTATCTGCTTCGCTTAAATTCTTATATCGGGCCGACAGGCCCGATTAAATTTTTTGCCGGCCCGACCCGGCCCGTTTATTTTGTCTGTCGGCCCGGCCCGGCCCGTTGAAAAAATTGTCCTAATTCTGCCGGCCCGGCCCGGCCCGTTTTGAAATTCTCCTTCATTCCGCCGGCCCGGCCCGGCCCGCGGGCCGGGCCGGGTACGGGCCTCGGGCCAAGCCCGGGCCCGTGCAGACCTCTACTCTGCTCTATTATCATGTCTGATGCAACTCCACTCCATGCCCTGTCTTTTCTGCGAATAGTACAATAACAATCAACATTTTTTTTAAATTCATTGCTTTCCATTTTCTCCATCAATTCTTCCATTTGCTGAATATATAAATGGGCACATTTGGCATAAAAAATGTGGCCTGCTGCAGGAAAGTAAAGCATCGTGGATTTAATGCGAAACAAATGTAATTCCCAGTTATATAGAATTCCCAATATATAGAAATTATATAGAAATCCCAATTATATAGAAATCCCAATTATATAGAATAGTTCCCAGAATATAGAAAAGAATAAGTGTAATCTGTTCCATGTACTGTAACCACAGCTTGCCAGTTCTAGAAAAGTATCTGCTTTCTGCAGCTGTTTCAATAGAGTTTATCAACTGTTTAATGCAGTTGTTGTCTTGAAGATCTTCAATACGGCTTCCATTTGTCACCATAAGTTCATGAATAATGTCTCGAATTTTGCTTTTGGTATTGTCATCTAACTCGTGCAGAGAGTGTTGAAGAGCTTTCTCATACAGAGTTACGTATGTGAGAAAATGTGCTATTAAAAATAAGCATGTCTCTCGAATAAGCATGTCACAGTGATAATAACTTATGATATAATATATATTAACTTATTCTTATCTGCATTTTTTGTTGAAAAAATGCCTGTGTGTGAAAATGTAGGTGAAAACTACAAAGGAAAAAACGATTTTTATTTTTTTTAAATAATTTCAGTTTAAATAAATCGTATTACCGCACATTTATAATTACTTTATTTTATAAAACTAACAAGGAAGGTCTCCATACGGGCATATTCAGAAAATTCTGAAAAAAATTACAGAGTGTTCGTCTCATGTGGATATATATGTTTATAAAAAAATTTTGGGCGGAACCCCGATAGAACGTTCGTAAAAAAATAATGAAATTTTCGTTTATTTGGGGATTTATCATCGGTTGGCGATGAAATGAAATTTCGAAAAATACTTTTTCATGTCGAATACTCTTTACGATAAAAATATTTCATATTGAACTTGTTTAAATAAATTTAACTTAAATAACTGTAGTTTTGTCAGTTTTAGTTTTTTTTAGCTATAGTTTTGTCATATATGTATTTATAATGAAAGTTAGATATCAAATTTTATGAATTAAAACAAAATTAGAATTGTTTCAATATCTTAAAATTAAGTCCAATTGAGCGCTGTCGGTTCAATTTTGTTGCTATGGAAACGACGAATTCCTTGGTTTGAAATGAATAACTGCTAAATGAATCTTGCCTTTATTTTGGAATACGCTTAAATATATGAAAGTATTTTTTATAGATGAAATTGTTTTTAAAGTAATAAAACTAAATAACAAGCAACATAAATATGTAATACGAAAAAATGTATTTATTAGACTCTCTCATTGTTTATGTTTAAATTTATTAAATACTTTTTACACGCATTCTAAAAATCAATTAACAAACAATTTTCAGATGCATTAAAATCGTTTGCTTTTGGCGAGGAAAAGTACTGCTCGCCAAATCGCGTGACGCTTTCGTCTTTTCGCGCCAAATACTCGAAAGTATTTTATTTTTTTACAGACTTTCTACTGTAATTCCGCCGCTAAATTTGACTGATCCTTTATTACATACATAAGTAGTTTAATTGGTATTTTTTTTCAAAATATTCTGAGTATGCCCAGTGTGGAGATCTGCCTTGTAAGCTCATATTCAAATTAGCATACTTGCTGACGGCATTGGTTTCCTTAGAAGCGAAAAATATTCACTTTTGACGTAAATATGCAGAAAAACATCCAACAAGGTGCAATTAATTGGCGACCACAGTTGATCCGCCATTTTGGATGGAAGCCGACAACGAATTTTTTGAGACTTTTCAGGATCCATTCTATACATATCCAGGAGCTAATCCTGAAAATTGTAGCTCATTATGAATTTCTTAGCTATCGACCCCCTTTTTGGTCTAAATTTACTGGGCTATTTATCAAAAGCACCAATCTGACTATAATTGGACCCTTTTGCGAGGCTAGCTTTGGAGTAGTAGCATCGGAGGATTCACGAAAACGGGACCCCGATTTTATTTTGCGAGGGTAGCTACTGGAAGATAAAGCGAAATTGCATTAAATTTCCTACGCACCCCTACAATATGCACCTTAAAATAAAGGTAAAGTAAATTCCGAACTGAATGACATGCAAGCTTAGACTTACGAGGCACGACCATGAAGTTATGGCCGTTTTTATTGAACTTTTTAAGTTAAGCAAATACCCCCCACATTATATAACTTAAATTAAAGGTATTAAAATTTCCGAACTGAAAATCATGATAACTAAGTTTTACGAGGTCTCTCCAAAAAGTCATGGCCGAAAAAAGCAAATTTCTACAAAATTTTTCTTTCAAAAGACAATAACTCGGTAATTTTTGCCCCTATAAGTAGGAAGTTCCGCCTTACAAAAAGTTCGTTCTATGCAGATTTTTCCCGTACTTTCTTTCTATGCTATAAGCTAAAACTCTACTTCCTAAGGGGGATAAGTTAGGGGACCCGGGGGGGGGGGGCACCAAAAATATTTTTAGCATAATTTTGATTGCATTTTTGGTTATAGCTCTTCAAAACAATTCTACTACACACATCATTTCACTTTTCGAGTGTTGGCCCTTAAAGGGTTAACTTTTTCATCTTCTCTTGTTTCTTAAATATTACAGTCATGTTGCATATCAAACTGTTGGGCATCAAGAGCCCAGTTTGTCCCCACCTTTTTCTTCCCCCTCTCCCCTCTCTGCGTGCCCACAAAGGGTTAACTTTTTCAACTTCTTCTAGTTTTGACTTAATACAGCGGTGTTTCATATCAAACTGTTGGACATCACGAGCCCAGTTTGAGTTTGTCCCCCCTCCTGCTAGAATCTTTATGCATCTCCGGTGTCCATCCCCCAATTCCCCCCCTCAGGGGGGCCACTTTTCTGTATTTATCTGTTACCCGTGCATGTGACATATCATAGGAAAGGTCTGTGAAGGCTGATTCATGTTATGCATCTTCGGTTTTCATCCTCCCCCTTTTCACCCCCCTGGGGGGGGGAGGTTTTCTAAATTTCTTAAAATATTGGTTAAGACCGCCACCCTCCTGGTTCGACTTTCGTTCGAGCGCGATAGGCTTTTTTAAATGTGTTTGCAGTGCGTGCGCAGCACTCCTGCTATACGGTGCCGTAGGCAGCGGGAACCCGGTTCGAGGTTCGTTCACTTCCAGATTTCATATTATTAGAGGTTCATAAAAAGGAGGGGGGTTTGCAGAGCGTGCGCAGCACGTCTGCTATACGGTGACGTAGGCAGCGGGATCGTTCGAGGCGAGCGCAGCACGCCCGCCATTCGGTGCCGTAGGCAGCGAGGACCAGGTTCGACTTTCGTTATAGTCAAAGGCTTTTTTATATATGTTTGCAGTGCGTGCGCAGCACACCTGCTATACGGTGCCGAAGGCAGCGGGGACTCTGTTCGACTTTCGTTCGAGAGTGATAGGATCTTTTTAATGAGTTTGCATTACGTGCGCAGCACGCCTGCTATACGGTGCCGTAGGCAGCAGGGACGCGGTTCGAGGTTCGTTCACTTCGAGATTTCATATTATTAGAGGTTCATAAAAAGGAGGAGCTCCGATAAAAAGAGGGGTTCGTTCTTTCGAGATTTTATAAAAAAGGAGGCGCCCGCTAGCGGGCGAAGCCAGCTAGTCAAAACTTTTAATTTCCGTAAACGTCTGTATGTATGTATGTCTGTGTGTAATATTCGCCCGTGTCGTCGGAAGTACTTTTCTCACAGGCGACGCAGAGGATCTTGTAATATGTCGATCCGGGCCGCCGTTTTCTCAGAAAAACGGACTTTGTGGTTTCGAGAAAATCCCGCGGTACTTACCGTAGTTATTAGCTAATTAACAACTCATTATGGAAGGAAAAACCTTTCAAAATTGAATCTTTTCATCAAAAGCACCATTCTGACTATAATTGGACCCTTTTGCAAGGCTAGCTTTGGAGTAGTAGCATTGGAGGATTCACGAAAACGGGACCCTGATTTTATTTTGCGAGGCTAGCTACTTGGAGATAAAGCGAAATCGCATTAAATTTCCTACGCACCCCCTCAATATACATATTAAAATAAAGATAAAGTAAATTCCGAATTGAATAACATGCAAGATTTGACTTACGAAGCACGACCATGAAGTTATGGCCGTTTTTATTGAACTTTTAAAGTTAAGCAAATTATGTACCTTAAATTAAAGGTATTAAAATTTCCGCACTGAAAATCATGATAGCTATGCTTTACGAGGTCTCCAGAAAGTTATGGCCGAAAAAAGCAAATTTCTGCAAAATTTTTCTTTCAAAAGACAACAACTCGGTAATTTTTGCCCCTATAAGTAGGAAATTCCACCTTGGGAAAAGTTCGTTCTATGCAAATTTTTCCCGTAAATTCTTTCTATGCTATCAGTTAAACTGTATTTCCTAAGGGGGAGAAGTTAGGGGCCCGGGGGTGGGGGAGCACCAAAAATAGTTTTAGCATAATTTTGATTGTATTTTTGGTTATAGCTTTTCAAAACAATTCTGCTACACACATCATTTCACTTTTCCGGTGTTGGCCCTTAAAGGGTTAACTTTTTCATCTTCTCTCGTTTCTTAAATATTACAGTCATGTTGCATGTCAAACTGTTGGGCATCACGAGCCCAGTTTGTCCCCACCTTTCTACTCCCTCCTCCCCCCTTCTCAGCGTGCCCATAAAGGGTTAACTTTTGCATCTTCTTCTGGTTTTGACTTAACACAGCGGTGTTTCATATCAAACTATTGGACATCACGAGCCCAGTTTGTCCCCTCTCTTGTTACTATGTTTATGCATCTCCGGTGTCCATCCTCCCAATCCCCCTCCCCAGGGGGCCACTTTTCTGTATTTATCTGTTAACCGCCATGTGATATATCATAAGAAAGGTCTGTGAAGGCCGATTTATGTAATGCATCTTCGGTTTTCATCCTCCCCTTTTCACCCTCCGAGGGCGGGGCACTTTTCTAAATTTCTTAAAATATTGGTTAAGACCGCCACCCTCCCGACCCATGTATCTACGGAAAGTTTGCGTGAAGGAATTTCCTTCAGATACGCTTTTGTTAAGAATAGAGTGCGCACCCTGGTGGTGGAATGCGGAACTAACATAACGCAATTTTGTTAAAATCAGGAAATTTAACAAGTCGATCTGTTTGAAATTTTAAGATTCTTTATAACACATAAGATAAATTTTATAAAAAAAGGGCGCGTGAAATTTCAGACATGTGGGGATAGAGGGAGAGGCGAAATACCAGTTTTTGCAGTGCGTGCGTAGCACGCTTGCTATACGGTGCCGTAGACCGCGTGCACCCGGTTCGAGGTTCGTTGGAGCGCGATAGGCTTTTAAAAATAGTTTGCAGTGCGTGCGCAGCACGCCTGTTATTCGGTGCCGTAGACAGCGAGGACCAGGTTCGAGTTTTGTTATAGCGAAAGGCTTTTCTAAAAGAGTTTGACGGTGCTGAAGGCAGCGGGGACCCGGTTCGACTTTCGTTCGAGCGCGACAGGCTTTTTCTAAAGTGTTTGCAGTGCGTGCGTAGCACGCCTCCTATACCGTACCGTAGGCAGCGTGTACCCGGTTCGAGGTTCGTTCGAGCGCTATAGACCTTTTAAAAAGAGTTTGCAGTGCGTGCGGAGCACGCCTGCTATTCGGTGCCGTAGACAGCGAGGACCGAAATCGCCCACTCGTGGACAGCCTACCGTGAGGTATAGGGACAATAAGTCCACGAGGGGAGAAAGGGGCTGCCAGGCAGCGCAAGCAGGGTGGCGCACATTTATTACAACATAAAAAGCATGTTACAAATACTGCCTTATTATTGAAGGCAGTGCGGACACATATGTATAAATAAATATTGAAATATATTTACAGGTTAAATAGAATGTAAAAAAAAAGGATTAAGGTTTAGCTATAGTCTTAGAAATAAACGAAAAATGTTTGTTTAAAATGTCGTAATTTTCTAGAAGTCTCTGGAAGTTGCCTGCGTTGAAAAGAGTGTTATTCAAATTTTCTCTCAATGTTTTGTTTCTGTCAAAATGGAAATGATGTTTCATTATGGGGCAGTTTCCAAAGATATAGTGTGTAGCGTTTCCAATACTCTTTCTGCATAAACAAAGTGGTGAGTCTCTTTTTTTAATTTTATGTAGAAATGATGGGAAACTTCCATGACCAGTAATATAGTTAGGTAACGTAGGGCGATCACAGATGAACTGTATGTCAACTTTATTAATTATACTGTAAGTATCGCGACCCTTTGTCGACTGAGTCCATGAGAGTTGCCATTCATCCAGAGTTTTTTGCCTAAAGATATACTTGAATTTGGATTGTGGAAGAAGCAATTCCTGGCAATCGTTGTATTGGTTGTTATCTATAACCGCCTTCGCCAGAGAATCGGCTCTTTCGTTTCCCCGGATACCTATGTGAGATTTAATCCATGAGATATAGAACTTTTTGTTAGGGAAATGTAGTAAAAGATTGTAGATATTATAAATTATATAATTGCATGGAAATGCAATTTGAAGGGCGTCATAGGATGAGTGGCTGTCTGTAAGGATAAGAATTTCATGATGAGAAGAGTTAATGGACCATTCCATTGCCTTGTAAATTGCGAATAATTCAGCTTGGTAGATCGAGTTATCTACATGAAGTTTAACTGCATAATCATATACGAATGAGTTTTTAAGACAGACTGTAAATGCACATGCTGCTCCGTCGTTCATGACAGAACCATCAGTATATATGGATGGGTCATAGATTTGGAGTAATTTTTCGTATTTTTCCTCCAAAAAGAAGAGGTTGTTTATCTTGTAATATTGAGAAAAGTTGAAGGTGTTTAGTTTTGACATAATGTGGTTGCTGTTAATGATTTTGCCATTATGGTTATATGATCTTCTTCCTTTAATTAGTTCGTAATAATGATAATCGTTCTTGAGCAAAGTATCGATTGGGGGAGAACCAGTAAGGACACAGAGAGCGTCAGAGGAAGTACTTCGATAGGTCTTGATAATGCTTAAGAGAGCTGTACGTTGTACTGACTTTAATTTTCTTATCCCATGCGAGTTGAGGCTTGGAAACCAAATTTCATAAGCGTAGCTAATTTGTTTTAATATGACGGTGTTGTACCAAAATTTCAGTATACTTGAAGATATTCCTCCTTTATGAGATTTTAGGCTTTTGAATCCGTTTAAAAATTGAGTTACCTTTGTTTTAGTATGAGTTAGATGCTCTTGAAAATTAAATTTTGGATCTAGTATAACGCCAAGATAGGGAATAGTATTTTCAAACTTGATAGTTTTGTTATTCAATTTGAAAATTGGTCGACGTCTGTTAAGAAGAAAGCGGCCAAAAAGCATGGCCTTTGTTTTAGTTTCCGATATTGTAAGGTTGAAATTCCTGCATAAAGTTGAAAAAATTTCGATGCGTCTATTAGCAACTTGCTCCAACTCAGGTCTGGAGTCTCCCGCAACCTTAATTACGAAATCGTCAGCATAAACTATCATGTCTGATTCTATTTTGTAGAACTCCTTTATAATAAAATCTGAAATTAGCAACCAAAGAAGGGGACCTAAGCATGAGCCCTGAGGGCACCCTTTAAATGAAATGAACCATTCTACATCGCTTCCTTCTTTTAAACCAATATATCGATTGGAGATGTAATTTAGACAGCGAGGACCGAAATCACCCACTCGTGGACAGCCAACCGTGAGGTATAGGGACAATAAGTCCACGAGGGGAAAAAAGATCTGCCAGGCAGCGCAAGCAGGGTGGCGCGCATTTATTACAACATAAAAAAACATGTTACAAATACTGCCTTATTATTGAAGGCAGTGCGGACACATATGTATTAATGGATATTGAAAAATATTTACAGGTTAAATAGAATGTAAAAAAAAGGATTAAGGTTTAGCTAGAGTCTTAGAAATAAAGGAAAAAAGTTTTTTTTTTAAATGTCATAATTTTCTAGAAGTCTCTGGAAGTTGTCTGCGTTGAAAAGAGTGTTATTCAACTTTTCTCTCAATGATTTGTTTCTGTCAAAATGGAAATGATGTTTCATTATGGGGCATTTTCCAAAGATATAATGTGTAGCGTTACCAATGCTCTTTCTGCATAAACAAAGTGGTGAGTCTCTTTTCTTAATTTTGTGTAGAAATGATGGGAAACTTCCATGACCAGTGATATAATTAGGTAACGTAGGGCGATCACAGATGAACTGTATGTCAACTTTATTAATTATACCGTAAGTATCGCGATCCTTTGTCGACTGAGTCCATGAGAGTTGCCATTCGTCCAGAGTTTTTTGCCTAAAGATATACTTGAATTTGGATTGTGGAAGAAGCAATTCTTGGCATTCGTTGTATTGGTTGTTATCTATAACCGCCTTCGTCAGAGAATCGGCTCTTTCGTTTCCCGGGATACCTATGTGAGATTTAATCCATGAGATATAGAACTTTTTGTTAGGGAAATGTAGTAGAAGATTGTAGATATTATTAATTATACAATTGCGTGGAAATGCAATTTGAAGGGCGTCATAGGATGAGTGGCTGTCTGTAAGGATAAGAATTTCATGATGAGAAGAGTTAATGGACCATTCCATTGCCTTGTAAATTGCGAATAATTCAGCTTGGTAGATCGAGTTATCTACATGAAGTTTAACTGCATAATCATATACGAATGAGTTTTTAAGATAGACTTTAAATGCACATGCTGCTCCGTCATTCATGACAGAACCATCGGTGTATATGCATAGGTCATAGATTTGGAGTAATTTTTCGTATTTTTCCTCCAAAAAGAAGAGGTTGTTTATCTTGTAATATTGAGAAAAGTCGAAGGTGTTTAGTTTTGACATAATGTGGTTGCTGTTAATGATTTTGCCATTATGGTTATATGATCTTCTTCCTTTAATTAGTTCGTAATAATGATAATCGTTCTTGAGCAAAGTATCGATTGGGGGAGAACCAGTAAGGACACAGAGAGCGTCAGAGGAAGTACTTCGATAGGTCTTGATAATGCTTAAGAGAGCTGTACGTTGTACTGACTTTAATTTTCTTACCCCATGCGAGTTGAGGCTTGGAAACCAAACTTCATAAGCGTAGCTAATTTGTTTTAATATGACGGTGTTGTACCAAAATTTCAGTATACTTGAAGATATTCCTCCTTTATGAGATTTTAGGCTTTTGAATCCGTTTAAAAATTAAGTTACCTTTGTTTTAGTATGAGTTAGATGCTCTTGAAAATTAAACTTTGGATCTAGTATAACGCCAAGATAGGGAATAGAATTTTCAAACTTGATAGTTTTGTTATTCAATTTGAAAATTGGTCAACGTCTGTTAAGAAGAAAGCGGCCAAAAAGCATGGCCTTTGTTTTAGTTTCCGATATTGTAAGGTTGAAATTCCTGCATAAAGTTGAAAAAATTTCGATGCGTCTATTAGCAACTTGCTCCAACTCAGGTCTGGAGTCTCCCGCAACCTTAATTACGAAATCGTCAGCATAAACTATCATGTCTGATTCTATTTTGTAGAACTTCTTTATAATAAAATCTGCAATTAGCAACCAAAGGAGGGGACCTAAGCATGAGACCTGAGGGCACCCTTTAAATGAGATGAACCATTCTACAACGCTTCCTTCTTTTAAACCAATATATCGATTGGAGATGTAATTTTTTAGTAAATGTTTTACATATAGAGGGAGAGGAGAATTATCGATTATTTTGGAAATAGTATTCCAATCTATTGTATCAAACGCTCCCTCTATATCGAAGGAAATAATACCACAGTATTTCTTATTTTCTAATGTATTTGTGATAGAGGATTTCAGTTCATTTAAGGCATCTATTGTGCTTCTTGATTCGCGAAATCCAAATTGCATTTTATGGAGAAAGGAAATATCTTCTAAAAAAGTCATTGCACGCATCTTGATTAATCGTTCAAGGACTTTTCCCAGCATAGGGAGAAGGACTATCGGTCGGTAAGATTTTAATTGTCGAGGATCTTTATTCTTCTTTCGAAAATAAATGACAATGCCCTTCTTCCATATGTCTGGGAAATGGGCAAGGGAAAAGCATTTGTTGTATAGTTGGAGCATTAATTGTGGGAAAGTTTTGATCAAGTTTTTAGTAGCCCTTGCATCGATCTTATCGAAGCCAGAGGCTTTGTTGTTCGACTGTCTTGATGCGCAATATTTTAGTTCTCTATAGCTAATTAGATATTCATTTATGTCACTTTCTGGTAGTGGCTCCAAATTTTCAAATGAATGTAGATTTTCAGGGATTTCTGTTTCAAAATGATGGCTCAAGAGTTGGTGTTGAATGTCTCTAAACATGTCAGTTGAATTTGATGTGTCAAGTATTGAATGTATTAAGTCGGTATTTTTGAGGTATTTGCCCTTTACAATTTTGAAAGCGGTTCCGTATGTTGTAGATGTTGTCTCACAGAAGGATTTCCACGAATTTAATTTTGCGTTTTTGATGTTTAATTTGTATTTAGCTCTCTCTTTCTTGTAGCTAACTTGGTATTGTACGTTTTCAGGATTTTTATTTGATCTTTTCCGTAAAGCGTTTAATCGATTTCTTTGTATTTTGAGATTATCTGTGTACCACTTTGTATTTACTTCATATGACAGTTTTTTTTTTGAGAGAAGATTCCATGATTTCTTGTAGAAGCTCTTCAAATTTGTGGGTCCAATTCGATCAAGTCATTAGGATTTTTGACCTCGCTGAGAGTTGTCTGTAGACTGTCAACATAAGGAGAGAGTTGGTTGTTAAATTTTTTGAAATTCTCAAATTTAGTTTTAAATCTGTATTCATTTCTTAGAATTGGATCTATAGCTAAATCGAATCTTATGTACAGATGGTCGTTGAGGGCGCAATTGATGTCGTCTACGTACCAGGAATTGAGATAGTTGCGTACTTGGTTTCTACTTAAAGTTAGATCTGGAGAACCTTTCCTTTTGTTCTGTTTGAATGTATATGGTGCATTGGGATCATTAACTATGGATACGTTATTTAAAGCGAGGCAATCTAGAAGAATGTCTCCTCTTGCATTATTGCATTTATATCCCCAGTCCTTCAAGTGAGCATTAAAATCGCCTGCTAAAATGATATTTTTAGAGTCTCTGATAGTGTTAGTCCAGGCTTGTAAGTCTTCTTCAAGGTCTCTTGCGGAACGAGGACGGGAATACTGCGAGCCAATTGTTAATTCATGGTATTTAGTGCTAATGTTAATAAAATGCTGCTGTCAAAAGATAAGGTTTTTAGGTGATATAGTTGGGAGTTTCAAAATCGCCCACTCGTGGACAGCCTACCGTGAGGTATAGGGACAATAAGTCCACGAGGGGAAAAAAGGGCTGCCAGGCAGCGCAAGCAGGGTGGCGCACATTTATTACAACATAAAAAACATATTACAAATACTGCCTTATTATTGAAGGCAGTGCTGACACATATGTATTATTGAATATTGAAAAATATTTACAGGTTGAATAGAATGTAAAAAAAAAGGATTAAGGTTTAGCTAGAGTCTTAGAAATAAACGAAAAAAGTTTGTTTAAAACGTCATAATTTTCTAGAAGTCTCTGGAAGTTGCCTGCGTTGAAAAGAGTGTTATTCAAATTTTCTCTCAATGTTTTGTTTCTGTCAAAATGGAAATGATGTTTCATTATGGGGCAGTTTTCAAAGATATAGTGTGTAGCGTTACCAATGCTCTTTCTGCATAAACAAAGTGGTGAGTCTCTTTTCTTATTTTTGTGTCGAAATGATGGGAAACTTCCATGACCAGTGATATAGTTAGGTAACGTAGGGCGATCACAGATGAACTGTATGTCAACTTTATTAATTATACCGTAAGTATCGCGACCCTTTGTCGACTGAGTCAGGTTCGACTTTCGTTATAGCGAAAGGCTTTTTTATAAGAGTTTGCAGTGCGTGCGCAGCACGTCTGCTATACGGTGCCGATGGCAGCGGTGACCCGGTACGACTTTCGTTCGAGCGCGATAGGCTTTTCTTCAATGAGTTTGCAGTGCGTGCACAGCACGCCTGCTATACGGTGCCGTAGGCAGCGGGAACCCGGTTCGACGTTCGTTCGCTTCCAGATTTCATATTATTGGAGGTTCATAAAAAGGAGGGGTATGCAGTGCGAGCGCAGCACTCCTGCTATACGGTGCCGTAGGCAGCGGGACCGGGTCGAGGTTCGTTCGCTTCGAGATTTTATAAAAAAGGAGGTTCATGAAGAGGAGGGTCTCATGAAAAGGAGGGGTTCATGAAAAGGAGGAGCCCGCTAGCGGGCGAAGCCAGCTAGTCACTTACTATTAATGTACGTAAAAGTCTGCCTGTTTGTCTGTTGGTAACAAAAGCCCGTGTCGCCGGATCTACTTTTCTCACAGGCGATGCAGAGGGTCTTATAATATGTCGATTCGGGCGGCCCTTTTCTCAGGAAAACGGACTTTGTTGTTTCGAGAAAATCCCGCCGTAATTACGGACGTCATTAGCTAATTAAGAACTCATTATCGAAGGAAAATCCTTTCAAATTGAATCTTTTTATCAAAAGCAGCAGTCTGACAACAATTGAACCCTTTCGCGAAGCTAGCGATTCGGGACACTACAGCGAGGTTAGCTACTGCCAAGATAATATTTTTTCTCGCCAGACACATTGGCACCTGGCCATCTGTTTTTCAGAGTACGAAATCTAAACTTTTTAAATATTGAATTTTTTGATAATTTTTTTTTACATCCGGAGGGGATGTCTCTCGCAGATTTCATACATACCCAGTTCAAAGCGATAGCTCAATTAGAAGTCGAGATATTAATTATTATTTAATTAATCAGTTCTATTTTTATATAATGCATACTTAATAGGTATGGGGAGACTCGACATCGTTAAATTTCCTACGCACCCCCGCAATATACACCTTAAAATAGAAGTAAAGTAAATTCCGGACTGAATAACATGCAATCTTAGACTTACGAGGCACGACCATGAAATTATGGCCATTTTTATTGAAGTTTTTCATTTAAGCAAATACCCCGCACATTATACACCTTAAATTAAAGGTATTAAAATTTTGCGGACTGAAAATCATGATAACTAAGCTTGACTAGGCCTCTCCAGAAAGTCATGGCCGGAAAAAGCAAATTTCTGCAAAATTTTTCTTTCAAAAGACAATAACTCGGTACTTTTTGCCCTTATAAGTAGGAAGTTCCGCCTTAGAAAAAGTTCGTCCTATGCAGATTTTTCCGGTACTATCTTTCTATGGTATCAGCTAAACTCTATTTTCTAAGGGGGAGAAATTAGGGGGCCCGGGGGGGGGCACCAAAAATATTTTTAGCATCATTTTGATTGCATTTTTGGTTATAACTCTTCAAAACAATTCTACTACACACATCATTTCACTTTTTGGGTGTTGGCCCTTAAAAGGTTAACTTTTTCATCTTCTCTTGTTTCTTAAATTTTACAGTCATGTTGCATATCAAACTGTTGGGCATCACGAGCCCAGTTTGTCTCTACATTTCTCTTCCCCCTCCTCTCCTCTCAGCGTACCCACAAAGGGTTAACTTTTGCAACTTCTTCTGGTTTTGACTTAACACAGCGGTGTTTCATATCAAACTGTTGGATATCACGAGTCCAGTTTGTCCCCCCTCTTGTTACTATGTTTATGCATCTCCGGTGTCCATCCCCCCAATTCCCCACCCCCAGAGGGCCACTTTTCTGTATTTATCTGTTACCCGCCATGTGATATATGGGTTGTTCTCTACAATACTTGCAAATTTGGCCAAGCAGTCTGACTTGAATGATACATACGTAAATTTTCATAAAAATTAGATAAATGGTAAGCAATTAGCCAATTATTGAAGATTTTAATAGCAGCAGAAATCGTTTTAAAAATTTGACTTAACAAAAAAATAAAATAAAAATTTTAAAAGTGAGGGAATGATGGTGAGGGAATGATGAGTGAGGGAATCATAAAACAGATAAGAGGGAATTATTGTTTACAAAACAATTAACACATTATTTTTAATATGAATTGATACAATAAAACAGTATTATAATAGTATAAAGTAAAATTAAATAGATGAAAACATGAAAACTGATGATCTATTATCACATGGCTGTGGGGGCTCAGTCTTTCTTTCCCCATAAGATGTGTGGTAATTATGTTCATCTTTTTACTTTTTTCTGTCTTTACAAGAAGAAATTATTGAGTTCGTGAAAATTTTCGAATTTCGGTTTTCGACGGATTTACATGTTTTAGAGGTCAGAGATCCCGAAAAAAAGAATATTGTTTTACAAAGTCTCTGTCTGTCTGTATGTGACAGAAATTTTGTGGGCACTCTATCTCAAGGACTAATGGACGGAATTGAATAAGATTTTAGATTCAGTTAGTTTCCAATATAAATTGGCGCTGATTACTTTTTGTTGTAAATTGCCCAATAGGTGGCGCTGCTATCATACATTTTTCGCGATTTCCACAATAGCTATACCTCTAGAACTAATGCTCGGATTTTCATAAAACTTCAGATTCAGTTAGTACTTGATATAATTTGGTGCTTATTACTTTTTGGGGTAAATCGCCCAACAGGTGGCGCTTATATGCTAACATTATTCATGATTATAGCAATAACTATATCTCAAGAACTAATGCTCGCATTTTTATCAAACTTAAGATTCAGTTAATCTCTGATATAAATTGGTCCTGATTAGTTTTTGGTGTAAATCGCCCAACAGGTGGCGCTGATATGCAGAATTTTTTATGATTTCTGGAATAGCTCTATCTTAAAAACTAATGTACAGATTTTCATCAAACTTCAGATTAAGATAGACTTGACATAAGTTGTTGCTGATTAGAGTTTAGTGTAAATCACCTAACCGATGGTGCTGCTGTGCTGCATTTATCAGGAAGTATTAACACTAACATGTATGAGATAGAAGAAAGTTTTGGGATTGCCACATCTGACTAGTTTTGGTTTGGTTAATTATAGTTTGTGTTTCTCAGATCCATTTCTTCAGTTTTAATAAACTTGTTTCATTTTATAAAATTAAGTTACTTTTACAATTCTCACACTTCCTTTGAAGGCAGGTTATATTGTTTTTCTCACAACATAATTCTAGTAATACATCAGGTGTTTTAAAATTTATTATTCCTGTTTCATTAAGTTTTAATACAATTATTTTTATGTTGGAATGAGCTTCACAAGCAGCTAAAGGTCAAAATTAGCACTAGCCACTGGCCACAGGGCCAGTAAATGAAAAAAAGTGGCTAATGAAAAATTGTCTATCAGCGGCCACCTTCCGGCCACTTTTTTACAAGGAGATAATAAAATTATCTCGCATTTCATCAAGGATTCTACTTTTTTTGGTTCCAATATATTTATATAAACATATTTATTTGGGCTACTCAGTTTTAGATTAATAGTTATGTAAATTTTACTGTTTAGCATTTTGAAATAAAAAAGTGGCTGCTAGTTTAAAGAAAGTGGCCACTTAAAAAATTAGTCCTACCGGCCAGTGGTCGCTAATGAAATTTCCCAATTTTGGCCTATAGTACAAGCAGCTGTATCTCTTTCTTCAATATTAGGTTTTTTCACCTAAAGTGGTTTCGGGCGACAGAATGATGAATAACTCCAAACATAATCAACTTCTTTGAGAAACTTCTTGCATAAATATTTATGTGTCTCGCATAAAAGCCTTCTTTTGTTTCTTTATTTTGCTTTTTGAGATATAATCTTTTTTTCCTGGACAAAGTTTTTAGCAAAAACTTAATATATTCTGTTTAGCTTTATTAAATAGGTAATTGCCTCCCTTACGACGAGTAAAGAGATAAGCTTCCTTGCTAGTAATATTCTTCAAGCTTCGATATCTAAGAATATATATATATATTTGTTTGTCATATGTAGCAATCTGTGTTTTTTCAAAATACTTCCCTTAAAATTCTGTAGTACATTTGTCTACCTTTTTGACTCTTTCCAAATTGCTAAAAGTTGATGTCAATGCTGTGTAAAGAACGTCTCCAAATAAAAGCTTTTTCTAATTTTGGATGATACGTCTTTATTTCCAGTTATTTTTTTCTTTTAGGAGTTAACTTTTAGATGTTTTAAAAAAAATTTAAGTAAGGCTTGGTAATACTTTTTGTATTTTGATTATCTCCTTTTGCAGCTTTACAGTTGAACTTTTAATGACTGATTTTCTCGAAACAGTTTTGATCTGCCACGTATAATTCTTTTTCTCCAAGCACTCTGCCTTGAAAAAGGACGTTCAGCCTCAGAACCACTAAAACTTGCGGAATCTGTGTTACCACTATTTGATGGAGTCTGGGGAGAAAGAAATTGCTCAATCTTCTTATTTTTCTTAATATTTTCTCTATAATTTTTTTAATTTTTCTTCCACTGTTTCCTTTTTTTGACATTGTTGTCTAGAACTCATCTCCTTTACACTTTTAACTTGGCCTTTCTCTTTTAAATATTTCAGTTTTTCAAGCTTCAAAGGATTATTTTTCAGTTTTTCTCTTCTTAAGATTTTTTTAAACTCAATATATTTTAAATCGCATAAAAAATGTAAAATGCTAATCAACACTATTCTACGTATTGCATAATTTTTCACTAAGCTACTCTGGCGTATTTATAAATTTCTCCAAGAACGGTTGAAATAAAATGTTTTGGTTAGTTTGAGCCACATAAATTTAAAAAATAACATGCTATTAGTATAAATTTTAAGCAGGAAAACTAAATCCATCATTTAAACAGAAAGCACACCATTCCCTCACTCATCTTGTCATTCCCTCATAATGGTAAATGTGAGGGAATGACAAGTGAGGGAATGATGAAATAAGACATTTTTACTAATTGTAGGAAAAAATGCAAAATTATGAAGAAATCCAAACTGTTTCCTTGAAGAGAAACACTTAATATATAATGTATGATAAAATAAAAATTTTTGATATTTACAAAAAAATTAGTATTCTGTGTGAGGGAATGACTGCTAATAAAAACGCTTCCAGATATACTGACTGAAGAAAAATTCTGAAAAATTAACAAAATTTTACACCACCAATTTATGTTGCTGAACTGACAAGTGCTCAAAATGGCTTCTTCTCTGTGAAGGATGCTAGACTGCTACTGCTGTTTAGTGGTAGATATTTGAGATAATTTCAATGTGTGAGGGAATGATGGTCTAACATAAGGAAACATATAATTGATTGAGTAGACTATATAATAATTGTAAAAAATAATATTTTTATTATTTTTTGTAATGTACCAAATAAGAACTTTATTTTACTTATAGACCGGGAGCCGGCAGCACAGACAATCACCTCATCGAGTTCACGGATGAAATTCTAGGATGAGTTAAATCTTGATTCGCATATTAAAACGCTATTGGTCTGCCAAGACATATCTTGCTGGAAAACACCTGAAAACTCCATTTTAGTGGTTGACTCGTAGGTTTACCATTGTGTTTTCCTGCTCCCAGCCCTCCATGATTTCATGTTTTTGGGTGCAGGAAAATACAATGGTAAACGTATGAGTCAGCCGCTAAAATCGGGTTTTCCGGTGTTTTCCACCAAGATATGACTTGGCAGACCGATTACGTTTAAATATGCGAATCAAGATTTAACTAATCCCAGAATTTCATCCGTGCACTCGATGAGGTGATTGTCTGTGCTGCCGGCTCCCGGTCTATTAGGGTATTTTTAATTATTTTTATTTCTGGATGGAAAGAAATAGGCAATAATATATGGTAGTACAAGTGGGGGAAAGGCGAGGGAATGATGTTTGCATGATGAAGGTGAGGGAATCATATTACATTTTTAAATACTAAATTTATTTATTTTTAAATTTTACTCTCTGTCCATAATAAACTATGTTTAGAACTTCTAATAAAAATAAAAATAAATAAAAATGTAATGAAATTAAGAGCATTTATATGACTGGGAAGCACTTTTTGCACTATTGCAGAGAATAACCCATATCATAGGAAAGGTCTGTGAAGGCTGATTCATGTTATGCATTTTCGGTTTTCATCCTCCCCTTTTCACCCCCCTAGGGTGGGCACTTTTCTAAATTTCTTAAAATATTGGTTAAGACCGCCACCCTCCCGACCCATGTATGTACGGAAAGTTTGCGTGAAGGAGTTTCCTTCAGATCCGGTTTTTTTTAAGAATAGAGTGCGCTCTCTGGTGGTGGAATGCGAAACTAACATAACGCAATTTTGTTAAAATCAGGAAATATAACAAGTCGTGGGGATAGGGGGAGAGGCGAAATACCAGTTTTTCCAGTGCGTGCGTAGCAGGCCTGCTATACGGTGCCGTAGGCAGCGTGCACCCGGTTCGAGGTTAGTTCGAGTGCGATAGGCTTTTTAAAAAGAGTTTGCAGTGCGTGCGCAGAACGCCTGCTATTCGGTGCCGTAGGCAGCGAGGACCAAGTTCGACTTCCGTTATAGCGAAAGGCTTTTTTATAAGAGTTAGCAGTGCGTGCGTCGCACGCCTGCTATACAGTGCCGAAGGCAGCGGGGAGCCGGTTCTACTTTCGTTCAAACGCGATAAGCTTTTTTAAAAGTGTTTGCAGTGGGTGCGCAGGACGTCTGCTATACGGTGCCATAGGGCAGCGGGAACCCGGTTCGACGTTGGTTTGCTTCCAGATTTCATATTATTAGAGGTTCATACAAAGGAGGGGGGATGCAGTGCGTGCGCAGCACGCCTGCTATACGGTGCCGTAGACAGCAGGGACACGGTTCGAGGTTCTTTCGAGCGAGATTGCCTTTTTCACAAGATTTTGCAGTGCGTGCGCAGAACGTTTGCTATACGGTGCCGTAGACAGCGTGGACCCGGTTCGAGGTTCGTTCGAGCGCGATAGGCTTTTAAAAAAGAGTTTGCAATGCGTGCGAAGCACGTCTGCCATTCGGTGTCGTAGGCCGCGAGGACCAGGTTCGACTTTCGTTATAGCGAAAGGCCTTTTTATAAGAGTTTGCAGTGCGTGCGCAGCACGCCTGCTATAGGGTGCCGTAGGCAGCGGGGACCCGGGTCGAGGTTCGTTCGCTTCGAGATTTTATAAAAAAGGAGGGGCCCGCAGCGGGCGAAGCCAGCTAGTCCGATATTAATGTGCTTTACATAGCGGGATACCGAAATTAAATTCTCGATACTTTTCCAGTATAGGGACCTTTGCGTAAATAGGGAAACCTGCCTTGGCGAAGAAGGAAATTTGGCAAAACATATTCTGCCACCCTATTCTCTGTTTCATTTCATACACACACGCATTTTTTTGCAATATTTATACAATTTATTTAATATAAAAAAGCCTATTATCTAGTTTTATGCAGAAAAAAAACTAATATAATACTAAAAAAACAATAATATACATTTAATTCAAATACATATATTAACATACAAAAAGTTTCATCAAGTTTGTTTTCATAGCTGTTTATATCATTTGGCAACAAATCTCACTTTCTGATGCCCAAATTCAGCCAAGCTTTAAAAAAAAAACACCAGTGCCCTTTTAGCGGAAAAGTACCAAATTCCCTATTATTTTGCACTATCTGCACCATATTTTGTACTATATGCAGGTGGGGGAGGGGGACGAAAAGTTTAAATATTAAATTTTAAAATTTCTATAACGCACTATAAGGTTAAAAATTTAAGACTAAAATAAATTAAGAATAATGCTGAAAAAGAGCTGTATGACAACAAAAAATGAAAATAAAATAAATGTATTTTTTTAAGATACTAGAGGGCTCTGCACTCTCGCCAACCCCCCGTTCAGACACCGCAAATTCTAAATGCACGCTAATTTGATAGGCTTTAAAATATTTTCGGAAGACTGAATTATAATAAAAAAATAGTGGTGATTTTCCTGTTAACGGTCTGTTTTCGCCTTTGATTTCATCAGATCAATGAAACATTTAAAAATAAGCTAATATAAAATTAATTAAGTAAACAGAGTCTTTCTTTCCCGTTATTTTTTAACAACGCTACAAGAAAGCTCTTTTAAATAAGACATTTTAAATGTACCGTTTTAAATATGACGTAATTTTCACCAAAGTTTCTTTCTCTTTATAATATTCACGTGAAAATACTTTTGTTGTTAGAAAGGAAATATTATTTGCGCTATCTCAGAATTTAAAACAATAGTTTAAAAGATTATCTCAAAATATGAAATAAATGTCTCTCGCAAATATATTTTTAAATTCAAACTGTTTAGCAATATTGTTGTTTGGCTATTTTAAATATGGCGTAATTTCCTCTATTTACGGCTTTTAATGCATATTAATGAATTTATTATTTTACAATTTTCTTTCTTTTTTAAAATTTACGTGTAAATATAGTTTTTATGACGTGATTTTCAATATTTTCCTGCTTTTAATGCGTAATCATTTAATTCTAATTTGAAAGTTTTTTCTGGTTATAATAGTCACGCGTAACTTAACTTTTAATTTGAAGGAAATGTTATTCTTTGCGCTGTTTTTAAAATTGACAGCAATTTAAAATAATACCCTTTTCTAAAGGATGTAAAAAATATCTCTCGAAATGCTGAAAACTGGAATTTAAAATGGTAACAAATCCTCAAAAAAATGAGCCAAATTAAAAAAATTAATGCATTCAGCACACCGGGAACTTCTAATGTATAAAATAATCTAAAAATGATTAAATTCTTATGTATAGTTTTTGCTCCTATAAAGCTTTTTTAATGGAACGATTTGGACTTTTCATTAACTTTAGCTTTAACATTAAATATCGCTTTAAATAATTATTCGATTTAAAAACTGTCTGCATCAGCGCGTGTATCAGACATTTCTCTATGATACCACCTATTTTCATATTTTTGCATGCAGTAGTTTTCTTAATATTAACGAAGAAAGACCCCCCCCCCCCCCCTCCCCCGATCACAAAAATTCTAAAACAGCGGCGGTGGCAGCGTTAGTTACTTTTTTTTTTCTTTTAAGAATAGAGAGATGTTTTCATTAACATTCACAAAAATGTAGAAAATACATATATATATTTGAGTGCAGTAAAAAGTAGAAAATAATTTTGCAGCATGAAAAGAAATTGTTTTATTTCATCGTGTCCAAGAAAAAAAATGAAAGTGTTCGTGCCAACTTTACATATATACATATCTATATGTACATACGTATATAATATAATATAATACAATATCATAAAAAAAGATAAATTGCATTGACGTATTTGAAATGAATGAGTAATCAATGAAATGGATTGATATGAATGAAATTTCGAGTTATTCTTTCATTTGTAATGAATGTTGAATAAGTCACAAGGTCAAACATTTTCTACAGTGGACTGTATTTAAAGGAACAGATTTTTTTCTGATGGACAATTATATGTAAGTATTTCAAGATGTAAAGAGGAAGGGCAGTTAAAAATTTATGTTGAAGATACTGAAGAGCAAGGTCAGCATTTAAATAATAAAAACATTTTTACAAAAAAATAAATAAATAAATAAATAAAATAAAATAAAATAAAGTCACATATCCTGAAGTATTTTGGTCAAATTTTAATTTATCCTTAAATATCATTTTTAGGGTTTCGTTCATCTGACGAAACCCTATTCGTCTCATTCCTTTGTCTGTCTGTCCGTCTGTCCGTCACAGAGTCCGTTCTCAGAAACCATACAATTTAGAGACTTGAAATTTTGGAACTTATAGCTGAATACCTCACATCAAACAATAAATCATAAAATTTTGAAAAAGTCGGTAATTAACCGAATTACGGGCTCATTAACTTCCAAAATTAACCAATCCACCTTTTTAACGCAGGTTCAAACGGACCTTTTCCAAATCATCAGAGTTTCTCCTAAGGGTTGCCAGTAAAATCAGCCGATGCATGCTTACCACGGAGGAAATAAAGCCGAAAAATGAAGTGGACATTTTAAAGCGATATCGTATCTCACAAAGTATTGGTCCGAGAAATTTGTAAAAGGTATAGACAGGAGCGGAAAAATCTACTTTAATTTGGTATAAAGTTCACATTTCTGCGATGTGTATAAGTTAAAATATCCACTAAAAATCTATCGATAAAAATTTAATTTCTTTAATTGGAAAGACAAGGAAAAAATATTTCATTTTGGCGGGAAAGCAGGTGTCAGACATAACGACGTTGCGGTTTTCCATAGTAGCATATTTTAATACGAAATTTTAACTTTTTAAATATTAAATTTTTTGATTAAATTTTTTGGCATCCCGATGTGAAATTTCTCGCTGATTTCATTGATACCCATTTCTATGTCCTATTTTAATTACAAGCTGAAATATTATTTAATTAATCGGTTTATTGCTATCAAATGCGTCGATTAAAATGGAGACACGTGCTTTCTTAACCACGAAATAATTTAAATTAGGAAATCTAACAATTTGCATGGGGTTTTTGAACAGCGCTATGAGATAAGTATAACTCATTTATCATCAGAAAGTTTACAAGTATTCATACCACTATTTTCGAATAGTAATTTCAGGAAATATCTTAAAATTATTGGTTAAGACCACCACTCGATCTGTTTGAAACTTTAAGATAGTTTATAACACATAAGAAAAAGTGTAAAAAAGAATGGAGTGTGATATTTCGAGGCGGAAAAATAGGGATTGCTTCGCGATAACGAATGGAATCGCGAAGCTATTAAGCGGGGGGTTGGTGATCGTAGCGAGCATTCATATATTCGTAAATTAAATCATAAATATGTAAATTAATATCTTGTAAAAATTATTCTCTAGAAAATCCATCTTTGGTGGATATTAAATTCTACATATTAAATTTAATGTTTTTATGCCGGTACATGATATCCGATATGTGGTTATTGGATAACGTTTCCTCATTAGAGAATTTTAAAGAATTATTTAATTCTTTTTAGCGTTTTTTTGAAGTAGGTTAATATTTTTTTTTAAAAAAGATTATTTTATTACTCCGACTAATTGACTGAAGCAGAAATTTAAGATGAAAGTCAAAGTTGATATTGTATTGAACTAATAATAAACGGTCAAGTGCGAGTATTACTCGCGCTCAGAGGGTTCCGTACAATAAATATATGAATTATTAACTGAATTATTAAAAAAAAATCGTTGCTAAAAAAATGATAAGGCTTTGTAAAAAATTATACAACTTAGGGTTGGGTATAGATGTATATACTAGAAAAGTAGGAATGGGTATACCATAAAAGCTCAAAGAGATATGAAACCTAAATAATATCAAATATTGAAATTCTGTATAACTCTGTTTTTAATCTTATCCTAATTTGTTTATGATGAACTTCATTCGATACTGACAATAAAAGTAGTGCATATTTAAAATTCATTTGGCATTTCATAAAACTAAATTCAGCGTAGTAATAATCATTTCTTTTTACAGTGTAGCTAAAACAAAACCCCTGTTCAAAGTTTAAACTTGACATTGTGCTAAGCGCGCTTCGAAAGGAGGTCACAAAGTTGCAACGCCGCCTTGGTCCGTGCCGCGTTTTTCTGTATAGATTTTTAATTAACTTTGTGAAGACACCGGAGGTGTATTGAGAGATCCACTCAATGCAAACTAGTCGTGAATCCCATAGTATTTGTGTGATTAATTCTAATTACATAAGTCTGTTTTTTACAATTTGACGTTTATTGCTTTCATACTTGCTACTGAGCCTTGCATTACACAAATATATCATTAAAAATTGTTATCTAGGCCTTAAAAGCCGATGGTACATAGAGTACACCGCCACTGTCATTACGCATGTCCAAACCGGCTGTGTATTTAAGGGTTTAGTACCTAGTAGACCGAGCCTCGCTCGGTAGTTTTTTCAGCATTGGTTTATTTTTACACTTTTATTTAACTCAACCTGGTTTTTGTATGAAATTTTGCAATCGATGTTTACCCCACTTCCTAACAGACTGAGATTATGTAAGTTTTGTACAAAGGTGTGTTTCTGATGCTACTACAACATTATAATATTTTTAAAACTTAATTATAAATTACACTATAAAAAAAATCCGACTAGTTTTCCTCTAGGAATCGGAAAAATAGTTGCCCTTATCGTACCGGAAACTTTTCCGACCCAGCTCGGAATAAAATCCTTAAAAAAAAGGAAATAGTCGATAAAACGGTATCCTACGGATTTTACTCCGATTTTACTCATTTTATTCCGAGCTGGGTCGGAAATTTTTCCGGTACGATAAGGGCAACTATTTTTCCGATTCATACAGGAAAACTGGTTGCATTTTTTTTTTTTTTACAGTGTAATACATTCATTTTAAGGTATTTGTAAAGACGCAATAGATTTAATTATCCGCCAATAAATGCTTCCAAAGCACTGTGAAACTGCAACAGTGAAACATATTAAATACATAAAAGTACAAAAATATATATATAAATAAAAAAGAGTGTAATATAAAAAATACGCATTTATCAAATTAATAAATTTATGATTATAGGATGAGGAATCAATTAAAAGACCAAAAAGATAATATAAAAACATTTTCATTTTTTCTTTTTGGTTCCTTTTTATTGAAATATAAATAGAGCAAAAAGTATATATTTTTTGATAAATTCATTTGCTTGAACTTTTTAGCAAATGTTAAAGAAAAAAAAAAAAGCAATTTAACAAATTACAACGACCATTTGGAAAATGATTTTTTCGAAGACTAAAATTTAAGACAAAAAATCGCACGGAGTTCATCATACATTACGTACGCCATGAATTAAACATTAATAGTGTTATTACACGTAAAAATTGCAAGCGACAAAAATCGCCTGCGATTCGTCAGATTTCCTGAAAGAAAATAACAATGGTTACTAGTGTCATTAAAAATTAATAGATATATGCGGCGAATAAATACATTTGTATTTAAATTTTCTATAATACCTTTTTTTTCTGTCATTTATTAGGTAATTCTTACTGAATTAGTTTAAACGTTTCTTTCATAAAAAGTCCTTCCGGCCAGTGCCGGGAGGAAGAGGTAGCTTTCATATTCCTTATTTTAAAAAAGCCAACTTATATTATTCAAGCACATGAAGCTCAATTTAGTGGAAACCGAATATGGGAGTTTCAATACAAATTTTTATCAATACTAAATCATAATGAATGAGAATTTCGCGAAATTAGTCAGCTTTATCCAAGCTTCTTTTATTTAAAGTAACTTATATTTGGCTGCCAAATTCGGCGATTTCTTAAAGTGCCTGCCATTTTAAGACAACATGGTGGATGAGACTAACCAGTGAACTTGGTTGAGACCTTAGTAATTGCTTTGCACATGCTCACTCACATCGGAATCGGTTGATATATACGACTGCTGTCGCAGGCAAAAAATCAGATTTTCCAAAATGTCACCCACATTAGAAATTGAAACTGCTATATCTGAGCCATTTTTTAAGATAAAGACAAACAAAAAATGCTCCTGAATCCTTATATCGAGGTCAAATACTTAAGAAAGAAACCTTTTTCAATTTCTAATTTTTTTGCACCTTACTTTAATTATTTTTTTTTAATTTAATGGCCACCATTTTGAAACAAGATGGCTGATGAAGCTGGCCAGCGAACTTGGTCGAGATATTGATGTATACTATCCACATGCCTTCTTACATCGAAATAGGCGAATACGTGTGTTATCGCTTGACAAATACAAGATCGATTCAAAGGGTTAGCCATGCTAGAAATTCAAAGTGCTATAATTCAACCATTTTTTAAGATATAAACAAAAGAACAAATTTTCAGAAACAAAAACTGCTCCAGAATCTTTGTATCAAGGCCAAACACATAAAAAAAATCTTTTTCATTTTCCAATTTTTTAATACTTTATTTTAAATTTTAAATAACATTTTTTTAAAATGGTAACCCTTTTGAAACAAGATGGCAAATGAAGCTGGCCAACGAACTCGGTCGAGACATTGGTATGTACTATGTACAGACCAAGTTACATCCAAATCGGTTTATAAATACGCCTGTTATCGCATGACAAAAATCAGGTCGTTTTAAAATGTCAGCCACAATAGAAATTCAAAATGCTATAACTCAGCCATTTTTTTAGATATAGACGAAACAAAACCTGTTCCGGAATCTTTGTATTAAGATCAAACACATACGAAAAAAATCTTTTTCATTTTCTAATTTTTTGGTATCTCATTTTAAATTTTAAATTTTTTAAATGGCCGCCATTTTGAAACAAGATGGCGGATGAAGCTGGCCAACGAACTCGGTCGAGATATTTGTATGTACTATGTACACACCAAGGTACATACAAATCGGTTCATAAATACGTCTGTTATCACGTGACAAAAATCGGGACGTTTCAAAATGTCAGCCACGCTAGAAATTCAAAATGCTATAACTCAGCCATTTTTTAAGATATAGACGAAACAAAAACTGCTTCCGAATCTTTTTATCAAGGTCAAACACATATGAAAAAAATATGTTATCAATTTTCAATTTTTTGGTACCACATTTCAAATTTAAATTTTTCTTAAAAATTTAAATGGCCGCCATTTTTAAACAAGATGGCGGCTGAAGCTGGCCAACGAACTCGGTCCAGACATTGGTATGTACTATGTATAAACAAAGTTACATCCAAATCGGTTCATAAATACGCCTTTTATCGCGTGACAAAATTCAGGACGTTTCAAAATGTCAGCCACGCTAGAAATTCAAAATGCTATAACTCAGCCATTTTTTAAGATATAGACGAAACAAAAACTGCTTCCGAATCTTTTTATCAAGGTCAAACACATATGAAAAAAATATGTTTTCAATTTTCAATTTTTTGGTACCACATTTCAAATTTAAATTTTTCTTAAAAATTTAAATGGCTGCCATTTTTAAACAAGATGGCGGCTGAAGCTGGCCAACGAACTCGGTCCAGACATTGGTATGTACTATGTATAAACAAAGTTACATCCAAATCGGTTCATAAATACTCCTTTTATCGCGTGACAAAATTCAGGACGTTTCAAAATGTCAGCCACGCTAGAAATTCAAAATGCTATAACTCAGCCATTTTTTAAGATATAGACGAAACAAAAACTGCTCCGGAGTCTTTGTATAAAGGTCAAATACATAAGAAAAAAATATTTTTCCATTTTCAATTTTTTGGTACCGCATTTCAAATTTTAAAATTTTTTAAAATTTTTAAATGACCGCCATCTTGAAACAAAATGGCGGATGAAGCTGGCCAACGAACTCGGTCGAGACATTGGTATGTACTATGTACACACCGAATTATATCCAAATCGGTTCATAAATACGCGAGTTATAGTGTGACATAGGTCAGATATATATATATATATATATAATGCTTTCAAAAAAAAAAAAAAATTAAAACAAATAACCCAGTGCATCAGGCGCAACGCAGCTTCCCATATGCACTAAGTGAATATAGCTTACTCCTCCTTACCTTACTATGACTTTAGCTTCACTCCTCCCACTTTCTGAAGAGCAGGGAGTGGTTTGTTTGTTGTTTTTTCGTTATAAATTTTCATGGATTTTTATTGTTGTTTTGCACCCTCTTTTCATAATAATTTTCATAATCATTCACTTTTATTAGAGCTATATATATATATATATGGATATATATATATATATATATATATATCAATTTTGAACGGAGGGTGGTTTTGGGGTCTGGGGGTCATGATCGATGAAAATATACCAAAATTTTTTGAAATCGCTTTCCTCCGAACGGCTGCAATAGGTAGCTTTTTGTAATGAAAGCTACCTAAAATTAAACATTTGTGCTATACAGCAAACTAAAAGATAACTATTGTACAATTCATTATTAAATTGGATTACACTAATTTAAAACTTAGAAATGTGTTTCTCAAACTTTAAAGAAAGATTTCTTTTCACTGCTTTGCCGAAAATTTCGGCTAATTTTCAATCGTTTAGGAAGTACATTCCATTGCGGTAAAATCCGCATACACAGATAATATATTTCTGCTTAGTGTATATGTTGTTTTCTTTTCTTTTCTTTTTTAGAAACTTACGTATTATCCACCTGAAACTTACGTATTATCCAAGCGTTTCATTGGCTGTTCGGGAAAAGGCTTTTCCATCGTCAGATTTCCAAGAAATCTGACGACCAATTTTAAATGAAATTTCATTCTTAAGCTTCTAAACATCCCACAATATTACTTTTTACACGGTCGTATAGAGAAAAAAATGTACTTTTAAATGCAATTTGTTTGAAAGCTGTATTTCAATTTGTTTCTGAGTTATAAATTTTTTTTGTAGTTTTTATTACTTTTTTGTCATAGTGGCAACAGAAGTATCTATCTCTGTTGAAAGCAAAGGGAAATACAGGTTACTGTATAGACCAATCAGAAAACGAATAAAATGAGGACTAAACCAATAAAAAGCTTCAGTTATGCTTTTGATTTGCTATCCTGACGAGGCAATAACCATTTTTCCAAATCGTTAAAAAATGATTTTTGTTTATAATCGAGGTCGTCGCCTACTCCAAATTAATGTATTATAACGGATATTTTTCGGAATTAATGTGAATTGCACTCAAAAAAAAAAAAAAAAAAAAAAAAAATATATTGAAGCGTTGTTTTCAAGATGACCTTTATATGCTTATAAAATAGTGATTTTTTTTTTTTTTTTTGTACTTCTTAATTATTCCGTTGACCACTTTTTCATAGAATAAACTGTCCAAGCTATCCGCCAGACTCCAACGCCGAATAAACAAATGGAAGAATGTTACTAATGGAATCTCAAATAAATACAAGCAATTCGAAAAAGCCCCACTCACTAAAGTGTCAACTATCATACTATCAATAACATTAAAAAATAACTTTCATTATACTTTAATGAAAACAGAATTTTTTTTTTTGGATATTTACTTACTTACATTGTTTTCCTTAACTATTCCTCTCGGCTGGTGAATGTTTGTGACGTCAGTTGAAACATATCTATTGTATGTAACTATGCATCGCAACATTTTTTCAATGTTTTTATCTTTTAAAATCATGTCGTCGCTGTTTAAGAATGCAATTGGTATTTTAATTAGCGAAATAACAAATAAATCAGTAAAAAATCATTAAACACTTGATAATGTAACAAACACGTTTAACGCATCTGAAGTCGAGTGAATGTGATTCTACGATCTTGCAAGTTTGGAGTAAAATCGTACAGTTTGGCAACAGTTTTTTTAGGGAAAGTCGTTGACGAGATAGTGGAGAAGTACCCTATTTTTGCTTTTATTCTCCCAAAACCATTGAAAAGTGTAAGTTACTAGACGCAAAACATCAATAAGTTATGGAAGATATATTTATATCTATGGCTGATAAGTCTTAACACGGTCGAAAGTGAAAAGTCAGTGAAAAGGATGACATAGTGGTGCAAAAGTGATGACGTGTTTAAGTTTTAAATATAAAAAAATCCCTGCCGCCTCTGCCTAAGGGGAGAGGTAGATTTCAAGTTAAGTACTAATTTCACAAACAAAAACTAAATCAAGATTAGAGATAAACACAGTTTAAAAATTTTATCTGTCTGTTTTTGACGAGTTTTTAATTTTATTTTTCTAATATATACGTATACACGCACGTATATATTCGTATATGGAATATATTTAAATATTGCTAAAGCAAATTCAGATAACCTCAAAATGTTAAAATATGCTAATATTTCCATTATCAGGTTTTTATCATGCTTCAATACTTTTTTCAAACTCGCATAACGTTACGTATTCACCTGTGACGTCCATTATATTTCCAATATGAAATCTTGCTCCAGAAAACTTATGACGTAATATTAATTTTTTTTTTCAATTCGTCGAAATATTTATTTCATTTACATTTTTCACGTGAAAATCTTGTATTGAAAAGTGTTGTGGTGGGAATTTTATTGTGTGGTTTTTTTTTTAATTTATTGTTGCCAATTGCTATAACGAAAAATGTTTATTTTTCTTGTCATTGTTCTGTAAGAGCTGGTTTTATCAGAATCATGTTAAGGCGGTATTCAGAATTTTTAACCCTCCCCACTTCCACCCCCTTGGATGATTTTGCCCATTTGCAATCCCAGCCGAGGTTTTAGCCATCTCAATGTGTTTGGCGAGTTTGAAGACGATCCGTTCATCATTGCGACTTTTATCGTGCGGACAAAATTTTATACATACATACATATATCTCTATATTCTAAAAAAAAAAGTAACAAACGCTGTCACCGCCGCCGCCGGTTTTGAATTTCTTGTGACTGGAGGTCTTTCCTCGTTAATATTAAGAAAAATATTGCATACAAAAATATGAAAATCGGTGGTATTGTAAAGAAATGTTTAATAAACAAGCTGATGTAGACAGTTTTCTAATCAACGAATTGTTTTAACAGATATTTAATGCTAAAGCTAGACAAAATCATTCCATTAAAAAAGTTTTATAGGAGCAAAAAACTATACATGAGAATTTAATATTTTTTAGATCATTTTATACGTTAGAAGTTCCCGGTGTGCAGACTGCATTTATTTTTTTATTTGACTCATTTTTTGATGTTTTATTTCTATTTTAAATTAAAAATTTCAGCATATCCAGAGATATTTTTTAAAACTTTTAGAAAAGGGTATTATTTTAAATTGTTGCCAAATTTAAAAACAGCGCAAAGAATAATATTTCCTTGAAACTAAAATTTTATTTACTCGTGACTATTATAAACAGAGAAAAACTTTAATGATCACGTATTAAAAGCAGGAAAATATTGCTAATTACGTCATAAAAACTATATTTACACGTGAATTTTAAAAGAGAACGAAAATTGTAAAATAATAAATTCATTAATATGCGTTAAAAGACGTAAATGGAGGAAATTACGTCATATTTAAAATTGCCAAACTTTAAAATTGCCAAACCATAATATTGCCAAACAGCTTAAATTTAAAAATGTACTTGCGCCAGATATTTATTTCATATTTTGTTAAAACTAATCTATATATATACTACGCTATGATACGTGATACAGAAATCGCGATTATTTGTTAATTGATTATTGGTAACTACCTGAATGAAACGCATTTCATTGGTTATTAAACAGGATTTAGGGAATATCCATACCTATAAGGGGGTTACCATAGGGAGACCCTGTTCTGTCGTCAAATGCCACCAAGTTTGTCGCCAACTTGGCGATATATCGCCAAATTCCCACAGACTTCCATTGAAAACCAATAGGGTTTACTTGCTTACAGAAAATCAACAAATTGAGATATTTTGAACCAATGCAGATGTTACTGAAGTATCTACAAGAGTGGCATGCTCTTGTGTTGATAATTCTAAGATCGCGCAAATAATATTTCCGTTCTAACAACAAAAGTATTTTCACGTGAATATAAAAAATGGAAGGAAAAATCTTGGTGAAAATTACGTCAGATTTAAAACAATACATTTAAGATGTCTTATTAAAAAAAAAAAAAAAAAACTTTCTTATAGCGTTGTTAAAAAATACCGGGAGACAAAGACGTTGTTTACTTAAATCATTTTATATTAGCTTATTTTCACATGTTTCAATGATCTGATTTAATCAAAGACGAAAATAGCCCGTTAACAGGGAGATAGCCACTGTTTTTTTAAAAATTATAACCAGGGGTCTCTGCCCCTTACGAGCTACGCTCATCAGCTTAAATTGAAGATTGAATTATAATTAAATAAAAAGAAAAGTACCCAGTTTAGCTGATGACATTGAGCTCAATGGCTATTCACACTAATTGTATATTATACTCTTACTTCAAAGAATAATTCCCCTCAAAAAATAAATGAAGGGAGCCCCCGTTTCCCCCCTTTTATACTTAACAAGAACCTTCAAATCTAATCAGGGAAGCTCCTTATCAGAATGAACAAACATAGAAAAAAAAAGTAAATTGGTTAATTCTGCATGAAAATCCATTAATCTAAATTAAGGGGAGGGAATTTGCCCCCTTTTTTATATTTAACCAATTAACCTCCAAATCTAATGAAAGAAGCGCCATATCGGAATAAACCGGTATATCAATTTTTAAGCAAATCGAATAATTCTGCACGAAAAACCCATTTATCTAAATTAAGAGGGGACTACCCCCCCCCCCTTATACTTAACCAATAAATCTCCAAATTTAACCAAGGCAGCTCCTTAACCTAATAAACCGCTATACCAAATTTGGAGCAAATCGAATAATTCTGCATGAAAAAACCATTTATCTAAATTAAGGGGGGCTCGCCCCCTTTCCCCCATTTATAATTAACTAGTAAACCTCCGAATTTAATCAAGGAAACTCCTTGACATAATAAACTGGTATACCGAATTTGGAGCAAATCAATAAAAAAACCATTTATGTAAATTATGGGGGAACTAGCCCCCCTTTATACATAACACATGAGCCCCAAAACTAATCAGGGAAGTGCCTTATCAGAATGAACCTGGAAAAAAAATTGAAGCAAATCGGATGTTTCTGTCAAGAGTTATCTCGTTACGTACATACATTCATACATCCATACAGAACCGGCGAGCACATTAGCTCTCAGGTTTTGATAGCCTGTAAGCTAAAAGCCAGTGGGGCTAACCCTGTAAAGGGGTTTCCATTTATTTCTTTTTTAATAAAGGATTTTAAGGCCAAACAAATTGCTGTCAATTGCTCTTTTCATATTTGATTAAATAAGATTAGTTAAACGTTTGAAAATTAGCTAGCATAAAATGAACTAAGTCAACAAAGTCTTTTACTTCCATGTACTTTTTAATAACGCTTTAAGAAAATGATTTTAAATCACACTTTTTAAATCTGACGAAATTTTCACCAAACTTTTCTTTTTGTAATATTCACCTGGATATATTTAAATTGTTGGAAAGGAAACATTATTATTTGTGCTGTCTTTGGCAACAGTAATTAAAAAGATTATCTAGAAATATGAAATAAATCTCATGTGTACGTGTAAATATATATTTTTATTTAAACTGTTTGGCAATATTATTTGGCTATTTGAAATAGGACGTAATCACGTTTCACTCGCATTTACTGCTTTTAACACATATTAAATAAATGTTTTATACTTATTTTTTTCTTTTTAAATATTCACGCGTACAAACAATTTTTATGACTTAATTTTTAATATTTTCCAGCTTTTAACACGTAATAGAGTTTTTTTCTGTTTATAATAGTCCCGTGTAAATAAATTTTTTATTTAAAAGAAATATTATGGTTTGAGAAGTTTTTACAATTTGGTCAACAATTTAAAATAATAAACTTTTCTAAAATCTGTAAAAAATATCTCTGGAAATGCTGAAAATTTGAATTTAAAATGGAAATAGACCAGCAAAAAATGCGTCAAATTAAAAAAATAAATGTAGTCTGCAGATCGGGAACTTCTAATGTATAAAATTATCTAAAATTGATTAAATTCCTATCTATAGATTTGCTCCTATAAAACATTTTTAATGGAACGATTTTGACCAATTAAATATCTCTTAAAATAAATCTTCGATTTAAAAACGGTCTGTATCAGCGTGTTTAGCAAACATTTCTCTATAATAAAACCGATTTTCATATTTCTGTATGCAGAAGTTTTCTTAATATTAACGAAGAAAGACCCCGATCACAAAAAATTCAAAACCGGCGACGGCGGTGGCGGTGACAGCGTTAGTTACTTTTTTACGTGTGTTCCTAATTATATAAATAGTCGTTGTGCAGCCCGTCTGTCTGTCCGTCTTCTGTCCGTTCGTCCTAATAAAACAAAGCAAAAATTACCCAAACGAATGGTCTGAAATTTTAAATACTAGGAGGCTCTGTCCCCTACGAGCTTCACTCGCCAACCCCTGTTCAAACTCTAAAAATCCGTTAATTTGATCGACTTAAAAAAGATTACGGAAGCTTGAATTATAATTAAATAAAAAGAAAAGTGCTCAGTTAAACTGATGACATTGAGCTCACAGGCTATTCACACTAATTGTATATTATTTTCTTATTTCGAAGAATAATGCCCCTCAAAAAATAAAGGAAGTGGGATTAGCCCCCGTTTTCCTCCTTTATACTTAACCAATGAACCTCCATATCAAATGAAGGAAGCGCCATATCCCAATAAACTGGCATATCAAATTTGAAGTAAATCGAATAATTCTGCATGGAAAACCCATTTATCTAAATTAAGGGGGGGGGGGAGAGTAGCTCCGCCCCCCCTTTTATACTTAACCATTAAACCTCCAAATCTAATAAGGGAGGCTCCTTAACATAATAAACCGGTATAACAAATTTGGAGCAAATCGAATAATTCTGCATGAAAACCACATTAATCTAAATTAAGGGGGGAAAGGGGGGGGTGTACCACCCATTTCTCCGTTTATACTTAACTAATGAATCTCCAAATCTAATCAAGGCAGCTCCTTAACATAATAAACCGGCATACCAAATTTGAAGCAAATCGAACTATTCTACATGAAAACCCAATTTACCTAAATTAAGGGGGGCTAGCCCCCTTTTCCGCCTTTATATTTAAGTAATGAACTTCCAAATCTAACCAGAGAAGCTCTTTAACATAATAAACCGGTATACCAAATTTGGAACAAATCGAATATTTCTGCATGAAAAACCCATTTATCTAAATCAAGGGGGTGACTAATCCCCCATTTCCCCCTTTATCCTTAAACAATGAACCCCCAAAACTAATCAGGGAAGCGCCTTATCAAAATGACCTGGTATACCAAATTTGGAGCAGATCGAATATTTCTGCATGAAAAACCCATTTATATAAATTAAGGGGGGGGGACTAACCCCCCTTTTCCTCCTTTATCCTTAAACAATGAACCCTCAAAACTAATCTGGGAAGCGCCTTATCAAATTGAACCTAGAAAAAAATTTGAAGCACATCGGATATTTCTATCAAGTGTTATCGGGCTACGTACGTACATAGGTACGTACAGTCGGGGAAAAAAAAAAGTAACCCCCCCCCCCTACTAACTCCTCAACAAATTATCGTAGAAGAAAGTTACTGATACCGAACGATTGGAAATAAAGTCTACTTTTAAATGATGTATATAAAATTTGCTTAGGGGGCCATCTACATATTAAAACTAATCCAAACTTCATTTTTTCCAATGTCAATACCCAATTTTGACGAGATATTTCAAATCTGCGGTTCAAACTATGCCTACACACCGAATTTCAAGTCATTTGAATGATAAATTTTTGAATTATAAACATTCAAAATTTAGTGCTTCTAATGTTAAATTACATTTTCATATTTTTATTTATATCTCCAGAAATTATGCTCCTAATGTGCTAATTTTTTGTGTAGCAATAATACTAGTATACCCAAACATAAATACGCTGAATTTGCAATTTTTATAACTTTATGATATGAATTATGATTTATGAAATTAATACTCGAAAAAATTATGAATTGCAACCTACAATTTTTTTGATGGAATTAGATTTATTAAGTCTTGCTTTATGGAAATCCAAAATTTCACATTTTTATTCCAAGTAGTTTTCAAATTATGCTTAAAAATGGCAAAATGGTGGTTTAAGGGGCCGTCTATAATAGGAGTGACTAGATATTTTGAAATTTCTTCTGCTGTCGTGTAGTCTAGCAGGCTTCATTGACTTCTTAAGGTGCCTTGATCAAGATGAGGGCTCTCTCGGTTAACAGTCGAGTTCCGAACTTCAATTTGGATACAGCCCTTAAAAGACGATCGGTTTAAATTAATTAATTTCTCAGAAAGTTATGGTATGAATTGCATAAAAATTTGTTTTTAAGCTAATTGAAGGGTGTAGAGTTCATTCATGCTGTCAGAATTGTGTACTGCTATTGAAAAAAACAAAGTTACGGTTCGTTTTAATATGTAGATGGCCCCCTAAGCAAATTTTATCTATATCATTTAAAAGTAGACTTTATTTCCAATCGTGTGGTACCAGTAACTTTCTTCTATGATAATTTGTTGAGGAGTTAGTAGGGGTGTTTACTTTTTTTTTCCACGACTGTACATACAGAACAGGCGGCCACATAAGCTCTCAGGCTTTGATAGCCTGCGAGCTAAAAACAAGTGGCGATATCCCTGTAAACGAGTTTCATTTTTTTCTCTTTTAATGAAGGATTTTAAGGCCAGAAAAGCTGCTGTGAATTGTTGTTTTCGTGTTTGATCTGAAAAGATTAGTTAAACGACAGAAAATTAGCTAATGTAAAATGAACAACAGAGTCTTTGCTTCCAGGTATTTTTTAATACAACTATAAGGAAACGATTTTAAATCACACTTTTAAATCTGACGTAATTTCAGGGCCGTAACCAGCTAGTAATGCCAGGGGGGCTCTGAAAAATTTTTGTGGGGCTAGGCTAACATCTTTTAACAATCCATATGTCTTATGCAATCTAAATACAACTAAACCTGTTAAAAAGGATCTCTCTATAAGCAGTGTTTATTTGCTTCTTTTTTTCTAAAACCTCATACAAAGCCATAAACATGTCAGCTGACCTTTCTTTTCCAACTGTTCTGCGGTCAACAAAAGAAAGGGGAGTCTCAACAATGGAAAGAGGTGGAGATGGATTTTGTTGGACTGATTTCCGGATCGTACTACATATTACGAAAGTAATAAAACATGAAAAGCACTGCCTGACCGCTTAAAAGCTTCCGCTGTTAACGAACACTGCCTACAAATGGCGATGTCTTTGTCGCGGTTAAGTAGTGCTTTTCATGTTTTATTACCTTTGTGGGACCTGAATCGGATCCGAAATCTTTCCGACGAATGCGTCTCTGTCTCTATCCATTGCTGAGACTCCTTTTTTTGGTGATGACCACAGAATGGTTGGAACAGAAAGGCCAGTTGACATTTTTATTGCTTATGTAGAATAAGGAGCACTTTTTCTTTTAGCACTGATCTTAAAAGAACTTATCTGTAATGTAACCTGTTTATAACGGAATATTTGCATAACGAAATTCTTAAACTGGAAAAAAATTCGTAATCCGAGGAAAGAAGTACAAAACAATTAGGGGTGTGTGCCTACTAAGACGAAAACCTATCTAAAATAGAATTTTTTCTCATTCCGTTGGATTTTATCTTAGCAGGGTTTTACTGTATTTAAAATGCAAAACGTAAATTGAAATCGACATTTCATAAAAAAGTAACTTCGTTCAGATTTTAATAAAGGAAAACCATGCATTGCAGACTGGTTAGCATATATTTTCAAATTCTCATAACGTGACAAGTTTTCTCCTTTCTCGCGCTTTCGCTTCGAAAATTCGGTTCAAAATGCCCATTTTGACAGTATTTTCTGAAAGGTCTTCTGTCTTTAGCAAAAAATGGAAAACTCCATTCGATGACATAGTTTAGGAATAAGAATATCCGATAATTTTATGCATTTACGAACAAAAATAAATTCAGAAATGCGTCTGAAAATAGCTCTTTTGGATCTGAGAGTAGTGTAGTCTTCGTTTTGAACACGACCAGTTTTTTCATTAGGTGACCACTTAGGTGTGGCAAAACAATACTTGATTGACGAATTCATCCAAGATACTAGCAAGATCAATACACTGTTCCAATTAGGTTTGAATTTGGTACGATATTTCGGCCATTATTGTGTTGACAAGCTTTGCATGTTTGCTTTTGTGTTTTTCTGTAAACAAACAATAACATGTACATACTTGATTAACGAACTCATCCAAGATACTTGCAAGAGTTATAGCCAATTGCTACCAGATTGACCACTATTCCGTGGTTGTCATGTCATGAAAATCAGTCTAAAGCGTCGAATTTACCGTCATTTTTAGATAGATTGTTTATTGCTATACAAAAACGTAAAACGCTGTTCGATTCCTTACATCCCGATTACATGCAAATATTATGTCTTTATCAATAAACATTTTTCAGAAAGTAGCTGGCTTACACATGAAAACAGCCTGGTAAAATGTAAAGCGCAGTTAAATTCTTAGAGTCTGAATAACCATAGCTGCAGTGTTGCCAGTGGGCTACTTTTTTTTAATTCAGATTTCCTGATCGCCACCACTTTTTTGAAACGGTAAAATTACCTTTGTTTTCGCCTTAATTAATATGTCATTAAATATGGCGCATTTTACCGTTTCAAAAAAGTGGTGCTAATCAAGAATCTGAATTTAAAAAAAGTAGCCCATCTGGCAACACTGCATAGCTGCAAATTTTATTCCATTGTCCAAAAAAAAAAAAAAAAAAAAAAAAAAAAAAAATGCAAACATTTAAAAAAATAGCTAAATGAAAAACTTAACCTAAGACAAACTGAAAAAAGTTGTTTTTCAAAGTCATGAAACACAAGGAGAAAAAACAGATAAAAATTCAAAAAACATGCTCCAACCACGTTTCATTTAAATCTCTTCCGACACCCATGACATGAAACAATTAATGTCGTTCAAACAAAGATTTTTCTTATTTGATTTGTATAAATTGACAATCTTTTTTAGCTTTCTCCTTTCTTTGCTAAACACATGTTGTATACAGGCTCGCCGTTGAAATTTAGAAACATGCTTTTATTGATTATCTTGAAGACGTTTAGCCATTGCTCACTAATTACCTATTAGGATGAATAACACATAACTATTTCCGCTCCACCCTGCGGAGATTATCGAGTATAGATTGTCCTCGACCATTTATATGTACCAAAACATATGATGTACAGTCGTGGAAAAAAAAAAAAGTAAACACCCCCTACTAACTTCTCAACAAATTATCGTAGAAGAAAGTTACTGGTACCGAACGATTGGAAATAAAGTCTATTTTTAAATGATGTATATAAAATTTGCTTAAGGGGGCATCTACATATTAAAACGAACCATAACTTTGTTTTTTTTTTTTATAGAAGTACACAATTCTGACAGTATAAATGAACTCTACACCTTTCAATTAGCCTATAAACAAATATTTATGCAATTCGTGCCATAAGTTTCCGAGAAATTAATTATTTTAAAACGAGCGTATTTTAAGGATTGTATCCAAATTGAAGTTCTGAACTTGATTGTTAACCGAGAGAGCCACCTTCTTGATCAAGGCACGTTTAAGCCTCAATGAAACCTGTTTGATTACAGGATAGCAGAATAAATTTCAAAAATTTACTCACTGCTATCATAGACGGCCCCTTAAACCATCATTTTGCCGTTTTTTAAGCATAATTTGAAAAATACTTGGAAGAAAAATGTGAAATTTGAGATTTCCATAAAGCAGGACTTAATAAATCTAAATCCATCAAAAAAAATTGTAGGTTGCAATTCATAATTTTTCGAATATTAATTTCATAATTCATATCATAAAATTATAAAAATTGCAAATTCAACGTATTTATGTTTGGGTATATTAGTATTATTGCTACACAAAAAATTAGCTCATTAGGAACATAATTTCAGGAGATATAAATAAAAATATGAAAATGTAATTTAACATTAGAAGTACTAAATTTTGAATGTCTATAACTCAAAAACTTATCATATGAATGACTTGAAATTTGGTTTCTAGGCATATTTTGAACCGAAGATTTGAAATATATCGTTAAATTTGGGTACTGCCATTGAAAAAAATGAAGTTCGGAATCGTTTTAATATGTATATGGCCCCCTAAGCAAATTTTATACACACCATTTAAAAGTAGACTTTATTTGCAATCGTCCGGTACCAGTAACTTTCGTCTACGATTATTTGTTGAGGAGTTAGTAGGGGGTGTTTACTTTTTTTTTCCCACGACTGTACATCTGGAGTTAATTTTTTGAGAAGAAGGAAATGTTCCTACTATCGCATTTCGCTTGCATATTGAGAATTGTACCGTAATATGCTTCTGGCTGTAAAATAATTGACATTTTCCGTTCCATTTCAGGCAACTGAAAGATCTAAATGGTTTTCTTGCAGATATAGTTTTTTCCTTCATATTAGTATTAGTTAAAATGTACATTTTATTGAAAAAAAAGTGAAATGTCTAGAGGGGGCTCAGGGGGGAGCTAGGGGGGGGGCTCAGCCCCCTCTGCCCCCATCTGGTTACGGGCCTGCGTAATTTTAACCAAACTTTTCTTTTTGTAATATCCCCGGGAAATATTTCAATTGTTAGAAAGGAAATATTATTATTTGCGCTGTCTTTAGGAACAGTACAGTCAATCAGGGTAACTTTGAACCACGGGGTGTGACTTTGCACCACCTCCTATTTTTCAATATTTTTGACTCTAAAAGACTAAATAAACTCCAGAACTGTGCTCTGTTGGCAAGGTTCTAAACTGGGATTTCTACTCTTTATTTTAGAAAATAAATTAGCAACATTATACACAATTAAATGCATCATCTAACTATTTTTGTGAAGTACTGTTTTCAAGGTAATTTTGAATGCTGTTTTGAAGTTGTTGTAATCCAATTAAATTTTCATAGTAAGTAATAATATACTCATTTATCAGACATATTATTATCTAAATGTTGTAAATGTGTTAATATTTTGTGATTATTTATTTATTAATAGTTAATAAAATGTAAAATAAGAAGGCACTAGCATTTTACCGCATGTTCAGGGTAACTTTGAGCCGGCTCAAAGTTACACTGATGCTTATAATTTACTAATTATAGGTGCTACTGTCGAAAATTTCTCATATTTGCACGTATATTTTATATAAATACCGAAAGTGTGCATTAAATATAACATGTAAATATTTTCACAAATATGTGTAAAATACTTCAAATTCATTTAGAGGCGTGATTAGGGGCGGAGCTACTCAAATTTGACATTTCATACGTTCGACGTTTTTTATTCTTGTTTGAATAATACTAGTAGGGGAAGTAGGGGAGGCATGATACATTTCTTTTTTACTAATTTTTTACAACCCTTAGAAACCTATTTTCAAACAAATTTTTCGTGTTTTCTTATAAAGTGACCTTTTATTCATTTATTAAAAATATTGTGAATTTAAAATATAATCATTCAAAATATATATCCCAATTATTGTGAATGGTTACTACTGTATCAAATCTCCCCATTGCTGGGGAGGATTGATACACTAGCAAGGGAGATTTGATACATTGTTATGTAAATTGAAAAAAAAATTGTAGACAATTCAATTTATGTGTCATACAATTTTTTATGATAAATCTTGAAATATTTAAGTAAAATTTAAAAAGAAATGTCATTGACATATTTTTGTTTCAGAAATGTTTTTTACAAAAATATTTAAACAATTGCTATTATTTAAACAATTCTATTAACACACTTTTTAGAAAATAAATAATGAAAAAAAAAACCCTAGAGATTTCGCTGCAAGGAAAAATGAAGTGAACATTGCTGATTTGCAAACAATTTAACACAAATTTAGCACATTTAAGATTTCTTTAACCCTTTCACGGCAAAGCATTTTCAATGCTAATGTGTTGAATAAATGAATGCCGCCGGAATTTACCAACAAACTTCATTGGAAACAAATATTTCACTTTCATATTAAATGCAAAATATTTTACCAAAATGCTCGCGCCAATGTGGCGTTTGGGAATTAAAATTAAGTGGTTTCATAAACATAACATCACCCCTGAAATGGTTAAAAGAAAAACTAATAACTCTATCATTTTGGTAAGTAAAATCGGGTGGATTTAATATTTTTTTTTATTTGCCCTTCGTCAATTATGAAAACATCTTCCCTTTCAGGTCATTTAAACTTTTTTCCTTCTACATGACGAACAAAGCGAACTAACCATCTATCATCGCACTACTTTTCTATTTAACCTTCATAATGCCTATGAATAGTCTCTTTGTTCTTCCTTACCAATTTCAGTAGTTGTTGCTGTAAAACAATAATGAATATTACAGTCCTATATTAGTTTACAACTTAAAACAACTATTAAATTTCAAATATACAAGTGTATCATTTCTTCCCAGCACTAATGTATCATTTCTCCCTATCATGCCTTATTGGATTTCCAATCACATTGTTTAAATGCAGTTGCAAAATGCCAATCTGTTTTCTGGTAATACTCACCTTAACATTGTGCTTTACAAATAAAAAAAATTACAAGATATTATCTTCACAATAATAAAAGTTATGAAAGAAAATCAGTATTTAAAAAAATTTTACATTAACATTTCAAAAGCCTTCAAAATTAAAAGAAATAAAACGTTGTCAGTTCTTCACTGCTAAGTCCAGCTAATGATGGCCTCTGCTAATAAAAGAAGAATTTACAAGCGTTACAATGGCTGTTAATGCCATTTGTTGAGAAAAATTGTCAATGTATCAACCCTCCCTATGTATCAAACCTCCCCTACTTGTATGTATTACTGTAACTATGGATATATTATTGAGTTAAAACATTGAAAATTGTTTTTCACTGCATTTTTATGTTTTATATGAATAATAAACAGGTTTTTTTTTTATTTCTAAATGTTCATGGTTCTCTTCTTCCACTTTTCTTATGCCTGATATTTGTTGTAATATCATAAATTATACAAATCTTGTGATGTTGGGAAATGTAAATTCGGAGTCTTTACATATCTGAAAACATTTTTTGAGGTTTAAAGTTGTCCTGATTACATACTTTTTTTATAATGAATTATTTTATATAAAAATTTAGCATATGGTGCAAAGTTATCCTAAATGGCTGAGTAACTTTGAACCAGGCTAAAAATCAATTTTTTATTGCTTTTATCCTTATTCCTTAATTTTTGATAGTCAAACAATATTTGATAGTCAAACAATATTTTAGAATCATTTCTTCTCTTTTATGTCCCTACTTGCGACAGTATTCTTCAAATAAGAGTGTGGCATATAAAAATAGAAAAAATGCGGATCAAAGTTACACTGATTGACTCTAGTTAAAAAGCTTATCTCGAAATATGAAATAAATCTGACGTGTACGTGTAAATACATATTTTAATTTAAACTGTTTGGCAATTTTATTTGGCTATTTTAAATAGGACGTAATTCTACCCGCATTTACTGCTTTTAACACATATTAAATAATTAATTGTTTTATAGTTGTTTTTTTTCTTTTTAAAAATGCAAGTGTATAAACAATTTTATTACGTAATTTTTAATGTTTTCCTGCTTTCAACACGTAATCATTTAATTCTAATTCCATAGGTTTTTTTTTTTTTTTTTTTTTGGTTTATAATTGTCACGTGTAAATAAATTTTTAATTTAAAAGAAAATATTATCACTTGAGAAGTTTTTTACAATTTTGGCAGCAATTTAAAATAATAAGCTTTTCTAAACTATGTAAAAAATATCTCTGGAAATGCTGATAATTTGAATTTAAAATGGAAATAGACCTTCAAAAAATTAGTCAAATTTAAAAAAAAAATATACAGTCTGCACACCGGGAACTTCTAATGTATAAAATGATCTAAAAATGATTAAATTCTCATGTATAGTTTTCGATCCTATAGAACTTTTTTAATGAAACGATTTTTACTCACTTTAACATTAAATATCTCTTAAAATAATTGTTCGATTTAAAAACTGCCTGCATCAGCGTGTTTATCCAACATTTCTCTATAACACCACCGATTTTCATATTTTTGTATGCAGTAGTTTTCTTAATATTAACGAAGAAAGACCCTCGGTCACAAAAATTTCAAAACCGGCGGCGGCGATGGCAGCGTTAGTTACTTTTTTTTTAGAATAGAGGTATATAATTGTTGCAAAATTTTGTCGAGCCATTTTAAATTTTATGAAAATCGGATGTATAGTTTAATTACAGGGGCAAGTAAAAAGTTTTTCGTTACATTAAGGCCAATGGGAAAAAAATATTTCAAGTGCATTTTAATGATGTTAATGTTACAGCCTTTCGAACAGAATGAAATTGATATGCACTTATGAATTGCACTAAAATATACTTTCAGTATAATATGCGGCGCAAAAAATATTTATAAAACTAGTTATAGTACGAACGCACCTCATTTTCCACGTTTGACGAGCAATTTCCAACTTGTTTTAGAATATAGAGATTCATTCTTCCGAAATTTTTTAAAGCCGATCAAATTAGCATGCTTTTAGAGTTTGTGGTGTCTGAATGGAGGTCGGCAAGCGTAGCTCGTAAGACAGCAGAGCCGCCTAGTTATAAAAATTTAAATGATTGTGGGTCAATCCATTTCAAGTGGTCCAGAAGATCATCAATTCGTTGCTTGACCATTTTTAAAAAATCTGAAATTTTTTGTACAACAACCCTAACATGATGGAAGTTCAAAATGACTATTATTTTAATTTTATTAATTTTTGTTTGTGCATGGCGGCCATCTTTGTTTCATCGTTTGCAGTAATTTTCTCACAAGAAGGGTTTACAGAATTGTAAATAATTCATCGTTTATTTATCCAATTCAAGCGCGGATTAAAGCAATTTGTAGAGAATACATTGGGCTAAAAATTTGGTAATGGAGTAGTTTCCAAAACTAACTGCTTATTGGTAAAATTTAAGCATAAAGTTTCAGTTTTTTTCAAAAATTTGTCCGTTTACAAGAGGAAAATTTTTCTAGCAAGGAATACTGTCAACATGACATAATTTTTTTTACAAATAGGCCGAAAGTACTTGTACTCACACGCCGGGTTCCAGATCTGGGACTTGCTTTCTCTTCGCTAAAAAAAATCCCAAATTTTTCAAAAATGTCAAAAATCGCACTTTTCAGGCTTTGATATCTCTGGTGGGGCACGAGATAAAAATCTGAAATTTTTTTTTATAAGAGTATTGTATGGTAGTGTTATGCACAAGAAATTTCAGGATGGAGATTTGACTATGAGCTGAGATATGACAAGGGCAACATGTCAAAACAATACTGCCAAACTATTGTTTTGTTGTAGTCACAGCTGAGTATTTATCTCAGAGTGTCATTTAAATTTATGTTTTTGATTGTCTTTAACTAATAGTAATAGAAAATAAAGCCCTTTGCAAAGCTTAGCAATTAATTTAAAAAAATAATTATGCCTAAGGCCATACATTTTGTATGGTTTCAGTAATTTTTGTTGTAATTCCAGTAACTAAAAGAAACTTCAGCACTTTTACAATAAGAAAAAAAATATTTTTATACAAGACCTGAGACAAAAACAACATAGGGAAAAAGAAAAGCTGTTAATGTTATCATACTTGTTGAGACATGATCAAACGTGTCAAAACACATTCTTGCTTGTTGGTTCAAAAACCACAATTATGATCTTTCTCAAAATTTTATTTGTAGGAACCAAGTCTTGTCATCTCTTGATAACTTAATTGAAGATCTTGGCCCTGCTGGCTCATAGAAATATACTTTGAAATCACTATGTGCAAGTCTCAATTCATTAATAATTCCTAGCTTACTTCTTATGCAAAAATGTGATTTTTCTGCAGTATAAATTTTGAAAAGGCTTTGGGTATCTTTACTTTCTGAAAATTACTTGAGGCTGGTGCATGGTAACATCGCATAATGTTTCATTTACAGGAACATATACCCTATATATATAAAATCCTAATGAAACGAATTTATGAAACGGCTGAAATGTAACGATTCTTTGAATCGACTGATTAAACAACTGATTATGTTTCACGGCAATTTCTCCTAAAATATGGAATACTTTGCGATGAAATTAACATCAAAAATCAATATTGATCCGCAGATTTCAAAACTGGTATTAGAATTTTTAAATTTGAATTAGCTTTCGAAATATTAATTTTTTTTTCTAATTTTATATACATTTTTCTAATGATGGCAACTCAAATTTTAATCAAACAGATATTTTTTTTTTTTCAGATTTTAGAAAAGGTTACTATTTTAAATTAATTTGGCGAGAAGTTTGTATGCTAAGAAATGTATTATGTTACTTTTATTCATAATTCAATTTGTATTTCATTGTCATTTTATTTAATACAAACAGAAACATTTAAAATAAATGGCTTTCACTTCTTTATTTTTTTTAAACGAAATGAAAAGAAAAATATTAGGCACAGATGTCGTATACGCACCGGGGTACCTATAATTGGCGCCAAAATGGCATTATTTTGGCTGACATGGTAACCCGGCTATTGTTGTTTATTTAATAATCAGTGTTTATTTACTTTATTTCCTTTTTTTAAATTACATAAATTGTTTTGTTCTATAGTTAATTATTTTTTTGGTTATTTTCCTTTAAAAATAAAAAATAATAGAAAATAATTAAAAAATACGGTGCTACTTAGTTATTCCATCGACCCATTTCGCCAAATTATATAAATCGCCAAACCCCTCGCCAAATTATACAAATTGACATAATTTTTATTTTAAATAACGAAAGAACAAAGAAAATAATATAACATTAAGAAATATACAAATAAAACGTCAAAATAAAAATCACTTGATGACGTAAAGACGTGTAACTTGCTTAAAGTCAAGTGAATGTGACATTTATCAACCATTATTGGCATCTTATATAATCTTATAGTTTGGTGATAGATTTTTGTTTGACGGGATAACTAAGTAGTACCAAAAATACATGTGTAACTGGTATTCGAAAACGAGGATTTCGCCAAATTTTCGTAAGAAAAATCACGCCAAACCGGGTGCGTATATGGCATCTGGCCAAATATTAAATGATGTAACAAACGATGACATTTAATTTCCACTTATAAGCAATGTTTTAATTTACCACTCGAAAAAAAAATGCTAACTGGCAAGTTGAAAAATAGTTATTGGCGGGATTTGCACCACCCGGCTAGCGTAACAGTACCAAGAATTCTGTGCGACAATGCTTTTATGTAGTATTATTCGAAAAAAAATTTTTTTTTTTTTAAATCGAAATGGAAAACTTTCGGCACAGATGCCACATACGGTCCCATATTGGCGCTATTTTTTTTTTTTTTCTGACGCCAATGTCATATACGCAACGGGTACTTAACTGGCGCCATAGTATCGTTATTTTGCTTGATTTGATAAGCCGGATGTTGTTGTTTATGCTGTTGATCTTTTCCCCAAATTAGCATCGGAAAAAAAATCGCGCCAATATGGGGCCGTATATGATATCTGGGCCAAACTTTCATATGAAAAGCGAAGGGATCAGAGCGTATTTATTTATGGCAGTTACATGACTTGGACTATTATAATATAGATGAAATGCTGGAGATAGAATAATATTTGGCGACTTATCACCTGTACCTGGCTAATATTAAAGTACCAAAATGGCACCAGGAATATAAAAAGCGAAGTGGTTCGCCCGGAACTCTTGATGATAGTCACATGACTTAGGCTATTGTTATAGAAATTGTTTTAAAATACCGGGAGACAAAGACTCTGTACACTTAATTCCTTTTATTTTTAGCTTCTTTTCAAACGTTTAACTGATCCTCTTTAATCAAACACGAAAACAACCATTGGATGTCTTAACAGCAACTGATTCGGCCTTAAAATTTTGAAATCAAAGGAAATTGAATGGAAACCCGTTTACAGGAAGATGTGCACAGCTTTTTTCAGTATAATTCAATCTTCTATAATATTTTTTAAACCGATCAGATTAGCGTGTTTTTAGATTCTGCGGTGTCTGAACGGGTGTTGGCGAGCGTAGCTTGCAGGGAGCAGAGCCCCCTAGTATATATATATATATATATATATATATATATATATATATATATATATATATATATATATATGTAAAAGTGCTGAGGTTTCTTTTAGTTACTAAAATTACAACAAAAATTACTGAAACCATACAAAATGTAGGCCTTAGGCATAATTAATTTTTTAATTAATTGCAAAAGGCTTTATTTTCTGTTACTATTATTTAAAGATAATCTGAAAAATAAATTTAAATGTTACTCTGAGATGAATACTTAGCTGTGACTAGAACAAAACAATAGTTTGGCTGTATTATTTCGACATGTTGCCATTGCCATATCTCAGCTTGTAGTCAAATCTCCATCCTGAAATTTCTTGTGCATAACACTACCATACAATAAGTATTGTATGGTTTATATTTTTTATGGGTTATATTTATGGGTTATATATTTTTTTTTATAAGAGTACTCTTATAAAAAAAAAATTCAGATTTTTATCTCGTGCCCCACCAGAGATATCGAAGCCTGAAAAGTGCGATTTTTGTCATTTTTGAAAAATTTGGGATTTTTTTTAGCGAAGAGAAAGTAAGTCCCAGATCTGGAACTCGGCGTGTAAGTACAAGTACTTTCGGCCTATTTGTAAAAAAAAAATTATGTCATGTTGACAGTTTTCCTTGCTAGAAAAATTTCCTCTTGTAAACGGACAAATTTTGGAAAAAAACTGAAACTTTATGCTTAAATTTTACCAATAAGCACTTAGTTTCGGAAACTACCCCATTACCAAATTTTTAGCGCAATGTATTCTGTACAAATTGCTTTAATCCGCACTTGAATTGGATAAATAAACGATGAATTATTTACAATTCCGTAAACCCTTCTTGTGAGAAAATTGCTGCAGACGATGAAACAAAGATGGCCGCCATGCACAAACAAAAATCTCTCTATTCTAAAACAAGTGGATAAGTGTGATCACAGATCGCACAGAGGGTTTCGTTTAATATTCCTTTAAAACACTTTATCCTTTTGTGAAATCTGTTAGTTCCACATTTCGCAACCAGGGGCGCACTCTATTCTACACAAACCTCTATCCAAAGGAAACTCCGTTTTACAACCTATCCGTAGGTATATTAGTCGAGGGGATCGGGTCTATAGCACCCGAGATAGGTAGGCGCCCCAGGAAATTGCACGGAACATTCTTTTATAAGCTTTTTATTATGTGTTATGAACTATGTCAAAGTTTCCAGCAGATCGACTTGTTAGATTTCATAATTTTAACAAAATTGCGTTATGTTAGTTGCAAATTCCACCACCAGGGAACGCACACTATTCATAACAAAAGTGTATCAGATCGAAACTCTGTTAAATAACCTATCAGTGGATGTGTTACTGGAGTTGGTGGCGGCCTTAAGCGAGAAACTAAGAAATTTGCTGAAAGTACTATTCGGAAATAGTGGTAACTAAAATTTTGACATTTTTATATTTCATAAGCAGCACGTGTCTGAGTATATCATAGTGCTCAAAAAACGACACCTAAAAAGGTCGTAAACGCTATTTTTAAAAAAAGAAATCCAGCGCCCCTCCCCCGCCCTCCCTTCACAGGAAATTGCATGCACCATTATTTTATAAGCTTTTTATTATGTGTCATGAAGGATCTTAAAGTTGCAAACGGATCGCCTTGTTACATTTCCTAATTTTAACAAAATCGCGTTTCGTTAGTTCCGCATTCCACCACCAGGGAGCGCACTCTATTCTTAACAAAAGCATATCTGAACGAAACTCCTTTGCGCAATCTCTCCGTAGATGCATGGTCGGGAGGGTGGCGGTGCAGTCTTAACCAACAATTTAAAACATTTTCTGCGACAACAAACGCTAAGATTTAATAAATAAATATAGTCCCCCCCCCTCCACTCCTCGAAATATCACACTCCATTCTTTTTTACACTTTTTCTTATGTGTTATAAAGTATCTTAAAGTTTCGAAGACATCGAGTGGCGGTCTTAAACAATAATTTAAGATATTTCCTGAAATTGCTATTCGAAAATAGTGGGATGAACACTTATAAACCTATAAACTTTTTCATATTGAATAATTAATACTTATCTCATAGCGCGCCGTCGAAACACCCCACGCAAATTGTTAATTTCCTAATTTAAATGAAATCTCCGTTAAAAAAGCACTTGCCTCCATCTTAATCTGGCATTTGATGGAAATAAAAGGAATTAATAAAATAATAATTAATATCTCAGCTCGTAATGAAGCAATCTTTTTGAACCGGGTATGTATGGAATCTGCGAGAAATTTCCAGCCCGGATGTCAAAAAATTTAATCGAAAAATTTAATATTTAAAAAGTTTAAATTTCGTATTCGACTTTCTTCCCCGTAAATTTCTCCCGCGCCGATATATCGAGAAATGACAGCTGCCTTCCGGTGAATGGAAATCTGTTTTCATTGTTTTTAAAAACACAGAAATTAAATTTTTATCGATCGATTTTTAGTGGATTTTTTTGCGTTCTATCCTACGCAGAAATTTGAAATTTATACCAAAAAAAAGTAGAATTTTTTCCGCGTATTTCTACACCTGTTACGAATTTGTACGACCGATATTTCGGCAGATTCAATTTTGCTTTTTGAAGGCCCACTTCATTTATTGCTTAAAGTACTCCGTGGTAACCCTGCACCGGCTGATTTGACGGAGAATCCGCCGAGTTTACTGGCAACCATTAGGAGAAACTGGGGAGGATTTCGATAACGTGCATTTTCACCTGCATTCAAAAGGTTGATTGGTTAATTTTAGAATTTAATTAGCCCGTAATTAGGTTAATTACCAACTTTTTCAAAATTTTATGATTTGTTGTTTGATGTGAGGTGTTCAGCTATAAGTACCCAAAATTTCAAGTCTCTAACATGTATAGTTTCTGAGAACGGGCTCTGTGACCAGCGGCGTAAATCCTAGGGGGGGGGGGGGTGCAACACCCCCCTACGAAAAAATCAGTCGGAAAATTTCACGTTCGATCGGAAAAAGTACGTTTAGTCGGAAAAAATGGTATTAAACTATAAAAACTTATAAATTGGAAAAATGAAAAAACCAGTCGGAAAAATTCCCGTTCAATCGGAAAAAAGTAAATTTAGTCGAAAAAAATGGCATTAACGGATAAAAACTTATGAATTGGAGAAATATTTTTGTAGTTTGTAATTAGTAAATAAGAAAAACAAGGTAGAGCGAAGAAAACCTATAAAATTTTATTCTTAGTCGGATTTTTTTCCCTTGTAATTTTTAATTAGAAAATTAGAAAAAACAATTTAGAACGAAGAAAACCTATATAAATTTATACTTAGTCGGAAATATTAAGGATTTTATTTTTGTGATTAAAACTATTCAGAAAAACTTTGACTTGTCAAATATTGTGAACTCGAAAACCTCGATATGAAGAAACAAAATATTTATATACATATTCCAGTAATGTTAATATTATTTGTAACCTTGATATTTTGTTCAAAAACTTTGATATTCCGAACTTTTTTCGGTTCCCTTTGACTTCGAGATATCGAGATCCAGCTGTATTTATTTATAGTCGGAAAGTTTTTAGTTTAGTCTGTAAATTTTAAGACATACTGATTGAAGTGAAGAAACTTCTTTTTTTTTTTTTTTTTTTTTTTTTTATCTAACTTTAAATTTAGTTAGAAACGTGTATCACGGAATTTAGATGATATCCGATGAAAATTCAAAACTGAATTGCAAATATTTAGTATATATGTAGTAGGCTAATTGAGAAATCCGGCTCTTTGCAAAGAGCCGGGAAAATTGGAGAATCCATCTCCCTTTTTCCAATTAGCCTGATATTTTTCAGGCTTATTGCAAAGAACCTAGGAAGCGTTAGGGTAATTGAAAAATGACCACTTATTATCCGATCAGGGTGATATTTTTAGCTCACAGGCTATCAAAGCCTGAGAGCTTATTTTCCCGCCGATTCTGTATGTACGTGTGTACGTACGTACGTACGTATGTACGTAACACGATAACTCTTCATAGAAATATCCGATTTGCTTCAACCTTTCTTTCTAGGTTCATTCTGATGAGGTGCTTCCTCTATTAATTTTTGGGGTTCATTGGTAAGGATAAAGGGGAGAAAAGGGGGGCTAGTCCCCCCCTTAATTTATATAAATGGGTTTTTCATGCAGAAATATTCAATTTGCTCCAAATTTGGTATACCGGTTTATTGTGTTAAGGAGCTTCCCTGATTAGATTTGGAAGCTCATTATTTAAGTATAAAGGGGGGAAAGGGGGGCTACCCCCCTTAATTTAGATAAATCGGTTTTTCATGATGAATTATTCGATTTGCTCCAAATTTGGTATACCGGTTTATTAAGTTAAGAAACTGCCTTGATCAGATTTGGAGGTTCATTAGTTACATATAAAGGGAGGAAAGGGGGGTAGCCCACCCCCGTAGTTTAGATAAATGGGTTTTTCATGCAGAAATATGCGATTTGCAATAAATTTGGTATACCGGTTAATTATGTTAAGCAGCTTCCCTGATTACATTTGGAAGATCATTATTATGTATAAAGGGTGGAAAGGGCGGGCAACGAACTCTCCCCTTAATTTAGATAAATGCGTTTTCCATGTAGAATTATTCGATTAGCTCAAATTTGGCATACTGGTTTATTATGTTAAGGAGATGGCTTGATTAGATTTGGAGGTTCGTTAGTTAAGTATAAAGGGAGAAAAGGGGGTGAAGATAGCCCCCCCCTTAATTTAGGTAAATGGGTTTTTAATGCAAAATTATTCGATTTGCTCCAAATTTGGTATACAGGTTTATTATGTTAAGGAGCTTCCCTGATTAGATTTGGAAGTTCATTAGTTAAGTATAAAGGGAGGAAAGGGGGTTAGACCCCCCGCTTAATTTAGATAAAAGGGTTTTTCATGCAGAGTTATTCGATTTGCTCCAAATTTCGTATACCGGTTTATTATGTTAAGGAGCTTCCTTGATTAGATTTGGAGATTTATTGGTTAAGTATAAAAGAGGGACAGCGGCTAGTGTCCCCATAATTTAAATAAATGGGTTTTTCATACAGAATTATTCGATTTGCTTCAAATTTGATATACCAGTTTATTACGATATGGCTTCCTTCATTTGGTTTGGAGGTTCATTGGTTAAGTACAAAAGGGGGGAAAGGGGGGCAATTGCCCCTCCCCTTAATTTAGATAAATGGGTTTTCATGCAGAATTATCTAATTTAGTTTAATTTTTTTTCAACCGGATCCGAACTTGAAGGTTCCATTTGAAGTCAACCCGAAAACCGACCACAACCAGGTTTCGGATTGAGTTCAATTAGAACTTTCAGGTTCGGATCGGGTTGCCGGAGGACGGAGATTATTTTGTCTGGCTTGCATCGGGTTATAGTTCTTTGGAATATTTTTGTCGGTTATGATTTGGTTCAGGACGGGTTTCAGGTTGACTTCGAATGGAATTTTCAGGTTCTGGTAGCGTTGCGTGTCCACGGAAACTAATTTGTCTTGTTCGGATCCGGTTATGGATCTTTGGAATATTTTTGTCGGTTATCAGATTTGATTCGGGATTTCGGGTTTTTTCAAATGGAACTCTCAGGTTCGGGTCGGATTGCATGTAGACTGAAATTATTTTGTCTTGCTCGGATCGGGTTACGATCTGTTGTAATTTATTTTTCGGGTTTGGGTAGGGTTATGCGTTAATAAACCTAATAAAAAGAAAATTGCCTAGTTAAACTCATGGCATTGAGCTCACAAGCTATTCACACTAATTGTATATTATACTCTTATTTCAAAGAATAATGCCCCTCGAAAAATAAATGAAGGGATTAGTCCCCGTTGCCCCCCTTTCTACTTAACCAAAGAACCTCGAAATCTAATCAGGGAAGCTACTTAACATAATAAACTGGTATACCAAATTTGAAGCAAATCAGGTAATTCTGCATGAAAAAACCATTACACTAATTTAAGGGAGGTATTAGCTCCCCAATTTCTCCCTTTATGCTAAACCAATGAACTTTCAAATCTAATCAGAAAAGCTCCTTATTAGAATGAACCTAAAAAAAAAAAAAATTAAACTAAATTAGATAATTCTGCATGAAAACCCATTTATCTAAATTAAGGGGAGGGGCAATTGCCCCCCTTTCCCCACTTTAATACTTAACCAATGAACCTCCAAATCAAATGAAGGAAGCCATATCGTAATAAACTGGTATATCAAATTTGAAGCAAATCGAATGAAATGAAAAACCCATGTATGAAAAACCCATTTATCTAAATTAAGGGGACACTAGCCCCTGTCCCTCCTTTATACTTAACCAATAAATCTCCAAATCTCATCAAGGCAGCTCCTTAACATAATAAAACGGTATACGATATTTGAAGCAAATCGAATAACTCTGCATGAAAAACCCATTTATCTAAATTAAGGGGGGGGGGTCTAGTCCCCTTTCCTCCCTTTATACTTAACTAATGAACCTCCAAATGTAATCAGGGAAGCTCCTTAACATAATAAACCGGTGTACGAAATTTGGAGCAGATCGAATAACTCTGCATGAAAAACCCATTTATCTAAATTAAGGGGGGGGGTGGGGTCTAGCCTCCCTTTATACTTAACTAATGAACCTCTAAATCTAATCAGAGAAGCTCCTTAACACAATAAACCGGTATACCAAATTTGGAGCAAATCGAATATTTCTGCATGAAAAACCCATTTATATAAATTAAGGGGGGGGGGACTAGCCCCCCCCTTTCCCCCTTTATCCTTAACCAATGAACCCCAAAAACCAATCGGGGAAGCACCTTATCAGAATGAACCTAGAAATAAAAATTGAAGCAAATCGGATATTTCTATCAAGAGTTATCGCGTTACGTAAATACGTACGTACACACGTACATACAGAATCGGCGGGCACATAAGCTCTCAGGCTTTGATAGCCTGTGAGCTAAAAATATCACCCTGATCGGATAATAAGTGGTCATTTTTCAATTAGCCTAACGCTTTCTAGGCTCTTTGCAATAAGCCTGAAAAATATCAGGCTAATTGGAAAAAGGGAGATGGATTCTCCAATTAGCCTACGTCATATATACTCATATCCAAAATTTTAGCGTATATGACAAAAACGTAGAAAGGGAGTATTAAATATCTTACGAAATTATTGAAGTTTATAGCCCAAATTCACAAGATAATTATGACTTCGCTTATCGTATTGAGATACTAGTTAAATAATTTTAAAGCGCTGATGTCGATTCTTTTCGAATTATTAATAAATTTATCTAAAAATTAGGAGAGAAAGTCTATGATTAATATGAATAGGAAAATGCGGATTGGAATCAAAAACTGCTTTGTTACATAGCGTTACTAAACGTACATCTTGTTACTAAACGTACAAAATTTGATTAACCTTTATTGAAGTGCTAAGAAATGGATATAAGTTTTGTTCATTCGAAAATTTTCAATCTTTTAAATTTTGACTTTTTTTATGTTGTAGACGTACATCGTACACTGATAACAGGATTCCTTATGCCTTATTTCAGAATTTGAATTTCTATCCGGAGTGGAGTCTATGTGAATAAATATGTTATACGCAGAAAAAAAAAATTGCAATCAGCCCTTTATTGGTTAAAAAAAAAAAAAAAAAAAAAAAAAAAAAAAAAAAAAAACGGGCGTCGATTCCCCAGGTCTTCAATCATCTAGTTTCATCAAATTTTGTACATTTAGAAACAAGATATATCGCTATCAAACAAAGCAGTTTTGAGTTCCAAACCGCAATTTTCTACACATATCAATCATATAGTACTTCACCACTAATTTTTAGAGACATACATTAATAATTCAAAAGGAATTAACATTAGCGCTTTAAAACCTATTTGACTATCTCGATACGCTCAGTCATATTTATCTTGAGACTTTCATCTATCATCTATAAAGTTTAATAATTTCGTAAGATATTTACGATATCCTTTCTTCGTTTTTATCATATATGCTAAACTTTTGGACATGAGTGTGTGTATATATATATATATATATTAATTAGTCGGCATTTTGTTGGCAATAGTACTCGGAAATTTTTCTTCTTGGAGTCGGAAATTTATGAGTCTACACCCCCTACGCAACCAGAGTGGTTTACGCCCCTGTCTGTGACGGACAGACGGACAGACAGACAGACAGAAAGAGGAGCGAGACGAATAGGGTTTCGTCAGATGAACGAAACCCTAAAAAAGTAACTACCGCTGTCACCGCCGCCGCCGCCGGTTTTGAATTTTTTGTGACCGGAGGTCTTTCTTCGTTAATATTAAGAAAAATAATGCATACAAAAATATGAAAATCGGTAGTATTATACAGAAATGTTTGATAAACACGCTGATGCAGTCAGTTTTCAAATCGAAGAATTATTTTAAGATATATTTAATGCTAAAGTTGGACAAGATCGTTCCACTAAAAAAGTTTTATAGTAGCAAAAACTATACATCGGAATTTAATAATTTTTAGTTCATTTTATACTTTATAATTTCCCGGTGTGCAGAATTTATTTATTTTTTTAATTTGACTCATTTTTCGAGGTTTTATATCTATTTTAAATTCAAATTTTCAGCATTTCGAGACATATTTTTTACTTATTTTAGAAAATTGTACTAATTTAACCTGTTGCCAACTGTATAAACAACGGAAACAATAATGTTTGCTTCAAATTAAAAATTTATTTACGCGTGACTATTATAAATAGTAAAGATACTTTCAAATTAAAATTATATAATTGCGTATAAAAAGCAGAAACTTATTGAAAATTACGTCATAAAAAGTATACACGTGAATTTTAAAAGAGAAAGAATAGCTTGGTCAAAATTACGTCAGATTAAAAACGATTAATTTAAAATGTCTCATTTAAAAGAACTTTCTTTTCGCTTTGTTAAAAAATACCAGGAGACAAAGACTCTGTTTACTTAATTCCTTTTATATTAGCTTATTTTGAAATGTTGTTACATGTGTCTACTCTCTTAAAAATATTCAGCGATTTTAACTCCGACTGAGTGTATTTTCACTCATTTTCAGTATTGAAAATGCACTTATCCTACAGGAGTGAATTTCATCCATCTTGCGGAGTGGTTTTTTTTTTCATTCCTTTTTGATAAGCTGTTTTCACTCTTTTTTTTTCGACTAAATTAATAGGCAAAACGAGTGACTGCACTCATTATTGACAAGTCAATTTTAAACCCTTTTTTTTGTCAAATTTAATAGGCAAAATAAATTATTTTCCTCTTATTTTCCTCTTATTTTCAGATTTTTTTTTTTTTTTTTTTTTTTTAAACATATATAACTCATAACTCCGCAGTTTGCAAAATGTATTACTTTTAAAACTCCATTTTGTTTTATTTTAATCTAGATGCAGAAGAAATTTTGTTTTTCATTTCCGAAAGATAAATTAAATAATAATAATAATAAAAGATAAGTTCGCGCCATAACAAGACAAGATTTTCTACCTTGTCAATATCCTGAAGTGCGCTTTTTTTACTTTATCTTTCTTAATATGATTTTTTTCTTTTTAATATTTTCACATTGTATATATAATTTTAACGTTATTAGTTTTAATCCGGAAATGTCGATTTCTTTAATTATTTCTGATATTATTATATCTTATTAATATACAGGGGCGTAGCTACCGTGGAGCAGTTGGAGCAAACTGCTCCAGGCGCACGAATCCTAAGGGCGCAAAATTAAAAAGAGCGAAATATACATTTGTAAAAATATTTTCATATTTTTTTCATTATTAATCAGAAATTATAGATGAATATTGTTACAGCCATCATATTTCTATGATAGTTTACCTTGTGTTTAACCTCAATTATTTCGCTTTAAAACATATTTTTATACACAGTTAACAGAAATTACTTCTATTTGCGAAGTTTTAATTTTAATTCATAACTTATTGCAGCCTCAAGTAACTTCTCCAACACCATTTCAGCATGCCGGATTTTTTTACCCTGTGACTTTTTCGTAGACGAAAACTGATGATTTTCAAATCTTCAAGTAATCAAAACTTATTTATAGGGCTCTCATTGGTCACTTTATTGGCTACCACCAGGTTTGGCATTTTTGCCGGCAAAAAGGTATTTTTGCCAGGACAGTGGCAAAAACTGGAAAAAACCAGGGCAAAAATGGAAAAAAAACGGCAAAAATGGCAAATTCTTATTTGTCTTTAATGTGTAATTAAATCTAAGCTAATAAGGATAATAATGGTATAAACAATTAAATTTAATAACATATCATTTAATACTTTTATTTAATTTGCTAATTAATAAATATAATTAAATAATTTTACATATTTTAAATCTTTATAAAATAGGTGGGATTCAGTCTAATACTTAGGAATTTAAGAACCAGATTAAAAATCGGATATCTAAATTTTTTTCTTAAGTATAGTATTTTGTCAACCATTAGTATTTTTTTAATTATCAAAAGGTTTTATATGACTTTGCTACTTTTGTTTTATGTAACGAGTCTTAAAAATATGTAAATAGTTAAGTCTTTAGTACTAATTAATATTTATTTATCTAATGAAACTAGTCTGTTACAGATAAAAAAGTAATTAAATTGAAAATTATATATTCAAAACTCTCTGTTGTGCCTTGTTAGGAAACTAGAACTTTTTCCCCTCCCTCTTACACTCTAAGAAAGGGATCTTTGCTTTCAGTAAGTAGACTGTAGCCCTATTATCTTGTTTGCCATTGTATCCACTTTCTATCTATTATCGAAAGATTTTTTTCCAAATTTTTCATTTGTGCAAACTTAAATTTGAAATAAACTGTCAACAAATACTCTTTCTAAACTAGTTTATTATTATGCTATGCTAAAACAGCAAAAATTAGGTTATGATGGAGATGTCGCTGAATTATTTGAAATTTAAGTGTTCTGCTTTAAATATAATTTTATGTTAAAAAATTGAATTTAGAATATAATTGTTTATTTGAATTTCTAACACATATAAACATAAAAGCTTTACTCATTTAGAGCCTCCACAGTTCTATTATGTTAATATAATCATTAACAATTGTATAAACATGAATAAATAATCAAGTTTTCCATTTATTTATATAAAATTAGTATTTTTTTTTCCATTTATAATTTTGTTATAAAAGTTAGTATTCTTTCATAAAATGCATAATTATAGTACTTATTTAACTTAAGAATTCAAAAATAAATTTATAGTATTGATCTTTTATCGAAATATTAAATTTCTTTTTTCTTTCATGAAATTTTTTTCTCATTTTCTGAGAAAAAAATTAAATGGTCAGCCTATTTTTGCCACCACTTTGGCAAAAACCTATTTTTGCCGGGACGGTTTTAACCAGGTTTTTTCCATGGTTTTTTCCACCTATGGCAAAAACTTGCCAACCCTGGCTACCACTATTTCCAAACAATAAACTTCCTGGTACATTTCTATTGAAAATATTTTAGAAATTTATCAAGATGATTACTGTACGGAAATAATGGTAGTCAAAGAAGTCACCACTGAGAAACCTATGTTTACGATGTAACAACCTTAGCAATTTAATTATTTTACGATTTGAAAAAAAAAAAAAAAATTAGTTTGACAAGTAGAAGAAAATTATTGACTATATTACAAACGAAAAAAAAAATGAAAATTTTAAAGGTTTTTTTTTTTTTTTTTTTTTTTTTTTTTTTTTTTTTTTTTTGTGTGTGTGTGTGTGTCTTTGCAAACTAAACATTCATCAATGCAGATTACAAAACAATAAGAGCTGGATTTAGGCATATTCCACATCAGTCCAAGGCGACAAACTTTAGATGGGGGTATGAGGGGGAAATTAAATTTTGTGCATATTGTTTTTGAGATTTTGAAAATATGGTAAATCTGAAATGCAGAATTGATAAGCATTTCCTTCAAAAAGAGAGAAAAAATTAGGTATCAAATTTAGTGTTCCTTAGCACATGATTATCGCTGATGCAAATTTATATCATTTTTTTTTTTTCGAAAAATATTTTTCCAGATTAAACCTTATTTAATCGCAGAATTTTACGATTAAATAAGGTAAAACATTTTTTGAAAATAGTAATGTGAGTTTGCTGAGGCCGTAATCAGACACTGCCCACACACCACCACCATCCGATATCGCATAATTAGTAGTAGTCAATGAATTTTGGAATAATAAAATGAAAAAGAAAATCTGGAGTTACTCAACTGCGTGTTCAAAAAAGTATAACAATGAATAAAAACTTAGATCCTAATCTTATGCAAAGGTGAAATATTTCCACTAGGGATAAAGACCTCGTGTTTTAAAGAAAATGTCCACTTTCATTCATAAGGCTTAAAAAATTTTCAAATGGCCTAATTTTCAACAAATTTTGATTCTGCACATGCTAAAACAAGGCCTATAAGTTTAAAAAATAAGAAAAAATAGGATTGTACCAAATTAAGTCAAATTCTGGCACACTCAGGCTGGCCCGTTAGGCACCTGACCTGCGGGTTGGTGAGACCTAAACCATGTAATGCTGTGCTCCCCCTGAATTGAAATAATAAATGTTACAAAATTTTCTATAAGCATTAGATTTGAACAGTTGTAAATTATTGAAAAATTAAAAAAAAATAACTTTTTTGAAGCATTTTTTCTATTAATGATTTTTTTTTTTATCTTTGCAAAGCAGAATTTTTTTTTTTCTTTTTTTTTGAAGTTTCTTTGTTTCAGAGGACCATGCGTCGTCTCTATTTCAAAATACACTAAGGGATCGAACCCGGGCTTCCCGGGTTACAGAATATAGGTGAAAAGCATATTTTAAAATTGAAAACTAATATATTTTTACTTGCAATATATACTTTAGATTGCCCAGTAACAATAAAAAAGCATTTTTCATATGAAAAATATGAATTATACAATCAAATAAATTTTAGAAATTTATCAAAAACTATATTTTTGCATTAGCCGTATGCTAAGAGTTATTATCCAAGATTTTGCTACTTACGGCATCTTTTTATATTCTGATAATTTCAGAACTTTAAGCGCGTAGTTCAATTACATGTTTGTTAAATTTCTTTTTATTTATATTATTTTATTTATTTATTTATTCATAGAGGAAGTTTTAATTTTTTTTATGAAATATTAGCCGTAAAAAAATGATGATGAAATCTTTATATTGTTTTAAGGGCAAACGAATTAATCTTTCGTAATCGAGCTCCACGCGATAGAGATAAATAAAAAAATATTTCATGCTTGAAAATTATTTTTAAATCTATATACAATCAGTAAACTGAGATGCACTTTGCAAACAAATTCCATTAGAAAGATTTTTTTTTCCTATTTGGCTGTCTAAAAATTTTAATTTTACAATTACAAATGTGTTGAATCAGTGTTTTTTTTTCTATTATTCTTTCATTTATTTATAAAGGAAGTATTAATTTCGTTATAGAAAATTAGTCAGAAATAAATGCTGAACAATTTTTGCTGCTTTATGTACAAAATGTTTATTATTACTATTATGTATTAAAGCCGGCACGTGATAAGATAAATTACAAAAAATCGTACTTGAAAATTATTTTAAAGAACATAATAAATCAGTCAATTAAGATACAGTTTTTCTACAAATTGCATTTGAAAGTAGGTTTTTTTCCTTATGCGACGTTCTAAAAATTGAAAATATATGGTGGTCATAAGATTAAAAAATTGCAGCAGCGGAAATTTCAAAACCGAAATTATATCGTGAAGTGTTTCCAATCGCAAAATAGTCAGCGTTACGCACAGATACGTTTGTTCTTTATAATATAGATACGTAATACGTCAAATATAATAAAGATAAGTTAAATATGAAGTTATCTCTATTGAGGCTGTTATGTTTGGTATTCCTTTATGAAAAACGGCAAAATTTATTCCACTTTAATGCGATCACAGAGTTTTTCTCCCATGAAATCTAAACCCGACATCATTTTCTTCCTCTCAAAATTTACATACGCATTTCTCATATCCGTATTTACCATTTTTTTTTAAATTGGTATTTTAGTTTTACCATTTTAAAATCATTTTAACACAAAACTCGAAGTCACGATTGTCAGCAATATCTTTTCATGTAAACAGTTGCACTCTTAACTCGAGATTCTAATATCAGTACCGGAGAGCAAAAATTGATGTAATTTATGTTTTTTAAACGCATAGTAAAAAATGTTTAGTTTTATCTAAGAAAATTATCGTTTTCTTTTAAATATGACATCATTTTCATTTTTAAACGCATTGTAAAAAATGTTTAGTTTTATCTAAGAAAATTATCGTTTTCTTTTAAATATGACATCATTTTTATTTACTTAAGCATTTCGCTCAGTGTCTGAAACATAGTATCAGTACACATGCAGAAGGAAATAAATATGAAAACTTTATGAGAATAAATGCGTGTTTTCAAAAGCAGTACGTCATTTTCCGTCAAAATATTATGTCCCTAACGGGATTTTGCACTATTAAACCCTATACAACAATTTTGAATTTTAATAAAAAAATGGCATGAAATGGCCTCATTTTTTTCTCTCTTCTCCGCAATAATAAAAGCTATCTAATTACCACCATTATGAAGAAATTTCATAAAATGCTTTTAAAATTAAAATATAAAAATAGGGATATTTTAAAAAAACAGCCAGTGCGGGCACATCTACAAATGAACAGCTTTCAATTAAAAATATTATTAGTAAAATAGTCCAGATGAAATCTCAGGGCTGATGGCTGAAAAAATACCCTGGTCTTTTAAATATATAGATTGTATAAAAGTATGAAAAATTAAATTGAGCGAATTATGTTATTTTATAAAATTATAATAGAATGCCTTAAAAAATAGCAATACAATTTTATTAGTCTAGAGAATTTTGGACAACAGCTTGGGAAACCTCATATTATTTTAAACCTGGAATTATTGCCAATGTCTCCTTTGTTTACTTGTCTAAGACGGCGAAGCGAATTCATCCATGCGAGAATCATCCGATCTGAGCATGAACGCTCTATGTCACTCCTCTACTATAAAGTCACTCTAAATTTTTGTAATACTAATCGTTTTATCAGTGTGTGATTTCGATTAAATGGTGCATTTTCACCTGAGAAGAATTTCAAACCAGCTGGGATGAAAGTAGCGTACTTCTACAAAACATATTTCAGTTTTCTATAATTAAGAAGAATTGAAACATACGCTTTTTTATATAAAATGACATCATTTGCGTCCGCTAAAGCATTCCACTTTTACGACCCAGTCTTAAATATCTGTATAAAAGTATGCATACGACTTCATTATTGGAGTAATCCACACACCAAACAAAAAACAATGTCGTCATTCAAGAAGCTGGGCAAAACAAATTGGGTGTCTAATAATTCATATGCCTTCATTTGTTTGTTTATAATAGCTCCATGTGTGTGTGTTTATCAGAAATCATTTATTTATATTTTATTCAAAATTCGGATTAGGTTATTACACACGATTAATAAAATTGCATTCTTTCAGCTTTTTGATACGAATTAAGTAAATGCGGAGAAAATAAGCCACACAATTATCTTTAAAATACATTTTTGTAAAGAGAAAGTGTTGTATGATTTGTAAAGTAAGTTTCAATAAACTAAAAATCATTTAATTGATAAATAACAACGAAATAAAACAAAAATTCACCGGGTTTTATAACAAATGTTATTCTTGACATAGCACGTATTTTAATTTCAATTTTTTTCAGTTTTTATTAGAAAATGGCAGCAAAAATATACAGTAATCTACTATTTTCCCTTTACTTTCAATAGAAATGGAGTACTTTAGTTTCCACAATTACAAAAAAAGTAATAAAAAACTACAAAAAAATTAATATCTTAAAATTAAATTGAGATACAGCTTTCAAACAATTTGCATTTAAAAGAGTATTTTTTTCCTTATATGACGGTGTAAAAATTTTAAATGTGCGATGTATAGAAATTGAAAAATTTGCAGTATAGAAAATTGCAAAACCAAAATTTTATTTTAAATTTGAAAGTGTTGCCATTCGCGAAATGACGTATGCGTTGCGCACAGATACGTTTGTCCTTTATAATATAGATATACGAATTTTTTTATTTAGTTTTTTGTAAAATCATTTATTATGCATTTGATTGAAATGTGTAGGTGTCGTGTATTCGTACAATGCTGTGTTTATAAACTAACCTATATAAATGTTTATTATATTGATTTTTGCGCTTGATGAAAGAAAAATATATAAAGAATATTTTCGGAAAAAAGATAAATCAAACATTTTTTTAGTCAAAAATTACACTTTAATATGAAAACGGGACTGTTTCAATATTGTCTATAAGACCAATGTCAGATGGGCGTCTTTTTTGCTGCTTTTTTGCTTAAGTATTATCCATTCACAATGCTATAGCATTGTGAATGGATAATACCTAAGCAAAAAAAAACGCCCGTCTGACATTGTTCTATGTGTGATGATCAAAACGGTGGTCTGATATTTTGTATATACGTTAAATCAGGACTGTTCATGTTCAACCGCTTGGAGATTCTTTTTGCGCGCCTTCGATTATACCCTGTTGCTAGGATTTTTATAAATACAGTATATTCTGCATAAGACGGAAATTTGTCTTACATAGAGCTTTAGACAGAGTTTACTCTATAAAAATCTCTATAAAATTTTAAAGATACTTTGATTTAAAATGAAATTAAATATTCGCACGTTTCTTTTTATTACTAGCAGCATTAAGATTTTTCATCCTTCCGCTGCAAAAAAAGTTTAAAATAGGTTTAGATAATCTTTCTTATTTAGTACTAAAATTCTTCTATACTTAGAATCCGACACTAGTCATTCGCAAGCTAATTTTAAACCAATGGGAACGTTCATTACAAAGTTCTCATTTTTAGTATTTTTAAATGCTTTTTTCTTTGCATTGAATATATGAGGTCAATGTCTAAACGGTTATCTTTATGCTGTTTCGATTTTTTTCCCCTAAGAACACTATACCCAGGGAAAAAAAACTCGAATGGTAATGGATATTATTGGTTTCTAATAGCAAAGTGGTACAATAATGAATTTCTAAAACGTTGCGCCCTTCAAAAATCCAAGGTCTGCATATTTGACAGTGACCGAGTCCGACCCTGCGTGCAGTAGCGGCTCCGCAAGGGTTCACAATAACGTTTCTACCAGAATATAGGTATATAAAATTTGATTTGTTTTAATCGTGAAATTTTCTATGATTAAACAAGGAGAAATTTATTTGTGAAATTACTAACAGTAAAGTGATTGTGAACTCCTTGTTGAGCTGCTACTGTCTGTCTAGTGAAATGTTGCGTTATAAGATGAACGTGAGCAATAAAAATAATTTAACTGAGATATAAGAAAAAATATTGGTCAGTTATCATCACAGAATGGTTGAAAAATCGTTTAGATACCAAATACGTCGGCCGATTTCTTCGAAAATTAATACAATTCTTGCGATAGATTTAAAACATGCCTGCCGACATCATCAAAAAATCTCCAAATCGTGCTCTGGTAATCTGAAAACTTGGGAAATTCTAACATACACGCATACATACACACATACATATTGAACCATTGTAAAACTTGTGAGAATGGATTCAAGAGTATTTGAAAATGCAAAAATTTACCATTATTTTAATTTTTTTTAGTGTGATTTCAATGCTTTCCTAATTCCTTCCTTACATTGTATATGTGTATGGAAAGTAAAAACTGTAATCTTGAGTTATATACACTGGTGAGCAAAAATTAAGGACGAAGCAGATAAATTAGCATAAAAGCCCAACAAGGCAACAGAACGGACTGAAAAGCCAATTAGGAGATACACCTTGGACCGATGCTGTTGGGCATGTGCATATATGGCATATAACGTAAGAGGTGGAAGTCGCAAGAGTATAAAGCACAGATGCGGTGGACACTTAGCAATTTGGTGAAATATATTGCCCGGTGTAGAGTGATTTCAACAACGGTTTGTAGCTACTACTGTGTGATATGGCCAACAGCCAACTATATGGCCAACAGCCAATCATATGGCCAACAGCCAATAGGAGATGTCGTATGGATGACTTTACCATATGTCGCATCATTGGGAGGTTCGAAGAAGGTCAAAGTGTGACAGAAGAGTTCGGGATCGCTCACAGCATCGTTTTACGAGCCTGTAGAGGATTTCAAACGATAGAACAAACTGTCCGAGTGTTCAGCAGTGGTCGTCCACGTTCAACAACAACAGAAGAAGACCGCTGCGCTAAATTGTCCTAAGGCGAAAAAAAACAGGCAACAGACTGCTGGAGAAATCGCAAGGCACATGGAACAGACTATTGAACGTCATATATCACGTTTTAGTGTGGTCAAGAGGCTGCACAAAGGCGGTCTATACGCACGTCGAACAGTGCGGTGTATACCATTAAGGACTGGTCACCGGAGACGGTGGTTTCTGCGGCGCCAGGAACACAAGAACTGGACATAACAGGGGTGGGGTCGAGTACTCTTTATGGACGAGAACCGATTTAGTCTGACGGGCAATTCTGGATACATACGCATCTGGAGAGAGCAGGGAATACGCAATCACCCATCCAACAGCATCGAAAGGGACCGTTTTGAAGTTGCCGGAGTTAACGTTTGGGGCGGTATCACGCTTGGCTCAACGTTGGAACCTCCACGTCTTCTAAGGAGATTCAGTAACTGGTAGCCGCTATTGAACTGAGATTATCTTGCCAAACGTGTGTCTTTTTAGATGTGCTGTGGTTCCAGACTTCCTCTTCATGGACGACAATGCTACACCTCATCGTACAGTGGCTGTCGCAGAGCTCCCGGAGAGTGAAAATATACAACGCGTGGATTGGCCTGCAAGGTCTCTGGACCTAAATCTCATAGAACACGTGTGGGACCTTCTCGGGAGACTCTTGGCAGGGTTTGACCAGGCGCCAGCAACGATTCCTTAGCTTCAACTGGGGTTACAAGCGGAATGGGACTATATCTCAACAGCTCCTTAACAACCACGTCTTCAGCATGGACAGACGTTGTAAACCTTGCATCGCAGTCAGGGGTGACCATATCCCCTATTAAAGACTGAATTGAAGAGCTGAGTGGATGAACCTGTTATGCTACATTTTCTTAAAAAAATTTTATCTTTTGGATGAAAGCGTTATGAGGTATCCTATCACACGGTGAAGATAAAATACTAAGATTCTATTTAGTCTTGAAGATTTAAGACATTTTTCATTAATATTCAATAATGTCAATAATATTAATAATTTTTAATATTTGAGAATTAAATATGAATAAGTTATTCTGAGAGAGTTTAGTACCATACCTGTTAATATTTTAAACACATGGTATCAAACAGAAAATAAATCATTAAAATTTACAGCAAAATCTTTCACTTCAAATTTCTTCAAATGTAATTTTTGTTACTTAACATGTTCTTCCACTTAGCTCTTCAATTGTTCCTGCCAGGTGCCTGTCAGATAGACATTTCTGTCTTCTCTGCAATTGTGATCCAAGTTACCTTTTCAATAAAGTGTTCTTGTATCCTTTTGATTTCTTGTTTAGATGGTTTTGATCACTTGTACCATATTTTCACATCTTGGAGAATTTATAGTATGATATTTCGGTCGATGTGGAAAACTTCTGTATGATGTTTCATCCGGAAAACCATCTAGCCCTTAATTTTTGAACACCAGTGTATAAGGGTGTCAATTAGGGTTCTCGTTGCAGGGGGGCCAAAATGTTTCATTTGGGGAGAAAACGAAAGACTGAAATCGCCAAATTGCAAGAGGTGTTTTTCTTTCTTTCGGAAACACTCTCATTCATGTTATTGTACGATTAAACTTTTACTGTGTAACTCATTATTCTTGTTTTTATATTCTTAGTGTTTCTTAGCGGCGAATCAATCACCACCATTATTTGGATTTGTCTAGTTTTTCTTTAGTGATTAGCGAAATTATTCAAATTAGCAAAAGCCAGTGAGAAATCCGCTGTCAACTTTTGTCGCTGTCCATTGGCTAATTTTCTAAACCATTAGCTGTGGAAATATAGTTCCAATAGTAATAAAGTTTTAAAGTTGTTCTTCATCCTCTTAAAAGTAATTTATATCAAAATAGTTATTTTTCAAAAGTTACAAGATTTACATTTTTATTCGGTCCCTGGGTTCTATAAGTTATATTTAGAAAAATTTTCTCCGTATACGGGTAAAATAATAAAAATTTCTTTTTTGTATGACCAAAGCTTATCAAGTTATGATATTTTGAATTTTATGGAATTTTAGTATTTTCTGACATTAAAAACAGTTTCATCCATATGCAAAAAGTAAAAAAAAAAAAAAAAAAAAACTTGACAATAGTGGTTTCTTTTTATTATTTTCTACAATGCTTCGAAATCTTTGAAAAGAAAAACAGATATTAAGGACAGCAGATTGTACTGGCTAATTGGCCGATTTAAAACGAAAATCCCGCCCAATTCGCAGAAAATATTGGTAGGTACTCCATACTTATGGAATTATAATTCATTTCATTATTTATTTTTAATTATTCGTATTTAATACGTGTTTAAATATTCTGACTTCCAAATAAAAGTGAGGTTTTAAACCGAATTAAGATTGGTATATAAATTTTAAAGTTAAAAAAAAAAGTCGCAGAACTTTTTCGGTTGACAAGAGGGCGCACCAACTTCACTTGCTCCAGGGCGCTGAATATGTAGCTACGCCACTGTTAATATATTTTGCTTATGACACAAATACATAATTATGGAATATAGAATTCATCTGTTACATAACTGCAGACTTTTGTTTAGTTAAACTTTTGAGTATGAACAGAAAATAAAAATTCACAAAATCATAATTTAAAAATAAGGTCAAGATAGTTGTGTCATAAAATAAATTGATAATACTTTTTACTAATCTATTATTTTCTGATACTTTTTTAAAATTATCTTTAACATTTCGTACTATTTACATAATACTGTGGCAATTAAAAAAATAATATTTAAAGTGTAGATGTGTACAACTATCTAAATGAACACAATTTATTAAATACTTGTACTTACTGAAACATTAAAAAAAAAAGAACATATATTATAAGTTAATAATAATTTAATAATTTTTATAATCATGGATTGCGTTCCGCAAATATTTCTGAGTGTCATGAGCAAAGTAGTATATTAATAATCAATAATATAAACACAAAATGATATATGTTTAATAATGTAAATACCAATTAGCGTAATTTTACACAATTTGAATACGAGAAAACTACATATCTAAGTGCATTTTATTGATTATAAAAATTATGGAACAGATGCATTAAAGAAAAAGAAAAAAAAAAGTAATTTGAGAAGTGCATGTTTCCGGTTTAAACGTATTAACGTTAAATAACGCAAAAAATCATATATACAATGTGAAAATACAACAAGGAATGGCGAAGGAATTACAAGAAAGATGAAGTAAAACAACGTACTTTACCTTAGAATTTCCAGTATTAGTAAAATCCTAGAATCGCCGGTAGCCATCTTGGTTTTAGCTGGGAAACAAAAACGAAATTTATCCAATTCTTTGTGATGATCCCCCCCCCCCTTCCTGCTTTCGTGGGCATAATCCATCTATCTTATTCTATGCCATTTTTAAATCAATCAAATTATAATTGTAATAATGTTTTAATCTTGTAGCTAACGCTAAGCTTTGATGCTTGAAACAAACAAGCGACTCCCTTTTCAAAGCGATTCTCGGTTCTTCCTCTGCCAACAAACTATATATTGCGTTACAGGATTTCAACCAACAGGGAAGCTTCTTAAACCGCTCTTTTAGAGATATTTTTCTGTTCCGGTCTGAAATGAGCGGTCCTGGGGATGCTACTCTTAAAAGGATGATTTGGTAAACCAGTTTTTTTGTGGAAAATGTCTCTTTTTGATAAAACAGATACTCAGAAAGAACAAAAACACGCGTAAAACTTTTCGTTCTTTTGTTGAGTTAATAATTCGTTCTTTTGAATTAAGAGTGTACGTCATCAAGTTATTTTGATTTCGACATTTTATTTGTATTTTTATAAATGTTGTACTAATTTATTTGTTCTTACGTTATTTAAAATAAAAATTATGTCAATTTGTATAATTTGGCGAAATTGGTCGACTGGATAATCAAGTAGTACCGCAGCGGATTTGGCGTTAAAATTCCCCAATCAAAGAGAAATGAATAGAAATCCGTTTATAGGGAGATCGCCACTGTTTTTTTAATTATAATTCAATCTTTCGAAATCCTTTTAAAGTCGATCAAATTAGCGTGCATTTAGAGACTGCGGTGTCTGGACGGGGGTTGGCGAGCGTAGCTCGTAGGGGGCCGAGCCCCCTAGTTAATAAAATTAAAATAATAGTCATTTTGAACTTCCATCATGTTAGGGTTGTTGTACAAAAAATTTCAGATTTTTTAAAAATGGTCGAGCAACCAGTGCTGGACCGCTTGAAATGGATTGACCCTTGTGCTTCTACAATAGTTGTCCAAGTCAAAAATAAGCTGTTTCTGGAGATATGCGATAAGTTTGGCAGAAAAATTGATTTTTCTTAAAATTGCAGCTAATTTTGCGCCGTCTGTATCGCCATGGCGTCAAACTTAAGCGCTGTTTGTAACAATATGGTAGTAATTTTAAATATAACAAACGTGTAAGCGCAGTTATCTATCAGGAAATATTAGCATATTTATAAAATGCTTATGAAAATATTTGATTTCACGAAATCAATAATTGGTAAAATCAATTAATTTTATTTCTTCTAGCCAGTTAAAACGAAATTTACGGTATTTTTTACCTACATAGGACGTTATCTAGTGCCCGAAATTTAGTAGAGAAAGCAAGTCATTAGTGTCTCCTTCAAGGTAATTTTTTATTTTGCTTATTATAAACTAGCCGCTCTTGGCGACCAGTTTGGTCTCCCTTAAATGTATGTTAAGCATTGTATCATGTTATTTTTTTTTAATTAATTTAATTTACTTGCTCAATCCTTTGCCAAATCGGCACATTCTGATACAGAAATCATGAAGTTAGTACTTTTGTGTTAGCCGCGTTCAGGTGATAAATCGCCAAACGTTGGTCCCGTCGTATTTTTTTCGTATTTCATTAATTTCATTTAAAATATACTTTCATGCATTTTTTTTTAAATTTATGACTCTCAATTATTTCTTAAAAAAGAAAAAAAAAGAAAAGTAGTAAATAATACCATAAAACATAACATTTAATTTCTACATCAAAGCTTTGTCTTAATTTATCACGCGAAAAATTGTTTATTACAGTCGCATGAAGGGGACTATTATAATACAAAGACTTGATGGCGATGGAACAATATTTGGCAATTTATTACCTGCGTCCGGCTAATATTAAATTACCAAATTGGCCGCCTGGCATATAAAAAGCGAAGCGGTCAACCCAGAACTGGTGATGACAATCACATGACTTGCGCTATTATACAGATGACTATTAGCATTAGCGAAAATATCGATTACTTAAGATTAACTATAAAAAAAAAAAAATGCTATTAAACCTACCAAATTTTTTCTTCCGAAGCCGAGATTTATTAGATAGTTTTTTCATAATCGGATAAAAGATATTTCATATGAATCGTCGGAATTATATTCGATTGATACCACCATTTTGAGCAATGAGCAATTTTTAACCACAGAAAACGAGTTTTCTCAAAATAGCAACCTAGCTAGATCGATTTCTGGTGCTCTCGTGATCAGTATAGATATCAAGTTTTAAAAAAATCGTTAGAGTCGTTTTCGATATACAGCAGCATTTTCAATGCTGAGTTTATTTTAATCAGTCAAATCGAACTTTTGCTAATTCGAAACCTAGTTAGATTGGTTTCTCGTTCTCTAATTAGTATAAGAAACACTTCTCGTGTAAATCGTTTGATCATTTTCCCATTTATAGCAAGAATCATTCTCAGCACTGAGTTTGTTGCATCCTGTTAAAACGAATTTCCTTGTATTCGGGACCTAGCGAGATCTTTTTTCCGTGCTCGATTTAGTATATAAGGCAAGTTTCATGAAAAACGTCCCAGTCGTTTATGATATCATTCATAATCGGGAAAATAGATTGCTCGTTTAATATATATGATTAGTAGTTTATCATTTGTTTCCATCTAATAACCCATAAAGAAATGGAATTTATTCTTCTTTTCGTTTTGAGGCTATTAAATTCGCAATTTTACTTTATGTTACGTCACACAAATACTGTCCATTGGAAACTCAGTGAAAATAACGTTATGTTGGCAGAATCATACAATTTTTTTTTTTTTTAGTTTTATCAATGTCAAAATACATTTCAAACTAAGCATAAAATTTTCAGCACTGCAAACTTTTCACTCGTATGTTTTCTGGGAGCACGGCAGTGCGTCCGCCAAGTTCGCACAAGCCTTAACCCCGTAAAGTTCGCACAAGCCCTTTTCCTGAACCATTTCGGCATACTTTTCACCCCCTCATAACGTCGTTTTAGGGAGAGATATAGAAATTTTTCTTTATACACATGTTCGTATGGTCAAACTGAACTAAGGTTCCACAATTTCATGTTTCTATATTTAGTAGTTTTCGAAATATTAAATCTACTAAAAAACAACTTTTCAAAAGTTAAAAAAAAAATCCCCGCCGGCTCGGGCCTACAGGCGGAGGTAGATTTCAAAGTTAAATACTAAATTCACCAACAAAAATTAAAACAAGATTAGAGATAAACCCAGTTCCTTCACTAAAAATGAGCTCCAGGAAGCTAAACATTTTGAGAAAATTCTAATATTCACGAGTACACACACGCATGCATATGGAATAGGTTTAAAAATGGCTAAAGCAAATTCAGAGAACCTCAAAGTGTTAAAATATGTTAATATTTCCATAGTCGGGTTTTTATCATGTTTTAATACGTTTCTTCAAACTCACATGGCGTTACATATTCGCCTGCTGAGGTCCATTATATTTCTAATATGACGCAATATTTTGGTTTTTTTAATTCGTCAAACTATTTATTTCATTTTGAGTTTTCATGCTGAAATCTTGCTCTTGAAAACTTATGACGCAATATTTAATTTGTTTTCAATTCGTCAAACTGTTTATTTAATTCAAATTTTGACATGAAATTCTTGCAATAGAAGAGCAATTGTTGTGGTGAGAATTTTATTGCTTTTTTTTTTTTAATTGTTGGCAATCGCTATAGCGAAAAATCTTTATTTTTTCCTGCCATTGTTGTGTATGAGCTGGTTTTATCAGAATCATGTTAAGACGGTATTCAAAATTTTGAACCCTTCCCATTTCCATTCCCTTGGACCGATTTTGCCCATTTTCAATCCCCGTCGAGATATTAGCCATCTTAAAGGTGTTGGCGAGTTTGAAGACGATCCGTGCATCATTGCAACTTTTATCATGCGGACAAAATTTAGTACATACATACATACATACATATATATATATATATATATATAAACTTTTAGGTGGGGGTGGTTTTGGGTTCCTGGGGTCCTATAGTGAAAAGTTATAAAGGAATTTTTCAAAAGTCGCACCATGGTAACGACTGCAATAGGTAGTATTTCTTACGAAATCTACCTAAAAGCCAAGCAAAAAAAAAAAAGAGGGGGAAAGTTGTGGCTAAAAAATCAAATGGGGCCTGTAGGCCCGAGCCGGCAGGGATTTTTTTTTAAATTATGCATGATGGGCTTGGCGGCCATCTTTCCATATTTAAACACACAAGTACATTATTAAGATCGGAAATTCGAAATTGTTGCGAAAGCAAACATTTTACTCTTTTAATTTATGGAAATGAGTGCTTAGGAATTTGTGTCTTAAAATAAAGTTGAAGTAACTTCAGGTTTCATTTTATGATTCTTTTTTTTTTCGGAGGGGGTTAATTAATTAGTTAAAGCAGTAAAAATCAAATTTTTTTTTCAAAATAAAAACTTTCTTAATTTATCTGTCTGTAGCCAAAATTAGAAGTTCAAAATCCTTAATAATGCAAACATATTACGAGCTTGTCTGCTTAGAAATTTGTGTAAAATATGGAAAGATGGCCGCCAAGCCCATCATGCAAAATTAAAAAAAAAATAATTTTCAGAAACACGTTATGATGTATTTAGTAAAGGAGAAAAGGCTTTCTATCAACGCATACTTAGGTACTCGACTTACGTATGGTAAATTTTTAATAAAAAATGTTAAATAAGTACCATAATATAAGCTTGGAAATTTGATATCACACTATTTTTTAGACACAACTTTCCCCCTTTTTTTTTTCTTTTTCTTTTTTTTCTTTTTTTTTTTTTTTACTTTTGAAAAGTTGTTTTTTAGTAGATATCAGTTCTTTTTAACAGATTATATATAATTGAAATAATTCTACTCGCTAAAATTAGTCCTTGTATAGCCTTTATAAGCAGGGAACAAGCACAATAGTATACATTTTGTTTACCTATCATTCATTTTTTAGAGTAATTAATAATTTAAAAGTAAGGAAAGTCAATTTCTTCTTTTAAAGTATCAGTCTTTCTTAATTTATATCGCCTTAAAATTTTCTATGAAGGATGAAAATTTAGTAAAAATCAAATAGAGTCAAAATAAAATATATATTTACAGTTAGTCTGTCAGTTAATTGTTTGTTCTAACTTTTTTTTGCTGACGGTTTTGAAAAATAAATTTACCTTTACAAAAAGCTACGGATAATCCGAGAATGAATCCCCGCAGGCATCTAAAGAATCGAAGATCTGTCTAAAGAAGTAAATCTAGCAATTCTAGACATGATGATGAAACATTTTTGATAAAAAAAACTAAAAATTTAAAGATATAAACTGTACATATAACTTCATCTTCATTTAGATCGTGTTATAGAGAAGAAAGAATAAATATGTAATTTTACTCAAGTCTGTTTATCCATACCTATTTGCATAAATGTGAGAATATAATTTCGTATAAAAATTCCCGTAAATTGATTAACTTTAATAGTCTATTATTAAAGCCGCATAAACATTAGAATTAAATTTTTTCCAGTTAAAAATTGCCTGAAATCTATAGTCTTATCGTTCGTCAAATTAGTTTTATGTTCTTTTTAATACCCAGACACCTTTTCTAAACTCTGACAAAAGATCACAGAAATACTGAAGTTATCCAAATACTGATATCTTTCTATCGTATTTCTTTTTTTGAAGGGGGTGAGGGGAGGGATGAGAAAGTGCGCTTAAGAACTTCGTTTTGTTCTTAGAATTCTGAATTAATCATTGAAAATATCTACCTACATAAGTCTTGTTGCAGAATTTTCATTAGCTAAGAGTTGCATCAATTTATACATCATGTGAATATATTAAATTACTTTTGTAAAATACTAGATGGGAGCCATTGCTATTTTCAGAGCATTTGCCTACATTTTAAACTTAAGTCATTTACAACTATTCATTAATTTTCTATACGAATTAAAGAAGTCGTTGTTTCCATGGAAACTGTACCTTTCATTATTGCTTGTTTTTTGTTTGTTTGTTTGTTTTAATGAACACATATATATCAGATCACGTGGGGATCACGGCGGGATTCAAACCCGCCCCCACCTACACTCTCAAGCGATTACCGGCGTGGTGTCTTATCCACTCAGCCACGGTGGGCCACTATTGCTTTCTCTAATACCCAGATACTCAAATTTAACCAGCTGCGCTTAGAATCATGCTCATAACAGAGTACATTTATATGTAAGAGTGGTGACATATGCACAAGTCGTGTACTCGTATTCAAGTTTTTGTCCAAAGTACAGTAACTCAGTTTTCAGTAATAGACGTGGAAGATTTCGATTAAACGGGGCCTCCGTGGCCGAGTGGTTAAGACACCACGCTGCTAATCGCTTTAGAGAGTAGGAGGCTTGTCGGGTTCGACTCCCGCTGGCTCCATTGCACACTCTTTGTGGAGCTCCCGGATGTAAAAATTCTCTGTGTTGTAATGTGCTATCTTCATTGTGCTATCTCGTCCCTGCATATCGACGATGACTTATAAGCGGGCCTTGTTGTCAAGCACACAAGTCTGATGTATGTGTCCAATAAAACAAACAAACAAAACAAACGATTAAACTAACCAGAAAAGTTAAAAATCATTGGCTTTCTGATTTGATTTTATTCAAAATCGTCTTAACCAACCAAAGTTAATGTCCGGGATCCAGATAAATTTTTCTCTGTTAGTAAAATTAGATTGACCAATCAGTAGCCTCCATCCTTGCAGGCTTTTCGGTGTTTACTGCAAACATAAAAAAGTTTTCAAAAATGCAGGCTTCTGATTGATCAATCTCATCTCGCTAATAGCGTAAAATCTATCTTGATCCCGGTCTATTCAACGTCCTTTAAATATTCGAGAAAGCCTTGACACGCGTCAGGAGAATATCACACAAAGTAGAAAAATCATTCATTGGTTCGTTCATATCCACGAGCCAATGAATGATTTTGTTCCTTTGCTTTGCCTGCTTTGTGTGATGTTTTCGTGACGCGTGTCAATACTTTCTCAAATATCTAGGGGGCGTTGGTTTATTTCACCATCATGAAGCTATGAAAGGAGAGGAGCAGACATGTCAATCTTCCCGTGTGAAAACTACATAAAAAAAAGAGTTTTTTCCCCCTCTTCTGCCCTTTTCTTTCTTGATTTTGACCGATAGCAGCCCATTTAGCAGTCTCCAGTGCAAGATGCCGCTATATATGGCGGACGCAAGGGGGAGGGTGTTAGCGTGACCAATGACATAATAGGCCAGTTCATGACGTTTAAAAGTCACACGGAGTTGGATCATCTTTACACGATGATTAGTACAAAGCGGTGCGCCGATTTTTTTGTGTCCATTGCCGTGTACAGATAATCAACTCCGTGTGGCGTGATGAGCTGGCCACACCTTAGGAACAGCTTCAAATGACGTCATCTATATCTACTTAGAGGCAAACGAAAAAGAGAGGCTACCGCGGTGCTACAGCGTCTAGAATATATAGTGTGGGAATCCAATCAGTCGATCACAGCGATATCTGCAGGATATTTCCCAAAACTCTAAGACAATTTGGTCTAGACGCTGTAACTTTTTTTTTACGTTTTATTAACATAAATCTGACCTGTGTGCTTGGCGTCAAACCCGCTGCAATAATACGATGTTTACTTTGAAATTTGAAAATATATCGCAGATGTCGCTGCGATCATCTCCCTGGATTTCAGTGTCAGTGCACATTTAAGGGATACACTTTTTAACGGTTCTTGGATAGCAAATTTCCACATTATGTATTCTAGACGCTATAGCGGTGCATTACACATGTCTCTTTCTTCTTTAAAAAATATCCTGCAGATGTCGATGTAAATGACTGTTTGGAATTCGACATCGTTGTACATTTAAGGGATTCATTACTTCCGCGCTTTTTTAAGTATTGCTCGGATAGTCGATTTCTACAACATATAATCGCTATAACGGATAACGGACACGCTATAACGGAGCAATAGTTTCTAGAAGATATAGTTTAAAAATTGGCTTATTAAAAAGGTGCTAAAAAATTGTATCTCATAAATGTTGAACGTGGCTGAACGACTAATGTCGATTACAGCGACATATGTTAATTCCAACGTAACTATTTCAAAAGAAAACGTTTCGCTCAGAGATGATCTAGAAAATGTTGCTCCTATCGACATTTGTCATTCAGTATTTTTCAATATTTATGGGATTCAATTTTTAGCACTTTTTAAAGCATTACTGGAATAGCCGCTTTCCACACTATGACCGTGGTCCAGGTAGATTTTTCTCTGTTATCGTAACGAGATTGACCAATCAGAAGCCAAAATTTTTGCTGACTTTTCACTGTTTGCAAAAATGTACCTGGATCCCGGCCTATATTTCTAGACGCTATAGCTGAGCTCAGGAATAGTACAGAAAGCAAACTCCGTATTTTGATACATTAAGGCCAGGATCTAATTAGGAACAAGTATGTCTCTATAACGAAGTAGCGACATACGGCCAATAAATGTTTATTGGTAAAAGTGATAAAAACAAATCTTTAAAGTTCTTTGCGAGCATGCCATTATCGTCAGGCTAATGCATGTTGAATTATTTCCCTAGTCTAATAGAGATCGTCCATGCGCGTATCTTCTAATGGGAAATATTCCAAATATGGGTTCGAGGCTGAAATAGTCACGTGGTACAGGTAATTTACCCAAAGAATTTCAAACTGATAAGAAGGGAAACAAGAAACTACACTGTTAAAAATATCGCGAAAAATTACCTCTGTTCTTAAAGGTTCTCTATTTTCTAACCAATGAGAACGCTACATAAACGCCTATGAAGCGTTCTCATTGGTCAGAATACAGATAGCCTTTAAAAACAGAGGTAATTTTTCACGATATTTTTAACAGTGTACTACTGCTTTCTCCCATGAACTGTTTCATTGGCTGGCGGGGATTTACATTACGTAGACGGAGCATTCCCTTCTTTACGCTAGACGTTCTTGCCTTGATCATGTGATCATAACGTAGATTGAATATCCTCTATTCAAGAAAGCGGATTGCCGTACTTTCGACAAAAACTTGAAATGAGCGTGCCTCCTGTGCATATATCACCACTCTTATGTATAGGCTCTCTGCTATGGTGTTGTTTCTGATACAGCGCCTAGAGTACCATGTGTGGAAATATGCTATCCAAACAGTTCTAAAAATTTGTATCCCTTAAATGTGCGACGATACTGCTAAAATTTCAAGTGTCGATCGCAGCGACATTTGCGGGATTTTCGTATTACTATTATTACATTGTATAGACTAGCAAGTTCTTGTAGTTGTAGAAAATATCCTGCAGATGTCGCTGCGATCTGCATATTGCAGCAGTATCATTGCACATTTAAGGGATACAATATTTTAGCGCTTTTTTAAGTATTACAGGGTTAGCCGATTTCAACGCTATATATTCTAGGTGCTATAGTTTCTGAGCGCTGTTTGTTAAATTTCGATATTTGTGTTTTAGAGTGAGCAATAGAGAAAAGTACTAAAACTATTGAAACAACAACTTCTTAAATATTGAAATGTATAGCAAAGGAGTTCAGAATCAATGCCTTAAATAGTTTCGAATATGCTCTGTTGTTATGACATCAATACCCTTCCTGGATGTGGAAATGCAAAATTGTGTTCAACATAATTAGCCGCAATCTAGATAGATTTTTCGCTGTTAGCGAAACGAGATTCATCAACCAGAAGCTTGCACTTTTGCGAATTTTTCGCTGTTTGCTGCAATGCAGGCTATTGATTGGTGAATCTCGTTTCGCTAACAGCGAAATATCTATCTGGATCCCAGCCTAGATTTCTGTAAACATTGCACTTTATCCATGGCACTAAGAAAATGACTCAAAACTTTTATGACATAGGCCGGGATCCAGAAACAGCAGAAATTCTCAAACATTCTGGCTTCTGATTGGTCAAACTCATTTCGCTAACAGCGAAAAATCTATCTGGATCTCGGCCATAGTTTTCTTCGATGAAATCAATGCAAAAGGATAATATAAAAGAAAAGTATAAGATTTCTAAAATGTTTTGGCGGGTTTATCGCTATTTGGCATAATTTGTAAACTGTAGAATTAATTAACAGTTTTTCGCAAATTATGAATAGAAAATTTATGTTTTTAAAGCTGAATTTTATAAAAGAAAGTAGATTGAGTAAATATCTGTCCAAAACTGCAATCCTTACTTTTTTCTGTCCATTATTTAAATCTCTACCCCGATTGAAACATAAGTTGTGACGAAGAAAATAAATCTGTCATTTTCAGTATCTCGACGTTATTTAAAAAAATCTATATCTCTGTTTATAATTAATTTATGAGGATGCATTTGATCTCAAATTGAAGATCTTCTTGATTAGGCCCTTTTGGTTTTGGTTTTATTTTTCTGCGATGATTGGTTCTTTTGATATGGGAAATTTTACGCTGGCATTTTTGGTCAATTTAACATGGAGAAGTTGTCTTCAGTATAATAAGCAGTTACGGTGTCTTGCGTTTTATTCTTGGCGTTTGTGTGTTTGGCGAGGTTAACATTTTTTTTTCAGCTTGGCTTGGCAGAACGACCGTCCTGCTTGATTCCGAAAAAGCGCTTTTTTGTCACTGACTCACTTCGCATCATCAAATAACTAAGGTACTTCTAAAAGTCGTAGAATCATGAAATTTCACAAGTAAGTCGGGTTTGTAGCACAATTAACCAGAAAAATCTGAAAACACAGAATTTCCGCCTCTAAACCCTTCAAACAGGGGTGTTCATTTGGCCGTAAACAGTTCCTTAACACATTCAATTGTGCCAATGTTGGTCGCCAAAACTCGATTACAGAGTTTTGAACGGGGTCACGTGATTTCAAGCAGAATAACATTTTTTATATATGCTTTTCCAAAGATGTTTGTTAAATAGAAAAAATGAATATACCTACAAATTTTAATCAGTATAGGTTATGATATATTTACGATATTAAAACAATAAAACATTTAACAAAATATAACCGCAATTCGGTACGTTTCCGATACAGTAGCCTTGGCGAAATACAGAAAATAGCCTTGACGAGAAAAGAAATTTGATAATAACGTATTTTCTGGCAACCTATTTACTCTGTCATATACACAAGCAATTTTTTCCATATGTATACAATTTATTTAATGTAAGGAACCCGTTTATTTATTTTTATATACCAACATAAATAATTTGTATATAAAAAATAATATTTTATACATGTATAAATAAAATGTTTATCTATCTATTCTATCTATCTATCTATCTATTCTTCTATCTATCTATCTATCTTCTATCTATCTATCTATCTATCTATCTATCTATCTATCTATACTAACATAAAGAATTAAAAATTGTTTATTTGTAGAAGGTAAGCTCTGGAACTACCGAACCGATTCTAAAAGTTATGGTATCAAAATGATGGTGTTAGTCCAACTTAGAACATAGGCTATATCTTATGTCCGTGCCACTGGCCAAAAGGGGGTGCAGGAGCAAAAAACGTTCTAAAAATGCGATTTTTGTGTTACTGAAGGACCAGAAATATGAAATTTGGAATGGTAGTTACTTATAAGATACTAATGTTCTCTAAGGACATTTCTTTAAAAAATCGAAATAAAAAGGGGTGAAAATGCGCAAAAAGCGTTCTAAAAACGTTCTAAATGGCGATTTTTACGCAATCTCAAGAAGTACCAAACCGATATAAAAAATAATGGTGGCAAAATGATGGTGATAATCCTTGCTCCAAAATAGGCATCATTTTATGTCGGTGCCACTACACCTAAAGGAGGTGCATGAGCAAAAAAACGTTCGAAATTGCGATTTTTGTGTTACTGAAGTGCCCAGATACATGGAATTCGGAATAGTAGTTACTTATTACGTATAAATGATTTCCAAGAACATTTCTTAAAACATTCGAAATTTAAAAGGGGTGAAAATTAGCAAAAAGCGTTCTAAAAAATGTTCTAAATGGCGATTTTTACGCAATCAAGAGAAGTACAAAACCTGTTTCAAAAATAATGCTGTCAAAATGATGGTGACAACCCTTGCTCCAACATAGGCTACATTTTATGTCGGTGTCACTAACCCCTAAAGGGAGTGCAAGAGCTAAAAAACGTTCGAAATTGCGATATTTGTGTTACTGAAGGGCCTACATACATGGAATTTGGCATGGTAGTTACTTACTAGATATAAATTATCTTTAAGAACATTTTAAAAAAAAAATTGGAAATTAAAAAGGGGTGAAAATGAGCCGAAAGCGTTCTAAAAAACGTTCTAAATGGCGATTTTTACGCAATCAAGAGAAGTACCAAACCGATATAAAAAATAATGGTGTCAAAATGATGGTGACAACCCTTGCTCTAACACAGGCTACATTTTATGTCAGTGCCACTACCCCAAAAGGGAGTGCAGGAGCAAAAAATCGTTCGAAATTGCGATTTTTGTGCTACTGAAGGACCCAGATACATGGAATTTGGCATGGTAGTTACTTATTAGCTATAAATTATTTCCAAGAACATTTCTTAAAACATTCGAAATTTAAAAGGGGTGAAAATTAGCAAAAAGCGTTCTAAAAAACGTTCTAAATGGCGATTTTTACGCAATCAAGAGAAGTACAAAACCTATTTCAAAAATAATGCTGTCAAAATTATGGTGACAACCCTTGCTCCAACATAGGCTACATTTTATGTCGGTGTCACTAACCCCTAAAGGGGGTGCAAGAGCTAAAAAACGTTCGAAATTGCGATATTTGTGTTACTGAAGGGCCTACATACATGGAATTTGGCATGGTAGTTACTTACTAGATATAAATTATCTTTAAGAACATTTCTTAAGAAAAATTGGAAATTAAAAAGGGGTGAAAATGAGCCGAAAGCGTTCTAAAAAACGTTCTAAATGGCGATTTTTACGCAATCAAGAGAAGTACCAAACCGATATAAAAAATAATGGTGTCAAAATGATGGTGACAACCCTTGCTCTAACACAGGCTACATTTTATGTCAGTGCCACTACCCCAAAAGGGGGTGCAGGAGCAAAAAAGCGTTCGAAATTGCGATTTTTGTGTTACTGAAGGGCCCAGATACATGGAATTTGGCATGGTAGTTACTTATTAGCTATAAATTATTTCCAAGAACATTTCTTAAAAAAATCGAAATTTAAAAGGGTGTGAAAATGAGCCGAAAGCGTTCTAAAAAATGTTCTAAATGCCGATTATTACGCAATCTAGAAAAGTACCAAACCGATTTCAAAAATAATGGTGTCAAAATGATGGTGACAATCCTTGGTCCACATAGGCTATGTTTCATGTCGGTGTCATTACTCCCAAAGGGGGCGCAGGAGCAAAAAAAACGTTCCGGAATGCGACTTTTGTGTTACTGAAGGGCCTAGAAACGTGAAATTTGGAATGGTAGTTACTTATAAGATATAGATGATCTCTAAGGACATTTGTTAAAAAATTCGAAATTTGAAAGGGGTGAAAATGCGCTAAAAGAGTTCTAAAAACGTTATAAATGGCTATTTTTACGCAATCTCAGAAAGTACCCAACATATTTTAAAAGTAATGGTAGGAAATTGATGATGACAGCCCTTGCTCCAACATAGGCTCTATTTCATGTCGGTGTCACTACCACCTAGGAGTTGCAGAAGCAAAAAGCGTTCTAAATTGTAATTTTTGTATTACTGAAGGGCATAGAATCTAAAAATTAGACAGGACAGTTATTTATAAGATACAAATGATCTCTAAGAACATTTCTTAAAAAATCGAAATTTTAAAAAGGTGAAAATGAGCAAAAAGCGTTCTAAAAAACTTACTAAATTGCAATTTCTACGGAATATCATTAAGTACCGAACCGATTTAAAAAATTATGGTGTGAAAACGAAGGTGATGCATTTCATGTCGGTGCCACTAACCCAAAGGGGGTGAAGGTAGAAAAAACGATCTAAATTGTGTTTTTTGTAATACTGCAGGAGTTAGCAACTTGAAACTAGGCACGGTAGTTACATATAACATATAAATGATCTCTAAGAACATTTCCCAAATAATTCGAAATTTAAAATGGGTGAAAAGGGACGAAAAACGTTCTAAATTGCGATTTCTATGCAGTCTCAGAAAGTACCCAACCGATTTCAAAAGTAATGGTTGGAAATTGATGATGGCATATTGCTCCAGTATAGGATCTATTTCATGTCGGGCGTCACTACCACCTTGCGGTTGCATTTTAAAAGACGTTCTAAATTGTGATTTTTGGGATACTGAAGGGGCTAGCAACTTCAAATTTGGCATGGAAATTACTTATGCGATGTAAATACTCTCTGAGAAGAGTTCCTTAAAAATTTGAAATTTAAAAGGGGTGAAATTGAACGAAAAGCGTTCTAAAAACGTTCTAAAGAGCGATTTCTATGCAGTCTAAGGAAATATAAACCAATTTCAGAAGTAATGGTTTCAAACTGATGGTGACAGTCCCCGCTCCAACAAAGCCTATATTTTACGTTGATGTCACTACCACCTGGGGGTTACAGGAGCAAAAAATTTTCTGAATTGCGTTTTTTGTGTTACTGAGGGGTTCTAACATTTTAAATTTGGAATGGCAATTACTTCAAAGATGCAAATGCTTTCTAAGAATTGTCGAAAGAAAATTCCAAAGTTAAAATGATGAAGTGAGCGAAAAGCGTTCTATAAGCGTTCTAAATTACGATTTTTAGGCAATCGTAAGAAATACGAAACCGACTTCAAACATAATGGTTGCAAATTGATGGTGATAGAACCTGCTCAAACATAAGCTATATTTTATGTCGTAGCCACAACCCCTCGAGGGTTGCAAGAGCAAAAAATTTTCTAAATTGCGATTTCTGCGGTACTGATGAGGCTAGAAACTTTAAATACAGCACGGTAGTTACTTATAAAATGTAAATGTCTTCTAAGAGCAGCCGAAAATAAATTCGAAATTAAAAAAGTTTGAAGCGAAGGGAAGGAGCGAAAAGCATTCTAAAAGAGTCCTAAATTATGATTTCTATGGAATCTCTGGAAATAATAAACCGATTACAGAAGTTACTGGTTGCGAATCAAGAGTGATAGTCCCTGATCCTATACGGGCTGTATTTTATGACGGTTTTACTACTATCTGGTTGGCAGGAACAACAATAAAGCCTTTAATAACATCTAAATTCCGTTTTCTATAAAATATTAGGAAATACCAACCGATTTGAAGGTTAATGTTGGCAAATTAATGGTGACAGTCTCTGTTTCAACATTTTTCGAGACATTCTATTTCAACTCTATTTCGGCATTTTATGTTGGTGCCAGTAACACCAGAGAGGTGGTAGACTGTTAGACAAGAAACTTGGAATTTGACATGCTGTTTAATTTTAAGATGTAAATGTGTTAAGATGGTTTCTAAAAAATTCAAAACTTCAAATGAATACTGAAATGAGCATATGAAATGAGCAAAAAAGACTCAAAATATTTTCTAAATTATCATTTATTTGGAATCAGTATTTAATTCAAATATTACGCAAGCAAAGCCGCGGGGTTTGCTAGCATGTATATAAATAAATATAAAAATAACATAAAAGGGTACTTCTTAGTTATCCCGTCGACCAAATTACTGTCGCCAAATTGTAAGATTAATTGCCAATAATGGTTGCCATTAATTAATTAGTTGTAAGATTAAATGCCAATATTGGCCAATAAAACCATTAATTCGACGTTTTATTTGTATTTTTTTTATAATGTTTTACTAATTTATTTGTTCTTTCGTTATTTAAAATAAAAAAAATGTCAATGTGTATAATTTGGCGGTGGTTTGGCGATTTATATAATTTGGCGAAATTGGTCGGCGGGATAACTAAGAAGTACCCATAAAAGTTCATCAGGTTTGTTTTCATAGTTGTTTATATCATTTGGCAACATATCTCAGTTTCTGAAGTCCGAATTGCGCCAATATTTTTAAAAAATGCCAAGGTCCCTTTAGTGGAAAAATATCCTAATTCCATATGAAAGTTTAAAAATCTCCTTTTAATTAAATGAAATGTGTAACTAATAAACTGTCTTTAACGATGTGCGACAGATGCGGCGTCTAAAGTCCGCTATTAATGTTATTATATTGTATTATTAGCCTACTTACTGTTAATTTATTGTTAATTTTAAATCTGTAAAAGAAAGATTATAGTTATAGATAAGATATGTTGGTCACCAAAACCCGATTACAGAATATTAGCCTGAGTTATAAAGGTGTTACATGATTTCAAGCTGAATGAATTTTTATATGCTTTTACAAAAATCTTAATAAGGCAAAGTTCGTTCAGTTTATCTGTCCATCTTTCTATCTGTTACTTCCTTAAAACAAATTTTATTAAAGACCGGGAGGCGTTTGCACAGATCATCACCTCATCGAGTTGACTGCTGAAATTTTAGGATTAGTTAAATATCGATTAGCGTATTGAAATGTAACTGGTCTGCCAAGTAATATCTTTGTGGAAACCACCTACAGACCCGATTTTACAGGTTAATTGGTGGATTTTCCATTGTGTTTTCCTGCCCCCATTCCTCCATGTTTCCAAACTTTTGGATTCAGAAAAATACAATAGTAAACCTATCAGTTAACCACTAAAATTAGGTCTTCAGGTGGTTTCTACCAAGATATGACTTAACAGACCAGTTGCTTTTAAATATGCTAATCTAGTTTTAACTGATCCTAAAATTTCAGCTGTAAATTCGATGAGGTGATGGTGTGTACAGACGCCTCCCGGTTTATTATAAATGTCGGAATTCTAATCTCAATAGCACTCTGGTCAATCTGGCAATTATCCCTACTATTTATGGAAGACTATTCCTTTAAGTGCGTTTTAGTGATGTTAATAAACTTATGCATATGCTATGCATCATATATATTGTACATATGCATATAATACGTAATATATTAGCATCATACATATTATAGGTATGTGTATAATACATAATACATATGCATCATTATGACGTCAGAATAAACAAAACATTTTTTGTCGCCAAATTTGAGAATTGACATGATATATTACCAAATTTGGTGAAACTTTGCTAAATGTCGCCAAGCTTGGCAAATATGTGACGCTAATGGCTATTTTTCAATGAGTTAATTATTAATGCGAGCCACCTATTTTCATTTTTCCGCATATCATCTGAATAGTTAAATGATATAACGTACTAATATTTCCAAAGAGCTAATAGTTTCGTGACTGCCCAAAACCTCTGCTATTGTTATTATATTGTACTGTTATTATTATACTTACTGTGACTATGTTGTTAATCTTTACACCGTTAAAATTTCTGTATTATATAAAGAGAATTTACGGAAACTATTAAAGCATTGAAACTGCCAGTTCTCCTTATGATTATTATAATTCTATAATATGTAACCTGTTAATCGATATGTATGTTAGAATGAATCTTCTATAATCCGGTTCCTCGCATTTTAGTTTCCAGGTTTCGAATAAAATTAGCTAAAATCTTAAAACCATGGCACATTGACTAATTCTTCAACACGATCAGATGAGAAGAACGAGAGATTTTCAAATGGATCATGGCAGTGAGCCGGTAGACCTTCTATTCTTCCGTAATCGAGTCTATTGAAAAGGTTAACGTGAAACAAAAGATATTAGCATCAATATGGTTTAATGCAAATGCAGATATTGTCAAAGGATTTCATAAGAACCGTTTCGCTTGTACCCAGTCGTATCAGTTAAAATACAACAACTGGCCGTGAGCATAATTAGAAAAGATTACTTAATAGGTTTAAAAATTTTCGCATTAGAGAACGAATCGTAACTGCTAAGAAAAAATGCATAAACGAGTTAAGAGATATTTGTCACGAAAGATAAAATACATAACAACACAAAACATATGATGTGCTTCCATGATCTTAAAGAGTTCTTGATTTCTCTATCAAAAGCTTCCGACTTGGCGAAAGAATGGGCAAGTAAATTAAATTATGAATAACAGTAACATGATGCAACGTTTAACATGGAATTAATACGGTAAATACTGCTTGCTATAGAGGCGGCTAGTACTTTAATATAAAAAGAAATAAAGTATAAATTTGTAAAGCTCAATAAAATAAATTTAGGTATTTTTATGTTAGCCGAGCGCAAGTGGCAAATCGCCAAATACTGTTCCCAACTCCATTGTTCATATTGCATTAATTTTATTTAAAGATATATACTTTTCAGTCATCTCATTTAAAGTAGATACATTTCCTTCATTTTATTTAATAGAATATTTAACATAGAAATAAATAAATAAATAAATAATAACATAAACCAAAATATTTTATTTAAAAATCAAAGCATTGTTTCTAATTTACACATGTGAAAAATGAAAACTACTATTGGCGAAAACACAAATGGCTAATGAGGAGATTTGCTCCCGGCTAACATAAAAGTACCGAAATTTAAGTTTTTTCATATTAATATAATTTCGAATAACAAACTTGAAAAAACATACAAAAAGTAGTGATATCCCAACAAAAAGTTTTCGGTAAAAAAAAAAAAAAAAAGCGCCAAGTTCTCCTTAATGTTTCGACCAGAAAAGGTAGTGATATCTGAAGTTCGCACAAGTTAAAAGCCAAAAATCCCAAATCTTTCATTGAAAATGGCTTCCTGCGACTTGGCCGTTAATGCCTTCGAGAGAGTTTTTCAAATTTTCAAATATGTACAAATGAGCTAACCAATCAAATAAGCTAAATGAGATAAGCCAACTACATTTTTTGATTATTTTAGGCATTTTGTGGCACAGAGAACAGAAATAAAATACACATTTGAAAAAAGCATTTAAACAACTTCAGTCTATTTAAATGCTTAGAAGTTAAAAATAACAAAATACTTGCATTCAGGAGATAATACCCTAATTGCTAAAACATAATTAGTATCAGCTTTTAACAGTTTATAAATCGAATACCTCTTAATGTATGCAAACAAACTATAATAAATGTTCAATCAAAAAAAATCTCTTTCGTCAATACACAAGATTTCAATATTCTACAATAAAATATAATGTAACATATTGTGAGATTTGAAGTAAGTAAATTTTGTTTTATTTCTTGGGTTTTACGTTAATGACTTTAGCTTTAGACCGTACAAAATGGCAATTAAACCACAAGTGGATTAAATAATCTGTAATCAAAACTAATGTTTGTTGAAACTGAATGGTAGTTATCAGAAATCTTTTACTTATAATGTCTTCTTGTGAATTTGCCTCTTTGCATTCTAATATTACTTTTAATATTTAAATAATTCATAAATGCGTAATTTTCAATCATTAATTTTGAAATGCTGTAGAAGGCATTAACGGCCAAGTCACAGGAAGCCATTTTCAATGAAAGATTTGGAATGTTTGGTTTTTAACTTGTGCGAACTTCAGATATCACTAGTTTTTCTGGCCGAAACATTAAGGAGAACTTGGCACTTCTTTTTTTCTTAACCGAAAACTTTTTGTTGGGATATATACACTTTTATGCTTAACCACCATGAATTCAAATAAAAATATTTTTCCCATTTAATTGTTTTCATAAAAAAGGGGAATCAATAAAGTTATAATGTATTAAAGTAAAATAAATGCAATTGTCGCTAATCTCGTGACGTCACAATAAATACGAATTTTTATTAACTTATAAAAACAAAGTACAAGTGCAGAAAGACTATTACCGAAATTTAACCTGCAAATAAAATAAACAGTCAAGTGCGAGTATTACTCGGGTACAGAGGGTTCCGTAGAATAAATAGGGGAGATGGGGAAAGAATGGGACATTTTCACAAAAATACTTTTTTATATTTTTTTATTTAAGTTATTATCAATATTATATATCACATTTCATACATTATGTATTTAACAACATATATGGACAATATTTATTCTAGATTAAGATTTATTCATAAAAATATTATGAAATCAAAAAAACGTTCCTCCTTGTCCCAATCATCCCCACAGCAGGGATGAATTGGACACTAATAGGGATGGATGGGACACAAAGATTTTCCTCCCTGTATTCAATTTTACCAAATTAAAATTTATAATTATAACCTTATATGTAATTATATTTGTAATATATGATTTTACAGCACGAATCTATACGCTTTTTTTCAATAACTTCTTTTATTGCAGTTTTAACTTTTAATGCGGACTTCGGCTATCAATCTGTTCTTTTTTTTCACTTATGAGGCATTTTAGATTTAAAATGAAAATGCAAAATGCCTTTTAAATATGGCATAGCTAATTATTTTCAATCATAACTTATTAATTAACGTTAATTAAATGTATCTTAGAAACATGCAGAACGGAAATTATTGGGTCGATCGGAAAGTCATGTCGTGTTGGGAAAATCTATCCGTACCGGAAAATTCTGCCCGATAATTATTAGACATTAGATATCGGAATCAATGTCTAATAATTAAATGATAGAATTTTCCGGTACGAATTGATTTTCCCAACACGACACGACTTTCCGATTGACCCAATATGTTAGGGTTGGGGATTTATTTGTGCAACATTTCAAATTTCAGTATAATTTCCCCATTTGATCAATACATATATACTATTTTTAACAATTTTATCAGTTTTGATTAGTACCAATTTTTTGATAATCCATTAATAATTATTACAATACAATAAGTAACACTCAGAAATTTTAAACAAGAACAACTCATATAATACTATTTAATACTATTAATTAACGTAAATTATTGATTTATCAACCTATATAATACTATTTAATTAATAAATAAAATTTTCAACATCTCTAGGGAGGAGTGAGAATGTCCCATTCATCCCCATGATGCATATATTCCCTTCTCAGCCATTTTGCCTCAAAAATTATTTTGTCACAATGGTTACTATTCATTCATTTTAATTATTGATATTGAACCTTAAAATAAATAACTACAACTTAGCTTAATTTTTTATATTCTATAAGATATTGCACATCTTCAAATGTAAAAAAGTCCTTCCGGCCAGTGCCGGGAGGAAGAGGTAGCTTTCATATTCCTTATTTTTAAAAAGCCAGCTTATATTATTCAAATGCACAAAGCTCAATTTAGTGGAAACCGATTATAGGAGATTCAATACTAATTTTTATTAATACTAAATAATTATGAATGAGAATCTCGCGAAATTAGTCAGCTTTATCCAAGCTGCTTTTATTTAAAATAACTTATATTTGGTTGCCAAATTCGGCGATATCTTGAAGTGCCTGCCATTTTAAGACAACATGGTGGATGAGGCTAACCAGTGAACTTGGTCGAGACCTTAGTAATTTCTGCGCACATGCTCACTCACATCGGGATCGGTTGATATATACGAGTGCTGTCGCAGGGAAAAAATCAGATTTTTCAAAATGTCACCCGCATTAGAAATTCAAACTGCTATATCTGAGCCATTTTTTAAGATAAAGACAAAACAAAAAATGCTCCGGAATCCTTATATCAAGGTCAATTAAAAAAGAAACCCTTTTCAATTTCTAATTTTTTTGCACCTTACTTTAAATATATATATTTTTTATTTACTGGCCGCCATTTTGAAACAAGATGGCTGATAAAGCTGGCCAGCGAACTTGGGCAAGACATTGCTATATACTATCCACATGTCTTCTTACATAGAAATAGGTTAATAAATACACATTTTATCGCGTGACAAATATCAGATCGTTTCAAAATATAAGCAATGCTAGAAATTCAAAGTGCTATAATTCAACCATTTTTTAAGATATAGACGAAACAAAAACGGCTGCGGAATCTTTGTATCAAGGTCACACACATAAAAAAAATCTTTTTCATTTTCCAATTTTTTGATACTTCATTTTAAATTTTAAATTTTAAATTGTTTTTTAATGGCAGCCCTTTTCAAACGAGATGGCGAATGAAGCTGGCCTACGAACTCGGTCTAGACAGTGGTATGTACTCTGTATACACCAAGTTACATCCAAATCGGTTCATAAATACGCCTGTTATTGCGTGACAAAAATCAGGTCGTTTCAAAATGTCAGCCACAATAGAAATTCAAAATGCTATAACTCAGCCATTTTTCTAGATATAGACGAAACAAAATCTTTTCCGGAATCTTTGTATCAAGGTCAAACACATACAAAAAAAATTTTTTTAATTTTCAATTTTTCGGTACCACATTTCAAATTCTAAATTTTTAAAATTTTTTTAAATGGCCGCCATTTTGAAACAAGATGGCGGATGAAGCTAGCGAATGAAATCGGTCGAGACATTGGTATGTACTATCTATTCACCAAGGTACATCCAAATCGGTTCATAAATACGCCTGTTATCGCGTGACAAAAATCAGGTCATTTCAAAATGTCAACCACGCTAGAAATTCAAAATGCTATAACTCAGCCATTTTTTAAGATATAAACGAAACAAAAACTGCTCCGGAATCTTTGTATCAAGGTCAAACACATAGGAAATATATTTTTTAATTTTCAATTTTTTGGTACCACATTTCAAATTTAAATTTTTTTTTTTAAATTTAAATGGCCGCCATTTTGAAACAAGATGGCGGATGAAGCTGGTCAACGAATTCGGTCGAGACATTGGTATGCACGTATACACCAAGTTACATCCAAATCGGTTCATAAATACGCCTGTTATCGCGTGACAAAAATCAGGTCGTTTCAAAATGTCAGCCACGCTAGAAATTCAAAGTGCTATAACTCAGCCATTTTTTAAGATATAAACGAAACAAAAACTGCTCCGGAATCTTTGTATCAAGGTGAAATACATAAGAAAAAAATATTTTTTAATTTTCAATTTTTTGGTACCACAATTCAAATTTTAAATTTTTAAAAAAATTTTAAATGGCCGCCATTTTGAAACAAGATGGTGGATGAAGCTGGCCAACGAACTCGGTCGAGACATTGGTATGTACTATGTATACACGAAATTTCATCCAAATCGGTTCATAAATACGAGAGTTACAGTGTGACAAAGATCAGATATATATATATATACATATATAGATACATATATATATACATATATATATATATATATATATATATATATATATAGGGTGGTTTCGGGCTCTGGGGGTCATGATCGATGAAAATATACCAAAATTTTTTGAAATCGCTTTCCTCCGAACGGCTGCAATAGGTAGCTTTTTGTAATGAAACCTACCTAAAAAACTTACTTTTAAGCAGAGATTTCAGAAAATGCAACTTTGAAGGAAAATGAAAACAGCAATGTGGTCCTACTTTTAGTTCTGAAGCACGCTGTGGTAGAGGTATATGGGGTTAGGAAGCAAATAAAAAAAAATGTTTATTGATGAAATATTGAGAATGTCCCATCCATCCCTTGTCCCATTCATCCACTAGCTCCCCTATATGAATTTGTAATTGTTGCTAAAAGAATACTAAGACTTTGCAAAAACTATACAACGTAGTATTGGGTATAATTGTATATACTAGTACCATGAAAGTTCAAAGCGATATGGAACTTAAATAATACCAAATATAGCTATTCTGTACAACTCATTTTTTAAATATTATCCTAATTTGTTTATGATGAGCTTAATTCGGCACTGACAATAAAAGCAGTGCATATTTAAACTTCATTTGACATTTCATAAAACTAAATTCAGCATAGTAATAACCTTTCTTTCTACAATGTAGCTAAAGCAAAATCTTTGTTCAAAGTTTAAATTTGGCGTTGTGCTAAGCGCGCTTCAAAAGTAGGTCGCAAAGTTGCAACGACGCCTTGTTCCGTGCCGCGTTTTTCCAGATAGGTTTTTAATTAACTTTTAAATTCACTCAAGACGTATTGATAGATCCACTCAATGCAAACTAGCCGCGAATCCCATAGTATTTATGTAATTCATTCTAATTGAGTGGTCTCAGAACTCTTCAAAACATTAGAAATTTTAATTTTATTAGATGTTAAACTCCTATCTTTTCTGAACATTTTTATATAATTGTTTCCTTGAAATTCCCATTATAACAGAAGTTATGGCTTTTAGAATTATACCCGCTCAATAGCTGAACTTTGAAGAAACTTTGAAGTCATTTTTCTGAAAAACAAGTTTTTGGGCATAACGCGTAGGGTACCTCAAAAACTTGTGAATATTTTTTCATGAAATTTTTGAAACATATATTTCATGTTAGTCTGTATAAACTGAATCAAAAATTTCCTTTTTATTGTTCAAAAAATATATTTTTTAAGTCATAATTTTCAAAATTTTGTATTAGCTAACTACAACTTTGCATTAAAAATATAAAAAAAGTTTTAAATACAAATGTATTTATGTTCAGGGTAATTATTACAATCTGTAGTATAAGTAGGCACCAAAATTGTCATTCTATTTGCAATATTTATTTTGTAATCCTTTTATTTTGTACAGATGTTTAACAGTTTCGAGCCCTCTATAAATTTAAATTTTTAAAATTATTATTATTTAACTATTTTTTAAATACATGAAATGAAAAAACATATTTATATCGTTCATCCCAATAAAAATTGTGTTTTTAAATTATAAGCATTTTAAGACATTAAATGTTGCAAATGGTCTTTTTTTTTTCATTTTTTCCAAATTTAAGAGCCCAGAGACTACTTAAATTAGTCTGTTTTTAACAATTTGACGTTTATTGCTTTTATACTACTACTGGACATTACATTACACTTATATATCATTAAAAGTTGTTAAATAGGCATAGAGTACGCCGCCCCTATCATTATGTATGTACAAACTGTCCGTATCTTGAAGGGTTAATATCTCGGCTAATTACGGAATTTTTTTTTCAAAAATCATTATCAAAAATGCTTTTATACTTCTGCTACGATAGGTACCTCCAGCGCTGCTCAATACTTTTGCTGAATTCCCGTAAATCGAAATTTGTGTGTAACAGAAAAATGCGATTTTCTCAAAAACTATGTGACTTAGAGTAATCGCTATAATTTTCCTTCAAAATTTAAGTTAGCGCCTACTACCGCTAATTTTTTCATAATTTTAGTTTAAGTAGATTAGGAATTAGATGGGAGGAACATACTTTTGCGCTACATTTACAACGATATCTTTGGAACTATAATACCTAAAATTAAAAGGAATGTATTTTTGAGTTCAGCGTTACGAAAGCTTTCACACAATACCCCACACGATATAAAAAGAAAAGAGTTTTTTTTTTCAAGTAGCTTAATTAGCCCCTATACATTTTTACTAAATATATTTATGAATGTTTAATGTTCTGAAAATATGTGTGTCAATAGTCTTTATTACTTTCCCGAATTTGAAATTTTCACGTTCCATAGTTTACGAGTAAAATGCCTGTGACAGACAGACAGAGGAGTGATCTTATAATGGTTCCGTTTTTTCTTTTTAAGTACGGAACCCTAAAAATATGCGTCCAAAAATTCACGTGTCTGAATATGTTTCAGTATTTCTCTCCCCCCCCCCCTTTTTTTTTTGAATAATGAAAGTAATCCATTGTTTGACATCCATTGCTTGGATGATTTCGTACCGGAATCGTTACATTATATTTTATTTTATAGGGACACAACAAATTCGAAATTGTACTTCAAACATGTACTTCAAATAAGTTGCGTTCGTACTATATCTAATTTTATATATATTCAGATCTTGGAGCAATAGCAATTGTACCCTTTTGCAAAAATTTATGAATACAAAATTTATTACGGTTATATACAGGGTGATTCTAAATTCATGATACAAACTTTAAGGGCTGGTACAGGACACTGTAACAATCATTTATTGTATAGAAATTTATTAACACAAGTGACGCGTTGAGGTACAAATACCAGAGGACCAATTTGGCCCTTTTATTATTTCAAAATTTCTTGACAAAATTTCTTTCAAAATTTTATTTCAAAACGCTTGAGTTTATTTGGGAAGAGTTCTATATTCTATTCTGTTTTCTTTTGGCGAGCTTTTTCTGTCGATAAATGTTTCTCTGTGGTTGTTGCGAGCTTCAGCATTTGGAGTTGTTCTTTTATTATTTGAATGTTGCTAGTGAATAAGTAATAATTTTGCATACATATTCGTTTATAATTATTAGGGTTTCGTTCATCTGACGAAACCCTATTCGTCTCGCTCCCCTGTCCGTCTGTCTGTCCGTCTGTCCGTCACAGAGCCCGTTCTCCGAAACTATATCTGTTGGAGACTTGAAATTTTGCATACTTATAGCTGAACACCTCACATCAAACGACAAATCCAAAAATTTTGAAAAAGTCTTATATTTAACCCTCTGGGCTCCAACTTGTGTATTTTAAACTTTTTGTTCTAACTGAGCCCCTAATTAAGTTTAAGACTTGAAATTTTGCATACTTATAGTTGAACACCTCACATCAAACGACAAATCCTAAAAATTTGAAAAGTCTCATATTTAACTCTCTGAGCACCTACTTGTGTATTTTAATCTTTTTGTTCTAACTGAGCCCCTAATTAAGTTGAAGATTTAAAATTTTGCAGACTTATAGCTGAACACCTCACATCAAACGACAAATCCTAAAATTTTGAAAAAGTCTTATATTTAACCCTCTGGGCTCCAACTTGTGTATTTTAATCTTTTTGTTCTAACTAAGCCCCTCATTAAGTTGAAGACTTAAAATTTTGCATACTTATAGCTGAATACGTCACATCAAACGACAAATAAAATTTTGAAAAAGTCTTATATTTAACCCTCTGGGCTCTAACTTGTGTATTTTAAACTTTTTGTTCTAACTGAGCCCCTAATTAAGTTTAGACTTGGAATTTTGCATACTTATAGTTGAACACCTCACATCAAACGACAAATCCTAAAATTTTGAAAAAGTCTTATATTTAACACTCTGAGCACCCACTTGTGTATTTTAATCTTTTTGTTCTAACTGAGCCCCTAATTAAGTTGAAGATTTAAAATTTTGCATACTTATAGCTGAACACATCATATCAAATGACAAATCATAAAATTTTGAAAAAGTCTTATATTTAACCCTCTGGGTTCTAACTTGTGTATTTTAATCTTTTTGTTCTAACTGAGCCCCTAATTAAGTTTAAGACTTGAAATTTTACATACTTATAGCTGAACACGTCACATCAAACGACAAATCATAAAATTTTGAAAAAGTCTTATATTTAACCCTCTGGGCTCTAACTTGTCTATTTTAATCTTTTTGTTCTAACTGAGTTCCTAATTAAGTTTAAGACTTGAAATTTTGCATACTTATAGCTGAACATCTCACATCAAACGACAAATCCTAAAATTTCGAAAAAGTCTTATATTTAACCCTCTGGGCTCCAACTTGTGTATTTTAATCTTTTTGCCCTAACTGAGCCCCTAATTAAGTTGAAGACTTAAAATTTTGCATACTTATAGCCGAACACGTCACATCAAACGACAAATCATAAAATTTTGAAAAAGTCTTATATTTAACCCTCTGGGCTCTAACTTGTGTATTTTAATCTTTTTATTCTAACTGAGCCCCTAATTAAGTTTAAGACTTGAAATTTTGCATAGTTATAGCTGAACACCCCACATCAAACGATAAATCATAAAAATTTGAAAAAGTCTTATATTTAACCCTCTGGGCTCTAACTTGTGTATTTTAATCTTTTTGTTCTAACTGAGCCCCTAATTAAGTTTAAGACTTGAAATTTCGCATAGTTATAGTTGAACACCTCACATCAAACGACAAATCATAAAATTTTGAAAAAGTGTTATATTTAACCCTCTGCGCTCTAACTTATGTATTTTAAGCTTTCTTTTCTCTAACTAATCCCCTATTAAGTTGAAGACTTGTAATTTTGCATACGTATAGCAGAACACTTGCGATAGCACGAAAAATCAAAAATTTTCAAAAAGTCTTATATTATTTACCCACCGTGCTCTATCTAACTTGTGTATTTTAAGCAGTTTTTCCAACCTCCCCCCATTGCAACCGGTGGGTACTTTTCTAACTTTTGCCGACACCACTTTGACCACTCTTTCATATTATGCACATAGCATTACATATTTTAGTTCCACTTTTTACCACCAAGGGGCGCCTACCTATATCGGGTGCTATAGACCCGATCTCCTCGACTAATATATCTACGGATAGGTTGTAAAATGGAGGTTTGTGTAGAATAGACTGCGCCCCCTGGTTGCGAAATGTCGAAGTAACAGATTTCGCAAAAGGATAAAGTGTTTTGAAAGAAATATTAAACGAAACCCTCTGTGCGATCTGTTATCCCACTTACCCACTTGTTTTTCATTATTTATAATTTTCAGATTTTAAGTGATAATTTTCTGTAGATGAAATATTAAGTACAAATATTTTTTCTGCATTTTACATGTTTTAAGATGCATATAATGTTAACGTTTATAATATAATGTTATGTTTTAGTTTCACATATATAATAAACCTATGAAATATGAAATATATATCAATAACTATGAGGATCATATAAGAATATAAATATATCCCATCAAAAACATCTCATGTAAAAAATAAGCCAAGTCTTCTGACTCTTTGACCGTAAAAATTTCTGAGATCATGTGTAGAGCCCAGCTTAGCTCTCTTGTTAACTTTGATACCGGGTGTCCTAAAAAAGACTGACTGATTTTAAAATTCAATAACTTTCAAACGGTGACAGATATTTAAAAAAATTCTTGCAGGAGAGTTATGCATGAGCTCAAAAGTTTTTTTACAGCAATTTTCGATTTTATTTCGAATTTCAAACAATAGATGGCGCTGCGATCAATAGATGCTAAATTCAGGCTTGATTTTTGGTACTTCGGGACCCACTCAATACGTTTTCATCTCCTTTCTCCGCATGGAAGAAGAGCAAGGCCAAAAAATCGAGCCTGTATTTAAAGCTTATTGCTTATAGCGCCATCCATTGTTTGTAATTCGAACTAAAATCGAAAATCACTGTAAAAAACTTTTGACCTCATGCATAACCCTCCTGCAAGAATTTTTTAAATATCTGTCACCGTTTGAAAGTTATTGAATTTTAAAATCATTCAGTCCTTTTCATGACACCCGGTATTTTAATTCACAAATAACTCCTAGGCTTTACACCTTTAGTTAATGATTATTTTGTGACTTGGCAATTACGCAGCATGTGAAAGTTATTACGTAAACACTTTACTATGTTTTGAATTGTGATTAGATTATTTGATTAAGGCTGAATATGAACGCGAGGGATAGAAGCCTGATGGAGGAATGCACAGATTGGGGGTCTTTGTAAAATAGGGGTCTGGCTCGTACTCAAGTTACATAGGATGAAAATCCCCCAAAACTCCGGACATCAAGGTTGACCAGTAGAGAGTTTTCGCATCCGGGCTTACAATGTAATGTAAAATTATTTCCATGCTACAAATATATATACACTGCTGTCCATTAAAATTGCAACACCATGAAAGATTGAAAATACAAAAAAGATATTTATTGCACGTAAACAGTATGGTATGAAAACAAAATGATCAAATTTGTAAACAGTTTGGGGGTTTACAGGGGTGCAAAATTAGTAGAAACAGCTGCTCCCCCTGGCACCTACAATGGCCCTTATCCGCTTAGGCATGGAGTAGAGCTGGGCTTGAATGACAGAAACGGGCAACTCATTCCATGCTGCTTCAAGTCTATGCCACACTTCATCAACCGTATTAGCTGGAGAAGGGTGGCGGGTCAGTCTCTAAGCAGTTCATGACCAGATGTTTTCAATGGGTGACATATCTGGAGGCCGTGCAGGCCAGGACAGCAATTGAATACCCTGTGTATTAAAGAAGGTCAGAACACGACTTGCAACATGTGGTTTTGTGTTAACTTGCTGGAAGATGGCAGTTGGCAGGCCTCGAAGACAGGGCACAACCACTGGACGTAAGATTTAAAAAATGTACTGATATGCGTTCAAATGCCCTCGATCCGAGCTAGAGATGTGTATGTCGTGTACCCAATGGTTTTCCAAACCATCACACCAGTTGCAGGTCCCCTATACCGATATCGAATGCAAGCAAGCGACAGGAGTTCTCCTTCAACTCTCCAGACACGTATACGGCCATCAGAATACTGCACGCAGAACCGGAACTCGTCTGAAAAGACGACATTGTGCCAGTCCTATGTCCAGCTTTGTCGTTCGGCGCACCAGAGTCGCCGACTCTCTCTATGCTGCATTGTCAAAAGAAGCCGCAGTACTGGAGGCCGTGCTGACAGTCCATACTAGGGATTGACCGAATACCGAATAGTCGATTCGGTATTCGGTGATTCGGCATGCGAACCGAATATTCGGCTTCGGCCGAATACTTTTAAGTATTCGGCCGAATAGTTGCAGATAAGTATTTTCTTAAAAGTAGAAGAATTCTCTTTTACTTAAAAGTAGAATAAGCTAAACGATGAGTTTCAATATTATGTGCATGAGTTCAGAGTTCAGCTGCACTACAAAAAACAAGTCAAAGGCCATTTTTAATTTTAAAAAAAGCTTTTCCCTTCCTAAAATAGTTGACATAAGGGTGAAATCGATACAACTGTCTACAATACAGAGGAAAAAAAGGAAGGAAGATGGGCATCTTTCCCTTATCATTTAATTTTAATTACTTCTACATTAGTTTCTTTCCAATTTATTTAATGTGTATTTTCTTTAATATACTTATACACATCAAATAAGTAGTATATCAAAGTTCATTTCTGTTATCTAAGGTGCATATTAAAGAAAATACACACATCAAATAAGTATACCCCTATGCCTATCCTATACTAGCTTTTATAACCATTAAAATAGCTCAAATTTGTTATCTTCATCCCCACAATGTTAAAATATTAATCAAAATATAAATATATATCAATAATTTGACAGAAAATGGTTAAATGTACAAATTGGTATGATACCTTTTGTATTTGGGAACATTCCTATTCAATATGTTTATAATTAGACTTAGACAATTAGTAAATCAGCTTAATGACAACATTGTTTCTTTTTATTCGGGTGAACTTTTGTTTTTCTGACAATCCATATTCTTAATAATAGCCTGTATAATTTAATACTTTCAGAGGTTATTTTGGGTACTGACTAGTGATAAAATAATAAAAAAAATAAGTGATGGTTTAATGAATTTATGAGAACTGAATTAAATTATTCAGAATTTAATTTTAGTTTATTAAAAAAGCCGATATATGCAAAAATGTGTATTAAATTTCTTTAAGTATTCGGTTGCCGAATACCGAATATTCGGTGTACACTTCGACCGAAGCTTCGGTATTCGGTATTCAGCAATATTGCTGCTTCGGTCAATCCCTAGTCCATACTGCTGCAAACGTCGTCGCACCGTACGAGCGGATACTGGGCGCGCTGCAAACATGCCCATTTCCTGACTAATAGTCCGTAATGTGGTTATTTGGTTTTGCAGGGCCGACCTCACAATATGTCTGTCCTCTCGGGCGTTAGTCATGTGAGGGCGTCGAGATCCTGCATGCCGTTCAGTATGACCCTCAGTAACCCATTGATTCCATATTTGCATGACAGTGGTTGTATTTCGACCAGTGCAACCGGCGATATCACGTAACGATAATCCACATTCTCGACAGGCAACGATCCTGCGTCTATCGATTTCCGACACTTAGTGGTAAGCATTTCTTATTATTATTCGAGGCATAACACGATGTTCTGAGCAAATGCCGACCTTACAAAGCGCTTTCCGAATGAGAAATCCACTACGCAACTTTTCTTTTATGCAGAGCTTCAGATGTCGTTTCTCTCGGCTGCCTTGTTTAAATGCGCTGAAATACTAATCATTTGCATATTCCAACCTCTTCTTCCTTTCATGTGATTTAACGTTCGTCAGATCATTCCTTCCTGGTGTTGCAATTTTAATGGCCAGCAGTGTATATGTTCAGTGTTCTTATAGAAACTATTTTATGCAATACTTTATAAATAAACGTTAATATTAAAATGTAAACAACAGCCTTTACATTCTCGTGCTGCGTAATGGCCAAGTCACGAAATAATCATTAACTAAAGGTGTAAAGCCTAGGAGTAATTTGTGAATTAAAATATCAGAGTTAATAAGAGAGCAAAGCTGGGCTCTACACATGATCTCAGAACTTTTTACGGTCAAAGAGTCAGGAGACTTGGCTTATTTTTTATATGAGATGTTGTTGATGGGATTTCACTTCTTTTTGTAAGGAGAAAGCCAAAGAAAGCTTTTCCAGTATTGTCGAATTCAATTACACTATCTTTAACTTCATAGACTTTATAAGCTTCAGTGCATAAAATGGCTCCTGTTTGCTTCGATGTTTCGCTTTTCCTAGAAAAGTGAATTTGTCATGTGTGCTACTGTTTGAAATCCATTCATGCAATTTTTCTAGTAACTATATTAGTTTTTGTTTCAATTTATAAGCTATTCAATTAAAGTCCTCTAAAGTTAATTTCTATTGTGCAGAGTCCATTTTGTAACTTTGTCTGTTTCCAGTCTATTTCCCATTTTTTTTTTAGTTACAGCTCTCGTAATGTTATCTAAAGTGTTTATTTAAACTGCAGCTTACCTCAAGAACTTTTTCGTCAGTAACCTCCAATATTCATAGCAGGGTGTGAAACAATACAGCGCGCGACTGCTTTCCGACGAGCTTGAGGGTGTATGTCGAAGACATCTTTTCTCAGTAGATGGGCACTGAATGTTGCAAGGTCAACTATATTAGTTTTTGTTTCAATTTATCAGCTTTTCAATCAAAATCCTCGAAAGTTAATTTCTATTGTGCAGAGTCCATTTTATAACTTTGTCTGTTTCCAGTCTATTTCTCATTTTTTTAGTTATAGCTCTCGTAATGTTTTCAAAAGTGTTTATTTTAAACTGCAGCTTATCTCAAGAACTTTTTCGTCAGTAAGCTCCAATATTCATAGCAGGGTGTGCAACAGAACAGTGCGCGACTGCTTAGCGAGTTACGGTTTCCAATTTCAGGGTGTGAATCGCTGTAACTTTTTAATAAGTGTTTTTCTTTTCGAAGATGGTTTTGACGATAGAGATCTCTAGCTTCTTACAGCTGTTGAGAACGTGATTTCTCGGAACGATTAGGCCTTTCCCTTTTGACATCAATAGGTCTTCCAATTTTTTTCTATAGCTGATTTCTCTCTGTGATAGGTGTTCATTTGGAAAAATAATAGATTCTTGCTATCTGTTAAGAAGAGGAAGTAGAACGTCAAAGTGACCTCCTAAGAAAATATCAGAAAAAGTAAACTTTTCACTAAAGTTTGAGAATTATCACCAAATGATCCCCTGAAGACCATTTTGAGAGACCTCGAACGTATACGGATACAGTTTGGGGCTACCACGAACTCCGAGACCGACCCATAAGTAGTAGTATTCAGCATAAGCTTCAATTACAGTTCAGTGTTAGTAGAAACATTTCCGTGCTTATCATAAGTGTATGCTTGCAGCTAATCCCAGTGCACAACCAAATACTCAACTATAGCACATCTGATATCATACGAGGCTATATTACCTAGCACAGAAAAGAAAATATAGAACGAAACAGACACGAACCATCTCCAGATGTAGGAACTACTCGATGAGGACTTTCTTCGCTGTGATCAAAATATACACTGCAAATAGAAGCGTCTTAAATTTAGACACATATGTGACTGAAAAAGAATTTTAGACACTTAAGTGTCTTAATCTGAAAATTAAGACACTATAGATGTCTTAATTTAAGATACATAAGCGTCTTACTATGACCATGGTGTAAACGAACTGAGAATAATGTCTAAAATATCCGCAAACGTCTTATTTTAAGACACTTCATTGCTTTAAACGTGTCTTAATTTAAGACGTTTTGATTCTTCCGACGCAATAACCACCAGGGGGCACTAGCACTCCCAGTTGCGCATGCGTTTTAGATGTCTTCGTTCGAAGTGGTATACGTTGTAATTCAAACAAAGTTTGTTTTTATGTACGCGTGTATTTTAATTCGTTTTTTGCGAAATGTGAAGTACTGTGATTTTAATTCGTATTAACTTGGATTATTTATTTATTGAATACATACATCTGACGTGTGTGCTCGACATCAAATGTCTCTTAGAAGCTGTCGTCGATACAAGGGCGGGATAGACACAGAACAGAAGTAGACGACGGTTGAAGATTACACCCGGAAATTCTACAAAGCGTGTGCAATGGGCTTAGTGTTAACTCGTATCAATTTATATCAATAATATTGTGTTATTCATCTTCGTCCTGTCGAAGCTGGCAAAAAAAAGAAACTTTTGTCTGGCGGGTCCTGTTTTTAGGATGAAACATCTCATTCTTTAAATATGGCTAGTCGGATGTATTATGGGATTACCTTTTAAACTGATGAAAGTCTTTCTCCCTCACTGTGGTTGTGGTAGTTTTTAAAATTTCAAATCGAGGAATATTTCTTACCTCTTGCAGCAACTCAAGTAAGTTTCTTTATAGTAGTAAAATTAGTGTATTTTATGATTTTATTTATTGTACTAAACAAAATCCTGCATGAAATTTAATTAGTTTTGAATCTGTTCGCAAAAAACCCCACTAATTCTAGAAGTATATATTTTTAAACTTATGACGTTCTTTTTTATTACGAATTATATATTCAATGTCAGTTCTTAGTTTCAATGGATAATTTTTATCTCGCAGTAAATGACGGCCACAAGGAAGTAAAGAAAAAAAAAACTTTGAAAGATGACCTAATGCTTTCTTACTTCCTGGCATAAAACCGCAGATTAAAAAAAGATAAATAAAGTAAATGAGACTGGTCTATTATATGAAGCTGCCTGTAAAAATATACATATGTATTTGATTTGCAATCAACTCTAATACTGATTTTTTTATTATTTTTAATAAAAAAGTAATTTGAAATTTATAATGGGAAAAAGTAAAAACCTCTAACTAGATTTCGTATTTAAAATTGTGGTAACTTTATTTATATGCACTTATACGAAAAATACAAAAATGACAGGCGTTACTGTATATATTTAAGACGAAAGAAGTTTGGAAATCATAAGTTATTTTTTCCTCATGTTTTTAATATAGAATATGTACTTATTTGTTTTTATTGATAGTTGAATAGCTTTTGTGAGTACCCTCTGATCTACATAAAAACTTGCCCATGTGGAAATATAAATTTTTTAAAAACATAATTTTTAAATAAGTATTTTCATTTTTTTTGGGGGGGGGGTGGAGGGGGGGATTTTGCATGAATTTTTGTAAAGCTGATATCTTAAATCTTGCACTGATTATAATGAAAGTTTTGAACTTTTAGAGTAGGACAAGTTTAAAAACGCAAATATATCTAACAAAATACCAAAGTCATTTTTTTCCCCAATGTTATTAAAGTAGAATATTTATTTATTTATTTTCATTATTCATAGTTAAATGGCTGTTGTGATTATCAAGTGATGTATATGTAAAATTGCCTATGTGGCAATATATTTTTTTATATTTTCATTTTTTTGGGGGGGGGGGGATTTTTGCAATTTTCGTACATCTGATATTTTAAATCTTTTTCCACATTCAACCGAGTATAATAAATATTTTGAACTTTTAGAGTAGGACAAGATTATAAAATATATATATATATTTATCTATGTACCTTAAAAGCCCTTAATAGCGAACACTTCGGGACCGCGGAATTTGTCCGATAATTGGAGATGTCTACTTTTTTGAGGTAAAAATATACAAATATGTATGTCTTCTGATTAAAAAAGTATTCGTTAAATAGAGGTGTTCGCTATTCGAGAATGTCCATTAACCTCCACAACGGATACTCCCGAATACCGGACATATCAATTTAGACAACTATAATGCAGGGTTGCGTTTTTTGCAAAAGTACTTCTTGATTAAAGGAAGGGCAAACTGGGAAGTGCCCCGTCCCCCTACGACTGTAGTGCCCCCAAATTTGATGTGCAATATTTGTAAAGCTTATATTTTAAATCTGTTTCGAAATTGTACTGATTATAATCAATATTTTGAACTTTTAAAGTAAAATAAGGTTAAAAACAAAATAAATTTAAAAAAATCTAATATTTAGATAAATATTTTTTGTTTTTTAATCTTGTTCTACTCCTGAAGTTCAAGATATTGATTATAATCAGTACAATGTCGTAAAAGATTTAAATTATCAACGTAACGAAAATTGTATACCAAAACTGAGAGTACCAAACAAATTAGGCTGTATTGGGGGGGGGGGGGGGAGGGGCAGGACCACAGCCAAATATTTTTCCAGGATTCAACGTGGTCAAACATGGCTACGTATGATGCTTACAAAAAAATGGATGCGATTCAGACGTTTGAAGTGTCTGAAATTCAGACGCAAAAAGTGTCTGAAAAAATTCAGACATTTTAAAATGTCTGAAAATTGAACACTCCATTTCAGACACTTAAGTGTCTGAATTTCAGACATTTTAATTTAGAGTGTAACATTTCAGTTTTTTCCTTTCAAACTTTCTTCGATCAACAATGTCTTTCGTTGGAATATCATACAATTTCGCGTTTCCCTCTGTCACCGCGTCTTTTCAGCAATTTTGCAGATGCACACAGACATCTAGAATTCAAATTTTACACAATAAAAAACTGTGTCGCCAAAATTTGAAATTCAGTTATTTCTCTTTTCGATATGTAACACTTACAATCAAGTTATTTTTAGAAACGAGTAGATAAAAAAATTTTACACTAAGCATTCAAACTTTCATACTTTCGAATTTAAAGTAAATCGTAATAATTTTTTTATTTAAATGATTTTAGTACACAGTAGACCGAGCCTAGCTCGGTAGTTTTTTTCAATATTTATTTTGAAAAAAATTTATTGTAAAAATTTTTTTAGAAAATGTAGAAAGGTGATAGATACTATCCGCAAAACATCAATACGTTGTGGAGAATATAGCCGAATTTTTGTTAATGCGTCTACTCTTAAGACATATCTCCGGTTAATGCGGACAGTTTCATTTCCCCATCATATTTTAATTAATGTTAAAGGCATCGTTTATTGCGGATTTCGGTTAGTGCAGATGAAAAATGGCCTCCCTTGAAAGTCCGTACTAACGGTTGTTCACTGAATATTTATACCTACCGCTCGTAGTCTTAGCACTGTTGAAAGTGAAAAGTCAGGGAAAATGACGTCATAGTGGTGCAAAAGTTTAAGGTTTAAATATAAAAATAATTGATTTCTTTTAAATATGTCATTTTTTCTGGGGAGAGGGGAATGTAGAATTTTGATTTTGAATTCCAAAACGATAATTTGAGTACCTAAAAAACATATTTAAAAAAATTATATACATCGCAGGAAGTTTGTTTTGCCATTAAAAAAAAATATATATATATATGTATGCGATTATGTTAATCATATCCTGAGTACCACTCTCCATGTTTTATAAAAATTAAATTTATTAGTGTCAGATGGTGTAAAATGGGTAGTTAGAAAATATTGTTTAATTTTTTCAATTTTCTTAACATATTTATAGTTTTGAAAATTACATATGATTGCTTGATGTTTAAGCTTTTTTCTCCTACTTTATTTTTGTTTTTATAGTTTGTTCTATTTGAGTGGCAACAGTAAAACCGTTTGAGGACAATTTCATGCCACATTTGGTCTGATTAAACTTCTTCCTGCAGCTCGTAATATTTGATATAAACCCATTTGTTTGATCTCATTTTGTTCGTTAAGCACTTCTAATACTTTTCCAAATTACAAACAATAAATTGTCTTTTGTTTTTGTTGTTTTATCTTAAATCTTATAAATGGGGTAAAATGGGTATAGTGTTAGGCTTAACGTTTGTAGTATTTTTAAAGTATTATATAGAACTTTTCTGGGTAAAATTCTTTATTTTACTGGAATTAGAATTTTTTCTGAATAATTTTTTTTTTTTTTTTTTTTTATTGAATTAGAATAGAATAAGTTTAAAAAATACTTTAAAATGTCTATATAATTTACAGTGCGTTATTCTCAAGATCGGAAAGACTTGAAATTCTCTGTACATAATTTAGTCAAATCATTGCCCATTTCTAGAAATATTCTATTTCTAGATGGTATATTAGGTGCTGATTAGATTTGAAAATTTAAAAAGAGTTAGAAAATTAAAAACCATAATTGTTGACAAAAGTAAGAGCAGTGTGGCATTGACATATTCTTGCTTTCTCGACAAATATCAATCTGCCACATCTCCAAATAATCTTAGTAAAAAATTCAAAGCTGAAACATAAGCTAGTCCAAGCAAAAGCAGATGAAGTTCTAACAAATGAAAACATTATGAAACAGTTAAAAAATTATTCTGATAAACGGAACACCAAAATAGTTAAAGTGGACAAGAAGAGAACTTGTTAAATGAGGCTCAAATTAGATTATAATGTGGGGAAGATATCCCAAAGTAAAAAGAAATGTATCTGTAGGTGCATGATTGATGGTCCAGTATTTTGGAAAAAATACAAACAAAGAATTCAATGGCAAAAGTAGTAATATTGAAGAAGATGAAACATGAATATGAAGTAAAATTCTTGGAGAAGTCCAAGATTGGTTGCATTTTATTCTTTCCTTGATGCTGAAGGTACAGGGGTATACGTCCATTCATTACTCTTGTGACCATTAGAGCAGATTTTCAGAATTACTTCCAATTATTTTATTATTAAAATAAAAATTTATATGACTAGTTAAATATTATTGCATAGCTGCCAACTTGTACGGTTTGGCCGTACAATGTACGGATTTTGTACTAAGTGTACAGTTGTACGGATGAGCAGTACGATTGTACGGTTTTGCGCATTAAAAAACGTTCGCGAAAAATTGTAATTTCGTGAAAGAATCTCGGAAAAAACGCTGATTTCGTGAAAATACGGCGCAAAAAACGCTGATTTCGTGAAAATACTGCGAAAAAAAACGCCGATTTCGTGAAAGTACTGTGGAGAAAACGCCGATTTCGTGAAAATACTGCGGAAGAAATTCCGATTTCGTGAAAGTACTGCGGAGAAAACGCCGATTTCGTGAAAATACGGCGGAGGAAACGCCGATTTCGTGAAAATACTGCGGAAGAAACGCCGATTTCGTGAAAATACTGCGGAAGAAACGCCGATTTCGTGAAAATACTGCGGAAAAACGCCGTTTTCAACAAAGGATCGCCGGGGGGGGACGTAGTTTTTTTAAAAGTATCGCGGAAAGAACTCCGATTTCGTCAAAGGATCGCCGGGAAAAGCGCCGATTGCGTCAAAGGATCTCAGGAAAACGTCGATTTCGTGAAAATATCGTGGAAAAACGCCGATTTCGTGCAAGGATCGCGGAAAAAAAGCCGATTTCATCAAGGGTAGTGGTGATTCTGATCCGAATTTTCCGAAAATTTAAGGCATTCATTTCTAAACATTTCAAAAATTCGGTCACTAATCCGAAAATTAGGACATCAAAAATCGCAAATTTTGACAAACGGTTGCCGAAAAAATAAATTTTGCCAATCGTTTTCAGGAAAAACGCAAATTTCGCAAAAGGATCGCGGAAAAGACGCACATTTCGTCCAAGAAATGTAAAAACCCCACAAATTTTGTCGAAAGATCCCGAAAAAACAGCAAATTGCTTTAAGAGATCGCGAAAGAAACGAAAATTTCGTTGAAAGATCGCGAAAAAAACGAAATTTCGTCGAAAGATCGCGAAAAAAACGGCAAATTTCGTCGAAAGATCGCGAAAAAACGGCAAATTTCGTCGAAAGATTGTGAGCGAACGGCAAATTTCGTTGCTAGATCGCGAAAAAAACGGCAAATTTCGTCGCAAGATTGTAAAAGAACGGCTAATTTCGTCAAAGGGCCACGGAAAAAACGCATAGTTACTGCTGGGAATGGATTTCCCCATACCCCCCCCCCCTACTATAACTTTCAGAAAATTTGAAGTGAATTTCAGAATTTTTTTTATTACTCAGAATCACCTTCTGGTCAAGGGAATATATTATAGAAAATATTATGAAATGATATTCCCTTTTTCAATGCATACGCATTTGTTATGTACTGTTTTAAGTACGGAAGAATATGTCGCAAAAATTGTAAGGTTTTCAAAAATGACATGTTGGCACGTATGTTATTGTGTTTTACTCACATAAAATATATCTAATTTCAAACCAAAAGCATTTTACTTGCCTATATAATAAATCAAAATTTTGTTACAAAAGAAATTAGATATATTTTATGTGAGTGGAATAGGATGGTATTTAACTGGTTATATCAATTTTATCCTAATTATATTTCATAATAAATAATTGGAAGTATTTCCAAAACTTTGCTCTAACATTCACAAGAGTAACAATGGACATTTTCGCAGATTACATTGAAAAAAAAAGCAGATAATAGAAACATTAAATGAACCAACATTTAATAATCTGGGTCATTATGCTTTTGATAGACTTTTAACACTTATAATGTAACAGGGTGAGAATAAGTTGAAAAAAATGTAGCCAGAAAATGTTTTCATTTTCACCTAAGCTTGATTCATTGTAAAGTTTCTCATTTATCAATTAACTTAAATTTCATATTTAAAAAAAGTTGACATTTTTTAAGACTTATATAACATTGTTTTCCATATTACTTCATTATATAACTAGCAGACCCGCCCGGCGTTGGTCGGGGTTTGTAAATAATAACCTTAAACAAAACTTAAGTTTGTATGATTTTATACCTTTGGAAATTCTTTTAAATGAACCTTATTTCCGAGGCTCCATTACCTTCCGCAGTGTCTAATGTGTTCCTACCAAACTCCTTTCCGAACGAACCTGTAATCTGCCAGGGTCTTAACTGAAATGTAGAAACGGGGAACAAACTGAAAGGAGAATCAGATAGAAAAGAGGAATCAGATAGAAGATCAGATAGAAAAGAGGCATGTTATTAAATATTTAACGCACTAAAACTACAAGGGGACCTGTACAGGGCCCCTTGCAAGGGTGCCAGGGTATTAACTGAAATGTTGAAATGGGATAGAAACTGAAAGGAAAATTCACCCCAAAAACGAAGAGGATTGGATAGAAAAGAGGCATGTTATTAACACTTTAGTGCACTAAAACTTCAAGGGGCCCTATACTGGGCCCCTTGCAAAGATGCCAGGGTCTTAACTGAAATGTAGAAATGGGGCAGAAACTGAAAGGAGAAATCACACCAAAAACGAAGAAGATCGGATAAAAAAGAGGCATGTTATTAACAATTTAGTGCACTAAAATTTCAAAGAGCCCTGTACTGGGCCCCTTGCAAGGGCGCCAGGGGCTTAACTGAAATGTGGAAATGGGGCGGAAACTCAAAATGAGAATTCACCCCAAAAACGACGAAGATCGGATAGAAAAGAAGCATGTTATTAGAAATTTAGAGCACTAAAACTTCAAGGGCCCTGTACCGGGCCCCTGGACAGGGTGCCAGAGTCTTAACTGAAATGTTGAAATGAGGTAGAAACTAAAAGGAGCATTCACCCCAAAAATGAAGGAAATCGGATACAAAAGAGGCTTGTTATTAACAATTTAGTGCACTAAAAGTTCAAGGGGTCCTGTACTGAGCCCCTTGACAGGGTGCCAGGGCCTTAACTGAAATGTAGAAATGGGGAACAAACTGAAAGGAGAATTCACCCCAAAAACAACGAAGATTGGATAGAAAAGAAGCATGTTATTAACAATTTAGTGCACTAAAACTTCAAGGGGCCCTGTACCGGGCCCCTTGCAAGGGTGCCAGGGTCTTAACTGAAATGTTCAAATGGGACAAAAACTAAAAGGAAAATTCACACCAAAAACGAAGAAGATCGGATAAAAAAGAGGCATGTTATTAACAATTTAGTGCACTAAAAGTTCAAGGGGCCCTATACTGGGCACCTTGCAAGGGTGCCAGGGTCATTACTGAAATGTAGAAATGGGGCAGAAACTCAAAAGGTGAATTCACCTCAAAAACGAAGAAGATCGGATAGAAAAGAGGCATGTTATTAACAATACAGTGTACTGAAATGTCAAGGGGCCAGATACTGGACCCCTTGCAAGGGTGCCAGGGTCTTAACTGAAATGTAGAAATGGGGCAGAAACTCAAAAGGTGAATTCACCCCAAAAACGAAGAAGATCGGATAGAAAAGAGGCTTGTTATTAACAATTTAGTGCACTAAAAGTTCAAAGGGCCCTGTACTGGGCCCCTTGCAAAGGTGCCAGGGTCTTAACTGAACTGTAGAAATGGGACATAAACTGAAAATGATAATTCACCCCAAAAACGAAGAAGATCGGATAGAAAAGAGGCATGTTATTAACAATTTAGTGCACTAAAACTTGAAGGGGTACTGGGTAACTAAGGCAGTACTGGGCCCCTTGACATGGTGCCAGGGTCATAACTGAACTGTAGAAATGGGACAGAAACTAAAAGGAGAATTCACCCCAAAAACGACGAAGATCGGCTTGAAAAGAAGCATGTTATTAGCAGTTTAGTGCACTAAAACTTCAAGGGCCCAGTACCGGGCCCCTGGACAGGGTGCCAGAGTCTTAACTGAAATGTTGAAATGAGGTAGAAACTAAAAGGAGAATTCACCCCAAAAACGAAGGGGATCGGATACAAAAGAGGCTTGTTATTAACAATTTAGGGCACTAAAACTTCAAGGGGCCCTGTACCGGGCCCCTTGAAGTTTACTGTACTGAGCCCCCTGTACTGAGCCCCTTGCAAGTGTGCCAGGGTCTTAACTGAAATGTAGAAATTGGGTAGAAACTGAAAGGAGATTTCACTCCAAAAACGAAGAAGATCGGATATAAAAGACGCATTTTATTAACATCTTGGTGCACTAAAACTTCAAGGGGCCCTGTACTGGGCCCCTTAACAGGGTGCCAGGGTCTTAACTGAAATGTAGAAATGGGGAACAAACTGAAAGGAGAATTCACTCCAAAAACAACGAAGATCGGAAGCATGTTATTAACAATTTAGTGCACTAAAACTTCAGGGGGTCCTGTTCCGGGCCCCTTGCGAGGGTGCCAGGGTCTTAACTGAAATGTTGAAATGGGACAGAAACTGAAAGGAGAATTCACACCAAAAACGAAGAAGATCGCATAAAAAAGAGGCATGTTATTAACAACATTGTGCACTGAAACTTCAAGGGGCCCTGTACTGGGCCCCTTGTAAGGGTGCCAGGGTCTTAAGTCAAATGTAGAAATGGGGCAGAAACTGAAAGGATTATTCAACCCAAAAACGAAGAAGATCGGATAGAAAAGAGGCATGTTATTAACGTTTTAGTGCATAACAACAGAAAGGGGGCCCCAGGGGCCCCGGCCCTTACTAAATTAAAAATCCGAGCCTCAGGTGTATCAGAACCTGTCTTGGACTAATAACATCTGAAATTTCAGACTTCTACGTGCGGTAGTTTTCACTAGCTATCGCACACAGACACACACACACACACACATACACACACAGAGCGATTTATTCTTTTATTAGTATAGATCTCTGGCAAATCTATTTATACAGTATTTATTGTTAAACTTTTATGTACCCATTTTACCCCACACTATACCCATGTTCACCTGCATGGGGTAAAATGGGTATAGCAAACATATACCTATTAAATGTTTTGTTGTAGACATACTTTTGCAGCCTAATAGATAAAAATTGTGTATTTTCATTCCAAGAATGGGCAATGTAAAGAAAATACCAAAAAAAGTTTTAATTATTTAATATTTGCCAGGAAATTTTAACTGAACATCTAAAAATAGTGAATTTTATACCCATTTTACCCACCTGACCCTATGCTTCAACAATTGTTGTCTACGTAAATAGTTTGGCAGCAAATGTGAACTATTTTGTAAATATGAGGTAAGTTTGGCAGCAAAATTATCTTGCTTTTAAAACTGCTGTTAATTTTACGCCATGGTCTATTGCCATTGCATCAAACTATAGCAATGTTTAAAATAATATGGCAGTGATGTTAAATATAGCAAAAGTATAAGAGCAGCTATCTATCAAGAAATGTTAGCATATTTCCAGAATGTTTATAAAATATTTAAATTCACATAATTAACATTTGGTAAAATAAATAAATTTTATTTGGGTACTACTTGATTATCCCGTCGATCAATTTCGCCAAACAATTCGCCAAATTATACAGATTGCCGTAATTTTTATTTTAAATAACGAAAAAAACAAATAAATTAATAAAACCTTAATAAAACTATAAGTAAAAAGTCGAATTAAAAATCATTTGATGACGTAACAAACATGTGAATGGTGTTTAATGTCAAGTGAATGCGACATTTATGATCATCCATTATTGGCATTTAATCTTATAGTTTCGCGATAGTTTTTCGGTCGGCGGGATAATCAAGTAGTACCTTTATTTGTTCTATTCAATTAAAACAAATTTTACTGTATTCAGGACCCAGCAATTTCGTGCTCCATTTAGTATAATTGACAAACCGATGGTTTTGTTGACAAACTGCGTTTTATCGTGTTGATGATCAGTAAGCAATATTATTGGCAAAAATTCCGATTACGGAAGATAAAAGATTTTTGATTTTTTTTTTCGAATTTTCCGAATTTTTTAATTTTTCCTTTCTTTTTATCCCAAACACTACATTCTTACCAAATTTCAAGTTTCTAGGGCTACAGGATGTACCTCAGATTTTTGATGATCAGTGAGTCAGTCAGTCAGTCAGTCAATGTCGAAAAAGCGAAACTTTGAGTTCATATATTTTCTGAACTAGAAAAGATAGAAACGCGGAAATTTAAACATTTACTTCCGCTTGAAAAGTACTTTTAGAAAAATAAAGTTTCAAGATCCTGGGAAATTCCAAAAAGTACCCTGAGTTGCTTCCAGAAAAGGATGCTTACGGCTGTGCTTTTTCGACTTGGCAGGGGCGATGCCGTGCCCCCAGATTAATCATTTATACAGGGTGATTCATAAATATCGAAACAATAGGCTGTTCTCTTAAATATTGCCCAAGAACCATACTTCCAATTGCAAAGTTTCATAAATAAAAGGTGCAAATTTTAATGACATAAGTTGCAACTCCATGGGAGGTCTATTTGAGAAAATACAAAAACTAAATTTTTATACGGCCCCCGTAGAGTAAAACTCCCAATTAGGAAAATTTTCCTTATCCATTCCTGAAATAAACACAAAAAAATTCATCTCGATATCTTCAAAATTCGCAGATATCAAAATCCAAATTTGTGACTTACACCATTTACCCATGCCTCTGAGCGATGAGTTTTTGACTCATTTTGAATGCAAGATAGGGATCATCCACAAATTTTACACTATTAAAAGTCGATTAAAGACAGTGCCTCTCCTTTAGATATAAAATAGGCAGCGTATAGATTTTACGTTTAACCTGCTTTCAAAATATGCTGGTGGTCAGCACTAGAGGTCTGCACGGGTCGAAATATCTAGGCTCGGTCCCGAACCGACCCATAGGAAAAAAAGTTCGGCCCTACCTGGAAAGAAGTTCAAATCGTAGCCTGGCCCGGCCTGACTGAATTTCTACATAGTTTTCTACATCGATATGGTTAAAAGTTGTTTCGTATGGAGGAGTTCTGAGCAAAAATACTTATTATAGCTTTTCTTTTTTCATGTTTATAATTATTATTTTTAAAGAAGCGTCAAAAGTACTAATATATAATAATAATGATTATTTGTTTTATTAATGAATCTCTATTGATGTGTAAATGAGTCACTTCTCCTTTAATATCGTTAATTCATATTCCATGTGTTGGAGACATTGAAAAATGCTATAAAGTAAAATCTTTTAAGACGGAATCACATAGGAAAGAAAAAAAAAGCGTTATAGACAAGTTCCCTTCTTAAGAGCTGTAAATGTAGTCTATTTTTTCTCAGGTATTATTATATTCATTTTCCACGGATCAACAGATTTTTCCGTTTAAGAAAGGATTCCGTCATAGGCAGATTTTTTTTTATTAGTTTTACTATATTTTAATTCTTTTGCCTTAAAATCTACTATCCTTTAAAAATATTAATTTTAAAGTTTTATTGTAAAATAACGGCCATTTAAAAATATATGCATTTGTCTTAAAAGTTTTTGTGCTGAGCCAAATTTTACTTATTTTTGCACGGATTAGGTCAGTCAGAGACAATAATTTTAATACGGGTTGTCTCGAGACCGCGACTGAAAATTTCGCCCCGTGGAGACCTAGGAATAAGGAAGCCAGTCCGTGGTCTGGCCCGGCCCGGGCCTAGAATGCAGACTTTTTTTAACGGCCTCACCGGGACGATAAAAAGCCTGAAGTTGTGAGGGCTAAAATTAGGAAAAACTCTTAATCGGCATGTTAGAAAAAGCATTATTTCAAATTACACATTTAACATTTATTTATGGACATTTAAATAGTACAAAAAAGAGGAGAAAACGGCAAAAGTTAAAATGAATCGGAATTTTAAGCTACAGAAACAAGTTACTTTGACACATGCAATTTTTTAAAAAGCATTTAAACATTTTATTAGGAGCCAATCTATGTTTAAAACTTTAAATGCGTTTTTCTGCATGATTTTTTTTTTTTTTTTTTACCATTTTTTGTCTTTAAATTCTTATAAGTCAAGAATCGTAAATAATAAAGGTGCAAACTTGGAACATGCCTTTTTTTATTAGTTTACATTAATTTTGTTTCGGCAAATTTGAAAAAAAAAAATACTTTTGAAAATGATTTTTTTTTTTTTTTTTTTTTAAGTAAGTTACTTTTGAAAATATGATTTTTTAAAAAATAGGTTACATAATTTTTTAAATAAATATTTTTAATATTTTTAAAATTAATATTTTTAAAAAAATCCTGAAACAAAACTAAAATTATACTTTCCTCTTTAATGAAATGAAAAAAAAATTGCAATCCGATAAATAATGTTTGAGTTATAAAGATTTTAAATTAAATCCCCTTAAAAAAATACTAATCATTTAAATTTTTAAAAAAACTTGGAGAAACGTTAGGATGTGATTTTGTTTGCAAATTATATGGTTAACCATTACAAAAAAAAAAAAAAAAAAAAATCAAAATTTTAACTCAAGAAATAAATTTTTACATGTTTCCTAGAACTCTTAAAGTTACATTGTTTTTTGGATTGAACGCATTTCAATTTGTGTCTAATCCCTTAAAATCTGATGAATTATTTAAACGGCCATAACTTTGCGAGTTTTGCAGATATGAAAGTGCAGTTTTTTGTGTTTAATTCAGGAATGGATAGAGAAAGTTTTCCTAATTGGAATTTTTACCCTACGGGGACCGTATAAAAATTTAATTTTCGTATTTTTTCAAATAGTTCCCCCATGGCAACTTATGTCATTAAATTTTGCAGCTTTTTTTTTATGAAATTTTCCAATTGGAAGTATGGGTCTAGGGGCACAATTTAAGGAAATAGCCTATTGTTTCGATATTTATGAATCACCCTGTATAACGTTATAAATATAAGGATCATAAGGATCTGTTTCTTAGAATTTTATAATTGTTTATACATGATTTTTCATTTGAATAAATTTCTTTATAATTTATACATTCACATTTGTTGTTGATAATTTGTATTGGTTTATAATGTTTTTATATTAGCATTCAGATTATTATGCTGCATAAGCGCATGTAATTAGGAATGTAAGTCTATTATGAGATATTTTGGTATCTTTTCATTCTGATCCTGAATATCAAAAATGGTTTTGAACTAATTTTTCTTATTATTAATGGTAGTATTTTATATGTTTTTCAAATATATAATAATGACAGCTAAATGTATATAACAACATTATAAATATATATATATAAGTATATAATATTTATTTATATGTGTATGTAATATGTTTTATATATGTATATCTATATATAAAATTACATATATAATGTTTATAATATAAAAATGTATGTTTATAAAAATTTAAAACCCGTGTTTTTCCGCCATGAAAAATTGTTAAGATGCTAAAACTGTTTTTTGGCGCTATGTTTAATTATTTCGCCAACTATGCCAACCAAAACAGGATACTGATCTCTTTCCATTTATTTTCATTCTTTTTAGGTGAGTTCGTAATTTTATAAATACGTCGCACCTATAGTTTTCATTCGGCCCATCTGTCTGTCTGTCCGTTCGTCCGCATATAACAAAGCAAAAACTACCCAACTGAATGGTCTGAAATTTTAAATATATAATTGTTTCAAAATTTTTTTGGACCATTTCAAATTTTATGAAAATAGAATGTGTAGTTTAATTACAGGGACAGTCAAAAGTTTTCCGTTACGTTACGGCCAATGGGAAAAAATATTTCAAGTGCATTTTAATGATATTACAGCTTTTCGAACAGAATGACATTGATAAGCACTTATGAAATGCACTAAAATATACATTCAGTACAATATGCGGCGCAAAAAAATATTTATAAAACTAGTTATAGTACGAACGTACCTCATTTCCACGTTTGACGTGCAATTTCCAACTTTTCTTCTTTATAATAGTAAAAAAAGAAAAAAAAAGAAAAAAAAAATTATATCACTTTGTATAATTTGGCGAGTGGTTTAGCGATTCATATAATTAGGCGAAATTGGTTGACGGGATAACAAAGTAGTACCGAGTATTTAACCGTACAATGATACATCTGCTTTCTTTTACGGCCGGGTTATAAAACGGAACGTTATTTTTTAGAGACGTCTCATTGATAGCTCGGAGAAAAGAAATAGCACTAGAGAACAGGAATTCTGCTTTTTCAGAATTTAGTGTCGCCCCCGATGATTTTTTTTTTTCAAAAAAATTTTGCCTATTTTTTTTTCTATTCTGACCAGAAAATCAGAGTTCTAACTTTTTACGACTGCTCTTTCATCTTCAGATAACACTTCATTTATAATGACTGTTTCATAATAATAGAAGCCATCAGTCCATCAGAAGAAAATAACTCGGTTAAAGTGGAAACTCGGTTAAGCGGGATTCGGATAATCGGGATTCTACTTTAGCTCAGTCTTGAGACTTAAAACATGCGATTTTATTTATATAAAATGACGTCATCCGAATCCGCTAAAGAATTCTTCATTTACGATCCAATCATAAACATCTACAATAAAGTATAGGTAGGACGTCACTATCTCAGAATAATACACAAATGCAGCAAAAAAAAAAAAAAAAATCAATTCATTTATACATTTTTTCAAAATAGCACGAATTTTAATTACTTTTTTTTCAGTTTTTATGAGAAAGTGGCAACAAGAAGATATAATTGCTATTTTTCAACTATTTTCCCTTTACTGTCTACAGAAAATGAGTACTTGAGTTGCCAAAATTAAACAAATGGTGCTAAAAAGTACCAAAAAATTAATATTTCAAAAATAATTGGAGATGTAGTTTTCAAACAAATTGCATTTGAAAGTATTTTTTTTTCCAATACGACGGTAGAAAAATTGAAAATGTGCGATGTTTAGAAGTTTAAAAAATTGCTATAGAGTATTTAATCGTACTGCTTTGTTTTACGGATAGCTTCTGTAAGGTAACGTTATTTTTTGGAGACGGCACAAAATAAGCTGGGAGAAAGAAATAGCATACCGTACCGGGGGCTAAAAAAATCATAACAAAAATAACTCATACTATTACATTATAGATAGTATAATGTTTAAAAAAAGTTTTGTAAGTTTTCATATTTATTTGAAATTATTTAAAGAGATTATTAAACTTTTGTTGAATTAAAAAATGTAATATCATTGTTTTTTATACAAAATAAAATGTTTCATTTTACCGTTTTTTATAAAATCTATAAATGTATTTTCCAGTCATGAAGTGTTGCTTAATGAGAAAGAAGATATAACTGATTTTTCATCTCCTTATATGGATGAACCTACCTTGACAAGCTGGGTCGATAATGTGTATTGCCCGTCCACTGAACTGTAAGTAAACTTTTTGTAAATTTCGGTTCTAGAGAGGATATTTTTATTCGAAAATGATAAAACTTTCCAGAATTGGAGACACATTTTTGTTTTAATCTGACATTCACTATTTCACTAATGGCAATAAATTAATATTTAAAATGAGAACAAATAGATTCAATTTCTTTTCATTTAAGGCGTAAATTATATATAATGCCATAATATAAAGTCTTCCTTAGAATTCCTAAGAATTTCTTATATATATATATATATATATATATATGTGTGTGTGTGTGTGTGTGTGTGTGTTATATAAAAATTTTACTTTTACTATTCATTTAAATTATTCTAAATTGTCGGCATATTCATCATTTCCTTTTTTTAATACTCTCTATCATTTATTTCTAGTTAAATTCCTATAAGTTTAAAACGCGTATCTTAATAATAGTTTTATTCAAAAACTTAATCTAAACTTTTAATCCCTTCATTAATTTTTATCGTCTACCAAACTGTAAAATTCTGAACGCAGTTACTTTATTTTTCGAATGTTTATATGTCATTTTTACATTTTTATTTTATTTCATCTCATTTTCCCGCCAGCTGGGCGAGCGTCAGCCTATTCACATCGAAATTCTTCGATTAGCAGCGCCGGGATTCATTTCTGTGACGTTTCTCAATCGCTCTCCATTGGTTGAGTGACGGATCGCAGTTTCATTTCGAGTCTCGCTCATGAATTTGTTTGGTTAGCCTGAAGTTTGCAGTTATATCGGATGTCCTCCGCGCACTCTCATAAATTGCTCGAGCATGAGCTCAGAAGATTTTTTTTTTTTTTTGTGATTTTTGATTGTTTACTTAATATGATATCTGGTGTCCTAAGTCACGTAGAATATTAAATTGTTATTTAACATCTTTTTCGCATGATAACTTGTTCGTGCTCAAGCAGGATGGTTCTGATTTCTAATCCTGTGGGAATTGTTTATTCTGGTATGTTCTGATGGAATAAATAGTTTCCGATGACTAATTGGTAAAACCCTAGATTTCTTCATAAGCCTTTTTTCACCACTCATGCGACCAATTCTGGCTTGTCTTCCTCATGAATAAATGCGTGTTTGTTTGGACTTTACCAATCTTATCATCGGTCCACAGCTGTTAAATTTCCACAGTTTGACACCTCCAATAGCGATGCTTGCACTAAGTCGTACGACTGCTATACAACCTCACCAATGGCTGATTAAAATATGGCATTAATCCAGTAATATGTCGTAAAAAGCACGACGTGATTGTTCAACTTAACCCATTAATTTGTTTCGCTATATATATATATATAAGAAATTCTTATATTTGACAGTACATATTCAATTACATGACAATACATATACAATTGCGATAAAAACGTTATTACATTCATTCTTATGAAAAACATTTGCTCAGATTAAATTTGCATCAACAATTATACTGTTTTAAAGGAAAAGTTACCAACTGGGATGCAGAAACGAAGGCTTTCTTTCGTGTTAACTTCCTGTTTTTACTATAATTATCTTAACAATTCAAAAATGAATTGTTCACAGAAAGTGAAGGTTCTTTACTGGTATTAAATTTATAATTTCTTATCGTCAAATTTACGGATTTTTTTACAATATAAATGTAAGACGATTTCGATCAGGAGTAATATTACTTTTTAGATGCAGTCGTAATTATATAAGTATGTAGCAGCTATATCCGTTGACTGGTCGTCCGTCCGTCTGTCTGCATACATCAGCAAATAACTATCCGCATATTATAACCAACCATACAGTTCGAAATTTATAATGTATATAATATATACATTATAATATATACATTATAATATATACATTATATATATATACAAAATACTGCAACTAATATATATACTATATATATTAGTTGCAGAATTTTGTGTGGTCATTTGATATTTTATGAAAATCGCATGTGTGCATTTACAGAGGCAGTCAAAAGTATTCCGTTACATTACGGCTAATGGGAAAAATTAGAGTTTCAAGTGCAATCCTTCTGTCTGTCCCAACTCTAAATTGCGCTAATATAGTGGGAATATTCTGTAATTGGTATGCGTTCTTGAGATTTACTATGCCATGTTTGTATTGAAAATAAAGTATATTTCGTTCCTAGTTTATTTACAGAGGCAACAAAAAATATTACATTATATTATGGTCTATGAGAAAATGTCGTAATTGTATAAATATGTGGTCGCCTTCTAGTCCGTCCGTCCGTTTGTCCGTCTGCAAGTATATAACCGCGCAAAAACTACCCGACCGAATGGTTTGAAATTTAATATATATAATCCTTACAGCGTTTTGTCGAGGCATTTCAAATTTTATGAAAATCCAATCAAAACTTAAAAAGAAAATAATAAAAGTTTTCTTCATGCCATTAAATCCTATCATACGGAATGAATTCAATGAAATCCCATGATAGGTAATGATTCTAGGTTGGAATCGTGATTACGTCCTATTTAATCGGAGTCATATTACTTCCATATTACTGAATGTAATATATATAATCATAATAATAAGAGTGCAACAGCCACTGCACTAAGATCTGAATATATATAAAATTAGTTATCGTACAAATGCACACCATTTGCCACTTTTGACGTATAATTTTTGACTTGATTTTAAGTATTTTCAATTTCAAATAATTTGTATTAACTTATCATAATACTACCAAACCCCGCGACTTTGCTCGCGTAATATGTGAAATATGCCAAGTGATATTTATATGTCTAATTTTTATTAAAAGAAATCATACTTTTAGGAATAATTCAAAAATTACCATTTAATACACAGTTTGAATAAACTTCATTATTACACTGCATTAGGCAGAAATGAGACTGAAATTAATAAAAAGAAAAAAATATATATAAATTATAATTTAGAAAATATTTTGAAACTTTGTGCTCAATTAATATGCTTATTTCAGTATTCATTTGAAGTTCTGAAATTTTTAGAAACCATCTTATTACATCTTAAAATTAACCATCATGTCAAATTCCAAGTCCTACCACCTATCTCAACATAAAGGGCTATGTTGAAACAGGAACTGCCCCCATAAATTTGCCACCATTAATTTTTAAATCGGTTTGTTATTTCCTAGTATTCCACAGCAACGTAATTTAGAAAGCTTTTTAAGGACTTTTTTAGAACGTTTGTTATTCTTGTGAACCCCAGGTGGTAGAATCATCGGCATAAAATATATCCTGTGTAGGATCAGATACTGTTACCATGTAATTACCATGCCATATTTAAAGTTTCTAGCCTCTTCACTATCACAGAAATCGCAATTTAGAAAGTTTATTGCTCCTGCAACCCTCTAGTGGTAGTGGCACAGACAGAAAATATAGCTTATGTTTGAGCAGGTTCTATCACTAACAATGTGTCACCATTATTTTTTAAATCGGTTAGGTATTTGATAAGCTTGCATAAAAATTGTAATTTAGAACGTTTTTAGAACGCTTTTCGTTCACTTCATCCTTTTAAATTTGGAATTTTCTTTCGACTGTTCTTAGATAGCGCTTGCATCTTGTAAGTAAATACCATGCCATATTTCAAAGTGTTAGACCCCTCAGTTGTGCAAAAAACGCAAATGAGAACATGTTTTGTTCTTGCAACCCCCAGATGGCAGTGACAGCAACATAAAATATAAACCTATGACATAGCAGGGACTATCACCATCAATTTACATTATTTTTGAAATACGTTTGGTATTTCCTCAGATTGAGTAGAAATCGCAATTTAGAACGTTTTTAGAACGCTTTTCGCGCATGCATTTTCACCCCTTTTAAATTTCTAATTTTTTCGAAACTCTTCTTAAAGATCATTTATATCTAATAAATATGTACCTTGCCTAATTTCAAGTTGCTAGCTCCTACCGATCACAAAAACGAAGTTTAGAATTAGTTTTTTGCTCCTGCAACGTCCAGGTGCTAGAGACACCGACATGAAATAGCGTCTATGTTTGCGCAGAGACTGTCAGAATCAAACCATTACTTTTGAAATCAGTTTGATTTTTCCTGAGATTAAGATTGCTCACAAATCGGCCTTTAGAACTTTTTTAGAATGCTTTTCGCGCATTTTCGCCTCTTTTAAATTTCAAATTTTTAAAGAAATGTTCTTAAAGCTCATTTATATCTAATAAATATATACCAAGCAAAATTTCATCAATCTAGGTCTTTCCATAATTCAAAAATCGCATTTTTAGAACGTTTTTTGCTCCTGCATCTCCTCTGGGGTAGTGGAAACAGATGTAAAGTATAGCCTTTCTTGGAGCAAGAGCTGTGACATCATTTTTACACCATTATATATGAAATCGGTTAAGTACTTCCTGAGATTGCATAGAAATCGCAATTTAGAAAGTTTTTTACAATGCTTTAAGCGCATTTTCACCCCTTTAAATTTCAATTTTTTTAGGAAATGTTCCTAGAGATCATTGATATCTTATAAGTAAGTACCATTTCAAAAATCATGATTCTAGGCACTTCAGTAACAAAAAAGTTGCATTTTTAGAACGTTTTTTGCTCCTGCGCACCCTTTGGGGTAGTGGCACCGACATAAAATATAGCCTATGTTCTAAGTTGGACTAACACCATCTTTTTGATACCATTACTTTTGAAATCTGTTCAGTAGCTCCAGAGATTACCTCTAAGAAATACACAAACAATTTTTACTTCTTTATAATATCAGTATAGATAATTTACTAATATTTCAAATTTCGTATTTTTAGGCCGTTCAGTAAGGCATAAATCTCAATTTTTAGAACATTTTTTGCTCCTGCACCCTCTTTGGGGTAGTGGCACCCACATAAAACATAGCCTATGTTAGAGAAAGGGTTGCCACCATCATTTTGACACCATTATTTTTTAAATCGGTTTGGAATTTCCTGAGATTGTGTAGAAACCACCATTGACTAACGACTGAGACATTGTTGTTAAATAACCAAATATTTATCACTGTTTGAGTATTTTATTAGTGATGCATTAAAAAAAAAACAGCAAAAAATAATTAAACTTCAACGAATTAATTTTGTCCACCAAGATCGTGAAAACGTCCCACTATGTGACGGTGTAAAAATTTAAAATCTACGATTTTTAAAAGTTTAAAAATTTGCAGCAGCGAAAATTGTAAAAGAGAATTTTCATTTTAAATTTGAATGTGTTGCCATTCGCAGGATGACGTATGGGTTACGCACAGATATATTTGTTCTTTATAATATAGATAGATAGATTATAATTAAATGTAAATGACGTAATTTTCAGAAATATTTTTATTTGTGCATACCAAGGATCTTTAAATAAACGAGGTGGAACCCCTCGAATTTCGACGACAGAAAATGTTTACAAAGGAAGTGTTGCATCAAATTTATAATACATCGACAAAAAATAATTAGAATAAAAAATCCAGCTTACACTTGTTAATTTAACTCTCCAAAGGCATATTTTAACCTAAGATTAACAAAATACTTTTTTCATAAACTTCAACTGTTAAAATTATTGAAAAATTAAACTTTATTCATATACGTAATCAGCAACATATAATCAAGATAAGTAATTTTGATTAAGTGATTAATTGATGCTTGGCTACGGAATGAAAAATCCGCATAAATGATTACACCTTGACATAATCATAAAATTTTCTACCTTTACTTCTAAACCGAATCAAGTCATTTTCCACGTTTCACATCCATATTAACCATTTAAAAACTTTTTAACGCGCAATAGGTTATTAATAAATATTTTTTCAAGCTTGAAGTCACGTTTGTCAACTATTACAACTTTCCCTGTTAAAATTGCCACTCGTAATTTGAGGTCTTAGTATAATATCTGTACCTGCGCGTAAAAATTCCAGAAATTTATAACTTTTAGACGTATTCAAGGGGAAACATCTCGTTTTATCAAATAAAATTATCGTTTACTTTTAAATATGACGTCATTTTCAGTCGCTGAAATATTTTGCCTATTGTCTCAAACTCAATATCAGCAAAATGAAAAAATAGTGAAATATAAGAGCATCATCAGGGAAATTGTGTCTTTTTTAAAGCATAACGTCATTTTCTGTTAAAATTTTTAAAAATTATATTTTTAATTGCAATGAGAAAATGGCATCAGTAAGAATATAATCAATAAAAATAACTAATCCACTTTTAATAGAAATGAAGTACTTCAGTTGCCACGATTAGAAAATTGGTATTAAAAACTATAAAAAAATTAATATCTCAGAAATAAATTGAGATACAGCTTTCAAAGAAATTGCATTTAAAAGTGCATTTTTTCTGCATACGACGGTGTAAACATTTAAAATGTGGGATGTTTAGAAGTTTAAAAATTTGCAGTAGCGAAAATTGCAAAATCCAAATTTCATTTCAAATTTCAAAGTGTTGCCATTCGCAGAATGACGTATGCGTTACGCACAGATATGTTTGTCCTTTATAATATAGATAGATAGCAGAAGTTGTCTATTTAGATGCAGTAATAAATGTCAGTGAATATGATGTCATCACTGACACAGTTATAACAACATATATTATATGCATAGATCAAATTTATCTGTTTTCTGAATAACGTCGTTTTCCTCATCGGAAACATTTTGCTTTAGAAATTACATTTTATCATAGATTATTTTCTGTTATTTTATTTACATAGATTACTTACTATTATTTTTCAATAAATAATTTGTTCTTCCGTGATTAATACATAATTACACTTAATCTTTTTATTAACCATTTGTAAAAATGGTTATTGTTCTCATCAGGGTAGGGAATCAAAAGCATATATGAAGCTTTTGATTGGTTTAATCTGCATTTTATTCGCTTTCTGATTGGTCTATACAATAATCTGTATTTCCCTTTACTTTCAACAGAGATGGATATTTGTGTTGCCACTATGGCAAAAAAGTAATAAAAACTACAAAAAAAATTAATAATTCAGAAACAAATTGAGATACAGCTTTCAAACAAATTGCATTTAAAAGTACATTTTTACTTTCTTCTATCTTCAATAGAAGAAAGTATTGTAATCGAAATTTTTTCGACTTCCGGTTTTCGACGGATTTGCATGTTTTAGGGGTCAGAGATTCCAAAAAACATGTTTATAGAAAATGTCTGTCTGTCTGTGTGTCCGTCTGTCCGTCCGTCCGTCTGTCTGTCGCCATTGTACCATCAAAAAGTGTATGAAGTTATGTATAGAATTAAACCAAAATTTTATTATAAGTTTTTGGCTATGGCAAGCAGGTCCTCCGGAATTTGGAAAAAATTCGCCGGTAGGGGGCGCTGATATAACAATTTTTGCGCGATTTTGAATATTGTACCATCCAAAAGTGTATGGAGTTATGCATAGAATTGAACCAAATTTTTATTTTAAGTTTTTGGATATGACAAGCAGGTCCTCCCTGAATTTGGAAAAAATTCGCCGGTAGGGGGCGCTGTAAATGCGTTTTTTGTGCGATTTTGAATATTGTACCATCGAAAAGTGTATGAAGTTATGCATAGAATTGAACCAAATTTTTATTTTAAGTTTTTGGCTATAGCAAGCAGGTCCTCCCTGAATTTGGAAAAAAATCGCCGGTAGGGGGCGCTGTAATAGCGATTTTTGTGCGATTTTGAATATTGTACCGTCCAAAAGTGTATGAAGTTATGCATAGAATTAAACCAAATTTTTATTTTAAGTTTTTGGCTATGGCAAGCAGGTCCTCCCTGAATTTGGAAAAAAATCGCCGGTAGGGGGCGCTGTAATAGCGATTTTTGTGCGATTTTGAATATTGTACCGTCCAAAAGTGTATGAAGTTATGCATAGAATTAAACCAAATTTTTATTTTAAGTTTTTGGCTATGGCAAGCAGGTCCTCCCTGAATTTGGAAAAAAATCACCGGTAGGGGGCGCTGTAATAGCGATTTTTGTGCGATTTTGAATATTGTACCGTCCAAAAGTGTATGAAGTTATGCATAGAATTAAACCAAATTTTTATTTTAAGTTTTTGGCTATGGCAAGCAGGTCCTCCCTGAATTTGGAAAAAATTCGCCGGTAGGGGCGCTGTAATAGCGATTTTTGTGCGATTTTGAATATTGTACCGTTCAAAAGTGTATGAAGTTATGCATAGAATTAAACCAAATTTTTATTTTAAGTTTTTGGATATGGCAAGCAGGTCCTCCATGAATTTTCAAAAAATTCGCCGTTAGGGGGCGCTGTAATAGTGATTTTTGTGCGATTTTGAATATTGCACCATCGAAAAGTGTATGAAGTTATGCATAGAATTGAACCCAAAAAAAATTTTAAGTTCTTGGCTATGGCAAGGAGGTCCTCCCTTAATTTGTAAAAAAATCGCTCGTAGAGGGCGCTGTAATACCGATTTTTGTACACTTTTTGTGCCATTTTGAATATTGTACCACCGAAAAGTGTATGAAGTTATGCGTAGAATTGAACCAAATTTTACGTGTTTATTTTTGGTCATGTTACGAAGGTCCTCCCTGAAGTTGGAAAAATTCTGCTTGAAGGGGGCACTATAATTGCGATGTCTGTACCGTTTTCATTATTGTACCATCGAAAAGTGTATGAAGTCATCCATATAATTGAACCAAATTTTTTGTGCATGTTTCTGGCTATGGCAAACAAGTCCTCCCTGAACTTGAAAAAATTCCGAAAGAAGGGGGCGCCATAATTCCGATCTCTGTGCCATTTTCATTATTGTACCATCGAACAGCGTATAAAATTATGCATACAATTGAACCAAAATGTTTGCGCTTGTTTTTGGCTTTGGCCAACAGGTTCTCCTTGAATTTGGAAATATTGCGCGGTAAAGGGGCTCCGTGCTAGCGATTTTTGTATACTTTTCTTGATTTTTCGTAGTTCTATTGTGCATCGGCGGCTCATGCAGCGGCGGGAACTCGCTTCCTGCTATGCCGGCTATTCGCAAACAGCGGATAACGACAGAATAAGGAAAAATTAATAATTTTAACAAATATCATGATATAGATTAACTCGTTTTTAGTCCGTTTAATTGACTTGAGCAGAAATCTAAGATGAAAATCAAAGTTGGTATAGTATTGAACTAATAATATTGAAGTATTAACATGTGTAACTAGGTTTTGAAATATTAAGATGTATAAGATAGAAGAAAGTTTTGGGATTGGCACATCCAACTAGTTTCTCTATACGACGGTGTAAAAAGTAATATTGTGGATGTTTAGAAGTTTAAGAATGAAATTTCATTTAAAATGGGTCTTGGAAATCTGACGATGGAAAAGCCTTTTCCCGAACAGCCAATGAAATGCTTGGATAATCGCTAAGTGTTCAGTGGATAATGTAATCCATGGCGTACGTAATGTATGAAATTTCATTTAAAATTGGTCCAGGAATATTAATGTTTAATTCATGGCCGTTGATGGAGATTACAAGCGCCAATCAAATAGGTAATTGCAATCTCTTAAATTGAAATTGCGCATCCATTGAAATCAAAGGAATGCGAGGAATGAGGACATCTTCATCTTTGAAATTTCCTGTCAAGATTGTTGCTTCTACGAAGTTTCTCCTTATTTTTTTACTGCAAGCCGCGTGCCGTTGCAAAGATTCGGCTTGTGAATATTTCGCAACATCATAATTGGCAGGCCGATTGTCAATTGCTGTACGTGCGGTGGCATCCCTTGCAGATCGAGTGAATTAAAAAGATATGTGCCGAGTTAAACTTATGGCATTGAGTTCACTAATTGCATATTATACTCTTATTTCAAAGAATAATGCCTATTGAAAAATAAATTAAGGGGGGGGATTGCCCCCATTTCCCCCTTTATACTTAACCAATTAACCTCCAAATCTAATCTTTATCAGAATAAACCGGTACACCAAATTTGAAGCAAATCGGATAATTATGCATGAAAAACCCATATATCTAAATTAAGGGGGGATTAGCTTCCGTTCGCCCCTTTATGCTTAATCAACGAAGCCCGAAAACAAACCAGGGAAGTGCCGTATCAGATAGAACCTATTCACAAAATTTGAAGCGAATCGAATAATTCTACATGAAAAACCAAGTTATCTAAATTAAGGGGGGGGGGGGAATTAGCTCCCCGTTCCCCTTTGCACAACCAATGAAACACCAAAAATAATCAGGAAAGCACTTTATCAGAATTAACCTATTTACAAAATTTGAAGCAAATCTGATAATTCTGCATGAAAAACCCATTTGTCTAAATTAAGGGGAGATTAGCCACCCTTTCCTCTTTTATGCTTAACCAATAAACGCCCAAAACAAATCAGGGAAGCGCCTTATCAGAATGCAACTATTTACAAAATTTGAAGCAAATCGGATATTTCTATCAATAGTTATCGCATTACATACATAGGTACATACAGAACCTGCGTGCACATTGGTTCTCAGGCTTTAACAGCCTGTGAGCTAAAAAGAGAAAAACACGAACTAAAAAAACAAAGAAAAAGCAAATATCATAAAAAATACTGACGAAATATTTCAGTAATGTGTCCCTCCGGAGGGCATAGTTAGGGGAGATGCATATTATAAAAGAGTGGTCAAAGGGCTTTCTAATGATAAACCACACAATGGGTGTCGAAAAATATTATAAAAGCGCCCCGAGGGATGAAATTGGGGGAGGGGAATGCGAGGTTCATAATAGTAATATAAAAACATGCGCGGATTCAAATGCAACGCAATCGGTGAATTTCAAAGAAATCGGTGAAGAACTTTCGGAGGTTTAAGATTTCGTAGGAACGAACATTTACATTTTGTTTTTACATAGAAATGTGCCCCCACGGGGAAAAAGTGGGATGAGAGGGATGGTAGGTGTATAATATGAAAGAGTAGTCAAAGGCTTTCTAATGATATGTCACATGACGTGTGTCTGAAAAAAAAATTAAAAAGCGCCCCCTGCTGGTGGCGAGGAAATTGGAGGAGGGAGGAGCGAGGTTTGGGATAGGTATATAAAAACACGCGCGTACTCGAATGCAACGCAATCCGTGAATTTCAAAGCAATAGGTGAAGAACTTTCGGAGGTTTAAGATTTTGTACAAGCGAACATTTGTATTTTTATTTATATAGAAATGTGCCACCACGAGGGGAAAGAGAGGGGAGCTAGATGCGAGGTGTATAATATGAAACAGTAGTCCAAGGGCTTTCTAATAATATATCACACGATGGGTTTTGGAAAAAACGATTGTTGTGATCTTCAGCATCTGGCGTTGCTTTTTTTATTACTTGTAAGCTACTGATAGATAAGTAACAAATACTAGCATACATCAGGCGGAAATGTCGAAGCATGGAGTCACATAAACTTAAAACATAATATTTTAAAATGAAAAAAGTTTTAATTTCATCTTACTGATTAATAGTGTAAACGAAAGTTTGAAATAACAGCTGTCGACTTTTCATTTTAAGTGTTTAATTCAGTATTTAGTTGCCTTAAGCAATGTTAAAATGCTAATCTATCAGCAAGTGCTCTTATGCACTAATTTGGTCAAGCTTTGCGTAAAACGCTTCAATGAGAACGTCTTCTAAACGACAAACTACACTAAAAAATGCTTTATGTAACAACCCCTTTAGACCAATGCTCACAGCAGTTTTTGACAAAGTTAAACTCTGGGATTTGTGTATGGTGGCTGGGTATGCAACTGTTAAAGGAACTGATATCCTAAGCATACATATATGTTTGATAAGGGAAAATCTATCAGTTAGAAATGGCCCATGATAATCATTAAAATGAACCATTATACCCTGTTGCAAGCCTGGAGGTTGAAATATTGGGCCATAGACAATACAATATTTTTACGATACTCAGTGCACCGTTTGCCAAACCTCACTCCGTCCAGTATGTAAAATAACGCTGCATCCAACTGCTGAGAAAAATCCCTCCTGAAGTCCAGAATCGTTATCATCTTCACTCCATCTTGCTAATTAATTAATGTGGTCTGCTAATATTCTTGTCAATGGCCACTTTTATGTAAGAAGTACACCTTCATTATGATCTTTAGCTTGCTTGTTTTTGGGGAAAAGACATAATACATCTTGGAATCATTCAAGTTCAGCCGGAAGCAGTATAGCTTTGCATCCTTGCGTAAGGAATAGAGGTAGTCTGAAACTTGAGCCACGCAAAGCGAATTAAGAATCTTTCGAAACAGAGTTTGCTGATCGTCATTTTGTCTCAATGAGTTTGTTAATGTGAAACTTTTTCCAAAGTCCTAAGCATTGTTTGTTTGCGAAAAGCCAAAATGTATTTTATAGAATGTGTATTTTATAGAGGGACGTCTTTTAAGTGAGGTAACTGCCTAATATCGCTAAGGATTTGAACAGCTAAGCCTTTAAAACACTGAATGCTATTTGTTTTACTTTCGCGATATCTTTGTTCAAATTCAACCATAAGGTGACATCCTATCACTAAAAAAATCGTCAATAAGGAGAAATAACGCTCGATCCATGCTGAGCTGTAGATTTCTTGTTGTCTGACTTTTTAAATCAGCGGACCACTTAAAACACGTTGGTACTTTTAGCACAGAGTGAATTGCCTTACCTTCGACAATAATTGTAGCAGTACCTGTTAGTGCCAAGAGAATGATACAGACCAGGAGGCAGCAGCACAGACAACCACCTCATCAAGTTGGAGGCTGAAATTCCAGAATTAGTTACAACTCGATTAGCATATTAAAACGCAACTGGTGGCGGGATGTAAAACAGAAACTGCAACTACTCAACAAGATCATACAATGCATGACGTTTATAGAAACAAACGAGTACATCTTTTCAAATCCAGAGCCATTCTAGTCCGACTCCATCACTTGGGTGTAGCATGGAGGGAGAAACGGGTTATTAGCGGGTGCCAGAAACTTCTATCACTTTTGAATTTTTATCTTGTGCATCTCTCCAAACTCTAGTATGTGCAAATTGTAAATAGTAGGTGTGTTGTAATGTGTTTCTAATTGTGATGTTCAATATTGTGTGTTTAATGTACTGTGACGTATATAAATCCATGAAAAATGTAAATAATTATGCAATCACATTAAAATGATCCTCATGTAATCACTACATACAGTCATGTAAATAGTAGGTGTTTGATATTGTGTTGTAATGTGTTTCTAATTGTTCTGTTAAATATTGTGTGTTAAATGTACTGTGACGTATATGATATCCAAGAAAATTGTAAACAATTATGCAATCACATTAGGTAAAATGATCCTCATGTAACCACTACATACAGTCATGTACTGTTAAAAAAGCAGTATAATTATATCTCGATGTGAAATCTTCGGTTCGCCCAGAAAAATTGGGTAACCAATTGTGATTGTAATTGTAAATCTCACAGTAACCGAAATAAATCTATCTCAGCAGTTTGATCAGGGACCCGAAGCTTCCTCTCAGACTCTGGTTGGGAGTCGGGAGGAGTGGATGTGGCCTACCCCTCGGGATTGCACTAACACTCTAAAGCGAAAGCTGAGTTCCCGAGGTGGTCATCGCTGTCGCGGTCTGTCAAGTATCTTTGTCAAAACACCTGAAAACCGGATTTTAGCGGTTGACTCGTAGGTTTATCACTGTGTTTTCCTGCTCCTAGTCCTCCATGTTTTCATACCTTTGGATGCAGAAAAACACAATTGGAATCTTACGAGTGGACTGCTAAAATCGGATTTTCAGGTGTTTTCCACCAAGATGTGACTTGGCAGACCAATTGCGTTTTAAGGGGACAGTGGACGTTAACATTATTATCAAATTTTTATCATAGAGATTTAAAATTTTATGGAAATATACATTTCACCATAAGTATATAGAACATATTAAAAGAAACTTCCAATCCTGTTATATTTTAAGACTTTTTTAAACATTTTAAATTTCAAAACAAAATTTTAAAATGCCCCATGCGTCTTAGTTTGTGAGATATTTCCTCGATTTTGCATTTTAATCATTTAAAACTCTATTTCAAAGAAATATGTGCATCGATTTTTCAATCCCTTGAAAAGTTAATGTTATAGAGATACTTTTCTGAATTTATTCGATTTTCATCAAAATTTTACCTTTTAATAAATTAAAAATTTAATTTAATTATCTTAATGAAGTCGAATTTTAAAATGCATGCACAATTTCTTTGAAAGCAATATCAAGATTCTTTCTTATGAATTTCATGTATTTTGATCAAAAATTAAGACATCGAAGCATGAAGCGTTTCAAAAATCTAGAAACATTGAAAAATCAATTTTGAGAAAAACACATTTAAAGCATATTAAAATATCGAAAAATAGTGTTTTTACAAAATTCAAACGCTTGTAACATTGCGAAAAATAATTGCATCTACGTGCGGTTTTGGGCAAATGGCTCAGAACAAACTGGATAACAATTACCGTATATACTCGCGTATAAGTCGAACCCCTAACTTTCGAATTCAAATTCTGGGAAAAATAAAAAACCCGCGTATAAGTCGACCCCCTAACTTTTTACTTCAATTTTGCACAAAATAAAATCAAAGATTTCACTTGCCAATGCGAAAAGGTAGTAAGTAAACAAAAACAAATCATTGAAATTTTTTTAAATGATAAATTATTGTTATTTGTATATTTTATGTATTATTTTTTTATTCATACACATAAAAAGCCATAATTTTGCAGTATTCGAAGTGTTTGGTTTTTCTTTTTTAACTGACTCGCGTAAAAGTCGACCCCCCAAATTTGCTTGCCGAAAATTGTCAGAAATTCCTCGACTTATACGCGAGTATATACGGTATATGGACAAAACTTATTTTCAATTTTGGGGACAATTTTTGCTCAACTAAAGGTCACGGTGCCCTTAATATGCAAATCGAGTTTAAACTAATTCTGGAATTTCAGCCTCCTACAAGATGAGGTGATTGTCTGTGTTGCCGCCTCCTGGTCTAATAACTTCTGATCCTAACTGCTCAATGACTGTTTTACTAATTTCTTTGATTATCGTACTTTTTCCAGCTTTTACTTTTCCAATAATGAAATTTGACTTGGACAATTTGTAACATTTGTTTGCAAAGACGAAAGCTGTTATGTGCATAACTGAAGTATCTTCTGTTGCTCATCTGTAAATTCGATGTCAGAATTCTCATAATTTTCATGCAGCATAATTTGTTGTTCTTTAAAATAATTCAGAAATTTTAAAGGTAAAGAGAAACCACTGGATAAGAGCGTCTTGGGTAAAGAATAACCACCAGGTGTATTTGAGCGATTACGAGTTGTTCAATGTAGTCCGGTCTTTGAGACAATCAAAAATTGGAACTGGATCCATTGAGTTAGCAACAAGAAACTTCAAAGCCCCTTCAAAGACTTTAATGTCTGGTAAAGGCCAGACTTATGTAATATGGTATCAGGTACAGATTTGTAACACTTATGTAACACACACGGATGATAGGTAGTCTACTATACTCCTTTATTAAACTTGATAGCTTTGTTCATCTGAGTTGTTGTTATATCGTTACTCTGCAAATACTCGGACTTATTGTTATGCGGCTTTTCCACATGATGAATAACTGGTTTCATCTCAAGTGCTTTCTTTTAACCGGCATTTTCGGAACTTCTGTTTATAACGTTACACATATAAAAATATGTACATTTTTAAAATTTACACTAAATATAGGAATTATGGATTGATTTATGAGTTTTAGTGAATGTGATGTATCACAAATTATCTTTCATTGTTGTAAGCATTTTCCCGATCATAAGCATAAAACTATATATTCATATATATAAACGTCAAATATCTCCCAATCTCGGCGACATTTGGAGGAATATTGCCAAATTTGAGGACCAAAAATATGTCACCATAAATGAAGCCAATTTGGCTATAGCTGACTAATTTGGCGAAATTTCCATTAAAATTCTGTAGTGATGATTCTTCTCTAATCGGGCTCTTCTCATTTTAGCTTCGTGTTTTCCAGTAAATTTAGCTCAAATCTTAAAATTAAGAAATATGAAAGTTACCTTTTCCACCCGGTGCAGGATTTTTTTTTTCTTTTGCATTCTACATACTTGTATTTTCAAGTGTACATCTTGACAAAAAATGCTTATGCATTCACTTCAGAAAGTTCCCTTGCATTTTAGTTGCAACAAAGAAAAATTGAGTAACCTTTTGTAATTCGGATCGCTGCCAAATGGTTAAATTAGCTCGTCGAACAACGCTTCTAAATTATGCCAATTGTCTACGAACCCGGTCACGGAAATTTCCATATACAAACATGCATACGTGTGAATACAAACATACATACATATGAATGAGTCATTCTCTGAAAAGTGGCTGTTTTTTTTTTTTTAATTGCGGCCCAATAAAATTGCCTCAAAAATCTAAAAAGTACCTTATTTCAATATTTATCAAAAAATAATATGAACCGAACTGTATCTCATAGTTCTTCTGATATTTTAATTTCAAAGCACTTTCATTGCTAAAATGTTCAAATAAATGATCGGAAACGGAATTTAAGAACAAATTTATTTGTAAATAAGACAAATGCTGTATTTCACATACATGTTGAATAGATAAAAGTTTATAAAATGTCTGGTGACATTGTGGTGCTTGGGAATTAAAATTAAGTTGTTTCATAAACATACCACAGCCCTTGAAAGGGTTAAAAAAGAAAATAAATTATAATTAGAAGTTATACTATCAATAAATAATATTTTTTTTTTTTTTTACTCTATGTTAATTGAAAAAATAAAGATAAAGCATTAACATTTAGAAGAGTTAATGTTTATTTGAATTAGTACAAAATTTCTTTTTTATTTATTTTCAACTTCTCCCTGTAAAATAATAAAATTTAAAAATATATTATCGTTACTTACGGTAATTAAAAGTCTTGTGAGTTTTTTAATGTGCATTTTATTGCATTAGATTTTCTTATTTTACTGTTTAGTACGTATATAAATGGATTCAGATCATTCCCTCATATTAAAATTATGAGGGAATGATTGTGAGGGAATGACGAAATACTTCTGAAAACCATGTTGTACAAAAGTGATTACTCTTAGGTATATTTTCAGTTACTAAATATCTTTTGAAACATATTTCTAATAATATAACAACATAAAAAGACATTTCATTAATTTTTATTAAATTTATAATATATGAGAGAATGACGCGTAATAAAAATACTTACATTGATCTAGTACTTCAAAGCGATATATTAACTATTCAAGAACGTTTTTGAGCAAACAACAAGATAGATACTTCACGTTACTCTTGTACAAACTGTCCTAGACATATATAAAGCATGTGCTGCTTTCTATTAAGTAAATAATGGCAAATTTAAAATTATGTGAGGGAATGACGACTAATGCTAGGGACATATTAAAAAGTGCCCTAATTCATTCATTATATAAAATATAAATATAATTAAATGGCTATGCATTTAAGTGTGTTTAATGGATTGAGAAAAAAATAATTATAAATATACGTGCTGCCATGGCAGAGAAAGCATTTTCTTTCCTGAATATGTGACTGGGGACGTAGTGAGGGAGACATTTGCATTAAACAAGTAATATAAAAATTTTGTTTTTAAAGTCAATTCCTACTTAGGTTATCAAAGAAAAATTTAATATAATCTCTTAAGCTAATATTAGTTTTTGTTGGATTAAAATATCTCAATTTGTTGATTTTCTATAAGCAAGTAGGTTTACAATGGAAGTCTATGGGAATTTGGCGAAATATTAGAGATATCGCCAAGTTGGCGACAAACTTGGCGGTATTTGGCGACAGAAGAGGATCCCCCCCCTATGGTAACCCCTTATTGAAAATACTTTCATTGATCTTCAATAACCAATGGCCGCCATTTTGTTTCCCATGCAAAACTAAAATTAATTAATTAAAATTTAATTAATGAATTAATATTTCAAAAAAACTGTATTAACATCAATTGTCATCCAGTACAATTAAAAAAAAAATTATTTCAACTTGATAGGATGAATAATGAGTATTTTATTAACGATTGAAAATTTGAACAAGATATATAAATATATAAATATGTAAATAAATATAGGGAGGGTGTGAACTAATAGTACGAATTGAAAAATACATTAAATTTATCAAATTTCAATTTCAATAATCGAATAATTACAGTTTATATGTATAATTGATCTACGAATTCTACGATACGATACGATACGATTTTAGGCTTAAGGCTTTGTCACTCGGAATACTATCGTCTTCCATGAAAGTTTAAATCACTATTAGTTATACATATAAACTGTCATTTAAACCACTATATTGATAGTTTAAATCACTTTTTCTTTTTGTAATTAAAAAAAAATATGTGTTCAAGACCACTGGGACATAAAATTGCCACTTTTCAGAGAATGACTCGAATACCTGCTTACATATTACTATATGTATACATATAAGTAATACAGGCATGGTATTATATTTTTCTTGATTTATTTGATTATCATTCCTAGCAGTGGGGCTAATACGGAATCGGACGTCATGCAACCCCCAAAATCGTAAACTCCGTAATCGAATTTTTTTCTCATTTCTCTTAATTTAAAAATAAACTGTATTGCACAGATATGGAAGGTTACGGAGAATGAAAGGTTCGCACTAAAAAAAAGAAAACAAAAAAAAGAACACACACACACAAAAAAACGCGTGGTCATTACGTACGTAGGAAGTAAAACTTCTGAAAGTCATTCTATATCTCAGGTCACAAATGTTGACGTTGCCAATAACGATCAGGATGAGGTTAAAATGAATAACTTACAACAATAGGGCTAATGTTTTAATTAATAACGAGATGAAATTAGTCGAATTTTGGCGAAAGAAATTGTTTTAAAAGAAATTCTTATATTGATTAGTTTATTTCTTAAAACAAATATTAATTCTCATTTAAAGTTGCCAAAATACTAATTCCATAAACTTCGACTGTTCTGAATATTGAAAAGTTAAACTGTATTAGTATACCTAATCAAGATAAATAATTAGGATGAAGTTATCAATTGGAGGCTCGTAGTTTGAAATTACCGATTGAAAATCAGCAAAAATGATTTCCATGGAGGAAAGAGATAGATGGAGATGCAGTATGACGTTAACCCTCCGTCTACCAGACGGGTCCATTGGACCCGACAGGTACATACAAAATATTCATTCAAACCAGAAATTTCTTTAAAATAAACTAAGTATATAAACCAGACAAAAATAAGGTAAATAAATAAGTTAAATAGTTTTAAATAAAAATTCTGGTGTAGAACGTTTTATTAAAACTTGAATAAAATTCCCGATAGATCTAGGGTTAAAAACGGCTTGCAATATGAATCCGGTTATCGCTCAAATTTAAACGCTCTCATTCGGCCCAAACAAAACAAGCACGTGGAATAGGGGACAAATTCATTGACATCACCCCAGCGTTTTCCCCTAAATGAAAGTGATCTGATTATGTTTAAGCATTCTAAGGTAGCATTTTATTGAATTACTAGAAAAGTAGCTCGTCAAAAATGACAGATAATGAGATATAAAGATATACACATGTGCAAGAACATTAGTTTTTATTTCTTGTCCAGCAGTCATAGATGAAAATAACACACTTTAAAAACGAAACACATTTAGGAAAAATTATGTATATAATGAAAACATAACAAATGAAATTTAAAAATAAATTGAAATGTGATCACAAAACTGCAGGATATACGATGGTTTTCGTAAAAACTCTTTCATTATTGAAAAGTTGACCCCTCTCTTTATTCTCGACATAAATTTTTAACTGCCCTTCCTCTTTACATCTTGAAATACTTACATATTTTCATGAAAAAAACCCGGCTGTTTTAAGTATCGTCCAACTGTAAAAAAATGTTTTGAATTCATTTTCATCATTGCAAATTTCAATATAACTAAAAATTTCATTCATATTAAGTCATTGCATTCTTTCCATCCATTATTCATTCATTAAAAAAAAATGAAAAAAAAGAACTATTTCCTTGTTATAAAACATATTCTATATTGCATCTCTACTTCATTATTATTTTCATCCTCAAGAACATAACAAACCTAAAAAAAAAACATTGAAGCTTTGAGTTCCCATTATCGTCTGCATGAGAAAAAAATAAACACTATAAAACCCCTAGAAGTAATTCAATGTTGGATGAATGCCAACATCAGTTGCATGTTTCTTATGCAAATTATTTTGGGCAGCTGTGACCACCGTTAAGGTCAATAACTTTGTATTAAAAGTGAGACGAAATATATATTGGGATCCAATCAAAACAAATATGACGAGCGTTTGAAATCAACGTTGACAATTCTAGAAGAAACGGGAATCACTCTAAATATACGAAAATTCTGCTTCTCGTTTAAGTCTATACAATTCCCCAATCATCTAATCGCTGAGTTCGGAATACGCCCAGACCTAGAGAAAATAAAAGCCATACGAAAATTTGAAACTGCAACCAACGAAACGGAACTTAAACATCTGCTGGGAATGGCTATCTAGCAAGATACTCCAAAATTTTCAGATATTATGGCAACTTTTATTTCCATGCTGTAAATGAAAAATCAATTCATTTGGGATATGCCCCATGAAAATGAATTGAAAAAGCTAAAGGGAATGATCTCGTCCTAACCAGTACTTACTGTGTTTGACCCTAACAAACAGTCGACAGTAACAGAAGATGCTTCTTCCTATGGATTAGGAGCTACATTATGCCAGAAACAGGAAGATTCTAAAATGAAGGTAATTGAGTATAATATCAAAACCTTCATTCCAACGGAAAAACGTTACACCCAGATTGCGAAAAAGGCACTGCCACACACTTGGTCATGCGAAAAGTTTTTTAACAATTTGATAGGTACAAAAATTCTTTTGGAGACTGATCACAAATCCCTGGTCGTTATATTAACAAGAAAATCTTTAGATTATCTCACTTTGGCCTTCAGAAATTAAAATGAGACTAATTAGATACTCTCCCGATGTTTTTCATATTTCAGAAAAAAATTTACTGACCGCAGACTCATTATCAAGAGCACCTCGCGAACAGGAGGTCCCGACTTTTGATTTGGAAGAAGATGTCGAATCTTCGTCAATCAAGTCAGAGAAACTGTTCCTATAGTTCCGCAAACACTTTCTCAATTGAAATTCGAACAAGAAAATGACTTAACATGTAAAATGTTAATTTCCTATGCTTTAGAAGGGTGGTCTAAGAAAAAGAAGGTAGAACCATCGTGCCGTGTCTAGCCTTTAAGATACGAAATTTCAGGTCAGAATGGGCCAATTATGAAAGGAACTCGTATAGTTGTGCCAATCAACTTACGACGAGAAATCCTGGAGAAAATCCACCAAAGTCACATGGGAATAAATAAATGTAGAGCTGTAGCAAATTCAGCTGTTTATTGGCCTGAAATGAGCAAGAAGATAAAGGAACATCCTACATGCTTACAGTAAGCTTGAAACTACTCTGAACAACTGAAACCAACTATTTACCTACAAAACAATGGGAAATCGTAGCCATGGAACTATTCAAGCTTTACTCAATCTCGTATTTGCTGGTAACAGATTTTAATTCATGTTATCCAGAAGTCGCAAAGCTAGACAGGCTTACGTCAAAAGAAATAATTTTGCACCGTAAGTCCATATTTGCCAGACAGGGAATACCTAATATAGTCAGAGCTGACAATGGACAATAATTTGAAGTAACTCGAACAGCTGAGTTCCAACAATTTCAATAGCATATGATTTTAAGCATGTTACGTCCAGTCCCAGGTATCCTCAAAGCACTAGTTTTGTGGAGGCAGCAGTCAAGTTAATTATACTCAGATCCACAAGGTAAGAAATCCTTATCTGTCTTTGTTGAGCTACAGAACTTCGCCTTTGAAAAATGGTTATAGCACTGCAGAGCACGACGACGTCGTTGTGAAGTCACACTGTGATTTTGTGACCGTCGATGTGACGTCGATGGGACGTCATAGTGACTAGAATGCGAAGTCGTTATGGCCGTTTTAGAGGTCGTTTGTGACATCACATTGTGACCACTGTGAAGTCACGGTGTGACAAATTTGTGAAAAGTGTGTCATTTGTGACTATTTTGGCATTAACTTTGTGACGAAAGCGACAATGCTTTGAAGTCACACTGTGATCAATTTGTGAAATATGTGTCATTTGTGACGAACTTGTCACAAACACTGTGATTTCAAATGAAAATCAAATTTCAAATTAATTGCTTAAAAGACGCAAATAGTGAAAAAGATTCCATGCTGGGACTCGAACCCGGGCCATCAGTACAGCGCACTGACATTCTACCGACTAAATCACATGGAACGATACCCAGGCTGGAAAATTTCTCACTATTACATGTTGGCAAGACTACAAACGCAGCACAAGATGGAATATTTAGCGTGAGCCACAACATGATGCAAACACGAAACTTAATTAAATCCAGCATCGATTGAAATTATATTAATACTTGGAAATTTTTCCAGAGAGAACCATTCGCCTTGCATACAATATTTCAAATGAAAATCAAATTTCAAATTAATTGCTTAAAAGGCAATTTTAATTTGAAATGTTGTATGCAAGGCGAATGTTTTTCCCTGGAAAAATTTCCAATTATTAATATAGTTTCAATCGATGCTGGATTTAATTAAATTTCGTGTTTACCCCATGTCCGTGGCTCGCGATAAATGCTTGTGCTGCGTTTGTAGCCTTGCCAACATGTAATAGTGAGGAATTTTACAGGCTGGGCGTCGTTCCATGTGGTTTAGTCGGTAGAATGTCAGTGTGCTATACTCATGGCCCGGGTTCGAGTCCCGGCATGGAATCTTTTTCACTATGTTGGCCTTTGCGCCTTTTAAGCAATTAATTTGATATTTGATTTTCATTTGAAATATTGTATATAAGACGAATGATTCTCTCTGGAAAAATTTCTAAGTATTAATACAGCGATGAATTTTAAAATAAACTTTTGCTGTAAATATAAAATCTTATCTTTTTACCGTACTTTTTAGCAAAATATCGCTATTTTGGAGTCCTATTCTTCTAAAACATTTAAAATTTTTCCACTTAAAAAACAATGCTTATCAACTGACATATTTTTTTATTATGTTCTATGCTTGATATTGAGTTCAAGCTTGATATTTAGAATGTGTAAGTTTTTTAATTTGTTGTGATTTGTCATTGCTTTATTAAATATGAACATGGAGACTAACGGATATTAATACAACTATTATTTATAGAGCGGCATGATAAGCGATATTTATTTAATTTTTTTATTCCCGTTGTAACGGAGCCGATGTCGTAAGGTGGTGTGGTAGCGGGCAACTTCAACGGCCTAGTCTTATCAATATCGAAAAAATATTTTATTGTTTCACAAACAATTAAATAAGAATTTCTTGATTAAATAATTCATAATTACAACATTTTTCATATAAGGGTTCGAGTTCAGCTGACAATAATATATTTATAGAATCAAGTCCAGTCCTCGAATAATAGATCGCTTTCAGTGTAGTCAGTCTCTTACTTATCCAATGTCCACTATTTTCGAAGATAGAGCTCGCGATGCTCGACAGGAATGTCGCACTTTTGTAGGTGTTTAACCGAGGTTTAGGAACCTCCGATTTTCAACTCCGTGATGGAGATATCTTAACAGCCACACCTGGCTTTCGCTTTTCTGTGCTTCGGAGTATGCCCCGATGCCGTCGACCCGTGAGAGATTTCCACTCTGCACGACCAGAAACACCTTGAAGTCTCAACTTCAACAGAAGGGAAAATTAAGCTCCCGAGAATGCTCTCGCATCCTCTTTTATCAGTTTCGTTTTTCCGTCTAGGACCAAAGCCACTCCCATTAGCCACTCACCATCCGTGGGCCATGATCTCATAGGCCAGCCCTTTCTCTATAGGCTGCCGTCAGGAACTTTCGCGTCCGGTTTCATCTCTGGTTTCACTTTCTACTTTCCCACGGGAACGAGGCCCTCGTGAACATCAAAAGAATATTTCTCTCGCTAGATAAAAGAGTTCCTTTCACCCTAGTGTCATCTGCGAAGATTGATAGAAATTGAGGTATTTGTTTCATCTCTAGCGACATTTTCTAGGACTCTGAAGAAATTTGGAGGCTAGGTGAAAATACATTAGCTTCCCTATGCTGGCTTTTGCCTTGTAAATTGAGAGTTTCAATGTGAGATATCGTCGAATTCTCACAACACCCTTCCCTCAAATCATATTTCGGCTACCAGACGTAATATGCTGTAAGGGAAATGGTTAGCTCATACATTTCAAGTGGCCCATATTTAATTATATCAATTCCTAAAAAAAAAACCTTTTCCTGTATTTTATACTTAGCTTGCAAATGCTGAACACATTTGGTTACGAAATTTCTCTTTAACAGACAAAACACATTTATATTTTACTCGATTACATTTACACATAATAAAATGAATATTAATATATACATATAGTCGGGTTTAACGACCGACTTACTCTACTCGGCTCAAGTAATGCACGTGAGGTATATCTTTGCCTGGTCGATGAGTAATTGCATAATGATAAGGCTGCAGTGTCAGTGCCCACCTGAGTAGTCTGGGATTATTGCCTGCATTGTTTTTCAAGAATATTAATGGGTTGTGGTCCGTTTCTATGGAAAACTTTTGCCCATCAATATAGTGCCTAAGCTTCTTTATTGCGAAAATTATAGCGGCACATTCACGCTCGGAGGCACTGTAATTCCGCTCTGGTTCTGTGAATTTTCGGCTAAGAAAAATTATTGGGTGTTCTTCTGAGCCCTTCCTCTGCGCCAAAATAACCCCAATACCCACTTCAGACGCATCAGTTTGTATTACGAATTCGGAATCGTAATCAGGGGCATACAAAATGGGTTCTTCGGTGAGTTTGGTTTTTAAGAGTTTGAACGCTTTTTCCATTTCGTCGCTCCAATCTACTTTTCCCTTTTTGTTTTTTCCTTTTAAAGCGCGCGTGAGTGGTTCTACCATGGTTGCGTAATTTTTTATATATCTCGAATAATATCCCGCCATACCCAAACATCTTCTAATTTCCGTCTTGTTTTTGGGCCCCGGCAACTCCACGATGGCCTTGATTTTCGCCTCCGCCGGTTTGCGTTGACCTTCCCCCACTACGTGCCCTAGATACTTAACAGTTTTTTGCGCAAATTTGCATTTTGCGATTTTGACTTTTAATTTAGCCTCTTTGATTCTGGTTAACACTATCTTTATATGCTCAAGATGGTCCTCCCAGCTATTCGAGAAAATGGCCATGTCGTATAGATATGGTAGACAAAATTCTTCTACCCCACTGAGTAATCTAGCCATAAATTTGGAAAATCGGTATGAAGCGTTGACTAAACCGAAAGGCATTGTCAGGGGTAAATAACTCCCGAAACTAGTCACGAAAGCGGTCAATTTTTGAGCTCTGGGGGTCATCGGAATCTGCCAGTACCCCTTAGTCAAATCCAATACTGTGATATATTGGGCTGCGGCAACTCTTTCAACTCTATCCTCGATATTAGGAAGTGGGAAAAATTCAGCCCTAGTAATTGAGTTCAATTTTCGGTAATCAATGCAAGGTCGGGCTTCTTTACCCGGGGCCTCCACTAAAATCATGGGAGAATTATAATCCGATTCCCCCTCCTTTATGATTTTTAAATCAAGCATACGCTTGATTTCTTTTTTCAAAATTTCATTTTGCCTGACTGATGTTCTATAAGGTCTTATCCTCACTGGTTTGTTTTCGACAAGCTCAATATCATGCTCTGCTAGATCTGTTAGTCCTGGGTCGTTCGAAAAGACTTCCCTATACGTGTTTAATAAATTTTCTAACTCCCGCAGCTGTTCAGCCGTGCACCGGACCCTCAAGTCACTTTCCTCCACTACTTGCCTGAAATCATAACTGTTAGAGTCGGCCGAAGGGTAAACTATCTCTAAATCTTGCATCGCGTCTAGGTCGTGAAATTCATGGGTCAAAATGTTGATTTTCTCCACGCGTTTCACATAAGGTTTTAATAAATTCACGTGGTAAATTTGGGATTTTTCGCGTCTACCTGGAACATTCACAATATAATTCGTAGCAGAAATTTTAGATTCGATTACGCCTGGCCCAATCCATTTTACCGACATTTTATTTGGTTTACTAGTGGCCAAAACCAGTACCTCACCTCCTGGCTCGAAACTCCTTTCGGTCGCGTTTCTATCGTACCAGAGTTTTCTCTTCTCTCTGCTAGTATTCATGTTTTGGACGGCCAGCTCTTGGCAACGTTTTAACCGATTCATCAGTTTGAAAACGTATTCAGTGACTAATTCATGTTCTTGACTCTCTCCCGTCCATTGTTCAAACAACAATGTTTCCGGCGTTCTCAAATTTCTCCCGAAAACTAGCTCCGCGGGACTGAATCCCGTCGATTCGTGGGTCACTGTTCTTAAAGCTAACAGTGCATGGGGTAAGTTTGCCTCCCAATCACTCCCATTTTCGACACACATCGCCTTCAATAATCTCTTAACTGACCTGTGAAATCGCTCGATTAAATTTGAGGAAGGGTGACACACGCTCGAATGTCTTAGCCTTACACCGAATTTCTTCAGAAAAGCAGTAGTTAAATTAGAAGTAAAGCTACGCCCCAAATCTGTCTGGATTTCCGACGCGTAACCTACACGGCTGAAAATAGTTGTCAAAGCTTCAATTACCGTTTCCGAAAGCATATCTGCAATTGGAATCGCTTCTGGGTATCGGCTATACACACATATGGCGGTCAACATGTATTTATTTCCCTTTTTGGATTCTGGCAAGGGGCCAACTAAATCAATTGATAGTTTTGAAAATACCTCTGAAATAATCGGTACAAGTGTCAAAGGGGCCTTTTTCTGCTCCCCCGATCTCCCTACGCGCTGACACGCGTCGCATGATTTTACAAAATTTTCAGACTCCCTTATTACATTGGGCCAAAAAAAGTATCTCAACAATTTGTCTTTCGTTTTCTTCTCTCCCAGATGAGCCGAAATGCCCTCATGGCACGCGATTAAAAGACCCTGTCTAAACTTCAGGGGTACGACTAATTGTATCCTTTCATTTCCCCCGTGGTCGTATGTTTTCCGTACTATTAACGAGTCCTTATACTCGTAATGCGACTTCTTTAACTCTGCCCTTTTCCTAACTTCGCTTAAAGTGTCATCCATTTCTTGTTCTCTTTTAAATTCCTTCTTCCCCACCTGGCTTAATCCTATGCTCAAGTCCTCCACTAGATCGGGTAACAATAAATCCTCTTCGTCTTCCCCCAAATCCCCATTCATTTCCCTTGAACTGGTTTCGTCGTCTATAGGTTTTTCCCGTGTATCCGCGCCTGTCTCTTTCGACTCGGGACTTCTCTTTTTCGCGTCCTTCCCCTTCGTCGGGTCGGACTTCAATCCTTCTGGTTTCGGTTTCACCTGACTCCGTGTTATCACGGCGTTTAAATTCTGGGCATTATCGCTCTTAATTTTATCGATCAATTTTTGAGTTTCGTTCCCCAGTATGTAATAAGACATGTCTGATTCTGCGTCTGCTACTATGGCCTTTGTTTTTATGCTTCCCAATCCGTCCAATTCTAACGTTACATCAGCCGTCGGCAAACAACGTAAATCGTTCATTAGCGGTTGTCTCACCCACACAACCATACCATCTAATTGCTCCGGCTTAATGAATCTGCTTGAGACCACATCGGAACAACTCCCACTGTCCCTTAATACAGTGATTTTCTTTCCATTAATTAAGGCATGGCTTAAGTAGGGTTTGAAACCTTCCTCGAGATCAATATTTCCGCTAACGTGATGAACTTTAGCAACGGTTTTTTCGGCCCTTTTGTTTTCAGGAAAATTGGCCCTCAAGTGCCCAGTTTTGGAACAAATAAAGCACTTACTCCAATTTTTACGTTCGAAGACTTTTTCCCTTTCTTTATTTGTTTCCCGCTCACGCCAGTTGTGTTTACTTTCGGAACTCCTATCGCGCGATTTATCTTCCTACTTAGGCCTTTCAGGTTTCCTATCAAGCGTGGGTCTCGTGTTCCACTTTTTTTGGACACTCCTTTTATCGCCTCGTATTCGTCTAGTGCCGTAGCGAGCACCAAGGGATCTTTATAATTCGCCCACGAATCAATAAAATGCTCTTTCAAATCGACCGACGCGCGTCGTTTGATCTGATCAGTGATCAACAAGTCTTTTAATTCAGAAAATTGCGTAATCCCCAAACCGTTAATCCATCCTTCAAGAAAACTATTCAATTCGAATATGAGATCTCTCCACGGGTTTCCTGGATTACGCGTATGTTTATTCAATTTTTGACGGTACGCTTCCGCACTCAACCTGTACCGGGCTAATAAAAGCGATTTAACATGTTCGAAATTGTCAATTTTTTGAGCTGGTTCGCGTAAGATTAATTCTGCAATTTCCACCGGCAATAATGCTAACAAGTGCGTGACGTATTCATCTTGCTCTATTCCGGACCTATTCGCCTGTCGCTCGAACAAATTCAGGAATAATGTTATGTCGGATCGTTCAGGATCGAAACGATGCATAATAGTTTTAAGAGGTAATCTAACGGATCTTTCGGAACCGCTGCTAACCGTAGAATTTCGCCTTTCTGAACTCTGCGTTAATTTTAGCTGTTCTAAAGTAAACGCCCTTTCCTTATCTTTCTCTCTCTCTTCCCTAACTCTCTCTTCTCTCTCTCTTTCCTCTCTCTCTCTCTCTCTTTTTTTCCCTCTCTTTCTCTTTTTCTACCGTGATGCGTTCTTCCCTATCCTTTACGATGTACCCTGCCTGTACTAACGTCAGTTCCTCGTCGTATTTTTCTGCTGCTTCAATTTTTTTCGATTATCATTGCCATATTGTCTTGTTCATCTATTTCCACCCCTAAAACTTCCGCGAGATTCTGTAAATCCGCTTTCCTGCAGTACTTCAGTGAATTTAACTTCGACATGACTACGGTGTGTTGAAATAATACAAACGGAAACTATTCGTTTTGTTTATCAATTTAGAAGTATATGAACCTTACACCTCACAATAAATATTTTACCCCTAATCACACAATATAAATAAACATTTCAAATGCATAACCAATACGTAAAAATTATTTTATGATTTTTCAAAGGATTTTCAGAATTTCTATATTCTCGTGCCAAACGTAAAGCAAAAACTAAAATTCAAAATTTTAAAGCTTTAGAGTCCCTATACACACAATATGAAAACAATAAGTAATTTTTCAAATACTATAGGCAAACTACATTCCCAGTATTTCTCAAGAACTGAACACTCTCTGCAACCTTTATCAAAATGCATCTATACTATTTAGGGTAAAAGTTTAATTTACTCTGTTTGTCATTTAGCAATCCAGCATGCATCAAAAATTCTCTTTATACAATCACTCATCAAAATATATTTCTTACACATTAATCTTACATTATATATTCGTCATATAAGAAAAAAAAAATTTACTGGGAATTTTTTTTTTTTTTGAGTAGTTATGAATTTAGCCTATCTAATCCTTTCTGCATTCCAAATATTACAAATACTGATAAAGATAACATAACATATAAATTTGCATTAAACGTTAGTTTTCAATTAACTACACATTATTGATTTATCATAATCTTAGTATTTTCATTTACCTCAAAATAAAAAAGTTTCTCATATTTTTATTCAAACAACATTTTAACATCCTATCAGTATGATAAATAATAGTTTAAGAGCCACTCAAAATGAAATGAGCTTACCTGTTGCAGTTGTTGCTTGAAGTATCTTGTCTGGGGAACGGTCCGTTATGGCACTCCGCGGGTGTCGTCCACTGTAGCTCAAGGGCTCGTATCGGGCGTGTTGCGTCCCACTGTTTGTCGTCCAAGGTCCACCTTGCACTGTCTCGAAGCACTGTCTAGTTGATCTAGATGAACTGTCTCATTGCCGTTGTTCTGGATGAACTGTCTTTCGTTCTGGACGAACTGTCTTTTGTTCTGGGTGAACTGTCTTTTGCTCCCGAAGGGCTATCCTTCTGTCTTCCTCGGAACTGTAGTTTCGATTCTTTCGGCTGCCTCTCGAGCTGTCGTCAGAAACTCCGGGTGTTCGCCGTCTGTTTCCTCCTGGGCTTTCCTCTAATAACAATTATTCTTGCTGAAAATCTTCTAGCTGCCACCAAGTTGTAACGGAGCCGATGTCGTAAGGTGGTGTGGTAGCGGGCAACTTCAACGGCCTAGTCTTATCAATATCGAAAAAATATTTTATTGTTTCACAAACAATTAAATAAGAATTTCTTGATTAAATAATTCATAATTACAACATTTTTCATATAAGGGTTCGAGTTCAGCTGACAATAATATATTTATAGAATCAAGTCCAGTCCTCGAATAATAGATCGCTTTCAGTGTAGTCAGTCTCTTACTTATCCAATGTCCACTATTTTCGAAGATAGAGCTCGCGATGCTCGACAGGAATGTCGCACTTTTGTAGGTGTTTAACCGAGGTTTAGGAACCTCCGATTTTCAACTCCGTGATGGAGATATCTTAACAGCCACACCTGGCTTTCGCTTTTCTGTGCTTCGGAGTATGCCCCGATGCCGTCGACCCGTGAGAGATTTCCACTCTGCACGACCAGAAACACCTTGAAGTCTCAACTTCAACAGAAGGGAAAATTAAGCTCCCGAGAATGCTCTCGCATCCTCTTTTATCAGTTTCGTTTTTCCGTCTAGGACCAAAGCCACTCCCATTAGCCACTCACCATCCGTGGGCCATGATCTCATAGGCCAGCCCTTTCTCTATAGGCTGCCGTCAGGAACTTTCGCGTCCGGTTTCATCTCTGGTTTCACTTTCTACTTTCCCACGGGAACGAGGCCCTCGTGAACATCAAAAGAATATTTCTCTCGCTAGATAAAAGAGTTCCTTTCACCCTAGTGTCATCTGCGAAGATTGATAGAAATTGAGGTATTTGTTTCATCTCTAGCGACATTTTCTAGGACTCTGAAGAAATTTGGAGGCTAGGTGAAAATACATTAGCTTCCCTATGCTGGCTTTTGCCTTGTAAATTGACAGTTTCAATGTGAGATATCGTCGAATTCTCACACCGTGTATATTGTATTTTGTGAATATGAGCTAAATAGATTTGGTATGTTTTATAGGAAAAGACTGATCTGGGAAATAGAAAAAAGCAAGTGGGTAAGTGTGATCATACATCGCACAAAGGGTTTCGTTTAATATTCCTTTCAAAACACTTTCTTTCAAAACGTCCAGTACATTTATCGCCATGGAATACCTTCTAAATTTTGGCAAACACATCCTAAACTATGTTAAAGTTTCAAACATATTCGCCTTGTTATATTTCCTAATTTTGTTCGCCCCCCCCCCCAAAATGCTACGATATATCACATGACGGGTATCTGCCAAATTTAGAAAAGTGCCCCCCTTGGGGGGGAGTGGGCAGATGGTCACCATGATTTTTGACGCGGCCTGATTTTAAAAATTTATGTTATGTTTTATAAGCCCTATTAAAGTTTCAAACAGATCGTCCAGTTATATTTCCTAATTTTGTTCGCGCACATCCCTCAACCCCCCCCCCCCCTCCTCGAAATGCGACTCGCCCTTCTTCTTTATAATTTATTATCGTGTGTTATAAAGTAACTTACAGTTTAAAACAGATTGAATTGTTGGATTTCCTACTTTAAATGAAATCGCGGTCTGTTAATTCCACATTCCACCACCAGGGAGCGCACTGTATTCTTAACAAAAGCGTATCTGAACGAAACTCCTTTACACAAACCATTAGTAGATATGTTACTCGAGGGGGTGGCGGTCTTCAGCAAGAATTTAAGATAATTGTTGAAATTACTATTCGGAAATAGTGGTAATTTAACTTTTGACATATTTATATTTAATAAGTATAAGTAGCATGTATCTGAGGACTCCATCAAAAAACGCACCTGGAACGGTATGAAACAAAAAAGAAATATTTTGCCCCTCCCCCTCTCCCCACCTTCCCGAAATTTCAGGCGCCATTTTTTATAAACTTTTTCTAATGTGTTATAAACTATCGTAAAATTTCAAACAGATCGCCTTGTTATATTTCCTAATTTTAACAAAAATGTTAGTTCCACATTCCACCACCAGGGAGCGCACTCTATTCTTAACAAAACTGTATCGGAAGGAAACTCCGTTAAACAACCTATAAGTAGATATGTTACTCGAGGTGGTGGCGGTCTTAATAAGAAATTAAGATATTTGCTGAAATTACTATTAGGAAATAGTGGTAACTAAACTTTAGACAATTTTATATTAAATAAGTAGCATATATCTCAGGACTCCCTCAAAAAGTCACCTAAAGCGGTCAGAAACGCTAATTTTTTAAATAGAAATCTAGCGCCCCCCCCCCCCGCCTCCCCGGAATTTCGCGTGTCATTCTTTCTTATACTTTATCTTATGTGTTATAAAATATCTTAAAGTTTCAAACAGATCGACTTGTTAGACTTCTTAATTTTAACAAAATCGCGTTATGTTAGTTCCACATTCCACCACCAGGGAATGCACTCTATTCTTAACAAAAGCATATCTGAACGAAACTTCTTTACGCAATCTTTCCGTAGATAGATGGGTCGGGATGGTGGCGGTCTTAAACAAGAATTTAAAATATTTGCTGCGGTAACAAACGCTAAGATTTTAAAAATAATTCTAGTTTAACAAAAATGTTAGTTCCACATTCCACCACCAGGGAGCGCACTCTATTCTTAACAAAACTGTATCGGAAGGAAACTCCGTTAAACAACCTGTAAGTAGATATGTTACTCGAGGTGGTGGCGGTCTTAATAAGAAATTAAGATATTTGCTGAAATTACTATTAGGAAATAGTGGTAACTAAACTTTAGACAATTTTATATTAAATAAGTAGCATATATCTCAGGACTCCCTCAAAAAGTCACCTAAAGCGGTCAGAAACGCTAATTTTTTAAATAGAAATTTAGCGCCCCCCCCCCCCCCCCCGCCTCCCCGGAATTTCGCGTGTCATTCTTTCTTACACTTTATCTTATGTGTTATAAAATATCTTAAAGTTTCAAACAGATCGACTTGTTAGATTTCCTAATTTTAACAAAATCGCGTTATGTTAGTTCCACATTCCACCACCAGGGAATGCACTCTATTTTTAACAAAAGCATATTTGAACGAAACTCCTTTACGCAATCTTTCCGTAGATAGATGGGTCGGGATGGTGGCGGTCTTAAAAAAGAATTTAAAATATTTGCTGCGGTAACAAACGCTAAGATTTTAAAAATAATTCTAGCTCCCCCCCCCCCCTCCTCGAAATATCACACTCCATTCTTTTTTACACTTTTTTCTATGTGTTATAAACTATCTTAAAGTTTCAAACAGACTGAGTGGCGGTCTTAACCAATAATTCAAAATATTTCCTGAAATTACTATTAGAAAATAGTGGTATGAAGTAAACTTTCTGATGATGAATGAGTTATACTTATCTCATATCGCTGTTCAAAAAGCCCAGGCAAATTATTAGATTTCCTAATTTAAGTTAACTCGTGGTTAAATAAGCGCGTCTCTTCATTTTAATCGACGCATTTGATAGGAATAAACCGATTAATTAAATAATAATTAATATTTCAGCTTGTAATTAAGATAGGACTCAGATATGGGTATCAATGAAATCAGCGAGAAATTTGACATCGGGATGCCAAAAAATTTAATCAAAAAATTTAATATTTAAAAAGTTAAAATTTCGTATTAAAATATGCTATTATGGAAAACCGCAGTGTCATCATGTATACCTGCTTTCCCGCCGAATTGAAATCTTTTTATTTCCTTGTATTTCCAATTAAAGAAATTAAATTTTTATCGATCGATTTTTAGTGGATATTTTAACTTATACACGTCGCAAAAATGTGAACTTTATACCAAATGAAAGTAGATTTTTTTCTGCGTCTGTCTATCCCATTTACAAATTTCTCGGACCAATATTTTCTGATATACGATTTCGCTTTAAAATCTCCACTTCATTTTTCGGCTTAATTTCCTCCGTGGTAACCGTGCATTCGGCTGATTTTACTGGCAACCCTTAGGAGAAACACGGATGATTTCGAGAAAGTCCGTTTGAATTTGCGTTAAAATGGTGGATTGGTTAATTTTAGAAGTTAATTAGCCCGTAATTCGATTAATTAACAACTTTTTCAAAATTTTATGATTTGTTGTTTGATGTGAGGTGTTCAGCTATAAGTACCCAAAATTTCAAGTCTCTAACATGTATAGTTTCTGAGAACGGGCTCTGTGACCGACAGACGGACAGACAGACAGAGGAGCGAGACGAATAGGGTTTCGTGGGATGAACGAAACCCTAAAAAACGAGTAAGAAAAATCATGCGTTATGCATAGATTATAAAATACTTTCCAACACTTTCTGAATGCTTTAACAAGACATCGTAATTTAGGGAAATGACGTAAATAAGATAACTAAGCAAACATTTTAGAAAACGCATAAAACATTTGAAAAACTGATTTCAGCAGTTACCGTTCATAGCCAAATATGTTTTCCAATTCTTTTGAACAGCCCTGTATTTGATCTGTAGGTTGATACACTGAAAAAAATGAAGTACTCAAAAATGAGTAAACCGACGTACTCATATCGAATTGAATATTTTTTAGTCAAAAATGACTGTGACTGTGTGAAATTTGAGTTAAAATGTCAAAATTTCTCTATTTTGAAACATCACATGTTATCAAATCCAAACAAACGAATAGTTTTGTGCCCTGTAATGGTTCATTTCATTTATAGCGGCATAAATGATGTTTATTAATGTAAATATTAAATTATGCACAGCATTTTAAAAATAATTTAAAAGTGCTTGGAAATAATGCTCTTGTCATAAAAATATTCGATTTGAGTATCTTGTTAAGAATTTTTTCTATTTTTCTTAATAAATAATCAATTAAACATTTCTTGTTAAGAACTTTGAACGGGAAATAAATGTCAGTACATTTTTACTTTAAATTTTAGGTGGGGGCAGTACATAACGATTCATATTTGATCACAACCATGGAATAAAAAATGAGTACATGTGTTTTTCAACTTTGAGTACATTTGGATCGGAGCTATTTTGAGTATGTGACGCATTTAAAATTGAGTACTTTTTACTCAATTTTGAGTACCCATTTTTTTAAGTGTATATATACTATATAATGGGAAAATTTAGTTTAGCAAGAAAACGCCTAACAGGTTGAAATTCTTTTTCAGCAATTTATACTAATGTATGGAAACATACTTGAATACTTTTGCACAACCCTGCAGTTTACCTAGAATCTTTATTACACGCCACTATTTAGTTAAAATTTAATTCAAACTAAGACACTCTTAAAACTGCTGAAATCACATTTCCAGAAGTTATATTATATAGACGGCCATGTATCCAATTCTTTACCGGACCCTGTATATCATTTTATCTATATTCTACAAACATTTCTTGGTAAATTAAATGCAGTTCAGCGAAAAAAATCATAACTCATTTAAAAACCACCTTTAAGCAATTTGCGTCCATACCCAGTAATCGTTACGAATACTTTTGTGTAGCCTTGTATAGGAATTATAGCATTTATATACACCATATACTATGCATAAATATAGTGAATCATAAAAGCGCATATCATATTTAAAAATATATTTCCAGCAATCATCGCTAATGAACAGTACTTCGGATACAATATAGTATCTGAAATATTTTGTGTGTCCCTGTAAATGCTATATACGTATTATTCGTATTATACATGAAATAATTTATAGTATGTAAACCTCAGCGACATATATCAATTTCATTATATATGAAATAGATTAACATAATTAAAGTATGCCGCAAACAATTCCCTCCAACCCTATATCATTATGTATTTGAATTCCATTTTTAGCCCTGTAAATGAACAATAACTATTTTTTGCATCGCATAGTCAACAGAATGCATATTTTAGTGCACTTCATAAATGCATATAAATTTTATTATGTTTGAAAGCGTGCGTAAAATCATTAAAAATCATTTGAAACGATTTTTTCCCATAGGCCGTAATTTAACGGAAAACTTTTGGTTGGCCCTGTAAATGAACAAAGTATGCTACAAACTTCATTACAAATAGGTACCGTGTTATGGTAAACGTCAATACATCCAAAAATTTCAGGGCAATCCGAGTATATATTCGAGAGTTAGAGTGCGGACAGACTGCTAGACGGACAGACGGAGAGACAAACCTAAGTCATAAGCACTTTTCAACTTGTGTCCTATATTATGTATCCTCTATTATATGAACTTTTAAAAAATATATACTAAAGCAGTTTAACCTATAACTTCCTATCAGGCATGAAAAACACTTTATTTCAATGCTTAAATATCATATTTTACTTTTTAGTGCCAATAATTACGCGTATCATAAACGTAGAAAATGAATTTACAATAGAAGAGAATTTAATAAACGATTCAGAATGTCTATAATTAAATGTTTGATTAAAATTACAAGCAGAAAAAATGCTTACATACAATTAAAAAAAATAAATATACCAATTTGAAAAACACTAAAAATAATAATTAGTATTTATAATTGTACTATTAAACAACAGCAAACTACAATAGATAAATTAAATGCATTATTAGATTTAACAATATCTCAAAAATATTTCCATATGGTATAAGGAATTCCTATTATTTTATAATTTTGGCAAATGTTAAATCTGAAAACATTGGTTTGAAGATTTAGGATTTTAAAAGATAATTTAAAATATTATTAGCACTAAAAGAAAATTCTTTCAAATGTTTCACTACTGTAATATGTAAAAATACATTTTCCCAGTATAATGTCAATTTCTAATCTGAAACAGTTTCGTAATCTCATGATAATCGAACATATTTAACCCCAAAATAATAATAACTATAAGTGTTAGTAATCAAAAAATAGTAAAAAGCCGATAAAATAATTCCAAATCATTGTCGTTCCATACATTTTCAATCTCAAGTAATAGTAAATTAATGTTTATATTAATTCCAGTATGAATGTAGGCATAAATCAGTCTCTACGCAGTTTTTTTTTTTTTTTTTTTTTTAAGCGATGGCAGATTAAGATATTTTTCTTTACAGTTATCGAATTGGAAAATACGCTTCTGACAGTTAAAGATCAGTCTCTTACAAATATAACATAAAACTATTTAACTTATAATATACAAATCAGGAACAAAATATTTAAATTAAATAACACTTACATATACGTTCCATTAATATCCGTGTATCCTAAAATGGTCATTTGCTTATCTTAAAGTGTTGTAGACGTGATGAAGTTCTAAAAACAGCGAACTATTTGCCGCGTCTTCTCATATTTATTTTTCTGTGGGCAGACGATTTTCAAGCAGGTGGTCTGTTACAGATTATTTGTTTTTGTATACAAGAAATATAGAACTTGAATGCGCAGTAATTTTCTGAAAGTATCGTTAATTAAAATTTTGTATTTGAAGAAATGTCCAATGTATTTAACCTTTTCTTTTTATCCGTACCAAATAATTCAAGTTAAAATGTATTGTAAAGTTCTTTTTTTCTAAATAATTATAATAATAATATTCATAATTAGAGTTTATTAGATAAAACATTGTTTAAATTTTTAAAAGGTGTAAAAATAAATTTAATGGTAATAACGACCCCCCAACTTTTTTTTCTTCTTTTTTTTTAAAAGTAAAGTTTGTTTTGCACAAATTTTGTACATTTCTTTTATTTTCGGAAAATGCTAATTTTTAATTAAATAGTCTGAAAGAAGTAGAATTTATGACTTGAATACAAATTATAAAAATATTCTAAAGCAAGAAATGCATAGATGACTAAACTCTGAAGACTCTTTCTACGTGCTCATTAAAAGGTGCAGATTTAACTGTAATAGAAAATTTTTAGTTTGAAACCACAGAAGTGTTTCGAATAATCCTGGTCGGTAAAAATAGAAATAAATAAATAAATTTCCTCCCAGTAAACTAAATATGTAAAGTGTATAAATTTAATATTCCTAATTCTAAATATATTATCCAAATGCTAGATAAAATTGAAATCATGAAAAAGTATACATTCACTGTCTTAGATATCAAATTGATAAAATATAGCCTGAAAATTTAGTTTATTAATGCTTGTATCGTGCACTTTATTTATTATGCCCCCCCCCCGACCTCCCCTTTAGTGACAGAATTTACCATTTGCTATCCACTAATATATTTTCATTCCTTATGCCGCTGTAACTCGTGACTGTTTAAAATACTTCTCTTCATTTTCAAAGATTTTTGAAGTTCATATTTTTTTCATTTCATGAAGTTCATATTGTTCATACTGTGACTTACAATATAGTGGTTTTTTTGTCACATATGTGACGTGACGTACGATACATAGCAGTGACATAACAGTGACGTCACAATTTTTTTTTAATTCCCAGAAAAATATAATTTTACAGTAAATAACATGTTTTAAAGAATTTTCGTAATTTTTTAAAGTTTTCTAAGAAGTTCACATCTCAGTCACAATGTGACATCACTGAGTGGTGGCATTTTGGTCACAGATATGACGTGACCACAGTGACTTACAGTGACGTCACAACGACGTCACCGTGACCATGCATGCTATGAGGGTTGTTATCATGTAACCCTTACTCTAATGCATGCTAATATGGTGTTGTTAACACTTCACATTTCATCACTATGTACAGAAAAACAAATCTCGCACTCCGCGCAGGTTGCAAAATGCATCATATTATCATAATTGCTATCATGAAGCCATAATGACTATATTGGTACAAGGAGTTAACAAAGTGACGTAAACATCAGAAAATTAGAGCAGGTAAAAGTACCACAATTATCCCGATACTTTCATAATATAACATCCTAAGACTTTGAGCAATTATGCTCTCTTACAGTCGAAATATTCTATACTCACAGATAAAATGAGTAGAACACAGAATTTGGAGTAAATTTATTTTGCAGTCGTCTTCATACAATTAAGGTTCTCTTTTAAAAGAATTGCTTCTACCAAATCCCGCCAAAGTTCAGAAAAAAAATGAAGATTCCGTAGAACTTTTGCTGCCCAGCTTAAAGAAACAATTACATCTTACACTACATTTTAATTATACAATAAAATTAATTTAATGCATTTCAACACGTAGAAACACTTGATCAATGCTGCAAAAGTTATTATCCCTTTCCAAAAAAGAGAAAAATCACTTGCTCCTCACCTCTCAATAGAAATTTTTAAAATGACACTCCTAATCTTTAAACTCATATTTGGATTATATTGAGCTTCTAATATTGAAAAAATACCAAATTTCACTCTTTTGAAGAAAATTTTGACACATTGTGCTTTAAAAATGTGCAAAAAATGCATAATCCATTATATTTATACCCTTCAAATAACTATACCTAAAAAACTATTTAAAACTAAATAAAATGAATTTTTGTAATTTTATTCAGTTTCTAATGATATTTAATTTGATTTATTTCATCACAATATTGCTGAAAGATTGATTTTCAACATATATATATGTATATATATGCGTGTATATAAATCCCTGTTCCCAAATAAATTATTAAAAAATTATTCATTTATGTTTAATAAAGCATTTTATACACTTATAGAGAATAAATATTGTAAATTTTATGATATTATGTCAATAAGATCTTAAAGTTAAGAACTTATCTAACAGTATGTTAGGAAAATTTAACATCTGGTGTAAAGACAACAAAACTTTATAATAGTTTTACTTAATTTGGATGAATGAAAAAAGGCGAATGAAAAAAGCGTATTTTATTGAAGTACAGGTGAAAATTTCACAAAGGCATTCCTATCTCAACAACAACTGACTATGTCACATTCACACTACAGCTGATTTTTTCTTTTTGATATTTCGGGTTTGATGGCAAATGGTCATGAATTAATCAGTTTTATTAGAAGCATAATTGCAGTCAGCATATTAGGTTCACTATTTTCTTTTAATTTGTTTCGATTGACTCGATGAACAACAACATCTAAAGCGACCATTTCATGTATTTTCTATAAAAAGCTGATTTATAAATTCATTATGTTGTTTAGTTATTATTATCGTCTTAAGATAATAAGTTGTATTAAGATTTTTAAATGTAGTTTATTTATTATTTGAACAACAAACTATTTTTCAATAAGATTGGGCTGTTGATTTTAAGTAGTGTTGGTAAAGGGACTGGACTATGTGTCATAAAACTAACTATACTCGAGAGGTGGAAATAAGTACAAAAGAATCCATTGCAATTACTGAAAAACAGACTTTGCCTCCAAGGGGTGGTGTTTTTAAATTTTAGGAATTAAGATTGGTATTTTACTGGTACTTATGAAAGGAAAGCTACGCCCTATGTCATATGTTCGTGTGACAATCACTTTATTGAGGGGATGGTAATTTCGAAAGATGAAGAGAGTAAAAATAAGTAAAATTTATGCATCCATAAGATTCTGCGAGAATATTTACTGATTGCCAGAAAAGAAAGAAAATGCATCGCATATATCTTTATCTGAATTGATTTCTTGTGTTAGCCATTCCTACATCTAGGAAAAAAAGGGAAAATGTATCTATATTATAAAGGACAAACATATCTGTGCGTAACGCATACGTCATTATGTGAATGGCAACATTTTGAAATTTGAAATGAAATTTCGGTTTTGCAATTTTCGCTACTGAAAATTTTTAAACTTCTAAACATCCCACATTTTCAAATTTTACACCGTCGTACAGGGCAGAAAATGTGCTTTTAAATGCAATTTGTTTGGAAGCTATATCTAAATTTATTTTTGAGATATTATTTTTTTTTGTAGTTTTTAATACAAATTTTGTTATCGTGGCAACTGAAGTACTCCATTTATATTGAAAGTAAAGGGAAAATAGTTGATTACTGTGTTTGTTGCCATTTTCTCATAAAAACTGAAAAAAAATTAATTAAAATACGGGCTATGTCAAGAATATTGTCTGTTAATTAATCAGGAGAATTTTGGTTTTATTTCGTTTTTATTTATCAATTTAATAAATTGTAGTTTATTGCAAACTTTCTTTACAAACGATACAAAGCTGAATTAATGCAATTTTATTATTCCGTGTATAATAACATTTCCCGAATTTTGAAAAATTATGCATGAATGATTTCTGATAAAACAAGGAGCTATTGTTGCTTTTTTCTGGGGTTTTTAAATTATTCCCCGATAATGACGTCATATGCATATATTTCTACAGATGTTGTTTAAGACTAGATCGTAAAAGTGGAAAACTTTAGCGGATGCAAATGACGTGATTTGATAAAAAAAAAAAAAAAAAAAAAAAAAAAAAAAAAAAAAAAAAACAGTGTATTTAATTCTTAAAACAGAAATATGTTTTATAGAAGAGCGTCATTTTCACCTTAGCTGCTTCGAAATTCTTCACAGGTGAAAAGGTTTCACTTTTGAAAATAATTTAATCGAAATCACTCACTGAAAAAATGCAATGTTTTACAAAAATGTAGAGTGTCTTTATAGAAGAGAAGTGACACAGAGTTTGCATACTCATATTGGAAGTCTTTGTCAAAAAAAAGAGGAATTTTTCTTACAAAACTTGGTGATTCTCGCCTGGCTGAATTTGCTTCGCCGAGCTAGGCAGGAAAATAAAGAAGATCTTGGGAATACTTCGAGGTTTAAAATAATATCAAGTTCCCAAAGTTTTTGACCAAATTCTTTCCACTAATAAAATTTTATTGCTATTCTTTAAGACATTCTACTATAATTTTATCAAAATAACATAATTTGCATAATTTAATTTTTCATAGTTTTATGTATCTATATAATATTTAAAACACAAGGTTGTTTTTTAGTCATCTGCCCTGAGCTTTCTGCTGAACCGATTTTAATTATAATTTTTTTTTAAGTGAAAGCTGATTATTTGCAGATGTGCCTGCACTAGCTGTTTTTTTTTAAATATCCCCATTTTTATATTTTAATTTTAATAGAATTTTATGAAATTTCTTCGAAATGGTTGTAATTACATAGATTTCATTATTGCAGAGCAGAGCGAAAAAACGAGATTTATTCATCTTTATTCATGCCATTTTCTGATAAAAATTCAAAATTAATGATAAAAATTGTTGGTTTAATGGCGCAAAACGGAAAGTGACGCAGTGCTTTTGAAAACACGCATTTTTTCCCATAAACTTTCCATATATTTTTCCCTTCTGCATGTGTACTGATACCAAGTTTCAGACACTAGGCGAGATGCTTAAGTATGTGAAAATATCGTCATATTTAAAAGAAAACGATCATTTTCTTAGATAAAGCGAAACATTTTAACACAAATGCTCCTTAATACATAAATCAGGAAATTTTTACTCTTCGGTACTGAGATTTAGAATATCAAGTTAAGAGTGCAACTGTCCACATGCAAAGATATTGCTGACAATCGTGACTTCAAGTTTTGAGTTAAAATGATTTTAAAATGGTCAAATTAAAATACCATTTTTTTAAAAAATGGGGAAAACGGTGATGAAATGGGAGTATTAATGTAAATGTTGAGAAAGTGAAAATGATGTCGGGTTTAGATTTCATGGGGGAAAAATTCGATGATCGTGTCAAAATGGAATAAATTTTGCTGTTCTTCATTCCGGAATACCAAGAATAAGAGCCTCAATTGATAACTTCATCATAATAACTGATCTTTATTATATTTTACTGATTACGTATCTATCTATATTATAAAGGACAAACATATCTGTGCGTAACTCTGACGTCATTTTTGCGAATGGCAACACTTCGCGATCAAGTCCCGGTTTTGAAATTTTCGCTACAGCAATTTTTTAGCCTTCTGACCATCGTACATTTTCAATTTTTAGAACGTCGTTTAGGGAAAAAAATCTACTTTCAAATGCAATTTTTAAAAAAAACTGTATCTTAATTGACTGATATATATATATATATATATATATATATATATATATTATATAATAATTTTCAAGCATGATTTTTTGTAATTTATCTTATGACGAGCCAGCTTCAATACATAATAATAATTAACATTTTGCACATAAAGCAATAAAAATTGTTCAGAATTTATTTCAAACCAATTTTCGACAAGGAAATTAATGCTTCCTCCATTAATTAATAAAAGAATAACGCATTTGTAATCGAACAATTTAAATTTTCAGACTGCCAAACAGGAATAAAAAACTTTCAAATGGAATTTGTTTACAGAGTGCATCTCAGTTTACAGATTGTCTGTGGTTTTAAAAACAATTTTCAAGCATGAAATATTTTTTAATTTATCTCTATTGCTTGGAGCTCGATTACGAAAGATTAATCCGTTTGCCTTTAAAACAACATAAAGAGTTACGGCTAATATTCCATAAAAAATTTCCTCTGTGAGTAAATAAATAAAATAATATAAACAAAACACAAATTTAACAGACATGTAATTGAAGTACACGCTTAAAGCTCTGAAATTATCAGAATTCAAAAAGATGCCGTAAGTAGCAAAATCTTGGGTTAATAACTCCTAGCATGCAACTAATATGTAAATAGTATAGCTTTTAATAAATTTCAAAACTTTATTCGATTGTATAATTCATATTTTTTATATGAAGAGTGCTTTTTTATTGTTAGTAGGGCAATCTAAAAAATATATAGCATGTAAAAAAAATATTAGTTTTTAATTAAAAAAAATTTTTCACCTATATTATATAACCCGGGAAGCCCGGGTACAATCCCCTAGTTACTTTAAAGGAAAGAAAATACTTTCTGCCCATAAACAATTTAATTTGACATGTTTAGAAAGTTAATTTTCATACATTTATTATTTTTACTGTAACAAAGAGTAAGCCTTTTGAATATTATTTAATTTAATTTTTATTGCTGTAAATAATATTTGTTATTTTATTATTTTATATATTATCCATACAAAAACCCTTAACGGGTTTAAAGTTTGTGACGCAGCACTTTATCTTTAGCTCTAAGAATTTTAAATTTGGAACTTAAAAATAATTATATCAAATTTTGAGTGACGCAATGCTATTAATTTACCTATACATATATCTATCAAAATTTATTCATTGATGCTTTATCATTTACATCTCATAAATTCGAATTATGAATTTTAAAAGATATGATATGAAAATTTAACTGACGCATTGATGTTGCTTAAAACGATTAGTTTTAAAATTCAATTTAAATTTTCTTTTGGCTAAATACATTTGCACATCTAAACAATACTTTTCATTTTAAAATGCACTGTTGAATGTATTACTTTCACTGAATCTATATAATGCACTGAATTGTATTCATTTGAATAAATTGATTTATCTTTTGTGCCACGCTATCCAAAAATCAAAAGTAAAATTTATGTAAATAGTTTTTTGGTCATATTATCCATTTGCATACATTTAACTTAGTTTGGATACAATGAATATTAAGGGTTTTTGTATTGATATCATTACCTTTTTTTAGGTTAGTGATAAAAAGATAAAACCACAAAAAAAAAAAAAAAAAATTAAAGACCAATGCAATAAATTCATAGTCGTGATTTCCATTGACCTTTACAATCCTCCATCTAAAACGAATCAAAGTGTCACAAGAATTTATGAAAATAAACATATTCCAAGATTTCATTAACTAAAATCGAGTTAAAGAAATCTTTTAAAATTTGAACTTTTTAACACTATAGATTACTCATAAATATGATACAAATAGAAATAATTTATCTAACTGAAACTGTTTTAGCCAACATTTCAATTATCAAGTGTAAAATAAGCGATATTTGGAAATTTAAGCGTTCCATGTTGTTAAGATTTTACGTTTCCTTTTCACATGTTTCTATGAAAACGCAGACAGTTGATAGGAAAAATTCTTATTTTTTTATAAATACATGTAAAAACTTTTTCACATTAAGATCCACCTTTGGTTTATTAAACAACCTAAAATAAATCAAAGTGTCACAAGAATTTATGAAAACAATTTGTGTGTGCATATTCCAAGATTTCATTAACTAAAATCGAGTTAAAGAAATCTTTTAAAGTTTGAACTTTTTAAACCGTTAAAATGATAAAAATAATTTATCTAACTGAAACCGTTTTAGCCAAAATTTTAATCAGTAAGTGTAAAACAAGCGATATTTGTAAATTTAAGCGGTCCATGTTTTTAAGATTTTACTTTCCTTTTTACATGTTTCTGTGAAAAGCACACAGTTATTATAAAGTTATTTCATTTCTGCTTTATATTGTTAATTGCTTGAACTCTTGCATTGCAATACACAAAAAGTCTTAAATTTTTTCAACATTGTATGAAATATATTGAAATTGGTGAGTTTTGTACCGTGCATTTGAAAATAATAATTTCAGCTAAGCATTGACGTTTGTTTGGTTACGCTTAATGCAAACCTATGCTTTGCTCAAGCACTAATGAAACTTTAACAATAACTTATTTTATCTCAATAAAGTTTTTGTTTATTTTACAATACACAGGAATATTTCCTTCAGTAAAATTATTGCTAATGTATTTATACCTACTTCTGCATGCTATATGTGATTATTCCAAGAAATTATGTCTGGAATAAAAAAAATCATGATCCATGTAGCGCTTTCAACTGTTCAAATGGTAAAAATGATCAAAAAATTGGATGCTAGACAGCCAGTAAATTTTCTTGTGAAATAATTTGACCTAAATCTGAGCAGTGTGTTTATGACATGAAAATAAAATAACACAATATCATGCTGAAAGTGATTCAAATGCAGAAATAAACATAAATGGGATATAAATGTTTAAATTTTCTTGAGCAACAATGTAATTAAACGAAAACCTAATTTGCAGAACAAATTAAAAAAAAAACAAAATTTATTTCCTAAATTGTTTCAGCCCGAGAAGGGCCAGATATTAAGATATTTCATTCAATTCGTTCTACATTTAATGTTAAATTTTTGTAACAAATAATTTAAACCAATTGAACATAAAAAAATAAAAATGAAATTCATACAATATAATACACTGCTCAAAACAATTAAAGGATATTGCAGTTTTAGGTGGATTTTGTATCTGGTAAACTGTTTAGCTGATTGATACATGGTCGACAAACATAGTAGGTTATATGAGAATAAATTACACATGTTTGGCAGAAAAAAATGCATTTTATTGCGCATTTGTGTACTAAAGGAAAAAAACACAATTTGTGCATATGAGAAAAAAAGAATAAGAAAAGGTGTTTTCTTCAAAGAAAATCATTTTCAGTAGGGGGTATGGTTTCCACGGGCGGCCAGCAACGTTGAACACCTTTGAGGCATGTACTCAATGAGGCTATTAATGACGAGTTGGGGTATTCTGCCCCACTCTTCCAGAAGAGCTCTTTCCAGTTCTTGGAGAGTTTGTGGGGGTTGTTAGCGGCCAGAAACTCGTCTTCCTAGAGCGTCCCAAACGTGCTCGATTGGATTCATGTCTGGAGAACACGCTGGCTATTCCATTCGAACGATTCCTTCCTCGAAAAGAAAATCCTCCACCAGGTTTGCACGATGTGGCCTGCAGTTATCGTCCATTAAAATGAAGTTATCTCCGATTGCTGCAGCGTAAGGGACTACAATAGGTCTGAGGATCTCATCCCTATATCGGCGACCAGTCAGAGCTCCATCTCGAATGATGTAGAGGTCAGTGCGCCCGTCAATGGAGATGCCACCATACACCAACACTCCTCCACCGCCAAATCTGACACTTTCGTGCACGAACGCAGGATTATTCCTACTGCCACGGTCCCTCCAGATGAAAATACGCCTATTATCCGGATGCACAGAAAAACGGGACTCGTCAGAAAACAGAATATTGCTCCATTCATTTCTCCTCCAGTTGACATGCTCGGTTGCCCACTCCCTGCGGTCGCGACGATGCCTTGATGTTAATCTAACACATACCATCGGTCGGCGAGCATACAGACCTACAGCATGGAGCCGGTTTCGGACAGTCTGAGTTGAAATCGTGGTGCCTGTAGCCGAGCGAAGGTGTTGTTGGAGAAGAGTAGCGTTCATGGTTCGGTGTCTCCGAGCTGTTAACGCTAAATACCGATCTTCATTGGGCTTTGTTGCCCGTCTATGACCTTGCCCTGGTCTTCGGCCTGCACATCCACTCTCCAAAAAACGGTTCCAGATCCTGGAAATGACACTTTGTGACACACCAATGGCTTGCGCTACTTCGGCTTGAGTTTGGCCCCCTTCTAACCTACCAACAATTCTCAAAGCTTCTGAATCTGTCAAATGACTTCGCTGAGACATCGTACTCATCGAAACAAAGCAATCACTGAATGCCGATCATCCTTGTCTTCATTCTCTTTTATCCAGTTGAAAGTCAAATTTCATTCGCTGCCGCTGAAGCGACGTTTTTGACGTCGAACTCAAAATTTGCGTACTCCACAGTTTGAAAACCAGAAAAATTTGCATTTGTGATTCTCTTCTTCTATTTTCGGCAAAAAAAATTTCGTTTATATCTTTATTTTATATAAAACTTCAAATATCCTTTAATTGTTTTGAGCAGTGTACTTTAAACACCTATATACTTGGATTCCGTTCAAATAAAATCGAAATAAATCTTAGACTTTTTTTAAAGTTTTGTATTTTGCATGTATCTTATCATATTATGTACAGTCGTCATAAACATAATGCAAAATCTGCAGTACAAATATTTACAACTTAAAAATGGAAAAATTCTAAGATTTATTTCGATTTCATTTGAACGAAATCTAAGTATACAGGTGTTTAAAGTATTATATTGTATGAATTTCATTTTTATTTTTTTATGTTCAATTGGTTTAATTATTTGTTACAAAAATTTAACATTAAATGTAGAACGAATTGAATGAAATATCTTAATATCTGGCTCTTCTCGGGCTTAAACAATTTAGGAAATAAATTTTGTTTTTTTTTAATTTGTTCTGCAAATTAGGTTTTTGTTTAATATGCCAAATTTTTTAATAACTACTGCATTCAGACGAACACATTTCAAAATTAATGGAGCAGGGTATGGCATCAGGCTTTGATTTATGTGATATCGCATCTCAATCTGTGATGCAATTTACCTATGCATAATTCAAAATGTTTCACCAGTGCAGTAATGCAGGTTGCTGTAGTTTGGTCAAAAAATTACAATCTGAACTTATAAAACTGCTTGAAAATGTCATTTTTATTTCCACTATGACGCCATATTCATCTTCTTTTTAATTCTTAAAAAAAAAAAAAAAATCAGTTACTTCAGTTTCATGTTTCACGTGAAAATCATTCAACTAAAAATAGACAAATTATTATTACGGCTTTTCAATTATTTACAACAATGAAGGGAAAATGTTAAATTTTATTAGAAAACGTCCATTGATTCTCAATGGAAAAAGCGAAATTTGGAATTGTTAAGAAAAGTATTTGAATAATGTAAATAAAAATTAGCCCATGTTACTCTCTTGATTATAATCCATCTATATGCAAAGGCATTTTATGATCCGTTTTGACCCTGACGTCAGGCAAACGTTTTAAAACTTTAAATTTATAATATTATTAGAATTAGTAAAGAATAAAAAATGCGTGGCATCAGGGACAAAAAGGTGGGAAGAAAAAATGAAAAAGTTATCATCTCCATAGGCTTTTCTGTGTTAAATTAACATTGAGAAGTGACACTGGAAATAAATAAGTATTGCGCTGCCGCGCAATACTTAAATAATGGACTAGAAATCATAATGAATGCTTATAATAAAGTGAAATGCAGTAAACTCTCTGAACTCCGCAAAATGCATAATCTGCAAACATCTATTATCTGCACTACTTGGAACATAAGTAATGAAACTCATTTTAACATTTAAGTTCATAGATGAATTTAAATGATGTGTTAATTTTCACTAAATTACAATTTGAACTTGACCTTTGTTTCTTTGGTTAGGCTTAATGCAAACCTATCCTCAAGCTCCGGTGAAATTTTAACAATAACTGATTATATCTCAACAAAGTTCTAGTTTCTTTTAAAATACACATGAATATTTCCTTTAGTAAAATTTCTGCTAATGTATCTATACCTACTTTTGAATGCCATATATGTGATTATTCTAAGGCATTATGTCTTGATTAACAAGAATCACGATTCATGTTGTAGTGGTTTTACATTGTTCAATAGGTACAAATGATCAAAAAATTGGTTGCTAGATCATCAATGAATTATCTTGTGAAATAATTTGCCATAAGTCTGAGAAGTGTGTTTATGACATCAAAATAAAATAACAATATCATGCTCAGGGGTAGGAAAATGCATCATTTTACTAGCCACTGGCGAGTGAATTTTCTGACAGGATGAGTGAATTTTTAGGTAGTTATTGAAAACTGCAAACTATACAGGTATGCCGAAAACGTTTTTTTAATAAGTAGTTAGCTATATTTTTCAACTTTCCTAATTACTGCGATGTAAACATGGTACAAAATTCTATTTTATATTAAACTTTCATCTCTTGTTTATATTTCTCAATTTTATAGGAAAGAAATATATGAAAATGCATTACAGTAATCAGTGACCTGGAGCCGGAAAATTTTTGATGCTCCAGCTCCGCTCCGAGATAAAATACTGTGGCTCCGGCTCCGAGAACTGCTCCAACTCGGCGCCGACTTCGCACTTCTAAGTTGCAGATTTTAATTTACACATTTAATTTTTTGCTTACAAATTCTTTCTTTCTTTACCTTCATTAAAGATCTGACAAAATGCATTTTTCTTCTGAACAAACTTGAAATGCTTGTTCAGAAAATATGACATCTTTTAGCTTTTGCTTTTAAAATAGAAAGTTTGGTGGAATTTTAAACACAAAAATCTTAAATTTCTTCTACGCTTTGCAAACAACCAAAATTGTACGTGTAAACAACAGGCAGTCATATTTGTTTTCAAATAGTGTTGCCACTTAGCTCAAGTAGAAGTGAAGTAGTGTTACCATATTTTTGTGAGAAGTTTTACATCTTTAATTAAAAAAAAACAACCTTAAAAAATGATATAATTAAAATACTGAATAATGATGTAATTAAAATATTTTAAACCTGGACATTTAAAAGACTAAAAAAAAAAGATTAAAAAAAATAATAAAAAACTAAAGGAGCCCTAGAGCAGAGTAAATTTTAGAGCTCTAGCTCCAGGGAAAATACAGCTCCGGAGCGCTCCGACTCCGGGCTACGGTTCCAGCACCAGGTCTCTGACAGTAATAGTAACCAACTATTTTGAGTTGCGTAATTTTGTCATAAAATTTTTTAACTGTACATTGCATTTTACTGGCTGTTGAAATAAATCCTTGGCTGGTAAGATTTTCTAGAAATTCTCCATCCCTGGTCATAAACATAATAGAAATAACTTATCTAACAGACACTTTTTTATCCAACATTTCAAGTGTCTGACTATGTACAGAGCAATTGAGCTATTTAATTATTTTTTAAACGTATTTTTATTAAGATTATGACAAGAAAATGTGAAAAAAAGCAAAAAATATTTCCTTCATTGATAAAATTTTGGTTAATAGAGGAATTTATAGTAAAATTTAGTGAAATTTGGCCCAAAATGCTCTAAAGAAAATTTGGTACTTTTCGGTTAGCCGGGCGCCAGTGTTATACATACATGGATATGTATATATATACATCTATATACATATACAAATATGTGCTTACACATGCATATATGTGTATATATACAATATATGTATATATACATATATATCAGTGGCGTGGCGTCCGGTCATCGCTGGATGCGGCGATGACCAATAAATATTTTAAAACTCTTAATAAGATTTTAAAACTCTACGATCCAGTTTTAGCAGAACATTTGGAGTTCATGTATAAGTGAAGGTAAGATTTAAAGTTTCTTTTTTGAACATTCAACCATTGAATTTTAGAGTTAATAATTTTTCACCACAAACTTAAATAATTGCGATGACCACCGAAAATTTTCACGCCACGCCACTGATATATATATATGTATATCCATGTATTTATAACACTGGCGCCCGGCTAACCGAAAAGTACCGAAAATTTTACTGTATGTTAGTTTCCTTTATACATTTCATATTTATGACATTGGTGAAGGCAATGAACTAAAATCAAAGAAACGTTTTAAATGTTTCAAAACTTGTAGCATATTGCACTTGTTTACATGTTAATTTTCATAAAATTCATCAATGTCATTCCACAAAAACATCCATAAACCAAAATATATTTATTTTAAATTTAAATCTTTAGTTCTTTGCCTTCACAATAGTGTAAACAACATAATATTTTAAATTTCATAGTGATATTCCAATAATTTTCTGAGGAATAATGTTTTGCGTATGGAATTTTCACCAAAAATTACATTATCCAAAAAATGCATTTAAAGTTTAGATTTTTGTTTTACTACAAGAATTTCAGTAATTATACATCTAAACTTCACTGTTTTTATAAGTCACTCATTTCTTTAAAAGTACTGACCCTTTTTTAATCTCTAGAAGGCCATATATTGACCCCCCCCCCAGTTTTTTAACAAAGCAAAGCATGACATTTCACATCAGAGATGCGACCGTTATCACAAGCACCATATTCTTCAGTTTTAAGTGACTCGGATTGTTTGTGGCTTATTCAATACCTTTTAATTTCATGTATAATTCAATATTATACAATTTTACAGGTAAATAATAAAAAAACAGAGCTCGTCTTCTGTATCTAGGCTAGTCGGTGATGATTTGACACCCAGAAGCAGAATTTTCAGTATCAATCTGCAGCAAACCAAAATTTATCTGCGACCCAACAATACTGAACCAAGCTACTATAATAAATACTCACAGTAACCCGTAAAATAAGCAAAATTTACATTTTACAAAGAAAATTAATAACAAACACAATAACTCCTAAAACAAAGTAAATTTGTGATTTTTTTTAAGCTCAATATTTATTTTTAAGCTGGTAGATTGATCTGCAAGGTCTAAAATAATCTGCAGCGCTGCTGCCGTGCTGCATAGTTTCTGCTATGGAGATTTGGTACACGATCACTTTCTACGCCATGTCATTCATATCATTCCACAAATACACCCATAAGACAAAAAATATTTCTTCTAAATTTGAACCTATTTTAAATTTTATAATGCTATTCCAATAACTTTTTGAGAAATCATGTTTTGCGTATGGAATTTTTACCGAAAATAACTTTTCCAAAAAATGCATTTAAAGTTTAGATTTATGCTTTACTGCAAGAATTTACAGTACTATACATCCAAACTTCACTGTTTCTACAAGTCATACTCATTTTTTTAAGTACTGACCCTTTCTTTATCTTTATAATGTCATATACCCCCCTCCCCCCCTCCCGGTTCTTCAACAAAGCAAAAGATGACGTTTCTCATCGATGTAACCGTTATCGAAAACACAATGTTCTTCAGTTTTAAGAGAATTGGATTGTTTATGGTTTATTCAATACTTTTTAATTTCATGTATAATCCAATATTATGTAATTTTACAGGTAAATAATGAAAAAAAAAATATAACTCGTCTTCTGTATCTAGGCCAGTCAGTGCCGATTTGGCATGCAATCACTTTCTACGCCAAGGTTGTCTATCCAAAATTCAGACATGGTACAGGCTCAGAAAAAAAAGCTGAATTTTCACGGCCTCATGAAATTTTGACGAAATTCACATTTTTCCGCAGCGTTCAGATGAAATTTGCGCTTTTTCTGCGATACATTGACGAAATTAGCGTTTTTCCCCGACCACTTGACGAAAATCGAGTTTTTCTGCAATCTTTCAAAGAAATTCGTATTATTTTCTCACGATCTTTCGCCAAAATCGTGTTTTTCTGCAATATTTCGAAGAAATTCACGCATTTACCACGATCTTTCGTCAAAAATAGCACGTTTTCCACGATCTTTTGCCAAAAATCGCGCATTTTCCACGATCTTTCGCCAAACTTCGTGCATTTTCCACGATCTTTCGCAAAAATTCACGCATTTTCCACGATCTTTAAACAAAATTCACATTTTTTTATCTTCCGACAAAAATCGCATTTTTTTGCGATTCTTTGACGAAATTCACATTCTTTTTTCGCGATCCTTCGACGAATTTCGCGTTTTTTCCACGACCTTTCAAAGAAATTCGCTATTACACGATCTTTCGCCAAAATTCGCGTATTTTGCACGATCTTTCGCCGAAATTCGCATATTTTACAAGATCCTTTGGCAAAATGCGCTTTTTTCTGCAATCCTTTGACGAAAATCGCGTTTTTCCAGCGATCCTTTGGTGGAAGTCGCATTTTTTCCCGCGATCCTTTGAAGAAATTTGCGCTTTTCCTGCGATTCTTTGAAGAAATTTGCATTTTCCCGCGATCGGTTGAAGAAATTTGCTCAATTTGGCGCGGTTCATACTCGCGTTTTTGTTGTATTACATCCATTCTCGCTAATCCTCCCCCCTTCTATTAAAAATGTCAACAAATTTTAATGCATATTTGCATCGATCCCAGAGATAATAAAATTCACTGCCGAAAAAGCGGAATTCCGCGTGTTCGCGGAAAAGTAACATGTCTGAAAATTATATGTGTTTGCCAAATTACTTATACATTTATCGACAATCTTGACAGAGTAGCCCAGAAGTAGAATTACACCCAAAAATAGAATGTTCATGAAATTTCAAACAAAATTTATATTATTATGTAAAAGTGAATAAAACATACCCTATAAACAAAACAATGCTACCCAGCACATACTTCAGGGGGAGGGGGGTGCCAAATGAAGATATTGATTGTTTATAGTTTCATACAAAAATGTATGTATATATGAAGTAACAAGATACTCGCAAGCTCATGTTAAACTTATGGGAGCGTTCTTTTCAAATTTGTAAAATTAAAAATAACTCAAAAAAAAAAAAAAACTGCAACGAAAATCGAAAAATAAACACTAACCCAGTTAGAATTCAATCTCAGCTATTCTAAGCAAGAAAAATAATCATTTAAAACTATTAATATGCAAGGGAGAAATTTTTAAATGTACGCTCCCATAGGTTTAACGTCAGCAATTCCAGTTTCTTCTCATGACTAGTGCAGATTCCTAACCTTCAAGTTAATGTTAATCCTATGAGAGCGTTGTTTACTTATTCCTTGCTAGCAAAAATACATTTTGACAACATGATTGTAAAAAACGAACTTTGAAGCAGGATATGAAAAAAAATCAAAAGAAAATTATTTAAAGCTTTCTTTTAAGAATATTAACTTTAGAATTAAATAAAAACTAGTATCTTACTTTTGCAAAAAAAGCTATTATATCTCTTATTTACCTATAACCTTTAATTACTAAATAAACAAAAAGAACATGAAGAAAATTTTTACTTTTAGAAGCTCAAAACAACTAGTCGGGATAATATGATCCATTTTGAGCTAATCGCGTGCTCTGAACAAATTATTCACGTGTCTTCCGATTGGCGTTATAGGAATAGGTCGTTTCCTGCCAGACATGATCTGAAAATATCACAAATTTTCTTTTAAAATAGCATTCTATTCTAATACTACAAAAGAAAAACACTGTGTCTCTTTCCCCTTCATTTTGATCTCAAATAGCAATCAAGTAAGTTGAACATCCATTGCACATATCATCGGAGTTGAAAATTAGTTTGTTTCTAGTTGGGAAATTTTTTAATCCCCCCCCCCCACCCCCCACCCCCCCACCCAATAAATATCTGTTGCTACGCACCGACGAATCGATGAGGAAACGACGAATTTAAACACTAAATCCATCATTATAGCGAATTTCTGCCCGTTAACAAGTAAACAAACAAACGAGGTTTAGGATTCAATTCAACAAGATTCAATCTTATGGATTCAATAAACGATTCAAAACGCGAGCTACGCTCATAAACAAGAAATTGAAAATAATTTTTTTGAAAATTGAAAAAAAAAATTATAAATAACAATTATATTGAATACATATAATAAAAAAAAAATTCCCCATTTTTAAAATTAATCTAAATATTTTTTTCGACAAAAAGCAGAAATGTGAAATAATAATTTCTTCATAACAAAAGAGAAAGATCTAATATGAATCGAAATTCCATTTAATATATTTAATATTTTAAAACACATTAATTAACATTTTAATATTTAAAAAAAATAATTACTGCCTAGATTCAGATTGTTAACTGTAACCTAGAAAATGCCTAAAATGACTTTGCAAGGATTAAGACTCCTCCTACATACGAAGGGACGTCAAACCTACTCACCAATCACAGTAAAAAAGCGATTTTTAAAAATAAAACGAGTTTTCCCAGAAAAAAGAAAAGTGTTATTCACCTCGTCTTAATCAGATTTATATTATATATCAATTTAAAGAAAATCGTTAGTACCGTTTTCGAGATTTTGAAATTAGGAACTTCTTACATACCGTACCAACGCTTTCGCTTTAAAAATGGCTATTTAGATCTCAAAATATACTGCACGTAGAAATGTAAAATTTTCAGTATACGATTAGACTGCAGATATAAGACTGTTCTAGAAAAATCAGAACAATAGGACCTATATCTCCTGAGTTATTAAAAGGCGGCTTTTCGCGTTTTCTTTGATGTCGAGTTAGCTGTATATATGAGTTCCGCCATCTACGAATTCTACGATACGATACGATACAATTTTAGGTTTAAGGCTGCGTCACTCGGAATACTACCGTCTTCCATGATATTTAAGCATGAGTAGTATTACACTATATCTTAGTCATTATAGTACATCTTAGCATGAAAATCTTCAATGTTTATGATTAAAAATTCACATTTATTGAAAACTTTGTTAAAATTGCTCATATTTTCACTATTTTTATAACCATTTAAAAGATATTTTTACGTACAATTAAAAAAAGTAATAACACCCTGCCTTAATAATGAATTTTTGATTAACACATTATTTTTCACAAAATTCTTGATTTTAAAAATTCACAAGATTGAAGACACTCTTAGCGTTTAAACATGACAAAAAATACAAAATAATATTCTGCCTACATTATTTGTAACCTATACATTATTTGAAACTTATTTAGTGATTTTATATTGAAATGACTAATGCAGTTAATGCAGTCTTTCAATGTAGAAATGTCATTAAAAAAATGTTAAAAATTTTTTGAAAGTTTTGATATTTTTTTATCTTAAAAAATATTTTACTTAGGATCAAGAAAATTAAAGGTGATTACGTCTTAAAATGAGCTATAAAAATACCCATTTTCAATGAAATTTGTGACAGTGAATTAAATAGCTTAAAGGAATTGACATGGAATGACTCTGCTTAATTTGATTTGAAATGCGCCTCAAAATATTTTTAAATAGGAAATACTATTAAAGACACCCAAAATCCCTCTATTTTTATTCCAGAATCAGGTAAAGGACACCTTTAAATATATCCCCCACAAAAAATAAATTTAAGAAAAATATTGCCTTTTGTTCATAATGCTTTTTTTGTTAATGCATTATTTTTCATAAAAAATTCACGGTTTCAAAATTTAAACATTTTTTTAGACACACTTAAGATGTTATAAGCGTAACAGTATTTTTTCCCCCATAAACTGCGTACCCTTGATATTATGTATAAATTATTTGAAGATCATTTGTAGAGTAGATATTGAAATATGATTATATTTATGACACGCTACATTTGAAAACCGAGCAGTCAAGAATGCCAACTGACGGCAGTTTTTCAAAATTTTGACAATTTTTTTCTCAGAAACTATTTCGCCAAGGAGTTAAAAAAAAAAAAAAAAAAAAAAAAAAAAAAAAAAAAAAAAAAATGCTGGTGTTTATATCTTAGTAATAGGAACAAATACACGCAGTTTCATCAAAATCTGTGATGGTGGTTGCATGCCTGCCTGAACTGACATGGAAAGACTCTTCAGTAGTTTTAAGAGTGTTTTTGTTTGAATTAAATTTTAGCTAAATAGTGGCGTGTAATAATGCTACTAGGCAAACTAGAGTGCTGTACAAAAGTATTCAAGTATTTTTTCAGTTAATTGTATAAATTGCTGAAAGGGAAATTTCAACCTGTTACACGTTTTCTTGCTAAACTGAATTTTCCCATTATATAGTATATATAACAACATGCAGATCAAATTCAGGGTTGTTCAAAAGAATTGGAATATATATTTGGCTATGGGCGGTAATTACTGAAATCAGATTTTTAAGTGTTTTCTTAGTTATCTTATTTACCTTATTTCCCTAAGTAACGAAGTTTCGTTAAAGCTTTCAGAGAATGTTGGAAAGTGTTTCATAATCTATGCTGTACGAATGATTTTTTTTTACTTGTTTTTAAATAGTTAAATTATGTTTTCAAAGCGTTAAAAATATTTGCTTAAATTATTAGTTTAATTAATTATGTTAGTATTTACTTATACTGCTTTTTTGTGTTAATTTGATTACAAACATGTTAAAATAAAAAATCTTATTAAAATTATCATTAATCTTAAGATTATTATTAAAATATTTAATTTTTCATGATTATGATTTTGATAAAAAGAAAAATTTTGTTTTACTTTCAGGGATCACTGTAGTCTTTCGTTTATGAAAGATGGCATGCACATATATCGTCTGTACCATGTCAAACTATCCAATGTGAAAACAGTGGGCTACTTCTTTAAAATTCAGATTTCTTAATTGACACCACTTTTCTGAAATGGTAAAATTTCCCTTGTTTTTGCTTTAATTAATATGTAATTAAATAAGGTTAAAAAAGGCGAATTTCAATATTTCAAAAAAGTGATGCAAATCAAGAAATCTGAATTTAAGAAATGTCGCCCACTGTTTTAACATTGGATAGTTTGAGATGGTACCTACGTTATGACTAAAGACATTACGCGAAATTTTAATTTTGATAAATATTTAAGAATTTTTTATTTGCTCTGTATGAATATTTTACAAAAGTAAGAAAATTTTGTGTATGGTTCAACGAAAAAGGTTAATGTATAGGATATTTCTAATAATACACTTATATTTGTGAAAATTGCGAAACCATGAAGGAATGACGCGATTGAGCTGAAAATTTCAGAGAATGCAAAGTATAGTGTGTTATGCAAATGATTCCAATTTCAGAGTCACCTCTGAACTGCTGCTGAAACCATATAAGTAGTGGGTTGCAACAAGACGTTGAGAATTGTCTATGGTTATTTTCTAAATAGTGGAAGCGCCCGTCCTAGGATGGTGGGTACAAATAGTGGTTTTCTCTTAAAATTTTAAATACTAATTGATAAAAATATTTATATACTATTATTCTGTTATCAATCTATTTGGTTTAAAAATCAAAAAAGTTAGTAAATTGAAATAAAGTTTTCAAACGATTTACATTTGAAAACACACCCGCCCTGTTGAACGGTGTAAAATTTATAACTATGTAATGTTTAAAAGTAATTAAGTTTGAGAAAAAAAAGAAAAATGGATTAATTATTTATAAATCAATTTTTCCAAAAAAAAATTAAAAATACAAACCTGAAACAAACAAGCTAAAGACTAACGTTTATTATCTGAGCGAAGCGAAGGCTAATACACAGCGCAGTATTATTCTCCGGGCACATACAGCTACGATGGATATCAAAGCCATGGCCTACTAAAAAAAAAAGCCTAATAAAAACCTTTCGTCAAGCATAACTCAAAAAAATTTTGTCGGATTTTGTTTCTGATTGCACCAGAAGGTACCTATGAGGGTCGCCTACTGAATGCATCTTCAATGAAAAAATAAGTTCCAAACCGTTTAAAAATTATATAAAAAACTGTTAAAAAGCTGAATGTATCTGCATACGTCACGGAAATTTGATGTGCGTCACTTTCCCGGTGAGTGTTTTCGTAGACAACCGGATTAGAGTACATGGATCAAATAAAAAAAATACGCATGAAGTAATATTGACTTGTAAAATAACATATTTAAATTTAATCAAACAGGAAAGGAAATCTGTTTGTTTTTCTGTTTAAAAGAAAACGGTCATAAAAAAGTCCTTCCGGCCAGTGCCGGGAGGAAGAGGTAGGTTTCATATTCCTTATTTTAAAAAAGCCAACTTATGTTATTCAAACACACGAAGCTCAATTTAGTGGAAACCGAATACAGGAGATTCAATACTAATGTTTATCAATACTAAATCATTATGAATGAGAATTTCGCGAAATTAGCCAGCTTTATCCAAGCTGCTTTTATTTAGAGTAACTTATATTTGGCTGCCAAATTCGGCGATTTCTTAAAGTGCCTGCCATTTTAAGACAACATGGTGGATGAGGCTAACCAGTGAACTTGGTCAAGACCTTAGTAATTGCTGTGCACATGCTCACTCACATCGGAATCGGTTGATATATACGAGTGAGGCAAAAAATCTGATTTTTCAAAATGTCACCCACATTAGAAATTGAAACTGCTATATCTGAGCCATTTTTTAAGATAAAGACAAACAAAAAATGCTCCTGAATCCTTATATCAAGGTCAAATACTTAAGAAAGAAACCTTTTTCAATTTCTAATTTTTTTGCACCTCACTTTAAATATCTTTTTTTTTATTTAATGGCCGCCATTTTGAAACAAGATGGCTGATGAAGCTGGCCAGCGAACTTGGTTGAAATATTGATGTATACTATCCACATGCCTTCTTACATCGAAATAGGCGAATACGTGTGTTATCGCGCGACAAATACAAGATGGTTTCAAAGTGTTAGCCATGCTAGAAATTCAAAGTGCTATAATTCAACCTTTTTTTTTAAAGATATAAACAAAAGAACAAATTTTCAGAAACAAAAACTACTCCAGAATCTTTGTATCAAGGCCAAACACATAAGAAAAATCTTTTTCATTTTCAAATTTTTTAATACCTTAAATTAATTTTTTTAAATGGCAACCCTTTTGAAACAAGATGGCAAATGAAGCTGGCCAACGAACTCGGTCGAGACATTGGTATGTACTATGTACAGACCAAGTAAGATCCAAATCGGTTCATAAATACGCCTGTTATCGCGTGACAAAAATCAGGTCGTTTTAAAATGTCAGCCACAATAGAAATTCAAAATGCTATAACTCAGCCATTTTTTTAGATATAGGCAAAACAAAACCTGTTCCGGAATCTTTGTATTAAGGTCAAACACATACGAAAAAAATCTTTTTCATTTTCTAATTTTTTGGTATCTCATTTTACATTTAAAATTTTTTTAATTTTTTTTAAATGGCATCCATTTTGAAACGAGATGGCGGATGAAGCTGGCCAACGAAATCGGTCGAGATATTTGTATGTACTATGTACACACCAAGGTAGATCCAAATCGGTTCATAAATACGCCTGTTATCACGTGACAAAAATCAGGACGTTTCAAAATCTCAGCCACGCTAGAAATTCAAAATGCTATAACTCATCCATTTTTACTTTCTTCTATCTTTACAAGAAGAAAGTATTGGATTCATGAAAAATTTCGAATTCCGGTTTTCGACGGATTTACACGTTTTAGGGGTCAGAGATTCCAAAAAACATGTTTTTACAAAATGTCTGTCTGTGACTCTGTGAGTCTGTCTGTCTGTCTGTGTGTATGTGACACAAATTTTGTGGGCGCTCTATCTCAAGAACTAATGCACGGAATTTAATAAAAATTGATATTCAGTGAGTCCCTAATACAAATTGATGCTGATTAGTTTTTGGTGCAAATCGCTCAACAGGTGGCGCTGCTATGCTGCATTTTTCACGATTTTCGCAATAGCTCTATCTCACGAACTAATGCACGAATTTTGATCAAACTTCAGATTTAGTTAGTCCTTGATATGAATTTATGTTGATTACGTTTTGGTGTAAATCGCCCAACAGGTGGCGCTGTTATGATGAATTTTGCAGGATTTACAGGATTTCCAAAATAGCTCTATTTTAAGAACTAACGCACGGATTTTCATCAAACTTCAGATTCAGTTAGTCCTTGATATGACTTGCAACTGATTATGTGTTGGTGTAAATCGCACAACAGGTGGCGCTTCTATGCTGCCTTTTTCATGATTGCCTCAATAGCTCTATCTATAAAACTAATGGACGAATTTTCATCTAACTTCAGATTTAGTTGTATGTTGACACAAGTTGTTGTTAATTATGTTTTGGTGCAAATCGCTCGACAGGTGGCGCTGCTATGCTGCATTTTTCACGATTTTCGCAATAGCTCTATCTCACGAACTATTGCACGGATTTTGATCAAACTTCAGATTTAGTTAGCCCTTGATATGAATTGATGTTGATTACGTTTTGGTGTAAATCGCCCAACAGATGGCGCTGTTATGATGAATTTTGCAGGATTTACAGGATTTCCCCAGTAGCTCTATCTTAAGAACTAACGCACGGATTTTCATCAAACTTCAGATTCAGTTAGTCCTTGATATGACTTGCAACTGATTATGTGTTGGTGTAAATCGCCCAATAGGTGGCGCTTCTGTGCTGACTTTTTCACGATTGCCTCAATAGCTCTATCTATAAAACTAATGGACGAATTTTCATCTAACTTCAGATTTAGTTGTATGTTGACACAAGTTGTTGTTAATTAGGTTTTGGTGTTAATCACCCAATAGGTGGCGCTGCTATGCAGGAATTTTCACGATTTTCGCTATAGCTCTATCTCAAAAACTAATGCACGGATTTTCTTTAAACTTCAGATTCAGTCAGCCGTTGACATAAATTGTTGCTGATTAGGATTTGGTATAAATCACCCAATAGGTGGCGCTGCTAGGCAGCATTTTGCTGGATTTAGACGATTTCGGCGATAGTCATATCTCAAGAACTAATGCACGGAATTTCATATCTTTAGAATCCTCATGAGATGCATAGATTGCCATTTAATTTTGGCAGTGTGATAGCGAATTTTGAAGTATTAACATGTATGAGATAGAAGAATGTTTTGGGATTGGTACATCCGACTAGTTTAAGATATAGACGAAACAAAAACTGCTCCGGAGTCTTTGTATAAAGGTCAAATATATAAGAAAAAAATATTTTTCCATTTTCAATTTTTTGTACCACATTTCAAATTTTAAATTTTTTTAAAAATTTTAAATGGCGGATTTACGAATCCGAATTACATGCACCGAATTACATGCAAATCGGTTCATAAATACGAGAGTTACAGTGTGACAAAGGTGAGATATATATATCAATTTTGAACGGAGGGTGGTTTCGGGGTCTGGGAGTCATGATCGATGAAAATATACCAAAAATTTTTGAAATCGCTTTCCTCCGAACGGCTGCAATAGGTAACTTTTTGTAATGAAAGCTACCTAAAATTGAAAATTAAAGCAGGTAAAAGTACCACAATTATCCCGAAACCTTCATAATATAACATCCTGAGACTTTGAGCAATTATGCTCTCTTGTAGTCAAAATATTCTATACTCACGGATAAAATGAGTAGAATACAGAATTTGGGAGCAGAGTAAATTTATTTTGCAGTCGTCTTCATAGAATTAACGTTCTCTTTTAAAAGAGTTACTTCTACCAGATCCTGCCAAAGTTCAGAAAAACTAATAAGATACCGTAGAACTTTTTCTGCCCAGCTTCAAGAAACAATTACATCTTGCACTACATCTTAATTATGCAATCAAATTAATTTAATGAATTTCAACACGTAGAATTACTTGACCAATGCTGGAAAAATTATTTTAAAAGACGAAAATATAGAAAATAAAATGTCCGAGAGCTCGGACTCAAGTAGGGGAAAACTGTAATTTATTTTAATCCCTTCAGTTTAGGTCTAAAATGAACGTACTATGTTTTCTTCCTCGTACTTGGTGAAGTTTGAAAATATGTACATATTTATTTTCGAAAAACATGGTATTTTGAATTACCTTAAAAATATCTCAAAACAGCAAAGTCTATCAAAAACATTGCTGGAACAAATGTTGAAGAGCATAAAATTTCAATAAATTGAGTACCCAAAACAATATTTTTATTCAATATTAAGGTTGCAATTCTATTTCAAAATTTTGCCTTAATCGCTAATCAAGAGCTGGAAGAGAGCAGAGACCAAGTTAACTAAACAATATCTCCAAATAGCTAACTCTATCAAAAAATTGTCAGTACAAATGTTGTAGAGCTTAAAATTCTGAATAAAATGAGCACCCACACTAACATTTTTGTTCAATATTAAGGCCGCAATTTGATTTCAAATAATTGCCTTAATCTCTAATCCCAGACTGAAGCCAGGAGAGATCAAGTTATAAGTCCACATTGCTTCCAAATTTTTTATAAATGTATTTTTGTTAATTTTCGACGTATGTTAAAGGAATTAAAACAATATCTAGCTTTCCCCAAATTAATTTCGAATTTGTCTTTTTTTTCTTCATCCCCTTCCACTGGAACTGTAATCAGGAGGTTAAACCGTAATTCTCAAATTATCCAAAATAATGAGCTAAAATAATTATAAAAACATCGTAAATGTTCCAATAAATTAAAAAAAGTACATATATATATAAATTAGAAGAAGGATGGCCTTATAACCGGGTCTGTATCCTGGCTTCAAGGTCTTGATTAGCGATTTAGGCTAAACTTTGAAGTAGAATTGAGAACTTAATGTTCAACAAAAATATTAAGAGTGGGTACTCATTTTATTCAGAATTTTAAGCTCTGCCACGTTTGTATTGACGGTGTTTTACATAGAGCTGGTTTATTTGAGATATTGTTATGTTAATTAAAAAAACTGTTTTTCGACTATAAATCTATACATATTTTCTAACGCTTACCTACTACGAGGGGGAAAACTTAGTATATTCATTCTAGACCTAAACTAAATGAATTAAAACAATTTTCAGATTTCCCCTAATTAATTCCGAATTCGGCCTTTTTTTGCTCTACTACACTCTAAATAAAAAAGAGTGACTATTCACTCCGGAGGAGTGAATAGTCACTCTATCGCAGAGTCAAAAGATGCCCAACCTCTTTAGAGTGACTATTCAGTCTGAGCCAAAGTGAAATTTTACTCTCTGAAAGATTGAATAGTCACTCCTTGAAAGTGAATATCCACTCTAAACAGGGGTGGATTATCACTCTTTCGGAGGAGTGACTATTCACTCTTACTAAAGGAGTGCAGTTTTTCACCCCTGGTAGGAGTGAATAGTCACTCTTTCATAGGAGTGAATGTTCATTTTTTTTGTAGTGGGTTGTTTTTTTATTTTGCTTTTATGGTCATTTTAAAAGAATCGCATCTTTTACGGCATGCAATGGAAATAGATACAAGCGTGGTAAAGATTGGAATAAAATACTTTATTAGCAATATTTATTTAATTCATAGTTTGTAATACTAATTGAGCTGTTAAGGAAAAATTCAGTTAAAGTTACATACAAATTTAAATTAGATTACTGACAGAAATAAACTAAAATATTTTATTCCAATCTTTTCCTTTGTGTTTGCTTTAATTCATGCCCTATAAAGATATTACTTTTAAAGTTTTATTAATAACTTTTTAATAGGTGGATGTTATATGTTTAACAATGTTTGATCTCATTTTAATTTTTGTTTTAAATATAAACCCGTACTTTTTCCTTAAATTATTGCTATTTTTGCAAAGTGCTATTGTTCTAAAATATTTTTAATCTTTCCATTTAAACGCAATGCTTATAAACTCATTTCTTTTTAAAATAAGTTCTAAGCATGATTTAAATGTTAAGAATGTATAATTTTTTTTATCCGCTGTGATTTGCTTTTGTTTTATTTTATATGAACATAGAGTCTAAATTTTGAGTTCTCTGGAATATGTATATTTTTTTCTTTTAAACATATTCCTTAACTTAATCATGATTTTTAATTTTCGTCCGTTATTGCCATAACCCACGATAAGCCATATTTAATTTAAATTTTTTATTCGCGTAGATATTGTATATTGTGACTATGAGCAAAATAGGTTTTATATGTTTTATAGGAAAAGTTTGACCTCGGAAATAGAAAAAAAAAAGGAAACTTAAAAATAAAGTAAATGATTGCATTAGAAATATTCTTATTGTTTTCAAAACATTTTAGTGTAACAAAAGTGGTTATTAATCTCTTTAAAAAAATATTCAGTCCTGTATTATGTAAGTAAATATGACCATTTTAAAAAATATACTAAAGCAGTCTTATCCGTAAACTTCAAAACAGGCATTAAAAAAACATTTTATTCCAATGCTTAAATATCATATTTTATTGTTTAGCGCCAAAAATTACGTGTATCAAAAACGTAGAAAATGTTTTTATAACAGAAGGAAATTTAATAACTGATGCAGAATTAAAATTTTTTATATTACTCAGTCTCGAAATTTTAAAATCATAACCCGCAGAAAAATGTTTACATACAATTAAAAAAAATTAATATACAGTAAAACCTCCCTAAGGCGACCACGTACCGTTCCAATAAAATTGGGTCATTCCGAGAGGTGGTCTAATGGAGGTCATGTTTAAATCTAGATTTTAATTGTTTAAAAATGGTAACACTGTTACTAAAATTTATTTTTCACATTTGGAAAAAATATAAAAATTTAAGTTTCAAAATAAAAGTTAATTACATAAGTTAATTACTGCAGAGTTTTAAAAATGAATACATTGAACTTTGTTTTAATTTTACAGTTTTATATTTTATAATTTTTATCTCCAAGTCCTTTCGAAGTTCAGTAAATAAATGCATTTTTTTGTGGACGGGAAAAAATAATGACGGTTTCATTACTTTATCTATTTCTTTGAGAGTTTTCCGACAGAATAAGGCAGAGGAGTTTATTGACCGTCATTCTTAATTTGTAATCAGAGTTAAATTCATTGCCTAAAAAGGCACAAAGGGACTTAAAAACTCTTAAAAGTTACCGGGATAAAAAAAAATCTAAACTTAGTTTTGAAGTTTGATGAATAATACACTCTCCGGAATTATTTTTTTAATAAAACCTTCTTCAAGCGACCAGGAAAAAACGGAATTTATTTCATTTTCTTCAAAGGAATCGATCTCTCATGGAGGGAGTTCAACTGGGAAGGTCTCTGAATGGAGGTAAAATTAGTATTGAGCCTATGGGAATAAATTTCGTTCCATGAAAAAATGGTCGTTCAGGGAGGTGGTCGCCTAATGGAGTTGGTCGCACAGGGAGATTTCACTGTACCAACCTTTTCGTAATAGCATAAACATCAAATATCATATTTAACTCCGAAACAATAATAAATGCTCTTAACTGTATATAATCCGAAATCAATAATTAAAAAAAAAAAAAAAAAAAAAAAACTCATGTAACGGTAAATTAATTTTTTCGAATGTCTCTCCTACGAAATTTAAACTTCCAGATTATCTTCTCTTATGAGTCAGTCACCCTTTCAAACGAAAGAGATAAAACTTTTTTGTTTCGATCGTCGGCAAAAGTAATTTGCAACACAGCATTGAAAGAGAAGAATAAAATATTTACAGTCATTTTTTTTTATTCACATTTCCCGAACTAATGATTTGCTAAGCATTGTGCATATTAGAGGTCTGCACGGGCTGAAATTTCCAAGCCCGGGCCCGGCCCGACTCATAGAAAAAAAAATTCGGCCCGGCCCGAACCGTAGACAAAAAAAATTGTCCGAACCGGCCAGGTAAAAAACTTAAAAGTTTGGACCAAGCCCGGCCCAGAACGGAAAAAAGTTAAAATCTCGGCCCGAGCCCGGCACGGCCCGAGGGAATTTCAACAAAACATTGAATTTTTTTTTTTTTTTTTGAAGTATTAAAAATCTGAAAAATGGTATACACTAAGACGGAATTGTATAGAAAAGAAAAAAAATGAGTTATAAGCAAGTTCCCTTCATAGCGAGTGTAAATGTATTATATATTCTTTTCTTATGTATTAGTATACTAGCAAACCCCGCGGCTTTGCTCGCGTAATATTTGAAATATGTCAAGTGATATTTATATGTCTAATTTTTATTAAAAGGTACTAACTAAATTTTTATTTTATTAAAAGGTAATATTTTACTTTATTAAGTTTTTTCTATTAAAAGGTACTTATTACTTTTAGGAATAATTCAAAAATTACTATTTAAAACACAGTTTGATTAAACATCATTATTACACTGCATTAGGCAGAAATGAGACTTAAATTAATAAAATGAAATAAAACTAAATAAATGATAATTTAGAAAATATTTTGAAACTTTTATGCTCGATTAATACGCTCATTTCTGTATTCATTTGAAGTTTTGAATTTTTTAGAAACCATCTTCTTACATCTTAAAATTAACCATCTTCTCAAATTCCAAGTCCTACCACCTCTCTCAACATAAAGGGCTATAATGAAATAGGAACTGTCACCATTAATTTGCCAACATTAATTTTGAAATTGGTTTGTTATTTCCTGATATTCCACAGAAACGTAATTTAGAAAGCTTTTAAAGGCCTTTCTTTAGAGCGTTTGTTGTTCCTGTGAACCCCAGGTGGTAGAATCACCGGCATAAAATAAAGCCTGTGTAGGATCAGAGACTGTTACCACTGATTCGCAAGTATTACATTTATAAACGGTTTATATTCCCTGAAATTGCATAGCATCGTAATTTAGAACTTTTTTAGAATGCTTTTCGCACCTCCCCTTCGCTTCACCCCTTTTTAATTCGAATTTATATTCGACGTTCCTTCAAGGGCATTTATATTTTATAAGTAGCTACCATGTCATATTTAAAGTTTCTAGCCTTTTCAGTATCACAGAAATCGCAATTTAGAAAGTTTTTAGCTCCTGCAACCCTCTGGTGGTAGTGGAACAGACATAAAATATAGCTTATGTTTGAGCAGGTTCTATCACCAAAATTTGTCGTCATTATTTTTTTAATCGGTTTGGTAATTTATAAGTTTGCTTAAAAATTGTAATTTATAACGCTTTTCACTCACTTCATTTTTTTAAATTTGGAATTTTCTTTTGACTGTTCTTAGAAAGCAGTTGCATCTTGCAAGTAAATACCATGCCATGCTTCAAAGTGTTAGACCCCTCAGTTGTGCAAAAAACGCAAATTAGAACATGTTTTGCTTTTGCAACCCTCAGATGGTAGTGACAGCAACATAAAATATAATCTATGTTATAGCAGGGGCTGTGACCATTGATTTGCAACCATTACTTTTGAAATAGCTTTGGTATTTCCTTAGATTGAGTAGAAATCGCAATTTAGAACGTTTTTAGGCCGCTTTTCGCGCATTTTCATCCCTTTTTAAATTTCCAATTTTCCCGAAACTGTTCTTAAAAATAATTTATATCTAATAAATATGCACCTTGCCTAATTTTAAGTTCCTAGCCTCTACCGATCACAAAAATTTAAATTTAGAACGCTTTTCAGCTCCTGCAACGTCTTGGTGATAGTGATACCGACACAAAATAGCGTCTATGTTAGGGCAGAGGCTGTCAGCATCAATTTCCTACCGTTACGTTTGTAATAAGATTAATTCTTTCTGAGATATTGCCGACAAATCGGCATTTAAAACGTTTTTAGAACGCTTTTCACGCATTTTGCTCCTGCATCTTCTCTGGGGTAGTGGAAACACATATAAAATATAGCCCATCTTGGAGCAAGATCTGTCACCATCACTTTTACACCATTATATTTCAAATCGGTTCAGTACTTAATGAGATTGCATAGAAATCGCAATTTAGAAATTTTTACATCTCTTTTTGCGCATTTTGACCCCCTTTTAAATTTCGATTTTTTTAGGAAATGCCCCTAGAGTTCATTGATATCTTATAACTAACAACCATTCCAAATTTCACGATTCTAGGCCCTTCCGTAACGCAAAAGCCGCAATTTAGAAAGTTTTTCTCCTACACCCCCTTTGGGGTAGTGGCACCGACATAAAACATCGCCTATGTTGGAGCAAGGGTTGTCCCCATCATTTTGTTGCCATTATTTTTTAGATCGGTTTGGTATTTCCTGAGATTGTGTAGAAACTACCATTTAGAAGTTTTTTAGATCGCTTTTTGCGCATTTTCTCCCCTTTCAAATTTCGAATTGTTTAAGAACTGTTCTTAGACATAATTTATATCTTATATGTTACTAATATTCAAAATTTCATATTTCTAGGCCCTTCAGTAACGCTAAAATCGCATTTTTAGAACGTTTTTTGCTCCTCCACCACATTTGGGGTAGTGACACCGACATAAAACATAGCCTATCTTGGAGCAAGCGTTGTCACCATCATTTTGACACCAATATTTTTTAAATCGGTTTGGAATTTCCTGAGATTGTGTAGAAACTACCATTTAGAACGTTTTTTAGAACGCTTTTTGCGCATTTTCACACCTTTCAAATTTCGAATTGTTTAAGAACTGTTCTTGGAAGAAAGAAATGTTCTTCATTTATAACTTGTAAGTAACTAATATTCAAAATTTCATATTTCTAGGCCCTTCAGTAACACTAAAATCGCATTTTTAGAACGTTTTTTGCTCCTACACCCCCTTTGGGGTAGTGACACCGACATAAAACATAGCCTATCTTGGAGCAAGCGTTGTCACCATCATTTTGTTGCCATTATTTTTTAGATCGGTTTGGTATTTCCTGAGATTGTGTAGAAACTACCATTTAGAACGTTTTTAGAACGCTTTTTGCGCATTTTCACCCCTTTTAAATTTCGAATTGTTTAAGAACTGTTCTTAGACATCATTTATATCTTGTAAGTAACTAATATTCAAAATTTCATATTTCTAGGCCCATCAGTAACGCTAAAATCGCATTTTTAGAACGTTTTTTGCTCCTACACCCCCTTTGGGGTAGTGACACCGACATAAAACATAGCCTATCTTGGAGCAAGGGTTGTCCCCATCATTTTGACGCCATTATTTTTTAGATCGGTTTGGTATTTCCTGAGATTGTGTAGAAACTACCATTTAGAACGTTTTTTAGAACGCTTTTTGCGCATTTTCACACCTTTCAAATTTCGAATTGTTTAAGAACTGTTCTTGGACATCATTTATATCTTGTAAGTAACTAATATTCAAAATTTCATATTTCTAGGCCCTTCAGTAACGCTAAAATCGCATTTTTAGAACGTTTTTTGCTCCTACACCCCCTTTGGGGTAGTGACACCGACATAAAACATAGCCTATCTTGGAGCAAGCGTTGTCACCATCATTATGACACCAATATTTTTTAAATCGGTTTGGTATTTCCTGAGATTGTGTAGAAACTACCATTTAGAAAGTTTTTAGAACGCTTTTTTCGCATTTTCACCCCTTTTAAATTTCGAATTGTTTAAGAACTGTTCTTAGACATCATTTACATCTTATAAGTAACTAATATTCAAAATGTCATATATCTTGGCCCTTCAGTAACGCTAAAATCGCATTTTTAGAACGTTTTTTGCTCTTACACCCCGTTTGGGGTAGTGACACCGGCATAAAACATAGCCTATCTTGGAGCAAGCGTTGTCACCATTATTATGACACCAATATTTTTTAAATCGGTTTGTTATTTCCTGAGATTGTGTAGAAACTACCATTTAGAATGTTTTTTAGAACGCTTTTTGCGCATTTTCACCCCTTTTAAATTTCGAATTTTTTAAGAACTGTTCTTAGACATCATTTATATCTTATAAGTAACTAATATTCCAAATTTCATATTTCTAGGCCCTTCAGTAACGCTAAAATCGCATTTTTAGAACGTTTTTTGCTCCTACACCCCCTTTGGGATAGTGGCACCGACATAAGATATAGCCTATGTTCTAAGTTGGACTAACACCATCATTTTGATACCATTACTTTTGGAATCGGTTCGGTAGTTCCAGAGCTTACCTCCGACAAATAAACAATTTTTTCCTCTTTATAATAGGAGTATAGATTAATTATGCATGGATCAACACGTTAGTGAGTTTAAAACTGGGTTCCGCCATAGGCAGGTTCTTTTTCACACGTTTTATTATGTTGTAATTTAGCTGTATTTTAATAAGCACAGAAATCTAGGGTTCTTTAAAAAGAAAAAATTTTAATGTTTAAGTGTAGAAAAATGGCCATTTGAAAAGGTATGCATTTTTTGCAAAAATGTTTGGGCCAGGCCTAATTTTACTGACCTTTGAATGGACCAGACCACGCTGAGACAATGATTTTCATACGGGCTGGGTCAAAATTAGGACTGAAAATTTTGAGCCGTGAAGACTCGCAATGAACCAGTCCCGGCTTTGTGCAGAAAAAATAAGTTAGGCCCGCCCCGGCCCGAGCCTTCAGAAAAAAGTGTGGCCGAGTCCCAGCCCGAGTTCCGTGAGTGAAAATCGGCCCGAGCCCAAGCCGGCCCGAGCCCAAGCCGGCCCGTGCAGATCTCTAGTGCGTATTCAATTGTTAAAAGAATTATATTTCAAACCACTACATGAAGAAATATGACAATCACTTTTGAACACTTTAACGATCAATCTTTTTCTATACAACATATAACTCTTTAGCTAATAATCGTAACATACCACATATCTACACGGATAAATGCTTAAAATTAAATAAGACTTACCTTTATTTTATGTATTCCATAAAGAATAATTTTAATGATATCCTAATCTGTTAATACTAAGATGGCGGAGGAAAAAGTGGTCATTTTTCTTATCTTTTAAGGGTGTCGTCGCCTTGCTGCTCTGATTGGTTAATAAGCAATGCATATGTAACTCACACTTTCAGGAGTGAGACATTTCACTCCTTTCTAGGGAGTGGAAAATTCCACTCTTTAAGGAGTGCATTTTTATAAAATTCACTTCAAAAAGAGTAAAAATGCCTGTCACTCTTTCAGAAAGTGAGTTTTTCACTCCTACCAATTTTAGAGTGTAGAACTGGTCTATGTATCATTTTTATTTGACTGTATTTGTTCTATTTTTATTTGACTGTCGTGTTTCTTTTCTATGCGTTTCAAGAAACCTAGATATAAAAAGCTCATTAAAAACTAACTAATAATAACAAATACTAACTCATAATCGTATTTATAATACGAGAGTCACTCTGAAATTTTTGAAATGCAACTAAATGATACAAGTTAAACTTGACAACTCTTAGGAGTTTTCAAAGTAGTGCCCTCCAAGATCCATGCACTTTTGCAGACGAATTTTTCGAAGATTAAATGCCTCAAGTCATTCATTTCTTGGAATAGATGAAAAATATACTTTTATAGCCTCATCAATCTCATCTTCGGAATGAAAAATACGTCCACTTATTTTTTTTTTTTTTTTACATTAAAAAATTAGCCAAAAGCCACATATGACAAGATCAGAAGAATAGGGTGGATGCTCGATTACTTTGATGATTTTTGTTCAAAAAATTCAACCGTAAAACTTGCTAAATGAGAATATGCATTGTTATGGGGAAGTATGAGTTCCCTAACATTCAGCTCTTGAAGAATTTCTGGAGGACACTTAGTGGTTTACCAGTTAGCTGTGACTATGTTCTAACCCTCTAGCTTAATGGCTTTGAACAGACCTGTACTTCTGAAGATCACGACATGCATCACTTTTTTCATTGCTCTATTTTTTTTCACCTTTATTGGTTCGAGATCATATTCAAAGACTCATACTTTACCCTCTTGACGTGTTGGAACATAAAACAATATGGAAATTGCTCGTCAAACGTGGCAAATGAAGTGCGTTCGTACTATAACTAATTTTATAAATATGTTTTGCGCGGCTTATTATACTGAATGTATATTTTAGTGCACTTCATAAGTGCATAAATTTTCATTTTGTTCGAAAGGCTGTAACATTAAAATGCACTTGCAATAATTTTTTCCCGTTGGCCGTAATGTAATGGAAAACTTTTGACTGCCCCTGTAATTACACTATACATCCGATTTTCATAAAATTTGATATGACTCGATAAAATTTTGCAACAATTTTATATTTAAAGTTTTAGGCCATTCGGCTTGGTAGTTTTTGCTCTGTTATATGCGAACAAACGGACAGACAGACGGGCTGAACGACGACTATGGGTGCTACGTATTTATATAAATACGAACGCACCTAAAAACGCGTGTACGCCTCATCACGAGCTATAATTTTTGACATTTACCACGGCTATCATCATTAAGTAATCTTAGGATATCTTTATTGATTCTGATACGCTCCGCTATTTGGTGTTCTGTTAAATTATGGGAAGCCCAGCGACAAGCTAATTTTGTCATATGCAGTTCTTTGAGAATAATTTTATGTATAGTTGCGGATTCACTGTTTAATTCTTTCTGTATCATTTGGTAGAAACAGCAATTATTTTTGATTAACATTCTTCGTACAATCGACACATTTTGTGAGACTATAGCTGAGAACAGCTGTACAGTCTTCCTGTGTGTTCTTCATCCAAAAGAGAATTCCAACCTCTTCTAAATTTTGTAAACCATCTGAATACAGTGGTACGAGATGGAGCTTCATTTCTATGTGCTAATTGTAGACCTTGAAGACATTCATGATTCAACCCCATCTTAATATCTTAGAAAATCATAGCACGATAATGCTGTCACGTCAACTCCATTTTCTCTTCTTTCAAAATTTCTTCTACGATAGCAACTGTTGCCACAAATTATCATCTGTGGTTATAAAAGCTCTCAAATTTACATATCCGCTTCCGGCCAATAATTTTTTAATCGCATATCGTCTGCCCCTGCCTCAAAAATTTCAGAATTACTCTTGCATAAGTGATGTGCAATAACGTTTCAGAAAATTTTTTGTCATTTAAAGCAAATTAATAAAGCGTTTAAACGACACATTTTTAGGTGCGTTCGTAATTACATAAGTACGTTACATCTATAGTCCTCGCTCGGTCCGTCCGTTTGTCCGCATATAACAGAGAGAAAAACTATACAACCGAATAATCTGAAATTTTAAATATGTAATTGTTGTAAAATTTTGTCGAGACATTTCAAAATTTATGAAAATTGGATGTATAGTTTAATTACAGGGACAGTCAAAAGTTTTCCGTTACGTTACGGTCAGTGGGAAAAATTTATTGCATGTGCTTTTTAATGATGTTACAGCCTTTCGAACAGAATGAAATGGATATGCACTTGCACTAAAATATACATTCAGCACAATATGCGGTGCAAAAAAATTTATAAAACTTGTTATAGTACGAAAGCACCTCATTTGTCACGTTCGACTAGCAATTTCCAACTTGTTTTTTCATTTATGCTTCATACTGGACTTTTCGATACTGATGATGCGGAGGTACGTGGACCTCTAAATATTTTGTGATTATAATCCAGAAGCAATAAAATAGTAACAAAACGTTTGACAATTCTTAATAAATTTTATAAGTTTTGATATTTTTAAAATACTTCGGGCAGAAATCATAGACAGATCGACAAAAGGGTGATTTTCTTGAATGAAAACATTAGAGTATTCTTAAATATTTTCTTATGAAAAAAGTCATGATTTATATCCTTACAAATATTTTTAGAATTTACAATACAACTATTTAATAATGATAAATAAAGTATTAATTCTTCATGTACACTGCTCAAAACAATTAAAGGATATTGCAGTTTTAGGTGGATTTTGTATCTGGTAAACTGTTTAGCTGATTGATACATGGTCGACAGACATAGTAGGTTATATGAGAATAAATTACACATGTTTGGCAGAAAAAAATGCATTTTATTGCGCATTTGTGTACTAAAGGAAAAAACACAATTTGTGCATATGAGAAAAAAAGAATAAGAAAAGGTGTTTTCTTCAAAGAAAATCATTTTCAGTAGGGGGTATGGTTTCCACGGGCGGCCAGGAACATTGAACACCTTTGAGGCATGGACTCAATGAGGCTATTAATGACGAGTTGGGGTATTCTGCCCCACTCTTCCAGAAGAGCTCTTTCCAGTTCTTGGAGAGTATGTGGGGGTTGTTGGCGGCCAGAAACTCGTCTTCCTAGAGCGTCCCAAACGTGCTCGATTGGATTCATGCCTGGAGAACACGCTGGCCATTCCATTCGAACGGTTCCTTCCTCGAAAAGGAAATCCTCCACCAGGTTTGCACGATGTGGCCTGCAGTTATCGTCCATTAAAATGAAGTTATCTCCGATTTCTGCAGCGTAAGGGACTACAATAGGTCTGAGGATCTCATCCCTATATCGGCGACCAGTCAGAGCTCCATCTCGAATGATGTAGAGGTCAGTGCGCCCGTCAATGGAGATGCCACCATACACCAACACTCCTCCACCGCCAAATCTGACACTTTCGTGCACGAACGCAGGATTATTCCTACTGCCACGGTCCCTCCAGATGAAAATACGCCTATTATCCGGATGCAGAGAAAAACGGGACTCGTCAGAAAACAGAATATTGCTCCATTCATTTCTCCTCCAGTTGACATGCTCGGTTGCCCACTCCCTGCGGTCGCGACGATGCCTTGATGTTAATCTAACACATACCATCGGTCGGCGAGCATACAGACCTACAGCATGGAGCCGGTTTCGGACAGTCTGAGTTGAAATCGTGGTGCCTGTAGCCGAGCGAAGGTGTTGTTGGAGAAGAGTAGCGTTCATGGTTCGGTGTCTCCGAGCTGTTAACGCTAAATACCGATCTTCATTGGGCGTTGTTGCCCGTCTACGACCTTGCCCTGGTCTTCGGCCTGCACATCCACTCTCCAAAAAACGGTTCCAGATCCTGGAAATGACACTTTGTGACACTCCAATGGCTTGCGCTACTTCGACTTGAGTTTGGCCCCCTTCTAACCTACCAACAATTCTCAAAGCTTCTGAATCTGTCAAATGACTTCGCTGAGACATCGTACTCATCGAAACAAAGCAATCACTGAATGCCGATCATCCTTGTCTTCATTCTCTTTTATCCAGTTGAAAGTCAAATTTCATTCGCTGCCGCTGAAGCGACGTTTTTGACGTCGAACTCAAAATTTGCATACTCCACAGTTTGAAAACCAGAAAAATTTGCATTTGTGATTCTCTTCTTCTATTTTCGGCAAAAAAAATTTCGTTTATATCTTTATTTTATATAAAACTTCAAATATCCTTTAATTGTTTTGAGCAGTGTATATTAAATGTTCTCTATATTTTATGCTTCCTTGGTAAAAAAAAAATAAAAAAACTTCCTTTTTTCTGCAAATTCATTGTTTACAACCCTGTTATTAAGATAATAAAAAATTACCAATTGCCAATTAACCGAAGTAAAATATTCATATTTACTATTCTATATATCAATAATTATTGACAATGAAAGGTTTTAAAGATCGTTCGATGTAAACTGTGTTTAACCAATGTAATATGAATTAATTTTATGTTAACTATTCAGGTAATGTAGTGTACTTTTATAAAAGATTAATGGAAATTTTATATATTGCAGGAATAGGATGCGTCGAAATGCATCGTCTGCCTGCGCCAGAGCTGCAGATTTAGCGGAATGGGAACGAATGGAATTGGGGAACGATTTGTAAGTTTGCTTTCGCTCGATTTTTACCCTCATTATTACAATGTACAGGGTGTTTCATAAAAGATGAGCAAAACATTAAGAGATGATAGTACACATCCAAACAAACAGCTTTCATCAAAGAATGCTTGGTCGGAATTCAAACACAAAGGTGCTAGAGGGCACCGAAGGTAATGTTGTTATACGAGGTAAAAACACACAAAGAACGATTAAGGGACAAAAGCAAGTATAATATCATGTCCTTCACTGATCAATCATCGCATCCAGAATGGCTTTCCTATAACTAACGTTCCGCCTGTCTTTGCACGACCTGCAGCCGACCGAGAGACGAGAAAGGATTCCGTCTCACACAACTGTCGGTACAAGCGCTCAAAAGTTTTACGGTCGGCAACTACCTGTTAGAAAATCGCTCTCCGTAAAATCTTAAAACCCCTGAGTCATTTACATTTGCAGTTCCGTAGATAAAATGTATATTAGCCTTTCTCTATTGGTGAAGGGAAGCATTTTCCGATACGTTCCTCCCACGATTGACAGTTGCACACTCGGATCATCAGCTTTTACGTATTAATCGAGGCGAAATTTTGCATACGCTTTCTTCTTTTCGATGTCATATTTGCATGCTATTAGCGTCGTTCTTCTCCCGATAAATCGCAACAGGAATGGAGCTTTAACGTTTGCATGGACCAACTTTCCAAATCCGCCAGCACTTTTGCGTTTTATTTCCGACCATGCATTCTTTGCTGAAAGTTGTCAGTTTCTACGTGCTTTATCCCCTATGAAAGTTTTGCCCATCTTTTATGAAACACCCTGTATATATATATATATATATATGTATGTTACATTCTAGCAACATTGGATTGGCTTTATCGTTGAAAATGCCGTACTGGCTGTCACGATAGTAGTTGTGGATCATGTTCAGCGATAATGACGTAAAAGAAGTGGTCAGAACAGATAATTCGAATCTGTTATATTAATAGAACAAATTGTTGAAATGCAGTTGTCGAGTGAAAACAATGGAACGCATCGTTCCGTGAAGTTTCCCCAGAAGAAATTGAAACAACTCATAATATCAGCTAAGCACTTTATTAGAAAATCTTGCAAAAAGTGCAGTTTCCACCAAGATAATTAGCCATCGCTCCGTAGTAGTAATTAGGTTTAAACGAAGTTCCAGATAATCGAATAACAGGACGGTGACCAGGGGATGGATGAAAACTGAAAATACGACTCAAATCTGCTGAAACTCAGCGAGTATCAACTTTTTGTTCCTTCAATGTATGGATACAAATATGACGTAGGTCGCGCTCTCAACCAATGAATAATTAAGAATGTCACGTGATATAAAGAGTGCGAACAGAGCTAGAGGATGAATTTGAAGGGGAAAAGGATAATCTCAGAAATACGCGGTAAAGTAAAAAATGGAAGCTAAAAGAATATTCTCGAATGAAAAAAGCGCGGGAATGGAACATTTAATTTAAGAATATTAAAAGCGTAATATTAAAGCGATTAAGACAAGTGAGACATTAAATTAAAGGGAATTTAACAGAGTTAACGATAGAGATTATTTAAGGATAAGGATTTAGTGAAAATAAAGTAGTAATTTAGAATAAGATAAGGAAATCGCGGAATTAGATCTAATAATGTAACAAAATCCCTCCCCTCAAAAAAATGAATGAACTAGTAGGTCCCGATGACCTGCGAGTTCATTGAGAGAAAGCAGATACTCGTTTTACAATTTTTGTTTCTTTGTTTTACAATCATCTTTAAAATGATACCGTCGCTTGGTCACCAAATCGCGTTGCTCAAAGCTTTAATTTCATTTTGAAAGAAAAAAAAAATTAATTAAAAATGTAGAAAAAATTCGCGTCTTAGTGGAAACTGCTGTAATAAGTACATATCCAATAATAAAAACACTTATAATAATATTTAGTTAAAATTCCAAAATTAGCAACAGTTTTGCTTTCTGTGAATTAATACAGCAATATTAATATCAGTTCATTAGTTAGCAACAGTGACACAATTTTCAAAACCATACCATATTTATTCAGTATATTCACTAAATTATATGTCCTCTAGTGATTTTTAGTCCGTACTGAAATATGGATTTGTAGAGTTCATAAGAGTTTTTGGTCGCTTAAATTTTATATCACAGACTTTGTTGCACTAATAATATTAATAATATTAAACACTAATAACAATAAATAATAAATTATAACAATAATAAATAAATAAATAATCTTAGAATAACCTTGTATAATAGTAATATATCAAAACAATTAATAAACAATAGTAAATAAAATTTTTGTCAACTGTAATGTAATTTACAACTGTACAATCTTGGATAGTTTTTGCCATGGTCTTTTCATTGTTACAGATCTGTATTCTCTCAGTATAATGACAGTATCAATCACAACTGATGTTAAATCTTACGTAATTTTATTCCTCGTATTATATTAAATCTTAGATAAGTTTTCGAAAAAAAAAGTAATGATTTGTGACCAGAAATGAAGAATTATGAGGTGCATTGTCTCATAGGTCCTTCCAAGGGTTAAACCATCATCAATGTTTTCAGTAACTTATATCTTTTGTTTAAGTATAATCATCATCAAAAATTATTTAAATCTCTATATAAATAATTCAATAACATTCTTAATTCTAGTATTTTCTTCTTTTTATAAATAATAATAATATAATGTTAATCATATATCACATAATAAATTCATGTCTATAAATATCTCGTATCATTCATTCGTATGTGAGTCGTAAAATTTAATTCCTTTTTTATCTGTCTCAAAGGAATTACATGTACACTCCTCAAATAATGAAAAAAAAATCATAAAATAAAAAAAATGGGAAAGGAAAGTTATAATATGTCGAAGGCAGAAAAAGAATCCTAAATATTTTCTCAATTCCCATCTGCAATTATATTTACCTTAAATATAAAGAAAAGAAATAAAATCAAATCGTTAACAACAAAAAAATAAAAAATGACTTTTGACTTTCGTCGTAAGAAAGAAAAAAAATGTCGCAGGCGAAATTATCATTAAGTCTTGCAATTCGAATAAGCTAGCGGTTTCGCAATAACTTGTCGGGAATGAAAATCAAATCTTGAAAATATTTTTTTTTTCTCTCTCTCTCTCTCTTTTTTTTTTATAAAAACTGATAAATTGCAATCTAAGATAATCCTTTTATTTTAAGAGTAATATTTAATTCATTTCAAAGAATATCAATTAGGTTTCTATTAAATTTTTATAGCAAGTAAGATTAAGTTTTTAATTACTAGTAATAAATTAAGTAAAGTTAAGTTTTTTGGGTCAATTTTTTTCTTTTTTTTATTCAACATTAATTAGAACCCTAGATAAATCAACCAACTTATGCCCGCATAACTCAGTTAATTTAAATAAACTCCCAAACAGATAAACTCTTGGGACGTCTCACAAAACTCATCCGTAATGCTGAAAAAAAATTACTTAAGCTTTAATTTTAATATTAAATTACAAACTCACCATTGTTAGAAAATTAAGTTTAAGTTAGTGATTTAACCTGCGTCTGCTGCTGTTGTTGTGGTAATTGCTCATAAGAGAATTTTAAGTTGATGATGGTACAAACGCAATTTTGAAACATGAATGATTTCAGTTTCTTTAAATGGAGTTTTTCTATTGATCTCAAAATTTGCATCGGATACTTTTCGAAGAATTTGGTATGGTCCAGAAAATACCTGAGAAAGCTTTCTAGTATTTGGGTAAGATGAGGGGTTCATCTTCCGGTCCCAGGCCCTTTTCAGGCCCATTTGTCGACGCAAGGAACCACCCGTGAAACAAGCCCCTCGACGCGTCCCGAAGGTCGCCGCCAGACAAGCTCCAACAGAGCGGAACCCCACGCAAACTCCGGTCAGGTCGACGCACTGCCCAGCGCACGTCACGCCGACTATTCCCAAGTTGGTGAACAATCGATTGAAATTCTTCATAAATAACGAGATCGCCTACTTCAAATTTTGGCTCAACATAATTTTGATCATAATATTTCTTACTTTTTAAATGGAATTCATCAGTTCGCGCTTTTGCGATTTTAAGTGCTTCTTTCACTGGAGGGTAATAATCTTGTTGAAGGGGGGGGGGAATTATAGGGTAATTGGCCAAAGAGTAAATAAGCAGGGGGAAATTTAGTTATTGAATGGGGGGCATTATTGTATTCATTTGCAACTTCAGCAAGGAGTTTAGTCCAAGGAACTTTAGAGGTAGTAGAGTTAACTTTACATTTTAGCCTAGTTACTATCGTTTGATTGGCTCTTTCACATTTACCGTTCGTTTGAGGATGGTGAGATGAGGTTAAACGCTGCTTAATATTATGGTTCCGCAAAAATTTTTTGAATATGGAAGAAGTAAAGGCGGCGTTCCTATCGCTTAATATTTTTTGAGGTGTCCTAACGTTAGCAATTTGATTAAAACAGAATAATTGTTGTTGTGTTTGAATATTAAAAATTTGTTTTAAACAATTCGTATAGGTTTCCGTGGTGACACTTTCGAGGGAAATGCCCACACATAACGGGTTGCATGATCGATGACAATATGAAGATATTTTTTAGTTGAATTATAGTAGTTGAATCCTCCCACAGTATCAACAGAAAGACATTCAAAAGGTTGATCTGTGGTTGGCATAGCTTGTAATAAGCCAAATTTTTTCTGTCTAGGCTTTTTATTTTTTTGACAAATATTGCAATGCTTTACAAAGTTAGTTATATCTTGAGTCATATCAGGCCAATAATAATTGGGAGAAATTAGATTTTGCATTTTTTGAATTCCAAGGTGACCAAAATTTTCATGAGCAATTCCAAGTAATTTTCTTCTCAAGGACATGGGAACTACTATTTTCCAAAAAGCCCTTTATTTTAATTATCATTAATCCATTGTCATTTAAGTAATTTTTTCCACACACATTATCCCTTTCCTGCATTTCAAGTACCTCTTTAATATCTAACAAAAACGTGAGTGGTCGATTTAAATGAGAAATTGGGTTTCTGGACAACATGCCGGCTTCGACATTTGTAGATCCCTTTAAATACTCTATCTTATATTCGAACATACTCAGTTTTAAAGACCATCTAAAGAGTCTACCTCTTAGGTGTTTTACATTCTTAAGCCACACAATAGATGCATGGTCTGTATGAATAGTAAACTTTACACCGTGGAAATAATGGTAAAATTTGTCTAAGGTGTCAATGATGGCAAGACACTCTAATTCCGTAATAAAGTAGTTTCGTTCATAGCTTCTCAATCCTTTGGAGTAATAAGCAATTGTATGTAAAAACCCATTATCATCCGGTTGTTTAAGTACGGCACCTACCGCTACCTGTGAGGCATCAACAAACATATGGAGGAGTAATTTAGGGTCATAAATTTTTAAGATGGGTTTTGCTATTAGTGCATCTTTCAACTTTTGGAAAGAATTTTGACATTCAGTACTCCATTCCACACAAAGCATTTTTCTTAAGTAGTTTATTGAGAGGGTTCCTAATTTCGGCATTTTTGTTTATAAACTTATGGTACACATTAACTGATCCCAAAAATCTTTGGAGTTCTTTAACGTTCGTAGGGGGTTTTAATTTTTTAATTACATCACTATTGGCATTAGAGGGGGTTAGGGTTCCATTTTTAATTTCATATCCTAAAAAGTTAATTTTATTGTGAGCAAATTTGCATTTAGAAAGTTTAAGTTTTATATTCTCAAGCCTACACAAATCAAAAATTTTGTTTAGATGTTGGATATGTTCAGTTAGGGAGGAAGAAAAAATAATTATATCATCATAATAATAGCATGCGAAATCAATTTTATATTTTGTAAGGATTCTTCTAAGAGTTCTATTGAATATGGTAGGCCCAACTTTTACACCAAAGGGGAGAACATTCCACTCAAATAAACCAGAATTGGTAGTAAAAGCGAGTTTTTCTGTATCTGAAGGGTGAATGGGAATATGCCAGTAGCCAGAGGCTAAATCCAATGTGGAAAAATTCTGGGCATTACACAATTTATCTAAAATATCATCAATACGGGGAAGGGGTTCTGCTTCGTTTTTCATTATAGAGTTCAATTTTCGGTAATCTACACATAATCTTGTCTTTTTGCCTTCATCGCGTTTCATTACTAGGGTGACAGGAGAAGAATAAGGACTAGTACTTTCTTTTATTAGGCCAGCATTTAACAAAGATTGAATTTGGGTTGAAATCTCCTTTCCATCAACTATCGATGTACGATAAGGTCTCATAGATATTGGTAGGTCAGAGGTTAAAAAAAAATTGCTGTGGCTCAATATTTATCTTCCCTACATCATACTTATTTCTAGAAAAAATATCTAAGTAATCCCTTAACATTTACCTTAAGTTATCATTATCTATAGCATTTATTTCCCCAATTAAATTAGAGTTATCATTAGATCGCGCGAAGGATTGAGGAGTCATGGTATTTCCATAATCGGGTTCCCTATGTTGATATTCATTCCTGACATTGAAATGTAGAGATCTTACTTTGTTTCTGGTTATACGTGAATTTAAAACAGTATCTCCCTGAGTGACACTACAACTAGTACAATTAATTCTCAAATCAAATTTTGCACAGCCTGGTAATCCTAAAATTACATACTCTAAATAGGTATCACACACAAGAAAATTAACATATTGTTCAATATTATCAATTCTAATAAATAAATCACAAGCTTTTTTTAATTTGGACCAAGCCTTTGGCTTGACCAACATTAATAGGAAAAATATTCTTAAGTTTAGCATTCAATAAATGTACAAAATGAAGTGGCAAAATTGAAATTGTAGAACCTGTATCCACAACACAAGGTAATTGATGTTTTCTCGTATAACAAGACACAATTAATTGTCAAACATTATCAGTATTTCGTGGTGGGGGAGTGGAAGTAGTTTCAGATTGTAAAGGGTTAACAGTAAAAACACAACTATTCTCCCAGCATTAAGTATTCCTTGATTCAAACAAATTCTACAAGGTCTAGATGGATAATTTCTTTGAAAATGATTGCTCTGTATTCTATGATTCGAAAATCTAGAACCATGTGCATTGAAATTAAAGTTAGTATTAGAGGGGTTGAAATTTGGTGTACGAACCCAATTTCTGGGAGCATCATATCGTGGTTGACTAGGTCAAGCATGTTGCTGAAAAGTTCTGCCATTGGGTTGAAAAGATCTAGCATTCTGCTGAAAAGATCTATCATTTGAAAAGTTATTTCTTGTAGTATTTGGATTAGGGGTAGGAGTGACTACAAGTTGTCTGACTAATTTATACCAATCTGTGGCATTATTTGGGGAACTTACAATCAAAACATTTTGATACTGTGGTGCTAAGCCATCAGTAAGACCCTGCACAATAATTGTCTCACATAATTTTAGTTTCCTACCAATCTCTACTTTTTTATGAAGTAATCTTCCAAATCTTTTAGATCGTTTAAGTTAAGTGAAGAAAAATCAGAAAATCTAGGTACTTCAATTTTGATAAATTTTTCTACTAAAATCTGAAATTTGATCACAATTTTGGCAATCATTGCTATAAATTTTCAAGGCCTCTCCCTTTAAATATTTTCAAATTTCCAAGTATTATTTTGTTTAATGCTAGAATTATCAAAGTATATTAACCATTGTTGAATGTTCATTCCCAAATCGGGGTCAAAAGATACAATACTAGTTTCAGTCATTTTTCTTTTTTGTTTCCACGTAATAAAACTAGCATATCTAACATTACTTCCAGATCGTAAAAGCATAACAAATATACCTCAAAATCTCTATCATATTGCTTAACAGAAATATAAATAATAATAAAAATCTCATAATAAATAATAAATTGACACAACATTAATAAATCTCAAAATATTAAAATTGTCTTTTAAATACTCGTAATCTTTGAAAATAGGTATAAATAAACATAGTTGATTCCGATTATTTAAGTTAAATAAAACCCCTGTCACTTTAATGTTCATATACTTTGTCAGAAAAAATAAACACAACTTATTTCGAATAAATAATAAAATAAAATAACTTATGCAATAGCAAAGAATAAACATAAAATTTTTTCATCACAAATCAGAGATCATTTTTTAAAATGACTTACGTAATGCTGAATGCTGTTTTTATTGGCGCAGGAACAACTTTTTGTTGTTCTTTTTTATTTTAATGATGTTAAAAGATATCTGAACTTTGTTTCTTCCTGGAGACCGTCGAGTGAAGTAAGGCTTTTTCGGACATTTTAGTTGACATTCGATGATTCGAATTTGCACTGGCTAGATATTTAATATGTTGTTCATGCTGCATAAATTCCGGAGTGGCGTTGAAGTCTCAAATCCTACCCGGCTAAATGTTACATTCTAGCAACATTGGATTGGATTTATCGTTGAAAATGCCGTACTGGCTGTCACGATAGTAGTTGTGGATCACGTTCAGCGATAATGACGTAAAAGAAGTGGCCAGAACAGATAATTCGAATCTGTTATATTAGTAGAACAAATTGTTGAAATGCAGTTGTCGAGTGAAAACAATGGAATGCATCGTTCCGTGAAGTTTCCCCAGAAGAAATTGAAACAACTCATAATATCAGCTAAGCACTTTATTAGAAAATCTTGCAAAAAGTGCAGTTTCCACCAAGATAATTAGCCATCGCTCCGTAGTAGTAATTAGGTTTAAACAAAGTTCCAGATAATCGAATAACAGGACGGTGACCAGGGGATGGATGAAAACTGGAAATACGACTCAAATCTGCTGCAACTCAGCGAGTATCAACTTTTTGTTCCTTCAATGTATGGATACAAATATGACGTAGGTCGCGCTCTCAACCAATGAATAATTAAGAATGTCACATGATATAAAGTGTGCGAACAGAGCTAGAGGATGAATTTGAAGGGAAAAAGAATAATCTCAGAAATGCGCGGTAAAGTAAAAAATGGAAGCTAAAAGAATATTCTCGAATGAAAAAAGCGCGGGAATGGAACATTTAATTTAAGAATATTAAAAGCGTAATATTAAAGCGATTAAGACAAGTGAGACATTAAATTAAAGGGAATTAACAGAGTTAACGATAGAGATTATTTAAGGATAAGGATTTAGTGAAAATAAAGTAGTAATTTAGAATAAGATAAGGAAATCGCGGAATTAGATCTAATAATGTAACAAATATATGTATGTATGTATTTATTTTTATATGTACATTTATTTATGAGCCCAACTTGCTGACCGCGGGTATCATGCGGGCCAAGTAGTGTGACTTGGCCTACTGACTTCAGTTGTTGTTAAGTTATACAATTTTTTGCAACGAAGTGACATTGTTTTCTGTACGACTTGTGGCGAGCTACACTCCCCAACATCTGTTCAAGATAATCATAAACAATTGTACATATTTATCATTTTCCTTTACATATATATTTTTTATAAAATATGCCAGACATGATAAAAATATCAAAATTAGATCTTTGGAAAGTGCAAAGATAAGGGTATTTATGAAAAATTCTGTCTCAATCAATTTTATTATATTACTGTAAAATAAAGGATTATTTTGTATACATATGCGGATTTTACGTATAGTTTTAGAAACAAATCTCAGATTACAACACCTGCATAGACACATCCAGCCTCATTGGCGACGTAGTTGATTGTCGCGACAAAAGAAAACCTGGAGAAATTTATTGGATGCTATAAACATGGTTCGCTTTAGGGCAATAAAGATGTCCTGTATGTTTACGGAGTTTAGCCTTTGACCTCCGGAAAAGCTAGTTATTTTCTCAAAGAGGTGCAGGGGATATTTTAATGTATATCAACAAATGTTACAAATGTAGCTATGTATGTTTGCTATTATTGGAAGATATATAAGGCAATAGAGGGCGACTGTAGTTTTATCCTGCCCATTGAAATCAGAGGGGTTTCAGTTAGAAAAAAAATATATAGAGTATGGTTTTGCTTCTGAGCGTGTGAAGTTGTTTTTTTTTTTTACTCTCAATTTGTTGAGTCAGATGTTATTTTCGCAGAATGTTTAAATGTAGATGTTTTAATTTTAATGTTTTAATTTTAAATGTCTGAATAGTGTGAATCTGGTTCGCTTATTCATCAGCCGCAATTCCCCTCTCAGGATGATGTGTAAGTAAGAAATATTTAAATTTAATGTACCTAATTGTGTCTCAAAAAAGAATTTATGTTTACTATATGTGTTAGGGATGGGCTACCGTGATCCATTAGTATATTGAAATGAACAATGTAGTATGATAATTAAATGACAAAAAAAAAAAAAAATGACAACATGATACATGAAAATAATTGTAACTTACACGATGTAGATATGAAAACTGGAGAATCAGCAAAAATGCTGAACTTAATGTCATGGAAGCGTATACTACCATTCTCTTGGTTATCTATCTATCTATATTATAAAGGACAAACATATCTGTGCGTAACGCATACGTCATTCTGCGAATGGCCACACTTTGAAATTTGAAATGAAATTTCGGTTTTGCAATTTTCGTTACTGCAAATTTTTAAAATTCTAAACATCCCACATTTTAAATGTTTACACCGTCGTATGCAGGAAAAAATGCACTTTTAAATGCAATTTGTTTGAAAGCTGTATCTCAATTTATTTTTGAGATATTAATTTTTTTTATAGTTTTTAATACCAATTTTCTAATCGTGGCAACTGAAGTTCTTCATTTTTTCTGTTAAAAGTGGTTTAGTTATCTTTATTAATCATATGCTTACTGATGCCATTTTCTCATTACAATTAAAAATATCTTTTTTTTTAAAATTTTGAACAGAAAATGACGTTACGCTTTAAAAAAGACACAATTTCACTGATGATGCTGTTATATTCCACTATTTTTTCATTTCGCTAATATTGAGTTTGATACAATAGGCAAAATATTTCAGCGGCTGAAAATATCATCATATTTAAAAGAAAATGAAAATTTTATTTGATAAAACGAGATATTTCCCCTGGAATACGTCTAAAAGTTATAAATTTCTGGAATTCTTACGCGCAGGTACAGAGATTATACTAAGACCTCAAATCACGAGTGGAAATTTTAACATGGAAAGTTGTAATAGTTGACAAACATGACTTCAAGCTTGAAAATATATTTATTAATAACCTATTGCGCGTTAAAATATTTTTAAATGGTTAATATGGATGTGAAACGTGGAAAATGATTTGATTCGGTTTAGATTTAAAGGGGGGAAATTCTATGATTATGTCAAGTTGAAATCATTTTTGTTGATTTTTCATTCCGTAATACCAAGCATGAATTGATAACTTAATCAAAATTACTTATCTTGATTATATGTTACTGATTACGTATATGAATAAAGTTTAATTTTTCAATAATTTTAACAGCTGAAGTTTATGAAAAAGTATTTTGTTAATCTTAGGTTAACATATGTCTTTGGGGAGTTAAACTAACTAATAAAATAACTAACTAATTTTTTATTGTAATTATTGTTGCCGATGTATTATAAATTTGATGCATCAGTTCCTTTGTAAACAATTTCTTTCGTCGAAATTCGACGGGTTCCACCTCGTTTATATAAAATCCAAGTCTGTGCGTGTCCCTCACAATTCCGGTAGGACTGCCTCATTGTAATGTGTAATTGTTGAAAATTACTAATGCAGGGTTACTACAGTAGCGCCAAATGTTGACAAATTTGGCAAAATAGCGCCAAATTTGGCGAAAAAAATAAGTTGTCATATGAAGCCAACTTAGCTAATTTGCTAATTTGCGAGCTAATTTGGCGAAATTCCCATTTAAAACCATTAATATTTCATAATCGAGAAAACCGCAATTTAATTTAAACTCCGCGCTTTTAAGGTTTTTTCAATGGGTGAGAATTTAAAGTGTAATATACTAAAATGTACATCTTCATTCCGATGCTACTAATAACATAACAACCAATAGACTGTACTGTACTGTCTGAGCTCCTAAAACTACCCGATTTTAATGTGCTTTAGGTACTTTTCCAGTATAGGGACCTTGGCGAAATAGAGAAAATGAAATTTGGCAGCATATTTTCTAGCAACTTATTCAGTGTTCCATATATACAAGTAATTTTTCAATAATTATACAATTTTTTCAAGATAAAGAAGCCATTTAACTATTTTTGTACACAAACTGAAATAAATTGCATATAAAAAAACAACAATAATATAGATATAAATAAAATGTTTATAGATTATATAAATAAACTTAAAAGTTCATTAATTTTGTTTTCATAGCTGTTTATATCATTTGGAAAAAAATCTCACTTCTGAAGCCCAAATTATGACAAATTTTAAAAAAGAACGCCATGGCCCCTATACTGGAAATATATAGTCGGATAAAAAAAGTTAAATTCTCGTTGCTTTTCCACTTTAGGGGCCTTGACGAAGAAGGAAAATCGGCAAGATATTTTCTGGCAATCTACTCGCTATTTTATTTCATATACACACGCATTTTTTTTTTCAATATTTATACAATTTATTTAGCATAAAGAAACCATATATATAATTTTATTAAATAGACATGACCTGTAATCCTCAAAAAACCTCAAATCCGCACAACACTTCGAACCAAGCTGTGTGGATTAGTAGTCTTCTACTATATTACAGTTTTTCATAAATGAGTTTCGTTTTTAAAATCTATTATTTTCATCTATCACTGCAGAACAAGCGAGAAAAACTCATATTCTTGCACGTGTGTTGTACATATCCTTTTATCTCATATTCCGCCATTTTTGACTGGCTAAATTTCCAGTATATTAATGTTTACCTGTAAACATTGTGTTTAATTTTTGTAAATAAATAACGTCATTTTAACTTATTTTCTTTTCGTAATTATTTCATCAGCAGTATATGATTGTAATCTTTTTTAGGTCAAATTAATTTGGTTTACTTTTCAAGTAGTTTTTAATTTACGTGCTTTCAGGTACTTGACCGCTAATTTTAATTTAGTTATTTTAATGAATATTTTATGTTAATTCTAAATGTAGTAACTATGGCGGAAGTTTTAGAAATAATAGGGGCATCGAAACAACACAGCGCAGTATTTTGATATATTTAACATTTTTAATGTAAACGTTTGTGTTAATGAATTTGAAGATCGCGTTACCCTATTACTAGAACGGTATTTATCATTTATGATTAATTTTTTTATAAGTAAATTATTTTTACCAATACTGCTTGATGGTAGTGTTTGGTAAATGCTGGAAAGAAGATATAAAAAAATCTAGCTATAAATTAAAAGGTGCGGATTTCTGTCCAGCATCCCCCACCAAAAGTTGAATTAGTTCCGTGTCCAGTTGTATTAACTATTAATTTAGTGAAGTAGATCTGGTGTTCCTTGCCCAGTATTATGATTTTAATAAAATCGGTAGCTATTCTTCAGTTATTATTTTAATAATTTAATAATAATGAAACCATTTGTGTTAATTGCGGCATTAGATTGTTATGTAATTTTAAAATACATAGCTATTAGTGTCTAATGTTCTTAGCACTTTCCAACAAAGTTGAAAAGTGTTTATGACTTCTGTATTTCTGGCGGTATGGCCGTCTGGCCGCTGGTCGTCTGTCCGCTCTCTAACTCCCGTAAATATACTCGGATTTCCTTGAAATTTTTGGAGTTTATTGACGTTTACCATAGCATGTTCCCTATTTAAAATGAAGTTTTGCAGCATGTTTAGTTCATTTACAGGGACAGTCAAAATTTTCCGTTACATTAGGGCCTATGGGAAGAAATCTTTTAAAAGGATTTTTAATGATGTTACACGCCTCCAAACATAACAAAATTGATATGCATTTATGAAGTGCACTAAAACATGCATTCGGTATAATATGCGATGCAAAGAATAGTTATTATTCTTTTACAGGGCCACGCAAAAGAATTCCGTTGCATAATGATATAGCGAGGTAGAAGGGGGGGGGGGATTGTTTGCGGCGTATTTTAATTATGTGAAACTATTTCACATATAATAAAATTTATATACGTCGTTGAGGTTTACTATAAGTTATTTCATGTATATTACGAAGTGTATAGCATTTACAGAGACACACAAAAGTTTTGTGATAGTATATTGTATCAGAAGTACTGTACGTTAGCGGTGATTGCTGGAAATGCATTTTTAATTATGATATGTGCTTTTATGTAACAATATATTTATGCATGCTATATGGTGTGTATAAATGCTATAATTCATATACAGGGCTACACAAAATAATTCGTAAGAGTTACAGGGTATGAACGCAAATTGATTAAAGGTGGGTTTTAAATGAGTTATGCATTTTTACGCTGAACTTCATTCAGTTTATTAAAAAAAGTTTCTAGAATATAGATAAAATGATATACAGGGTCACGCAAAGAATTGGATACATATCGTCTATAGATGATAATTTCTGGAAATGTGGTTTCAGGGGCATTCCACATCAAATCAGGCAGTAAAATATCAATATGCAACCCACCATCACAGATTTTAATGAAACTGCGTGTGTCTGTTCTTACTATTAAGATATGATCATCAGTAATCTTTCTTGATCCTTGGTGAAATGGTTTCTGAGAAAAAAATTGTCAAAATTTTGAAAAACTGCCGCCAGTTGGCATTATTGACTGCTCGGTTTTCAAATGTAGCATGTAATAAATATAATCATATTTCAATATCTACTCTAGAAATCATCTTCAAATAATTTATGCATAGTATATAGAATACGCAGTTTATGAAAAAAAAAAAATACTGCTATGCTTATAACATTTTAAGTGTGTCTAAAAAAATGTTTAAATTTTGAAGCCGTGAATTTTTTATGAAAAATAATGCATTAGCAAAAAAAGCTTTATCAACAAAAGGCGGCACTTTTATTAAATTTATTTTTTGTGGGGGATATACTTAAAGGTGTCATTTACCTGATTCTGAAATAAAAATAGTGGGATTTTGGTTGTTTTTATTAGTACTTCCTATTTAAAAATACTTTGAGGCGCATTTATAATCAAGCAGAGTCATTCCATGTCAGTTCCCCTAAGCCATTTAATTCACTGTCACAAATTTCAATAAAAATGGGTATGTTTATAGCTCCTTTTAAGACATAATCACCTTTAATTTTCTTGATCCTAAGTAAAATATTTTTTAAGATAAAAAAATATCAAAATTTTGAAAAATTGCTTAAAATTTTTTAAATGACAGTTCTATATTCAAAGACTGCAGTAAAAAAAGTCATTTCAATATAAAATCACTAAATAAGTTTCAAATAATGTATAGGTGACGAATAATATAGGCAGATTATTAATTTTTTGTTTTTTGTCATGTTTAAACACTAAGAGTGTCTTCAATCTTGTGAATTTTTAAAATCAAGAATTTTTTGAAAAATAATGTGTTAATCAAAAATTTATTATTAATCGAAGGCAGGGTGTTATTACTTTCTTTAATTGTACGTAAAAATATCTTTTAAATGGTTATACAATAAAATTAGTGAAAATATGAGAAAAAATTATCAAAGTTTTGGAAAATTGCCACAAGTTGCCATTAATGATTGTTCAATTTTCAAAGGCCTCATTTTATATATAAAATCATATTTCAATAACAAATAACGAAATCTTCTTCAAATAATTTAGGCAAGTTAAATAAAGTAGTATGTAGATTATGAAAAAAATATTGCCTAAAAAATTGTATAATCTTTGAAATCAAAAATATTTTACAAAAAATAATGAAATTATTAAAAAAGCTTTATCATTCAAAGGCGAGTTTCTGTGACTAATGTTTAAATTTTAAATTGTATATAGTACTGCATTATCACTGAATCTGAAATAAAAACAGTGCGATTTTGATTGGTGTTAGTAGTATTTAAATCATACTTAAAATTATCAATATTTTCAGATGTAAAATTTATCCAATGCATCATCCCTGGTAATATTTTTATTTATACATTTATTTTATTTTTCAAATTATTTTTATGTTCGCTTCTTAAGGAAAAAAAAACAATATTGTCTTTTTATTAAAACCTCTAGGGCGAAGAGCAATTATCCCTTTCCAAAAAAGAGAACAATCACTTGCTCCTCGCCTCTCAACAGAAATTTTCAAAATGACACTCCTAAACTTTAAACTCATATTTGGATTACATTGAGCTGCTAATATTGAAAAAATACCAAATTTCACTCTTTTGAAGAAAATTTTGACATATTGTGCTTTAAAAATATGCAAAAAATGCATAATCCATTATATTTATACCCTTCAAATAACTATACCTAAAAAACTATTTAAAACAAAATAAAATGCATTTTTGTAATTTTATTCAGTTTCTAATGATATTTAATTTGATTTATTTCATCACAATATTGCTGAAAGATTGATGTTCAACATATATATATATAATATATATATATTATATATGTATATATATGCCTGTATATGCGTGTACGTGTTCCCAAACAAATTATTTAAAAAATATTCATTTATGTTTAATAAAGCATATATATTGTTTATACACTTATAGAGAATACATATGGTAAACTTTATGATATTATGTCAATAAGATCTTAATGTAAAGAACTTATCTAACAGTATGTAAGGAAAATTTAACATCTGGTGTAATGACAACAAAATTTTATAATAGTTTTACGTAAATTGAATGAATGAAAAAAGCGTACATGTATATATTTTATTGAAGTACAGGTGAATATTTCACAAAGACATTCCTATCTCAACAACAACTGAGTATGTCACATTCACACTACAGCTGATTTTTTCTTTTTGATCTTTCGGGTTTGATGGCAAATGGTCATGAATTAATCAGTTTTGTTAGAAGTGTCATTGCAGTCAGCATATTAGGTTCACTATTTTTTTTTATTTGTTTTGATTGACTCGATGAACAACAACATTTAAAGCGACCATTTCATGTATTTTCTATAAAAAGCTGATTTATAAATTCATTATGTTGTTTAGTTATTATTATCGTCTTAAGATAATAAGTTGGTATTCAGATTTTTAAATGTAGTTTATTTATTATTTGAACAACAAACTATTTTTCAGTAAGAGTGGGCTGTTGATTTTAAGTTGGCTGTTGAGCGGTGTATTGTTGGTATTTGGACTGGGAAAATGTGTCATGAAACTAGCTATACACGAGAGGTGGAAGTAAGTACAAAAGAATCCATTGCAATTACTGATAAACAGACTGTTCCTCTAAGGAGTGGTGTTTTTAAATTATAGGGTTTTAAATTTGTATTTTACTGGTACTTATGAAAGGAAAGCTACGCCCTATGTCATATGTTCGTGTGACAATCACTTTATTGAGGGGATGGTAATTTCCAAAGATGAAGAGAATAAAAATAAGTAAAATTTGTGCATCCATAAGATTCTGCGAGAATATTTACTGATCACCGGAAAAGAAAGAATATGCAATGCATATATCTTTATCTCAATTGATTTTTTGTGTTACCCATTTCTACATCTAGAAAAAAAAAAGGAAAAATATATTACTTTAAAGGAAAGAAAATACTTTCTGCCCATAAACAATTTAATTTGACATGTTTAGAAAGTGAATTTTCATACATTTATTATTTTTACTGTAACAAAGGGTAAGCCTTTTGAATATTATTTAATTTAATTTTTATTTGCTGTAAATAATATTTGTTATTTTATTATTGTATATATTATATTTAAGCATGATTAGTATTACACTATATCTTAGTCATTATAGTACATCTTAGCATAAAAATCTTCAATATTTATGATTAAAAAATCACATTTTATGAAAACTTTGTTAAAATTGCTCATATTTTCACTATTTTTATAACCATTTAAAAGATATTTTTACGTACATTGAAAAAAAGTAATAACACCCTGCCTTCGGTTAATAATAAATTTTTGGATTAACACATTATTCACAAAATTCTTGATTTTAAAAATTCACCAGATTAAAGACACTCTTAGTGTTTAAACATGACAAAAAATACAAAATAATATTCTGCCTGCATTATTTGTCACCTATACTTTATTTGAAACTTATTTAGTGATTTTATATTGAAATGACTTTTTTTTAATCCAGTCTTTGAATATAGAACTGTCATTTAAAAATTTTAAACAATTTTTCAAAATTTCGATATTTTTTTATCTTAAAAAATATTTTACTTAGGATCAAGAAAATTAAAGGCGATTACGTCTTAAAATGAGCTATAAACATATCCAGTTTCATTGAAGTTTGTGACAGTGAATTAAATAGCTTAAAGGAATTGACATGGAATGACTCTGCTTAATTTGATTTGAAATGCGCCTCAAAATATTTTTAAATAGGAAATACTATTAAAGACACCCAAAATCCCTCTATTTTTATTCCAGAATCAGGTAAAGGACACCTTTAAATATATCCCCCACAAAAAATAAATTTAATAAAAATACCGCCTTTTGTTGATAATGCTTTTTTTGTTAATGCATTATTTTTCATAAAAAATTCACGGCTTCAAAATTTAAACTTTTTTTACACACACTTAAAATGTTATAAGCGTAACAGTATTTTTTTTCATAAACTGCGTACCCTTGATATTATGTATAAATTATTTGAAGATCATTTGTGGAGTAGATATTGAAATATGATTATATTTATGACACGCTACATTTGAAAACCGAGCAGTCAAGAATGCCAACTGACGGCAGTTTTTCAAAATTTTGACAATTTTTTTCTCAGAAACTATTTCACCAAGGAGTAAAAAAAATGCTGGAGATCATATCTTAGTAATAGGAACAAACACACGTAGTTTCATCAAAATCTGTGATGGTGGGTTGCATGCCTGCCTGAATTGACATTGAATGACTCTTCAGTAGTTTTAAGAGTGTTTTTGTTTGAATTAAATTTTAGCTAAATAGTGGCGTTTAATGATGCTACTAGGTAAACTAGAGGGCTGTACAAAAGTATTCAAGTGTTTTTTCAATTAATTGTATAAATTGCTCAAAGAGAAATTTCAACCTGTTACACGTTTTCTTGCAAAACTAAATTTTTCTATTATATAGTATATATAACAACATACAGATCAAATTCAGGTTTGTTCAAAAGAATTGGAATACATATTTGGCTATGGGCGGTAATTACTGAAATCAGATTTTTAAGTGTTTACTTAGTTATCTTATTTACCTTATTCCCTTAAGTAACGAAGTTTCGTTAAATCTTTCAGAGAGTGTTGGAAAGTGTTTCATAATGTATGCTGTACGCATGATTTTTTTTTTACTTGTTTTTAAATAGTTAAATCATATTTGCAAAGCGTTAAAAATATTTTCTAAAATTATTAGTTTAATTAATGATGTTAGTATTTACTTATACTGCTTTTTATGTTAATTTGATTACAAACATGTTAAAATAAAAAAATCTTATTAAAATTATCATTAAGCTTAAGATTATTATTAAAACTAGGAGATCGTATCCGGGCTACCCGGGTTAAAGAATATAGGTGAAAACATTTTTTTCAATTGAAAACTAATAATTTTTTTATATGCAATAACTTTTTTAGATTGTCCACTTACATTAAAAAAGCATTTTTCATATAAAAAATACGAATTATACAATCAAATACATTTTTGAAATTTATCAAAAGCGATATTTTCTTTTTAGTCGCATGCTAAGAGTTATTTAAAATTTGTGTTTTATTTGTATTATTTTATTTATTTATTCATAGGGAAGTATTTTTAATGGATACTAGCCTTAAGAAAATGATGAAATCTTTATTTTGTTTTAAAGGCAAACGGATTAATCTTTCGTAATCGAGCTCCGCGCGATATAGATAAGTTAAAAAATAATTCCATTTGGAAAAAAAATCCTATTTGGTGATCTAAAAATTTAAATTGTACGATTACAAATATGTTAGATTTGTGTTTTTTCAACATTATTATTTTATTTGTCTATAAAAGAAGTATTAATTTCGTTAATTTGTCTTTCACAAATATGTTAGATTGGTGGTTTTTTCAATATTATTCTTTTATTTGTTTATAAAAGAGGTAATAATTTCGTTATGCAAAAATAGTTAGAAACAAATGTTGAACAATGTTTGTTGCTTTATGTGCAAAATGTTTATTATTATTATGTATTGAAACCGGCATGTGATAAGACAAACTTTAAAAAAAATCATGCTTAAAAATTATTTTCTGAAATAAAATACATCAGTCAATTAAGGTTTTTTAAACAAATTGCATTTGAAAGTAAATTTTTCCCTATGCGACGAAAATTGAAAATGTACGATGGTCAGAAGATTAAAACATTGCAGTAGCGAAAATTTCAAGATCCAAATTTGATCGTGAAATGCTGCCATTCGCAAAATGACGTCAGCGTTACGCGCAGATACGTTTGTTCTTTATAATTTAGATACTAAATCAGTAAAATATGATAAAGATCAGTTATTAGGATGTGGTTATGAATTGAGGCTCTTTGCTTGGGATTCCGGAATGAAAAATAGCAATTTTCACCTTCTCAAAATTTGCATTGCGCACTTCTCATATCAATATTCATTATTTTAATAAAAATTGTATATTGTTTGATCATTTAAAAATCATTTTAACTCAAAACTTGAAGTCACGATTGTCAGCAACATCTTTTATGTGAACAGACGCACTCTTTACTTGAGATTCTAATCTCAATTCCGCTGAGTAAAAATTTCCGTAATTGATGTTTTTTAGACGCATTTGTGTTAAAACGTTTAGTTTTATCTAAGAAAATGACTGTTTTCTTTTAAATATGATTTCATTTTCACTTAAATAAGCATTTCGCCAAGTGTATGAAACGTAGTATCAGTACACATGCAGAAGGAAAAACAATATAGAAAATTTATGAGGAAAAATACGTGTTTTCAAAAGCAGTATGTCATTTTCCGTTATTATGCCCCTAATATAATATTATGCTCCTAATGGAATTTTGCGCCACTAAACCCTATACAACAATTTTTATCAGCAATTTGGAATTTTTATCAGAAAATAGCATGAATAAAGATAAAAATACCTCATTATATCTCTCTTGTTTGCAATAATGAAAGCTATCCAATTTTCACCATTTTGAAGAAATTTCATAAAATGCTTTTAAAATTAAAATATAAAAGTGGGGATATAAAAAAAAAAACAGATAGTGGGATCACATCTACAAATGAACAGTTTTCAGTTAAAAAAAATATTAGTAAAATTGGTTCAGCAGAAAGATCATGGCAGATGACTAAAAAACACACTTGTGTTTTAAATATACAGATTATATAAAATTAGGAAAAATTAAATCAAGCAAATTATGTTATTTTGATAAAATTATAGTAGAATGTCCTAAAGAATAGCATTAAAAATTTATTATTCGAGAGAATCTTGGACAAAAATTTCAGGAACATGATACTATTTTAAACCTCGAATTATTACTCGAATACTGGTCTGTGAAAATGACGCACTTCTAAAAAACATAATTCAGGTTTAAGAATTAAAAAAACGCTTTTTTATAAAATGACGTCATTCGCATCCGCTAAAGCAATCCACTCTTAGTCTTAAACTTCGTCTTAAACTTCAAATCCAGTCTTAAACCTCATCTATAGAAAAGTATGCATATGACGTCATTATCACGGAATAACTGACAATATTCTTGACATAGCACATTTTTTAATTTCAATTTTTTTTTCAGGTTTTATGAGAAAATGGCAACAAAAAGATACGTTATCTCCTATTTTTGACTATTTTCCGTTTACTTTCAATAGAAATGGGATACTTTTGTTGACACGATTAGAAAAATGGTATTAAAAAATACAAAAAAGTAATATCTCAAAAATAAATTGAGATACAGCTTTCAAACAAATTGCATTTTAAAGAGCATTTTTTTCCTTATACGACGGTGTAAAAATTTAAAATGTGCGATGTTTAGAAGTTTAAAATTTTGCAGTAGAAAAAATTGCAAAACCAAAATTTTATTTCAAATTTCAAAGTGTTGCCATTCGCAAAATGACATATGCGTTACGCACAGATATGTTTGTCCTTTATAATATAGATATTTAATTTTTCATGATTATGATTTTGATAAAAAGAAAAAAATTGTTTTACTTTTAGGGATCACTGTAGTCTTTCGTTTATGAAAAATGGCATGCACATATATGACTAAAGACAGTACGCGAAATTTTAATTTTGATAAATATTTAAGAATATTTATTTTCTCTGTATGAACAGTTTACAAAAGTAAGAAAATTTGGTGTATGCAGAGTTACCAAGTCTCCGGCTTTTTGCACACCACTATTATCTTAGAGAAAATGTTGTTCTTTTAAATCGCCCAAATGTTCCGATTCCATAAGAGAAATTTTTCTGTATTAAAATACTGGTATCCAAAAAGCCGGAGACTTGGCAGCTCTGTGTATGGTTCAACGAAAAAGGTTGATGTATAGGATATCTAACAAAAACATAACTGTGAAAAAAGGGAGTCAAGTTCTGTAAAGACAATGGCAAGAAAAGAAGTGATATCTAAATGGGTGCCAAATTCAAATAAAATTCACTTAAACTTACCTACTGAAGTATTATAGCATTTTAAAAATTATTTAGAAATAAAATTATTGACAGCATATTAATAATAAATCTAGAACTTGGCAAGTTTTTACCTACGAGAAATTCACGACATTTATTTTTATTAATGACATTATTATATCTAAACTTGTTATTTCATGCTTGGAAGCCTTTATTTGAGAGAGCTCTGTCCCCTTGAAGGGTGATGGGATAAAATATATCCCACTTAATTTTAACTGCAAAATGCCACACTGACACTAGAATTCAGGACTAAAAAGTTTAATTTTATTAAATACGTGAAAAGAAGCTTTTACCCATTTTGAAATAAATTTGTTTTTAAATTCTGGTGTGATTCAATCATTTCAGCATGTCACGAATAAAAGCTCTTTGCACCTGAAGGGTTAAAGTGGTGCAGTCTCTAGAGGGATGACCAAGAACAAGCGTAAGGGTATCTGTCTCTTTCTTAGGCCTTTTAGTCTGTTTGCATTGAGGTTTCCGAAGGGTGGATGTAGAGTGATAACCAAAGACGAGCGGGAGTGTATTTGTGTATTTATTGATTTATCAAATCTTTAACATGAGTCATTTGTTTATAATAATAACTATATTATTGATTTATCAAATCTTTAACATGAGTCATTTATTTATAATAATAACTATATTATTTTTTTATAATGACATTGTTGTTAATATTAACATCATCATTTTATTAAGACATGAAATTGATAGGCTTAACATTTATCAAAAACTTGCCAAGTTCTAGATTTATTATTAATATGCTATCAATAATTTTTATTTCTAAGCAATTTAAAAAATGCTATAATACTTCAGTAGGTAAGTTTGAGTGAATTATATTCGAACTTGGCACCCACTTAGATATCACTTATTTTCTTGCCATTGTCTTTACAGAACTTGGCTCCCTTTTTTCACAGTTATGTTTTTGTTAGATATCATTACTTTTTGTAAAGTTACAATATATTTAGACAATTCACTTAATGCTTTTTAATGCGTTTGCATGTGACTATTTTATTCACCAAGCAACATTCAATTTTAATTTTAATTTCCTACAACAAAGTGTTTGGCTTTCAATTTGTGGCAGAAATCTATATTTTAATACTGCTATATTGAATGCATGTTTTGAAATGAAATGTACTGATTCGAAATTTTTATTGTTTCTGAAACAACAATTCCTATCAAATTCCTATATTAAATTTTCCTATTAAATATTTCAATTAAATTTCCTATAGCTGGGCCTGATTTTTTGTACTGAAAGTGAAAAATAAAGTTATGTGCTTATGCCACACTATGTTTCATTCATCCATGGGCGCCGGCAAAGAGGCAGTGCAGAGGAAGGACATTGCCCCTCCTGGATTTTCAAATTTAATTAACTAGATATTCTCTTTGTCTGATGATTTTGAAAATAAAAATGAACTTTATTCTTCTCAAGTGATTTAAAATAATTAAAACACTGAGAAAAAGTAATGAAATTTTTTACTACAATTAACTGGATATTTCGTTTGCAAACAGGTTTTTTTCAAGTTTGTACCGTACTACCGCATTTGAGAGTTCTAATTTTTTTTATAAAAATTCCTATTTTCGAAATGGACACTCGGGTTTTTGAAAAATAAGATCGCAACGGTTCATTGAAAATTTTATAAGGTTCGGAGAAAAAAACTTGACATTAAGTGTTTTTGGTATTTCATAATAGGTTAATATTAAAGGAAAAAAGTATTTACTCAATGTTAATCGGCGCAGATACGACTAGTTTCAGATGAGTCAGGCCTTATTCATTAAAGGAATATTTAAAGATAAAATGATTTTTAGAGTTATTTTTCATTATTTCAAACAAATTTGCTTATTTTCAACGTGCCCTGCCCGCTAAAAATATCCCAGTACGTTTAAATAACCAATTCTCGGCAAATGTAACGTGCTATTTTTATTGTTCCATATGAAAGACTTTGCATTTAACTATTCAAAACTGTTTTTTTTTTTTTTTTTTTTTTTTGTACGATCATTGGAAATGCAGCTATGACTGTTTTTTTAAAATTTCAGTTCTCAAACAAGAAGTTTTTATTTAAACAAATAGGTAAGTGTGATCACAGATCGCACAGAGGGTTTCGTTTAATATTCCTTTCAAAACAATTTATCCTTTTGAAAAATCTGTTAGTCCCACATTTCGCAACCAGGGGCGCACTCTATTCTAAACAAACGTCTATCCGAACGAAACTCCGTTTTATGTACTATCCGTAGATATATTAGTCGAGGGGATTGGGCCGATAGCACCCAACATAAGTAGGCGCCCCTGGTGGTAAAAAGTGGAACTAAAATATATAAGGCTATGATGCATAATATGAAAGAATGGTCAAAGTGGTGTCGACAAAAGTTGGAAAAGTGCTCCCCGGTAAAATGGTCAGAGTTTAGAAAAATTGCATAAAATACAAAAGTTAGAGGCCAGAGGGGTAAATAAAATAAGACTTTTTGAAAATTTTATGATTTGTCGTGTGGTCTGAGGTATTCAGCTATACGTATGCAAAAATTCATGTCTCCAACTTAAGTAGGGGCTCTCTTAGAAAGAATTGCTTAAAATACATATGTGGTAGCTCAAAGGGTTAAACGTAAGACTTTTTCAAGATTTTATGATTTGTCGCCTGGCCTCAGGTGTTCTGCTATAAGTATGCAAAATTTCAAATCTCCAATTTAATAAGGAGAGAAGGAGTTAGAAAGAATTGCTTAAAATTCGCATGTGGGAGCCCAAAGGGTTAAATGTACGATGTTTTCAAAATTTTATGATTATTCATTTGATGTATGTGTTCAGCTATAAGTGTGCAAAATTTCACGCCTCCAACCTAATTAGGGGCTCACTTAGAAAGAATTGTTTAAAATACACATGTGGGAGCCCAAAGGGTTAAATGTACGGCTTTTTCAAAATTTTATTGTTTGTCATTTGATGTGATGTGTTCAGCTATAAGTGTGCAAAATTTCAAGCTTCCAACCTAATTAGGGTCTCACTTAGAAAGAATTGTTTAAAATACACATGTGGGAGCCCAAAGGGTCAAATGTACAACTTTTTCAAAATTTTATGGTTTGTCATTTGATGTGAGGTGTTCAGCTATAAGTATGCAAAATTTCACGCCTCCAACCTAAATAGGGGCTCACTTAGAAAGAACTGTTTAAAATACATATGTGGGAGCCCAAAGTGTTAAATGTACGACCTTTTTCAAAATTTTATATTTTTCGTTTGATGTGAGGTGTTCAGCTATAAGTATGCAAAATTTCACGCCTCCAACCTAAATAGGGGCTCACTTAGAAAGAATTGTTTAAAATACACATGTGGGAACCCAAAGGGTTAAATGTACGACTTTTTCAAATTTTATGATCTGTCGTATTATGTGTGGTATTCAGCTATATGTATGTAAAATTTCAAATCTCCAATTTAATAAGGGGCTCAGTGAGAAAGAATTGCTTAAAATACACATGTGGGAGCCCAAAGGGTTAAATGAACCACTTTTTCAAAATTTTATTACTTGTAGTTTGATGTGCGGTGTTCAGCTATAAGTATGTAAAATTTCACGCCTCCAACCTAATTAGGGGCTCACTTAGAAAGAATTGTTTAAAATACACATATGGGAGCCCAAAGGGTTAAATGTACGACTTTTTCAAATTTTATGATTTGTCGTATTATGTGTGGTATTCAGTTATAAGTATGCAAAATTTCAAGTTTCCAACATGTATAGTTTCTGAGAACGGGCTCTGTGACAGACGGACAGATGGACAGACAGACAAGGGAGCTAGACGAATAGGGTTTCGTCAGATGAACGAAATCCTAAAAACGGATATGTAAGTTTAGGTAACCTAAAGAAAAATAATGTCTTTTAATATTGAAATTAAGAAGGTGCAACGTATAAATCGAGAGTTTTTTGAGGAGGTTGAATATTTCTAATAATTTTTACGAAATAAAAAATTTAAATGTGCTTTCTGAAAACATGATTTTTGTGAACAATCAGTTAAAGAAACAATCAGTTGCTGCATGTTTTGCTCGGATTCAGCACTTGGCGCTTCTTTTGGCAAATTAAAATTTCGCCTAATAGACGTAATGTTAATGTAAAAATGGACACCACCAGATAATTAATCTATTTTCACATTTTTTTTTATTCCTTAGTTTTATAGAGTAAACGAACTTCGCGCCTAATTTGAAATTTGTAGGTGCAGTAGATATGAGATTTTTTTGATGAGTGAGTGAGTCAGTCATGTCAATGATAAAATTATCGACAATCAGATATTTTCAAATGTCATTATCTCGAAAAACTAATTATGTTATGTGTTATTTATAAAATTTTTGATTCTAGGTAATTAGGGTGGCCTTACTACGTATTTTGTATTACAAGTACGTAGGTCAAATAGATTTTGGGTAGTAGCGCGTCGAAATTTGGCTCGAAATGGCTCGTGTAATATAACACACGAGCATGTCAGAGGAACATGGCTGACACACTGCCGTGTGTCTAGATTCACCAAGCAACAGTCAATTTTAATTTTAATTTCCTACAACAAAGTATCTGGCTGTCAATTTGCGGCAGAAATCTATATTTTAATACTGCTGTATTGAATGCATGTTTTGAAACGAAATGTATGGATTCGAAATTTTTATTGTTTCTGAAAAAACAATGTAATCGCTTAAGCTAATATTAGAAAATTGTTAAAATATCTCAATTTGTTGATTTTCTGTAAGCAAGTAAGCCCAAATAAACCCCCAGTAAGTAGATAGGTTTACAATGGAAGTCTATGGGAATTTGGCGAAATATTAGAGATATTGCCAAGGTGGCGTCACTTTTGGCGACTAATTTTGATCACCAAATTTGGCGACATATCGCCATGTTGGCGAGAAACTTGGCGGCATTTGGCGACAGAACAGTGTACCCTCCTACGGCAGATTAAAATTTCGCCTAATAGGCGTAATGTTAAAGTAAAAATGGGCACCCCCCATGTGGGTAATTCATAGATTTTCACAATTTTTTTTATTTTTTTCCTTAGTTTTATAGTATAAACGAACTTCGCACCAAATTTGAAATCTTTAGCTGCAATAGACATCCGAGATCTTTTTTGATGAGTGAGTGAGTCAGTCAGGCAGTTAGTGATAAAATTATCGATTATCAGACATTTTCAAATGTCATTATCTCGGAAACTAACTATGCCTTATTTATAAAATTTTGGATTTTAGGTAATTAGGGTGGCCTTACTACACATTTCGTATAACAAGTACGTAGGCCTCATAGATTTTCAGTAGTAGAGCATCGAAATTTGACGAAAACAGCTCGAAATGGTTCGTGTAAATAACACACGGCTATGTCAGGCGAACTTGGCTAGCACACTGCCATGTGTCTAGATCTCTAATAATACACTTATGTTTGTGAAAATTGCAAAACCATGAAGGAATGACGTGATTGAGCTGAAAATTTCAGAGAATGCAAAGTATAGTGTGTTATGCAAATGATTCCAATTTCAGGGTCACCACGCATGCGTCAACTGAGCAGCATCCTCTGAACAGCTGCTGAAACCATATAAATAGTGGGTTGCAGCGAGACGTTGAGAATTGCCTATGGTTTTTTTTTTTTTTATATATAAATAGGGGAAACTACCGTCCTAGGACGGTGGGTACAAATCATGGTTTTCTCTTCAAATTTTAAAAAATTGATAAAAATATTTATATACTATTATTCTGTAATCGATCTATTTGGTTTAAAAATCATAAAAAGTCAGTAAATTGAAATAAAGTTTTCAAACAATTTACATTTGAAAGCACACCCGCCTCGTTAAACGGTGTAAGATTTATAACTATGTAATGTTGAAAAGTAATTAAGTTAATCAAATCAATTTTTCCAAAATAAATTAAAATACAAACCTGAAACAAACAAGCTAAAGACTAACGTTTATTATCTGAGCGAAGCGAAGGCTAATACGCAGCACAGTATTACTCTCCGGGCACATACAGCTACGATGGATATCAAAACCATGCCCTACTAAAAAAAAAAGCCTAATAAAAACCTTTCGTCAAGCATAATTCAAAAAATATTTGTCGGATTTTGTTTCTGATTGCACAGGAGGTACCTATGAGGGTCGCCTACTGAATGCACCTTCTATGAAAAAATAAGTTCCAAACCGTTTAAAAATCATATAAAAAAAACTGATAAAAAAGCTCAATTTATCTGCATACGTCACGGAAATTTGATGTGCGTCACTTTCTCCGTTGGGTGTTTTTGTAGACTACCGGATTAGAATAAATGGAGCAAATAAAAAAAATACGCTCTTAGTAATATTGAATTGCAATAAATCATATTTAAATGTAATCAAACAGGAAAAGAAATCTGTCTGTTTTTCTATTTAAAAGAAAACAGTCGTAAAAAATAGAAAATTAGAGCAGGTAAAAGTACCACAGTTATCCCGAAACCTTCATAATATAACATCCTGAGACTTTGAGCAATTATGCTCTCTTGCAGTCAAAATATTCTATATCCACGGATAAAATGAGTAGACCACAGAATTTGGGTGCGGAGTAAATGTATTTTGCAGTCGTCTTCATACAATTAAGGTTCTCTTATAAAAGAGTTACTTCTACCAAATCCTGCCAAAGATCAGAAAAACTATTAAGATTCCGTAGAACTTTTTCTGCCCAGCTTCAGGAAACAATTACATCTTACACTACATTTTAATTATGCAATCAAATTAATTTAATGAATTTCAACACGTAGAATCATTTGACCAATGCTGCAAAAGTTATTTTAACAGACGAAAATATAGAAAATAAAATGTCCGAGAGCTCAGACTTAAGTAGGGGAAAACGGTAAATTATTTTAATCCCTTCAGTTTAGGTCTAAAATTAACGTACTATGTTTTCTTCCTCGTACTTGGTGAACGTTAGAAAATATGTACATATTTATTTTCGAAAAACACGTTTTTTTAATTACCTTAATTTTTTATAAATGTATTTTTGTTAATTTCCGACCTAGGCCGAAGGGATTAAAACAATATCTAGCTTTCCCCAAATTAATTTTATTTGACCTTTTTTTCATACCCTTCCACTGGACCCGTAATCAGGAGGTTTAACAGTAATTATCAAATTATCCGAAATAATGAGCAAAAATAATTATAAAAACATCGTAAATGCCCCAATAAATTTAAAAAATACATTATATATATAAATTAGAAGCAGGATGGCCTTATAACCGGGTCTGTTCTGGCTTCAAGCTCTTGATTAGCGATTTAGGCTAAACTTTGAAGTAGAATTGTGAGCTTAATGTTCAACAAAAATATTAAGAACAGGTACTCATTTTATTCAGAATTTTAAGCTCTGCCACATTTGTATTGACGGTGTTTTAGATAGAGCTGGTTTGTTTGAGATTTTGTTATGTTAATTAAAAAAACCTGTTCTTCGACTATAAATCTGTACACATTTTCTAACGCTCACCTACTACGAGGGGGAAAACTTGGTAGATTCATTCTAGACCTAAATTAAATGAATTAAAACAATTTCCAGATTTTCCCTAATTAATTCCGAATTCGGCCTTTTTTTTGCTCCCCTAAAACTGGGCTATGTATCATTTCTTCTATTTTTATTTGACTGTTGTGTTTCTTTCCTATGCGTTTCAAGAAACCTAGGTATAATAGGCTCATTAAAAAACTAGTATTAAAAAATGCTCTGACGAGCACCAAAAAAGGTTAATATGTTTTTAAGTATGAAAAAGGGTTTGACAAGTGCTTCTAATTGAGCATAAAAAAGGACAAGGGGTTCTTGGCTGCAGCTCACTGTCAATGCCAACTTTGAAAAAAATCATATTTGCGCTTTTTCCAATAAATTCGCGGTACTTTAGTAAAACTTTCCGTCGTGCTTTACATGTTAACTGCAGTGTTCCACTGTTGTACTGCGCATACGTCTGCCTCAGCTCGCACTCACACTGTTCTTTTGTACCTCCGTATTAAAGGTATATGCGTCTAATGTTCGTTTATAATTTACATATGCATTGCTGTACTGCATAGCACATTGTACAGCAAGAGTCACTTCCACTTGCATATAATTTCAACAATCAATAAATGCCTTATACTGTTATGTGTGCACATGTGGAATTGTTCCTGTGCAGAGTACTGTAACAGTCTGTGCTGCACTACAAATCAGTTTTCTGTACAGTTCTACACTGCGGGCGTGCTTGGTGGCGCTGCATGAGTGTGGTACGCTGCAGGAACTTACGTTTTTGTACTGTGTCGCCTTGCATTCATGTTTAATCAGGCTGCGTCTTTACTGGCTGGTTCTTTACACTATACATTTTTATCGTAACTGCGGCTGATTTTTTTTTATATGGAAAAAGCGCAAATATGATTTTTTCAAAATTGGCATTGGTAGTGAGCTGCAGCCAAGAAGGGACCCCTTGTCCTTTTTCATGCTCAATTAGAAGCACTTGTCAAACCCTTTTTCATACTTAAAAACATATTAGCGTTTTTTGGTGCTCGGCAGAGCATTTTTTAATACTAGTCATTTAAATTTTTTGATAATTATATATTGAACATAAATAAACCTGAGTTGCTTTTAAATATTCCCAATATTTTTTTCTTATTTCGTACAATAATGCACCATTTAATCAAGTAATGCACACTGTTTTAAGAGCTTCAAGGTTTTTTTAATCAAATTCACGTTATTTTTATTCATAATTTAATTTACTTAGACTCCCTTAAATATAATTAATATAATTCCTTAAACTGATATTAGTTTTTGTTGCATTAAAATATCTCAATTTGTTGATTCTTTGTAAACAAGTAAACCTTATTGGTTTACAGTGAAAGTCTATAGGAATTTGGCGAAATATTAGAGATATCGCAAGCTGGCGTCACTTTTGGCGCCTCATTTTGGTCTCCAAATTTGGCGCTATATCGCCATGTTGGCGACAAACTTGGCGGTATTTAGCGACAGAACAGGATCCCGCCTATGGTAACCCCCCTTATAGATAAGGAGATCCATTAAATGCTGTTCTATAACCAATGAGATGCGTTTCATTCGAGCGTTGCCATTAAACAATTAACAAATAATCGCGATTTCTGTGACACGTACGATAGCGTAATATATATATAGATTATCGTGGAAATCGAAGGTTTAGGTCACATCGTATTGTTTAGCTAGACCAGTTATACTAACATCGTTCTTATGTTTTGCTACAATTTCTTTTATTGAACAGTAATTCGCTTGAGCTTCTTACACTGCTATCACTAAGCACTTTGTCATTCTTAGAAGCCATAATGAGAGCGAAAATTAGCGCAAATCTGAGTAAAAGTAAAACAAAAAGTTAATTTTTTTACAGCAATAAAGGTACACAAAGCACTCTGATATGCACACCTTGGTACCTACGTATTAACGCCACCGCAGCAATAATAATAATGAGTATATTATTATTATTATTAATTCATCTATCTATATATATATCGATGAAAAAACGCATCTTCACTATAAATTAATCAAAAATCACCTCTGATGATAATGTGGGTTATTCATAGTTTTTTATTTTACATACTGGTTTCCTATGTTCATATTTTGTTCATCTATTAGAATTTTGCCATTTGTTAATATATTTGTGATTTCCTCTTTATATATATATATATATATATATATATAAGCTGCGGTGGCGTTAATACGTAAGTACCCACACCTTACTCCAAACTTGACTAATAACAAGAGTTATGTGAGGGTTGCCAACTGAACTATTCGGCAGCCTTGGTCGTGAACCAAGATATTGCACGCCAACCGAGTTAAATTTTGATCACCGAAATTGGACATAAACCGAACTGGTCATAAACAGAGGCTGTCGTGAACCGAGGTTCCACTATATTTTGACCTACAAGTTTACAAATATGGCATTATTTATATATTCAGTGGCGACGATCATTAAGCATCTTGGCGATTTTGGCGATGAAACTCGCCGATTTCAAAGTAACGTTCCAAAGTGTACTTGAACCGCCACAGATGTCATATACGCATCATGTTGACGCGATATTTTTTTAACGCCAATGTCATATACGCAACGGGATATTTAACTGGCGCCAAAGTTTTATTATTTTGCTTGATATGGTAACTCGGGTGTTGTTGTTTATAAATACATTGTTTATTTACTTTTGTTTTCTTTTTTAAATTATATAAATTGTTTTGTTCTATTGTTATTAAACTTTTTTTAATTTATTTTTATTCCCTTTTTAAAAATATATTTGTAACTGGTATTCCAAAATGAGGTTTTTGCCAAATCGGCGTCAGAAAAAATATCGCGCGAACGTGGTGCTTATATGACATCTGTACTATAGTTGGTACAACTTGATTATCCTGTCGACCAAAAAACTATCGCCAAACTATAAGATTAAATGACAATAATGGATGATAGTAAATGTTACATTCACTTGACATTAAACACGATACACGTGTTTGTTACGTCATCAATTAATTTTTAATTCAAGTTTTGGCACAGATGTCATATACTGTACCATATTGGCGCGATTTTTTTTCACGCCAATGTCATATACGCACCTGGTACTTAACTGGTGCCAAAGTGTCTTTATTTTGCTTGATATGGTAACCATAGATTATATGTTAACGAGTTTTTCGCCAAATTGGATTATTAATTTGAATTTTTATTGACTTATAAAAACAAAAGTACACGTGTTATCCTTTTTTACTTTCTTCTATCTTGACAAGAAGAAAGTATTGGTTTCATGAAAATTTTCGAATTCCAGTTTTCGACGGATTTACACCTTTTTATGGGTCAGAGATTCCAAAAAACATGTTTTTACAAAATGTCTGTCTGTGAGTCTGTCTGTCTGTCCGTCTGTCTATCTGTCCGTCCGTCTGTCTGTCTGTATGTGACACAAATTTTGTGGGCGCTCTATCTCAAGAACTAATGCACGGAATTTAATAAAAATTCATATTCAGGTAGTCCCTGATATAGATTGGTGCTGATTAGTTTTTGGTGTAAATCGCCCTGCAGGTGGCGCTGCTATGTAGCATTTTGCAGGATTTCCGCAAAAGCTCTGTCTCAAGAACTAATGCACGGATTTTTATAAAACTTCAGATTCCGTTAATCCTTGATATGAATTGGAGCTGGTAACGTTTTGGTGCAAATCGCCCAACAGATGGCGCTGTTATGCTGCATTTTGCAGCATTTACACGATTTTCGTAATAGCCCAATCTCAAGTAATAATGCACGGATTTCCATCAAACTTCAGATTCTGTTAGTGCTTGACATGAATTGACGTTTTGCCCCTTGTGGTGTAAATCACTCAACAGGTGGCGCTGCTATGCTGCATTTTTTGAGATTTCCGCAATAGCTCTATCTCAAGAACTAATGCTTGGGTTTTCAACAAACTTCAGATTCAGGTATACCTGGATATGAATTAGTGCTGTTTATGTTTTGGTGTAAATCGCTCAACAGGTGGCGCTGTTATGCAACATTTTTCACGATTTCCACAATAGCACAATGTCCAGAACTAATGCACGGATTTTCATCAAACTTCAGATTCAGTTAGTCCTTGACATGAATTGATGTTTTGTACCTTTTCGTGTAAATCGCTCAACAGGTGGCACTGCTGTGCTGCATTTTTTGTGATTTCCACAATAGCTCTAGCTCCAGAACTAATGCACCGATTTTCATCAAACTTCAGATTCCGATATACCTTAATATGAATTAGTGCTGTTTGTGTTTGGGTGCAAACCACTCAACAGGTGGCGCTGCTCTGCTGCATTTTTCAGAATTTCCCCTACAGCTCTATCTCAATAAGTAATGGACAAATTTTCATCAAACTTCAAATTCAGGTATACTTTGATACGAATTGGTTCTAAATTGATGTAATTTCTTTTACTATTTAAATGATTTAATTGACGTGATTTATATAGAAGAAAGTTTTGTGATGGCCACAACATACTAGTTTTAAATTATTGTACTGCAGTTTAGGGAGTGGCAACACAAAAGAAATGATTGAATTATAAAATTAGAAAATAATAATGAGAGATTTCTATAATTTTATGGAGACATTATAAAAGACAAATTTGTTTTTCTCAGCGACCGTCAAACATTCAAAGATGAAAAAAAAAATCTATTTTCAGTTTTAACAAGAGGATAAAAATAAAACAAAAAATAAGTTAATCCACCCACTGGAACGTTAGCTACACTTTGTTGAATTTTGTGTCTTCATTTTTTCGTTTAAAGTTAAATAAAAAAACTACTGAAAGCTACAGTAATTTTTTTAATGCTATCAGTTTATTCGTCTCGTCGAGTTCTATCTTTCAAAAGAAAAATCGCTGTCGTATGTCAACTGGTTGGCCAGAAATTTAAGAAAGGCGTTTGTATTTTCTATTTCTTAATCATATTATAGTTTAACGCTACCGCGTTTGCTATGATAACTAATAATAACAAATACTAACTCATAATCGTATTTATAATACGAGAGTCACTCTGAAATTTTTGAAATGCAACTAAATGATACAAGTTAAACTTGACAACTCTTAGGAGTCTTCAAAGTAGTGCCCTCCAAGATCCATGCACTTTTGCAGGCGAATTTCCGAAGATTAAATGGCTCAAGTCATTCATTTCTTGGAACAGATGAAATATATACTTTTATAGCCTCATCAATCTCACCTTCGGAATGCAAAATACGCCCACTTATTTTATTTTTTTCTTTTTTTTTTTTTTTTTTTTTTTACACTAGGGGGCTCGGCCCCCTACGAGCTACGCTCGCCAACACCCGTCCAGACACCGTAGACTCTAAATGCACGCTAATTTGATCGGCTTTAAAAAGATTTCGAAAGATTGAATTATAATTTAAAAAACAGTGGTGATCTCTCTATAAACGGATTTCTATTCATTTCTCTTTGATTGGGGAATTTTAACGCCAAATCCGTTGCAGTACTACTTGATTATCCCGTCGACCAACTTCGCCAAATTATATAAATCGCCAAACCACTCGCCAAATTATACAAATTGACATAATTTTTATTTTAAATAACGAAAAAACAAATAAATTAGTACAACATTAATAAAAATACAAATAAAACGTCGAAATAAAAATAACTTGATGACGTAGACACGTGTAACAACATTTCAAAATAAGCTAATATAAAAGGAATTAAGTAAACAGAGTCTTTGTCTCCCGGTATTTTTTAACAAAGTGAAAAGAAAGTTCTTTTAAATGAGACATTTTAAATTAATCGTTTTTAATCTGACGTAATTTTGACCAAACTATTCTTTCTCTTTTTAATATTCACGTGAAAATACTTGTGTTAGAAATGAAATATTATTTGCGCTTTCCTAACAAAAATAGTTGAAAAATATCCTCTCAAAATATCAAATAAATGTCTAGCGCAATTTCTAAATTTAAACCGTTTTGCAATATTATTTTGTGTTCATTTTATGTAATAACTGTAATGTGACGTAAATATGACGTAATTTCTCCTATTTAAGACTTCTAACGCATGTTAATAAATTTATTGTTTTACAAATTCCTTTCTCTCTTAAAATTCACGTGTAATTATAGCTTTTATGACGTAATTTTTAATAAGTTCCTGCTTTTTGTACATAATTATTTAATTCTAATTCCAAATGTTTTTTCTGTTTATAATAGTCACGTGTAAATAAATTTTTAATTTATTTACACGTATAAATATTTTTTTTTTTTTTGAAGCAAACATTATTGTTTCCGCTGTTTATACAGTTGGCAACAGTTTAAATTAATATCACTTTCTTAATCTCTCTATTCTAAAAAAAAGTAACTACCGCTGTCACCGCCGCCGCCGCCGGTTTTGAATTTTTTGTGACTGGAGGTCTTTCTTCGTTAATATTAAGAAAAATATTGCATACAAAAATATGAAAATCGATGGAATTATAGAGAAATGTTTGATAAACACGCTGATGCAGACAGTTTTCAAATCGAAGAAATATTTAAAGAGATATTTAATGCTAAAGTTAGACAAAATCGTTCTATTAAAAAAGTTTTATAGGAGCAAAAACTGTACATCCGAATTTAATCATTCTTAGATCATTTTATGCGTCAGAATTTCCCGGTGTGCAGACTGCACTCAGTTTATTAATTTGACTCATTTTTTGAGGTTTTGTTTCTATTATAAATACAAATTTTCAGCATTTCGAGAGATATTTTTTATTTATTTTAGAAAATTGTACTAATTTAACTGTTGCCAACTGTATAAACAACGGAAACAATAACGTTTGCTTCAAATTAAAAATTTATTTACATGTGACTATTATAAACAAGAAAATATAAAAAGCAGGAACTCATTGAAAATTATCATAAAAACCATATTACACGTGAATTTTAAAAGTGAAAGAATGTTGTAAAGTAATAAATTCATTAACATGCGTTTGAAGTCTTTAAATAGGAGAAATTACGTCACATTTACGTCACATTGCACATTATGTAAAATGAACAAAAAATAATTTTGCAAAACAGTTTAAATTTAAAAATTGCTCGAGACATTTATGTAATATTTTAAGATGATATTTTCAACTATTTTTATTAGGATAGCGCAAATAATATTTCATTTCTAACAAATTATTTTCCCGTGAATAGTAAAAGGAGAAAGAAAAGTTTAGTGAAAATTACGTCAGATTAAAAACGATACATTTAAAGTGTCATTAAAAAAAACCTCTCTTTTCGCTTTGCTAAAAAATACCGGGAAGCAAAGACTGTTTATTTAATTCATTTTATATTAGCTTATTTTGAAATGTCAACTGATTTCATTTAATCAAAGACGGAAACAGACATTGTATCATTTAACAGCCGCTGATTTGGCTTTAAAATTCCCCAATCAAAGAGAAATGAACAGAAACCCGTTTATAGGGAGATCGCCACTGTTTTTAAACTTATAATTCAATCTTCGGAAATATTTTTTAAGCCGATCAAATTAGCGTGCTTTTAGAGTCTGTGGTGTCTGAACGGGGGTTGACGAGCGTAGCTCGTAGGGGGCAGCGCCCCCTAGTCTGTTAAAAATATCTCTAGAAATGCTGAAAATCTGAATTTAAAATAGAAATAAAACCTCAAAAAATTAGTCAAAATAAAAAAATTAATACAATCTGCACTCCGGCAAATTCTAACGCATAAAATGATCTAAAAATGATTAAATTCCTATGAACAGTTTTTGCTCCTATAAAACTTTTTTAGTGGAACGATTTTGTCCAACTTTAGCATTAAATATCTCTTAAAATAATTCTTCGATCTGAAAACTGTCTACATCAGCGTGTTTATCAAACATTTCTGTATAATACTACCGATTTTCATATTTTTGTATGCATTATTTTTCTTAATATTAACGAAGAAAGACCTCCGGTCATAAAAAATTCAAAACCGGCGGCGGCGGCGGCGGTAGTTACTTTTTTTTAGAATAGAGAGATTAAAAAATTAGTCACATATGACAAGATCTGAAGAATAGGGTGGATGTTCGATTACTTTGATGATTTTTGTTCATGAAATTCTACTGTAAAACTTGCTGAATGAGAAGATGCATTGTTATGGTTAACATTCCCATTGGCCGTAATGTAACGGAAAACTTTTGACTGTCCCTGTAATTAAACTATACATCCGATTTTCATGAAATTTGAAATGACTCGACAAAATTTTGCAACAATTGTATCTCTCTATTCTAAAAAAAAAGTAACTACCGCTGTCACCGCCGCCGCCGCCGCTTTTGAATTTTAAGTGACTGGAGGTCTTTCTTCTTTAATATTAAGAAAAATAATGCATACAAAAATATGAAAATCTGTAGTATTATACAGAAATGTTTGATAAATACGCTGATGCAGACAGTTTTCAAATCGAAGAATTATTTTAAGAGATATTTAATGCTAAAGTTGGACAAAATCGTTCCACTAAAAAAGTTTTATAGGAGCAAAAACTATACATCGGAATTTAATAATTTTTAGATCACTAGGGGGCTCGGCCCCCTACGAGCTACGCTCGCCAACCCCCGTCCAGACACCGCAGACTCTAAATGAGCGCTAATGTGATCGGCTTTTAAAAGATTTCGAAAGATTGAGTTACAATTTTAAAAACAGTGGCGATCTCCCTATAAACGGATTTCTATTCATTTCTCTTTGATTGGGGAAATTTTAACGATAAATCCGCTGTGGTACTACTTGATTATCCCGTCGACTAATTTCGCCAAATTATATAAATCGCCAAACCACTCGCCAAATTATACAAATTGACATAATTTTTATTTTAAATAACGAAAGAACAAATAAATTAGTACAACCTTAATAAAAATACAAATAAAACGTCGAAATAAAAATAACTTGATGACGTAGACACGTGTAACAACATTTCAAAATAAGCTAATATAAAAGGAATTAAGTAAACAGAATCTTTGTCTCCCGGTATTTTTTAACAAAGCGAAAAGAAAGTTCTTTTAAATGAGACATTTTAAATTAATTGTTTTTAATCTGACGTAATTTTGACCAAACTATTCTTTCTCTTTTTAATATTCACGTGAAAATACTTGTGTTAGAAATAAAATATTATTTGCGCTTTCCTAAGAAAAATAGTTGAAAAGTATCCTCTCAAAATATCAAAAAAATGTCTAGCGCAATTTGTAAATTTAAACCGTTTTGCAATATTATTTTGTGTTCATTTTATGTAATAACTGTAATGTGACGTAAATATGACGTAATTTCTCCTATTTAAGACTTCTAACGCATGTTAATAAATTTATTATTTTACAAATTCCTTCCTCTCTTAAAATTCACGTGTAATTATAGTTTTTATGACGTAATTTTTAATAAGTTCCTGCTTTTTGTACATAATTATTTAATTCTAATTCCAAATGTTTTTTTTTTCTGTTTATAATAGTCACGTGTAAATAAATTTTTAATTTATTACACGTATAAATATATTTTTTTTTTAAGCAAACATTATTGTTTCCGCTGTTTATACAGTTGGCAACAGTTTAAATTAATATCACTTTCTAAAATCTGTAAAAAATATCTCTCGAAATGCTGAAAATTTGAATTTAAAATAGATATAAAACCTCAAAAAATGAGTCAAATTAAAAAAATAAATCAATTCTGCACACCGGGAAATTATAACGTATAAAATGAACTAAAAATTATTAAATTCCGATGTATAGTTTTTGCTACTATAAAACTTTTTTAGTGGAACGATTTTGTCCAACTTTAGCATTAAATATCTCTTAAAATAATTCTTCGATTTGAAAACTGTCTGCATCAGCGTGTTTATCAAACATTTCTGTATAACAGTACGGATTTTCATATTTTTGTATGCATTATTTTTCTTAATATTAACGAAGAAAGATCTCCGGTCACAAAAAATTCAAAACCGGCGGCGGCGGCGGTGACAGCGGTAGTTACTTTTTTTTAGAATAGAGAGATTTTATACGTTATAATTTCCAGGTGTGCAGAATTCATTTTTTTTTTTTTTTATTTGACTCATTTTTCGAGGTTTCATTTCCATTTTAAATTCAAATTTTCAGCATTTCGAGAGATATTTTTTACTTATTTTAGAAAATTGTACTAATTTAACCCGTTGCCAACTGTATAAACAACGGAAACAATAATGTTTGCTTCAAATTAAAAATTTATTTACACGTGACTATTATAAACAGAAAATATACTTTCAAATTAAAATTAAATAATTCGTATAAAAAGCAGGAACTTATTGAAAATTACTTCATAAGAACTATATTTACACGTGAAGTTTAACAGAGAAAGGATATTGTAAAATAATAAATTCATTAACATGCGTTAGAAGTCTTAAATAGGAGAAATTACGTCACATTTACGTCACATTACACTTATTATGTAAAATGAACAAAAAATAATATTGCAAAACAGTTTAAATTTAAAAAGTCCTTCCGGCCAGTGCCGGGAGGAAGAGGTAGCTTTCATATTCCTTATTTTTAAAAAGCCAGCTTATGTTATTCAAACACACGAAGCTCAATTTGGTGGAAATCGATTATAGAAGATTCAATACTAATTTTTATCAATACTAAATCCTTATGAAGGAGATTTCGCGAAATTAGTCAGCTTTATCCAAGCTTCTTTTATATAAAGTAACTTATATTTGGTTGCCAAATTCGGCGATATCTTGAAGTGCCTGCTATTTTAAGACAACATGGTGGATGAGGCTAACCCGTGAACTTGGTCGAGACCTTAGTAATTCCTGGGGTACACGACATTTCGGTCCCGACACTTCGGTCCCGCCATTTCGGTCCCGCCGTTTCGGTCCCGAGACATTTCGGTCCCTGGCCATTTCGGTCCCGAGACATTTCGGTCCCGAGACATTTCGGTCCCTGGCCATTTCGGTCCCGAGACATTTCGGTCCCTGGCCATTTCGGTCCGGAGACATTTCGGTCCCTGGACATTTCGGTCCCGAGACATTTTGGTCCCTGGACATTTCGGTCCCGAGACATTTCGGTCCCTGGCCATTTCGGTCCCGAGACATTTCGGTTCCTGGCCATTTCGGTCCCCATCCATTTCGGTCCCTGGCCATTTCGGTCCTTAGCCATTTCGGTCCCTTGTCATTTCGGTGCCCACCACCTTATAACTCGTATTCTAATTGTCGTGGGCCGCCAAACGCTGTAATTTAAACATTATTTGGGACCTTTTTAAATTTTTTTAACACCCGCCCCCACCCCCCAAATTAAAAAAAAAAGCTGAATATAACAGTCCGATAAATTTAAACTTTTATAACTCGTGATAATGAAATCACAGCGAGCTGAAAATTTGTTTGATTGAACAATGTGATATAATTTTACAGGGGACATTGTCTTATTATTATTATTATTATTTAACAAAATGGATTTTTTAAGCTTTATTATTTGTTATTAATATTAGGTATTTTATATATACTATAAACTGCCATAGATGATTTTTTGGTTGTTTTCATACGTTTTTTAGAACCTTTAAATTATCATCATTAATTAAATAATTTAAAAAGCTGTTCTTATTTTTTCTCCTTCTTACAATTAGATTAATAATAAATGTCTTCAATAATTCAATTGGACACTTATAAGCTATTGTAGGTAAATATTTTCTCAAATCCTTCTTCTACATCCTCTCCTTTAATAATTCAGAAATGAGATATATTTATTGAAGCAAAAATATTTAATTTTTCTTATTACTTTTATAATACAAAGTTATAATTTTGTTTTCATAAGTTACTTTACCATTATAAACATTGGGAAAGCAATAGTGATTTGGTAATTAGGTGCGCCAGGAAAAATATTTTGTTGTCAGAAAACTCCACCCACCGCTTCATTTTTTTTTAAATAATTATTGGTTGCATTTTTAATAGTCTTCTCATCCATTGCAGACGATTCTTGTGAACTAATTTTATTGAAACTGGACCTATTTCTTTGTAATAAGATGATTATTTTTTATTTTATGTAATAGTGTAAGTATTATTTTAATTAATTTTATTTTCAATTTTTAACTGACAAAACTAAGGTTTTTAGGTGCGTTCGTAATTATATAAATACGTAGCACCTATAGTCGTCGTTCAGTCCGTCCGTCTGCCCGTCTGTCTGTCCGCATATAACAGAGCAAAAACAACCCAACCGAATGGTCTGATATTTTAAATATATGATTGTTGCATAATTTTGTCGAGCCATTTCAAATTTTATGGATAGCGGATGCATAGTTTAATTACAGGGACTGTCAAATTTTTTCTTTACATTGCGGCCAATGGGAAAAATTATTGCAAGTGCATTTTAATGATGTTACAGCCTTCCGAATGGTCTGAAATTTTAAATATATAATTGTTGCAAAATTTTGTCGAGCCATTTCAAATTTTATGAAAATCAGATGTATAATTTAATTACAGGGACAGTCAAAAAATTTCCGTTACATTACGGCCAATGGGAAAAAATTATTGCAAGTGCATTTTAATGATGTTACTGCCATCCGAGTGGTCTGAAATTTTAAATATATAATTGTTACAAAATTTTGTCGAGCGATTTGAAATTTTATGAAAATCGGTGTATAGTTTAATTACAGAGACAGTCAAAAGTTTTGCGTTACATTACGGGGAATGGGAAAAAATTATTGCAAGTGCAAATGATGTCACAGGCTATGCACTCATGAAGTACAAAAAAAAAATATACATTCAGTACAATATGGGGTGCAAAAAATAATTATAAAACTAGTTATAGTACGAACGCACCTCATTTGCCACGTTTGACGAGCAATTTCCAACTTGTTTGTATTTGTCGTTTATTTATTGATTTTTAATATTACCCTTTTCCTCCCACTTTCCCAGAAAAAAAAAATAATTTTTTATTTTAGTTTTATTATTAATTATGTTAATAGTTTTAAATTTCGGTGACTTTAAATATAAAATAAATAAACATGTAAAAGATAAATTTCAGTTTATAACTACTATATGATAAATTGAATATAAAATGTATTATGTATTGAGTTTATTTTAAAGTAAAAAAAATGTAATGTATATTAATAATGTTATTAATTTAATAAATTAAGGATACATTAAATAAAAAATATATTTAATAAAATATTAATTTAATTTTTATACTAAAATTCCTAACTTTTTTGAGAATTAATTAATAGCAATTATTAGTAGCAATTATTAATAGCACTTAAAGTTTTTATTCAAAAGTTTTAATTTATAATTTCCAAAAAATAATATAGGAATTTTTTGAAAAATCAGCCAAAAACATAAAGTCTAAGTAATAATTAATTAATTAATTAAACATAATAATAATAATAATAATAATAATAATAATAATGCAACATTGTACAAATACGTAAAAATACCTCTTAACAGTGTTAGGTGATATTATGCAGATTTTAATTTTTTAAGTACAGTTATAATTTACAATTCGCAAAAAGTAAGAAATTATTAATTAATTATAATTAAAGAGCAAAAATAATATTATAAGCTAACTAATAAATGAATAAACAACATGTTTATCTTCAGAACCCTTATCACTTTTATACATCCTAATGAAGTTAATAACGTTATAATAACCGAAAATTAAAAAAATATATATTTGCATTTACCCTATAAAAACTATTATATAGTTCATGTAATAGTTTTTTAACAAGCAATTGATAAACTAGTTATCTAAACAATTAATAATTAAAATAATTTTGAATTGATAAATACGTTTAATAAAAACAATTTAATTTTTGAATTTTTTTTTTACTTAACAATATAACTATGAGTGTTTTCAACTTGTCGTGCAAGTTAAATTCATGCTGTATCAAATTTACTGCAAACTAACGGCAAACAAGTAATCAAAAATACTGCAAACTTAGTGCAAAGTAGTAATCTTTCCATATCACACTATAAGTTTAACCCCTTCGAAGGGGTCAATAGACCTGATCAGGTCTATTGATGCGAAAGCGGCGTCAGAAGGCGCATGCATAGGTTTTATCACCATAAACAAGTTTAGGTAATATTTGTACTTTTCATTTCGAGCATTTTTTTGGTATTTAATAAGTATAGCGTTTAGAAAAAACGGTGCCTACCGAATAAAATTTCTGCAATTTCTGCGTATGTGCTGATTCTCATTGTTGTTGAGTCTCTCAACAGAGAGATTTTTTGCTTTCGTCACTTTCGTGAATTAAAGACAGTCTTGTCATCAGTTTCACAACAAACTACACATGCAAGTGGGTGATGGTATACCTTGCGGGAGATTTGCTGCGAATTTCTCAATTCAAATTTGTCACGGCAAGATAATATCAGAAAAAATCAAACTTTCTGCTAATGTTCATGCTATCTGGGTTACCTCAAAAATTTCCATGGGGAGCGTGGCGGATCGCATGAACGGCTCATGCGATTGACACTTATGTGAAATCATTATCCAATATCTATTACAGCACAAATTCTTAATTCAATGGCAAGAAATTAAACATGAAAATTGCTGTTTTACACTTAACCACTTGGCCCTAACTTTATTGTAGGCAAATGTTATGTAATATGAAACTTGATTTAACCCATTCGCTGCCAAAACTAAGAATTTTCAAATTTTTTGTTGAAGGTCGTTTGCCAGCACAAATTCAGAAAGATAAATTTCGCTTTACTAATACAGCGAAATTTCTGCCAATAAATGAGGCTTTTTTTTAAATTTTAAAATAGTGGTGACAAAGTAATCAATAAATTAAAGCCACGAGTATACTCGTGAATGACAGCGAATGGGTTAATTAAATTTAACTCTTCAGTATGCGCTCAGCTTTTTACATCATAAGTGAATCTTTTTCACTGGTAAATATTAATGTAACTTGAATGTATTATTAGTTGCAGTTATATAGATTGGCCTTATATTTTTTATCCATGCTTTTTTTTTAAAATTAAGAAATTAAATAAGGATATACCTAAATTCTTAAAGTTACTCGAAATACTTCTATCATATATACACAGTCAAGACAAGATTCCAAGCACTGGTAAAAAGCTCCATTTTAGACAGGCTTCCATGTAAAGAAGTGTAATTAATTATACTTCTAAGATACACTACCTCAATAAGATCTATTGTTCGTTTCGCAGGGATTCTGAAACTCTTCCGTTTGAGACAGGATTCCGTTATAGAACGATTCCGCTTTCACAGGTTTCACTATGCTTCACTAAAGAAGGGTGAAAATCCCCTATTCAGACAGGTTTTCAGCAAATTTAATTGTATCGCAATTCATATTAAGACCATGTAAAGCTTACGTTAAAGACAGGATTCTGTTATAGACAATTACTATTTTGACAAGTTTTATTCTATTCATATGATATAAATAAGTATATTTATATAAATACACAAAACTTTTAAAAATGGAACCTGCCTATAACGGAGTTCTGTCTTAAACATAAATGTTCCATAGTGCTACGGAAAAGAATACTATACAAATACACCAAATAACACGGAAACCTGTGTAAAACGGATTTTTTCACCAATATTTACAATTTCATCTTGACAGGTTTTACTATATATATATAACATGAAGGGAAAATTCTGGACCCTCCCCCCCCCCCCCCGAAACGAAATCCTGGCTACGCCACTGCATGTCGTCCCGGTTTTTTTAAGCCATTAAAGATGAAAAATGCCGTGTGGCCACAGAAAAGCGCCGGCTGACTAGAACAAAGAGAGCGCGAGTAGAATAATTCTTCTATCTGGATCTTTATTTAGCATAATCAAATGGGGGAAGCCAGGACATCTACACTTGACATATATATATACATGTATAATATTCTTTTGAATGAATAACATATAGATATCAAGAAAAGCCAAATATGTTTTCTAAATTTCCAAATTTCTTCATTGTGATGTATTTATAAAATTTCTTAATTTAAAGTGAAATTTTACGTAAAAGTGATTCACTATACATTACTATTTTGAGATTTTATGTTATTTTTTAGTATTTTCATTTTTATTTTTTATTTGTCATATTAAAACATGTAGGCTGCTTTAATTCTAAGTATATAAGTCAAATAAATAACAAAGAAATATTTGAAATACAGAATTAATTTTAAATACGAAAAGAATATTTTATGACAATAGAAATTTTAAAATTTTGATTTATGTTTATTGTGCTCGTAGTTTTTGTATGTAATAAGCATATAAAAGTCTTAAATATATTAAAAAGGATTTGTAATTGTTGAAAACCACTTCACCGTCGACAGGTATGGGGAAAAAGTGCTTTTATCCCCGAGTTATCTCGGGGCAAACGGTGAAGTGGTTCAAAATTAAAAATATTTTTAAACTTGTCATTCGACACCGGTAGAAATAGCGGTAATATTATTGTTACATGTAAAAAGATTAATGCAAACTTTTAAATAGTTTTTCAAAAAATAGTAAATTAAAATAATTGTTAAAATAAAATAGAAAGTTCTAGTCTGTTCCAGTGCAGAATTTAAAAAATAATGTGTCTTTATCACAATTCCATGTTAAGAACCCCCCTTTTAAAAAATATGTAAAATGCAATACATTTAAAATTGATGCGCCGTTAAATAATAGGATAAAATAAAGATTTGTAAAAATATTTGCAGATTTTTTCATTATTAATCACATAGTGTGCAAATTATATACAATTGAATATGTGCATTTTGGCATGGGCATTTGCATATGAAAATTAAAGCTCGACTTATAAATATTTTTAAATTGTCTGGACTTTATATTTATGATAGACTAAAATATGAGGAGCTTCTATAAAGAATCCACAGAACTCTCTCTTCCCCCACTCCTGAAAACGATTACTTCTACCATATAAAATTTGCATGGGGTGCTACAATTTGATTGCGAGTTATAAGTGTTTGCGGTTTCCGAGCCCTTATATTCGGTTATACTAAAACTTCAAGGGTTCAGTTAAAAAATCTTATAATGTACCTCCTTTTTTAAAGATTACGTTTACCATACAAAATATGAGTGTGATTACGATAATTACAGAGAGAGTTATAAATGTTTTAATTTATCAGGACCTTATACTTAAGATACACTAAAATATATAAAAAGTCAACAGAGCCCCCCCCCCTGCCTTATAAAACGATTATGATTATCATAGGAAATTTGTGTGGGCTGCGACAATTTTGATCTGTGTTATAAGTGTTTGCGTTTTCGAGTCCTTATATTCGAGTTATACTAAAATTTAGGGAGTTCAGTTAAAAAATTTGATAATGTCCCTCCTTTTATAAAGATTACGTTTACCATACAAAATATGAGTGTTTTGCGATAATTATAGATCGAGTTATAAATGTCTTAATTTATCAGACCCTTATACTTATGATACACTAAAATATAGAAAATGTCAATCCCCCCCCCCCCTTGTTTTTTAAAATGATTACCATACGAAATTTGTGTGTGTTTACTGAAATTTTAAGGCCTTTATTTAAAAAACTCTACAATGTCCCCTATAAAATTGCCACCTATTTCAAGTGCACAAAATTTCAGCTTGCTGGAGAAGGGACCGAAATGTCTTGGGACTGAATTGTCTCGGGATCGTAATGTCTTGGGACCGAAATGTCTCGGGACCGAAATGTCTTGGGACCGAAATGTCTCGGGACCGAAATGTCTTGGGACCGAATTGTCTCGGGACCGAAATGTCTTGGGACCGAAATGTCTCGGGACCGAAATGTCTTGGGACCGAATTGTCTCGGGACCGAAATGTCTCGGGACCGAAATGTCTTGGGACCGAAATGTCTCGGGACCGAAATGCCTTGGGACCGAATTGTCTCGGGACCGAAATGTCTTGGGACCGAAGTGTCTCAGGACCGAAATGTCTTGGGACCGAAACGGCGGGACCGAAATGGCGGGACCGAAGTGTCGGGACCGAAACGTCCTGCTTCCTAATTCCTGCGCACATGCTCACTCACATCGGAATCGGTTGATACATACGAGTGCTGTCGCAGGCAAACAATCAGATTTTTCAAAATGTCACCCACATAAAGAAATTCAAACTTCTATATCTGAGCCATTTTTTAAGATAAAGACAAAACAAAAAAAGCCCCGGAATCCTTATATCAAGGTCAAATATAGAAGGTCAAATAAGAAAGAAACCTTTTTCAATTTCTAATTTTTTGCACCTCACTTTAAATATAATTTTTTTAATCTAATGGCCGCCATTTTGAAACAAGACGGCTGATGAAGCTGGCCAGCGAACTTGGTCGAGACAGTGCTATCCACATGCCATACATCCAAATTGGTTAATAAATACGTGTGGTATAGCGTGACAAATATCAGATCGTTTCAAAATGTCAGCCATGCTAGAAATTCAAAGTGCTGTAACTCAACCATTTTTTAAGATATAGACGAAACAAAAACTGCTCCGGAATCTTTGTATCAAGGTCAAACACATAAAAAAAATTTTCATTTTCCAATTTTTTTGATACCTCATTTTAAATTAATTTTTTTTTAATATTTTTAAATGGCCGCCATTTCTAAACAAGAGGGCGGATGAAGCCCTGCCAACGAACTCGGTCAAGACATTGGTATGTACTATGTACACACCAAGTTACATCCAAATCGGTGAATAAATACGTCTGTTATCGCGTGCTAAAAATCAGGTCGTTTCAAAATGTCAGTCACAATAGAAATTCAAAATGTTATAACTAAGCCATTTTTTTAGATATAGACGAAACAAAAACTGTTCCGGAATCTTTGTATTAAGGTCAAACACATAAGAAAAAAATCTTTTTCATTTCCCAATTTTTTGGTACCTTATTTTAAATTTTAAATTATTTAAATTTTTTTAAATGGCCGCCATTTTGAAACAAGATGGCGGATGAAGCTGACCAACGAACTCGGTCGAGACATTGCTATGTACTATGTACACACGAAGGTACATCCATATCGGTTCATAAATACGCCTGTTATCGCGTGACAAAAATCAGGACGTTTCAAAATGTCAGCCACGCTAAAAATTCAAAGTGCTATAACTCAGCCATTTTTTAAGATATAGACGAAACAAAAACTGCTCCGGAATCTTTGTATAAAGGTCAAACACATAAGAAAAATATATTTTTCCATTTTCAATTTTTTGGTACCACATTTCAAATTTTAAATTTTTTTAAAAATTTTAAATGGCCGCCATTTTGAAACAAAATGGCGGATGGAGCTGGCCAACGAACTCGGTCGAGACATTGGTATGTACTATGTACACACCGAGTTACATCCAAATCGGTTCATAAATACAAGAGTTACAGTATGACAAAGATCAGATATATATATATATATATGGATATATATATATATATATATCAACTTTTGAACGGAGGGTGGTTTCGGGGTCTGGGGGTCATGATCGATGAAAATATACCAAAATTTTTTGGAATCGCTTTCCTCCGAACGGCTGCAATAGGTAGCTTTTTGTAATGAAAGCTACCTAAAATTGCGCGAGAGATTTACTTGATATTTCGAGATGATCTTTTCCACTATTTTTGCTGGGACAGCGCAAATAATATTTCATTTCTAAGAAAAGTATTTTCACGTGAATATTAAAAAGAGAAAGAGAAGTTTTGTGAAAATTACGTCAGAAAGAACTTTCTTTTCACTTTGTTAAAAAATACCGGGACACAAAGACTACATTTTATATTAGTTTATTTTGAAATGTTTAATGATTTTATTTAATCAACGACGAAAACAGCCATTGTATCTTTTAACAGCACCTGATTTTTCCTTAAAATTCCCCAATCAAAGAGAAATGAATAGAAACCCGTTTATAGGAGATCGCCACTGTTTTTAGGTAGCTTTCTTTACAAAAAAGCTACCTATTGCAGCCGTTCGGAGGAAAGCGATTTCAAAAAATTTTGGTATATTTTCATCGATCATGACCCCCAGACCCCGAAACCACCCTCCGTTCAAAATTGATATATATATATATATATATATATATATATATCTGACCTATGTCACACTGTAACTCCCGTAATTATGAACCGATTTCGATGAAATTTGGTGTGTACATAGTACATACCAATGTCTCGACCGAGTTCGTTGGCCAGCTTCATCCGCCATTTTGTTTCAAAATGGCGGCCATTTAAAATTTTTAAAAAATTTTAAAACTTGAAATGTGGTACCAAAAAATTAAAAATGGAAAAATATTTTTTTCTTATGTATTTGACCTTTATACAAAGATTCCGAAGCAGTTTTTGTTTCGTCTATATATTAAAAAATGGCTGAGTTATAGCATTTTGAATTTCTAGCGTGGCTGACATTTTGAAACGTCCTGAATTTTGTCACGCGATAAAAGGCGTATTTATGAACCGATTTGGATGTAATTCAGTGTGTACATAGTACATACCAATCTCTCGATCGAGTTCGTTGGCCAGCTTCATCCGCCATTTTGTTTCAAAATGGCGGCCATTTAAAATTTTTTTTAAAATTTAAAAATTGAAAATGGAAAAATATTTTTTCTTATGTATTTGACCTTTATACAAAGATTTCGGAGCAGTTTTTGTTTCGTCTATATCTTAAAAAATGGCTGAGTTATAGCATTTTGAATTTCTAGCGTGACTGACATTTTGAAACGTCCTGAATTTTGTCACGCGATAAAAGGCGTATTTATGAACCGATTTGGATGTAACTTCGTTTATACATAGTACATACCAATGTCTCGACCGGGTTCGTTGGTCAGCTTCATCTGCCATCTTGTTTAAAAATTGTGGCCATTTAAATTATTAAGAAAAATTTAAATTTGAAATGTGGTACCGAAAAATTAAAAATTGAAAAAATATTTTCTTTTTATGTGTTTGACCTTGATAAAAAGATTCGGGAGCAGTTTTTGTTTCGTCTATATCTTAAGAAATGGCTGAGTTATAGCATTTTGAATTTCTAGCGTGGCTGACATTTTGAAACGTCCTGATTTTTCTCACGTAATAACAGGCGTATTTATGAACCGACTTGGATGTACCTTGGTGTGTACATAGTACATACAAATATCTCGACCGAGTTCGTCGGCCGGCTTCATCCGCCATCTTGTTTCAAAATGGCGGCCATTAAAAAATTAAAAAATTTAAATGAGATACCAAAAAAATTGGAAAGTGAAAAAGATTTTTTTTGTATGTGTTTTACCTTAATACAAAGATTCCGGAACAGTTTTTCTTTCGTCTATATCTAATAAAAATGGCTGAGTAATAGCATTTTGAATTTATCTTGTGGCTGACATTTTAAAACGACCTGATTTTTGTCACGCGACAACAGGCGTAATTATGAACCTATTTGGATGTAACTTGGTCTGTACATAGTACATACCAATGTCTCGACCGAGTTCGTTGGCCAGCTTCATTCGCCATCTTGTTTGAAAAGGGTTGCCATTTAAAAAAAATTAAATTTAAAATTCAAAATGATATATTAAACAATTGGAAAATGAAAAAGATTTTTTTATGTGTTTGACCTTGATACAAAGATTCCGGAGCAGTTTTTGTTTCTGAAAATTTGTTCTTTTGTTTATATCTTAAAAAATGGTTGATTTATAGCACTTTGAATTTCTAGCATGGCTAACATTTTGAAACGATCTTGTATTTGTCACGCGATAACACACGTATTCGCCTATTTCGATGTAAGAAGGCATGTGGATCGTATACATCAACACCTCGACCAAGTTCGCTGGCCAGATTCATCAGCCATCTTGTTTCCAAAATGGCGACCATTAAATTAAAATATATATATATATATTTAAAGTGAGGTGCAAAAATATTAGAAATTGAAAAGGGTTTCTTTCTTAAGTATTTGACCTTGATATAAGGATTCAGGAGCATTTTTTGTTTGTCTTTACCTTAAAAAATGGCTCAGATATAGCAGTTTCAATTTCTATTGTGGGTGACATTTTGAAAAATCTGATTTTTTGCATGCGACAGCACTCCTATATATTAACCGATTCCGATGTGAGTGAGCATGTGCACAGCAATTACTAAGGTCTCGACCGAGTTCACTGCTTAGCTTCATCCACCATGTTGTCTTAAAATGACAGGCACTTTAAGAAATTGCCGAATTTGGCAGCCAAATATATGTTACTTCAAAGAAAAGCAGCTTGGATAAAGCTGACTAATTTCGCGAAATTCTCATTCATTATATTGATAAAAATTAGTATTGAATCTCCTATATTCGGTTTCCACTAAATTGAGCTTCGTGTGTTTGAATGATATAATTTGGCTTTTTTTAAATAAGGATTATGAAAGCTACCTCTTCCTCCCGGCACTGGCCGGAAGGACTTTTTAATTTATATTCAATCTTTTAAAATCCATTTAAAGCCAATGAAATTAGCGTGCTTTTAGAAAATGCGGTGTCTGAACGGGGGTTGGCGAGCGTAGCTCGTAGGGGGCCGAGCCCCCTAGTATTTAAAATTTTAGACCATTCGGTTGGCTAGTTTTTGCCCTGTTGTATGCGAACAGACGGACTGAACGACGACTATAGGTGCAACGTATTTATATAATTACGAACGCTTCTAAAAAGGCGTGAACGCCTCATCACCAGTTATAATATTCGACATTATGCCACGGCTACCACCGTTAATTAGTTTTAAGATTTCTTTATTGATTCTGATACGCTCCGCTTTTATGTGTTCTGTTAAATTATGGGGCACCCAGCGACAGACTAATTTTGTCATATGCAGTTCTTTGTGAATAATTTTATTTATAGTTGCAGATTCACTGTTAAATTCTTTCTGTATCATTTGGTAGAAACAGCAATTATTATCGATTAACATTCTTCGTACAATCGACACATTTTCTGAGACTATAGCTGAGAACAGCTGTACAGTCTTCCTGTGTGTTTTTCATCCAAAAAAGAATTCCAACCTTTTCTAAATTCTGTCTAATTGTAGACGTTGAAGACATTCTTCTTGATTTAACCCCACCTTAATATCTTAGAAAATCATAGGACGATAATGCTGTCACGTCAGTTCCATTGTCTCTTCTTTCAAAATTTCTTCTACGATAGCAACTGTTGCCACAAATTATCATCTGTGGACATAAAAGATTTCAAATTTACATATCCGGCATCCGGCCAATAATCTTTTAATCGTATATCGTCTGCCCCTGTCTCAAAAATATCAGAATTACCCTTGTATAAGTGATGTGTAGTAACGTTTCAGAAATGTTGTTCATTTAAAGAAAATTAATAAAGAGTTTAAACTACACATTTTTAGGTGTGTTCGTAATTACATAAATACGTTGCAGCTATAGCCGTCACTCGGTCCGTCTGTCCATCCGTTTGTCCACATATAACAGAGCAAAAACTATGCAACCGAATGGTCTGAAATTTTAAATATATAATTGTTGCAAAATTTTGTCGAGTCATTTCAAACTTAATGAAAATTGGATGTATAGTTTAATTACATGGACAGTCAAAAGTTTCCGTTACAATACGGCCAATGGGAAAGTTCAAGTGCATTTTAATGATGTTACAGCCTTTCGAACAGAATGAAGTGGATATGTACTTGCACTAAAACATACATTCAGTAAAATATGCGGTGCAAAAAACTTTATAAAACTAGTTATAGTACGAACGCAACTCATTTGTCACGTTTGATGAGCAATTTCCAACTTTTTTTTCATTTATGCTTCATACTGCACTGTTTGATACTGATGATGCGAAGGTACGCGGACCTCTAAATATTTTATGACTATAATCCAGAAACAGTAAAATAATAACAGAACGTTTGATAATTCTTATTAAATTGTATAAGTTTTGATATTTTTAAAATACTTCGGGCAGATGTCATAGACAGATCACCAAAATGGTGATTTTCTTGAATCAAAACATTAGAGTATTCTTAAATATTTTCTTAGGAAAAAAGTCATGATTTGTATCCTTACAAATGTTTTTAGAATTTACAATACAACTATGTAATAATGATAAATGAGGTATTAATTCTCCATGTATATTAAATGTTCTCTATATTTTCTGTTCCCTTGGTAAAAAAATAAAAAAGTCTCCTCGTATCTGCAAGTTCATTGTTTATACCCCTGTTATTAAGATAATAAATAATTACCAATTGCCTATTAACCGAAGTAAAATATTCATATTTACTATTCTATATATCAATAATTATTGACAATGAAATTTTCTATAAGCCATGGCCTACTAAAAAAAAGCCTAATAAAAACTTTTCGTCAAGCATAACTCAAAAAATATTTGTCGGATTTTGTTTCTGATTGCACCAGAAGGTACCTATGAGGGCCGCCTACTGAATGCACCTACTATGAAAAGTAAGTTCCGAACCATTTAAAAATTTTAAAAAACTGATAAAAAAGCTCAATTTATCTGCATACGTCACGGAAATTTGATGTCCGTCATTTTCACCGGTGGGTGTTTTCGTAGACAACCGGATTAGAATACATGGAGCAAATAAAAAATACGCACGAAGTAATATTGAATTCAATAAAACGTTTAAATTTAATCAAACAGGAAAAGAAATCTGTTTGTTTTTCTATTTAAAAAAAAAGGCATCAAAACTTTGATTTATGATTTTGCGATAATCTCTCAATAGCATTTTTTAATCGATAAAAGCACCTTTTATATTTCGCGTGTGAAAATTAGAAACAATTATATGATGTTTAGTAAAATATTTTGTTTTATAGCATCCTTTTTTCTTATTTTATTTATTTTTTTTTACATGTTTTCTTTTAACTTACAATTTTGTTTGTCTTTGGCACTCAAATCGTTTGATTCATTTTTCACCCACTTTCTGTTGACATAGTTTGTTTTGAAATTTGGAATGTATATGTATTCCTGAGGGCAATACATGAATTGACATACATATTTAAAAATTTGATCCCTAAGGGGCAACGGTATATGTGTTTGTGGGTGTGAGTGGGTGAATTACTTAATGATTACGTTTCATTTTCTATAGAGAAATCAGCATTAGTTTCAACAATGAGTATTTGTTGAATAGTACTAATGACATGTTACCGATGAATATATATATATATATATATGATTGAAAAACGTGTCGGTTGATGAAGATGATGATGATGATATATATACATATATAAAATATTTACATTAAAATCACAGACAATACATAAAACAATTAAAATTATTACATAAAAACACTAAAAACATATTAAAATTGGGACGTCGCGGATCATCACGATCCCTCCTCAGACAATTATAAACTTTAAGTCAATACTATCAACAGTTACAAGAAAATCACAACAGAAAGTCATCAATTTAAGGTTACAGTTAAAATAAAATAGAATACTCGGCCGGCACAGATGCAGATTCGTTAATCGCTAAATCCTTGGTTTTAGTATGCCAGGCCTCTAAAAACACTCTCCCTGCGTAATTGTTGCAGCCGGATCGGATCACAAAAGCTTTATTAAAATCTGGAAAATGGTCGGTTGCAATAGTATGCTGAACGATCTTTGAATTCAAATTTCTACATCTAAATGCCTGTTTATGCTCTTTAAGCCGTATTTCAAGTGTCCTGCTAGATTCACCAATATAAATCGCTTCACACTGCTCACACGGAATTCCGTAGACGATGTCTTTAAAATGCAGGATGGAATATCTATGTTTAAAATTACATAACAGATTCTTAAGAGGATTTTGGGGAATGAAAGATGTATGAATACCAACTGATTTCAAATAATGCGAAATCTTTTCAGAAATGCAGCTATAATAAGGTATGCTTGCGTAAACATTTGATTTTGTACGCTGGAAAGGTGGAGGGGTATTCATGTCTGCAAGGAGAATTTCTCTGAGAATTCGAAGGCACAATCTTAATGGGTAACCATTTAGCTGTAAATCAATTAAGATTTTTCGTTTTTCTATGTTGAAAAGCTCCTCAGTACTGCAATAACGCAAAGCTCTAGCAAACAAGGTTCTAATAACTGCAATTTTATGGGATTTGGGGATTCTGAATTAAAATTTAAATACTGTCCAGTGAATGTTGGTTTTCTATAGACTGTGGTTACAAGGGTTTGGGAAGTGGAACCAGAACTTCTACGAATCAGTATATCTAAAAAGGGGAGCTGTTGGTCAGTTTCATATTCAATTGTAAATTGTATAGAACCACAAATTGAATTTGCATGCATTGAAATAACCGGGAGGTCATGAAACTCAGCAACGAGGAAAACATCATCCACGTACCTACGCCAAAATTTAATTAAACAACCAGTAATATGAAAATTCTTTGTTTCTATATATTGCATAACGATTTCAGCAAGAATGACAGACAATGGTGGCCTCATTGGAGTACCATTTATTTGCGTATAATACTTTTCATTAAAAATAAAGCAATTCGATGACATACAAAACTGAAAAAGTCTCAAAAATGTGCTCTTATCAATAACAGAATTCAAATTTACATTGTCAACAGGCCAGATTTCATCAATAACTGTATAAGCATACTCAATTGGAATTGAAGAAAAAAGACTAACGACATCAAATGAGGCCATCACACAATCGAGAGGGAGCTCAAAATTTTTAAGGTCGTTAAGAAAAGTGAGGGTGGGAATTCAAACTGTATGGAGAATTTAAAGATAATGGCTTTAAAAGGGACGAAAGATATTTTGAAAGATTATAAACGGGCGAACGCGTAAAGTCAATAATCGGACGTAAAGGAATACCCTCTTTGTGAATTTTCGGTAGCCCATAAAAATTAGTGACAGTACCAGTATAACAACGAAGATATTTAGCAGTAGGTTCAGACAGTTTATTGGACTTGGATAACTCAGAAATCAAATTGTTGCAAATCAGAGAAACCTTAACAATTTGATCAATTCCAATTGAGTATGCTTATACAGTTATTGATGAAATCTGGCCTGTTGACAATGTAAATTTGAATTCTGTTATTGATAAGAGCACATTTTTGAGACTTTTTCAGTTTTGTATGTCATCGAATTGCTTTATTTTTAATGAAAAGTATTATACGCAAATAAATGGTACTCCAATGAGGCCACCATTGTCTGTCATTCTTGCTGAAATCGTTATGCAATATATAGAAACAAAGAATTTTCATATTACTGGTTGTTTAATTAAATTTTGGCGTAGGTACGTGGATGATGTTTTCCTCGTTGCTGAGTTTCATGACCTCCCGGTTATTTCAATGCATGCAAATTCAATTTGTGGTTCTATACAATTTACAATTGAATATGAAACTGACCAACAGCTCCCCTTTTTAGATATACTGATTCGTAGAAGTTCTGGTTCCACTTCCCAAACCCTTGTAACCACAGTCTATAGAAAACCAACATTCACTGGACAGTATTTAAATTTTAATTCAGAATCCCCAAATCCCATAAAATTGCAGTTATTAGAACCTTGTTTGCTAGAGCTTTGCGTTATTGCAGTACTGAGGAGCTTTTCAACATAGAAAAACGAAAAATCTTAATTGATTTACAGCTAAATGGTTACCCATTAAGATTGTGCCTTCGAATTCTCAGAGAAATTCTCCTTGCAGACATGAATACCCCTCCACCTTTCCAGCGTACAAAATCAAATGTTTACGCAAGCATACCTTATTATAGCTGCATTTCTGAAAAGATTTCGCATTATTTGAAATCAGTTGGTATTCATACATCTTTCATTCCCCAAAATCCTCTTAAGAATCTGTTATGTAATTTTAAACATAGATATTCCATCCTGCATTTTAAAGACATCGTCTACGGAATTCCGTGTGAGCAGTGTGAAGCGATTTATATTGGTGAATCTAGCAGGACACTTGAAATACGGCTTAAAGAGCATAAACAGGCATTTAGATGTAGAAATTTGAATTCAAAGATCGTTCAGCATACTATTGCAACCGACCATTTTCCAGATTTTAATAAAGCTTTTGTGATCCGATCCGGCTGCAACAATTACGCAGGGAGAGTGTTTTTAGAGGCCTGGCATACTAAAACCAAGGATTTAGCGATTAACGAATCTGCATCTGTGCCGGCCGAGTATTCTATTTTATTTTAACTGTAACCTGAAATTGATGACTTTCTGTTGTGTTTTTCTTGTAACTGTTGATAGTATTGGGGGCCTCGGTGGCCGAGCGGTTAGGACACCGCGCTGCCAGCCGCCAAGCATTGAGACAAAGCCGCCTCAAGACTACAAGCCAAACACAAGGTTTCGTGACGTCACGACGCGGGGCTTAGATCAGCCGTGGAGAGCACATGCGTTATTAAAACATATTAATTCTTTCCTCTATATTTCAACTTATTATCACAGCATATAGGAAAAAAATAAAAACTTATAGTTTAAAGACTCTAATTAAGTGCTTTTTAATCAATTTCGATCACTCGAAACAATAATAATAACGATAACACAAAAACAATATTTATGAAATAATACCACTGTGTCAATGAAAATGTGCATCAGAATTAAAGTTACATTAAAGAAAATTCGTTCGTTAATGAAAAGAAAATCCCAAGTATCAAATTTATTTTAGTAGACAGTTTCTATTATTTATTCTACTTTGAAATTTAGAAACAATATCAATTATGTATTTGGCATATATTCAAAAACAAGACATTATACATTATTACATTCATATATATATATATGTAAATATAAATTTGTAGTTTAAACACATAAATCGAATTATTTTGCTTTCAGTTATTTCAAAATAAATAAATAACAATAAGTGTGCCAATTAAAACCCATATTTAAAAATTAAATTAAAGTGGAAGAAAAGTGAATGTTAAATGAAAACAAATTCAAGTTGTGTTATATTTTTATTTTAATCGGGCTTGAAAATATACAGTAAATATCCTATTAAATATTAAGTGATTTGAAACCTGCATATAATAAATAGTAAAATTAAAGTATACATGAAATTAAGTATTCTTATAAATAAATTTTCGTACTGTAAACTTTACTTATCAGAAATGGGTAATTTTCACATAAAATCCATTAAATTAAAAACCACAAAACTGTCATAATACTAAAACAACACAAGTTCATGAAACAGAAAATTATTATTTAGTTTTGTATTAGTTTGATATATTATGTAAGGTATGAAGAAAAAAATAAAAGAAAGAAAGAAAAGAGTTTCATCAAATGGAATTAAAATATTCCTAATTTATGTTCATTTTCCTCGAATGTTTAGGTAATAGCTGATAAAAAAAAAAACATCGAAAAACACAAAAACCTTCCACAAATATAAATATTTCATTTCCAAAATAATGTTGTGTGGGTTCTTAAATGTTTGTTCACATCTTTTAAGCCTTAAATAATCAATTTTTATGAGATGAAAAGTATTTCCTGACTAGATCTAAAAGTAAATTTATAATTATAGAATAATAATTTTATTTATTGTTACTTTTAATTAAACATTAAAATGTATATGAAAACACATAGGATTTTTGCGAAGAAGGTGGGGGGGGGGGGGGGGCAACTACTGTTTTGCATAAGGGTACTAACAACCTTTCCTCTAGTCTTGTAAATAAATTGTTTACATTTGTGGCAAAAATAGGGAGATTCAAAAACATTATCCCCATGGCTCTATTTACGCAGTACATAAGCATTTATAATTTAACAAAAAATTATAAAAAGAATTTTTATTAAGATAGCAAACGTTTAAGATTAAAAAACAACAATAAATTGATACATGTATATCGATCGGGGTTTGCTTTAAAAGAAGTAAACAACATAAAAATGCTATGTATTCACAGCGACTTTTATGAAAATTTCTGAACAAATTAGAAAGAGAGGATGGTGTGACAAAATACAAATTAAATGATATAAGTCTTGACACGATTTAGGGATGTTTGCCATTTTAAATTATTGGTCTATGTGGAACGAAACAGAACTACAATAATATAGTTTCGTTTTGAGACATGGTATTATTGATAGAATCGTACTAGGATTTGCTAGTTAATTTATTTCAAAGAAGTTAAAAATAAAAGATTTTGAACACAAGAAATAAAAATTGTGCTGATAGCATATAAATATAATTTGAAAATAAAACTTACCTTGAAAAGAATGTGTTATCAGGCTGAGTAAAACACACGTGCACGTAAAATAGAAAGATATAAAATTCAAATGTTCGGGGCTGGTGCGTTGGCAGTTAGCCAGCCCCGGGCTGTGACGTCACACGTGGGGAGATGAAGGGCGTGTCTGGCTTGTAGTCTTTAGGCGGCTTTGATTGAGAGCGGCAGAGGTCTGCGAGTTCGACTCTCGCTGGCTCCATTGCACACTCTCTGTGGAGCTCCCGGATGTAATTTCTCTGTGTTGTAAATTTCATTGTGCTATCTCGTCCCTGTATATTGACGATGACTTATAAGCGGGCCTAGATGTCAAGCACACAAGTCAGATGTATGTGTAAACAAATAAATAAATAAATAAAATATTGATAGTATTGACTTAAAGTTTATAATTGTCTGAGGAGGGATCGTGATGATCCGCGACGTCCCAATTTTAATATGTTTTTAGTGTTTTTATGTAATAATTTTAATTGTTTTATGTATTGTCTGTGATTTTAATGTAAATATTTTATATATGGAATTCAGACGTAATATTTTTGCTTATATAATTATACATATATATGTGTAGATAGATAGATAGATAGTACAAACCATATTTCAGTTTTAAGATTTAAAAGACACGCTTCTGGAGTCATTCCATGTCAATTCAACCAGACCTTGTAACCCGACCCCCAGGGATTTGGATGAAACTCGGTGTATATACTAATTCTATCATGATATGAATACATCAGAAATTTTTCCTTCCTAGACGTCATAGTTTGTGAGATATGGGGGGGGGGGGGCTCCAATTTTTGGATTTTTCTCAAATCGCACATTTCTGAGTCTGTATTTTTAGACTGCAGTTCTATTTTCAAAAAATTGTTTCTCTGGATATAAAATGCGAATCATCTTAAAAATATCACCGTAAGTACATCAGAAGACGCAGATTTTAATAAAAAAATATTTAAAAAATTAATTTTAAATATTTAGGGCCAAAAAATTAAACCAAAGTTGAAAGTTATGGTTATTTTTCCAAATTTTTGTGACTTTACGAAAAAGGCTCTACCCAAAAAGGCAAATGAAATTTCCAATTTCTTTTTGTTTTAAATAAAAGTTAACACTTTGGGCTTTCTATTTATGAAATAAAAATGATGTCTTTCTCATGGATTATGCAAAATTTTTGACTTATTTTGGGATGCTGTACCTATCAAGAGATAAATATCTTTAACTTTGCTTATGGTACCTAAATAATTGCTGCATATTTTAAATATAAATTTATTAATCATTTTGATTTATTTCCTAAAATGAACCCTTAAAATCAGACTCATTTATTTATTTTTATAACAGTAGAAAATTTGTATGTTATTGGTACATATCACACATTATCTGAAATTGTGTTGTTCTCAATCTTATCGCATATGTTTGTCACATAAATGTACATCTATCATTGGATTCAGTGGTATAGCATTTCTATAAGTACTTTCACAAAGGTAGTATGAAAAGAATATGTACAATATTTAATGGAGGGGGTGTAGATATTGAAATCATAGATTTTTTTCTCATTTTACTCAGAAAAAACATAGCAAAAACTTTACTTTGTAAATAAAAAAAAAAGAAGCACTTATATTAAATTAATTCAACAAGTCATAGGAACCACAGTAATTATTTAGGTACCACAGTTTAAATTAAACATATTAGAGATATATTTTTAGGGTTTCGTTCATCTGACGAAACCCTATTCGTCTCGCTCCTTCTGTCTGTCTGTCCGTCTGTCACAGAGCCCGTTCTCAGAAACTACACATATTGGAGATTTGAAATTTTGCATACTTATAGATGACCACCACACATCATACGACAAATCATAAAATTTTGAAAAAGTCGTACATTTAACCCTTTGGGCTCCCACATGTGTATTTTAAACAATTCTTTCTAAGTGAGTCCCTAATTAGGTTGCAGGCATGAAATTTTGCGTACCTATAGATGGACACCTCAGATCAAACGACAAATCGTAAAATTTTGAAAAAGTCACACATTTAACCCTTTGGGCTCCCACATGTGTATTTTAAACAATTCTTTCTATGTGAACCTCTAATTACATTGGAGGCATGAAAACTTGCATACTTATAGCTGAATACCTCACATCAAAGGACAAATCATAAAATTTTGAAAAAGTCGCACATTTAACCCTTTGGGCTCCCCCATGTGTATTTTAAACAATTCTTTCTAAGTGAACCCTAATTAGGTTGGAGGCGTGAAATTTTGCATACTTATAGTTGAATACCTCACATCAAACGACAAATCATAAATTTTCAAAAAGTCGTACATTTAACCCTTTGGGCTCCCACAAGTGTATTTTAAACAATTCTTTTTAAGTGAGCCCCTATTTAGGTTGGAGGTGTGAAATTTTGCATAATTATAGCTGAACACCTCACATCAAATGACAAACCATAAAATTTTGAATAAGTCGTACATTTAACCTTTTGGGCTCCCCCATGGGTATTTTAAACAATTCTTTCTAAGTGAACCCTAATTAGGTTGGAGGCGTGAAATTTTGCATAATTATAGCTGAACACCTCACATCAAACGACAAATCATAAATTTTCAAAAAGTCGTACATTTAACCCTTTGGGCTCCCACAAGTGTATTTTAAACAATTCTTTGTAAGTGAGCCCCTATTTAGGTTGGAGGTGTGCAATTTTGCATAATTATAGCTGAACACCTCACATCAAACGACAAATCATAAATTTTCAAAAAGTCGTACATTTAACCCTTTGGGCTCCCACAAGTGTATTTTAAACAATTCTTTCTAAGTGACACCCTATTTACGTTGAAGGTGTGAAATTTGGCATACTTATAGCTGAATACATCACATCAAATGACAAACCATAAAATTTTGAAAAGTCGTACATTTAACCCCTTGGGCTAACACATGTGTATTTTAAACAATTCTTTCTAAGTGAGCTCCTAATTAGGTTGGAGGCGGGAAAATTTGCATACTTATAGCTGAGCACCTCGCATCAAACGACAAATCATAAAATTTTCAAAAAGTCGTACATTTAACCCTTTGATCTCCAACATGTGTATTTTAAACAATTCTTTCTAAGTGAGCCCCTAATTAGGTTGGGGGCGTGAAATTCTGCATACTTATAGCTGAGCATCACACATCAAACGGCAAATCATAAAAGTTTGAAAAAGTCGTACATTTAAGCTTTTGGGTTCCTACATGTGTATTTTAAACAATTCTTTCTAAGTGATACTCTATTTAGGTTGGAGGCGTGAAATTTTGCATACTAGCTGAACACCATCATGCGACAAATCATAAAAATTTGAAAAAGTCGTACATTTAACCCTTTGGGCTCCCACATGCGTGTTTTAAGCAATTCTTCCTAACTGTGCCCCTTATTAAATTGGAGATTTGAAATTTTGCATGCTTATTATAACACAACACCTCTGAGGCCAGGCGACAAATTATAAAATCTTGAAAAGGTCTTACGTTTAACCCTTTGAGCTACCACATATGTATTTTAAGCAATTCTTTCTAAGAGAGACCCTAATTAAGTTGGAGACATGAATTTTTGCATACGTATAGCTAAATACCTCAGACCACACGACAAATCATAAAATTTTCAAAAAGTCTTATATTATTTACTCCTCCGTGCTCTAACGTATATTTTAAGCAATTTTTCTAATCTCCGCCCTTTTCACCCGGGGAGCACTTTTCCAACTTTTGCCGACACCCCTTTGACCATTCTTTCATATTATGCACCATAGCCTTACATATTTGAGTTCCACTTTTTACCGCCAGGGGCGCCTACATATCTCGTGTGCTATGGGCCCAATCCCTTCGACTAATATATATACGGATAGTATGTAAAACGGGGTTTCGTTCGGATAGAGATTTGTTTAGAACAGAGTGCGCCCCTGGTTGAGAAATGTGGAACTAACAGATTTTTCAAAAGGATAAAGTGTTTTGAAATGAATATTAAACGAAACCCTCTGTGCGATCTGTGATCACACTTACCCACTTGTTTTTCTTGAATGGTGCAATTTACTAAAACAGGGCAAAATTTTTACATAAGCTAGGAGAAAAACTTCATTTTTATTAAAATTGAAATAATCATTAATTAAATCCAATACATTAAATAAAATTGCTTATAAATAATTTAAAGATTTAGATTGTTGTAATTTTTTTTATGTAACAAATAAAGAATTTGTTAAATTATATGCTAATTTTTAAAGCAAAAAAACTCAGAATAAACATTATATTTAAAAGATTGAAATTCAAAAATATAACTGAGCTAAATATAAATATATAAATAAATGACGCACTTTTGCAGTATCAGTTAGACTTATTTTGCAACATTCTTTTTTTGTGCAATTTAAAATTTATATTTATTATGAATAAGCAACATTGAGAGCCTTCTAATATATATGTCAATTTTCCTATCTTACTGTAACTCCAAACATAATAACACAACAAAACATCGGTATATTAGAAGATCTTCGTGATTTAATATCTAAAACATTAAATCGGTGGCTATCTCTCCTCCTTCCCCCCACTCCCCAGAAAAGAATTTAAATATCTTAAGGGGAAATTCTCTTCATTTTGGTAAAGGTTTATGAAAATTTGCAATTTTTATATTACCAGAGCACCCATCACAAAAGTCAAGGACTTTCTTTACATCAGGAAATATCTCTTACAAATTATATCACTTCCTTCTGTGTTAAACACACAACAGTGACATCATGTTGCATATCATAAGATAAAGAAAAGTAAAATTTTTGCTGAAATCCTACAAAACGATAGCTTTTTGAGGGCCAAAATTTGCTTTAGTTTCTTTTAGGAAATTAGATTTAGCTTTCGTTATAAAAGAGTGGAATAACATTTTCCAAATATTTTACTTAGCTTGTCACAAATTCAATTAAATGAACAGTGCTGCTAATACTGGATTGAATACCTAGAGTTATAATTCTCAAGTTTTTTGGAAATTCCTGTTTAAAAAGAGAATACAACTCATATAGATACACATAATATAAATCGCTTTTGTGCATAGTACATTCTTAGCAATGCTAACTACATTTTTTTCCAGTCATGATTCTTCAATATTCATTACAATTATAAAACTTTTCAATTAGTTCAATTGTTTCTGGACCTGTAGCTGTGGCTTTAATTTTTCTTATTTCTGGCATAGACAAGATTCTCTTTTCTCTCAGAAGTTGCCATGACGGTCTTGCAGAATAATTAGTTACTTCAAATTCATCTATTATTTTCATTTGCAGCACAAGGAAAAATATATCCCCTTTCTATTATGAGAAACAACAGACTTATAATAATTTGATTAACAGATTCGAAAACACCTGCCTTAACTAAATAATTTTATCCTGCCTTTGTCAGAATTTGTTTATACAAGGCAGGTGTAAAAATATGTTTCATACTGTATAAATGAACTAGGCTTTGTTAAATATAAGGTATTTAAACCATAAAAAACATATTTAAAATGATTAAAATTATCCAAGATAGTAAGATAGAAAGTTTTAAAAGAATGTTATATATAAATAAAATGTTTTAATTCAAACACATATACGCACACAGAAAAAAACATGTTGAAAATTTGATGGGTATAAAGTCATTATTGCATTTTCTTATTCTATATCAACAAAAGATTTTTTGTTTACAGTTATATTGTAAACACAAAATTAAGGGATTGTTTAAATAAAAAAAAAATGCTAATAATAAAAGAAAATATATGAATGAATAAATAATGGAAACATAATAATTATGCACAAAATTTAATGGAGGGAGGATAGACTGCAGTCATAGACTTTTTCACCCCCTTTTACTCAGAAGAAAGAAAAAAAAAGCAAAAACTTTACTTTGCAAAAGAAAGGAAGAAAGAATCATTGAATAATATTTTCAACAAGTCATAGGAACCACAGTAGTTAGTTAGGTACCTCAGCTAAAATTAGGCAGAGATTTTTTTTTCTTGATTGGTGCAGTTTCCCAAAAACAAAGCAAAAATTTGCATAAGTCATGAGAAAGACATCATTTTTATTTCATAACTAGAAAGTCCAAAGTGTAAACTTTTATTTACAACAAAAAGAAATTGGAAATTTCATTTGCCTTTTTGTGTAGAGCCTTTTTCGTAAAATCACAAAAATTTGGAAAAATAAAGATAACTTTCAACTTTGGTTTAATTTTTTGGCCCTAAATATTTAAAATTAATTTTTTAAATATTTTTTTATTAAAATCTGCGTCTTTTGATGTACTTACTGTGATATTTTTAAGATGATTCGCATTTTAGATCCAGAGAAACAATTTTTTGAAAATGGAACTGCAGTCTAAAAATACAGACTCAGAAATGTGCGATTTGAGAAAAATCCAAAAATTGGACCCCCCCATATCTCACAAACTGTGAGGTCTAGGAAGGAAAATTTTCTGATGTATTCATATCATGATAGAATTAGTATATACACCGAGTTTCATCCAAATCCCTGGGGGTCGGGTTACAAACCATAAAAAATTTGGTTGAATTGACATGGAATGACCCTTCTATTTTGTATAAAATGATGTCATATGCATCCGCTGAAGAATTCTTTATTTATGATCCAGTCTTAAACAACATCAACAGTGAAGTACGCATAGGACGTCACTATTGTTTAATAATACACAAATAAAAAAAGAGATGTCGTTATTCAAGGAACTGTAAAAAAAAAAATCGCCTATCACTTGATTCGTATGTCTTCATTTGTTTGTAATATTATTATAGATACTTAAAATTAAATTTTGTTTATAATAGCTCCATGTTTTATCAGAAGTCATTCATTTATATTTTTTCAAAATAGCATGTATTTTAACTACATTTTTTTATGTTGTTATGGGAAAAAGGATGACAAAAAGATATAATTACTCTTGTCCAATTATTCTTCCCCTACTTTATACAGAAATGAAGTACTTGAGTTGCCAAAATTAAACAAGTGGCGCTAAAAACTACAAAAAAATTATTATTTCAAAAACAAATTGAGATGCAATTTTCAAACAAATTGCATTAAAAGTACTTTTTTTCTCCAATACGACGGCTTAAAAATTGAAAATGTGCGATGTTTAGAAGTTTAAAAAATAGCAGTAGTGTATTTGGTAGTATTTAGTTATCCCGTCGACCAAAAATCTATCGCCAAACTATAAGATTAAATGCCAACAATGGTTGATCGTAAATGTCATATTCACTTAACTTTAAGCAAGTTATACGTGCTTACTTCAGCAAGTGATTTTTATTTCGACGTGTTAGTGTACTGTTATTAATGTTATACTAATTTATTTGTTCATTCGTTATTTAAAATAAAAATTATGTCAATTTGTATAATTTGGCAAGTGGTTTGGCGATTTATATGATTTGGTGAAATTGGCCGACGGGATAACAAAGTAGTACCGAGTATTTAACCGTACAATGATACATCTGCTTTGTTAGGCTCATTTATACAACGAAACTTTATTTTTTAGAGAAGACATTTTAATAGCTGAGAGAATAAAATAGCATACCGCGGGCTAAAAACGCCCCGTAAAGTAATGTATGAAAAGTATCATGAGATTAGTAGTTAAAATGATGTATTTTAAATCAAGTTAATGAAAGAATTATAATTTTAATGAAATAAATGTAATTCGAATATGATTTGGGAAAAATTGTTGGCAATTTATAACCTACTGTAGAATAAAAGTATCAATATTGCAATAGGGACTGTGACGTTTTATCTGCGAGGACTCAGAGACCAGATGCCCTAACGAAATAAACATCGTTGATTTGAACCTCCAGATGCCTCCTATAACTTCGCCTGTCAGTTTCACCAAAAACCAGATGGTACATGTAAACAGTTTTAATCATGTAAATATCTGGAGAAAAAAATGCTGCGTAAAAATGTGATAAACTGAACTTGTTGACTAAGATGAGTCAAGACCACGTGGGGCATTTCGGAGATGAACTGAGGTCAGAAAACCAAGGCCCCGTAGAGAGATAGTATCTGCTGTGACACGGGCCCAGACGGTCGAGTTCTCGGTCCTGCCAAAAGGAGCGTCTCGCTCCGAAAAGGATTAACTTTTGGCCGTGTAAATATTACGTGTGCTTGTTATGTGTGTGTCCCGTATTGTCTAATAAAAACTCTGAGAAAAGAAACGAACGCCAAGTTCTTTTAATTTCTAGTTAAGAGCCTTTCTTAAATGAGTTCATATATGACGGTACAGCTGGTGTCAGAGTTTGGGATTCGAGTTCTTCGAAAAGTTGGGCACACAAGGCCTCTGTCGTTGTTACCCACGGAAGGAATGATAAGGTGAAAGCTCATTCTTTCGAGAAAAAATAGAGAGCCGTCCTGGTTTCGGTTGTGAAGAAAGAGACAGTTTTGGAAGTTTCACCCGGTCACCTGAGAGAAGAGAAGGGGGTTGTTTTCACTCCCCTGCTGGAGGAGAAAAAAAAAAAAAGCTTGGTGTTAAAGCTTGGTGTTATCTGGTTTCGGTTTTGGAAGACTTGGAGAAAGGAAGACTTGAGAAATCCTTACCCAGCGTCGGAAAAAGAGGAAGATTGTTTTTTCCCCCGTCTGTGATCAGCTGTTCGACTGCGGAAAGGAAACAGAGTTACAACGCCGCTGTTTGGTGATGAAAGGATTGCGGAAGAGTGGGAAAAAAAAGAAGATAATTCTGGTTGTAAATGTGAGTGGGCCCCGTTTTGGGTCGAAGATAGTGCTCAGGTGTTCCGCGCCTGTGGATATATTATTTTTAGTGGACCTTAAGGTCAGAAAGAAAGTGTGTTCAGTGAGCCACCCGGCTGAAGAAAAAAAGTGGATTACCGGTTAGTGTCTGAGCCTTCAATTGGGGTAAGTCACAATTTTGAATTTGGAGTTAATGTATAGTGATTTTTAATTATTTAAAATTGCTGATTTTGTTGGGAAAATTCAAAAACGGGAATGACAAAATTGAACAGGTACTAGTCATGGAAGTGAGTCAGTATTTACATATTGCTGTATTATTGAAAGAAATTTTATGATTGATTGTGATTATTGTTAATATAGTATATTTTTTTTGTTGTTGTATTAGTGTAGAGAAGTACCTTTTTATAGAGAAATTTTGTTTGAAAAAAAAAAGGTTAGATATGGCTTTCCTGGGTAAAGGAAAAAAGGAAAATATAAAAAAAGTTAGTGGATGAACTGGAACTTCACAGGACCGGAAACGAAACTCGGATTCAGTTAACGCACTTGGTGCTGGAATCTGAGGAATATGAGGAAGAAATAGTACGGGCTCTGTATGAGACTATATTAGAGACAGCTAAGGAGGAATTAGAACGGGAAGAAAGTCAGCGCGCACGGTTACAAACTATCGAGAGAGAGGACATGTTACGTAAACAAACATGGGAGCATGATCAAACCATTAGGAAGGAAAAATTGGAGCACGAGAAAGAATTAAAGGAATTAGAATTAAAAAATAAATTCGAGTTAGAAAAACTAAAAATCGAGAAAGGAATTGCCCCGTCTTCAGTAAATGCAAATAATATACATTCGCGTTCCCCTGAACAGAACTTAAAAAAATTAATCCCGGATTTTAATCCAGAAAAAACAGATATTAGCTTGTATTTGGTTCTGTTTGAACGCCAAGCAAAACGGGTTGGGATACCGAAGGAAAATTGGGTCTCTCATTTAATTGGGCTTCTGCCAGTAGACATTATTTCCATTATTGCCAGACAACCCGAGACAGAGTCAGAAGATTACGATAACGTAAAAGGTATATTGTTAAAAAAATTTAAATTAAACCCAGAGAGTTTTCGGCAGAAATTTGTTAGTCACCAGAAGTCGCAATCTTTAAATTGGCAGGATTTCGGTTTCGAAATCCGAAATTATTTAAATGAATGGCTAGCAGGTTTAGAAATAACTTCCTTAGACGAACTAAAAGACCTTTTGGTCACCGATCAGATTAAACGGCGTGCGACGTTTGAAATACGTGAACATTTCATTGACAAATGGCCACAGCTTAAGACCGAAGCAGCGATAGTGGAATTATTGGATGGTTATGAGAGTGTCAGAGCGTCATTTAAGAAAAATCGGTACGCAGAGAATGGAAATACGCGTCCGAAATCGGATGAAAAACAGGTAGAAACAAAGAATGAAACTCTCCTCCCTGGTGCGTCAGCCCAACGCGGTACCATGAGTCGGGAGAAAGCATTCGAAAAAAGAGTGGAGCGTAGATGTTTCCATTGCAACTCCAGGAACCATTTGCGGAATTTTTGTCCAGAATTGAGTAAAAATTCGGGATCGCGGAATACGAGTGAAGATATTGAAACGGGAGCGAAAGCTAGAGTAAGCTATGTAGGAGTGGAGAAGTTAAATTCTAGATGTGTCTGGGATAAACAACAGAAGGCCGCAGGCAAAAGTAAATTACCATATATTGATATCAATATTTTGGGCCGAAGGGTTAAGGGAATAAAGGATTCGGGTACGGAGTTATCGGTTTTTCGAGGCGAATTGATTCCAGATCAATATAAAACGGGTGAACAGATCGAGTTAGTTCCGGCCATCGGAAAAATTCGCAGAGCAGATCTGTCGAAGGTTCCAGTTTCTTTGTGGAACGGGAACCAGGAAAATTCACCTAGGATTTATATAACGGCAGCACTGGTGCCGGAATTAAATTGTGAAGCTTTGCTGACACCTTGCATTTGTAGGCGTTTATTTAAATTGAGAAAATCGGATCGCAGGTACGCGAGGGGAAATAATTCAAATACCAGGGTGCCAGAAAAAAATAAAGTTGAGGATGCAGGGTTAGGTAAATTTAAAACTGGAGAGAGTTTTAAAGGCAGTGCGAATATTGAACCCGAAGTGATAAATAAGGCATCAGAAAATCGCGAGCAGGTCAAAAAAATAAACGCTAATTCCGAAATTACAGGTTTGGAAGAATTTGATTCAGAACAGGTTAGTGGAACTCCCATTGTACCGGCGAATAACTTAGAGGTTATTTCCGATGAAATTGGTGAAGGAAAACAAATTTCAAAATTTCCTGTACGTGATAAATCGAGTAGCAGATTACCCGAAAACACCCTTGAGATCACAAATTTGGTCAGGGAGAAGGATTTTTCTGGCGGTGTTGTGGCGACAATCCCGGTTCGAGAGCGAGAAGTGCGCGAGACGAAAAGAGGGAAATCGAAGGAATGGGTTCCGATCGCGGAATTGGGTCAATTCTTCTCGGACGAAAAAGGACGAAAAAGAAGAACGAGAAGATAAATCCCGTATCTGTTTTCAATTTTTTGGAAAACAATTCTGTTTATATGTAAGAGAGTTTTAGACAGAGAGTATAGATTAGGGATGTTTTGGTTTGTTTATTTTGTTTTGTTTTGCTAAGAGTGACTTATGTATTGTGTTATTTAGTTTATAGAGTGTGAATATGTGTTTATTTTGAAAAGAGATTTTTATACACCCCATTTAAAAAAAAAAATTGTTCATTGTATGAAACTTATAAAGTAAACGTGAAAGGATTTCATATGTTAAAAAGAAGAGTTAAGTGTTTTTATGAAAGACTGTTGTTTCAGTATTTAGAAGTAAGAGGATTAGAAATATAACTATTCTTGGATATCTTAGATATTAGATTATAAATGCTTTTATTTTTTGGCTTGGGAAAAAAGAAAAAAAATTGTAATTTAAGAAAGTTAATAAGTTGAAATTTAGAAGTTGTAATTTGAATTGGAACTTGTATTTTGAGTTAGTAATTGTATTACGTACAAAATCGTTAGAATATACATTTTGGTTCTTAATGTTAAAATTGTTAATATTATTCTTTTAAACTCCTTTAAATTGAGAGAAAAAAAAAAACCTCTTGTTTTGAACAATTAACGGGTAAGAAGAACCTTATGATAGAAGTACGGAAATTTTAGTTTACTGATTATGTTAAAAAGGTTTTTTAAATCAGTTAGTGAAGGATTGTATTGCTATATGTCTGTGTAGAATACAGAGATTATATATTATTAAGAATAGTTTGAGTGTTTGTTTTATTATTGTGTTAAAATTCTTTTAAGTAACTTATTGTATATAAAAGGTTTAAAAGTGTTTGGTTTTATTAGTGTATTAGAATTCTTTCTTAAGATTATCCATATATATAAGAAAAAAATATATATTAGTATTGTTGGTTATCCATGTGAACATGAGAGAGCGAATTTTTATTGGAAATACCTGTGATGTTTCAAACTTTTTATCTATTCTGATTGTGTTAAAAGAAAATTCATAATGAAGGTGCTGGTTTATTATAAAATTGTTGAAATGCTTATTATAAATCTTAGTATTATTATATAACGGTGTGCAATTGCAATGTGTTTGTTACTGTATTTATTATGTTTGTTGTGTGTTATGCTGAATCCCTTCCATGGTAACGAAGTACTTTCTGATAAATGTTTTGATTTTAAAATTTAAAATTTTATTAAATTTGGAGCATTGTTAGGTATAGCATTAACTCCAAAATTTCACCATGATTGTGCACCCGAGTGTGGAAATTTTTCCCTTAAGGAAAAATTTATATGGGGCATGGAGGGACTGTGACGTTTTATCTGCGAGGACTCAGAGACCAGATGCCCTAACGAAATAAACATCGTTGATTTGAACCTCCAGATGCCTCCTATAACTTCGCCTGTCAGTTTCACCAAAAACCAGATGGTACATGTAAACAGTTTTAATCATGTAAATATCTGGAGAAAAAAATGCTGCGTAAAAATGTGATAAACTGAACTTGTTGACTAAGATGAGTCAAGACCACGTGGGGCATTTCGGAGATGAACTGAGGTCAGAAAACCAAGGCCCCGTAGAGAGATAGTATCTGCTGTGACACGGGCCCAGACGGTCGAGTTCTCGGTCCTGCCAAAAGGAGCGTCTCGCTCCGAAAAGGATTAACTTTTGGCCGTGTAAATATTACGTGTGCTTGTTATGTGTGTGTCCCGTATTGTCTAATAAAAACTCTGAGAAAAGAAACGAACGCCAAGTTCTTTTAATTTCTAGTTAAGAGCCTTTCTTAAATGAGTTCATATATGACGGTACAGTACATAGTAAGCGAAATGGAACTTATCTTTTTACTTTTATCTTAACTAGGGGGCTCAGCTCCCTACGAGCTACGCTCGCCAACCCCCGTTCAGACACCCCAGATTCTAAAATCATGCTATTTTCATCGGCTTTAAAAAGATTGAATTATAATTAAAAAAACAGTGACGATCTCCCTGTAAACGGGTTTTCATTCATTTTCCTTTGATTGGAGATTTTTAAGACGAAATCAGCCGCTGCTAAGAGATACAATAGCTGTTTTCGTCTCTGATTAAAAACAAGAAAGAAAAATCATGCGTACGACATAGATTATGAAACACTTTCCAACACTCCCTGAAAGCTTTAACAAAACTTCGTTATTTAGGGAAATAAGGTAAATTAGATAACTAACTAAACATTTAAAAATCTGATTTCAGTAGTTACCGCCCATAGCCAGATATGTGTTCCAATTCTTTTGAACAGCCCTGTATTCGATCTGTATGTTGATATATATACTATATAATAGAAGATTTAGTTTAGCAAGAAAACGTATAACAGGTTGAAATTTCTCTTTCAGCAATTTACACTAATAGATGGAAACATACTTGAATACTTTTGTTCAACCCTGTTGTTTACCTAGTACCTTTATTACACGCCACTATTTAGCTAAACATTAATTCAAACTAAATCACTCTTAAAACTACTGAAATCGCATTTAAAGAATTTATCATCTACAGGCGGACATGTATCCATTTCTTTGCGTGGCCGTGTATATCATTTTATCTATATTCTAAAAACATTTCATAGAAAACTACATGCAGTTCAGCATAACACATTTTAAACCCACCTTTCAGCAATTTACGGTCATACTCAGTAACCTTTACGAATTCTTTTGCGTAGCCCTGTATATCAACTGTAACATTTACACACATCATATAGTATACATAAATATAGTGAAACTTAAAAGCGCATATCGCAATTAAAAATGCATTCCCTGCCATCGCCGCTAATATACAATACTTCGGATAGAAAATACTTGTCTGAAATGTTTTGTATGATCCTGTAAATGCTATGCACTTCGTATTATGCATGAAATAACTTAAGTGAGCCTCACCGACGTATATCAATTTTATTATATATGAATTTGTATAATTAAAATACGCCGAAAACAATTTCCCCCTATACCATTTGTAATGGGATTCTTTTGTGTAGCCCTGTAAATGAATAGTAACTATTCGTTGCACTGCATACGCTACAGAATATTCTGCATATTTTAGTGCACTTCGTAAATGCACATATTTTTCATTATGTTTGAAAGAGTCTAACATCTTTAAAATTCACTTGAAATGATTTTTTTTCCATTGGCCGTAATGTAACGGAATACTTTTGACTGTCCCTGTAAATGAACTGAACATGCTACAAACTTCATTTGAAATAGGGTTCGTGCTAGGCTAAACGTCAATAACCAAAAATTTCAGTGCGATACGAGTATATTTAGGAGAGTTAGAGCACGAACAGACAAATCGAAATCAATAACACTTTTCAACTTTGTTGGAAAGTGTTAAAAATTAGTTAAAAATTTGAAAGTAGGCTAATGTAAAATGAATTAAGTACACAGAGTCTTTGTCTCTCGGTAATTTTTAACAACGCTATGAGAAAGTTCTTTTAAATGTATCGTTTTAAATCTGACGTAATTTTCACCAAAGTTTCCTTTCTCTTTTTAATATTCGCATGAAAATTCTTTTGTTGTTAGAAAGGAAATATTATTTGCGCTGTCTTAGAATTCACGATAATAGTTGAAAAGATTATCTCAAAATATGAAATAAACGTCTCGTGCAAATATATTTTTTAATTTAAAGTGTTTTGCCAACTTTTATTTATTTGGCCTTTTTAAATATGACGTAATTTTCTTCATTTGTGACTTTCAATGCGTAATAATGAATTTAGTATTTAAAAATTTTCTTTCCCTTTTAAAATTCACGTGTAACTGTAGTTTTTATGATGTAATTTTCAATATTTTCCTGATTTTTAACACATAATCACTTAATTCTAATTTGAAAGTTTTTTTTTCTGTTTATAATAGCCACATGTAAATAAATTTTTTATTTGAAGGAAATATTATTCTTTGCGCTGTTTTATAAATTGGCAACAGTTTAAAATAATTGCCCTTTTCTAAAATGTGTAAGAAATATGTCTCGAAATGCTGAAAATTTGAATTTAAAATGGAAATAAATCCTCAAAAAATGAGTCAAATTAAAAAGATAATTGTAGTCGGCAGATCTGGAACTTCCAATGTATAAAATGATCTAAAAATGTTTAAATTCTTATGTATAGTTTTTCTCCTATAAAACTTTTTTTAATGGAACGATTTATACCATCTTTAACTTTAAATATCTCTTAAAATAATTATTCGATTTAAAAACTGTCTGCATCAGCATGTTTATCAAACATATCTCTATAACATCACCGATTTTCATATTTTTGTATGAAACAGTTTTCTTAATATTAACGAAGAAAAACACCCGGTCATAAAAAATATGGATGCCGATCTAGTAGGAGTATACCCGGATGATCTACGCAGGTTTTCATTGGTCCACTTCCAAATCAAAACTTTTATATATATATAGAAGGATACCACTCTTTGTACAAGAAAAATGACCAATATGCCGCATTCAAAAGCACAGGCAAAATTGGCGTCAAGCAAGATTAACACTAAGAACAACATTGTTATAACTGTATGCGAGTTACAATAGCAATATAAAATTGGCTTTGAGCAAACAACCACACAAGTAGCATTTTACATATGTTTCGGGTGAAACTCGATCATCAAGGTAATAATTATTCATACAAGCAACCGTTAAAAGAATAAAAGTTTAAATTAAATGTAAATACAGTAAAGCGCCGATTATCCGAACAAGTCGGGTCCGACCTTAGTTCGGATAAGCAAAAGTTCGGATAAATGGACAGAAAATTCAAGGGATATTCCTGACTATACTAAAGCCTGTACACTTTGTCCAAGCTTAGGGCTGGTAGCACCAGTTAGTGCTAGCGCGTTTAAAAACTGTTTTTTTTTTTTTTTATTGTTTACTTTTTATCATTTAAAATTTTTTTTTTCTCTCTTTATCATTTTTTAAACTCCATAGATTATAATTTAAGAAAAAAAACTTTCGATTGTTGCTTGCTTCAAAGAAGACGTTCTTTCCAATGCTGCCATACCTCGAATTCTTCTTAAATACCTTAGGGTCAGAGTTCTTCTGCCGTTCGAGCCATTTCATAGCTGTTTCCAAACATTCAAAGGCTTCATTATCTGATGGACCTGGGTCATTTTCAGAGCATTCGTTTTCATTTCTTTAATTTCTTTTTCATCTTAAATCTCATCCACAATCTCATCATCATTATTTTTTTTTCTTTTGAGAGAAATAAGATGTTCGGTTAAATGGAAGTTCGGTTAAAAGAATTTTTTGAGAAAAATAGGCTGTTCGGATAATTGGAAGTTCGGTTAATTGCAGTTCCGATAATCGGCACTCTACTGTATATGCAATCCGCATCTCCCCCCTCCCCCCCCCCCAAAAAAAAAATAAAGTTATAACTGTGAAATTAAATTGGCATTAACCCCCTCACTGACAAGCCCGTGTTAATACGTTCACTAAGCTCCAGGTTTCACTGCAATACAAACAGTATTTAAATTAATATAATTCAATTGATTTAATGTATTTTTAATCCTTTGAACATTGATTAATACTTCCAAGGATTGCATTTATATTCGTTATTAAGTTTTTTTTATAAAATGTTCAAAGAATCATTTTTTTAAGCATTTAAAACAAAATTCAGAAAAAAACAACATTACAATTTTGCCCTTTTCCAAGACAGTCGGAGGGTTTTAAGGGTCGCTTTTTTAAATGCGACATAGGTTGAAAACTAGATTACGGAATATTCCTATAAAATTTTAATTAATCACGGTACGTTTTTTTAGCGGGGTTCAAATTTAATCAAGACTATGTTTTTTCGCCAAAAGCAGCTTTTTTCCACATGCGTAACTTAGATATAACTCTTTGATGTTGAAATAAAATGTTTTGACTTATGCTATTACCTCTTATTATTATTTATTTATTTATTTGAATTTTAAATGAGATAAGTAGTGTTTTTTAAATGAATTTATTATATGTATTTTATACGGAAAAATGCATTTCGAAAGAGGGCGAGAAGAACAATATTTGACGATTTAATACCTGCGCCGGCTAAGTGCCTTATTACCATGCATTTAATGCTTTCATGGTAATTCGCTATTAGATGGACTTTGGGGCTTTTGTAAAAAGCACGCAATTCGAGTTTAATAAAGTGAGATTTTTTTTTTCCAAATGATATAATTGACTATAAAAATAAAATAGAATAAGTATTATACTAGTTTATAAATATATATTTAAAAATGCATCTGCTAACACGTATGAGGTAAGTTATTTATGTTTGCATATCATCTAATATATAAAAATGAAAATTTGTCTATCTGTAATTCTATACAAATCCACAGTTTGGAAGCCAGAATTGTGAAAAGTTAAGTACACGTGCCTTAAAACACGGTCAAGGCGAATAAAGTAAGGTTAGTTGGGAACCTGAGCCATGATTTTACAACTTGACTCTGAAATTTCAGCTTCAAAAAGCTAATGTTCATTTGAAATAAAGTCTGAACTTCTGTAAATGTGTTCATTTAGGTTCCCTCTATCAGACAGAAATGCTCAAAATTACATTTTATTATTTAAAAATATAAAAATATGCATATTTCATCTTTATTTCCTCATGGGTCCAGTTGCCCCATAAAAATGGGGTAAGTGGACCAGGGGGGTCTATGTTCCACACGCGTTTATTTTTTTTCATATCGGATATCAGATCTTGTTTAAAAAAGTGTAAACAACTTTAAAAAATGTAAACCACGCAGATCATGTAAATTATATGCAAATAAAGAGCGTTGTAAGGGAAACCTTTAATGCCAATGTGTCTATAAAAGCAATAAAAGTGAAAATATTAGATTTATTTATAACAAAAACATAAAAATTAAGTAAGTACTTATGTACTTTAGTATCTTCTTCTATCTTCTATAATAATAAAGAAAGAAGTTTGTGTGTGAGTGAGTGAGTGTGTCGACGGTGTTCTGAAGAGACCACTGCACGTAAAGCTACAAAATTTGGGGAAAAGGTACGTCTATATATGAGGTTTTGCACCTCGAAGCCCGATTTTCGAATTTTTGATTAGATTTTTTTATTTAATTTTTTATGCGATTTTTAGCGCTTTTTTATGTTTCGAGGCGATTTTTCCATATAAGTGAGAAGAATATGGTTTCTTTCTTTTAACCCAATATAGTAAATTTTGTTCTCTTTTCAAAAAAGTTTATCCGGAATTCGTGCAGCAATTTTTGAATTTTTAGCGAATTTTTTATGCAATTATTGAACAGCATTTAATGCATTTCCATATCTATATGGAGGTTACCGTAGAGGGACATAGTTCTTTTGCCAAATGCAGCCAAGTTTGTCGGCAACTTGGCGTTATATAGCCAAATTTGGCGACCAAAATGAGTCGCCAAAAGTGACGCCAACTTAGCGATATCTTTAATATTTCGCCAAATTACCATAGACTTCCATTGTAAACAAATATGGATTACTTTCTTACAGAAAATCAACAAATTGAGATATTTTAATGCAACAAAAATTAATATTAACTTAAGGGATTATATTAATTCGATTTTCCCACATTAGGAAAAAGAATGCGGTTTCTTTCTTTTAACCCAATATAGTAAATTTTGTTCTCTTTTCGAAAAAGTTTATTCGGAATTCGTACAGCGATTTTTGAATTTTTAGCGAATTTTTTATGCGATTATTGAACAGCATGTAATGCATGTCCATACCTATAAGGGGGTTGCCGTAGGAGGGATCCAGTTCTGTCGCCAAATAACGCCAAGTTTGTCGCCAACCTGGCGATATATCGCCAAATTTGGTGACCAAAATGAGTCGCCAAAAGTGACGCCAACTTGGCGATATCTCTAATATTTCGCCAAATTCCCATAGACTTCCACTGTAAAACAATAGGGTTTACTTGCTTACAGAAAATCAACAAACTGAGATATTTTAGTGCAACAAAAACTAATATTAACTTAAGGGATTATATTAATTATATTTAAGGGAGTCCAACTAAATTAATTATGAATAAAAGTAACATGATCTAATGCTTAGCATGATTTCCAAAACATAAATTTTAAGAGAGCCCACACGCCAAAGCAATTAGATTTGAAACTTTTATCCGATTATAGTAAATTTTGACTTTCGTGATTTTTTAACTTTCTGTGATTTTTAATGCGATTTTTACGTTTCTTCGCGATCTGCTGCAATTTTTTGACATTCCATTTTTGATCTAAAGTACATTTTGCCCTCATTTCAATAAAGCATATCCGGATTTCGTATAGCAATTTTCGAATTTTTCGGGAATTTTTGTATGTGATTTTTAGTGTATTTTAGCATTTGCTACTATTTTTCCACATTAGTGAAAGGAATCAACTTGCAATCTTCGAACATAATATATATATTTTTTTTTTCTCTTTTCAGAATTTGAGAAGCGATTTAAAAAAATTTCGCGATATCTTATTGTGATTTTCAGAGCTTTTACGTAATTCCATCTGTTTTATGACGTACCCGGGCAACGCCGGGCAAGTTCTCTAGTCTATAATAATAAAGAAAGACGTTTGTGTGTAAGTGAGTGTGTCGACGGTGTTCTGAAGAGACAACTGCACTTAGAGCTACAAAATTTGGGGAAAAGGTACGTCTATATATGAAGTTTTGCACCTCGAAGCCCGATTTTCGATTTTTTGATTAGATTTTTTTTATTTAATTTTTTATGCAATTTTTAGCACTTTTTTAAGTTTCGAGGCGATTTTTCCATATAAGTGAGAAGAATACGGTTTCTTCCTTTTAACCCAATATAGTACATTTTGTTCTCTTTTCAAAAAAGTTTATTTGGAATTCCTGCAGCGGTTTTTGAATTTTTAGCGAATTTTTTATGCAATTATTGAAATGCATTTCCATACCTATAAGGAGGTTACCTTAGAAGGACACAGTTCTGTCGCCAAATACGCCAAGTTTGTCGCCAACTTGGCTGTATGCAAATTTGGCGACCAAAGTGAGTCGCCAAAAGTGACGCCAACTTGGCGACATCTCTAATATTTCGCCAAATTCCCATATACTTCCATTGTAAACCAATATGGATTACTTGCTTACAGAAAATCAACAAACTGAGATATTTTAATTCAACAAAAACTAATATTAACTTGTTACATTAATTATATTTAAGGGAATACAAGTAAATTAAATTATGAATAAAAGTAATATGATACAATGCTTAGCATGCTTTCCCAAACATAAATTTTAAGAGAGCCCGCTGGTCAAAGGAATTAGATTTGAAACTTTTATCCAATTACAGTAAATTTTGACTTTTGTGATTTTTGAACTTTTTGTGATTTTTAATTCGATTTCTACGTTTCTTCGCGATCTGCTGCAATTTTTTTGACATTCCATTTTTGGCCTATAATACTAAAATAATTTCTGCCCTTATTTCAATAAAGTTTATTCAAAATTTCGTATAGCAATTTTCGAATTTTTCGGGAATTTTGTATGTGATTTTTAGTGTATTTTAGCGATTTCTTACCAATTTTTCCACATTAGTGAAAGGAATCAACTTTCAATCTTCGAACACAATATATAATTTTTTTTTCTCTTTCCGAAATTTGTGCAGCAATTAAAAATTTTTTTGCGATATCTTATTGTGATTTTCAGAGCTTTTTCGCAATTCGAGCTGTTTTTTGACGTACCCGGGCAACGCCGGGCAAGTTAGCTAGTAGGTAATAAGTATAAAAGTCACAGGGGTATTTTAAGGGGGAAAAATAGCAAGGTAAATCTATGAACAAATGGCTACGTAAGTACTTAAGTACTTTATCTGTATCCAGGAGTCGCATTATATAGGGAAAATTTTATTGTTCCTACCAGAACCCTTAATAAGGTGTGTCCCAACGAAATAAAGCCACCCTAATTCTGTGCCGTACCTGGACACGAAATAAACGGATAAGAACAAAAAAATATATTAAGAAAGTTTATATACAAATACATATTTGCCAGGCGTAACTTACTCCCTGCCCCAATTGGGCAGGAGAAAACGACGAATGTGTAAAAAAAGAGGGGAAAAAGTGTCCCGCCGAAATAAAGCCACTCACAATATTAGTATTTATTGGTAACTACAGATATTCGAGCTGCTGCAGTTCAATATGTTTATGACGTCAGGACGTTGTCAAATACTTGTTCTGTGCCATTCGAACTTTATGCAGACTTTAGAAGGTTGTATTTTCTATTTCTTCTGCAGTATTGCAATGGGAAAGCAAACCCAACTATGAAGTTCGAGAAAGGACAAAAAACAGATTTTAAGGAACAAGGTCTTTCACACAGACCAATATGTAAGTAAATCAAACGATCTAAAACCGTAATAGACAATTTTGTAAATATAGGCAGTGCGTACGGGTATAAAAAAAGGAGGTGTACATGTAGAAAAATGACTTCCAGGCAGGAAATAGAATTTTGCGTCGTCTTTCACGATGTGTTGTTTCCCTAAAACAGTTGGACAAAGGGAGTAACATCCCTGTGACAAAATAAACCCAGTCACGAATTGAAAAACGTATAAGGATCTTTGCGATACCAGAAAAGGAAACAGCCGCCAAAGTTGAAAGCTATCCACATACAAAGGAGAGTCGATTAGGCCAAATATCATCAAACCTGAAAGTCCCCGTGGCGTCGTATTATAGTCTCAGATGAGAAAAAAATAATTTGGTTGAATCAGACGGCCTTGCTTTCTATTGGTATGACATGAGGAACGAAGAGGAAATTTTTTCTAAAAGACAACAAGGTGAAGACTCATTAAATGTGTGGAGAGGCTTCAGCTATTGAGGTAAACATAACTTGGCTTTTGTCTCAGGCCGCATGAAGGCTACCGATTACCAAGAAATACTAGAAAACCATTTACTGCCATTTGCAAAGAGGACTGGTGGACTAAGTTGGATTTTCCAGCAGGACGAAACCTCCATTCATGTTGCAAAATCCTATTGGGAATGTTTTTTTCGATAATCAGGTGCATTTCAGGGAATAGCCTGCCCTTTTCTCTGATCTCAATCCTCAAGAAAATGTATGGGGGTATCCTCAGTACGGCTGCATATGCCAATTGCAGACAGTTTCAGTCTGTGGCAAAACTGAAGGTCGTCATAATTGAAGAGTGGGAGAATATTGATACTACTGTACTCCAAGGGTTGGTAAATGGTATGCCACATCGTATATTCCAAGTCTTATATAACCATGGCGGATATATTGCCTATTAACAGTAGTGGCTTTATTTCGGCGGGACACTTTCTCCCATCTTTTTTTACAAATTCATCCCTTTTTCCTTCCCAGGTAAGGAAGGGAGTGAGTTACTCCTTGTAAATATATATTTTTAATAGACTTTCTTAATATATTTGTTTTGTTCTTATTTGTTTGTTTCGTGTCCACTTACAGCACACAATCACGGTGGCTTTATTTCGGTGGGACGCACCTTAAGTTTCCTTCATGATCCTTTTATCTATCTTCTATAATAATAAGGAAGTTTGTGTGTGAGTGAGTGTGTCGACGGTGTTCTGAAGAAACCACTGCACGTAGAGCTACAAAATTTGGGGAAAAGGTACGTCTATACATGAAGTTTTGCTCCTCGAAGCCCGATTTTCGATTTTTTGATAAGATTTTTTTAAATTTAATTTTTTATGCAATTTTTAGCACTTTTTTAAAGTTTGAGGCGATTTTTCCATATAAGTGAGAAGAACATGGGTTCTTTCTTTTAACCCAATATAGTAAATTTTGTTCTCTTTTCAAATAAGTTTATTCGGAATTGTGCAGCGATTTTTGAATTTTTAGCGAATTTTTTATGCAATTATTGAACAGCATATAAATCATTTTCATACCTATAAGGAGGTTACCGTAGAGGGATACAGTTCTGTCACCAAATGCCGCCAAGTTTGTCGCCAACTTGGTGGTATATCGCCAAATTAGGCGACCAAATTGAGTCACCAAATTTGACGTCAACTTGGCGATATCTCTAATATTTCGCCAAATTCTCATATACTTCCACTGTAAAACAAAAGGGTTTACTTGCTTACAGAAAATCAACAAATTGAGATATTAGGGATTATATTAATTCGATTTTTCCATATTAGGGAAATGAATACGTTTTTTTCTTTTAACCCAATATAGTAAATTTTGCTCTCTTTTCAAAAAAGTTTATTCGGAATTCGTGCAGCGATTTTTGAATTTTTAGCGAATTTTTTATGCAATTATTGAACAGCATTTAATGCATTTTCATACCTATAAGGAGGTTACCGTAGAGGGATACAGTTCTGTCGCCAAATGCCGCCAAGTTTGTCGCCAACTTGGTGGTATATCGCCAAATTTGGCGACCAAATTGAGTCGCCAAAATTGACGTCAACTTGGCGATATCTCTAATATTTCGCCAAATTCTCATATACTTCCACTGTAAAACAAAAGGGTTTACTTGCTTACAGAAAATCAACAAATTGAGATATTAGGGATTATATTAATTCGATTTTTCCATATTAGGGAAATGAATACGTTTTTTTCTTTTAACCCAATATAGTAAATTTTGCTCTCTTTTCAAAAAAGTTTATTCGGAATTCGTGCAGCGATTTTTGAATTTTTAGCGAATTTTTTATGCAATTATTGAACAGCATTTAATGCATTTTCATACCTATAAGGAGGTTACCGTAGAGGGATACAGTTCTGTCGCCAAATTCCGCCAAGTTTGTCGCCAACTTGGTGGTATATCGCCAAATTTGGCGACCAAATTGAGTCGCCAAAATTGACGTCAACTTGGCGATATCTCTAATATTTCGCCAAATTTTCATAGACTTCCACTGTAAAACAAAAGGGTTTACTTGCTTACAGAAAATCAACAAATTGAGATATTTTAATGCAACAAAAACTAATTAACCTAAGGGATTATATTAATTCGATTTTTCCATATTAGGGAAAAGAATACGGTTTTTTCTTTTAACCCAATAGAGTAAATTTTGCTCTCTTTACAAAAATGTTTATCCGGAATTTGTACAGCGATTTTTGAATTTTTAGCGAATTTTTTATGCGATTATTGAACAGCATGTAATGCATCTCCATACCTATAAGGGGGGGGGGGGGTATCGTAAGGGGATCCAGTTCTGTCGCCAAGTTTGTCGTCAACTTGGTGATATATCGCCAAAAGTGACGCCAACTTGACGATATCTCTAATATTTCGCCAAATTCCCATAGACTTCCACTGTAAAACAATAGGGTTTACTTGCTTACAGAAAATCAACAAATTGAGGTATTTTAATGCAACAAAAACTAATATTAACTTAAGGGATTCTATTAATTATATTTAAGGGAGTCGAAGTAAATTAATTACGAATAAAAGTAACATGATCTAATGCTTTGCATGATTTCCAAAACATAAATTTTAAGAGAGCCCACAGGTCAAAGGAATTAGATTTGAAACTTTCATCCAATTATAGTAAATTTTGACTTTCGTGATTTTTTAACTTTTTGTGATTTTTAATGCGATTTTTACGTTTTTTCGCGATCTGCTGCAATTTTTTAACATTCCATTTTTGACCTAAAGTACATTCTGCCCTCATTTCAATAAAGTTTATTCGGATTTCGTATAGCAATTTTCGAATTTTTCGGGAATTTTATATGTGATTTTTAGTGTATTTTAGCAATTTGCTACTATTTTTCCACATTAGTGAAAGGAATCAACTTGCAATCTTCGAACACAATATATAATTTTTTTTTGTCTCTTTTCAAAATTTGAGAAGCGATTTAAAATTTTTTCGCGATATCTTATTGTGATTTTCAGAGCTTTTTTGTATTTCCTGCTGTTTTTTGACGTACCCGGGGAACGCCGGGCAAGTTCGCTAGTTTAACATATTCTAAAGAAAGGTGCGATGAAGATATTATTTTTAAAATAGCGGTAGGAACATTAAAAGTTTCCCTATACAGTGCGACTTCTGTGTGTCATACAATTTCAAGGTTTGGCTATCTCGCTTCCAGGAGAAAGGTACTTGCATTCGTAAAATGTTGAAATAATTTAATGACACCAATATTTATAAGAGAATCTATTTGAAAACAAGTAAAAGTATATTTTCGCGTACTTAATAAAGGTTAAATTTTCATTATAAAATTCTGGTGTCAATGTGGCAATAAGGAATTAAAATTAAGTGATGCCATAACGCCATCACCGCCTCTCAAAGGGTCTAGAAATTTGGTTTGATACCACACAATATGCTTTTTTAAAATTTCATTACGTAATTTTAATAAGGTATTCTATCATTTTCTTTATTGTGAGCAAAAAACAATGGAGAAATTTACTCCCCGTAGTAAGATAAACTCAAAAAAATTATTTATAAGTATTGGGGTAACTGGAACGAGCATGGTCCACTTAACCCTGATACATGTCCCAGTTACCCCATTCTTGAAAAATGTATGGGGTAACTGGGGCACCGGGCTTACATTTGAAACATGAAGTAAATATGTATAGATAGCTAATAATATTAATATAGTTATATGCCTAATCTTAAAAATAAAAGATTGTTTGATAAAAGTACATACAGTATTTTAATAAAAAGCCGAGGAAGTTCAACCATATTGACGTTGTTTTTTTTTAAAAAAAAAACGTAAATTTTTGGCAACCTATCACACCAAAGTGAGAGTTATGATTGAGTTGATACACGTTGTTTTAGGAAGTAGAGATTAAGGGGCAGTTCACAAAAGTTAAAACTTAAAACACACCAACAGTTTTTTATAAAATACCCTATGGCCCAGTTACCTCGTGGGTCCAGTTACCCCAAATAACCTTAATCCGAAATCGAAATAGTTTATAGTTAATTTTTAATTAATAAAGAATCACCAATTTAACAGCAATTTCCTATCAAATTTAAACATTTTTCATTGTAGCAGTTGCCAACAATTAAATTTTTTACGACACGGTCAATTCATTTCAACTGGTCCAGAAAATCATTAATTCGTTGCTTGACCATTTTTAAAAAATCTGAAATTTTTTGTACAACAACCCTAATATGATAGAAGTTCAAAATGACTATTATTTTAATTTTATTAATTTTTGTTTGTGCATGGCGGCCATCTTTGTTTCATCGTCTGCAGCAATTTTCTCGCAGGAAGGGTTTACGGAATTGTAAATAATTCATCGTTTATTTCTCCAATTCAAGTGCGGTTTACAGCAATTTATACAGAATACATTGGGCTAAAAATTTGATAATAGAGTAGTTTCCGAAACTAAATGCTTATTGGTGAAATTTAGGCATAAAGTTTCAGTTTTTCCCCAAAATTTGTCCGTTTGTAAGAGGAAATTTTTCTAGCAAGGAAAACTGTCAACATGACGTACTTTTTTTTTACAAACTAGGGGGCTCGGCCCCCTACGAGCTACGCTCGCCAACCCCCGTCCAGACACCGCAGACTCTAAATGCACGCTAATGTGATCGGCTTTAAAAAGATTTCGAAAGATTGAATTATAATTTAAAAAACAGTGGCGATCTTCCTATAAACAGATTTCTATTCGTTTCTCTTTGATTGGGGAAATTTTAACGCCAAATCCGCTGCGGTACTACTTGATTATCCCGTCGACTAATTTCGTCAAATTATATAAATCGCCAAACCACTCGCCAAATTATACAAATTGACATAATTTTTATTTTAAATAACAAAAGAACAAATAAATTAATACAACATTAATAAAAATACAAATAAAACGTCGAAATAAAAATAACTTGATGACTTAGACACGTGTAACAACATTTCAAAATAAGCTAATATAAAAGGAATTAAGTAAACAGAATCTTTGTCTCCCGGTATTTTTTAACAAAGCGAAAAGAAAGTTCTTTTAAATGAGACATTTTAAATTAATCGTTTTTAATCTGACGTAATTTTGACCAAACTATTCTTTCTCTTTTTAATATTCAATATAGTGAAAATGCTTGTGTTAGAAATAAAATTATTTGCGCTTTCCTAAGAAAAATAGTTGAAAAGTATCCTCTCAAAATATCAAATAAATGTCTAGCGCAATTTGTAAATTTAAACCGTTTTGCAATATTATTTTGTGTTCATTTTATGTAATAACTGTAATGTGACGTAAATATGACGAAATTTCTCCTATTTAAGACTTCTAACGCATGTTAATAAATTTATTATTTTACAAATTCCTTTCTCTCTTAAAATTCACGTGTAATTATAGTTTTTATGGCGTAATTTTTAATAAGTTCCTGCTTTTTGTACATAATTATTTAATTCTAATTCCAAATGTTTTTTATCTGTTTATAATAGTCACGTGTAAATAAATTTTTAATTTATTACACGTATAAATATATTTTTTTTAAGTAAACATTATTGTTTTCGCTGTTTATATAGTTGGCAACAGTTTAAATTAATACAATTTTCTAAAATAAGTACAAAATATCTCTCGAAATGTTGAAAATTTGAATTTAAAATAGAAATAAAACCTCGAAAAATGAGTCAAATTAAAATAATAAATGAATTCTGCACACCGGGAAATTATAACGCATAAAACGATCTAAAAATTATTAAATTCCGATGTATAGTTTTTGCTCCTATAAAACTTTTTTAGTGGAACGATTTTGTCCAACTTTAACATTAAATATCTCTTAAAATAATTCTTCGATTTGAAAACTGTCTACATCAGCGTGTTTATCAAACATTTCTGTATAATACTACTGATTTTCATATTTTTGTATGCATTATTTTTCTTAATATTAACGAAGAAAGACCTCTGGTCGCAAAAAATTCAAAACCGGCGGCGGCGGCGGCGGTGACAGCGGTAGTTACTTTTTTTTAGAATAGAGAGATAGGCTGAAAGTACTTGTACTCACACGCCAAGTTCCAGATCTGGGACATTCTTTCTCTTCGCTAAAAAAATTCCCAAATTTTTCAAAAATGTCAAAAATCGCACTTTTGAGGCTTTGATATCCCTGGTGGGGCACGAGATAAAAATCTGAAATTCGGGTTGCTGAGAGTATTGTATGGTAGTGTTATGCACAAGAAATTTCAGGATGGAGATTTGACTACAAGCGGAGATATGGCAAGGGCAACATATCAAAACAATACTGCCAAACTATTGTTGTAGTCACAGCTAAGTATTTATCTCAGAGTGTCATTTAAATTTATTTATTTTTTATTATCTTTAAATAATAGTAACAGAAAATAAAACCTTTTGCAAAGCTTAGCAATTAATTTAAAAAATAATTATTCCTAAGTAATACATTTTTTATGGTTTCCGTAATGTTTGTTGTAGTTTTAGTAACTAAAAGAAACCTCAGCACTTTTACAAAAAGAAAAATCATATTTTTATACAAGACCTAAAACAAAAACGGAATAGGGAAAGAAAAAAGCTGTTAATGTTGACCTACTTGTTGAGACATGATCAAACGTGTCAAAATACATTCCTGCTTGTTGGTTTAAAAACCACAATTTTAATGCTGCTTGCCAGTCCCTGAAACATGGTCCTACTATAAGTATGTTCCTGTAAATGAAACATTATACGATATTACCATGCATCAGCCTCAAGTAATTTTCAGAGCCCTTTCAAAATTCATACTGTAGAAAAGTGACATTTTTGCATAAGAAGTAAGCTAGGAATTATTAATGAAGTGAGACTCGCACATAGTGATTTCAAAGTTTATTTTTATGAGCCAGCAGAGCCAAGAACTTCAATCAAGTTATTAAGAGATGACAAGACTTGGTTCTTACAAATAAAATTTTGAGAAAGATTAAAATTGTGGTTTTTAAACCAACAAGCAAGAACGTGTTTTGACACGTTTGATCATGTCTTAACAAGTATGACAAAATTAACAGCTTTTCTCTTTCCCCATTCTGTTTTTGTCTTAGGTCTTGTATAAAAATATTTTTTTTTCTTTATGTAAAAGTGTCGAGATTTCTTTTAGATGCTAAAATTACAAGAAAAATTACTGAAACCATACAAAGCCTTAGGCATAATTATTTTTAAATTAATTTCTAAGCTTTGCAAAAGGCTTTATTTTCTGTTACTAATATTTAAAGATAATAAAAACAAGTGGGTAAGTGTGATCGCAGATCGCACAGAGGGTTTCGTTTAATATTCCTTTCAAAACACTTTATCTTTTTGAAAAATCTGTTAGTTCCACATTTCGCAACCAGGAGCACACTCTATTCTAAATAAACCTCTATCCGAATGAAACTCCGTTTTACATACTATCCGTAGATATATTAGTCGAGGGGATTGGGCTCATAGCACCCGAGATAAGTAGGCGCCCCTAGCGGTAAAAAGTGGAACTAAAGTATGTAAGGCTATGGTGCATAATATGAAAGAATGGTCCAAGGTTTGTCGGCAAAGGTTTGAAAAGTGCTCCCAGGGTGAAAAGGACGAAGGTTAGGAAAATTGCTTAAAATACACAAGTTAGAGACCGGAGGAGTAAATAATATAAGACTTTTTGAAAAGTTTATGATTTGTCGTGCTGTCTGAGGTATTCAGCTATACGTATGCCAAAATTCATGCCTCCAACTTAATTAGGGGCTCTCTTAGAAAGAATTGCTTAAAATACATATGTGGTAGCTCAAAGGGTGAAACGTAAGACTTTTTCAAGATTTTATGATTTGTCGCCTGGCCTCAGGTGTTCTGCTATAAGTATGCAAGATTTCAAATCTCCAATTTAATAAGGGGCTCATTTAGAAAGAATTGCTTAAAATACGCATGTGGGAGCCCAAAGGGTTAAATGAACGACTTTTTCAAAATTTTATGATTTGTCACATGATGGTGTTCAGCTATAAGTATGTAAAATTTCACGCTTCCAACCTAATTATGGGCTCACATTGAAAGGATTGTTTAAAATACACATGTGAGACCCCAAAGGGTTAAATTTACAACTTTTTCAAAATTTTATGATTTGTCGTTTGATGTGAGGTGTTCAGCTACGCAGTGTATGCAAAATTTCACGCTTTCAATCTTTAGAGGCTCACATAAAAAGAATTGTTTAAAATACACGTGTGGGAGCCCAAAGGGTTAAATGTACGACTTTTTCAAAATTTTATGATTTTTTGTTTGATCTGAGGTGTATATCTATAACTATGCGAAATTTCAAGTCTCCAACATGTATAGTTTCTGAGAACGGGTTCTGTGACGGACAGACAGACGGACGGACGGACAGAGAGACAGACAGAGGAGCGAGACGAATAGGGTTTCGTCAGATGAACGAAACCCTAAAAATGCGCATAAAATCGAAATATTGGAAAAAAAACTTTAATTTGGTCAGTAACTTTTTTTATGCAATATAGACATATGAGAAAAATTTAATTTGAATAATCTCTAAACAAGTGGGTAAGTGTGATCATACATCGCACAAAGGGTTTCGTTTAATATTCCTTTCAAAACACTTTCTTTCAAAACGTCCAGTACATTTATCGCCATGGAAAACCTTCTAAATTTTGGCAAACACATCCTAAACTATGTTAAAGTTTCAAACATATTCGCCTTGTTATATTTCCTAATTTTGTTCGCCCCCCCCCCAAAATGCTACGATATATCACATGACGGGTATCTGCCAAATTTAGAAAAGTGACCCCCTTGGGGGGGAGTGGGCAGATGGTCACCATGCTTTTTGACGCGGCCTGATTTTAAAAATTTATGTTATGTTTTATAAGCCATATTAAAGTTTCAAACAGATCGTCCAGTTATATTTCCTAATTTTGTTCGCGCACCTTCCTCAACCCCCCCCCCTTCCTCGAAATGCGACGCGCCCTTCTTCTTTATAATTTATTATCGTGTGTTATAAAGTATCTTAAAGTTTAAAACAAATTGAATTGTTAGATTTCCTACTTTAAATGAAATCGCGGTCTGTTAATTTCACATTCCACCACCAGGGAGCGCACTGTATTCTTAACAAAAGCGTATCTGAACGAAACTCCTTTACACAACCCATTAGTAGATATGTTACTCGAGGGGGTGGCGGTCTTCAGCAAGAATTTAAGATAATTGTTGAAATTACTATTCGGAAATAGTGGTAATTTAACTTTTGACATATTTATATTTAATAAGTATAAGTAGCATGTATCTGAGGACTCCATCAAAAAACGCACCTGAAACGGTATGAAACAAAAAAGAAATATTTTGCCCCTCCCCCTCTCCCCACCTTCCCGAAATTTCACGCGCCATTTTTTATAAACTTTTTCTAATGTGTTATAAACTATCGTAAAATTTCAAACAGATCGCCTTGTTATATTTCCTAATTTTAACAAAAATGTTAGTTCCACATTCCACCACCAGGGAGCGCACTCTATTCTTAACAAAACTGTATAGGAAGGAAACTCCGTTAAACAACCTATAAGTAGATATGTTACTCGAGGTGGTGGCGGTCTTAATAAGTAATTAAGATATTTGCTGAAATTACTATTAGGAAATAGTGGTAACTAAACTTTAGACAATTTTATATTAAATAAGTAGCATATATCTCAGGACTCCCTCAAAAAGTCACCTAAAGCGGTCAGAAACGCTAATTTTTTAAATAGAAATCTAGCGCCCCCCCCCCCTCCCCGGAATTTCGCGTGTCATTCTTTCTTACACTTTATCTTATGTGTTATAAAATATCTTAAAGTTTCAAACAGATCGACTTGTTAGACTTCCTAATTTTAACAAAATCGCGTTATGTTAGTTCCACATTCCACCACCAGGGAATGCACTCTATTCTTAACAAAAGCATATCTGAACGAAACTCCTTTACGCAGTCTTTCCGTAGATAGATGGGTCGGGATGGTGGCGGTCTTAAACAAGAATTTAAAATATTTGCTGCGGTAACAAACGCTAAGATTTTAAAAATAATTCTAGCTTCCTCCCCCCCCCCCCTCCTCGAAATATCACACTCCATTCTTTTTTACACTTTTTTCTATGTGTTATAAACTATCTTAAAGTTTCAAACAGACTGAGTGGCGGTCTTAACCAATAATTCAAAATATTTCCTGAAATTACTATTAGAAAATAGTGGTATGAAGTAAACTTTCTGATGATGAATCAGTTATACTTATCTCATATCGCTGTTCAAAAAGCCCAGGCAAATTATTAGATTTCCTAATTTAAGTTAATTCGTGGTTAAATAAGCGCGTCTCTTCATTTTAATCGACGCATTTGATAGGAATAAACCGATTAATTAAATAATGATTAATATTTTAGTTTGTAATTAAGATAGGACTTAGATATGGGTATCAATGAAATCAGCGAGAAATTTGACATCGGGATGCCAAAAAATTTAATCAAAAAATTTAATATTTAAAAAGTTAAAATTTCGTATTAAAATATGCTATTATGGAAAACCGCAGCGTCGTCATGTCTACCTGCTTTCCCGCCGAATTGAAATCTTTTTATTTCCTTGTCTTTCCAATTAAAGAAATTAAATTTTTATCGATCGATTTTTAGTGGATATTTTAACTTATACACATCGCAGAAATGTGAACTTTATACCAAATGAAAGTAGATTTTTTTCTGCGTCTGTCTATTCCATTTACAAATTTCTCTGACCAATATTTTCTGATATACGATTTCGCTTTAAAATTTCCACTTCATTTTTCGGCTTAACTTCCTCCGTGGTAACCGTGCATTCGGCTGATTTTACTGGCAACCCTTAGGAGAAACACGGATGATTTCGAAAAAGTCCGTTTGAATTTGCGTTAAAAAAGTGGGTTGGTTAATTTTAGAAGTTAATTAGCCCGTAATTCGGTTAATTACCAACTTTTTCAAAATTTTATGATTTGTTGTTTGATGTGAGGTGTTCAGCTATAAGTACCCAAAATTTCAAGTCTCTAACATGTATAGTTTCTGAGAACGGGCTCTGTGACGGACAGACAGGCAGAGGAGCGAGACGAATAGGGTTTCGTGAGATGAACGAAACCCTAAAAATAAATTTAAATGGCACTCTGAGATAAATACTTAGCTGTGACTACAACAAAACAATAGTTTGACAGTATTATTTTGACATGTTGCCCTTGCCATATCTCAGCTTGTAGTTAAATCTCCATTCTGAAATTTCTTGTGCATAACACTACTATACAATACTCTCAGCAACCCGAATTTCAAATTTTTATCTCGTGCCCCACCAGAGATATCAAAGCCTCAAAAGTGCGATTTTTGACATTTTTGAAAAATTTGGGAATTTTTTTAGCGAAGAGAAAGAATGTCCCAGATCTGGAACTTGGCGTGTGAGTACAAGTACTTTCAGCCTATTTGTAAAAAAAAAGTATGTCATGTTGACAGTTTTCCTTGCTAGAAAAATTTCCTCTTGTAAACGGGCAAATTTTGGGAAAAAACTGAAACTTTATGCCTAAATTTCATCAATAAGCATTTAGTTTCGGAAACTACTCTATTACCAAATTTTTAGCCCGATATATTCTGTACAAATATCTGTAAACCGCACTTGAATTAGAGAAATAGACGATGAATTATTTACAATTCCGTAAACCCTTCCTGCGAGAAAATTGCTGCAGACGATGAAACAAAGATGGCCGCCATGCACAAACAAAAATTAATAAAATTAAAATAATAGTAATTTTGAACTTCCATCATGTTAGGAGTGTTGTACAAAAAATTTCAGATTTTTTAAAAATGGTCGAGCAACCAGTGCTGGACCACTTGAAATGGATTGACCCTACAACAATTAATTTTCTACTGCAAGATGTCCATGCGAAAAATGAAAATGAAATAAATAGTTTGCCGAGTATAAAAAATGACTTTTACGTCATAACATTTCTATTGCAATATATTCACGTGAAAAATTAAAATGAAAAAAACAGTTTGGGGAATTTAAATGAAAGTGAATATTACGTCATAACTTTTCTATTTCAAAGTTTCCACGTGAAAAATGAAAATGTAATAAATAGTTTGACGAATTTAAAAAAAAAAGTACATTACGTCATATTGGGAATATAAAGGACGTGGTGAATATAGTATAACGTCATATGAATGTGAAAAAACTTATTGAAGCACGATAAAAACCTGATTATGGAAATATTGGCATATTTTAACATTATTGCTCGAATGATAAATTGAAATAAGTTCATTTACAGCTGTATTCTTTTAAGTCTGTTATATAAATTTATACATTTTTATATTATTTTTTCATTTGATTCATGTGTACAACAGTTTGACTGCTTTTTTTTGTTGTTGTTGTTTGTTTTAGGTTGTATGTTAAACTTCCGGGCATAACATGAAAATTGACATGGATATATTTTTCATGACGTAAATTCTCGTGATAGAACAATTTTTATAATTATCACTATATAAAACAATGCAGGAACAAAAATCTTTCGAAATTTTTTTATTTCTGTGTTACTGCTGAGTCCAAAAACTTGAAATTTTGCTTTGGGTTAGATTTAAAGTATAAAATTGTCTCTATGAATGGTTTCTAAAAAATTTAAAATATAAAAAGATGAAATGAACGGAAAGCGTTCTCAATTACCATTAATTTGGAATTATTAGCTATAGAAACATTAAATAGTTTGTGATACTGCATTTCCTCCGCAAAACATGCAATTTAAAAGGAACAAAACGAATTGATACCTGCCTAGCATTAAATAAATTGTGTAAATATTGAATAAAGGCCTGTATGAATCCGTGAGTAGGTTGCCCGAATGCACTTGTTAAATTGTTCCTTCTCTAGGCTTTTTTCTCTCTCGCTAAGACGACTGACAGCGGGAAGTGCCATTTTAAGTTTAATATGAATTTTTTTTTTCTGATTCACTTTTTAAGACATTTTATCATAAGGTCACATTCTCAATCGTCATTAGCAGATTTTTTTATATATTAACTTATTCTGGAGAAATTTCATAATCGGGCTCATACTGGCGTATTTTATTAGCTTGTATGATTTGCTGAAAACAAATGTATGTATTTGTAAATTATTTCAAATGACACTTTGACATCTCAAAAGTTATGGCCCCCACCCGTGGCTGAGAGGTTCTGCTCTCGAAGTTGGTAGACGGGAGGCGCTGTGTTCGAACCCAATCGCGCCCGTCGCCTAATCTTTCGGAGTTTTCGTGGTTTTCTTCGAACCTTGTATTTCCAAGCGTTAATACGGGTTAGGTTCCCTTAGAAAGACCCCATGAAGGGCACTCCCCCCTGGGCCTATATCCCTCGTGCAGATAATTGGCCGTCATAAATAAAACCAACCAACCAATCTCAAAGGTTATGCAGACGATATATTCATATCTTGTGTCATACTTTATATTGCAATCATTACCGATTTCTTTTATTTAATGCATGCTAAATACCACTCAACTTGTGCAGAATATGTTTGAAAACAAAACAATACAACGTATGTAGTGGCAAGCATGCACTCATCATTTAAATACGATCCAGCATATCTAAAACACACTCTAATGACGCATTGCATGCCACTGTTGCTGTGTTCGGTACTTTGATACTGTATCAGTTTTTGAAGAGAGAATTCCTTAACTCTTATCGACAATTTTATTGCATCCGTCGAAAACAAATATTGTACAATATTAACTATTCCGGGGGAGAATACACAATTTAAAGTTCCCTTCCATTCCCTTCTAACATCATATTTTTTGTCATTTAGAGTTACTCAAATTGGTGCGGAATGTCTCATTACGCTCTTGACAACATTTCAAACATTTAAAATTCCGATATAAGATAATTTAGTGTTTTATTTTCTGTTTTATTTACTTTTAATATATTGCGTACTTACAATTTTATAGCCATGCATGACTGTCTTGCATGGCTTACTTTTCCATTTTTTAAAAAAGTGTATACGGATTTATAGGGTAACTCCGGGAGAGTCGCCGCATAGGCCATAGATGCCGCACCCCTTGTATTTCTTGTAATTATCGATAGATAGCAGTCAAACGCACAGTATACGTGCGCAATAATATTATTTTAACCAGTGTATATCATGATCAGTGTATATCATTATCGTTAATTGTAATTGTAAGGATTTTGAATTTTAACGTAATGGGTTTAAATGAAATATTGTTTTCCAAAACCAGATAAATTTTAAACTTGTTTACAGATTTTATTAGAAATGTCCACATTTTATAAAAGAAAAGGTGTAAACCTACGAGGACGATGGTATCAGTAAAATTTAATTCAGTGTGTTGGGCATAGATTGACTCTGTATCAGGTAGGGTCTTTAATCTGCGAAGTTTTAAACAAATCGGCAACTGTTGGCAACTCTACTAGTAACTTTAAGGCCGCTGGGTTCTTCCCTTTCAACAACAACGCTCTCCCTGATCATTTCTTTTCTGCTTTAGCGGATAGTGAAATGCCCTCACCCGAAAATAACGCGCAAAATGAGGCAAATTCATCAAGTAAAGTGATAATCAATACATCTCAAATCAATTTAAAGCCTGCAGAACTTGCAACAAGCAGCGTGAAACCACCATCACCTACCAACCACCTACATAAAATATCTCCTATTCCGAGACTTAGTCAGGGGACAGCAAAGCACAGAATTAAGAAAACGGGAGTAAACTTAACCTCTTTTGACAATTGGAAAGAGCTTAATGTAAATTTAGAAAAAAAAATTCCAAAAATGTAAGAAAATTAACAAAAAAATATACAAAACTACCAAGCGAAAGTTTAATTTTGATTCAGGTAGGGGATCCTGCGACATTCCGTCAGATATTGATGAATGTTCAAACAGTATAAAGTTTACTACACCAAAGGAGAAAAAGGGGAAATTGAAAAGTAAGAAAGCGAAGAAAAATGCAAGCTAAGATGATAATAATGTAAAGTTGGATGTCGCGTGACGCAGACGTTCTTTGCAAGGAATTTTTAGAAAACTACTCAGAAAAAGAGGATGGGTAATTGGCTTCGTTGCATCATGTGTCAAATGTGATTACATAAAGACTGTACTTTTTCGTCAGTTTTTGTGTAGATTGCGGTCGAAAAAATATGTCTATTAACAAATAAATTATATAAACATTATTAGCCTCAGTATGCTATTTCTTTATCCCAGCTTATTTTGTGCCGTCTCCAAAGAATAACGTTACCTTACGGAAGCCAGCCGTAAAACAAAGCAATACGATTAAATACTCTATAGCAATTTTTTAAATTTCTAAGCATCGCACATTTTCAATTTTTATACCGTCGTATTGGAAAAAATGTACTTTTAAATGCAATTTGTTTCAAAACTGCATCTCCATTTATTTTTGAATTTTTTTTTTTTTTTTTTTTTTTTTTTTTTTTTTTTTGTAGTCTTTGGAGCCATTTTCTTAATATTGGCAACGAAAGTACTCTATTTCTGTAGAAAGTAAAGGAAAAATAGTTGTAAAATTTTAATTATATATTTTTGTTGCCATTTTTTTTTATAACAACCCAAAGAAAATGTAATTAAAATGCGTGCTATTTTGAAAAAACATAAGCGAATTATTTCTGTTAACCCCTTGAGGGGCACCGGTATATATTATATACCACCTACGATTAATGAAGTTTTACACCAGAAAAATTTTATTAAATTTTACTTTTCTAACTTAGGTGGAAAAAAGCCTTAAAATTACTTTTACTTATTTTGAAATAGAATTTTTCAAAGATTCCGGTGGGAATTCAGCATTTCACAAACGTAATTGCTTGCCTCTCAAGGGGTTAAAAGATGGAGCTATTATAAACTGTATTTTATTTTAAGTATTTATATAAATGTTACAAAAACAAATGAAGGGCTATGAATCATCAGACAGCTGTTTTTTTTTAATGACGGCATCTTTTTGCTGTATTTGGGTATTATTTCGCAATAGTACACAATTCAATCAATTTTATTACCATATATTATTAATGTATTTTAATCGCAATAGTACACAATTAAAGTGGTCCCATGCCTACTTTACTATAGATGCTTAAGAGTGGATCGTACATGAGGAATTCTTAAGCAGATGCGAATGACGTCACTTTACATAAAATAAAAGCGTGTGCTGTAAGTCTTAAAATTGAAATATGTTTTGTACTATTTATATATACATATTTATCTTTTTCATCGGGGGCGACTCTAAATGCTGAAAAAGCAGAATTCCTGTTTTCTAGTTTCACTTTTTTCTTCTCCCCCTCTAATACATTTATGTTACGTTGAAATAATAATTTAAATTCAATGTAAAAAAATAAGTCGATAATTTTAATAGTGAAAGTAGGCAGACAGTTATTAATTTGACTATAGTAATACGTTTCATTGTACTCATTTAGTTTCTTTTTGCTATTACATAGTTAATAATTGTCCAGATATGAATAATATTTTATATTTTTTTATTTATAATTTAATTCTGTTCTTATGACAAAGCGCGGCATAATACCGCACAAGTGCGGCGTCTCAGCCTGAATGTACGGGTGACGCGCCGCAGTTTAATGTTTAAAAAAAAAAAATTGTTAAAAAATATTAATTATTTGTTTTGAATTTTTTTGTCGCAATACACGTGTTGTATATTTAACATTAAATAGCACAGCATGATTTTTTTTTTTTATTTCATGTCCCCATGGGACTTTATACACAAATTAAGAAAAATATGCGGCTTAAATCCCGGATTTACTCTATATAAGACTTTGTAATTCTACGAATCGGTTATTTTCATCATTTCAATTTATCGCAGTATATGGACAATCTATAATCTATATTATAAAGGACAAACATATCTGTGCGTAACGCATACGTCATTTTGCGAATGGCATCACTTTGAAATTTGAAATGAAATTTTGGTTTTGCAATTTTCTCTACTGAAAATTTTTAAACTTCTAAACATCGCTCATTTTAAATTTTTACACCGTCGTATAAGGAAAAAAATGCTCTTTTAAATGCAATTTATTTGAAAGCTGTATCTCAATTAATTTTTGAGATATTAATTTTTTTTGCAGTTTTTAATACCATTTTTCTTATTGTGGCAACAAAAGTACTTAATTTCTATTGAAAGTCATTGAAAGTAAACGGAAAATAGTTGAAAATAGGAGATACTGTATCTTTTTGTTGCCATTTTCCATAAAACCTGAAAAAAAAGTTGAAAATAAAGTATGGGATATGCCAAGAATATTGTGTGTTATTCCGTGATAATGACGTCATATGCACACTTTTCTATAAACGAAGTTTAAGACTGGGTTGTGAAAGAAGATTGCTTTAGCGGATGCAAATGACGTCATTTTATAAAAAAGCGTGTATTTTAATTCTTAAACCTGAATTATGTTTCGTAGAAGTGCGTCATTTTCACAGCCCAGCTGCTTTGAAATTCTTCACAGGTGAAAATGCTTCACTTCTGAAAATAACGTAATCGAAAGCACACACTGATAAACGCAATGTTTTACAAAAATGTAGAGTGTCTTTATAAAAGAGAGGTGACATGCAAATAATAGCGATTTATATTACAGAAATTGATGATTCTCGCCTGGATGGATTTGCTTCGCCGAGTTAGACAAGCAAACAAATAATTCGTGTTTTAAAATAATATCGTGTTCCTGAAGTTTTTGTCAAAAATTCTCTCGAATAATAAAATTTTAATGCTATTCTTTAACACATTCTACTATAATTTTATCAAAATAACATAATTTGCTTAATTTAATTTTTCCTAATTTTATATCTACCCTATATATATAAAATCCTAATGAATCGAATTGAAACGAATTTATGTAACGATTCTATGAAACGACTGATTAAACAACTGATTACGTTTCACGGCGATTTCTCCTAAAATATGGAATACTTTGCAATGAAATTAACACCAAAAATCGGTATTGGTCCCCAGATCTCAAAACTGGTATTAGAATTTTAAAATTAGAATTAGTTTTCGAAATATTAATTTTTTTCTAATTTTAAATACCTTTTTTCTAATGATGGCAACTCAAATTTTAATCATAACAGATATTTTTTTTCATATTTTAGAAAAGGTTATTTTAAATTGATTTGGCGAAGAGTTTGGTCTCCCTTAAATGTATGCTAAGAAATGCATCATGTTACTTTTATTCAGAATTCAATTTGTATTTCATTATCATTTTTTTTAATCCAAAACTTTCATTTAAAATTGAAACCTTTAAAATAAATGGCTTTTACTTCATTCTTTTTTTTAAACGAAACGAAAAGAAAAATATTAGACCCAGATGTCATATACGCAACGGGGTACCTAATTGGCGCCAAAATGGCGTTATTTTGCCTGACATGGTAACCCGGCTATTGTTGCTTATTTATGAATAAATGTTTGTTTGAATTTATTTTCTTTTTATTCACAAAAAATGTTATAAATTGTTTTGTTCTATAGCTATTAATTAGTTTTTTTTTATTTATTGTTATTTCATTTTAAAAATAACAGAAAATAATTTAAAAATACATATGTAACAGGTATTTGAAAACGAGGTTTTCGCCAAATTGTCGTAAGAAAAAATCACGCCAAACCCGGTGCGTATGTGACAATGCAACAAATCATGAGATTTAATTTCCACTTCAAAGCAACGTTTTAATGTTATTACTTCTCCCGTCGACCAATTTCGTCAAATTATATATAGCCAAATTATACAAATTGACATTTTTTTTAATTTTAAATAACAAAAGAACAAATAAATTAGTATAACAGTAATAAAAATACAAATAAAACGTCGAAATAAAAATCACTTGATGGCGTGAACATGTGTAACTTCCTTAAAGTCAAGTGAATGTGACATTTACGATCAACCATTATTAGCATTTAATCTTATAGTTTGGCGACAGATTTTTGGTCGATGGGATAACCAAGTAGCACCGTTTTAATTTACCACTCGAAAAATAAAAAAATGCTAACTGGCGAGTTAAAAAAAAGCTATTGGCGAGATTTTCATCCGGCTAACATAAAAGTATCAGGAATTCTTTGTGATCATGGCAACTTTTATGTAGTTTTATACGAAAAAATAATTTTGATTCTTTAATCAAGATGGAAACCTTTCTTATGAAAAGCGAAGGAATCAGCCCGTTGTTTATGGCAGTTACATGACTTGGACTATTATAATATAACCGAAATAATGGGGATAGAATAATATTCGGCGACTTATCACACCTGTGGCTGGCTAACATTAAAGTACCAAAATGGCCGCCTGGAATATAAAAAGCGAAGGGATCCGCCTGGAGCTGTTGATGATAGTCACATGACTTAGGCTATTATTATAGAGATTGTTTTCAATTTTAAGAACAGCGCAAAGAATAATATTTCCTAACGATTAAAAATTTATTTTCATGTGACTATTAAAAACGGAAAAAAACCCCTTTAAAATTACTATTAAATGAGTACTTGTTAAAGGCAGGAAAATATTGAAAATTATGTCCTGAAAATTGTATTTACATGTGAATATTAAAAGGGAAAGGAAACTTTTAAATAATAAATACATTAATATGCGTTTAATCCTTTCACGGACAAGGCACTTCTATTCGTAAAATCCTGAAATAAGTGAATGGCACCAGAATTTACAAACAAATTTCGAAATACAAAAATGCTTTTGTTCACTTACTTGGACACCCAGCCAGGACGCCAACCGTTAGGCTAATGGACCGCATGTCCTGGCGGGAAAACCCTCTCCACCAATCCAGCTCCACCTCATCCGCCATGTTCACTTACTTGATCACCCGACCGGAGCACCAACCAAAGAATGGCATAGGATGTAACGCTCCGGTGGAAAATCCCCACAGCAATCGCCGATGCCGGACATCGGAAAGCACCCAAAATAACAAGGAAAAAGGCACATATTCTGACGGACTTACATAGTAAATCGTAAATTTACAAAACAATTGATGTTGCTTTCATCATAATAATAAAAATAAAAACAAAAGTGAAGTGACTTAAATGTATAACAAAAGTTAAGACTATAAATCCTTGTTCAAGATTATGAAGTGTAAATGTTCATAAAAGTTCACTGTTCACTAATGTTCAAATGAGTTCAGTGTTCGAAAGAAAAATGTTCATAAAAGTTTTATATAAGAAAAACTTTAAGAAAGATCACCATAATGTTCAGACCTCAAAAGAAAATCGCCGCCAACAAAAATGTCAGACAAAGGACAGTTACTATAAAAGGCACAATGCTGAGCCTTTGATGTAGTGTCAGAAAGCCACGTAATGTCCGTAGCGAACCACTGATGAGTATTAACAGTATGATAGAAGTAAATAGTTACAAGTGTAAAAATTATCAAAATTTATACCTAATAAATGAGTATTCCCTATTAAGTGCGTTGTACATAGCACACAGTTTTCTATAGTTTGAACGAGTGATGAGAACGTTTCGAATGTTCCATCTCAGTGTACAATTCCTGCTGAATTTAAATGTACAAGGCATTAACGAACAATGTCCAAACAAATAATGTTGTATACTTCCTACATCACCACAGTTACACCTGTTATTTGGGCGTTTTCCTATTTTAAACAGATACTGTGGAAATGCTCCATGTGAAGAAAGAAAATAACCTATCACCTGGGATTCACATAGAAATAAATCGTTAACCTTGTTTAATATCGCATAAGTATCTCTTCCCTTCTCCGAATTTTCCCAAGAAACCTGCCATTGATCATGTAGAAGTGTTTTAAAATGACGCTTTAAAATAGAAGTTGGTGCAGGTATGCGTAGAACTTTATCATACAGATCATTTATAATAACTGATTTTGCCAACATGTCCGCTCTTTCATTTCCTGATATTCCAACATGCGATTTTATCCAGCCAATATATATGACTTTATTATGTAACAGGCGCAAAGAGTTGAAGATATTAAAAAGCTGACTGTTAGATGGAAATAAGCGCTGAAGAGCGTAAATTGATGACAAGCTGTCAGTATAAAGATGAAATGAATCATGCGGGGAGTCGATGCACCAACTGATAGCCTCGTCTATCGCAGCCAATTCTGCTTGAAAAACAGAGTTATAGTCATGTAATTTTAATCTCATGTCTAGCATAAAAGAATCCCTATACCAAACCGTAAATGCAGCTCCTACACTGTTCATCATTCGAGAACCATCAGTATACAATATCGGATGATTCACCACTGGTACTGTATCAACCACTGGCTTAACAAATTTTATATTTAAGTTTTCAAAGAAGTAAGGATAATTATATGTCCTCAGTTTATTCATAAAATCTTCACCTTTAAAACACATATTGTCAATCAAGACTGTACCATTTCCATAAATGATATTATAACGCTTAGAAGACAAATTCAGTTCTATGTCAAGTGGTGGAGCACCCACCAAAACACACAATGCGTCATTAGAAATCGTACGATATGCCTTTAAGACAGATAGCAGACATAGACGTTGACATGAGAGTAATCTTGTTATTCCATGTTGATTTAAGTCAGGCATCCAGATCTCATGCCCATATGAAATACGTTTCTTCAAGACGGTATTGTACCATATTTTGAGATAAATAGAAGGAAGACCTCTATCACGGATTCTGGTTTGGCGCATTTTACACGTGAAATCGTTAAGCCTAGTTCTAATCATATCTAGGTGATCCATCCAGCGAAAATTGCTGTCAAGTAGAAATCCCAAATAAAGAATATTGTCCTTTACACTAATACTTTTGCCATTATGTTTAAAAATTGGTCTTCTTTTACTAAGAATGTGGCTCCCAAACAGCATTGCGGCTGACTTCTCTGCACTAATTTGCAAATGACGTATAGAACAGATATCCGAAAAGTGATGAACACTAGTATTCATTTTATGTTCTAGCGCAGAGCGCGTATCTGCGCCCTCTATAATAACGCTATCATCAGCATAAGAAATAATCAGTAATCCTCTCTGCTTGCAACTCTTTAAAATCCTGTCAGCAACTAGTGTCCAGATAAACGGCCCAAGACATGACCCTTGCGGGCAGCCACGGAATACATGAAACCATGTTAATCCATGCGTATATTTAAAACAAATAAGCCTATGACTCATGTAATTTTTAAGTGTAGACTTCATGTAATCAAAAATAGGTAAGATATTTATGATATCGGCTACAATACGCCAATCCAAAACGTCGAAGGCACCACTGATATCAAAAGAAATCATTGCACAGTATTTTTAAATACTGATAGTGTTTCTCCAATGATATTCTTTAACGCAGAAAGTGCTGTCAAGGTGCTCCGTCCCTCACGAAAGCCATGTTGTCCATCATCAAGATAATTAGAAGACTCCAGCATTGTAATAACTCGAAGTTTTAAAAGTCTTTCATATAATTTACCCATCATAGGGAGAAGAGTAATAGGTCGATACGAATTAATTTTTTCAGCTGTCCTATTACGTTTTCGAAAAAAGATGATCATTCCTCGTTTCCAACATTTTGGGAAGTGACCAAGTAAAAGACAAGTATTAAATAGCGTCAACATAAGAGTTGTAAATCTGTTACACAAATTTTTAATAATTATTCCATCAATATCGTCCGGTCCTGGAGCTTTATTTATGTCCTGAAGGCGCAGTACATGAAAGAGTTCTTTTTCTTTAAATGGAATAAAATCAGGTGATGAGGAATAATTGAATGAGATAATGTACTCATAAGGGACAGAAGGTCGATAATCCACGTCAAAATGACCAGACATAAGGCTATGTGCTACGCTATCATATGTGTCAAACACAGAAGATTCTTCTAATGTAGTAAAGATCATGTCGTTATGCTTCAGGGTTTTACCTGAGACATGTCTGTATAGAGACCCATAGGCATTATCAGTGCGTTCACAGAATGACAGCCAACCCTGTCGTTTTGCACGACGTAAATTACTTTTGTATTGTCTTCTAGCAGTAAGATATTTATCCTTGTAATCTTCTCTATTCAAATTCTTCCTATAACGCTTATACAAGGCGTTAACTTTGTTTCTTTCAACCCTAAGAGTTTCTGTATACCATTTTGCCGTAGGTTTATATGATAATGAACCTCTTTTAAAACAAGCACTCATAATCTCATGCAAAAAAAATTGCAAAAGGGTTGGCTGTCATTCTGTGAACGCACTGATAATGCCTATGGGTCTCTATACAGACATGTCTCAGGTAAAACCTTGAAACATAACGACATGATCTTTACTACATTAGAAGAATCTTCTGTGTTTGACACATATGATAGCGTAGCACATAGCCTTCACATAGTTCACTTACTTAATAAAAGGGAATTTTTCATCTCAGTATTCTGATGCTAATGTGGCATTTAAGAATTAAAATTAAGTGGTCCAAAAATGAACCACCGCCCTTGAAGGGGTTAAAGCAGCAAATTTTAGTAATTGTATTATGTCAATCGTTTTATAACGCTTTTAAAAAATACCGAGAGACATAGACTCAGTTTACTTAATTCATTTTATTTTAGCTTCTTTTCAAATGTTTAACTGATCTTCTTTAACCAAACACGAAAACAACAATTGGATGTCTTAACAGCAACTGATTCTACCTTAATTTTTTTCAATCAAAGGGAATTGAATGGAAACCTGTTTACAGGGAGATCACTACAGATTTTTCAGTATAATTCAATCTTCTCTAATCTTTTTAAAATCGATCAGATTAGCGTGCTTTTAGATCCTACAGTGTCTGAACAGGGGTTGGCGAGCGTAGCTTGCAGGGGGCAGAGCCCCCTAGTAATCTATATATTTAAAACACAAGTGTGTTTTTTAGTCATCTGCCCTGATCTTTCTGCTGAACCAATTTTACTAACATATATTTTTTTAAACTGAAAGCTCTTCCTTTGTAGATGTGGTCGCATTATCTGTTTTTTTTTTAAAATGTCCCCACTTTTATATTTTAATTTTAAAAGCATTTTATGAAATTTCTTCAAAATGATGAAAATTAGATAGCTTTCATTGCTGCAGACAAGAGAGAAATGATGAGGTATTTTAAACTTTATTCATGCTATTTTCTGATAAACATTCAAAATTGTTGATAAAAATTGTTCTGTAGGGTTTAGTGGCGCTAAATTCAAGAGCCATAAGAACCTCAATTGATAACCACATCCTAATAACTGATCTTTATTATATTTTACTGATTATGTATCTATATTATAAAGAACAAACGTATCTGTGCGTAACGCTGACGTCATTTTGCGAATGGCAATACTTCACGATCCAATTTCGGTCTTGAAATTTTCGCTACTGAAATTTTTCAATCTTCTGACCATCGTACATTTTAAATTTTTGTCGCATAGGGAAATAAATGTACTTTCAAATGTAATTTGTTTAAAAACTGTATTCATTGACTTATGTATTATATTTTCTAATTTAATTTTTAAGCATGATTTTTTTTTTTAAGTTTATCTTATCACGTGCCGGTTTCAATACATAAAATAATAAACATTTTGCACATAAAGCTAGATTTTTCAGCTTTTGTTTCTGACTATTTTTGCATAATGAAATTAATACTTCCTTTATAAGCAAATAAAAGAATAATATTTAAAAAACCACCAAACTAACATATTTGTGAAAGACAAATTAACGAAATTAATACTTCTTTTATAAACAAATAAAAGAATAATATTGAAAAAACACAAATCTAACATATTTGTAATCGTACAATTTAAATTTTTAGATCACCAAATAGGATTTTTTTTTTTCAAATGGAGTTTGTTTGCAAAGTTCATCTCAGTTTACTGATTGTCTATGGTTTTAATAAATAATTTTAAAGCATGAAATATTTTTTAATTTATCGATATCGCGCGGAGCTCGATTACGAAAGATTAATCCGTTTGCCCTTAAAATAAAATAAAGAGTTCATCATTTTCTTACGGCTAATTTCCATTAAAAAAACCTTCCCTATGAATAAATAAATAAAATAACATAAATAAAACACAAATTTACCAGACATGTATAAGCTCTGAAATTATCAGAATATAAAAGGATGCTATAAGTAGTAAAATCTTGGCAAATAACTCTTAACATGCGGCTAATAAGAAAATATCGCTTTTGATAAATTTCAAAAATGTATTTGATTGTGTAATTCGTATTTTCCATATGAAAAATGCTTTTTTAATGTAAGTGGTCAATCTAAAAAATTTATTGCATATAAAAAAATTATTAGTTTTTAATTAAAAAAAAAATATTTTCACCTATATTCTTTAACCCGGGAAGCCCGGGTACGATCCCCTAGTTAAAGATAACATATCATTTTCTTTGCTTCCATATATAATAGTTCATATTCAAAATATTAGAATAATTGATAAAAAGTAATAAGAAAAAAATATTTTTCATTTATTTATTTTTGATACTAAGTAGATGCAATTAAATTTCTTATAAATTAAATCTGGAATGTTTAGATAAGATTTTAACATTTATAAAATATAAAATACAGTACAATAAATTGGGTATACAGCTTTGTGGAACACATGAAAACATTCGAGTAAAATATTAGAATATTTCGTTTTACGCAACAATATTAACCTTATGAATATGAAGTAAATGGTAGTTAATATTTGTAACATCCTCTTTAGTTTTCATATCAGCGTACAATCGGTCTTGCATACTATATCCAAGGTGTTTACAAACATTTCTATCAATATTAGCCCAAATGGACTTTATACGTGCCACTAACTCAGTTTTACTTGAAGGAGGATTTTCTTGGAGTTTTTTCTTCATTACACACCATAAGTGTTCGATTGGATTAAGATCTGGTGAGTTTGGTGGCCAAGGAACTATCTTAATGTTACGTTGGCGGAACCAATTCTTAGTTGACACCGAGGCATGCGGTGATGCTAAATCTTGTTGAAAGATGAAATCATCTTCAAATAAATCTTCTTCTGGTGGGATCATGTAATATTCCAAAATTTCTTGATATATCTGAGAGTTAACCTTTTCGTAGATTCTCCAAACTTGAATACCTTGATTACCATATGAAACACAAAACATACTTTCACCACTAAATAATATATATTTTCAAATCTTCTTCGCTCCATAAACGTCTTGATTTACACAAATTCAATCTGATACGCTTTTGTTTTGCAGTCATAAGAGGTTTTTGTTTTCCGTACACGAGATTCAAACTTAAATTTATGGGGACATCTTTTAATGTAGTCGATGTAGTCAAATTCTACGACAGCGCAAATAATAATACTTCTTCTCTAAAAAAAAGTATTTTCATGTGAAAAATTATTTTCATGTTAAAAAGAGAAAGAAAACTTTGGGAAAACCTAGGTCAGATTTAAAACGATACTTTTAAAATGCCTTACTTAAAGCAAATTTTTATAGTGTTGTTAAAAAATATCACGAGGCAAAGACTCATTCATTTTATATTCTCGCCCCACCAGTAGCCGAGATGTTCTGCTCTCGAAGCTGGTAGACGGGAGGTGCTGGGTTCGAACCCAATCGCGCCAGTCGGCCTAATCGTTCGGAGTTTTCGTGGTTTTCTTCGAACCGTGGATTTCCATGCATAAATATGGGTTAGGTTCCCTTAGAAAGACCCCCACGAAGGGCCTATATACCTCGTGTTGATAATTGGCCGTCTAAAACACAACCAACCAACCAACCAACCAATCAACCAACCATTTTATATTCTCAAAGAATTCATTTTATGTTAACTTACTTTCAAATGTTTAACGTATCTTATTTAATCGAACATCAAAACAGCCATTGGATGTCTTGACGGAAGCTGATTCAGCCTAAACATTTCACAACGAAAGGGAAATGAATGGAAACGACTGGAGATCACCACTGATTTTTTAACTAAAATTAAATCTTGTGTAATTTTTTTCAAACCGATCAAATTAGCGTGTTTTAGTACCAGCGATGTCTGAACGGGGATTAACGAGCTTAGTTCGTAGGGAGCAGAGCCCACTAGCGTGTGTATAAAAATCTCCAAGTAAGATGCACGATTGTACAAAAGAATTCATATACGTTTCAATCTATTGGTAGAAACTGCTATAGGTGAATTTTTAACTATGTTATGAGTTTTCGTACTAAACTAAAATTTAGCGAACTATTTAGAATTTATGCAAATCTATAGATCAATTACCAGGGGTGCACGAAAAAATTGTTGTAACCTTTAAGTTATGGCTGGTAATTGCTGAAATATGGTTTCATTTGTGTTATGCGTTTTCTAAAATGTTTACTTAGGTCGCAAGTAACAATCACATCGATCAAATTGCTTGCTGGAATAGAGGACAAAGAAGTAATAGATTTATTGGCAAAGTATGCTATCACAAAATGCGAATACAACGAAAAGGAAACTCTCTTATTTCCATTTTCAATATTCAAATTATTTTTTAGACTTTAAATAGTCCCAGATATTGGGAACAAGATGGCCATATTCATTAAAAGGCGGGGATATTTTTGAAATTATACAACAAATTCATTTGAATTTTATTTGAAAAATCCAATCGTAGATTACTACATTAGTGGACATAGAAGCTTCCCTTAATTTTTAAATAAAATAGCAAAACATTTCTTTCCAAGATGTATGTGCCGAAAAAGCTCAGGAATGGTTCTGCAGTACTTAGGTGGTAATCCTCTAATGAGGCATAATTTCAGTTTTGATAAAAAAGCCACAGTGAGCCAAAACCTAAATATAACCCTGTTTGATCCTTTAATGTGTGAAAAAATAAAAGAAAACGTCAACATTCAGAGTAAACATTTCACATTTATTGAAAAGAATCTGTAATTCTTTCTAATACTTTTATTAAATACTTTTTAATAATGTCTATTTTGTTACTGAAATTTGAATATTATAGATGACATTGTGTTCAAAAATTTGTACTCAATAGGACCTACTTAGATTTATTGTTATTGTCATGCAAAATTACTGGATGTGTTATGCATTAATTTACGTTTTCATAAACTTTATTTTTTTTTCTTTACTCTTTTTTCTTATAACACAAAATATTTAGATGTTGAAGTCAATTGTGACACATAGTCTTATTTATTATAACTGGATTAAGAGCTATCATGGGTGCAAAAATGCCTCTTTTTAGGTGCGTCCCTAATTATAATAAATACGTAGCACCTATAGTCGTCGTTCAGTCCGTTTGTCTGTCAGTCCGTCTATCCGTCCGCATATAACAGAGCAAAAAATACCCAACCAAATGGTCTGAAATTTTAAATATACTAGGGGGCTCGGCCCCCTACGAGCTACGCTCGCCAACCCCCGTCCAGACACCGTAGACTCTAAATGCACGCTAATGTGATCGGCTTTAAAAAGATTTCGAAAGATTGAATTATAATTTAAAAAACAGTGGCGATCTCTCTATAAACGGATTTCTATTCATTTCTCTTTGATTGGGGAATTTTAACGCCAAATCCGTTGCGGTACTACTTGATTATCCCGTCGACCAATTTCGCCAAATTATATAAATCGCCAAATTATACAAATTGACATAATTTTTATTTTAAATAACGAAAAAACAAATAAATTAGTACAACATTAATAAAAATACAAATAAAACGTCGAAATAAAAATAACTTGATGACGTAGACACGTGTAACAACATTTCAAAATAAGCTAATATAAAAGGAATTAAGTAAACAGAGTCTTTGTCTCCTGGTATTTTTTAACAAAGTGAAAAGAAAGTTCTTTTAAATGAGACATTTTAAATTAATCGTTTTTAATCTGGCGTAATTTTGACCAAACTATTCTTTCTCTTTTTAATATTCACGTGAAAATACTTGTGTTAGAAATTAAATATTATTTGCGCTTTCCTAACAAAAATAGTTGAAAAGTATCCTCTTAAAATATAAAATAAATGTCTAGCGCAATTTCTAAATTTAAACCGTTTTGCAATATTATTTTGTGTTCATTTTATGTAATAACTGTAATGTGACGTAAATATGACGTAATTTCTCCTATTTAAGACTTCTAACGCATGTTAATAAATTTATTGCTTTACAAATTCCTTTCTCTCTTAAAATTCACGTGTAATTATAGTTTTTATGGCATAATTTTTAATAAGTTCCTGCTTTTTGTACATAATTATTTAATTCTAATTCCAAATGTTTTTTTCTGTTTATAATAGTCACGTGTAAATAATTTTTTAATTTATTTACACGTATAAATATTTTTTTTGAAGCAAACATTATTGCTTCCGCTGTTTATACAGTTGGCAACAGTTTAAATTAATATCACTTTCTAAAATCTCTCTATTCTAAAAAAAAGTAACTACCGCTGTCACCGCCGCCGCCGCCGCCGGTTTTGAATTTTTTGTGACCGGAGGTCTTTCTTCGTTAATATTAAGAAAAATAATGCATACAAAAATATGAAAATCGGTAGTATTATACAGAAATGTTTGATAAACACGCTGATGCAGACAGTTTTCAAATCGAAGAATTATTTTAAGAGATATTTAATGCCAAAGTTGGACAAAATCGTTCCATTAAAAAAGTTTTATAGGAGCAAAAACTGTACATAGGAATTTAATCATTTTTAGATCATTTTATACGTTTGAAGTTCCCGGTGTGCAGACTGTTTTCTTTTTTTTAATTTGACTAATTTTTTGAGGTTTTATTTCTATTTTAAATTCAAATTTTCAGGATTTCTAGAGATATTTTTTACAGATTTTAGAAAGTGATATTAATTTAAACTGTTGCCAACTGTATAAACAGCGGAAACAATAATGTTTGCTTCAAGAAAATATATATATATATATATATTTATACGTGTAATAAATTAAAAATTTATTTACACGTGACTATTATAAACAGAAAAAAACATTTGGAATTAGAATTAAATAATTATGTACAAAAAGCAGGAACTTATTAAAAATTACGTCATAAAAACTATAATTACACGTGAATTTTAAGAGAGAAAGGAATTTGTAAAATAATAAATTTATTAACATGCGTTAGAAGTCTTAAATAGGAGAAATTACGTCATATTTACGTTACATTACAGTTATTACATAAAATGAACACCAAATAATATTGCAAAACGGTTTAAATTTAGAAATTGCGCAAGACATTTATTTGATATTTTGAGAGGATACTTTTCAACTATTTTTGTTAGGAAAGCGCAAATAATATTTCATTTCTAACACAAGTATTTTCACGTGAATATTAAAAAGAGAAAGAATAGTTTGGTCAAAATTACGTCAGATTAAAAACGATTAATTTAAAATGTCTTATTTAAAAGAACTTTCTTTTCGGTTTGTTAAAAAATACCGGGAGACAAGATTCTGTTTACTTAATTCCTTTTATATTAGCTTATTTTGAAATGTTTATCTTATTTTACTTAATCAAAGACGAAAACAGCGATTGACATATGTATTTTTGGTACTACTTAGTTATCCCGTCGACCAAAAATCTATCATTCGCCAAACTATAATATTAAATGTCAATAATGGTTGATCGTAAATGTCACATTAACTTGACTTTAAGCAAGTTACACGTGTCTACGTCATCAAGTTATTTTTTATTTCGACGTTTTATTTGTATTTTTATTAATGTTGCACTAATTTATTTGTTCTTTCGTTATTTAAAATAAAAATGATGTCAATTTGTATAATTTGGCGAAATTGGTCGACGGGTTAATCAATTAGTACCACAGCGGATTTGGCCTTAAAATTCCCCAGTCAAAGAGAAATGAATAGAAATCCGTTTATAGGGAGATCGCCATTGTTTTTTAAATTATAATTCAATCTTCCGAAATCTTTTTAAAGCCGATCAAATTAGCGTACTTTTAGTCTGCGGTGTCTGAGCGGGGGTTGACGAGCGTAACTCGTAGGGGGCAGAGCCCCCTAGTCTGTTAAAAATATCTCTAGAAATGCTGAAAATCTGAATTTAAAATAGAAATAAAACCTCTAAAAAATAGTCAAAATAAAAAAATTAATGCAATCTGCACTCCGGCAAATTCTAACGCATAAAATGATCTAAAAATGATTAAATTCCTATGAACAGTTTTGCTCCTATAAAACTTTTTTAGTGGAACGATTTTGTCCAACTTTAGCATTAAATATCTCTTAAAATAATTCTTCGATCTGAAAACTGTCTGCATCAGCGTGTTTATCAAACATTTCTGTATAATACTACCGATTTTCATATTTTTGTATGCATTATTTTTCTTAATATTAACGAAGAAAGACCTCCGGTCACAAAAAATTCAAAACCGGCGGCGGCGGCGGCGGCGGTGACAGCGGTAGTTACTTTTTTTTTAGAATAGAGAGATTATTACTGCAAAATTTTGTCGAGTCATTTCAAATTTCATAAAAATCGGATGTATTATCAGGAGTTTAATTGAGTTTAATTACAGGGACAGTCAAAAGTTTTCCGTTACATTACGGCCAATGGAAAAAAATATTGCAAGTGCATTTTAATGATGTTACAGCCTTCCGAATGGTCTGAAATTTTAAATATATAATTGTTGCAAAATTTTGTCGACTGTTTTCAGATTTTATGAAAATCGGATTTATAGTTTAATTACAGGAACAGTCAAATTTTTCCGTTACATTAAGGCCAATGGAAAAAAATTCTTTCAAGTGCATTTTAATGATGTTACAGCCTTTCGAACAGAATGAAATTGATATGGACTTATGAAGTGCACTAAAATATACATTCAGTACAATATGCGGTGCAAAAAATTATTATAAAACTAGTTATAGTACGAACGCACCTCATTTTCCACGTTTGACGAGCAATTTCCAACTTGTTTAAAAGATATTTTGGTTAAGAAATGTTGTTATACTGAATTTATATTATAAAGACTCACTTTGAGGTACTTTAACTTAAATCTCTCATGTAATATTTAACATCTTTAACCTAAAATATGAATCTTAAGGAAGCATTTCCCCACGTGGAAAAAAAAATTCCTATGCTTAACGGGCTCTTCACGAGAGGACAATTTCATTTCATTTTCTGATTATTCAGGTGTCTTCTTTACATTATTAAAATGTAAACGTTTTGTTAAATTATTCAGGAAGTTAGAGAGTGTTTCACTATCTATACTTGATGCATGATTTTCCTTTCCAGCTTTTAATTATTATTTAAAACTCCAAAATATTTTTTACTCCCACCCACTAAAATCATTCATTATCTATATTATAAAGGACAAACATATCTGTGCGTAACGCATACGTCATTTTGCGAAATAAAGGACAAACATATCTGTGCGTAACGCATACGTCATTTTGCGAATGGCAACACTTTGAAATTTGAAATGAAATTTCAGTTTTGCAATTTTCGCTACTGCAAATTTTTAAATTCTAAACATCGCACATTTTAAATTTTTACACCATCGTACAGAGAAAAAAAATTTGCTTTTAAATACAATTTGTTTGAAAGCTGTATCTCAATTTATTTTTGAGATATTAATTTTTTTGTAGTTTTTAATACAAATTGTGTAATCGTGGCAACTGAAGTATATTGAAAGTAATATTGAATTTATATTGAAAGTAAAGGAAAAATAGTCATGGTTTATTATTTTTATTGATTATATCCTTATTGATGCCATTTTCACATTGTTGAAATAAATAAAAGGCAGACATAAAGGCGTGGATCGAATTGAGTATATTTGATATTAACAAGAACAATTACATAAACATACTGAAAGAAAACAGAAAATTTACAGGTATTTACAGATTTTGCAAGGCCCATGTCGGGGAATTGGCGGCCGTGAAAGAAAGCTACATTAAACAACCAATCACAATAAACATAGTTGTACAAAAAGAAATTAATAAGAATTTAATGTAATGCTATGATTATTTTCAACACCCGCCCATAATCTAGCATTACATCAGAAAACAAAGAAATTTCTTGAAATCAATCATTAATAATAATATGACACAATTTAAACATTACTTGTACAAACAACAAAGAAATAATAGTTCATAAAATTTAACTTTAGGTAATGCCTTTGTAAATAAATCAGCAATTTGCATATTCGTAGGAACATATTCAATTTTGATGTTATTTTCTTTTATAATATTGCGAACAAATTTCAATTTGATATCGATGCGTTTCATTCTACCATAATTACTCTCATTACTGATACATTTTATACATGATTGATTATCCTCAAAAATTATTAAATCCTTAATAGTTACAATTTCACTAGCAATATTTTTTAACCATAACAAGTCTTGCAAACTTTTAGTTAAAGCAATGATTTCAGCTTCAGTTGACGATAAAGTAACTGATTTTTGTTTATTACAACACCACAGAACAGGCATGTTACAAAACATTAAAATATAACCTGTTACTGATTTGCGGTCATTTGTGTTAGCCCCCCCAATCAGCATCAACATACATGGATAATTTAGGATCAGAATTTTGCTTTTTATACACAAGTTTTAAAGACAATGTTTCTTTTAAATATCTTAAGATTTTCTTAAGTGCTTTCCATGCAATTTCAGTAGGATTTTCTTGCAATTGACTTAAACAGTTAATAGCATACAAAATATCAGGTCGAGAAATATAAGCTAAATATAATAAACAACCTACAAGTTCACGATATGGGTCATTAAAAGATTTACCATTTTTGAAATCAGATGGGGTGGACTTAGGAGAAATAGGAATGTCACTGGGTTTACAATCTAGCATATTAAACTTACTTAACAATTTAATTATGTAAGACTCTTGATCCATTATTAAACTATCAGAATTGAATTTCATTCGAATACCTAGAAATTCTGAAACACTTTCCGATTTTGACATATGAAACTCTTTATATAATAGGGAAATAACTACATTAGTTTCATTTACATCTGAACCTGCAATTAACATATCATCTACATACAAAGCAATAATTATTTTATGATCATTATTATACCGAATAAAAATACAAGGTTCATTATCACAAGATTTAAAATTTAACTTTGAAATAAATTCATGAAACCTTTCAAACCATGGTCGTGGGGCTTGTTTTAGACCATATAAACTTCTTTTAAGTTTACACTTTCGCCCACTTTTATCATCATAGCCTTGCGGCTGATCCATAAAAACAAGTTCATTTAACTTACCATTCAGGAACGCTGTTTTAACATCTAACACAAATGCATATAAGTCTTCATTTAAAATCAAAATAAGAACCAAACGTAAAGCTGGCATACTTATTACAGGGGAAAAGGTTTCACTATAGTCTAGCCCTTCGTTTTGCATAAATCCACGAGCTACGAGTCTCGCCTTATGTCGACCATCTCTTTTGATGGTAAATACCCATTTGCAGGAAATAGGTCGTTTGTCAGGTGGTAATTTTTCAAGATCCCAGACATCGTTGATTTTCATACTTTCAATCTCCGCGTCCATAGCTTCTTTCCACAAGCGTTGTTCATCACTAGGGAGGGATTTGATATCATCAAACGTTAATGTTTCTTGTTGGCAAAGTAATGCTTCGTAAACTTCAGGATCTGGATACCGTACAGGTTGCTTTTTAAATCTTTCAGATTCTCTTGTTTTGTCTTCTTTCTCTTCAGGATCATCTAATTCATCACTCTTATTTTCTAGAACATCTGGATCAATTTCATTATCGACTGGTTCTGAATTTTCTAGAATGTATTGTTTCGACTGAACATTTTCCTTTTTCTCTTCATCGAATTTCACATTTCTTGATACAGTTATGCATTTCGTTTCAGGATCTAGTAATCTATATCCCATTGAAGAATAACCAATGAAGATCATTTGTTTAGACCTATCGTCAAGCTTCTTTCGATGAACGGAAGGAATTAACATGTAAGCACTGCATCCAAAAACACGTATGTGCTTGAAATCGGCTTCTTCTCCATATTTCAGGAAGTACGGAGTTTTGTTCTCAATAGTGCTGCTTGGCATTCGGTTTTTCAAGTAAGCTGCTGAAAGGATAGCTTGACCCCAAAAAGTCTTTGGTAAATTTGATTCAGCAATCAAAGCACGTCCTATATTCAGAAGCGACCTATTGCATCGTTCAGCTACTCCATTCAAAGATTGCGTGTATGGAGGAACGGGATCGATCACTATACCAAGATCTCTAGTAAAATTCACTAAATCATTAGAAAAATATTCCTTCCCGCTATCACATCTAATTTTCTTCACTGTAGGGTTGGATTTTAAGAACATTTTTAATTCTTCTGAGACTTCACTTTTATGTTTCAGCAAACGTACTTCAGTAAAACGAGAAAAATCATCGATAAGAGTCATAAAATAGCACTCGCCAGAAAAAGTTGTCGGAAAAATAGGTCCACAAATGTCACTATGAATCAAAGTCATTGGCTTGGTTTCTCTTTTTCTTGGTCCTCTTCCCATTGGTGTTGCACTCTGTTTTGCCCGAGCACAAATATCACAAAAAGAATCAGGTACCGGAAGCTTCATATCTTTCAATACTTTGTCACTCGGATGACCAAGTCTGCGATGCCAGATATCACAATGATTTTCCTTTGAAGTAAGAACGGTTTCGTAAACAGGGACGAAGTCACTTACGTATTGTCCATTCAAATCACGTTCGCCAAAGAAAAAGCGGTTTCTCCCTTTTTCGATAAATACTTTTTGATTCTTGAAAATAACTGTATAATTTGCATTTTCAATTTTCCTAACGGAAATGAGTTGCCCGTTTAAGTCTGGAACATAAAGCACATCCTTTAAAGTAATTTCCATTCCATTTGACAGTTTTCCATTAATATTTCCAATACCTTTGATTTCAAGATTCGTTGTTTTCGATGCGCATTTAATAGTTCCTGAAGAAGGCACTAAGGATGCGAAATAATTCTCATTAGAACACATATGGGAAGTTGCTCCGGAATCTACTATAAATTCATTCTTTTTAATGCTTCCAGCAACGAAAGAAACAGCTGAAGAGGCAAATTTTTCTTCATTTGAATTTTTAACAGCTTTACAGTTACGTTTTATGTGTCCGGATTTTCCACAAATGGCAAGTAATTTTCTTTCTACAATATTTCGCCGTATGCCCTTTAGAGTTGCAAATTTTGCAAAAGAATTCTTTGCGAGTCGACACAAATGCAGTATTATCATGAGCAGCCTTAGTATATACTTTTTCTTTCTTTGAATCCAAAAGAAGTGCTTCAGCATCTAATAATCTTTGTGTCACGAAATCTAATGTCAAAACAAAATTCGGTTGGTTTTCTAAAGCAATCTTAACATTTTCAAATTCCTGAGGCAATGACATCAAAATATAAACAATAGTATCCGTTTCATTAACTTCTGCCCCAGACAGCTTAAGATCTGAAATTAATTTATCTATTTCATCAATGTGATTTCTCATAGAAACTGTACGATCTTTCTTAATCGTTGCCAATCTCTTCCGAATTAAAATTTGATTCACTGCACGCTTTGTATCATAAGTGCGTTCCAATTTATTCCAAATTTTATGAGCTGTATTTTCATCTTCAAGTGACGCAAGAACATTATCACTTAATAATGATAATAATAAAGCATAAGCCTTTTTTGCTTTCACGACATCGGCGGCATTGTCTGGAGCCGCTTCATTTTCCAGGAATTTTTCCAATTCCTTAGCAGCAAAAATTGCCGTTACTCTTCGTTTCCATACTGAAAAAACTTTTCCATCACCTTCAAAAAGAGGGATGCCGTAAACATCTTTTGAAGAATCCATTCTGCTCGATAAAATATATAAAAAGAAAGATAAAATCTTTTTCACTCAAAATCCCAGCAGAAATGAAAAACAGAAAGATAACGGCGTCAGTATGTCTCGCAGCTCATTTCAACACTTGCTAGAACATACGCTCTGCTGTTGAAATAAATAAAAGGCAGACATAAAGGCGTGGATCGAATTGAGTATTTTTGATATTAACAAGAACAATTACACAAACATGCTGAAAGAAAACAGAAAATTTACAGGTATTTATAGATTTTGCAAGGCCCATGTCGGGGAATTGGTGGCCGTGAAAGAAAGCTATATTAAACAACCAATCACAATAAACATAGTTGTACAAAAAGAAATTAATAAGAATTTAATGTAATGCTATGATTATTTTCAACACACATTACAAATAAAAGTAACTTTTTTATAATTTTTGAACAGAAAATGACGTCAGAAATTAAACAAAACACGCATTCTTCTTCATAAATCAGTTACATTTCAATATTTTTACATTATGCTGATACCGAGTTTGAGACGCTAGGCAAAATGATTTAGTGAGTAAAAATGATGTCACATTTAAAACAAAAAGATCATTTTCTTTTCTTTTTTTTTTTTTTTTTTTTTGATAAAACTAAACACTTGAACAATACTAAATGGCCAATACTATGACAACTAAAGGCAAATTTCTGATTTTTTTTTTCGCGGGTACTGAGATTAGAACTTAAAGGTTGCGCGAATGTTCACATGAAAAGTTGTATCGGACAAACGTGACTTTAAGTTTGGAAATACATTCATTAATAATCTATTGCGCGTTAAAATACTTTCAAATTGTGAATTTCAGTGGTGCGTATGTAAATTATGAGAATTTGAAAATAACGTACAGTTTAGATTTTATGGGGTTAAATTTTATGATGTGACAAAGCGAAATCCTTTTTACTGATTTTTTCATGCCAGAAAAACAGCGTAAGAGCGTCAATCGATAACTTCATCATAATTAATAATCTTGATTACGTATTCTAATACAGTTTAATTTTTCTATAATTTCAGCAGTTGAAGTTTGTGGAAATAATACTTTGGTAATTGTAGGTTAAAAATATTATTTGTTTAAGAGTTGGACAATCAATGTAAGATGAATTTTTTATTGTAATTATTTTTGTAGGTTTATTATAAATTCGATCTGACAGTTCCTTTCTAACACTTTAGTTCGTCGAATTTCGACGGGTTCAAACTCGTATATATAATAGCGCTAGGTGCAGGGGCGTAGCTACCGTGGAGCAGTTGGAGCAAACTGCTCCAGGCGCACGAATCCTAAGGGTGCAAAATTAGAAAGAGCGAAATATACATTTATAAAACTATTTTCATATTTTTTTCATTATTAATCAAAAATTATAGATGAATATTGTTACAACCATCATGTTTCTATGATATTTTACCTTGTGTTTAACCTCAATTATTTCGATTCAAAACATATTTTTATACACAGTTAACAGAAATTACTTCTATTTGCGAAGTTTTAATTTTAATTCATAAATTATTGCAGCCTCAAGTAACTTCTCCAACACTATTTCAGCATACCGGATTTTTTCCCCTGTGAGTTTTTCGTAGACGACAACTGAAGATTTTCAAATCTTCAAGTAATCAAAACTTATTTACAGGGCTCTCATTCGTCACTTTATTGGCTACCACTATTTTCAAACAATAAACTTCCTGGTACATTTCTATTGAAAATGTTTTAGAAATTCATCGTGATGATTACTGTACAGAAATAATGGTAGTCAAAGAAGTCACCGCTGATAAACCTATGTTCACGATGCTATTATAGCAATTTACTTATTTTACGATTTGAAAAAAAAAAAAAATAGTTTGACAAGTAGAAGAAAATTATTGACTATATTACAAACGAAAAAAAAAAATGAAATTTTTAAAGGTTTTTTTTGTGTGTGTGTGTGTCTTTGCAAACTAAACATTCATCAATGCAGATTACAAAACAGTAAGAGCCGGATTTAGGCATATTGTACATCAGTCCAAGGCGACAAACTTTAGATGGGGTATGAGGGGGAAACGGCAAATTAAATTTTGTGCATATTGTTTTTGAGATTTTGAAAATATGGTAAATCTGAAATGCAGAATTGATAAGCATTTCCTTCAAAAAGAGAGAAAAAAATTAGGTATCAAATTTAGTGTTCCTTAGGGCATGATTATCGCTGATGCAAATTTATATCATTTTTTTCGAAAAATATTTTTCCAGATTAAACCTTATTTAATCGCAGAATTTTATGATTAAATGAGGCAAAACATTTTTTGAAAATAGTAATGTGAATTTGCTGAGGCCGTAATCAGACTCAGCCCACACACCACCACCATCCGATATCGCATAATTAGTAGTAGTCAATGAATTTTGGAATAATAAAATGAAAAAAAAATCTGGAGTTACTCCAACTGTGTGTTCAAAAAAGTATAACAATGAATAAAAACTTAGATCCTAATTTTATGCAAAGGTGAAATGTTTCCACTAGTGATAAAGACCTCGTGTTTAAAAAAAAAATATGTGCACTTTCATTCATAAGGCTTAATTTTTTTTCAAATGGCCTAATTTTCAACAAATTTTCATTCTGCACATGCTGAAACAAGGTCTATAAGTTTAAAAAATAAGAAAAAATAGGATTCTACCGAATTAAGTCAAATTCTGGCACACTCAGGCTGGTCCGCTAGGCAAGTGACCTGCGGGTTGGTAAGACCTAAACCATGTAATGCTGTGCTCCCCCTGAGTTGAAATAATAAATGTTACAAAATTTTCTATAAGCATTAGATTTGAACAATCGTAAATTATTGAATAATTTAAAAAAAAAAAATCACTCTTATGAAGCATTTTTTCTATTACTGATTTTTTTTTATCTTTGCAAAGCAGAATTGAATTTTTTTTTGGAAGTTTCTTCGTTTCAGAGGACCATGCGTCGTCTCTATTTCAAAATATATATACGAATTTTTTTATTTAGTTTTTTGTAAAATCATTTATTATGTATTTGATTGAAGTGTAGGTGTCGTGTATTCGTACAATTATATGTTTGTAAATTAACCTATATAAACGTTTATTATATTGATTTTTGCGCTTGATGAAAGAAAAATATATAAAGAATATTTTCGGCCAAAAAAAACGAAGATAAATCAAACATTCTTTTAGTCAAAAATTACACTTTAATATGAAAACGAAACAGTTTCAATATTGTCTATAAGTGTGATGATCAAAACGGCTGTCTGCTATTCTGTATATACGTTAAATCTGGACTGTTCAGGTTCAACCGTTTGAAAATTCTTTTTGCGCCCCTTCGATTATACCCTGTTGCTAGTTTTTTTTAAAAAAATATGGTATATTCTGCCTAAGGCGGATTCTGCATAAGACGGAAATTTGTCTTACATAGAGCTTTAGACAGAGTTTACTCTATAAAAATCTATATAAAATTTTAAAGATACTTTGATTTAAAATGAAATTAAATATTCGCACATTTCTTTTTATTACTAGCAGCATTAAGATTTTTTATTCTTCCGCTGCATAAAAAGTTTAAAATAGGTTTAGATAATCTTTCTTATTTAGTATTAAAATTCTTCTATACTTAGAATCCGACACTAGTCATTCGCAAGCTAATTTTAACCAATGGCAACGTTCATTACAAATTTCTCATTTTTAGTATTTTTAAATGCTTTTTTCTTTGCATTGAATATATGAGGTCAATGTCTAAACGGTTATCTTTATGCTGTTTCTATTTTTTTTCTAAGAACACTTTAAATTTCGGATCCAGTTCCGAAATTGAAAGCATCCCCAGAAAAAAACTTGAATAGTAATGGATATTATTGATTTCTAATAGCAAGGTGGTACAATAATGAATTTCTAAAATGTTGCGCCCTTCAAAAATTCAAGGTCTTCATATTTGACAGTGACCGAGTCCGACCCTGCGTGCAGTAGCGGCTCCGCAAGGGTTCACAATAACTTTTCTACCAGAATATAGGTATATAAAATCTGATTTGTTTTAATGGTGAGACTTTCTACGATTAAACAAGGAGAATTTTTTTTTGCGAAATTACTAATAGTAAAGTGCTTGTGAACACTTGTTGAGCTGCTACTGTCTGTCTAGTGAGATGTTGTGGTATAAGATGAACGTAAGCAATAAAAATAATTTAATTGAGATATAAGAGAAAACATTGGTCGGTTATCGTCACAGAATGGTTGAAAAATAGTTTAGATACCAAATCGGTCGGCCGATTTCTTCGAAAATTAATACAATTGTTGCGACAGATTTATAACATACCTGCCGACATCATCAAAAAATCACCAAATCGTGCTCTGGGAATCTGAAAACGTGGGGAAATTCTAACATACACGCATACAGACACACATGCATATTGAACCATTGTAAAAATTGTGAGAATGGATTCAAGAATATTTAAAAATGTAAAAATATACCATTATTTTCATTTTTTTAGTGTGATTTCAATGCTTTCCTAATTCCTTCCTTAAATTGTATATGTGGTGTATGGAAAGTAATAACTGTAATCTTGAGTTATATACACTGCTGAGCAAAACCTAAGGACGAAGCAGATAAATTTGCATAAAAGCCCAACAAGGCAACAGAACGGACTGAAAGGCAAATCAGGAGATACACCTTGGACCGATGCTGTTGGGCATGCGCATATATGGCATATAACGTAAGAGGTGGAAGTCGCAAGAGTATAAAGCACAGATTCAGTGGACACTCAGCAATTCGGTGTAATCTATTTCACGGTGTACAGTGATTTCAACGACGGTTTGTTGCTACTACTGTGTGACATGGCCAACAGCCAATCTAGGAGATGTCATCTGGATGACTTTACCATATGTCACATCATTGGGATGTTCGAAGATGGTCGATGTGAAGGCGCCTACCTTCACATATTAATATTAAGACCTTTCCTCTTTCCCCCCTTTAAAATTACATTTTTTTTTAATTCTTAAATTTAATTATCTGTCTGCATTCGGATTCAATCTGTTTTTAGCGCTCTTTTCCCTTCATAAATTAAGCATTCAATTCTCAGTCTTTTTAATATTTTAACCGCAGCGCACTACAGTTAAAAGAAAAGAAATCATTTCCTTTTCTCGCCTAATAACTGGATTCTAATTTTCATCCTTCTGCCTTAGTTTGATGATATGCAGAAATTAGTCAGACATATTACTTCTACATTTTTAGCCGTTCGTCCAGATGTTAGATACATGTGTCATTTCAGTTATTAACCCTGTCTTTATTTTGTTTTGTTTATTAACGGGCGCTTCGGCCGCTTCAATCCCATGAGAACTTTGGCAAACCTATCGAATGTCCTTTTGCGGTTTATGTGCTATAATTACTAAGTAATCATCTGGCGTTAAATAGTTCTTATTAATCTTCTACATTCCCCATTCAATTTCAATTATTGTACTTTGACCACATGTCTTCCTCTCTTTAATCTCGCCATATAGTATATATATTTGGCGAAATTGTGTATGTAAGCTTGCCAACACTCCAGATTTCGAGAAAGTGTATTTTTGAGTCAGACTATCTTCTGAACTCGCATGCTCTGAGCATAAGAATGTAGCGAGACTCTCTCTCCAACGCCCGGCTCCGGCCGAGGGCTCGCCTTGCAAAAAAAACTACCCGAACCTGGTGTCCGATTTGGTCAATAAAGAATTAGTTGTAACATTCGGCTTGTCTCTATCTGCAATATGGATTAATTCGTTCTGTTAATATTGTTTCACTTCGTTAGCAACTCTTACAGCCATCGGAAAAATTCAACACAAACGTACAAAATCCAAAGCTTCGCTACAGTCGAAGTGTGATAGAAGAGTTTGGGATAGCTCACAGCATCGTTTTACCTAGTGTTCAGCAGTGGTCGTCCACGTTCAACAACAACAGAAGAAGACCGCTGCTGCGCTATATTGTCCTAAGGCGAAAAGAAACAGGCAACAGACAGCTGGAGAAATCGAAAGGCACATGGAACCGGCTATTGGACGTCAGATATCCCGTTTTAGTGTGGTCAAGAGGCTGCACAAAGGTGGTCTATATGCACGTCGAACAGTGCGGTGTGTACCATTAACGACTGATCATCGGAGACGGTGGTTTCTGCGGCGCCAGGAACACAAGAACTGGACATAACAGGGGTGGGGCCGAGTACTCTTTATGGATGAGAGCCGATTTAGTCTGACGAGCAATTCTGGATATATACGCATCTGGAGAGAGCAGGGAATACGCAATCACCCATCCAACAGCATCGAAAGGGACCGTTTTGTAGGTGCCGGAGTTAACGTTTGGGGCGGTATCACGCTTGGCAGCCGTTGGAACCTCCACGTCTTCCAAGGAGATTCAGTAACTGGTAGCCTCTATTGACCTGAGATTATCTTGCCAAACGTGCGTCTTTTTAGATGTGCTATGGCTCCAGACCTCCTCTTCATGTACGACAAAGCTACACCTCATCGTACAGTGGCTGTCGCAGAGCTCCTGGAGCGTGAAAATATACAACGCGTGGATTGGCCTACAAGGTCCCTGGACCTAAATCTCATAGAACACGTGTGGGACTTTCTCGGGAGACGCTTGGCAGCGTGTGACCAGGCGCCAGCAACGATTCCGTAGCTTCAATGGGTGTTACAAGTGGAATGGGACTATGTCTCAACAGCTCCTTGACAACCATGTCTTCAGCATGGACAGACGTTGTAAACCCTGCATCGCAGTCAGCGATGATCATACCCCCTATTAAAGACTGAATTGTTCCTGCCAGGTACCTGTCAGATAGACATTTCTGTCTTCTCTGCAGTTGTGATCCAAGTTACCTTTTCAATAAAGCGTTTTTGTATCCTTTTGATTTCTTGTTTAGATGGTTTTGATCACTTGTACCATATTTTCACATCTTGGAGAATTTATGGTATTGTATTTCGGTCGATGTGGAAAACTTCTGTATTATGTTTCATTCGGAAAACCATCTAGTCTTTAATTTTTTCACACCAGTGTATAAGGGTGTCAATTAGTGTTCTCGTTGCACGGGGACCAAAATGTTTCATTTGGGGAGAAAACGGAAGACTGAAATCGCCAAATTGCAAGAGGTGTTTTTTTTTTTTTTTCGGAGTCACTCTCAGTCATGTTATTGTACGATTAAACCTTTACTGTGTAACTCATTATTCTTGTTTTTATATTCTTAGTGCTTCTTAACGGCGAATCTATTACTACCATTATTTGAATTTGTCTAGTTTTTCTTTAGTGATTAGCGAAATTACTCAAATTAGCAAAAGCCAGTGAGAAACCCGCTGTTAATTTTTGTCGTTGTGCATTGGCTAATTTTCTAAACCATTAGCTGTGGAAATATAGTTCCAATAGTAATAAAGTTTTAAAGTTGTTCTTCATCCTCTTAAAAGTAATTTATGTCAAAATAGTTATTTTTTAAAAGTTACGAGACTTACATTTTTATTCGTTTCCTGGGTTCTACACTATGACGCAAAAGTTTAGACAATGATGTCATTCAGCTTTAAAATGTAGAATTATGACGTCAGAATTACAAAAACCTGTAAATATATTCAAAAACTGATTTAAAATGCTATGTACAAAAGACAGTCGTTTGATTTGCTATAATACTAATTTTTTTCATAAAAATTCAAATGTGCTTGTCGCAAAAGTTTAGACACTATTCTAAATTTCTTTGAATATTCGCTGCCATATGCAAATTTAGAATCGATGATGTTACAAATTTGGAGTACTTAAGTTCTGCAAACGATTGCGCTTCATAGTCGACATGCCGAGAGCTAAAGAAATTCAAGTGAATGAGGTTTCAAGGATTTGGCAGTTGAAAGGTGAAGGGAAGAGCGTTTCTGAAATTTCTGCTATTATTAATAGGTCAAAAAAATCTATTTATCGAGTTTTATCGAGTGGTTCCGAATATAAAGCAAAATGTCGGTCTGGGAGGCCACGTGTGACAAATGTACGAGAGGATCGCCTGATACAAAGACTAGCGAGTACTCAACAAATGAGCGTACGTGGAGTTCAAAACTCATCGGGACTCTCTGTATCAAAGGATACGATTCGTAGACGAATTTTGGAAAAAGGAACAATCGTTTATAGCAAAATGCAGAAGAAACCAGCTCTGAAACCACATCATAAGTTACAAAGACTTATGTGGGCTCGAAAGCATATGTCATATGGAGAGAAATGGCAGTCAGTCATATTTAGCGATGAAAAAAAGTGGAATCTGGATGGTCCAGATGGTTGTTTATCGTATTGGCATGACTTGCGGAAGGAACCTCGACGTTTTTTTAGTCGCAGACAAGGAGGGGGCTCGGTGATGGTTTGGGCAGCCTTTTGCTATAATGGACAAGTATCTCTGACCTTCACCAGTGGTCGTCAAACTTCAAAGCATTATACACAGACATTAGAAGAAAACTTACTGCCATTTGCTGAGCTTCTAGGGGGTCCTCAGTGGGAATTTCAGCAAGACAATGCTTCAATTCACACTGCAAAACATTCAAAATCTTGGTTTAATTCCCATAATATATGAGTTCTCGACTGGCCAGCATGTAGCCCAGATCTTAACCCTATAGAAAACCTTTGGAGCATCATGTGTCGCAAAGTTTATAGCAACGCTAGACAATACTCTTCTGAAAAGGAACTTAAGACATCTATTGAGAATGCATGGTACGATATCGATCCACAAACTATGCAAGATTTAGTTTCTTCCATGCAATCTCGTGTATATGACGTAATACATAAGCATGGATGCGCAACCAGGTTTTAAAAATTGTTTATTTCGATTTTATTTAATTTGTGTCTAAACTTTTGAGACAGCAGTTTATTTTTGTTACCATTTAATTTATTGCAATATGCACAATTCCACTTTTCTTTGTTATAAATATTGTTTATATGTACAGCACAGTAATTTCAAGCAGTGATTTGAAAATTGAATAAATATTTTTCAAAGTATGTAAGAATTTCTTCATTGTCTAAACTTTTGCGTCATAGTGTATAAGTTATATTTAGAAAAATCTTCACCGTATACGAGTAAAATGATAAAAATTTCTTTTTTGTATGACCAAAATTTAACAAGTTATGATATTTTGAATTTTATGGAATTTTAGTATATTCTGACACTAAAAACAGTTTCATCCATATGCAAAAAGTAAAAAAAAAATCTTGACAATAGTGTTTTTTTTATTAGTTCTCTACAATGTTTCGAAATCTTTGAAAAGAAAAACAGATATTAAGGGCAGCAGATTGTACTGGCTAATTGGCCGATTTAATACGAAAATCCCGTCCAATTCGCAGAAAATATTGGTAAGGTACTCCATACTTATAGAATTATAATTCATTTCATTATTTATTTTTAATTATTCGTATTTAATACGTGTTGAAATATTCTGACTTTCAAATAAAAGTAAGGTTTTAAATCGAATTAAGATTGGTATATAAATTTTAAAGTTTAAAAAAAAGTCGCAGACCTTTTTCGGGCGACAAGAGGGCGCACCAACTTTACTTGCTCCAGGGCGCTGAATATGTAGCTACGCCACTGGCTAGGTGTATAACACTTCCGGAGTGAACGCATCCTGATCCCAATAATCTTTCGTTAAAATCAGCCATTTTATTTAAATTTTCAGAAATTAAAGGGCTCTGCCCCGTACGAGCTACGCTCGTCAACCCCCTTTCCGACTTAAAGTTAATTTGATCGGCTTTAAAAAGTTTACGGAAGATTGAATTATAATTAAAATAAACGGTCAAGTGCGAGCATTACTCGAGCACGGAGGATTCCGTACAATAAATATATGTATTAGTAACTGTATTATTAAAAAAATCGTTGCTAAAAGAATAATAAGACTTAGTAAAAAACTATACAACGTAGGGTTGGGTATAGCCGTATAAACTAGAAAAGTATAAATGGATATACCATGAAAGTTCAAAGAAATTTGAAGCCTAAATAATAACAAATATTGCTATTCTGTATAACTCTTTTTTAAATTTTATCGTAATCTGTTTATCACGAACTTAATTCTGTACTGACATTAAAAGTAGTGCATATTTAAATTTCATTTGGTATTTCATAACACTAAATTCATGGTAGTAATAATCTTTTCTTTTTACAGTGTAGCTGAAAAAAAAAAACAAAAAAAAAACCCCTTGTTCAAAGTTTAAACTTGCCATTCTGCTAAGTGCGCTTCGAAAGGAGGTCTCAAAGTTGCAACGCCACCTTGGTCCGTGCAACGTTTTCCAAATAGGTTTTTAATTAACCTTTAAAGACACGGGAAGCGTATTAAGAGATCCATTCAATGCAAAATAGTTGCGAATCCTATAGTATTTATGTGATTAATTCTAATTAAATTAGTCTGTTTTTAACAATTTGACGTTTATTACTTTTAAAATGCTACTGGGTATTGCATTACTCAAATATATCATTAAAAGTTACTATCTAGGCTTTAAAAGTGATAGTGCATAGGGTACGCCACCGCTGTCATCATTTATGTCCAAACCGTCCGTGTCTTTTAAGGGTAATATCTCGGATAATTACCGACGATTTTTTTTCAAAAATCATTATCAATAATGCTTTTATACTTCCTCTACGATAGCTACTGCAAGCGCTCCTCAACATCTTTTCTGAATGCCGCAAATCAAAATTTGTGTGTAACGGGAAAATGCGCTTTTTTGGAAAACTATGCGACATAGGGTAATCTGTAGAATTTCCCTGCAAGATTTACATCAACGTCTACTACCTCTAATTTGTTCATAATTTTAGATTAAGTTGATTCGGAAATAGATGTTTGGGGGGGGGGGGGGCATATTTTTGCATTATATTTTCGATGATATCTCTGAAAATATAATACCTGAAATTAAAAGAAATATATATTTGAGTTCAGTGTTACGAAAGCTTTCACGCGATACCCCACACGATATACAAAGAAAATATTATTTTTTTAAGTAACTTAATTAGTCCCCTACATTTTTCCTAAATATATTTGTGAAGTTTTAATAATCTGTACATATGTGGGTTATGTAAATATGTCTTTATTACTTCCTCCAATTTGAAGTTACACGTTCCATAGTTTACGAGTAAAATGGCTGTGACAAACAGACACAGGAGTGATCTTATAATAGTTCCGTTTCTACTTTTTAAGTACGGAATCCTAAAAAACAGTGGCAATCGGCTGTTTTCGCTTTTGATGGCAACCATTTATTGGCAATCCTTTTCTAAAATATGTAAAAAATATCTGTCGAAGGGGACTCTGTGACTGAATGGTCAAAGCACCAGTCTGCTAATAGCTTGTGCGTAAGAGTTTGTGGGTTCGATTCCCGCTGGTTCCATTGCACACACTCTTTGTGTGGAACTCCCAGGCTGTATTTCTCTTGTGTTGTAATATTTTCTTGTGCTATCTAGTCTCCGACTTATAAGCGGGCTCCCATGTCAAGCACACAAGTCGTATGTTTGTTGTACAATAAATAAATAAATCTCTCGAAATGCTGAAAATTTAGATTTAAAATGAAAATAAATCGTTAAAAAATGAGTCAAATTAATAAAATAACTGCAGTCTGTACACCGTGAACTTCTAATGCATATCTTCAGAAAAATCGATTAAATTCCTACGTATAGTTTTTGCTCTTATAAAACTTCTTTATTTTAACGAGTTTGAGCGTTGATTATATTACCTTAGGACATTAGGTATCTCTTAAAGTATCTGACTACGTTGAAAATACAATTTTCGACCAAAATTGTTATTTATTTTATTTTAATTTATTAAAGACCAACTTTTTACCTTTCCAAAACTGTATTTGTTTTTATTGTACGATAAATAAATCCAGAGTTACAGCGGTTTTTAAACTACTCAACAGCTGTCAGTCAAACCGGAAATGCTATTTAAAGGGCCGTATGTTTGGAGAAATTTCGCGGTTTTGAAAGTTTTCTTTTTAATAATAAGAAATGTAAATAATATGCTCCATGAAATTTAGATGTATATTACAGTAAATTCTTGCAGTGAAACACAAATCTAAACTTTTTGCATTTTTTGGAAAATGTCATTTTCGGTGAAAATTCCATACGCAAAACATGATTTCTCAAAAAATTACTGGAATATCACTATGAAATGTAAAATATATGTTGTTTACACTATTGTGAAGGCAATGAACGAAAGGTTTAAATTTAGAATAAATATTTTTTGTTTTATGGATATTTTTGTGGAATGACATCGAAAAATATGGCGTAGAAAGTGATCACGTGCAAAATCGGCACCGACTGGCATAGATACAGAAGACGAACTCTATTTTTTTTTTCATAATTTACCTGTACAATTGTATAATATTGGATTATACATGAAGTTAAAAGGTATTGAATAAGCCACAAACAATCCAAGTCACTTAAAACTGCAGAATATAGTGTTTTCGATAACGGATACATCTTCAATGCGGCAAAACGTCATCTTTTGCTTTGTTGAAAAACTGGGGGGGGCATATGACCTTCTAGAGATAAAGAAAGGATCCGTACTTTAAAAAATAATTATGGTTTATAAAAAAGTGAAATTTAGATGTAAATTACTGTAAATTCTTGCAGTAAAACTTAAATCTAAACTTTAAATGCATTGTTTGGAAAATGTCATTTTCGGTGAAAATTTCATACGCAAAACATGATTTCTCAAAAAGTTATTGGAATATCACTATGAAATTTAAAATATATGTTATTTATACTATTGTGAAGGCAATGAACTAAAGATTTAAATTTAGAATAAATATTTTTGTTTTAAAGAGTATTTTGTGGAATGACATCGTCGAATTTTATGAAAATTAACATGTAAACAGGTGCGATATGCTATAAGTTTTGAAATACTTAAAGAATCTCTTAGATTTTTAGTTCATTGCCTTCACCAATGTCATAAATATTAAGAGTAAAAAGGAAATTAAGATACATATGGTAGAATTTTCGTTAGAGCGTTTTGCGTTTCGGGCCAAATTTTACTAAATTTTACTATAAATTCCTCCATTTACCAAAATTTTATCAATGAATGAAATATTTTTTTGCTTTTTTCACATTTTCTACTCATAATCTTAGTAAAAATAAGTTAAAAAATAATTAAAAAGTTTTTTTGGAAAAAATTTCGCCGTACGTACGTTGCAATTTTACGAAATACTCTTCACTGCATTGTAAATGAACTAAGCATGCTACAAACTTCATTTGAAATAGGGAACGTGCTACTGTAAACGTCAATAACGTCCGAAAATTTCAGGGCAATCCGAGTATATTTACGAGAGATAGAACGCGGACAGACGGACAGACAAGCATAAGTCATAAACACTTTTCACCTTTGTTGGAAAGTGTTAAAAAATATACTTTCGAATGAAATATGTTTGTAACTGTACCTCAATTTACTGAATTTTTTTTTTGCTTCATAAATAACCAGGTTGTAGTCGTAAAAAAAAGCAGAGGACATACGCTCTAAGCAGAAGGTATACGCTCAAGGCAGAGGGTATACCCTACAGTGTATATACTACAGTTTTTTGAGAAACAGAGGGTATACTGTGTTCCTTAAAAAAATCCAGAAAGTATACGGCGTATACCACCGTATACTCACCACTACATCCCCGTAAATAACTTTCATGCATTTTAAACGTTTGAAATATCACTCTCAACATTTGTTTGCAACCTTAATGTAAAGAAAATAGCTATACAGTTACCACAATTAGGAATTTATTTTCCAGAGCACTTAAAAATAATACAGGCAGAGTACAAATGATGGACCCGATTTTAAAAATGTATTTTCGAAACTACTGCACATATTTCAATAAGTGACACATGAATTTAGAGAGAAATATACCAAGTTTTTTTCAGTTACAAATGTTCGATGTGTGACCCTCTTGCTACACGGCATACGTCCAATCTGTCATCCAGTTCGTTCCAAACATTTTGAAGCATCACTCTGTCAATGGTTCTGAATGCTGCACAAATGTGTTCTTAAAGTTATGACAGTGTCAAAGACATTGTTTATGTAGCCGAAAACATTGCCAGAACTTTAAGAACACATTTGTGCAGCATTCAGAACCATTGATAGAGTGATGCTTCAAAATGTTTGGAACGAACTGGATGACAGATTGGACGTATGTCGTGTAACAAGAGGGTCAGACATCAAACATTTGTACTTGAAAAAAACTTCGTATATTGCTCTTTAAATTCATGTATCACTTATTGTAATATGTGCAGTAGTTTCGAAAATATGATTTTTTTAAAAATCAGATCCATCATTTGTACTCACCCTGTAGATTAACTAATACGATATCGCACTTTGATAATTGCCCATCAACAATTTTCGCCAATAAGTGGAAATGTATTCAAAGTGTTATGTGCAGCCCTGGATATGATCTATAGATTTTACACACTTCAAGTAACATGCAAAACGTCATATAAATAAGTTCATTAGGCCGTTGAATGTAAATATTTGAAAAAAGGAATTATCTTCATACTGACGTTAAACCAGCGTTGTACGCAAATAAACCAGGTAAGCAGTAGAGACTGACTCCATACTCCAGAGCTATATTTCCACAAATTGTTTATTCTAGGAAAAAACAAGTTTAAAAAATCAAAAAACCCGACTGCGTAAAAAGCGAACTAATTATTTCTCATCAATGTGAAACTATTTTTTCAATTCTTACTATTAGCTCACACTTTTGCTATATATATATCTTGTTAAAATTTTCAATCGTTAATAAAATACTTATTATTCATCCAATAAAGCTCAAATAATTTTTTTTTTAATTTGTAGTGGATGACACTTGTGTTAATCCAGTTTTTTCAAACATTAATTCATTAATTAAATTAATTAAATTAATTTTCAATAATCGAAAGAGCCCTTTTCTTGATCAAGACATTTTGTTCGCCACTCAAGAGGAAAGAAGAATGAAAGAAAAAAATTCTCTTATTGACCTAAGTAGGAATTGACTTATTTTTTTATTATTATTATATTACTTGTTTATATTACTTACCTATTTTTTTTTTATTTACTTGTATTGATAACTTTTAAGTTGTGTTTAATTGTCAGTTCCTATCTATAAACACTGTTTTGATGAGGTCTATAGACGTCTATTATGGTTAGAGTTGCAGTAAAGCTAGAGATCCTACATTTACAACTTCCATGTTGTATAATACTTTAACGGAGCTTCTGACTGTAAAATAGTCAATGAAACATCGTCTTCATTTTGAAAGATCTATCCAATGATATGTCACTCAATAGGGCGCGTACATTTTTTTCGTCTCTACTGCCATTTTATGTTTTACGGCCGCCATTTTGCATTTATAAAAATAAAACCTAGCCTATAACCATCGGGCCGTTAAGACGAATTGATAGAGACCTCATTCATTCAAATCCATCCAGCCGTTGGGATATTTCGTGTGTATAAAGAAATCCACATACACAGATACACGTGAAACACACAACCCTTCTTTTCAGTCGGGTAAAAATAACACACAAGGTGATCTACCAGGGACAAGGTGTGACCCCCTGGAACACAGTTTACGTTGATTTTACATTTTTTAGATCCATACAGAACTGTGATCTGAATCTATATTAATTTAAATCAGTGTAGAAGTTACACCATCTTTGACATGGTTTGCGCCACTTTTCTTCGTATATTTTCGGATTTAGCGATGATTATGCAGAGAGAGAAAGAATCCAGCGAAACCGTTAAATGAGAGCGTATGGGGATATTTTAAATTTCTCGTGAGAAACAGGGACAGGTTTACCATCGCCAATATATCGCGTCCAGTATGTGTCCATACTATTATATATATAATTAAGTATTACTTGTATATATGAAACAGTGAATAAGCTGCAAGAAAATATATTGCCAAATTTCATTTTCTCGCCAAGGACCCTATGCTGGAAAAGCAGCTAAAGCACATTAAAATCTGGCAGTTAAGATCGCACACAGTACAGCGCCGTCTAATGGCGGTTAGTAGCATCGGGATGAAGATGAAAAGACGTACATTTTCGTATATGACACTTTAAATTCTGACCCATAGATTTTGAAAAAAAACCTTAAATCGGCGGAGTTTAAATTAAATTGCAGTGATCTCGACTATGGGAGATTAATGGTTTTAAATGGGAATTTCGCCAAATTAGCCAGCTATCGCCAAGTTGGCTTCATACATAACAACTTATTTTTTCGCCAAATTTGGCGATATATCGTAAAAATCTGGTGATACCTTGCCAAGTTGGTCAGACTTTGGCACTATTGTGATAACTCAGCAATTAGCGTTTTTCAACAATTACTCATTCAATGAGGTGGTCCTACCGGAATTGTGAAGGACACACAGAGATTTGGATTTTATATAAATAGATGGAAACTCCATTATACTTCAGTTAAATTTAGAAACATATCCTACAACTGAAAACGCACTTCCAGCAATTTTTGGTCATAGATAGTACTGTAACCGAATTCGTTTGTATGCCCCTATCAATGAACTATGAATGCTATGCACACCATCTTCTACAGCAAGCATTTTACAGTGCATCTCAGTTAATTATGTTAATTATATTATGCTTGAAATAATGTAACATTATTACAATACACTGCAAACTATTTATTCCCATTGACCAAAAGTTAACGTAATACTTTTCAGTGTACATGTACATGTGAAAGAATGATTAATGCTACACACTTCATTTTCAATACTAAAAATGCCACGGTAAATCTCATTAATATAACATTAAGACTCATTTTAAGGTAATCCGAGTATATTTTCGTAAATTAAAACAAGGACAAACAGTCGACCGGACAAAACTAAATCATTAATATTTTCCAACTATGTTGGAAAGGTTTAAAAATTAAGTTTCGTAACAATTTTAAGTTATCGCTGTTATGTGTTTCATAAACTATGCCTGATACAGGATTTTTGTTTATTATTAAATTTAATTTCACTTCTTATTATAAATGTATATGAAGTATTTAGTTTTTATTTGTTTTTAGTCTCAGACAATTTTAAGATTTAATTCTTTTTTAGTCTAAGAAACGTGGACAGTGATGCAACCATGGATCCTCCGTCCTGTGAGAAAATTTCAGAAGAAATTCGTTCAGATATACAGGTACAATTTTTTTGCTTTAAATATAATTATTTAAGTATTGCGCGGCAGCGCAATACTTATTTATTTCCAGTGTCACTTCTCAATGTTATTTTAACATAGAAAAGCCTATGGAGCTCATAACTTTTTCATTTTTTTCTTCCCACATTTTTGTCTCTGGTGCCACTCATTTTTTTTCTTTACTAATTCTAATAATATTATAAATTTAAAGTGTGAAAATGTTTGCCTGACGTGAGGGTCAAAACGGATGATAAAATGCCTTTGTACATGGGTGAATTATATTATAACCCAGAGAGTAACATGGGCTAATTTTTATTTAATTTTTCAAATATTTTTAGCCATATTTTTCAGAAACATCTCACTAAACATTGTGATTAAACAACTCCATTCCTATCTCCAGGCTCTTTCTATCTAGCATTGAAAATGGCGTATCAAAGTTAATGGTTCAAAAAAGGCCGCCATGATTTTCTCCAAAAAAAGGCAGAATTGTTTTCGGCCCGTACTTTTTTTAGGAAGTGACGACAACGTGATTTGTAATGTGCTCCAGTGACAGGCTCTTGCTATACAGCCACACTGCAAAATTACGTCATACCAGAAATGCTGCAGCTAAATGCACTAAATGACATCGTTTGGATGCAAGTTAGCGCACCTTCACATATAGTTACGTCTGTTCGCAGGGTCCTGAAGCAGAAATTTGGGGACCGCGTCATCTTACGACATTTTCACTTTCTGTGTCCTCTGCGATCCTCCGACCTAACTCCTATGGATTTCTGGTTCTGGTGGTATCTCAAATCTAGAGTGTACATGTGCTATCCGCAAAATTTGCCGAATCTGAAAGGTCATCAAACGCAAGATTGCAAATATCCCTCATGCTACATTACGTTCGGCTGTATTGACCACAATCCCCCGCGTGCAATGCGTAATACTGACACCGACGTATAATAGAGCGTATGTTAAAGTAATTGCTGTTACCCCCAATTTTCAATCATTACTTTTGAAATCAGTTTGATACTTCTGAAATTGCGTAGAAATCGCCATTTAGAACGTTTTTTAGAACGCTTTTCACGCATTTTCACATCTTTTAAATTTCGATTTTTTTTTAGGAAATGTTCTTAGATATAATTTATATCTAATAAGTAATTACCATACCAAATTTCATGTTTCTAGGCCCTTCGGTATCATAAAAAGCGGAATTTAGAACGTTTTTTGCTCCTGCAACCCCAAGGTCGGTGTTTACCTAGAGTTTTTCTATAATCGAGGCCCACTGGCACGTTTCTAGTTTATACTCAAATATCAGCAGGACTTTCCGCGATAATTATTGCGTGCATTACCTTCGTCAAAAATCATTGCGATTTCGTGAAAAATAAAATTTCATTTAATTGTTATCTAAATTTTGAGACCAAAAATACCCATAGTATTGGAATTTTAAAAGGGTGCGTGCTGAAAGCTAGAAGCATCTTTAATAAAGTGGATAATAGAAACATCTTTCATAATGTAGAGACCTGTATCGTTGATCTTTTAGATGAACGAATTGAATTTATATTCATTTTTCAAGCAACATGATAAAATTTTATATATGTTGATATAATACAAATTCATTAAAACACATGCCATTCAGTAGGTTTTATCCATCGCTTTTAATGTAATCAAGATCTTTTAAGTGACCCTGTAAACGAACCGTAAATACTTTAATGCCGCCTTATAATATAGAACTTAAGTGGGTCGAATGCATTAACATCTACCCTATTAAATACCACACCCCTTACCTTATTATCCGTTCGCGTTTCCTAATTATGTAACCTTAAAAACTCGGACACCCCAGGGCGTAGGGCCGCGAAATTTGGCTCACGGGTTGCTGGTAGGGGGCCGATGAACGATTTGGGCAGAAAAAACGAAAATTTTAACTAGATTTTTTTATTTTATGTTTTTGACGAATTTTTGCCTTTTTTATGTTCAACCCGTAATCACGCGAGTTCTAACTAATTTTAAAAGTTTACTGGAATGCGAGATATGCATATTACGTACATCACGCTGCAATACTAAGAAGCTGTAGCGTTGTATTACGCTAATTCTTTTACCTTACATAGACATAATTAGATATTATTGCGCTTACTTATTACCTTTTTTAAAAAAATAAAGAAAAACATTTTATCACAAACATAAGCAAGACTTTTTATTCTATTTATTCCCTTTTTTCAAAGATATCGTTTTATCGTCTGCTGCATGATAAAATCAACATGATAAATTAAATGTCATAAAAAATGCACAGTAGTAGAAAAATATTTTTCTAAATCGAAGGGTTATATTGTATGCATGGCGAATGTTTCTCTCTGGAATAATTTCCATGTATTAATATCGATTCTATCGATGCTGGATTTAATTATGTTTCGTGCTCGCCCCAGGTCGGTGGCTCACGATAAATATTCCATCTTGTGCTACGTTTGTAGCCTTGCCAACATATAACAGTGAGAAATTTTCCGAGCTAGGTATCGTTCCAAGTGGTTTAGTCGGTAGAACGTCAGTGCGCTATACTGATGGCCCGGGTTCGAATCTCGGCTTGGAATGTTTTTCACTATGTTGGCCTTTGCGCCTTTTAAGCAATCACTTTGAAATTTGATTTTCATTTGAAACATTGTATGCAAGGCGAATGTTTCTCTCTGGAATAATTTCCATGTATTAATAGAGTTATTTTTAATTTTGGTTTTAGATTTAAATTCACGGACTCCCGTGCGTAGAACGGGATAAAGAGCTAATGTACGATTATACGAATAAGATAACAAATATGGATTTTTGATTAGATATTAAGTTTTTTCATCTTTACTAGATATATTTCGTTTGATTAAAGGTTGTTTTAGAGAAACCAACCAGCTAAGCGGGCGAAGGCTGCTAATATCTGAATATCGTGTTTATATAACAACTTTGACAAAAGTTAGGCTAATTAGGATTGTTTTTCCGCTATATTAAGTATAGGAATCCAGTACTTTAAACTGATGCAAATGAAATCTAATGGACATTTTTACATGAAACTTTAAAGATTTGAACTGCTTATAAAAACAAATAACATACATCTCTACGTAGTCCTCTCAAAAATCTTTTGAGTGACCCTGTAAACCTGTAAGTGCTATAATTCTGTTTCACAATACGAAGCTTACTTGGGCTGATTGTAGTAATATATCTTCATATCATGTGTATACGATAATTTCGACAAGAATTATGCCATTTAGTATATTTTTGCTCTGTGCTAAGTATAGGAATCAATTGCTTCAAACTCATATAAATCAAAAACTAATTAATATTTCTGCACGAAACTTTATAGATTTGAACTGCTCATAAAAACAATTCAAATGCAGGAAATTGATTAAAAATAGGATAATTACACAACTATTTAGCCCTATCTAAAGATGTTTTAAGTGACCCTGTAAATGATCCGTAAATGTTACAATTCTGTTTTACAATGGGGAACTTACTTAGGTCGACTGTAGTTAGTAACATATTTCAATATCTTGTGCGTACAACCGTTTCGGCAAGAGTCAGGACATTTAATATTTTTTTGCTCTATGTTAAGTATAGGAACCAATTACTTTAAACTGGTATAAATAAAACACTAATTAATATTTTAACATGAAACTTTCAAAGGTTTGAACTACTTATAAAAACAATTCAAATGCTGTAAACCGCGTAAAAATCCGATAATTACACATTTCTGTAGCCCTGTCAACAAATTTTGTTCTGAACAAGGATTTAAAAAGCGCAAAAAACAGTACTTTAAAAATCGCATTTACTAAAAATCTATTCACCGGATTCCACTTTACTTTTGTTTTCTTATTCACTTGGCACACCCCATTTCATAGAAATAAGAATTTTGTTTCTGTGATTAATAGAACGCGAGATATATGTCTCAAAATCCCGTTTTGGTCAGCCCGCCAAATATAAACTAGACAGAGTACTAAAAATTTTTTGCAAAATCATTTGCCATCAATTGGCGGATATTCCTTTCATTTACGGTTCATTGTACAGTTGTTTCTTTTGCTTGGCAAGAAACCCTGTCGAGTTTCTATGATATAATATATATACATGTAAGAATAAAAATTTGAAAATTAACAGACAACTAACAAATTCTTTTAACAAAATTTGACAAAAATCTCAAGTGTTAAGATGGCATATGTTTAATTTATACTGGGCGAATTTTCCGTAATCTGCCAAACGAAAGCGGTTGATATAAGAGTTCATGTAGAAATGTTGTCCTATCTTTGACCATTTCAGAGTTATAATGAAAACAATGAAATGCACCAAATATAAAGAAATCCAAATTTGTAGTGTTTCTGTAAAATCTACATGCAAAATAAATATTTAGACAGAAAAGACAAAATCCTATAAGGTAACATAATTTTCATAAGTATACTAGCGGACTTCGCCCGCTTCCCTGGTCGTGTTCTCTAACAGAAACTTGAATCAAACAAAATATATCTAGCAAAGATGAAATGTGTTTACCTATTTTTTAGTATGTTTGTTATCTTGAATTTCACGCTTCTACGTAAAATGGCTGCTGAGATATGCCAAATGTTCTCAAAATTTTCGACCCCCCACCCCCATTTTATCCCGCTTTGGGCGGCAAATTTGTAAAATCGCTGAAATATGTTTTCAATTATTTTTTAGTAGATTTATTTTCTGGAATTTCACGCTTCTACCTAAAACGGTTGCTGAGATATGGTCAAATGCTCTAAAAGTTTCACCCCCCCCCCCTCCTTCTTTTAATTCCCTTAAAAGTAAATTTCTAAAAACGCTGATACACATGTTTAATTATTTTTTTAGTACATTTATTTTCTGGAATTTCACTCTTCTACCTCAAACGGCTGGTGAGATAAGGCTAATGTTCTAAAATATTCGACCCCCCCCCCCTTTTGGGAGGGAATTTCTAAAATTGCTGAAATACGTGCTTAATTATATTTGTAGTAGATTTATTTTCTTGAATTTCACGCTTCTAGCTAAAACGGCTGCTGCGATATGGTCAAATGTTGAAAAAGTTTCGACCCCCCCCCCCCCCCTTTAGGGAGGAAATTTCTAAAATCGCTGAATTACGTGCTTAATTATACTTGTAGCAGATTTATTTTCTTGAATTTCACGCTTCTAGCTAAAACGGCTGCTGCGATATGGCCCAATGTTCAAAAAGTTTCGACCCGCTCCCCTTTAACTGCTTAATTGGGAATTTCTAAAACCGCTGAAACATGGGTTTAATTTTTTTCATTAGATTTATTTTCTGGAATTCCACGCTCCGAACTAAAATGACTGCTGAGATATGGCCTCATGCTCTAAAATTTTCGACCTCCCCCTTTAAACCCCTTTAGGGGGGAATTTTCAGAAAGCCGTCCATAGTGCTCCCCCCCCCTCCCCCCCCCTCCCAATTTTTATGCTTCTAGATTCAGTAGTTTGTGCTGAGTCTTTTATACATGGAGATAAAGATCAAAAACTATCTCAAACGATTTTTCCCCATAGGCCGTAATGTAATGGAATTCTTTTGAGTGTTCCTGTAGTCCCCCACTTTCCCCACCGCAACCAAACTGCCTTACTAACAGCGTGAGACCAAGAGCTATCTAACCAGTACAACCGCGTGTTGGTGGCAGTAGGTGTTCATGGAGAAGTCTGTCTTTATTCCCAGACAATTGACTTATATAAATATGTATATAGATATGGATTTAATGAGGAGCTACAAGCGCTGAAACTTTGGCGAAGCGAAAAAGCGAATTGTTGTCAAAGTCTGTAACTCTAATTTTCGTAAATTTTGCAAATATCATTTTAGCTATAATGGGCCGGATATAATATTCAGCTCCTAATACGTGTCTGCGAAAATGCACATATGGAAATGTGAGAGATTCAGATTAAGAGTTAAAAGTAGGCTTAATATTTAATGACGAAACATTGTTTTAGTATTCTACAAAAAAATTTAGAAATCCAATGAAATGTATTTTAATTAAATACTGTGGGATATTATCCCTAAATAAAATATTTCTTATCAGAATAAATTATATTTTATAACGTTTATCTTTATTTCTTTTATGCTTTATGGTTATTCTATTCGTTTAACTGTGTACATTAAATAAATGATTAATTGAATAAATCAACTTATAATAGCGATATATTCTTCATGGAGTTTTAGAACTCTGTTATATTCTCTAATTCACTCAACCACCTTAAACACATACTTCTAATTTATCGGCCATGTTTAAAAATAATTTTCTTATTTTTAAACGGAGATTTTATTTTTCTGCTCTATATTGTAGATTATTTCAATTGTTATTAATTTCGTACTAGACCTGGAAATGGCTGCACAAACCGTGACCTCATCGAGTTGACCGATGAAATGCCAGAATTAGCTAAAACTCGATTATCATATTAAAATGCAATTGGTCTGCCAAGTCATACCTTTGTGGAAAACACCTGCAACACCTATTGTAGTGGTTGACTGGTAGGTTTACCATTGTGTTTTCCTGCTCCCAGTCCTCCATGTTTTCATCATACCTTTGGGTTCAAGAAAACACAATGAAAAATCTACTGAGCAACCACTGAAATCGGTACGCAGGTGCTTTCCACCAAGATATGACTTTGCAGACCAGTTGCATTTTAATATGCAAATAGAATTCTGTCTTAACTTGTAATTTCAGCCGTCAACACGATGAGATGATGGTGTGTACTGCCGCCTCAAGGTCTTATATGTATTTCCATCTATTTCTAGAGATTTGGTGAACTACAAAAGACATACTTTCTGGTGCAAAAACATGTAATCGAGTGTGAAGTAGCAGAAGCTACGTATAAAGCCATCCAAGAAGACTTGAAAAGAGTGAGGATTTTTTATTCTCTTTACACATACAAATAGAATGAACCCTTGCTTCTCGGGCTGCAAAAGATAGTTTTAAATGGTTTTTAATTAAATACTTTAAAAGGTTTTTTGCATTTAATATATTTTTTAAATTCTTTGTTAACAATACGCAGAACATTTTTATATAAAAAAAATTATGTATTTAAATAAATTTTTCAATTTTTTTTTTTAAACGGAACTTTTGTATTATTCACATGTCATTGTTTATTAATATAAGAAAATGAGCAAATGCGATTAAAGAACTTTTAGTGGTATTTACATCATTTTAAAGTATAAAGCTGTCAGAATGGCAACACTTGGAAGTGGATTTAAATTACGCAAGATCTTGTAACGCAAGTTGCTGAGCTGTTTCGGAAAGTAAATAAAATATTTCCACAGTTCAGAATTTAATCATTATTATATCACTTACTCACTACATCATAATTAAAATGTCAACAACTAAAAACCTTATTTTAGTGTTTTCTACAATAAAAAAATAAAACTTAAAAGTTGCCAAGCTCTCCAAAAATGCATGCCCATATTTTTCACAGCAAAAGTAAAATAGAATAAATGAAACACGGAATTAAAATTTATATTTTAAAATAACAACATTTACTTTTATTTGAGCCTGAACTGTATACCGACGAATTACATTTTCTCCCCTATCTTTTAGTGTTATGTTTAAAAAGGTAAGAAAGCATAAAATTATATATATATATATATATATATATATACACAAAATAAATACAATTTTACAATTATTCAAAATATTTATATATAAAAACGGTATGAAACATTTCATTAAATTCTCTAATCTAAATGTAACTGGAAGTTTAATTGTTCTACCACTTCGAATTTGATTTAAAAACATGCTCAGACTTTTCAGATGTATGTTCAGGCTAACTGGTCTTTATTTTTTTTTATTTCGTGTAAACGAAGGCGTCATTTGCTGTTATTCAGGATATGAAATTAGTTTGGGTTTTCATCAGAGTATATAAGCCGGTTTATATCTAACTATAGATGCATTCACTTTGCAACCTTTAATTTTTATAGTGATATATTTTGAAGAGCAATTAATTATTTGGTAAGGACCTTCTTATAGTAGTTCTAGTCGTTTGAATACTCTATCTGTTCTCAAGCAAACGTGTGTAATTGACTCTAAATTATTATGAAAAATGTTTTTGGAATATTTTTATATTGAATTTTTCGTTGTCTAATTAATTGAATTTGTTTTCGTAATCTATGTATAATACTTCCAGGTGAGATTTTCGATGGACTCTTTTGTGAAAATTCAATTAGGAAATCCAGTTTCCCCCATGAACCATTTATGTTTTGGTATAGGAAGTATCTGTTCGCATTGTTGTGCTAAGACCCCAAAAAACTGTTGGTGGAGATTCACTTTTATTTATTTCATCCTGTGCTTTTAAGGCAGTTTTAACTGACCTGCATTCAACCTTGCCATTGCACTAAGGGGGTGGGGTGTATGCTGTTGTATGTAATAGCCTCATACCGCAATCTTGGAAGGCCTTGGGATATGTCTGCACAAAACTGAGCTCCACGATCGATAATCAGCAAGAAAAATGTTCTGACTGTAGTGATTCAATTATTATAAAAGGCTTTTGCTACAGTTTCTGCTATGATGTTATTCAGTGGAATAGTTTCTATCCAGTTGGTGTATCTGTTGATGCAGATTAAGCAATAGATGTTGCTACTTGATGGTGGTAGTGGGCCAACAATATTAATATAGATCACTCTAAATCTCTCTGATGTCTCCAAATTCACCAATAGTTGATTTTGTATGACGAGTTATTTTTACCTTTTGTCATAAAAGGAATTATCTTGCCTCTTCCGGCGAGTTATTATTATTAACGTTCATTAATGTTGGGTCAAATGAAACTTGACAGTATTAGCTTAACTGTTGATTTTACTTCCAGGTGAGATAATCCGTGAAATATCTAAAAGATCTTCATTCGGTAAATAAGATGTATATCAGGGCATATATTGCACGTAGGACAACACGCCATATATTCTGACCAGAAGGAAGAGAGTATTGATAAAATTTCAAGGTGTTGGACTTTTATAAATTTTTAAATTCTTCGTCTTGAGATTATTATTTTCCTATTTTATCACAATCGATTACTGTAATTTCTTCAAGTCTTAATGATGAATCTTCTACAATATTATTTTAACCTTTGATCTGTTTTATGCTTTTAGTAAATTTGGAAATATATGAAATTACTGCACTTAAATTGAGATTCTTTGTCAGACTTTTGCAAAAAAGCATACACTAACGGTATATGATTCGCATAAATCGTAAGTGTTCTTCCTTCGAGTAAGTGCTTAAAATATTTTACAGATAAAAAAAATAGCCGATAGTTTACGTCGTAAGTGAAATAATTCTGTTGAGTAATGTTGAACTTCTTCGAATAAAAAGCAAGAGGTTTCCAAAAATCATTTTCTATTGTTGCTCAGTTTGTACAATTACGGTTTTCCTTCCATCGAAGAGGCATTATTGTTCGTCGAATCCATTTTAGACATTTCTGTAACTAAATTGGCCACCAAATTCTTAAAATGTAAAGTTGCTTCGAAAAATAAATAAAATATTTCCACTGTTCAGAATTTCATCGTTATTATATACCATTTGTTAATTACATCATAATTAGGATACCAACAATTAAAATTATTATTTTATTATTTTCGACATTCTAAAACAAAACTGAAAAGTTGTCAGATTCACCCAAAATGTGGGTGCCAATAATTTTCAAAAAGAAAGAAAAAAGTTGAGAAAACGAAACATGGAGTTGTTGGAAGATGGAACAAATGTTGTTGCCCTATTAACACGTTAAGCGCCACGTCAGCCACCGGTGACTGACGTCTAAAATATGATACAAAACTGAAAAAAATATGCATTGTTTTAAATAATTACTGAACAAATATTTAACATTTACCTACCTTTTATTTATTACAGGATTATACTTTCTTAAAAATTACTTTAAACATTGTAAATTTTCAGCGTTTCAGCGTCAGTCATCGTGGCACTCAACGATGTCATTTGACACAACTCTTCTTTTTTCATTTAAAAGGTGTCAACTTCTTATTCGTCTTACATTTTGTGTAGCTAGAAATAAAGCGCAAGTACGAACATTCCGTTGGAATGGTATTCATTTATCTCAATCAGTATTTAGCCATGGAAAATTATGTATGTCGTAATATCTTGGGTACGTTCCTATAAAAATTTGTTCGAAATGAATAATGTTAAAAAAGGTGGAACTACCTTTAATGTGTTATGGTGTGAAACACTTTGAAAGAAAAAAAACTCTAATATTGTCTTTGAATTTAAACATGACTTTATAGTCATTATATAAAATTAATGATATCAATATTTTCTGAAATATTCCCTCCGTCGAAATTTGACGGGTGTACCTTGTGATTTTATTAATAAAGTTTCAATGATTTGCAAAAAAGATACCTTAATAATAATATGTGGGATATTGACATTATATTAAATATTTCTTGTAAAGTTTTTTAATTATTTTCTTTTATTTTTTACATAATTATTTTTATCCCATTGGTTTACATTATGTACTAATTTCATAAGTATGGATAAATAAACTTATAAAATTAATATATTTATTAAGGACTTTTAGAACAATATTATTTTCACTAAATTAAAATTTATATTTACTTTCAAACTTGCTTCTTAACGTCATATTCAACGTCATATAGAATGACATTTTTTTGCTGATATTTTTATTTGTTTTTCACTATAATATTGATTATTTAAATTATAATTTTGCTATGCATTTCATCTATTTCTAGAAGCTGATAAACCTCCAAAGGGACTATTATACAGTAAAGCAGAATGTACAAGATTTGAATAACATGAAAATAAAGTATAATGACATCCTGCAGAGTTTGGGAAAAGTGAGAGTTTTTTTAAGTATAGTATAGGGCCTCAGCCCAGCTTCTCGGATTACAGAGTTTATTACCTAGTTTATAGATCCAGTTTAATTTTGACTTGAAGAGACTAATAAATATTTTAATGTACAAAGGGCGTTCCATAATAACTGAGAGTAAAATCATAAAAAATCAACTCGAAAACAGGAATTCAGCTTTTTCAAAATTTAGTGTCGCTCCCGATGAAAAAAATAAATAAATAAATAGTTTTTTTCAATCGAACTAATACCTTTGGAATGGATCATTTACTTCTGATGGACTGATGGCTTCCATTATTATGAAACAGTCATTATAACTGAAGTGTTAGGTGAAGATGAAAGAGCAGCCGTAAAAAGTTAGAACTTTGATTTTCTGGTTAGAATGGGAAAAAAGTGGCCATAATTTTATTTTTCAGAAAAAATTATGGCCATTTTTTTTTTTCATTCTGACCAGAAAATCAGAGTTTAACTTTTTATGACTGCTCTTCCATCTTCACCTAACACGTTATTTATAATTACTGTTTCATAATAATGGAAGCCATCAGTCCATCAGAAGAAAATAACTCGGTTAAAGTGGCAACTCATTTAAACGGGACTCGTATAATCGGGACTATACTGTAGTTCAGTTTTATAACTTAAAACACGCAATTTTATTTTGAATAAAATGACGTCATCCGCATACTCTGAAAAATTCCTCATTTCCGATCCTTCCTTAAACAACATCTACAGTAAAGTACACATAGGACGTCACTATAGCTGAATAATACACAAATAAAAAAAAGAGATATCGTCATTCAAAAAAAAAAAAAAAAAAAAAAATCGGCTCTCTAATGATTCATAGGCCTTCATTTGTTTGTAATATTAACATAGATACTTAAAATTAAATTTAGTTTATCTTAGCTCCATGTTTTATTAGAAATCATTCGTTTCTATTTTTTCAAAGTAGCACGTATTTTAAGTACATTTTTGCAGTTTTTATGGAAAAATGGCAACAAAAAGATATAATTGCTATTTTTTCTTTATTTTCTACAGAAATGGAGTACTCGAGTTGCCAAATTGAACAAATGTAGCTAAAAACTACAAAAAAAAAAAAATAATAATAATATCTCAAAAGTAAATGGAAATGCAGTTTTCAAATAAATTGCATTAAAAAGTACTTTTTTTCCAATACGATGGTATAAAACTCAAAAATGTGCTAAGCTTAGAAGTTTAAAGAATGGCAGTAGAGTATTTAACAGTGCAATGAAACATTTGCTTTGTTTTACGGCTGGCTTATACAACGCAACGCTATTTTTTTGTAGACAACACAAAATAAGCTGGGAGAAATAAATAGCATACCAGGGTGTAATAACAATTACATAAAAAAAATACATCATTCTTCTTCAAAACAACTTCCCACAGATGATATGCAACGGTTCCATTATTCAACACACTTTTCAAAGTACGCAGAGAAACCGTTTTCTGGAGGATGCTTCAAAGAACCCTACACTGCTAAAATAATTTCAGAATCTGTTATTGAATCTGTCAGAATCACAAAAAATAAAATATAGTCTGTCTAAAAAGTTTGCGCACTCTTCAGATATGGCTAAAACTAATTGAAGAAGAAAATATATGAAACCAATTTACAATAGATACTCGAAATTTAATCAAAATAAAATAAAATAAGCTGTTTATGTTGGTGAAAATAAAATTTACATTAATTTTTGTTTAATTTATTTTTTTTTCTTCAAGAAAAACTGTCTCAAAAGTTTAAGCACTTTATGCAAATTGTTTTAGAAATACGGGATTGGACGTGTTTAATGAAGTTGTATGACATCGTTTTTCAATTATTATAAAAATATAAAAGTGAAAAAAAACATTTCCACTCATTTTAATAAGGCCGAAGAGTAAAGAATTCATAAAAGGTGAGATTTAAAAATATTTTTAATTGAAATCACGAAATAAGACTGTTGTACTCTCTAGAAATGCTAATTTTAAACGGAAACCAAGATGTGGACAGCCACGAATGACGTTTGTTGAGACGGATCGCAGAATACGGAGATTCGTCTTTAGATGAAATATGCCCATACAGCAAATTAAAAATAATCTCGGTGTACAGGTGTCCAAATATACTAAACATAGACGTATTAAAGAATGTGATCACATCATATCACAGAAAATGGCTTGCAAACCATGTCTCAAACTACACCAGTAACAAGAAAGAATAAACTGGGCTAAAAAACAAATGTCCTGTGTTGAACAAGTGACTTACTATTTTATTCAGTAATGAGAAAAAATGGAACTTAGATGACCGTGATGTGTGTAACATGTACTGACATGATCGACGAAAGGAACCAAGGAGTTTTTTCAACAAGAAGCAAGACGGGGAGCCTGTAAATAGTTTGGAGGTATTCGGCTTCAACAGTCTGACTTCTCTGGATTTTTTAAAAAGAAGACTAAATTCTCAAAAATATCAAGAGACACTGAACCAACATTTCCTTCCTTTCGGTGATATTTTGGGCGGTCCTAAATTGACCTTTGGACAAGGTAATGCCTCAGTCTGAATACCACATGATATATAACCATGGCTTTCGCAGAAAAAATTTAAAATTCTTGACTCGCCTACGTTAAGTCCTGGTATAAACCCGTTTGAAAATGTCTAAGGCATTTAAATCTGTCAGGTTTACAGCAATGGAAAACAGTATTATTCTCTTGAAAAATTCAAAGAGATCATAGAGAAAGCATGATACTCTTTCCCACCAGAAACCCTACAAAAACTAATAATTTCGGTGGACGCACATTTATTTAAACAAATCCGAAATCACAGAAAAATAATTTGTGTGTAACAGTTTTGTAAAAATTATAAATTTAGTTGTTTTGCCTACTGTGCATAAACTTTTGAGACAGTTTTGCTTGAAAATATTTAAAATTATACTTTTTACAAATATGTATTTCATTTTTTTCTACTTTGGATATCATTTATTTAAATGAAGTTGCAAAATCTACAAATGAAAAAATGCTATTTATATTAACTTTTTATTATTCATTTAAAATCAACATTTTATGCTTGTGCTTAAACTTTTGAGACAGGTTATAAGACTATCTATCTACTTATAATAAAAGCTGACCGGCGCGCGGAACGATGCCGGTGCGAACCACTCTGGTCTGCGAAACGACCGTAGCTAAACGCCATGTTAGGCTTAATGAAAAACATATCTTAACATATGACAGCTAAATGATAATTTTTTTCTACTTGAAATCATGTCTGTTCAGCATATTTTCACTAAAACATGTATATCATATCCAATTATAATGTATTAAGCTCCAAAGTGAAAATAAGCTATTATAAACATCAGATTACTAGATATCAACAAAACGAGCATCTGGGGAGAGAACGACTGCTAACAGTAGAACTTAGAAAAAATTCTCCTTCCTTTTCAGCTGTGGAGAAAAGGGGAAATCTACTGCGTTCTTCCCCCAGCCTCATGTTGCTTTCCCTTTTTGCTTGCATTTGTTATTCGATTATGGAAATTGTTAAAATTATAAACAGCGAAGAATAAATTGAACAACACAGAAAAAAAAAATAAATAAATAAATAAATAAACATCGAATTTGCAAAAAATTAAATGTTTTCTAAAGGAAATAATTTTTCAAAAAATAGAATTCTAGTAATGGCTGTTCTTTATCTGAAAACCTTTTGTTAGATAAATCTGATATAATATTTTTATAGCTTCATATTTTATTATTATTATATTTTAATATATTTTTGTAACAGGCTTAAAAAAATAAGTAGTTTTGTCAATTCTGTAGTATTCTTTATAGATAATATATTTATTCGAAATAAGCACTCATCATATCCTACTTTTTTTCTATTGTGTGTGTGTGAGGGGGTGGGGGGTAAGCTTGTGTAAAATTTTACAGCTAAAGGATTTTTGTAACTTTTGTACTTTTTTTAAAAAATATTTTATAATATCTTACTGACATATTATTAAATGGTTCTATGAAGGAAAATGACTTAATAAAGGATAAATTTAATTATTGCAATAAGATTTGAAAAGTTAATTTAAAAATTATTAAGAAGATTTTAAAACCACACTTCCTTTTAATTTCTTACAACATTCACTTCCATATTTTTAATTCTGTGTGCGCTCTATAGCCGTAAGGACCAAATTTCCGAATAATTAATTATTTAACCCTTTATGCCCCGACGCTACTTTAACGTACCATTAAAATAACTTAATATAAAATATGCATCGATTAGTAGTAGTACATTTTAGAATGAGTTATAGGTACTTTACGTTACCTTATTCCAAAAGCATTATTGGTTGAACAAAACAAAACTATTCTTAAAAGGATGATTTTTTTTTTTTTTTCTCCTCTCTTTAGCTTTTTTGACTTTGGAAGTTTGAGGGTGAAAAGTTTCAGTTCGGAATTATTCCTATATTTCTATTGTAAGAGTATTGTATTTGCACATTTTCTAATTCTATAAAATGGTAAAAAAAAAAAATATTTTAAATAAAAGATTTGAATGAAGTTATAAATATTGTACAAAATTCCTATAAATACAAATTTAATTAATTGACTTTAAATGGCAAAATCCTTCTAAAATTTATTAAATGATTGTGTAAATCTTCTAATGTAGTTTCAAAAATTCACAAAAAAATGTTTTAGAAGATGAAATTTTCATGAATTCATAATTTGGGACATAAAGGGTTAAAAAAAAAATAAATGAAATGTCATGACATGTTGTAAAAATAATATACAAATGACTATTTGCTCAATATTTTTGTTTAAAAAAAATACTAAGCAAATATTCATCAACAGTCAATTTATATTAAGGAAAATCCTGTCCTTAATTTTATGAACCATGAGGATTATCCATTTAAAAATCGAGTTAATTGAAAAACAGGTCGAGATTTTAACATTTTAATGTTTAATCACACTGATTATATATATATATATATATATACAAAAGAAAGAAAAAAAAACTTTGCAACTTTGGAAGGGAAATTCCGTTTAATGTCAAATAGATGCAGTAAATTAAACAGGAAAATTGACATTTTCGTTATTTATGTAAGTTAAAGAATTTAAACCGAACTCTCCCCCCCCCCTCCTTCCTACTTAATCTAATAAACGTAATCCTTAAAATATTATCTCATATCTCCTTCAGAAAATCATTTAATGATAAATTGAAAAAGCATTGTAAAATATTCAAATCGAATTCCCCAAACTGGAAATATGGACATAAGTTTGCAAAAAAAAAAAAAAAAAAAAAAAAAAAGGATACGATGAGGTTGGTGCTAATCTTAACAAAATATCAAACATTTACGACAATTGGCCTTATTTAAAAAAAGAATAGGTAAACAGTAAACACACAGAAAGGTAAATGGTTAATATATAAAACTTAATAAAAAATGAAAACGGTAAAAATGAATTTTCCGATGTGAAAAAGTTAAAAAAAAAAAAAAAAAAAAAAAAAAATCAGTATTTCGTGGACACAGATTTTTTAATATAATTATATATATAATTAAACAAAAACCTAATTTGCAGAACAAATAAAAAAAAAAAAAAAAAAATTATTTCCTAAATTGTTTAAGCCCGAGAAGGGGCAGATATTAAAATATTTCATTCAATTCGTTCTACATTTAATGTTAAATTTTTTGTAACAAATGAGTTAAACCAATTGAACATTAAAAAATAAAAATGAAATTCATACAATATAATACTTTAAACACCTATATACTTAGATTCCGTTCAAATGAAATCGAAATAAATCTTAGACTTTTTTAAAGTTTTGTATTTTGCATGTATCTTATCATATTATGTACAATCGTCATAAACATAATGTAAAATCTGCAGTACAAATATTTACAACTTAAAAATGGAAAAAGCCTAAGATTTATTTCGATTTCATTTGAACGGAATCTAAGTATATAGGTGTTTAAAGTATTATATTGTATGAATTTCATTTTCGTTTTTTAATGTTCAATTGGTTTAACTTATTTGTTACAAAAATTTAACATTAAATGTAGAACGAATTGAATGAAATATTTTAATATCTGCCCCTTCTCGGGCTTAAACAATTTAGGAAATAAATTTTGTTTTTTTTAATTTGTTCTGCAAATTAGGTTTTTGTTTAATATGTCAAGTTTTTTAATAACTACTCAATTCAGACGAACACATTTCAAAATTAATTGAGGGTATATCATCATCAGGTTTTGATTTGTGCGTTATAGCATCACAATTTATGATGCAATTTACCTATGTATAATTCAAAATGTTTCACCAGTGCAGTAATGCAGGTTGCTGTAGTTTGGTCAAAAAATTACAATCTGAACTTTAAAAAATCTGCTTGAAAATGTCTTTTTTATTCCCACTATGACGCCATATTCATCTTCTTTTTAATTCTTAAAAATAAAAAAAAAAATAAATAAAAAAAAAAACTATTTCAGTTTCTTCGGTTTCACGTGAAAATCATTCAACTAAATATAGGCAAATTATTATTACGGCTTTTGAATTATTTACAGCAATGAAGGGGAAAAAGTTAAATTTTATTAGAAAATGTCCGTTGATTCTCAATGAAAAAAGCGAAATTTGGAATTATTAAGAAAAATATTTGAATAATGTAAATAAAAATTAGCCCATTTTACTCTCTAGATTATAATCCACATATATGCAAAGGCATTTTATGATCCGTTTTGACCCTGACGTCAGGCAAATGTTTTTACACTTTGAATTTATAATATTATTAGAATTAGCAAAGAATTAAAAATGAGTGGCATCAGGGACAAAAAGGTGGGAAGAAAAAATGAAAAAGTTATCATCTCCATAGGCTTTTCTATGTTAAATTAACATTGAGAAGTGACACTGGAAATAAATAAGTATTGCGCTGCCGCGCAATACTTAAATATTAATTGCCAAATAACTATATTATATATAAATATATTCAGAATTGACAAATCTACTTATTTTTTATTTTAAATATGTTAATATTTATATAATGAAATATTATAATATTAAAATATGAAGCTATAATTATAAAAATAATTTTTACAGATTTATATATAAAAGGTTTTTATATAAATAACAGCCATTCTCCTTTTTTATTTCCTTTTAAAATTATGTTATTTATTTTTGAAAAAAATCATTTTTTTCTGAGAATCAAATTATAAAATTCAACATTCGACATTTTTTATTTATAATTTTAATGTTCCCATAACTGGATAACTGCAAGCGAAAAGGGAAAGTTACACAAGGTTGAGGGAAGAACGCAGACTGTTTCCCCCCTTTCTTCCCTGTTGAAACGGAAGCCGATTTTTTCTAAGTGCTACTATTAGAAGTCGTTCTCTAAATAGTAGAGAAGAATTTGACTTTCCATAAGACTTTTAGCATTAGTGTGAAATTCGACAATTTCATTGGCTATCGGTGAACCGAACTTCTTTCCCTGAAAGGAGAAAATACTTTTTTAAGAGTAACAGCGCTGCTACTCATTTCATCAATTGTATTTCTTGAAAATAATAACTCGATGCATTAAAAAAAGCGTATATATTTCGCATACAGAACACAAAATCAATTGTTATACAATTAATAACATAATATATAATTAATTATTAAATTTGATTTAATTTTCTAGTAAGAAAATTATCTTCAACTCTAAAACAACATTATTATGATAAAATAATGAGATTGTTATAATAAGTTGCATATAACTTTTTTTATTTTTACTCAGATGTTTGCAATCAAAATATTAAAATTCTAGCAGCTTAAGTAAAAATAAGTAATTGAAGTTCCATCTAGATATATAAAAATGTTTTTCTATGTCAATTTAAAAGATACTATTATTGCATTTAAGTAGATATGAAGTAAAATTATAATCACAATATTAGATTTCGAATAAAAATGGTAAAGCTACTGATAATAATTTAATAAATAGAGATAAAAACAAAAATCTCCATAATAATAATAATCGTTATTTTAAATATATATATTGTAATTAATAGCATAATATTTTTCATTGTTCTTGTTTGATGTATATTACATTTTTATTGCAACATATATATATATAATAAAACTTTTTGCGAATAATAACTATTAAATCACAGATATATATAGATATATATATATATATTTGTTTTTGTTGCATTTGTCTTCAATAGTTAAATTATCATTGAAACATATATTAATAATGTAATTTATAAATGATAAATAATTAATTTTTAAACATGAATATTTTAATAAATTCTGTTAATTACTATTCATATGTTACTGGAGTTTTAACATAAAAGTACTTTTCATGAAAGTTTAAAACATATTACAATTAAATTTTAATAAATATTCATTTTAAACATACAGTTTAAAAGTGAAAAGAATTTAGTAGTTATGAATATACAATAAAAAAAATATATTAGAAAGCAGCTGATAAATTGATAAATATTTTTATATAGGAAAGATAATACTTAATTTTGAGAAATGAACACTTTAATAAATTACTTCTGCTAATTATATATATATGTATATATAACTTACTAAAGTTCCAACAAATAATATTTTTAATGTAAGGTAAGAATATATTATTATTACATTATTATTAAAAAATAGATTAAATGAATTTTTTTATTTAATTATTTAAATTTATTTAAAGAAACCTAATTGATAAAAAAAAAAAATTACAAAGGAGCTGGTAATAAAGATCAACTGATTTTAACTAACTGACTTAAGAAAATATTATTTTTACACTTTAATTATTAAAGAAATTTATTTATTAGAAAAATACCCTATAAGTCATAAGAGTTTTAAAATTTAATTTAATTATCTGTATAATATTTACAATAAAAAAATTATAAAGTAACCTAAGTAACGGATAAATTTAAAATGATCAGTAACATGAAAATAATTTTAATGTAAGCCTAGGAGATTTATTGTTGCATTTTAATAAATGTTTACTTTAGTTATTAAAAAATAGGTTAAATGAATTTTTTAATTTAATTATTTAAATTTATTTAAGAAAAATTAGTATAATATTTACAATAAAAAAATTATAAAGTAACCTAAAATTCATTAAAATGCCCTAATATAATAATATATAATATAATAACCTAAATTCATTAAAAAATAGATTAAATGAATTTTTTAATTTAATTATTTAAATTTATTGTAAAAAATTACTATAATATTTATAATAAAAAAAATTATAAAGTAACCTTATTGCACTTTAACAAACGTTTACTTTAATTATTAAATGATTAAATAAATTTTTAATTTAATTATTTAAATTTATTTTAAAAAATCTAATTGAAAAAAAAATTACAAAGGAACTGGTAATAAAGATCAACTGACTTAAGAAAATATTATTATTACACTTTAATTATTAAACACATTTATTTATTAGAAAAATACTCTATAAGTCATACTAATTTTAAAATTTAATTTAATTATCTGTATAATATTTACAATAAAAAAAATTATAAAATAACCTATCATAAATTAATAAAGATTTTTTTGTCTCAAGAATAATTTTAAAATAAAAAAAAATCCCTTTAGTATATTAATTCTGATAATTTTACTTTTATCTGTTACTATAGTATAGTAATCGACAAATTTAAAATGATCAGAACTTTATAAAGTTCTAACATGAAAATACTTTTAATGTAAACCAAGGAGATTTATTATTGCATTTTAATAAATGTTTACTTTAATTATTAAAAAATCGATTAAATGATTTTTTAAATTTAATTATTTAATTTATTTAAAAAATCTAATTGATAAAAAAAATTACAAAGGAACTGGTAATAAAGATCGACTGATTTTAACTGACTGACTTCATAAAAATCAAAACAAAACTCTAAAAAAGTGAAAACGCCAGCGAGAGGACAGAACACCCAATTTTAGGATTGCAAGTGCAAACAAAATCTTAACGAGCCCTAGCCTTAACCACTGGGCTAGACCAAGGTTATTAGACATATAGGTTGGCTCGTCACTAAGGACGCTGCTTCGCCCACTCTCGTTGCTATGAGGGGTCATACGTCACAAGAATCCCAGAAGGACATTTCCCTATCTGCCGTAAGAATAAAATAGGAGTTTCGATTTATTAAAAATTGTGTAAACTTTCATTTTTCAAATGCTAACACCTACATTTGACAGTTTATTTTACTTGAGTAAAGTAACTATACCTAAGGAAGACCTAAGTTGTCAATGGCGATTATACTAGAGAGGAGTGTAAGTCCGTGACAATAAATAGTTCTGTACTGAATATGAAAGAAATGGCATATTAAATCTCTTTTTTTTCTTCATTTTCACAGGAAAAATGATTGACTCATTAATCGAAATCGATTGAGCTTAGCATATATTAATTTTTATGATAAATATCTAATAATAATCAAGGAAATGTATTTATTCGCAAGGAAGTTTTTTGGCGAGTACTTGGCGCGGTGCTCGCAAATAACTAGCAACCTTAGACCCCCAACAGAGCTGTGCGGGGTGATGGTCAATAGATATTGCCTCTTCTTATTATCAGAGATTGCAGATTTTTGATGTCCAATCAAAAGTTTCTTTTTTTAAGCTATTACATGTAGAGAAAAATTTTCGGTGGATTCGAATTTTTCGGAAATTTTCACCCCAAGTACATACCCAACATATGGATGAAACATTTAAAATAACAAAGAAAATTTTCTTTTGTGAATTAAAACGAATAAAAGAAGCTCTTTATTGTAAGGCTGTTCTCAAAAAAATTATCTTTCCCCGCTCAAGAACCGGAAACTTTATATTTTAAGGCTCTTTTTTAAATGTAAAAACAGGATACTTGCAGGCATGATATTTGAAGGGATTTGAAATCGAACAGTTTTTCTTAGTTTCTGGTAAATTAATTACAAGCAATTGTTGTCTAAGAATGGATTTTTATTTATTTATCTAATTTACTGGACAATCGCGTTGGATAGAAAATTTTGGTGGATTAGATAATTTCACCTCAAATAAATATGAAGCATATGGAAAGAATGTGTAAAATAACAAGAATTTTCCTTTTGTGTGAATTAAAACAAACCTCTTTTTTTTTTATGTGGCTTTCACGTACATCGTGGTACATTCACGATATAATTTCCATCCCTCCTCATACAGAAGTTTAAACTATTCTTATTTTACTTAGAAAGAATTGATCAGAAGTTAAATTAATTTGTCTTTTAACAAAGATATAAATTCAATATTTTAACAGTATTTTAGACACAAAAACAAGAAAAAATTCGCCAGTTATTCATAATGCATACTATATTTTTATACATAGATGTAAGTTAATTTGATTCGATAAGTTAAATTATAATTTAATTTGACATAAATCAATTAACTGGAAACGAAATTGCAAAATATCTAAATATATTGGATTAGTTTATAACAACTTCTTCAATGCTACTAAAAATGTGCATTTGTTTGTAAACATTGTGAGAAAAAAAATTGTGAGTAAAGTGTTGTACGAACATTGTGAGAGGGTGTGTATGTGTGTTTCCTTCTATTTTAATAGATAAGTTTGAAAAAAGTGATATTATAATATTTTTAGGATGAAATTTATATTGAATATGAAATTGGAATAAAATTTGTAAGGATATAATTAGATTATTTTCAAATTTTTCTTTTGTTTTAAACATAAAAATTGAATGCTAAATAATAAGAATTTTATCTTTATTTAAAATGTTAACATATATATCAATAACATTTTTATTCGGCTTCATAATAAAACACTGCACAGCTTTTGAATTTTAGCATTCATTACTATGAGTTTATTACACCGGTAGATTTATTTATTGTTATTATTGTAATGAAAGTTTTCAAATCTAGGACTAAATAATAATTGATTTAGAAAAGAAAAGCTAAAAATATTAATTCCTGTTTTCTTTTATGATTTTCCGAAGAAGATTTCTATTACAAACGAATCGGCGAAGACCATTTATTTTTATTATAAAAATAAGGGGGAAAACAATTTTTATTTTATACACGTTTCAAGTGATTTACAATAAATTCTATATTGAATGTATTAAAAAAAACTGTTTAATTTAATATGATATAGCTTCTTGCTAACTAATTTTATATGATATGATTTTTGTTCGCGCACTTTTAAAATAAAATTTCCTGTCCTTTTTTTTCTGGTTGGGTGGGAGGGTGTCTGAACTAAAACACAATTTTTCTCTTATAAATTAGTTCTTTCTGAATATTTTTGTACATTAAATCATCGTTAATTTTATATCTTCGCGAAAAAACGCTGAAAATAGCATTATAAATGACTAAAACTTCAAAAATTGCAGGATAAAAAAAATTTCTATATTGGAAAAAAATAGGATTCCAGGGATCGATGCAGGTTTTTATTCTTGGGGCCCATTTTGTGAAAAGTAAAAGTTATTTTTCTGAATTTTATAATATTTTTGTGAAAAATACCATTTTGTAATGAAAGTTGAAATCCAGTTATTCAAATTCGAACCAAGAATTTATTAACAAAAACTTCTTTAAATCCCCTTGCTAAAGTTTTTGCTTTTCGTGACCTGGTTTTATTTACAAATTACATATTTTAAAACAGTTTTTATGAAAAAGATTGTTACGAAAGGGGCCTGGCCTATTTCATTAAAAGGAATTTTGTGAAGGGGCCTGTTTTATTAAATTAATTTTTGTGAAGAGGCCTGTTTTATTAAGTTCATTTTTGTGAAGAGGCCCAGTTTATTAAATTTATTTTTGTGAAGGGGCCCATATTATTAAATTTATTTTTGTGAAGGGGCCCATTTTATTGAATAGATTTTTGTGAAAGGGACCTAAATTGGCCCCAAATTTTGCATGGATCGACCCCTAGATTCAATTTGCGAATGTTGAGAAATCGTCGCGCAAACCCCAAAAAAATCCCACAAAAATTGCTGTACGCGAATTCCAAATAAACTTCATTGAAAAAAGGATAAAATTTATTGTATTGGACTAAAAGTTAATAATTGGATGTATTTTTAATAATGTAGAAAATCGCCGCGAAAAACAAAAACAAAAAAGAAACATTAAATCGCATAAGAATCGCTAAAAATTCAGAAATCACAGATGACAAAATTTAGTACATTAGGCTAAAACAATGGAACCGAAATTCTTTTAGGAATACGAAACAATCTGCGTGGAACATGAAAAAACAAAAGAATTGGTAACATGAACTCGCTCAAATTTATTCCCCCAAACAAAAATAAACAGCCAAATCCGGCGATCCTACAACGCCAAAGTTAGTAAAAAGGCTGGCGTAGCATAGTACCCATTGACTAGTTAAACGTGCCCCAACTATAGGTAAAGCATGAAGTTTATACATTTTTTCTTAAATCTTCATAGAGTTCTGGGTTCAAAGTTTGAGGATGCGAAAGTTAAACTTACGTGGCAAATTTCAATTTATAGCTTCCCAAAAAATCGTCCGATTGAATTTTTTTTCTTTTTTAATAAGATGCAATGAGTGGGCCCAGACATAATCTAGGCATTCCTTTTATTCAAGAACACATTTATATTTATAAAAATTATTATAAGTGCATATTTAAAAATATTAAGGTATCCAGCTCGGGCTTACCAGATTATTCCATAGGTAAAAATCATTTTTTAAATTGAAAATTCTAAATAGATTTTTTACATTTAATATATATATATATATATATATATATATATATATACATTTAGATTGCCTCCTGACAACACCAAAAAGCATTTTTATATTAAAAATATCAATAATGTATTCAAATAAGTTTTGAAATTTTTTAAAAGCGATATTTTATTAAATGCATGTCCGCAGTTAATTAGCCGAAGAAATCACCAAAAATTTCACTACTTAGAGCAGCCTTTTTGATTTTTATTATTTCAGTGATTTAAGCGCGTAGTTCGGTTGCATGTCTGCTAAATTTGTGTTTTATTTATATTATTTTATTTATTGATGAAGTTTTAATGTCGTTATGTAATATTAACCGGAAATAAATCCTGAACTATTTATAGTGTTTTAAGTGCAAACGAATTAAGGTTTCGTAATCGGGCTGCACGCGATGAACATAGATTTTAATAAAAATCATTCTTAAAAGTTATTTTAAAAACCATAAATAAAAAATAAAAATAAATAAATAAAAATATAAATAAACGAGGAAATTGAAATTCAGTTTTGAAATAAATTCTATTTCAAAGAACTTTTTCTTCCCGATTCGGCAGTGTAAAAATTGAAAATGTTGCAATGTTTAGAAGTTATATAAATCTATGTGTATATATATATATATATATATAATAGTAAAAGTGAAACTTATTGGTCAGGTGTTGCCACTGCCAATATGATGTAAATATTACTCACGGGCATGTTTTTGTTTTGAAATATAAAATTCTAAAATGATTCTAAGCAAACAGAAAATTAAAATTTCATAATAGAGATTGTGTAGCAAATAAAATAAGAAAAACAATTTTGTAGTTGTCTTTATTATAGAAAATAAAATATTTTATGTTGTAAATAATATCTGAATACTTGAAATATTGTAAATATAAGATATATATATATATATATTTATTTATTTATTTATATTTATATCATGGTATTATTAGTTATTGAGAGCACTAATTTCTCCTCCCCCTTCCCCTCATTTGTATCAGCCTTTGGAAATAGCCAATTCTGGGTTTTAAAGAACCCTGTAAAATTGTACTATGCATTTTCCATAAATATTTTTTTAAAGAATAATAATTTCATATGTTGTATATATTTTTTTTATGTTTTTCACAATTTAAAAATATTTAAAAATGTATTAGGTTTTATAAACGCAATTCTGAGAAATTACTATTTTGTTCTTTTCTAATTTGTAGAATTTTTATATTAAAACATACATTTTAATTAAATGAATTAAAGTTGCAACCCACTATTTTAATAATTCAGTAAATAATCTAAAAGAAAAATTTGGAAATAGGCAATTCATATTTAATATATATATACTAATAACATAATAAAATAAGAGCGAGAGAGAAAAGAATAAAAACTATAGTACAGCTATATTTTTTTTTCTTTCAGAATTGTTTTATGTATTTTTCCCTCCTGCTTCACTGTAAAGCTTTTAAAAATTAATATTTTTTTCCCATACAGTTTTACAAACTAAGGTCTCTTATTTCTTTAAACGCAAAAAAAAAAAAAAAAAAAAAAAAAAAAAAAAAAATATTATTATATTTTATTCAATTAGAATTGTATAGCAATTAACAGCATAGAGCCATAGAGCTAAGGCAAATTTCAGCTCTAGTTTCGTTTCTTGGATTCTTGTGACGTAGCAGGGGGAGAGCCCTCCGATTGGAGGAAAACTTATGAGCCAACCTATATGTCTAATAACCTTGGGGCTAGACTACTCATACGTTTTTTTTACCAAAATACCTTGTGCCGGCTTTACATAGTATTTTACTCTTATACTTGTCCTTTCAGGGAAAGAAATTCGGTTCAGTTTCATTGGTTATCGGTGAAGCAATAGCCAATGAAATTGCAAGATTTCGCACTAATGCTAAAAGTCTTATGGAAAGTCAAATTTCGCCTCCCCAGACGCTCGTATCAACAAAAGAACACTGTTGCCATTCACAATTTCCGAATATTGAAACAAATGAATGACTCTTTGAGCGCTTCAGTAAAAAAAATACAGGTTAACTATCTGATTTTGTTCTTAAAATATTTTTAGAAGCTTATAAAAGTCTTTAAATATTTTAATTTTGTTTTAAACCTTCAAAAAGTATTTTTGCAGCCATCTATCGTCAATTAATACAATCGTATAAACAATCGAAGTTTGTTAAAAATACAAGTTAATATTTGCATATAATTAGCATATTAAAATTACTGTGAAATTTTCAGAAATTACATTTCACTTTGCTAATCATTATTATTATTGTTGCAAAAATTGCGGTGATAATCATACGGCAAATTTCAGTGGTTGCCCGAAAAATCCGAGAAACATCCAAAGTGGCAGGGTTACCACAATCAGAGATAGCAATCACAGATTTGCTGCTATTAACACCACAAAAAACGTTTCTTTCGCCGACTCCCTAAAAGGGAAAAAACCAGATTTGACTATTATTTCAAAACCTACTTCATCGCAGAATCTCGTTCCTGGTGGAAATTCTCAGAATATTTCTAATACTGCTACTAATAGCAAAATCATCACTAACGTCCCAAATACTGGTAATACTGGAAATAATACTGCTGAAAATGTTGTAAATACTATTAATCCTAATAATTCTAATATTGATAATAATAATGTCTCACTTAATTTTGTTTTGTCTAATTTTGATAACATAGATGCTATTATTGAAAAGTTAAATAAATTATATGATGTAATGACGAAATTCCAGAAAATATTTGCTAATAAAGGTATGTCTGAGCTGCTAAGTGCTATAAATATGGATGGCCAAGGAGGCCTTAAAAGCTCACCAACAACTAAATAATGGGTCTTTTCCGTATCCTTTTTTGGAATGCTAATGGTCTCAGATCGAAGCTAGCTGAGCTCAGGGATTTTGTTATTAACAACCCTGTTGATCTCATCCTTATACAGGAGGTCCGTACTAGTAATCTTTGGGGCCTCTATATTCAAAATTTCAAATCTTATTTCACTCCTCGCATTGATAATAATGTTATTTCGCCATATGGCGGGACTGCTATATTCGTGAGTAGAAGGGTCACTCATGCCCATATTCCTTCCCTTTCTTTTAATCGCTTAGAAAACACTAATGTAAAAATTTATCTTGATCAACGAAATTCTTTTGTAGTATCCTCCATCTATCTCCGGGTTTCGAAACATTCGGATCTTTCTGCTGACCTTAACAATCTATTCCGGCTAGATAACAATGTCATTCTTGCTGGTGACTTCAATTCTCATCATCCCAGTTGGTGCCCAAACAGTAATATGGACCGTTTAGGGGAAACCCTCCATAATTACTGCATCAGTAATGGTATTGAAATTGCTGCTCCCACCTCCCCCACTCGCTTTGGCCCTTTGGGAAACGGCACGACTATTGATCTGGCTCTGCTTAATAATATCCCTTACCCCTATACCATCACCCCTATTTCGGCTCTCTCACCGGATCACCTCCCAATTCAAATTAACATTGATTGTAATCCCTCACTACCTTCCTTAATCTCTCCTTTTGTTTACAATTGGCGTAATTTTACCACTTCTTTCTTTTGTAGAAATTTTGAATCTTTTTGAAATTCATTTGTCGTATCCTCCATCTATCTCCGGGTTTCGAATCATTCGGATCTCCCTGCTGACCTTAACAATCTATTCCGGCTAGATAACAATGTCATTCTTGCTGGTGACTTCAATACTCATCATCCCAGTTGGTGCCCAAACAGTAATATGGACCGTTTAGGGGAAACCCTCTGAGGATGTCATTAGATCGAGCTTCTCACTACGGATATTCAATCCGTTTTAATCTTGTTTAATTATAAATCTATCATAATGATAGCAGTGCGTTACTTCAGACTTAATAATAAGCTTGCTAATTTACACACTCATTTAATTAGAAATTACAAATACAAATAAGTTAACAGATAAGAATTTCTCCATGTGACATGCACATTGTATAAGCGGTAGAGTCAATCGTTTTTTAGCGCGTGCAACAACAGCGACGATCAGTTCACAACTGCCTCTCTTCTCTTCTGTTCCAAAAGGTCTTTTCAAAGTAGCGTATGTGGCGCCATCTGTCGCCTACTTGTTAATTAAAAAATGTTTATTATTGTAGAACGGCGGAAGTCACCTCAGCACCCCCTTCCTAGTGCAAACGATATGTCAATGTTCTACTAAACGATCTGGAAATCGGACAGTTCGGCCAGATCGTGTGGTACGAGACGGTTCCGAGTCACAAGTTGAAGCCCTTGTCTCAGAGGTTGAGGGTTCAGGGATGGAGGCTGTTGATTCAGGGGTAGGTGCGTCGTTCACTAAGAAGGCCGGCTTCAGTCTATCCAGTGAAATGTTGACAATTTTACCTTTTATGGCTATTTTAAAAAGTTTATCACCTCGCTGGATGACCTCAAAAGTTCCATCATAAGGTGGTTGGAGGGATTGTTGCATACCGGCGTGGCGCACAAATACATGGGTACACGTGTTGAGGTCCTGTGATACAAAAGGTTTTATGCGATGATGGGACTTTGTTGGCAGTGGTTTGAAATCCTGGAAAATGTTCCTTAATCGCTGGACCAATTCTTCAGGGCTTTTAATAAGGGAATTGTCGTCAAAAAAATCCCCAGTCAGTCGGAGTGCAGACCCAAAAACAAGTTCTGCTGGTGAAACTTTTAGGTCTGTTTTCAGTGCAGCACGAAACCCAAGTAACACTGTTGGCAGTACCTCAGTCCATTTTTCAGTTCGTCTAGCTTTTAATGCACATTTTAGGGGCCTGTGCCAATTTTCAATAATCCCATTACTCTGTGGGTGGTATGGGGATGATCGGTACTTTTTAGCACCTAGCAGTTGAGCTAATTGTTTAAAAAGTTCAGACTCAAACTGTCGGCCTTGATCAGTGGTGATCTTTTCAGGACAACCAAAACGAGCAATCCATTCGGAGAGAAGTGCAAATGAAACTGATTGTGCCGTTATGTCACTTAGTGGATATGCCTCTGGCCAGCGTGTTGCTCTATCAAGTACAGTTAAACAATACCTTTTACCATTTGATTCTGGTAAAGGTCCAATTATATCTAAATGTATGTGTGAAAATCTATCTGTAGGAAGGTCAAATTTTCCCAACTCAGTTTTCGTGTGCCTAGTGATTTTGGAGCGTTGACAATCCAAACATTCACGAGCCCAAGTTCGGCAATCTTTAGCTAGGGAAGGCCAAATAAATCTTTGTCGCAATAGATTTACACTACTTTTAGTTCCAGGATGGGAAAGTGCATGTAAATTCCAAAATGCCTGTTTTCTAAAGTTAGGGGTTAAATATGGGCGTGCTTTGCCTCTAGAAATGTCACAATAAATTTCTGTTGTAGAATTAGGAAGGGTGATTAATTTGAGTTCCAAACTGGATTGACCGCTTTGCATAAGGTCTTTAAGTTCTGCATCCTCTTTTTGCTCGATACTTAACTTGTTGTAATCTATAGGAGTAGGCATTTGTATTTCATTAATTCGAGATAGTGCGTCTGCTGCCGTGTTTTGGTTTCCATTTACAAATTGTATATCAGTGGTGAATTCTAATATAAATGATAACCACCGACTTTGTCGGTTAGTGTAATTACCAGTTCTTTTTTTAAATGCATAAACAATAGGTTTGTGATCAGTGTAGATGGTGCACTGACGGGCTTCCAAAAAGTGTCTAAAATGTTTAACCGATTCATAAATCGCTAACAACTCACGATCAAAACTAGAATATTTTAATTGTGTTTCATTTAGACGTCTGGAAAAAAATGAAAGTGGTTTTAGGCCCTTTTCTGTTTCTAAACTTAATGTAGAACCAATAGCAAAATCACTAGCATCCGAATGAAGCACTAATTGGCCATCGTTTGTAGGAAATGCAAGAGTTGCGTCAGTTAAGGCTTTTCTTGAAGCTTCAAAAGAATTTATAGCATTTTCGGACCAATCAATAGGGGTTGAATCTTTCTTTTTGGCTCCTCGCAACAAATCTGTTAAGGGTGCGAGAATAATTGCAGCATTGCGACAAAAACGTCTAAAATAATTGAATAATCCAATGTATTTGCGAAGTTCGAAAAGAGTTTCTGGTCGCGGATATTGCTTAATAATTTCAACTTTGGATTGAAGAGGCCGAATTCCGGTTGGAGAAATTTCATGCCCTAAGAATGATACATTAGTTTGTTTGAAAACACTTTTTGAAACATTTATGTTTAGTCCGTATTTAGAAAGTCTGCTCAGAACAGCTCGTATATGTTCTAGGTGTTCAGATTCGTTTTCCGAAAAAATTAAAATGTCATCTAAATAAGCGATAGCAAATGGAAGATCGTAAAGAACTTCGTTAATAAATCTTTGAAACGTGTTTGCTGCACATTTTAACCCAAAGTTTAAGTACAGAAATTCAAAGCTTCCAAAAGGAGTTATTACTGCCGTTTTAGGGATATCTTTTTCATTTACAGGAATGTGAAAATAAGCGCGGACTATATCTAGTTTTGAAAAATTTTTCTTTCCATGGAGAATATTTGTAAGATCATGAATGTGAGGTATTGGGTAACGATCCGGAAGAGTTACTGAATTTAACCGTCGATAATCACCACAAACTCTGTAAGAACCATCCGGTTTTGGTACAACATGAATAGGGGATGCCCATGGAGATTTTGAAGGGCGACATATACCCTCATCCATAAGATATTGGAATTCTTTTTTAACTTCCTTTAAAATTTTTGGATGTAAGCGGCGATGTTTGGAATAAAGTGGAGGTCCCGTAGTTTCTATGTGATGAACTGTGTCATGACATGATGGTTTCTTAAAATTTGGAATGGGGTTTAAGAGGTCTGGGAATTCTTCAAATATAGTTTTAAAAGACATGTCTTCAGAAATCAGTTTAATTTGGGACTGAGTTGTGCAAGTGAGTTCACCTTTAGTGGACAATCCAGTTACAGAATCAATTAATCGGAATTTGTGTAAATCTACAAGCAAAGCAAAATGTCTTAAAAGGTCGGCTCCAATTATAGGGCAAGAGACATTTGCAATAACGAATGACCACCTGAAATTCCTTCTCAAGCCAATATTTAGGTCCATGAGTTTGTTTCCATAAACAGGAATTTTGGAATTATTTGCAGCGTAAAGATAATTAGAAGGGTTTTGTTTACTTAACTGCTTTGAGGCGGGGATACAAGAAATATCACTACCGCTGTCAATTAGAAATTTTAAACCCGAGATTTTATCAAAAACATGTAATCTACATTGTTCTAATGCTGCTACGCCAAGGGTATTTTCGCTTGTTGACCTAGCAGCGGCCACTAGTTTTTTTGAATTTCGTTAAAAGTACAAGGTTCGCGGCACTTTTTTGCTTCACTACCAAATTTATGATGATAATAACATAAACCAGAGGATGAATCAGATGAATCTTGTTTACGATCGGCACTCCTGAACCGTCTATTTTGACTATAGTGCCTTTCTCTGTAATGCGGCCGCCCGCGAGACATCGATCGCCTAAACACATTTTTGGATAATTCTGAAATTTGCAGTGTTAATTGGTCGATCTGCGTTTGTAATTTTGAGACTGCGTTTTGTTCGCTTTGCGAAGTTTCAACGGGTTTAGAAACGGCATACACAGCAAATTCCGATTTAATTTCGTTTATTTTGTCAGCTAAGATTGCTAGTTCCTGTAAAGCAGCGCTTGAAACTGACAAAATCGCTTGTGTATGTGTCGGCAAACGCTCTAGCCAAATTGTTTTTAGAAAGTCTTCGGAAACTGAATTTTGCGCTAATTCTTTCATTTGCCGCAGCAAAACAGAAGGCTTTTTATCACCTAACACTAATTCGGAAAGTAATTTACGAATTTGCTGAGACTGCGAATCAGAAAATTCTTTAATTAGTCTATCTTTTAAAGCAGTATATTTATCATCCTGAGGCGGATTTAGAATTAAATCTGTTACTGCACTTAAAGTATCAGTATCGATAGCAGATAATAAATAATTATATATTGTAACGTCGTTTGTTACTTGCGCGACGGCAAAATTTGCTTCGACTTGTACAAACCATACCGAAATATTACTTTTCCATAAGGGAGGAATTTTAACAGCTACCCTAGCAAGATTTTCTGGCGGAGCAGCAATACTATCATCAGGCATTGTGAAAGTATAATTGGGCAATAAATGATAGATAGAGCACTAATTAAATAAATACACAATTTAGCAATAATATTTTGAACATTAAGGACGTTGGGCTCGAAAAATTTTAACTATATAAAATCATTAATAAATTAAATAAGTTGGCCAGAGAATACCACATATTAACACAGAAAATGGCACATACCGTTGATTTTTGCAGCTTTGCACACCTGGTAAACTTCCATCATAAGCGATCAGAAGGGCTTGTTTTAGTCCAGTCACCAGTTGAGGATGTCATTAGATCGAGCTTCTCACTACGGATATTCAATCCGTTTTAATCTTGTTTAATTATAAATCTATCATAATGATAGCAGTGCGTTACTTCAGACTTAATAATAAGCTTGCTAATTTACACACTCATTTAATTAGAAATTACAAATACAAATAAGTTAACAGATAAGAATTTCTCCATGTGACATGCACATTGTATAAGCGGTGGAGTCAATCGTTTTTTAGCGCGTGCAGCAACAGCGACGATCAGTTCACAACTGCTTCTCTTCTCTTCTGTTCCAAAAGGTCTTTTCAAAGTAGCGTATGTGGCGCCATCTGTCGCCTACTTGTTAATTAAAAAATGTTTATTATTGTAGAACGGCGGAAGTCACCTCACCCTCCATAATTACTGCATCAGTAATGGTATTGAAATTGTTGCTCCCACCTCCCCCACTCGCTTTGGCCCTTTGGGAAACGGCACGACTATTGATCTGGCTCTGCTTAATAATATCCCTTACCCCTATACCATCACCCCTATTTCGGCTCTCGCATCGGATCACCTCCCAATTCAAATTAACATTGATTGTAATCCCTCACTACCTTCCTGAATCTCTCCTTTTGTTTACAATTGGCGTAATTTTACCACTACAATCAATGATTCTCCTCCCCCTTTCGATGAACTCAATTCCGTCGAGGATATTGAATTGGCTGTCACAAATCTTATCAAATTAATTCAAAATTCCCTTGAAGCAACTAAATGCCACCAGGCTCCTCAAAATTTTCAGACCCTCCCCCAGCAAATTAAAATCAAAATTAATAATAGGAATCGTTTGCGTCGACAGTGGCAAGCCAGTAGGGACCCCAGTATCCGCACTGAAATGAATCGGCTAAACGCCCTCATTAAACGTGATATCAAAAATTTCAAGAGTGAAAAATGGACGTATTTTATTATCTCCCTGACTCCTACGGATAACTCTCTTTGGAATTACCTGAAAAGAGTCAGGAAACCTTTTACTCCTATCCCCGCTCTCCTAACGGATACTGGACATAAATGCCTCGACGCTGAAAAAGTGGAGGTACTTGCTGATCAATATGAAGGTCAATTTCAACCGCATAGTGTTGTTTCTAATGCAGACACTATAGATCGGGTTGACCAAGTTGTTGGCAGATTCTTGGCCCATGAGCCTGTCAGATCAATTGAACCGACCACCCCAGAGGAAATCATTGCGGTGATCAAAAATCTTCCTAATAGAAAGGCCCCTGGGCATGATGGAATTTCTAATTCGGCCATGAAAAATCTCCCCATTCAGTATGCTGATTATCTAGCCAATTTGATAAATGCTCTTTTCAAATTCTATTACTTTCCTAATGACTGGAAAAAAGCTGTTATTGTCCCTATTAAGAAACCTGGAGAAGACCCTTCTCTGGCCAAAAGCTACAGACCCATTAGTTTGCTTCCTGTTCTTGACATCGACATGACATCGCGGTGCTTAAGGAGTGCCAACGCGGCGTGAAACGCCGCCGCGCGTAACCTCCAACTAAAAATGAGAAAGGGAACTAGAGATGAATTTCGAAACAATGCACGGCCTAAAAGTATAATTTGGATACTCTGGAGGAGTCCCGAGGGCCATTCCAGAGTTGGAAGCACGGGGTTAAATATAACCACCAAAAGGGGGGCGCATAAGGCATCCAAATGAATTTGGTTGCCCTACACTTCGATGTCATTTCACATACTGGCGTAGGTAAAGATCGGAGAATGCTTCCTGTTCTTGGTAAGTTGACTGAGCATATTTTTCTTACACGCCTTCAAAATTTCCTCCCCGATATCCCTGAACAGTTTGGCTTCAGGCCTAAACACTCTACCGCACACCAATTGCTCAGAGTGGTTGAGTTCATTTTTGATGGACTCGAGAACTCTGAGTATGTTGGTTCACTGTTTATTGATGTAGCGAAGGCTTTTGACACAGTTTGGCTCCCCGGCCTGATTTACAAATTATTAAAGTTAAAAGTCCCTACGGCGCATGTTCGCTTTACTCTTCAGTACCTTCGCGGCAGAACATTCTGGGTCCGCTATGCCAATATCCTCTCTACACCTCGCCCCGTTAACGCGGGTGTGCCGCAAGGCTCTAAGTTGGGCCCCCGGCTTTATAAAGCATACATTTCTGATATTCCTACATCTCCACATACGTTACTGGCCATTTAGGCGGACGACACCACTGTGATGGCTCGTGACAAGGACTGCCTTACTATGCACGAGTATCTACAGCAACACATTCTCAAATTGGAATCATTCTTTACTAAATGGCGTATCAAAATTAACCCTACTAAATCACAGGCAGTCGTCTTCACTCGCAATCGTTCTACCCCTCCTCCACTCCACCTTGATGGCTCCTTTGTCAGCTTTGGACGGGAAGTTAAATACCTTGGGGTTTTCCTGGACAGTACTCTTACTTGGCGAAAGCACATCGAATATAGCATCCAAAAGTTCTATAAAGCTAAGCGCGATCTTGCCCATCTCCTGTATAGTGATGAGATGAGTATGGGCAATAAAATACTGTTATATAAGACAGTTCTTCGCCGCATACTTCTCTACTGTGCCCAGATCTGGGGTTCTGCTGCTAAAACAAACCTTCAAAAAATTCAGATCCTTCAAAATAAGACTCTTTGTGGTATCGTCCGTGCACCTTGGTACAAGAGAAATACTACAATCCACCATGACGTCAAAGTTCCACCGATCAGATCTGTCATCAAAAATCAAGCTACAAAATTTTTAAATAGCATTCCTGACATTCCTAATCCTATTTTCCATAATATTTCTGTATATGATGAACGGGCCCGAGGGCGTAGACCTCGTGCCACTCTTCATCTTCCTGAGAATATCGACCCTGGTTAGGTCACCACTGTCGCTTTGATAGGGTTATTTTTCCCTGGTTGCTCACTACTTAACTTCTTGTAAATTTTTATTCTTATTTGTAATTATTGCTTTTAAATATTTTCTATTAATCCTATCTAACTTCATTAACTTTATTTTTGTATTTTTATATTTTTTTGTTTGGTGCCTTTATATGGCCATTTTTTTTTTTTTTAATATTTATATTGGGGAGCTTTTCCTTTACGCGTTTCCAGATGTTCTGGACATTGGCTATGGTTTGAATGTTTCTACCACAGGTTACTACCGGAGGTGCGGAGTCGCTGATTCCTGGTACTCCTCTCCATATCTCTTCCAAGTCCAAGTTGTTGCAAAAAAAAAATGTGGTGAGTCATTCACGTTGAAGAATCATTCATCAGAATTGAGAATTATCTAAATGCTGCTTTGATGTTTTGAACAACACGCGGTGGATTTAAATTTATTCAATCAAATCAGTTTTTATTTTTGTTTTCTATAGTTTAAGGATCATTTTAGCGATGCCTGATGAAAATGATGAAACACTGATTGAACGTAGACGGCGATTAGCTAGAGAAAGAAGTCGAGGTGGCTTGCTCGACAATCACAAGCAACATTAGACCGTATGAGGGAAGAAAATCGCCAACGTCATCGAAGTCAACGAGCTGAGATCAGAGCCAGTCAAGAAATCGAATTGAACCGTATAAGGGAAGAAAATCGCCAACGTCTTCAAAGTCAACTAGCTGAGATCAGAGCCAGTCAACAAATCGAAAATGAAGCAATTCAAATAGACCACGGACCAGACCAGACCAGAGAGCACTGACTGTTTCTGAAACTGAAGGTGATATTGAAAGTCACAGTTGTGGTTCTTTAGACTCTATCTGCCACTGTCAGGCACTTCATTTTCCATCTGAAAAATTAAGTCGTGGAAATTTTAAGAGCTGTTGTCATAAAGGAAAAGTTAAACTTCCTCCACGTCAAACTTTTCCACTTTTTTTGAAAGATATTATGAGCAAACCAAATTCACCAGACTACAGAAATTTTCATGAAAATATACGCTGTTACAATAGTGCTATTTCTTTTGCTTCAATGGGTGCAAAATTAGCTGCAAATGTTCCAGGTCGTGGACCTTACTGTTTTCGGGTGCAAGGACAAATCTATCATGTCACTTCACACTTACACCCTCAAGAAGGTGAACAAAGGAAATTTGCTCAATTATATGTGCTTAATACAAGTCAGACTGTTCAAGAACGCTTAAACATTCCTCAAAATGAAAAGTGTTTACGTCATATTTTGAGGCAGTTAGATCTCATGATGGGCCAAACCACAGTATTTGGTCCCAAGCCATCTTAATTTTTTTTATTTTGAAACTGATAAAACTTTATATTTTTAAAATCTGCAGATATTGAAGTTTCTGAAAAATGTAAACAAAAGTAATTATAACATTTTTCAATAAAAGTAATTTATAGTTAAATTTGGATTTAGAAGAAAAATGTGTTGCGGAGGGGACAAACTAAAAAATGCTATTTAAAGGATAAGTATTTTAAATACATTTCTTTTTTTTAAATAATGCTTTAAACCCACATTTTTGTGTCACATTGAAACATTTTAAGCCTTTAATTGATTAAAAAATGTAAATTTAATAAATTTAGACAAATAGAAAATTTTGGTTGTCCCCTCCAAAACATTTTTAAATATTATTTTTTATTTTTTTCAGTGTCAGTACATTTTGAAAAACATTTGACTTTAAACTTATCAAGTATTAGCAGAATGCAATAAATAAATTCCAAATTTGTATCAAATTCAACAATTTAAATATATATATAAAGCAAAAGAAAAATGTTTTGGAGGGGACATTTTTGTGATGGAGGGGGCAATTTTTTTTTTTTATTTTTATTAAATTTAATTCATTGTTTACACTGAAACATCAACAAAATTCTCCTACAGCTTCTATTTTATAATGTTGCTACTAGATGGTACTACTGAAGCGTATATTTTCCTTTTCTTTACATTTGCTAACACATTACTAGGTTGTGCAACACAGTATTTTGACCATGTGCTTCTTAGTTTGTTGGCATTCTCAGTCTAGTGCCTAATTGAGTGTAATTCTAAAATATCTGTCTTAATTGGTAGGAAAAATTTTAAAAATATATTTTATTTTATCAAAGTTTCTAGAAAATATGGCAAAAACAGCCACACAAAGATCAAGAGAATACAGGGAGAGGATAAAGTTAGATTCAGCTTTGCATGAAACAGAGAAGAAAGAAAGATAGAAATGGAAAGTAAAGGCTGCTAAAATGGAAAAAGCAGTAAGGACATAGCAGAAGAAAAAAAATAATAAAGAGAAAGAAAGAAAAAGAAAAGCAAACTCGAGGGCAAACAAAAAAAGTAACAATATTACTCCAGAAAATCAATCATCCCCAGGTTATAAGAATTCTTCAGCTTTAGGAAAAGCACTTTCCAAGGCAAATAAGAGTTTAACAAAGGAATCTCCTAAGAAGGTATCGGTACTTGCAAAAATTGTTCAAAATTTAACTCCACACAGGAAAATAGATCTAATTTCACAATGTTCTGTTATAAGGTGCAATTTATTTCAAGAAAGAAAGCGACGAGCTGATGCCATTCCTGAAAAAACTTGAGAATATTACAGCTTTTTTTTTTAACGTGATGACATTAGTCGAATGTTACCTGGCATCAAAGGTTCCATCCTTATACGTAAAGGTAAACTTAAAGAAAGAAAGCAAAAAAGAGTTTTAGAAATGTCTTTAAATGAAGCATATTCTTTGTATTGTACTTCTTATGCTAAACAAAGTATTGGAATTACTAAATTCTGAATGTTAAAGACCTAAGCATGTATTGTTTGCTTCACAAAAGCACCAAGAAGTATGCTATTGCATTTACCATGAAAAGATTAACTTAAATCTTCATGGTTTCCAAAACAAGTGTAGTGTGCTGCAAGTTAAAGAAGTGAAAGAGTTATGCAATTAACTTTATGTGAAGAAGACAAACATACAGAACTCTTGTGTTGATCGTCAGTGTACGGGCTGCGGTGTTGAAGTTATTGAAACACATTTTAATCTGACTTTGACGATAGTTAGTTATCATCAATGGATGAACTTTGAAGGCAGTACAAAGAAACTCCCTGTAACATGCTCAGTTGCTGAAGCATTGTACGGTTCATACAGAATAATAGATTGTTTTAGTAATTATAGCATTGATTGCTGAAAATTAATTGATTATACATAAATGACTATCATGAACTGACCTTAAAAGCTTAATTTTTTTCTAAGAAGTGTATACAATTGCTAAAAAATACCCAATAATGAATAGGTTTCTAATTTTAACTAAATTTCAAAATGTCCCCTCCACAACATGGTGCTAATTTTAAAAAAAAATGATTGACAGTGAATTTTTTATAATTCAGGTGTAATATTTTATGACTATAATGCTAAATAGTATAATTTAGTATAAAAAATTACTTTTAGTGCTATACTTTATTATACGTAGGAAAAATAATGATGCAAACTGAAGATTTTAAAATGTAATATTTTCCTGTCCCCTCCGCAACAATAAGAAAAAAATTTTGTTCTCTTTCACTTTTAATATTTGTTTCATTTTTTATGTCAGAATGTTTTCAACATGTCTTATGCACTCATAAAAAAATTCAAACTTGGAGAAAAAAAAATTATTTTGATGTATTTAGTTGAAATAAATGATTAAATGTCCCCTCCGCAACAAAACAACTTACTGTGATTTGGCCCTGATGCAGGAAATAAACCCATTTGCTCAAGCTTACAAAATGTTATATGAAATTGAAAGACAGAGTCATGAACAAGCAGCGACAGATAATCTACCAGTACCAAATGTTCACATGTTCTTGCGTAGAGATAGGCACTCAGATCAAAGACGATACAATTTGCCGACAGCAAATGAAGTTGCCATGGTATTCCAAAATGAAGATGGAGAACCACCATTTGAAAGAGATATCAGAATTTATCCTCGCACTCCTGAGCACAGCACTAATAATTTTGTTCCTTTAAATATTTTGAGTCCAAACTTGGATCCTATGACATATGCAATTTTTTATCCACATGGTGAAGCTGGCTGGCAACCAAATTTGGTGCTTGATCGCTATCCTGGATCTGCTGAAGGTTTACGAAAAAACGTATCGATGCTTCAGTATAAAGTGGCACAAACTGCCATTAGACGTGGTGAATTCAACCCTATTTTGTATGGAGGGCCACTTACTCAACAGTGGGTTATTGATTCATACCTTCAAGTTGAAGCAAACAATCTAAATTTTGTCAGGCAGCAACAATCAAAATTATGATGTGAAGAGTATGCTGGACTTGTGGATTACGTTTGTCAAGCAGCAGCAAATGCAAATTTACCAGCTGGAAGAGCTATTATATTGCCATCTTCTTTTCAAGGCTCCCCTTGAAACATGCGTGAAAGGTATCATGATGCCATGGCAATTGTTACAAAATTTGGCAAACCAGACATTTTTTGTACTTTTACATGTAATCCCAAGTGGCCTGAAATTTTGAATAACTTGCCTGATGGACAGACATCAACTGACAGACCAGATTTAGTAGCACGCGTGTTTCATATCAAATTACATGCACTATTAAATGATATCACAAAAGGGAACTCTTTAGAAAATGTCTTGCATACGTATATACAATCGAGTTTCAAAAACGTGGACTACCCCATGCTCATATTCTTTTGATCCTTGCACAGGAATTCAAATTCCATGATGCTTCACAGATTGATAGAGTCATAGTGGCAGAGCTTTCAGTTCATCACCCTCGATTACATGAAATTGTTTCGAGGGCAATCATACATGGCCCATGTGGAACTCTTAACCAGAAATCACCTTGCATGGAAAACGGTAACTGTAGCAAGAATTTTCCAAAAACATTCCAGCCTGAAACTCGAGTCAATGTTGATGGTTACCCATTTTATCAACGCCGTGAAGATAATAGTGTAATTATTAATGGAATACCTGTTGATAATTGTTGGGTTGTGCCGTACAATCCTACACTCTTGCTTAAGTACGACTCTCACATTAACATAGAAGCATGCACCAGTATCAAATCTGTAAAATATATTTACAAGTATATTTATAAAGGTTATGATTCAGCTAATGTTGTCATTCATGAAAACAACAATCAACATGAATTTCTACATGATGAAATTTCAAATCATGTGAATGCCAGGTATGTTAGTGCACCTGAGGCAATGTGGCGTCTCCTTGAATTCAAAATGCATAATAAATCACATTCTATAATAAGACTTGCCATCCATCTGCCACATCAATAGATGATTTACTTTCAACAAGGTACAGAAAATGCAGCACTTAATCAAAATCGTGACACAACTCTCACAGCTTGGTTTAAATTAAATATTTCAGATCCAAATGCAAGACAGTACCTATATGCAGAAATACCTCTTCATTATGTGTCCGAAAAAGGTGTTTGGAAACCACGACAACGTGGAGAGGAAAAAATTTTGGCTAGAATGTATTCTGTTTCTCCAAAAGACATTGAGCGTTACTGCCTTCGTCTACTTTTGCTGAAAATTCCTGGAGCAGCTAGCTTTGAGGACTTGCGAACTTTCGAGGGCGTTATCTTACCCACATTCCTTGAAGCAGCCCGTCAAAGGCAGCTTTTGGCTGATGATCAGGAATGGGACAGATGTTTATCAGAAGCCTGCGTTTTTCAAATGCCTGCACAGCTCAGGCAAGTATCTGCCTTCATTTGTCTTTTTTGTAATCCATCAAATCCTCTTGAATTATGGGAAAAATTTAACGATTCTTTGTGTGAGGATTTTAGGATGAATTTCAATGATTTTATGGCACAACAACATGCTTTACACAGTATTCAAGCAATATTCAGGAGCCATGGTGTTACCTTAAGTACATTTAATTTGCCAACACACAGTCCACTGGATTATCAAGATCCAGTTTTAGTTTATAACCACATTAGTGAAGCCTCTGATGCTATTGAAAAAATTGCATCTTTGAACTTGCAGCAAAAAGAAGCTTTTACAAAAATCATACAAGCAATAGACAATGAGCAAATAACTCCACGATGTTTCTATTTGGATGGTCCAGGTGGATCAGGTAAGACATATGTATATAATGCTCTTTTGGCCTTTATACGGGGACGTGGTGAAATTGTTCTTCCTTATGCCACCACTGGTATTGCTGCCATTTTGTTGAAAGGAGGGAGGACCGTTCATAGTGGATTTAAACTACCGGTTCCAATATTGGAAACTTCAACATCTTCAATGCGTCTCACATCAGATGAAGCAGTAACTATCCGTCAAGCAAAGATCATCATTATTGATGAAGCTACAATGATGACAGTTCATGCTTTACATTGCATAGATGCTCTGTTAAAAGAGCTAATGGGAAATGAAAAACCATTTGGCAATAAAGTTATGTTGTTGGGAGGTGATTTTCGTCAAACATTGCCAGTCGTTACACGTGGTACAAAAACTCGTATAATTGAAGTTTGTATTAAATCAAGTCCACTTTGGGAACATTTTTTTCATCTGAAACTGTCACAAAATATGCGTTCTGAAGGTCAAAATGAGTTCAACCAATGGCTGTTAGATATTGGTGAAGGAAAAACTTTATCTGTTCAAAATTTACCATGTGATATCATACAAATTCCCTCTAACATGCTATGTACTGGTTCAATCGTTGCAGAAATGTATGGAAATGAAATTGATACAAACTACATTCAGGAACTTTCCTCAAAAATTATTTTGACCACTACTAACAAGGATGCAATGAAATTGAGCGACGAAGTTATGAATCTTCTTCCTGGAGCCGCATCTGAATTTTACAGTGCAGATTCGTTCGAGTCAGATTTATCAGAAGGTGAGACAAACTTTTCGCAGGAATTTTTGAATGAACAAACTCCCTCTGGAATGCCTCCCCATAAATTAATATTAAAAGTTGGTGCTATTGTGATGCTTCTTAGGAACATGAATCCTAAAAATGGTTTGTGCAATGGCACCAGGTTAATTATTCGAGGCCTATATCGACATTTCCTGGATTGTGAGATCTTAACTGGTGCTAATAAAAATGATAGAGTCTTTATACCAAGAATTGACCTTACACCAAATGATACAAATCTTCCATTTAAACTTATCCGGAAGCAGTTTCCTATTATTATTGCTTTTGCAATGACTATCAATAAATCACAGAGACAAACATTCAACAGTGTTGGTCTACATTTAGAGGAGCCAGTCTTTTCGCATGGTCAACTTTATGTTGGACTATCACGATGCAAAGAACAAAGTAAAATAAAAGTATCCATCCGTAATACAAATCTGCAAGGGCAACTTTTGTCAGATAATAGGGTGTTCACAAAAAATATAGTTTTTCCAGAGATTCTTTTCTAGTAAAAAATACATACCCCAATAATTCACATGACTAAATAGCTCTATGGTGTTAGTATCTGTTGTATTATTAATGAAAAAAGTGTTTTAATTGCATCTAATTTTCTGTTGTATTTGAAGGGCTCCCTCTCGAATCTTATATTCTCAAGGTGAAATGATTTTGCTTTATGCTTCTACTGGTATTGCTGCCATTTTGTATGTCATTTTTGAATGGGGGATTATATATTAGATTCTTGAAGCAACTTCACAATATGTTTCTTATTATTTTTGCGAAAAACTACATTATAAGCATACAATTTGCTGTCTTATTTGATGTGCTAGAATTTTGATTTTGTTTAATATTGCTGCTGAACTGTACACTGAAAGGTAAATTCTTTTTTTTTCTAACCTGTATTATGTAAAATATAAACTTTGTCTGATAGTAGAGTGTTTACAAAATATATATATTTTTTAGAAAACTTTATCTATTGTACTACTAATGGAATAAGTGCTTTAATTGCATGTAATTTATGAATTATTGCATATATTATACATTGATATTCGAATAACTTTTTACAGATCAGTTTTAATTTCATATGCTTAAAAAATGAAATTCTTACAACTTCTCGGTATTGGCTCAGTACTCGGCCAAAATTTCGCCATTTAACGAGTACTCGGTATGCCTCTATAAAAAATCAATTGGTTTAAACCGTGCCAACCCTGTTAATCCATCAGCTTAAAAAGAAATGCTGAGCTTAAAAAATAGCTGAAATTCACTTTAAGTCTCTAGATTTATGATATTTGTTGCATAATTTTATTATATTTTCTTTATAAATGGAAATTTTGCTTATTTTATGGGATATTGTTATTTCTTATGATAGTAGGCTTAGTCTAGCATTGTTAAATCATAGTAAATTTTAATTTGCTGCAAGCACAGAAAATTTTACTTCTGTGGTCAACACTAATTATGTTAAGTCCACATTCATTGTTGTACAATTTGTGATTTTTGACACTTTTTTTTCCTACTGTGAATTAAGAAACTAATATTCTCAGGCTGAAATAATTCTGCTTCATACTACTGGCATTGCTGCCATTTTGTTGTGTCATTTATGGGGAGTTATATACTGGATTCTTGAAGTATTCAACTTCGCAATATGTTTGTCATGTTATTTTTGGTAAAAACCACATTATATTCATAAGTGTACAATTTGCTATCTTATTTTATGTGCTATCATTTTGAATTTGTTTAACATTGATGTTGAACTTTACACTAAAATGCAAATTCTTCTTTCTCTAACTTATATAGTATTATGTAAAATGTGTATATTTTTTTTAATCTTTCTTTATTAGAAAAATGTCTTTTTTCTGTCATTTTTGATGAACTGCTTTCTTACTTTGAATTGAGTAGCTAATATTCATAAGCATGCAATTTTCTGTCACTTTTTATGTATCTTTCTGCTTTATATTTGCTTTTTATTATACTGGAAAATATTGTTCTTCAAGAAATGCTAAAATATAAACTCTATCATACTAGGGGCGCACAAACTTTTTATGAGAAGGTCCATGTATGAAAATGTCTGGGTTGTCGAAGGCCACATCAATAACACAGAGAAAATTCTCTTTTTTTTTGGGGGGGGGGGGGGGGGGGAAGAGGAATCTGTGGCCTATAATCAAATGAAAAACATGATTTCAAAGGGAAGGCAGTTTTTCATCACCCATTCGACAACATTTGAGATTTTTCTACACCCAATCAACAAATCTTGCGAATTTCATGTGCCTGATCAACGAAATTTGTGTTTTCTCAAGTGCATGATTGGCGAAATTCACGGTTTTTTCTGCGTGCAATTGGAGATTGTGACTTCTCCGGGCTCGATCAATGAAACTCACGATTTCTCCTGGCCCGATTGACGATATTTGCAATATTTTTTAAATTGTGACTGACAAAATTCTCAGCTTGGGAATTTCCTATGTGGATATCTATGGTATTGGCTGGTCGATTCACGGAATTCGTGATTTTTAACTGGCTGTGACGAAACTTGCAATTTTTTCACGAGACAAAATGTCGAAATTGATTTTTTTCTGCCATTCATGACAAAAATTGCAATTTTTTCCAGTTATAAATTTAAGAAATTCATTCGTGGACCACAAGTTGTGCATCTCTACTATACTATCATACTATTAACCTAGACAATTATTTAAAACTAACAAAATTGTAATGTTTTGTGCAATCGTTAAACCACTTCCGAATCTCGATTTGATTTTGTTTATGTAACATAATGATTAGCAATGTGATGTGTCAAGTTCTTTAAAAACTCATTGATAACACTTTTTTTTACAGAAAATTTCACACATGGATTATTTTGTTTAATATTTAATTTGAATGTTTTGTCGTTGAACTATTTGAAAAATGGATTATTTAGTCAATATCCTGTCATTTTTGACGGGGGTATATACTAGTATAAATATATTTTTTTACAGTCTTTATTTTTTATCTATATTTTGTTGCTGTTTTACAACCAGTTGGAATATTTTAGAAAAGGGGATTTGGAACATAATTAATTCCATTGTCCTACATTGTGTATAGTTATAATTATATTGGCTGTTAGAAAGAATATTTCGTGGCTATCTATACTCAGATAATGGAAAAAATAACTTAAAATTAAATTATTAATTTATAATTAAATTCCAAAAATACTAGGCTAAATCGAGGATTCGTAACTGAAGCCAAACAATTAAGTTATTATACAGGGTGTCCGGTCTCAACGGTATCTTATGGCTAATTCCTAAACTGTTAGTCATAGACATATAGTTCCAATTACAAAAATGTTTTAAATCAGGTAAAGAAATAGTTTAAAAGCGATTTGGGCTAATAAAAACATTTCTTAAAAGATTATGAAATTTAAATTTTTATACGGTCCCCCGGTCATATAAGTTATATTTAGTAAATTTTTCCTATTACACTGACAAATAAGACAAAAAAAGAGTCCCATTCATATAACACTAAAATTGAGCAAGTTATGAAACTTTAAAAATGAATGACATATGCCACTTTTCTGCTCTGAAAACAAATGAGTTCGGCTTGGCTTTGAGGGGTCATATACCAAGTGCTTAAAGTATTCGAAGATCTTATTTTGTGTGTATCTGCGCTTTGAAAAAAATCGTACAAGTATTACGTTTAAGTTTCAAATTGTCTAAAATAACATAGGTTTTATTTTGTCAGGATTTGAGACTGTTTCTTTTATGATTTATAAGTTTTTATGTTACTTCAACAATGATATGTATGTTTTTCCAATTCCAAACCCACATTTAAACATCCGATCGAGATAACATTTTACATACTGGCGCAAATCTGATAACAATCTAATATTATTATGATTTTCGGTGGTTACCATTTATACTTATTTTACAGGATAACACAAAAAATTTCGGATAGATTACTGTCAAGAAGTTCAAAAAAAAGTTTTAGATTAGATAACACAAGACTGCGATTGTTGGTTTTTTTTTAACTTTTATGCATTTTTTAGCACTGAATTCAAAAATTACCTTAATTTTTTACCATCATGTCAGGATATTTCGCAAATCATAAATTGTCAAATTTAAAGAATAACAAAAATCGGATATTATAAATTAGAGGAGATGGTTGTGTTTTTTAACTTTTGATAATTGATTTTTACGTAGCTTTTAGCATTGAATCTGAAAATGACCTTCATTTTTAACCATCACGTTAGAATTTTTTTGCAAATCGCAAATGTGTAAGTTAAAATATAGCAAAAATCTCATACTATAAAACATACGTAAAACATTTTTTATTTTATTTTATTTTATACTATTTTACTTTATTCAATAATTTATTCGATATTTTTACTTATCCTGGGATTCTTACAGCTAAATAGCTGAGTGGTCAGATGAAATAGGGGAGGAGATTCAATTTTAACTTTGATATTTGCAATTTGCTAAAAATTCAGATGTGATAGTTAAAAATGAAGGTCAGTTTCGGATTCAGAGGTACAGAATATATAAGAATCAATTATCAAAAACTAAAATACAGGACAGAACCCATCTTTTGCAGGCTAGTGCGATCTAATAATAATTTAAAATACGTATCATTTTGTAAAGAGTTGATTCTGTTAATTTAGCATAATTTTATTTAACAAAAATTCTATTTTTTCTTTCTTCTTAAATGTTTATTACATAATGTGTATATTTAGCATTGATATGTCAGAATGATTAAAGATTTCAAATTTATATTGCAATGTTAATTTTACTCTCAACCATTTTTTTTATATATATCTGACGAAATTATATTTCGACTAAATTTGTGAATGACCCCCAATTTGCAACAAAAAATATGCTCCAACTTTAAACAGCTATTACTCGGTCAATTTTAATCGTATAATAAGGGGGCTTTTTTTGTATTACTTGTCAGTGTAAAAGGAAAATTTTACTAGATATAACTTATAGGACCGGGGGACCGTACAAAAATTTAAATTTCTAATTTTTTTAATAAATGTTTTTATTGACCCAAATCGCTTTTAAAATATTTCTTTACCTGATTTAAAACATTTTTGTAATTGGAACTATATGTTTATGACTAACGGTTTAGGAATAAGCCATTGGACACCGTTGAGACCGGACACCCTGTATAAGTAAATCAGAGAAGCATATCATACTATAGTTGAAAGTATCTGTGCAGAGTATACAGACTCTGAACAAAAGCACATTAAAAAAAATAGGACGCTAAATAAAATACCTCTCAAGTTTTTGACAACTTGACACCGTAATTAAAATTTGTGAAGTTCTTTCTCAAGAAAAGGCATAGTATATACATAAATCTAAAAGACAATGTAGCTTTAATTTTTTAAGCCTCAATTTCTGAATTAATTGCAAAAAATTTAGTAATAAGATTTATAGTCGTCATATTAGTGAGTGTAGTTTGACACAAACTTTATTTTATTTTAATGAACTGATTTTATTTGTATGTGTGATGAAAAATTTGCACTTGAATTTAAACATTTGCCTCCATATTTATATGACTAAAATTTGTATGATTATTTGAACCTTCTTTATACAGCTGTTTTCATGCCTTTTACACCATAGTATTGGCAACATCGTTCGTATTCCATACCAAGCTTGGCTGTGAGAACTGATTACAGAACTGTAGCCAGTTAATTTTCAGCTGCTCATCAATATTGAAGGATACAGGTCCAATAACATCAGTTTTCTTACACGTGATCAGTGAAGACATGTTAGTCCAGTTGAGAATTTGTTTCTACCAATGTCTCAAACTGCTTTATCAAGGGTAATAGATGGATATTAGCCCCCGATATGCTATTTCTTTCTCCCAGCTATTAAAATGTCGTCTCTAAAAAATAACGTTCCGTTGTTTAAGTCAGCCGTAAAACGAAAAAGATGTACCATTGTTCGGTTAAATTCTCTACTGCAATTTTTTTAACTTCTAAGCATCGATCATTTTCTATCTTTATGCCGGAGTATAGGGAAAAAAGTACTTTTAAATGAAAGTTGTTTGAAAACTGCATCTCAATTTATTTTGGAAATATTACTTTTTTTGTAGTTTTCAGCACCAGTTGTTTAGTTTTGGTGACTCAAGTACTCCATTTCTGTAGAAAGTAAAAGAAAAATAAATAGAAAACAGCAATTATGTCTTTTTGTTGCCATTTTCCTATAACAACTTAAAAAAAGTAATTAAAAAACATGCTATTTTGAAAAAATATAAATGAATGATTTCTGACAAAACCTAGAGCTATGATAAAACAAATTTAATTTTAATTATCTATATTAATATTACAAACAAATGAAGGCATATGAATCATTAGATAGTCAATTTTGTTTCTGTCGAGTTTCTTGATTGACGACATCTCTTTTTTTGGATTTGTGTATTATTCAACGATAGTGGAGTCCTATTCCTACTGTAGATAATGTTTAAGCCTGGATCATGAATGAAGACTTCTTCAGAGGTTGCGGATGACGTCATTTTATATAAAATAAAAGCGTGTGTTTTCAATTTTAAAACTGAAATATGTTTTGTACTATCTATATTTATATGCATATACATATATATTTATATATTTTCATCGGGGGCGACACTAAATTCTGAAAAAGCTGAATTCTTGTTTTCTAGTTTAAGGCACTCCCTTTGATCAATGAATACTTATGACATATATTCGAGACTCAGATAATAACGTTTGAATTAAAACTTTGATCATTGTAGTTTTTTGTGTACTTTTTTTAAACCTTGTTTCTCTTACATGTTTGTTTATTATTAAAAATTATAAAAGGAGTATTTTTGTTTTGTGTAGCCAGTAATGTATCTATAAAACATTCTAAACTGTATTACTACTAATCTATGTAGTAATCACCTTCAAAATCACTTAAAATCCTTCTTCTGGAAGACGTTGCAGAGAAGGTTGGGTTATTCCGTACAATGATACATCTGCTTTGTTTTGCGGCTGGCAACGTATATTTTTTTGTAGACGACACATTAAAAGGTGGGATAAAGAATTGCATACCGGGGATAATAAAATTAAAACAAACACTCGTTTGAACGTTATCTTTATAATGTTACCCCATGTATTAAATTTTTTTTCAAGTAAACTTAATTAGCTTCTTTAACTAAGGGGAAAAACATATAGAAATTCAGAAAGTAGACAAAATTTGCAACAAATAGGATATATGATATTATGACGTAGGATGAACGGGGAGGGGGATGACTGTCTCTGAACATGCACTGCAGCGGTACGTGCACTAAGTTATGCAAGTCCGGGTAATAGGGGATTTTATCTGGCAAAATTAATACTAGTTGTGGATTTCGACTCACTTTGTTTCTTGGGTTGCTGAATCCAAATTTGTAACTTCCCACCAAAATTTAACCTGGCAAACACCCCCCCCCCCCCCCCCCCAAAAAAAAAAATAAATAAATAAAATTGAATTTTTAAAAAAATTTGGTTTTTGAGAGCATGCAGGGAATGTTCCGAGGCAGCCCCTCTCTTCCCCGTTTATCCTATGTGATAATGTCATATATCCTATTTGTTCCAAATTTTGTCTGCTTTCTGAATTTCTACATACTTTCCGCATAAATCAATAAAAAATTTAATTTAAAAACAACTATTTTGGGGGGGGGGATTTTAGGGGGAAGTTAAAAATTCGGATTCAGTGACCCAAAATACTTAAAGTTTCAGCCTCTCTGAAATAGAATCCTATATACTCTTTTACAGTGAAACAATCAAATAACTATTAAGGTAGTCAGAAAACTTTATCTCTGGATTATGTAACATGATTAATGATCTTTTCTCTTATAATATAAAATCTCTCTTTATTTTCACTGCATTTATTGAGTTCAATAGAATTTCATTGTATGATTTCAATGTAAAATGAAATGTGTGTTCATATGCTTATACTCTGTGTTAGATGGTGATATTACTCTAAAATCTATTAATTTTGTTTGAATCAAGTTGTTACAAAAAATCTACATATTTTTTTTTCAGACTTGTGCTCCAGCAGAAGTGACTGTTAGTAGAAGTGATAGCACAGCTGTTATTCCAAAAAAAATTCCAGGTCCTTCCACAAAGACAGATAAAGTACGATTTATTTATATGAAATTCTAACTTTTTTTTTTTTAACATTTAGAAATCAACCTATTGCAGTCCCTTTGTTTATTTATATATATGTGTGTAGTTACGCTGAATAGCATAAAACGATTTAAAGCCATTTAGTTTTTTTAATTATAAATGTCCGTTTAAGTGCATGTGATGTGTGGAGATTGTGTTGTTTTCAGTCTAATCGTATATATATATACATATGCGTCAAATTAATAACCTCCTCCTTTTTTCAGTTTTCCGTTGGTTAATGATGTCTCTAATTAATTTGCTCGCTCTTTGTGAACTTTGAGACTTTCACTACCAACTTTGCAGGTTTTACTTGAGTTTAGTTAATTGAGTTAAGTACAAATATGAGTGAAGGGGTGGGGGGAGGGTAGATCATCAGTTATTAAATGGTATGTTCTATATATGTTTTATTTTTAATTTATTTTTAGATGGTTTCCTCTGACCTTCAAACCGTTCCTCTTGCTAAAATAACTCCTAACGTGCTGATAAATCGAAGAACTATCATGTCAGATCCTTCTAAACCAGTTAATAAGGTAAATGAAAGCCTTGTTAATTTTAATGTAATTTAAGTATATATGCAGTAGTGTTCCCGCTAGGCCATTTTTGAAGGGCGCAGCGCCCTGCCCCTTTTAAAATTGGTAAAGTGCACTCTGCCGTTTTTTAAATCGGCAAACTGCGCCCTTCATATTTCAAAAATAGTCAAATGTGCCCGGAGTCGTCCTCAGCGATCGCTTTAACCAATGCCGCGGACGCGCTATAGCCCGTAAATCATGTGAAAAATCGGAGACGGGACGCAAAAAAAATAGTTATTACGTGTCTGTGGATGCGTAATTTCGTCAAAAAATCACAGAAAAAAGCCGATTTTCGTCAAAGGATCGCAAAAAAAGCACAAATTTCATCAAAATATTGCGGAAAAAACGTGATTCTCGTAAAAGGGCCACGAAAAAATAGCGTATTTCTTCAAAGGATTGCGAAAAAATAGCGAATTTCATCAAAAAATCGCGAAAAAATAGTGAATTTCATAAAAAAATCACAGGTAAAAAGGCCGATTTTTGTCGAAGGATCGCAAAAAAGCGCAAATTTCATCAAAATATCGCGGAAAAAACGCGATTTTCGTAAAAGGGCCGCGAAAAAATAGCGTATTTCGTCAAAGGATCGCAAAAAAAATTGAGAATTTCGTCAAAAAATTGCGGAAAAATGTCGATTTTCGTCAAAGGATCGCAAAAAAGCACTTCATCAAAATATCGCGGAAAAAAACGCGATTGTCGTAAAAGCGCCGCGAAAAAATAGCGTATTTCGTCAAAGGATCCCGAAAAAATAGCGAATTTCATCAAAAGATCGCGAAAAATTTGTGAATTTCGTCAAAGAATCGCGGAATAAAGCCGAACTTTGTCGTGGGAAAAAAGCCGATTTTTGTCGAAGGATCGCGAAAAAAGTGCAAATTTCATAAAAAATATCGCAGAAAAAATGAGATTTTCGTAGAAGGGCCGCGAAAAAATAGCGTATTTCGACAAAAGATCGCGAAAAATTTGTGAATTTCGTCAAAGAATCGCGGAATAAAGCCGAACTTTGTCAAAGGATCTCGAAAAAAAGATCACATTTCGTCAAAGTATCGCATAAAAAACACGACTTTCGTAACAGGTTCGCGAAAAATAGCGAATTTCGTCAAAGGATCGCGGAAAAACGCGAATTTCGTCAAAGGATCGCGGAAAACACAAATTTCATCAAAGGATCGCGGGAAAAAAGGCGAATTTAGTCAAAGCCTCCAATGCACCAAAAAAGATGTGCAAACCAAACTTATCGGTAGAACATTCATAAAATGGGATTTAGTTTTTTTTAAATGAGATTCTTAAAAATACAGCATGATTTCAGTGTACTTTAATAATGTATTCCGTATGTAGACCAGTGAAAAATCTCCCCCCTTCCCCCACTTCTTACTGCGGTATTACTATTAATCGATTTATTACATTAATTTTACAATAAGTTATTTTAATGGTACTTTAAAGTACCATTGGTGCATAAAGGGTTAATCAGCCCCACAGTTCAGTTAAATATTTAAAATTATTTACTTTATTACTTTTTCTGTTTTGTTTGTTATTTTATTATAAAAGAATTTGAACTCTTAGAATATTATAATTTTTTCTATTCTAATTGTAAATTTTAAGTATAAAGTAAAAAAAAAAATTATAAATAAAGTATAAATATAAAGTATTGTAATAAATGTAAATTATAAATAATCAATCATCCAATCTAATCTACCTCTTCTTCCCCCGCCTCCCTCCTTCTTCGAAGGTTAAAATATTTAAAACTCTAATTTTTTTTTACTTGCAACTCTGTCACTTCATTGTGACAATAAATAACCAATCATCTAAATTCTGCTTCTTTTTCTTATCAAACATACCAAATTTAAAGGCTTTTATTTTTTCTGTCCTAATTGTTAAAATTTTACTAACGATAAATAATTCGTTATATAATCAACCTCCTCCCCCCCCCCCCCCCCCAAAAAAAAAAAATCGCTTTTGTCTCTTTGCCCCCACCTTCACAGCTCACAAAGCTTATGATCTTTAAGTTATATTTGGTGATTTATTGTAATAATAATTAATTGGTCACCCATCTAAATTTTACTACCCCTTAAAATCTCTGCTTTACCCTTAAAACTGCTAGTTTATGGGACTAATAATTTTTTAGTTTTTTTATTTGAAACAAAATTACTTATCTTGGAAATATCAATTTAAGAAAAAAAATATATATATAATCTGTTACTAAATGTGCGCATAAACAATGATGAGTTTGTAGTAATGTATAATTCTTATACCAGTTTCGAAGATCTACATTTTCTCAGGGTCGAAACTGGGAGGGGGGGCATGTACCCCAGGCGCCAGTTGTTGATTTTTCTCACATCAATGTTTAGCACTATTTTGTTAAAATCGTCCTGTCTGGGGTATGCCAAAGCACAGAAGAATCTAAGGATATGGCATAAGGATGCTGTATAAAGCGGAATTTTTTTCAATTCCGTTTTCAAGATTTTAATGAATCAATATTTGACAAAGTAGATTAAAGTAGTTCAGTATTACATATTTTATGATTACATAATTTAAATTTTAAAATATGTTGGCTATTAGAAAATTAATAAAATTTTCTTTGTAAATATACTTTGCGGAGGAGGGGGGGGGGGGGGGGCACCAGAATCCATGTTTGCCCCGGGTGCAAAAAAGGCTAGTTTCGGCCCTGCATTTTCTGAAGAAACAATGCCCTTTTTCGCTGAAAAAAGTGCCCTCTTTGTTTCAACTGTGCCCTTTTTGTGGCTAGCACCCTGCCCTTTTTTTTCCTAGAGTGAACACTATATGCAGTAATTCCTTATAGTCTAGCAGGAGTGAATAATTTTTAGTTGACAAATTCAAACAAGCTGATCATCTAATTTAATTGATCTTACTTACTCACAAAAGCAGTCACATATAATTGACTTTTTATTATAGATGACATAATGACAGGGAGAACAGAATCTGATGTTTCAAAAAGTCATAGATATTTAGTTTAATCCAATCATTCATACAAAATTTGTCAGATTCATGGTGTATTTTTGTGGTCACAGTGTGCAATACTGAGTAAATGAAAACCTTGTTAAGCTTAATGTACTTTAAAGCAAGGCAGTGTATCATCCATGATCGAGAGCATCATCCAATCATTCATACAAAATTTGTCAGATTCGTGGTGTATTTTTGTTGTGACAATGTGCAATAATGAGTCAGACTTATGCCTTCATTATAATCTTTTTTGCAAGTTGATTTGCTTGGCTAAAGTGTTCTACATAGATATCGGTCGAAAGTTTGTTTTTCGTTTTCGGCAAGCTTCAACAAAGATTCAATTTCAGTGGAAAAACTGCTGAACATTTGATACATACCAAAGCCATAGTCAGATCTCATAAGAGCTTGCATATACAGGTATAGGACAACAGGATAGGAACACCCATTTCGAAATGTGTCGTACTTCAACCGTCCAATACCGATTCACCATGAGTCACAACAGTCTGCCATTTACTGGCAGCAGGGTTCCTACGCGACTTGAAAACAGGGAATTGTCAGGGAAAATTTAAAATATTTTCTAAAACCTGGAAAAGTTAGGAATTTTTTTTTAATGCACTATCATGCATCAACATTCTCCTGAGTTCACGGTACGTCCGTAAAAAAGTTCAGGTTTTTCCCTTAAAAGGATAATTTTTGCTATATTCACATTTTTAACATAAAGATGTTTTAGCTATACATATTTGTCACCAAATAGTCAGTACTTAAGCCAAAGAAATGTTGAGCCTTGTTAAGGCTAGGATGAGATATCATGAATAATTATATAAGAAAAAGAATGAAAATTATGAAACAAGACAAAAAATTTAAACTTTTACACAACAAACTGCTTCTGAAAGAACACAAATAAATGACACGATAGTAGAAGTCTAAAAAATGTTTAATATGTGTAAATTCAGTTATGTAAATAAAAAGTTACTTTGAATCCATCTGAGCTGTATTTTAGTTTTGCTTGTTTATATATATATATTGTAAATGTCAAATGATATAGAATTTTAGTTTCAATTTTATACGTTATTTTAATTTTCAGATGCAAGTTTAATCATTAAGATCTTGAATTGTAATTTGCATTTCTAAAAATGTCGTGAATTTTGGTCAGGGAATTGTCGGAAATATGGCCTGGAAAACCTGGAAAAGTCAGGGAATTTTGTTATTCAAATAGAGTATGAACCCTGTGTCAGCGAAAGGGAAAGTATCAGTTAACATTTGCTGGTGTGAAAGTTGTATGAGAAAATTCTGTTCGCAGCAAAACGTCATTATGTCTGACGTGCAAAGAGGGATGATTATTGGATCTAACCTCACTGGAGCGTCCACGTCTAGAACAGCCAACTATATGTGTTTTTCAAGAACTACTGTCTCAAGGGTTATGACGGCCTAAACAAAACTGGGAAAGGTGTCCTCTGCAAAGCAGAACTGTGGACGAAATCTGAAGTGGACCAACCGAGATAGACGAGCGTTGAAGAAGGTAGTCGCCTGAAAATGTAAGACTACACTGCCTCAAATAACCTCTGAAATGAACATGAACATCCATCTCCAGAATCCCATATCCACCAAAACTATTCAACGGGAGCTGCATGCTACAAAAATTCGTGACAGAGCATCCCAAAGCCATTAGTATCGACGGAGAATGCTATAAAGCGACAACAGTGGTGCCGAGACCACCAAAACTGGACACAACAGCAATGGGAACAAATAATCTGGTATGGCGAATCATCATTTACAGTATTTCAGACCTCCGGACGTGTGTTCTTCAGGCAAATACCGGCAGAAGCATTTCATGTTGATTGTTTGATTGTGTGGTTCCTACCATGAAGCAAGGAGGGGGTTTCTGTGACGGTGTGGTGAGCGATATCTTGGCACGGCTTAGGGCCACTCGTAGTCCTGAGAGGGAAAGTTGCAGGTGAGCATTATTGCAGTATTCTCACAGATCATTTACACCCCATGCTATGCTCCAGACTCTGTTTCCTGGAGAACGTCCTCTTTTCCAAAATGACAACGCCACTGTTCACACGGCTTGCTGTGTTCAAACATGGTTAGATGAGCATAATGATGAAATGGAACATCTCACGTGATGTCCTTAGACTCTTGATCTCAACATCATTGAGCCTTTGTGGGGTTTTTTAAAGAATGCATTCTGTGCTCGGTTTCCTCCTCCCACCCACATTAGCTGAACTCAAGACCGCTCTGCATGAGGAATGGCTGCAAATTCGCTTAAACTTTGTGCACAACCTTTTTGTCAATCCCCCGTCAGATAGAAGCTGTAATTCGGCAGTGGTGGCCCTACTCCCGACTAATAAAAATTTTGTATTCTTTCACGTTTTCTTATTATTTTGTCCTATACCTGTAAAAGAACCCATGCACAGCCCATAGTGATTTTGGTTATATTTCCTTCATACTATCATTGCCAGAAGATTCTAATAGTATTAATGACAATTGAGTTGCCTTCCGCCGTTCTAAAATAATAAACATTTTTTTTATTAACAAGTAGGCGACAGATGGCGCCACATACGCTACTTCGAAAAGACCTTTTGAACAGAAGAGAAGAGAGGTAGTTGTTCTATTGCAGTCTGTATTGCAGTTGGCAAAATTGATACTAGTTGTGGATTTTAACTCACTTTATGTTTCTTGGGTCGCTGAATCCAAATTTGTAACTTCCCACTAAAATTTAACCTGGCAACCCCCCCCCCCCCCCCCCCCCCAAAAAAAATTGATTTTTTAAAAAAATTTGGTTTTTGAGAGCAATCAGGGAATGTTCCGAGGCAGCCCCTCTCTTCCCCGTTTATCCTATGTGATAATGTCATATATCCTATTTGTTCCAAATTTTGTCTGCTTTCTGAATTTCTACATACTTTCCGCATAAATCAATAAAAAATTTAATTTAAAAACAACTATTTTGGGGGGGGGGATTTTAGGGGGAAGTTAAAAATTCGGATTCAGTGACCCAAAATACTTAAAGTTTCAGCCTCTCTGAAATAGAATCCTATATACTCTTTTACAATGAAACAATCAAATAACTATTAAGGTAGTCAGAGAACTTTATCTCTGGATTATGTAACATGATTAATGATCTTTTCTCTTATAATATAAAATCTCTCTTTATTTTCACTGCATTTATTGAGTTCAATAGAATTTCATTGTATGATTTCAATGTAAAATGAAATGTGTGTTCATATGCTTATACTCTGTGTTAGATGGTGATATTACTCAAAAATCTATTAATTTTGTTTGAATCAAGTTGTTACAAAAAATCTACATATTTTTTTTTCAGACTTGTGCTCCAGCAGAAGTGACTGTTAGTAGAAGTGATAGCACAGCTGTTATTCCAAAAAAATTTCCAGGTCCTTCCACAAAGACAGATAAAGTACGATTTATTTATATGAAATTCTAACTTTTTTTTTAACATTTAGAAATCAACCTATTGCAGTCCCTTTGTTTATTTATATATATGTGTGTAGTTACGCTGAATAGCATAAAATGATTTAAAGCCATTTAGTTTTTTTAATTATAAATGTCCGTTTAAGTGCATGTGATGTGTGGAGATTGTGTTGTTTTCAGTCTAATCGTATATATATATATATATATATATATATATACATATGCGTCAAATTAATAACCCCCTCCTTTTTTCAGTTTTCCGTTGGTTAATGATGTCTCTAATTGCTCGTATATATTATTAGGACTATTGTCTCTAATTTGTCTCTAATAAAATACCTCTCAAGTTTTTGACAACTTGACACCGTAATTAAAATTTGTGAAGTTCTTTCTCAAGAAAAGGCATAGTATATACATAAATCTAAAAGACAATGTACCTTTAATTTTTTAAGCCTCAATTTCTGAATTACTTGGAAAAAATTTAGTAATAAGATTTATAGTCGTCATATTAGTGAGTGTAGTTTGACACAAACTTTATTTTATTTTATTTGTATGTGTGATGAAAAATTTGCGCTTGAATTTAAACATTTGCCTCCATATTTATATGACTAAAATTTGTATGATTATTTGAACCTTCTTTATACAGCTGTTTTCATGCCTTTTACACCATAGTATTGGCAACATCGTTCGTATTCCATACCAAGCTTGGCTGTGAGAACTGATTACGGAACTGTAGCCAGTTAATTTTCAGCTGCTCATCAATATTGAAGGATACAGGTCCAATAACATCAAACAGTTTTCTTACACGTGATCAGTGGAGACATGTTAGTCCAGTTGAGAATTTGTTTCTACCAATGTCTCAAACTGCTTTATCAAGGGTAATAGATGGATATTAGCCCCTGATATGCTATTTCTTTCTCCCAGCTATTAAAATGTCGTCTCTAAAAAATAACGTTCCGTTGTTTAAGTCAGCCGTAAAACGAAAAAGATGTACCATTGTTCGGTTAAATTCTCTACTGCAATTTTTTTAACTTCTAAGCATCGATCATTTTCTATCTTTATGCCGGAGTGTAGGGAAAAAAGTACTTTTAAATGAAAGTTGTTTGAGAACTGCATCTCAATTTATTTTGGAAATATTACTTTTTTTGTAGTTTTCAGCACCAGTTGTTTAGTTTTGGTGACTCAAGTACTCCATTTCTGTAGAAAGTAAAAGAAAAATAGTTAGAAAACAGCAATTATGTCTTTTTGTTGCCATTTTCCTATAACAACTTTAAAAAAGTAATTAAAAAACATGCTATTTTGAAAAAATATAAATGAATGATTTCTGACAAAACCTAGAGCTATTATAAAACAAATTTAATTTTAATTATCTATATTAATATTACAAACAAATGAAGGCATATGAGTCATTTGATAGTCAATTTTGTTTCTGTCGAGTTTCTTGATTGACGACATCTCTTTTTTTGGATTTGTGTATTATTCAACGATAGTGGAGTCCTATTCCTACTGTAGATAATGTTTAAGCCTGGATCATGAATGAAGACTTCTTCAGAGGTTGCGGATGACGTCATTTTATATAAAATAAAAGCGTGTGTTTTCAATTTTAAAACTGAAATATGTTTTGTACTATCTATATTTATATGCATATGCATATATATTTATATATTTTCATCGGGGGCGACACTAAATTCTGAAAAAGCTGAATTCTTGTTTTCTAGTTTAAGGCACTCCCTTTGATCAATGAATACTTATGACATATATTCGAGACTCAGATAATAACGTTTGAATTAAAACTTTGATCATTATAGTTTTTTGTGTACTTTTTTTAAACCTTGTTTCTCTTACATGTTTGTTTATTATTAAAAATTATAAAAGGAGTATTTTTGTTTTGTGTAGCCAGTAATGTATCTACAAAACATTCTAAACTGTATTACTACTAATCTATGTAGTAATCACCTTTAAAATCACTTAAAATTCTTCTTCTGGAAGACGTTGTAGAGAAGGTTGGATTATTCCGTGCAATGATACATCTGCTTTGTTTTGCGGCTGGCAACGTATATTTTTTTGCAGACGACAAATTAATAGGTGGCATAAAGAATTGCATACCGGGGATAATAAAATTAAAACAAACACTCTTTTGAACGTTATCTTTATAATGTTACCCCATGTATTAAATTTTTTTTCAAGTAAACTTAATTAGCTTCTTTAACTAAGGGGAAAAACATATAGAAATTCAGAAAGTAGACAAAATTTGCAACAAATATGATATATGATATTATGACGTAGGATGAACGGGGAGGGGGATGACTGTCTCTGAACATGCACTGCAGCAGTACGTGCACTAAGTTATGCAAGTCCGGGTAATAAGGGATTTTACCTGGCAAAATTAATACTAGTTGTGGATTTCGACTCACTTTATGTTTCTTGGGTTGCTGAATCCAAATTTGTAACTTCCCACCAAAATTTAACCTGGCAACCCCCCCCCCCCCCCACACACACACACACAAAAAATAAATAAATAAATAAAAAAAAAATAAATAAATAAAATTGATTTTTTAAAAAAATTTTGGTTTTTGAGAGCATGCAGGGAATGTTCCGAGGCAGCCCCTCTCTTCCCCGTTTATCCTATGTGATAATGTCATATATCCTATTTGTTCCAAATTTTGTCTGCTTTCTGAATTTCTACATACTTTCCGCATAAAACAATAAAAAATTTAATTTAAAAACAACTGTTTTGGGGGGGGGGGGGGATTTTAGGGGGAAGTTAAAAATTCAGATTCAGTGACCCAAAATACTTAAAGTTTCAGCCTCTCTGAAATAGAATCCTATATCATGGAAGACGGTAGTATTCCGAGTGACGCAGCCTTAAGCCTAAAATCGTATCATATCGTAGAATTCGTAGATGGCGGAACTCATATATACAGCAAACTCGACATCAAAGAAAATGCGAAAAGCCGCCTGTTAATAACTCAGCAAATATAAGTCCTATTGTTCTGATTTTTGTAAAACAGTCTTATATCTGCAGTCTAATCCTATTCTGAATATTTTACAATTCTACGTGCAGTATATTTTCAGATCTGTAAACCCATTTTGAAAGCAATTTCGATGGTGTAAGTTTGTCTTTTTTTTTTCTCCAAAACGGTCTAGATTTTTTAAAAAAACATTAATATATAAAATGAATCTGTTTTTGATGAAATGGATAAGACTAACCTAGTATCTAGGAAAACTCTTAATTTTTATATAATTCGCATGAAAAATTGGACTTCTTAGGATCGCGGATTACATGTTATTCTATGGGCTAGCAGACAGAACGTTGCACATCGGTTTTGCGTGGATGAGGTCACAGTTAAAAATCTGAATATTGGCAGTAAATCTTTTTTTAAACTACAAAAACAGTTTATTATGTGCTTTAAAATACTTAGACTGTTTTTTTTAAATGGAGCAGTATTTTGTAATTATATGTATTTTATTTCATTGTTATTCATAGTAAGTAAACATTTTTTAAGGAGAAAATATTTCACATTTAAAAGAAAAATTCTGGTATTGAAATTCGATATTTATCGAAAATTCTCTTATCGAAATGAAAATTCATCGCGTTCGCCATGTATCACTACGCGATACGCGAAGTTGACTGAAGAAATAAGAAATATCAAAGATCTTGAAATGGTATTCCAAGGGGAGAAAGTGAGTACAATTTCTAATTATCCAGACAGCATTCTTTGCAACCGATCTTTTCTAATTAGTATAATGTTCTGAATTGTTTTTATTTTCAACAATACTTATAACTGTTTTCCTTACAAAATAACGTTCATGTGTGCCATAGGTATTTCTTGTGATATGTGAATGTAATACAGATAGATTACTAATTTAATTTTGTGTTTTGAGTTTTCTTTTAAAGAAATTAAACAAAATCTTTCATTTTTAAAGAACGGACAATTTAAATAAAAGGTATGACGAAATCAAAATTAAGATTTCCAATCCCGTTTATGAAATGATTCATTTGCGAATCGTTTCTAATAACATTATAAACAAAAATTGACTTAAAATGACATCTTTTTCGAAATATGACAGGGTGTCTACAGAATCTGGAAATCAGGGAATCATGGAAAAATCAGGGAGGTTTATCAATCTGGAAATATCAGGGTACTTTGTAAAAATATTCGAAAATCAGGGAAATTTGTCTATATTATGAAAATATTTGCATATTTACCTTGCCAACGAGATTGATTCGTCTATTTTATGTACCATATTTTTTAACATGCTGATTAGTCTTTCCCAATATTTTTAAAAAGTTGCGCATGGTATGAGTTTTTGATATTTAATGCAAATTAAGGTGATCAGATGTCCTAATTTTCTGTACATCGTGCTTATATTGAAGGCAATTTACCCATTTTTAAAAATTTTAAATGATACATTAGCATAACCGGAACAGGTGGCCAGTTTAATCCAATTAGCTATCCCGTCAAATGTAGATAAGTCTTAGAATTGAATATTTTTCAGAAAATGAGGAAATTTTCTGGTCACCCTATATCCATTGGCCACTACATGAAGTTGGATTGAATTTTGAGTTCGGATTTATAAAACTGTCAACAAATACTTAATGAATATTAGGCAATTTTTGTGTTTTTCTCTTGTTTTTTCTCGCAAAGGAGATATTAGCAGGCTGGATAAGTGTGTTATATGAGGAATCGACATACATGAAAATATACGGTATGTGTATTGTTAATAATGGAAATCAGGGAAGTCTGATAAAGATAGTCAGGGAAATCATGGAAAAATCAGGGAACTTTTTTTTAGAATTTCTGTAGACACCCTTTATGAGTATCTTTCGTTTATTTATTTTTTTTTTATATAACTCTTTTCAGCTTCAAAAATTAAAGCATCGTAGTATTTTATTTTTATAAAATTAAACCTAAAGGAGGGAAAAAATTCTTATTTCTGTTTATCTCTGTAACAAAAGAAAAGCAGAAGAAAAAAAAAAAAAAAAACCCTGAAGCATTTCTTTTAGGCTAATTGATTACAGCCATGAGTGCAAGACCTTGGACATATTTTTGACTGATAGTAAATTCTACTTTATATACTTAAATTATCACGATTAGCTCAAAGTGAACCATTTTATCCTGACTGGTTGTTTTGAGCTCCTAAAAGTAAAAATTTTCATCATGATATTTTTCCTTATTTAGTAATTAAAGTTTATAGATAAATAAGATAAAACAGCTTTTTTGCAAAAGTACTTGTTTTTATTTAATTTTGAAGTTAATATGCTTAAAAGAAAGCTTTAAATAATTTACTTTTAAAAAATATATAAAAGTAGCCAGCTCCCTTATATGGTATTTGTGGTAATGAAGTATTATTATAAATAAGAACAATTCAGAACATGTTACTATTTAGAAAAGATTGGTTTCACAAAATTTCATTAGCAGCTGCATTGTAGCTGTCATGATAATTAGACTTTGTATAAACTAATAAAGTGATTACCCAGTAACCATTTCAATTAATATATTAATCTGACTCGCATCTTAAATTAAATATTAAGTTTTTATTCTGCTTTCATTAAACCATTCACTATTCTTTAACATTTCGCATATTCCGACTACAAAAACTCTTTTTATCAATTCCACCTGTACACTGGAGGGTTGCCGTGCCACTTACAGAGTAGCGCGTTTATCGCCTAGTTGTGCAATAGCATTTGAAAGATCACCACACTAACATAAAAAAATAGCAATAAAAGAAAAACAAAATTAATCAGTTGATTATAAAAAACCCACTCCATTCTCGGTCGGGGGAGGAACATCACAAGAAAAAAAACCCTCGCGAAATTTGACAGTATGTCAGGGAGGGGGAGGGGGGGAAATCCAAAACTTCAGCAAAATAGTTGTAACTTTTCTAATAAATATGTTACATGTAACATATGGTAGTAATAATCGGTATATCTGATGAAAATACAAATAATTTTTTTAAATTAACTATTTAATGATTTTTTTTTTATCCCTATTACTGTATTGAATTAATAGTAGTTTAAGAGCCGTAATTTTATATTCTAAAATCATTACAAGCACTCTACAAGCAGTTCTTGTTCAATCACAAAAGCCTGCCACTAAAACATTTTAATGCAGAAAATGTAATGTATTTATCATATGTAAACAATGAATTTTGGAGTTACGAAGTACATGTATTTCACAAATATTGCTATTTCTTGGAACACTAAATTTGATGCATTATCGTCTTTAACACATTATTTTGGAGTAATGAAAACATTGTTATTATATTAAATTTTTTTGTAAATGGGTGTTATAATCAGTAGTAGCTCATGACAGGTTTTTCTTGCAGCACTAAAATGCATGCCTTCCAAAATTTTTTTTTTTTTTTTTACTAAATTTTTGCTTTATTTAATGGAAAAAAGTTCTGCCAAAAATAAGGCAAAGATTTCATTATTATTAAAAATAGTGAAAAAGGAATAAATTTGCCAACAATGCATTTAGTGTCCCCAAAACTGCCAGTAACGACCTACCACTGTTTATAATTATTTTGCCCAGGCATATTTGGATTTAAGGTAATTTAATAGTGTGTGATCTATACCTATTATGTAAAATTTTATAATTTGCACAATTTCTGGTTCCAAGGAATGTAATTCAAAGCATGCATATGAGGTAAATTTAATGATGTATGAAATATGATCTAAATAATGCAAAATTCAACACACAACTTCTCCTCCCAAGGTGTGCATTATAAAGATCTACTGTATTCATATGTAGTTCACACATCAAAAACCTTAAAGATTTAGTATCTGTAAGAGAACATTATTACAACTTTATACTTTTTTGATTCTGTAGCACAAATTATTCATCTTAGAATTTGCCAATCAAAACTTTGCCATCTTGATTTTTTTACACTGTCTTTATTTACCTCAGAAGTGATTAAGATATTTTTATATTATAAATCCTAAAGGTTATAATAGCAAAAAAGCATCTTTAAGCCCTTGGAGATAAGCGACCGGTATACTTGGCCACTTACGGTGTTCAGAATCCTTCATTATTCTCACCACTTATTTTTAATTGTAAAGTTTACCTTCTTTAATCGGAGTATTTGTGTGATTCAATTACAGAAAATTTTCTGTTTTTAAAAACCTGTAGTAAAAGGTTAAAAATTAACTAAAGGGCTCTTGTCGCGAAGGGGTTAAACATCTTGAATTACAGTGAACTTTAATAACCCTTGGCTTTAATTGCCAGTACACTTCCAATTGAGCAATCTGTACGACAGCCCAGCCAACACAATATTCGCTCAGAACAACTATTATCATAACATCAATTGATTGTGTGAAAAATAATTAAAAGTGTACAGCCGTGGAAAAAAAAAAGTAAACACCCCCTACTAACTTCTCAACAAATTACCGTAGAAGAAAGTTACTAGTACCGAACGATTGGAAATAAAGTCTCTACTTTTAAATGATGTATATAAAATTTGTTTAAGGGGCCATCTACATATTAAAACGAACCACAACTTCGTTTTTTTCAATAGCAGTACACAATTCTGACAGCATATATGAATTCTAAACCTTTCAATTAGCCTATCAACAAATTTTTATGCAATTCGTGCCATAAGTTTTCGAGAAATTAATTATTTTAAAACGAGCGTATCTTAAGGGCTGTATCCAAATTGAAGTTCCGAACTCGATTGTTAACCGAGAGAGCCGCCTTCTTGATCAAGGCACGTTTAAGCGTCAATGAAACCTGTTTGATTACAGGATAGCAGAATAAATTACAAAAATTACTCACTTCTATCATAGACGGCCCCTTAAACTATCATTTTGCCGTTTCTTAAGCATAATTTGAAAACTACTTGAAAGAAAAATGTGAAATTTTAGATTTTCATAAAGCAGGACTTAATAAATCTAAATCCATCAAAAAAATTGTAGGTTGCAATTCATATTTTTTTCGAATATCAATTTCATAATTCATATCATAAAATTGTAAAAATTGAAAATTCAACGTATTTATGTTTGGGTATATTAGTATTATTGCCACACAAAAAGTTAGCTCATTAGGAGCATAATTTCAGGAGATATAAATAAAATTATGAAAATGTAATTTAACATTAGAAGTACTAAATTTTGAATGCCTATAATTCAAAAACTTATCATTCGAATGACTTGAAATTTGGTTTCTAGGCATATTTTGAACCGAAGATTGGAAATATCTCGTTAAATTTGGGTACTGCCATTGAAACAAATGAAGTTTAAATTCGTTTTAATATGTCGATGGCCCCCTAAGAAATTTTATTCACACCATTTAAAAGTAGACTTTATTTCCAATCGTCCGGTACCAGTAACTTTCGTCTACGATAATTTGTTGCGGAGTTAGTAGGGGTGTTTACTTTTTTTTTTCCATGATTGTACATGGTTATATATTTTATTATTAAGCAACAGACTTTGCAGATAATTTTTTCTAAAAAGCTTTAAAGATTGAAATCTCTAGGCTAGGGTGGGAAAGTGGTAATTCTGACAATAGGAGGATAATTTATATAGAAGAATTTTCTGTATAAAAATAAAGATTTACATTTTTTTAATGCTGGGGAGTAGGGGGAGGGAGAAGAGGTGAAATGTACAGTCGTGGAAAAAAAAAAAGTAAACACCCTCTACTAACTCCTTAACAAATTATTATCGTAGACGAAAGTTATTGGTACCGAACGATTGGAAATAAAGTCTACTTTTAAATGATGTATATAAAATTTGCTTAGGGGGCCATCTACATATTAAAACAAATCCAAACTTCATTTTTTTCAATGGCAATACCCAATTTTAACGAGATATTTCAAATCTTCGGTTCAAACTATGCCTAGGCACCAAATTTCAAGTCATTTGAATAAGTTTTTGAATTATAAGCATTCAAAATTTAGTGCTTCTAATGTTAAATTACATTTTCATATTTTTATTCATATCTCCTGAAATTATGCTCCTAATGTGCTAATTTTTTGTGTAGCAGTAATACTAATATACCCAAACATAAATACGTTGAATTTGTAATTTTTATAATTTTATGATATGAATTATGAAATTAATATTCGAAAAAATTATGAATCGTAACCTACAATTTTTTGATGGATTTAGATTTATTAAGTCCTGCTTTATGGAAATCCAAAATTTCACATTTTCCTTCCAAATAGTTTTCAAATTATGCTTAAAAAACAGCAAAATGATGGTTTTTGAAATGTCCTGTAATCTAGCAGACTTCAATGACTGCTTGAGTGACGCTTAAGGTGCCTTGATCAAGAAGGGGCTCTCTCGGTTAACAATCGAGTACCGAACTTCAATTTGGATACAGCCCTTAAAATACGCTCGTTTTAAAATAATTAATTTCTCGGAAACGTATAGTACAAATTGCATAAAAATTTGTTTTTAGGCTAATTAAATGGTGTAGAATTCATTTATGCTGTAAGAATTGTGTACTGCTATTGAAAAAAACAAAGTTATGGTTCATTTTAATATGTAGATGACCCCTTAAGCAAATTTTATATACATCGATTTAAAAGTAGACTTTATTTCCAATCGTTCGGTACCAGTAACTTTCTTCTACGGTAATGTGTTGAGGAGTTAGTAGGGGGTGTTTACTTTTTTTTCTATGACTGTACGTTAGGGAAGTTGGTGCTTATTTATTTATTTATGTTAGTGAGCAACAAATGTTGCAGATTTTTTTTTTTCAAACTAACTTTTGAAAGATTTTATTACAGTGAAACTCGTTTAAGATACGAATCAAGGGACCGAGGGCATTTCGTATCTTAAGCGGGATCGTATCTTATCCGGATTTCACAGATTCTCGAATAGTAATGCATACGCAGCCAGTACACATTATTATCAACATGTTTTAACTGTTTGTAACTCTTATTTTAATTCTTTCTATCAATTTTTAGATAGTCTAGAAAATATGAGTTTAAGATTTTGAAATAAAGGACAACTTTTTTTTTTTTTTTTTCACTTTTGAAATAAAGAATGGCACTTTTTTCACTTTCTAAATTTTATTGTGTTACTGTTTGTACAGTAACAAAACAAAAGTGTCTTTATTCAATACTCTCTACCAAATTAAATAAAAGATAATAAAACAAAATTCATGTTAATCTTTGGAAAACAGAAATTTAAATATTACACACTCAAAGAGGAAAAATAATAAATTTCCGTAATTATTTTTAAAACGACAAACTAGATGTATGTAAGAATAATTATTTGGTGAGGAAATCCTTTGCTCTTCTTCCCTTTTGTCCTAAAGACACGTAGTAAACGGACTGCACAAACACAGTTTCGTATATAAAGCGGGTTTTTGACATGAACATACAAATTTTCTTCGTATCTTAAGCGGGATCGTATCTTATCTGTACGTATACTAAGCGGGTAATTTTACACAGGTTTAATAGGCATTTTTCAAGGGACCGGAAGAAATTCGTATCTTAAGCGGGATCGTATCTTAAGCGGGCGTATCTTAAACGAGTTTCACTGTATTTAGGTAAGCTGGAGAGGTGGGTGCAAAAGCAGAAGTGGAATCTTCGGAGCTCAGGGGATTATTTTATATGATTTGTTATTATTGTTAATAAAGAATTTTAAATAGGGATGGTGAAAGATTATTTTATATAAAATTAAAGAATGTTTAATTTTTTTGCACTAGGAATGAGAAAAGGGAGAAGCAGAAATTTGTAGTTTTGGATTTAATATAAATGTATGTAATTACTTTCATAAGTGAGCTATGATTATTATATATATATATATATATATAAAGGTTTAAAGAGTAATATTTCTTGCTATTTTTCTTAACAAAGTAAATTTTTTATATTGTAAAATTTAACATAGCTTTTTATATCTCTGAAACAAACCAACAGAAATACCCTCTAAACATGCATGTTGTACAGTCGTGGAAAAAAAAAGTAAACACCCCCTACTAATTCCTCAACAAATTATCGTAGAAGAAAGTTACTGGTACCGAACGATTGGAAATTAAGCCTACTTTTAAATGATGTATATACAATTTGCTTAGGGGGCCATCTACATATTAAAACGAACCATAACTTCATTTTTTTCAATAGCAGTACACAATTCTGACAGCATAAATGAACTCTACACCCTTCAATTAGCCTAAAAACGAATTTTTATGCAATTCGTACCATAAGTTTCCGAGAAATTAATTAATTTTAAAACTAGCGTATTTTAAGGGCTGTATCCAAATTGAAGTTCGGTACTCCTCTGTTGACCGAGAGAGCCCGCTTCTTGATCAAGGCGCCACTCAAGCAATCGTTGAAGACGGCTAGATTGCTGGATAGCATAAGAAATTTCAAAATATCTACTCACTTGCATCATAGACGGCCCCTTAAACCATCATTTTGCCATTTTTTAAGCATAATTTGAAAACTACTTGGAAGAAAATCGTGAAATTTTGGATTTCCATAAAGCAGGACTTAATAAATCTAAATCCATCAAAAAAATTGTAGGTTACAATTCATAATTTTTTCGCATATTAATTTCATAAATCATAATTCATATAAAATTATAAAAATTGCAAATTCAGCGTATTTATGTTTGGGTATGTTAGTATTATTGCCAGTGGCGTAGCTACATATTCAGCGCCCTGGAGTAAGCAAAGTTTGTGTGCCCTCTTGTCTCTCAAAAAAGTTCTGCGTAATTTTGTTTGGAAGTTACATATATATGTGTAACTAGCTGACCCGCCCGGCGTTGCCCGGGCCGGTTATAGTAACGTAAACAAAAATCAAGTTTGTATGATTTTATATATTCATAAGTAACTCAAATGAACATGGTTTTAGGGGTGGCCCACTGCCTTCGGCAGTGTCTAGTGTGTTCCCGACAAACCTGTTTCAGAACGATGTGGCCTGGTTCCCCGCTACCAAAGGCAGTGTATGACAGGAGTATTTCGTACGCGATGGAGACAATCGAAAATTGAATGAGTAAACCCCGTAGTAATCGAGCCCATAGAACCCGAGAGAAGAATGCGAATCCTGGCAGTGGAACTATAATCCTTAAAACAATCGTAAGCTAAGTTAAATGGACCAATTTCCGTTGAAATAGAGCCCATAACAGCCGAGAAAAGAATGTGCCGTTAATGTTCGAAAATGGTGGTAATAGAAGTCTAAGATAAACTTTCACAATGCAGAAAGTAAGCTGAATAGTAAGCTAAGCTTAATTATCCATTTACCGTTGAAATCGGACATATTGAACCCGAGAAAAGAATGCACCATTAATATTCGAAAATATTAGTAAATGAAGTCTAAGACAAATTTTCATAATACAAAGCTGAATCGTAAGCTAGATTGAATTAACCAATTCCCGTTGAAATCGGCCCCCTAGAATTCGAGGAAAGAATGCACCCCGAAGCAGTGGAAGGTGCTTGTTGCCCCACCCCCTGTAAATTTAACGAATTACCTTTAACATTAACTTGATATTTAATTTACGGAGGAAATCCCATCCCTCTAAAGTTAACCACTTACCTTTAACAGTAGCGCAAATTTTAATTCACGGCTGTAGTGAGTAAACGTAAGTTGATGTCGTAAAAGAAGATTAATATTCGAAAAAGGTGGTAGTTGGAGTAAAAGAAATTTTTTAGTGGTTTCTAAAGTAGCCAGAGGACCCTAGAACTATGCTAAAGAAAATTGCAAGACTATCGGATAATTTTTAATGAAACTGCACCAAGGACCCTAAGAAGGCGATTAATATTCAAAATTGGTGATAGCTGAAGTGTGAGTAATTTTTTTGTTATTCATGTAGTAGCTGGGGGACCCAAGAAATAGTCAGGGAAAAAATCCTAGTGAATCGGACCATTTTTATAGGGGACCAAAAGGAGCTTATTGATAATTGAGAGCAAGGACTAAGATGAAAACACGATAAAAGGTCCTAGTACTTAGCGCTTTAGATTTTCAATTAGTCGAAATTAAGTATAGGGTATAAGTATTAATCATTAGAAATTTTTTTTAAAGAAATGCTTAAAAAAAGAGCTCTAGAATCCCAATAAAAATATGAAGGTGTTGGCTCGGGGAGAAAAGTCCAAGACTCAATTTTGAAGTTATGCAATGAGAATGTAACAGAATTAGTATGTGAAAAATGCATGGCGCACAAAAAGTTACCCTAGGGGGCCAGTGTCTGAACTGAAATGTAGAAACGAAAAAAAAAAAAGCCAAATGGAAAAAGAGACCCAAAAATGAAGGACTAATTAAAAGGGGCGATTTATTAACAATTTAGGGCACAGAAACTTCAAGTGGCCTTGCACCAAGCCCCAGGGGTCCAGGGTCTCAACTGGAATGTAGCTGTGCAAGGGCCCCAAGAAGGCGATTAATTTTAAAATTTGCTGGTAGCTGAAGTCTAAAAAAATTTTATGCTGTTCGCGTAGTAGCTGGATTTCCTATCATGTTGTTACAAAAAAAAGTTAGTGAATCAGAGCATTTTTAAGGGAGATATAATAGGAGGTCCTAAAGGGGCCAACTGATAGTTGAGAGCAGAGCCCTAAGATGGAAACATGTTAAAAGGTTCTAGTACTTAGCACTTTAGATCTCATTAAGTCGAAATTAAGCATATGGTATTTATTATTTATTCGAATAAAATCTTAAAGAAGCGCGAAAAAAAATGAGGGAAATTCTTAAAAAAAGAGCACTAAGTGCCCAATAAAAATATGAGGAGAGAAGAGTACCCAGGGTAGTACCCAGTAACTCAGGGAGAAGAGTCCAAGTCTCAATTTTAAAGTTATGCATTGAGAGGTTGACAATATTAGGATGTGAAAAATGCATGGCGCAAAAAAATTTCAAGGAGTCCAGTGTCTTAACTGGAATGTAGGAACGGAGAATAATTAAATGGGAAAGGGCCCCCAAAACGAAGATGATCGGATAAAAAGGGGCAAGTTCTGAGCAATTCAGGGCATATAAACTGAAAGGTGCTAAGGGGGCGCCGGTCATAAAAAATTAAAAATCTGAGCTCCAGGTGTATCAGGACCTGCCTTTGGACTACCCTCATCCAAATTTTCAGACTTCTACGTGCAATATATTTCACTAGCCACCACAAACAGAGCGAAACTTCCTTTTATTAGTATGGACTAGCTGACCTACCCGGTGTTGTCTGGGCCCGTGATAATATTCTTAAATGAACCTGAAATTTTTATGATTTTATTTCTTAAGGCTGTTCTTAAATCCAAAGGGGCAATTTTATGACATGCATTTTAATTAATTTTTGCTCGAGAACTGGCATGTGTTGTTATTCAGAAACTTTGTAATCGAAAGACGTTTTCCGGGTTTTTTGTAAACACAATAGATCTTACTGAAAAAATTGTCAAAGATGGCGTTTTCAACGGAATTTCCCGACGAAAGCAGAAAAAACAGTCAACAAAGGAAAAAAAAAGTCTTGTCATATATATTTAACACGATTTTGTCTGAAATACGAGCTCGATGACTGCGTGAAAAATCGGTTTAAAAATTAAAAAACAGTCCTGTTCTAACGTATATACAAAATAGCTGACCGCCGTTCTGATTATCACATTTATAGACAATATTGAAACAGTCCCGTTTTCATTTAAGATGTAATTTTTAACAAAAAAGAATGTTTGAATTACATTTTCTTCGCCGAAAATATTTTTTATAAATACTTTTGCACATCGAGCGCAAAAATTAATATAATACACATATATATAGAGGAAATTACAATCACAGCATTGTACGAATACACGAAGCATACACATTTCAAACAAATACTTGATAAATGATTTTACAAAAAACTAAATAAAATAAAATACGTATATATATATTTAAAGACAGGCCGCGCTATTTGGTACCAGATAGGCTGAGAATTCTTGGGACAGACTATTGAGTCGCTATTGGTCACAAAGAAAATTACAGAACATACACATTAGGTTTTAAAAGATTTAAATGGTCCTCTGAAGCAAAGAAACTTTCAAGAAAAAAAATCAATTCTTCTGCCTTGCAATGAGAAATAAAAATCATTAATAAAAAATGATTCAAAAAAGTGATTTTTTTTTAAATTATTAAATGATTTAAGACTTTTCATATGTAATGCGTATAGCAAATTTTAAAACTATTAGCTTCACCTAAGGGAGGGAGCAGCTTTACCTGGTTTAGCGCACACAGACCTGCAGGTCGGTTGCCCGGCGGGCCAGTCAGCTTTATTTAATCCTAAAATTATGCGATTAAATAAGGTTTAATGCGGAAAAATACTTTTACCAAAAAGTGGTGTAATTTTGCATAGGCTATAATCAGGCCCTAAGGAACACTGAATTGGGTACTTAACTTTTTCTCTCTTTTTGAAGTTTATCGATTCTGCATTTGACATTTGCAATATTTTCAAAATCTCAAAAACAATACTCACAAAATTTAAGTTGCTGCTTTCCCTTACCCCCACCACTCCCGTCTAAATTTTGTCGCCGTGAGCTGATGTAGAATATGCTTAAATCCAGCTCTTATTATTGTTTTGTAATCTGTATTAATGCATGTTTAGTTTCCACAAAACAAACAACAACAACAACAAAAAAAACCCTTCAAAATTTTTGTTTTTTTGGATTTTGTGTGTAAAATGATCAATAATTTTCTTCAACTTCTCAGGCTATTTTTTTTCCAAATCGTAAAATAATTATTGTAAATTACTACTGTTACATCGTACATATGGGTTTCTCAGCGGTGAATTCTTTGGCTACCATTATTTCCGTACAGTAATCATCATGATAAATTTCTAAAACATTTTTAATAGAAATGTACCAGAAAGATTATTTTTTGGAAATAGTGGTAGCCAGTAAAGTGATCGATGAGAGCCCTGTTAAATTAGTTTTGATTACTTTAAGATCTGAAAATCTTCAACGGTCGTCTCCAGAAAAGTTACAGAAAATAATCAGGCATGCTGAAACGTTGTTGGAGAAGTTACTTGAAGCTGCAATATGGTATGAATTAAAATTAAAACTTCCTGAATAGAAGTCATTTCTTTCAACTGTGTATGAAAACATATTTTAAATCGAAATAGTTGAGATTAAACACAATCTAAAATATGATAGGAATACGCTGATTGTAACAAGATTCATCTATAATGTCTGATTAATAATGAAAAAAAACAAACAAATATTTTAAGAATCTTTATTTCGCTTTTTCTAATTTTGCGCCCTTAGGATTCGTGCGCCTGGAGCAGTCTGCTCCAACTGCTCCATGGTAGCTACGCCCCTGATTATTGCTACAAAAAAAATTAGCACATTAGGAGCATAATTTCAGGAGATATAAATAAAAATATGAAAATGTAATTTAACATTGGAAGCACTAAATTTTGAATGTATATAATTCAAAAACTTATCATTCAAATGACTTGAAATTTGGTGCCTAGGCATAGTTTGAACCGAAGACTTGAAATATCTCGTTAAAATTGGGTATTGCCATTGAAAAAAATGAAGTTTGGATTCGTTTTAATATGTAGATGACCCCTAAGAAAAATTTATATACATCATTTAAAAGTAGACTTTATTTCCAATCGTTCGGTACCAGTAACTTTTGTCTACGATAATTTGTTGAGGAGTTAGTAAGGGGTGTTTACTTTTTTTTTTCCACGACTGTACATTACTTCCATATCTTACCAAAGAGTTATAAAAATCTCATTGTACGGTGCTCTTTAAAATTGAAGTATGGTCATCCTTTTTTTGGTCGGAGGGAAGGGGGAGAGATTGAAGGTGAATGGAAATCCTGACTATGAATTCTTTGTATTGGTCTTTAATTTTTTTTGTGTGTGTGTTTATATATTTTTTTATTTTTTCAATAACCTCAAAAAAGTAATGATATCAATACAAAAACCCTTAACGGGTTAAAAGTTTGTGACGCAGCACTTTATCTTATGCTCTAAAAATTTTAAATATGGAACTTAAAAATAATGATATCAAATTTTGAGTGACGCTACACTATTAATTATAATCTCTCTCTATATTATTTATTTCATCTTTTTATTTTTTTATAATCGCATGTTCAAAAATTATGTTCAATTTAAAAAAAATGTATAAAAGTTTATTCATTGATGCTTTAACATTTACACCTCTCATAAATCCAAGTATGAGTTTTAAAAGATATGATATCAAAATTTTAGTGACGCTTTGATGTGGCTTTAAACGATTTGTTTTAAAATTAAATTTAAATTATTTTTTGTTTTGGTTAAGATATATTATCATACACATCTAAATAATAGTTTTAATTTTCCAATATACTTTAAATATGTCACTTTCACTGAATTTATATAATGCATTTAAATGTATTTATTTGAATAAATTGATTTATCCTTTGTCCAGTGCTATTAAAAATTTAAAATAAGATTTACGTAAATAATTTTTTTGCGTCATTGTATCCAAACTAAGTGAAATGTATTCAAATTGATACTATGAGGCAAAAAAATTATTTACGTAAATCTTATTTTAAATTTTTAATAGCATTGGACAAAGGATAAATCAATTTATTCAAATAAATACATTTAAATGCATTATATAAATTCAGTGAAAGTGACATATTTAAAGTATATTGGAAAATTAAAACTATTATTTAGATGTGTGAATATATCTTAACCAAAACAAAAAATAATTTAAATTTAATTTTAAAACAAATCGTTTAAAGCCACATCAAAGCGTCACTAAAATTTTGATATCATATCTTTTAAAACTCATACTTGGAATTTATGAGAGGTGTAAATGTTAAAGCATCAATGAATAAACTTTTATACATTTTTTTTAAATTGAACATAATTTTTGCACATGCGATTATAAAAAAATACAAAGATGAAATAAATAATATAGAGAGAGATTATAATTAATAGTATAGCGTCACTCAAAATTTGATATCATTATTTTTAAGTTCCATATTTAAAATTCTTAGAGCATAAGATAAAGTGCTGCGTCACAAACTTTTAACCCGTTAAGGGTTTTTGTATTGATACTCTTTTACAATGAAACAATCAAATAACTATTAAGGTAGTCAGAAAACTTTATCTCTGGACTATGTAACATGATTAATGATCTTTTCTCTTTTAATATAAAATCTCTCTTTATTTTCACTGCATTTATTGAGTTCAATAGAATTTCATTGTATGATTTCAATGTAAAATGAAATGTGTGTTCATATGCTTATACTCTGTGTTAGATGGTGATATTACTCTAAAATCTATTAATTTTGTTTGAATCAAGTTGTTACAAAAAATCTACATATTTTTTTTTCAGACTTGTGCTCCAGCAGAAGTGACTGTTAGTAGAAGTGATAGCACAGCTGTTATTCCAAAAAAATTTCCAGGTCCTTCCACAAAGACAGATAAAGTACGATTTATTTATATGAAATTCTAACTTTTTTTTTTAACATTTAGAAATCAACCTATTGCAGTCCCTTTGTTTATTTATATATATGTGTGTAGTTACGCTGAATAGCATAAAATGATTTAAAGCCATTTAGTTTTTTTAATTATAAATGTCCGTTTAAGTGCATGTGATGTGTGGAGATTGTGTTGTTTTCAGTCTAATCGTATATATATATACATATGCGTCAAATTAATAACCTCCTCTTTTTTTCAGTTTTCCGTTGGTTAATGATGTCTCTAATTAATTTGCTCGCTCTTTGTGAACTTTGAGACTTTCACTACCAACTTTGCAGGTTTTACTTGAGTTTAGTTAATTGAGTTAAGTACAAATATGAGAGAAGGGGTGGGGGGAGGGTAGATCATCAGTTATTAAATGGTATGTTCTATATATGTTTTATTTTTAATTTATTTTTAGATGGTTTCCTCAGATCTTCAAACCCTTCCTCTAGCTAAAATAACTCCTAACGTGCTGATAAATAGAACTATCAAGTCAGATCCTTCTAAACCAGTTAATAAGGTAAATGAAAGCCTTGTTAATCTTAATGTAATTTAAGTATATATGCAGTAATTCCTTATAGTCTAGCAGGAGTGAATAATTTTTTGTTGACAAATTCAACAGGCATGATATTCTTCCGCGGATCCGCGATTTTCCGCTTTTTTGGCATTTTCCGCGTTTTTCTAATTTTTTGCCATTTCTTGCAGGGGTGATTTGTTCCGAAATTTAAAAAAAATCTGTCATCAATCCGAAAATTCGGACATAAAATCGCGAAAAAAAAAACTCAAATTTTGTCAAAAGATCGCGTAATAAACGTGAACTCTGTCAAAGCAGGGCTCGAAAAATAGCGTTCCCGGGATCCCGGGGAACACAGAAATTATTTCTGGGAACGTATTTTTTCTCAACCAGGTTCCCGGCCGGGAACCTAACAAGTCGCCGTGTACGCGATGAATTTTTATTCCCCGATGGCCTACGGCGATTTTCCGAAGGGGAAACAGTTGGAGAAAGAACGCGTTTAGCGCGCATGCGCGCGCCGCACACACTCCGGCCTTGCATTTCCGTGTCTCTGTGCGTGAAAAGAGAGGATTTCTCTTCTTCTCCCTTTCTCTCCCTCTCTCATCCTCTGTGCTTTGATTCTGCGCGAACTAGTTGCGCCCTCGTTCACAGTGGAACATGGAGCTAAGAAGATATGTCGCGTGCCGTGGAAGATGTTGTATTTTTTCTTGTGTAGTATTTTACGTTTTAAAAATCTGGCAACACTGATTGACGTAATACTCCGAGGTTTATCTTCAAAGTTTCTGAGCGCATGTTTTTTATCGCATGTTTTTTATCGCGTTTTTTTTCTCTGCAATATAATTGAAATTGAAGGGGGCGAGATCAAATCTTAAGCATGTCGTAAAAATGACAATTTAAAAAATAAATATTGTATGTATATATTGTATTAATCAAGAAGGCTTTTATAAGTTTTGAAAGTGAAGATTTAGGAAAAGTATTGTTTTTATATATTATAAAATGTAATTTTTAATAATGATGCATCAAATCCCGTGCAATATAATTTAAACTGGAGGGGGGGGGGGGAATCAAATCTTTAGCATGTATAATAAATCTGACAATTTAAAAATGTAATATTGTATGTATATATATTTATGTATATCTTATAATTACATTCTCTTCAATTTGTTCTATTTATGTTTGAATAATTGGTAAATGCAATGTGTAATGCTAAATCTTAGTGGGCAAAATTTACCTTTTAAAGTAAAAGCTATAGGAATATGAAAGGAGGGGGAGGATGTATGCTTTTTGAATAGAGAACAGTCAAAACATTAATTGATAAACCATAAAAGTAAAATTTTTGTTTATTATTCAGAACTGTGTCTATGTAACACAATATCTTTATCCATTAAGATCCGGATTTATTGAAAAAAAAAAAATATGAACGCGTAAATTTTCTTGGGAACCTACACTTTTCATCTGGGAATCTATACTTTTCATGTAGGTTCCCAGCTGGGAACCTTAAAATTTTTAGAATTTTCAAGCCCTGCAAAGGATTGTGTGAAAAAATACCAATTTTGTCCAAAACTCTCGAAAAAACGCACGTATTTTGTTAAAAAATCACGTAAAAAGCGCATATTTCGTCAAAAAATGCATAAAAAGCACGTATTTCGTCAAAAGATTGCGGAAAAACGCAGATATCGTTCAAAGGATAGTGGGAAAAACGCAAATTCTGTCAAAGAATCCCCGTAAAATGGCGAATTTCGTCAAACACTAGCGAGAGAAACACGAATTTCTTCAAAAGATCGCGTAATAAACGTGAACTCTGTCAAAGGGTTGTCGGGAAAAAATACCAATTTTGTCCAAAGATCGCGAAAAAACGCTCGTATTTCGTCAAAATATCGCGTAATAAGCGCATATTTAGCCAAAATATCGCGTAATAAGCACGTATTTCGTCAAAAATATCACGTAAAAAGAGCTTATTTCGTCAAAAGATCGTGGAAAAAACGCGGTTTTCGTTCAAAGGATAGTGGGAAAACTAAAATTCTGTCAAAGAATCGCCGTAAAATGGCGAATTTCGTCAAAAGATTACGGGAGAAACGTGAATTTCGTCAAAAGATCGCAGAAAAAACACAAATTTCGTCAAAAGATCGCGGAAAAAACGCGAATTTCGTCAAAAGATCGCGGAAAATTTGCTGCAATATTAATGTTTTCACCAGATTTTTTTTTTGTAGCTGAGTGACAAGTTAAACATTAGCTTGCCATGTTTATTAACTCATAGACCGGGCAGCGGCGACACGAATGACTACGTCATCGAGTTACGGGATGAAATCATGATGCAGAACAAGATTTTTAGGAGTAGATAAAAGAATGACTGGTCTGCCTCGACATTTCTTGGTACGATAGGTGCAGCAGCGGGCGCCAACTCGTGTACAAATGAAAACCCTATAAACATAGTATTTTATATTATATTGCCATATATACTACTTCATATCGACTTTCAAGATGAATTAAGGGTTTAGGAAAAGCTTATTAAGAGTACGTGAGGAAAAGACTGATTTGGCATAACTTGGTACAAAGCGGGAAGAACGGGGCGCCAATTCGTTATTTTTACAATGTTATTAAGTCATCGAGTTACGGTTTGAAATTTAGGCAAATGAAACATACAGATTATTACAATACGAATATTTCAGTCTGCCTCGTCATATCTTGGTAGGAGATGAGCAGAGCGAGGCGCCAATTGTTAATTTTGGCGGTATAATCACCTCATCAAGCTACGACTTTAAAATTTTGCACATTAAAGGAACATATCAGTACAATGAGGATATTTCAGTCTGCCTCGTCATATCTTGGTACGAGACGAGCAGAGCGGGGCGCCAATTTTTAATTTTTGCGGTATAATCACGCCATCGAGTTACGGGATGAAATCATGATGCAGGACAAGATTTTTACGCGTACATTAAGGAATGACAGGTCTGCCTCGACATTTCTTGGTACGATAGGCGCAGCAGCGGGCGCCAACTCGTCATTTTGGCGTCACTATCACGTCATCGAGTTACGGGATGAAACCAGTGCCAAATTGAAGGTGAAAAAAAGTCTTTTAAGAATATTTTGGTCTGCCTGCGCATATCATGGTAGAAACCCCTGGCAGACTAAAATCTATAACAAAAAAATACATCATAATGTACAAATGAAAACCCTATAAACATAGTATTTTACATTAAACATTAAACATTCCGATTACTACGATACGAATATTTCAGTCTGCCTCGTCATATCTTGGTAGGAGATGATCAGAGCGGGGCGCCAATTGTTAATTTTGGCGGTATAATCACAACATCGAGCTACGTCTTTAAAATTTTGCACATTAAAGGAACATATCAGTACAATGAGGATATTTCAGTCTGCCTCGTCATATCTTGGTACGAGACGAGCAGAGCGGGGCGCCAATTTTTAATTTTTGCGGTATAATCACGTCATCGAGTTACGGGATGAAACCGGTGCCAAATTGAAGGTGAAAAAAAAAGACTTTTAAGAATATTTTGGTCTGCCTGCGCATATCCTGGTAGAAACCCCCGGCAGACTAAAATCTATAGCAAAAAAATACGTCATAATGTACAAATGAAAACCCTATAAACACAGTATTTTACATTAAACATTCCGATTAGTACGATACGAATATTTCAGTCTGCCTCGTCATATCTTGGTAGGAGATGATCAGAGCGGGCGCCAACTCGTGTACAAATGAAAACCCTATAAACATAGTATATTACATTACATTGTCATATATATTAATTCGTATCTACTTTCATGACGTGATAGTGACGCTAAAATGACGAGTTGGTGCCCGCTGCTGCGCCTATCGTACCAAGAAATGTCGAGGCAGACCGGTCATTCCTTAATGTACGCCTAAAAATCTTGTCCTGCATCATGATTTCATCCCGTAACTCGATGACGTGATTATACCGCAAAAATTAAAAATTGGCGCACCGCTCTGCTCGTCTCGTACCAAGATATGACGAGGCAGACTGAAATAATCTCATTGTACTGATATTCTCCTTTTATTTGCAAAATTTTAAAGTCGTAGCTCGAGGATGTGATTATACCGCCAAAATTAAAAATTGGCGCCCCGCTCTGATCATCTCCTACCAAGATATGACGAGGCAGACTGAAATATTCGTATCGTACTAATCGGGATGTTTAATGTTTAATGTAAAATACTGTGTTTATAGGGTTTTCATTTGTACATTATGACGTATTTTTTTGTTATAGATTTTAGTCTGCTGGGGGTTTCTACTAGGATATGCACAGAAAGACCAAAATATTCTTAAAAGACTTTTTACTTTCTTCTATCTTGACAAGAAGAAAGTATTGGTTTCAGGAAAATTTTTGAATTCCAGTTTTCGACGGATTTATATGTTTTAGGGGTCAGAGGTTCCAAAAAACATGTTTTTACAAAATGTCTGTCTGTGAGTCTGTCTGTCCGTCCGTCTGTCTGTATGTGACACAAATTTTGTGGGCGCTCTATCTCAAGAACTAATGCACGGAATTTAATTAAAAATTATATTCAGGTAGTCCCTAATATAGATTGGTGCTGATTAGTTTTTGGTGTAAATCGGCCTGCAGGTGGCACTGCTATGTAGCATTTTTCAGGATTTCCGCAAAAGCTCTATCTCAAGAACTAATGCACGGATTTTTATAAAACTTCAGATTCCGTTAATCCTTGATATGAATTGGTGCTGGTAAAGTTTTGGTGCAAATCGCCCAACAGATGGCGCTGCTATGCTGCATTTTGAAGCATTTACACGATTTTCGTAATAGCTCAATCTCAAGAAATAATGCACGGATTTTCATCAAACTTCAGATTCAGTTAGTGCTTGACATGAATTGACGTTTTGCCTCTTGTGGTGTAAATCGCTCAACAGGTGGCGCTGCTATGCTGCATTTTTTGAGATTTCCGCAATAGCTCTATCTCAAGAACTAATACTTGGGTTTTCAACAAACTTCAGATTCAGGTATACCTGGATATGAATTAGTGCTGTTTATGTTTTGGTGTAAATCGCTCAACAGGTGGCGCTGCTATGCAGCATTTTTCACGATTTCCACAATAGCTCAATGTAAAGAACTAATGCACGGATTTTCATCAAACTTTAGATTCAGTTAGTCCTTGACATGAAATGATGTTTTGTACCTTTTCGTTTAAATCGCTCAACAGGTGGCGCTGCTGTGCTGCATTTTTTGTATTTCCACAATAGCTCTAGCTCCAGAACTAATGCACCGATTTTCATAAAACTTCAGATTCCGGTATACCTTAATATGAATTAGTGCTGTTTGTGTTTTGGTGCAAATCGCCCAACAGGTGGCGCTGCTATGCTGAATTTTTCAGAATTTCCCCTACAGCTCTATCTCAATAACTAATGCACGAATTTTCATCAAACTTCGAATTCAGGTATACTTTGATACGAATTGGTTCTAAATTGATGTAATTTCTTATACTATTTAAATGATTTAATTGACGTGATTTATATAGAAGAAAGTTTTGTGATGGCCACAACATACTAGTTTATTTTCATCTTTAATTTGGCACCGGTTTCATCCCGTAACTCGATGACGTGATAGTGACGTCAAAATGACGAGTTGGCGCCCGCTGCTGCGACTATCGTACCAAGAAATGCCGAGGCAGACTGGTCATTCCTTAATGTACGCCTAAAAATCTTGTCCTGCATCATGATTTCATATCGTAACTCGATGACGTGATTATATCGCAAAAATTAAAAATTGGCGCCCCGCTCTGCTCGTCTCATACTAAGATATAACGAGGCAGACTGAAATATCCTCATTGTACTGATATGTTCCTTTAATGTGCAAAATTTTAAAGTCGTAGTTTGATGAGGTGATTATACCGCCAAAATTAACAATTGGCGCTCCGCTCTGCTCATCTCCTACCAAGATATGACGAGGCAGACTGAAATATTCGTATTGTAATAATCGGTATGTTTCATTTGCCAAAATATCAAGCCGTAACTCGATGACGTAATAACATTGTGAAAATAACGACCCGTTCTTCGCGCTTTGTACCAAGTTATGCCAAATCAGTCTTTTCCTCACGTACTCTTAATAAGCTTTTCCTAAACCCTTAATTCATCTTGAAAGTCGATATGAAGTAGTATATATGGCAATATAATGTAAAATACTATGTTTATAGGGTTTTCATTTGTACACGAGTTGGCGCCCGCTCCTGTGCCTATCGTACCAAGAAATGTCGAGGCAGACCTGTCATTCCTTAATGTACGCGTAAAAATCTTGTCCCGCATCATGATTTCATCCCGTAACTCGATGGCGTGATTATACCGCAAAAATTAAAAATTGGCGCCCCGCTCTGCTCGTCTCGTACCAAGATATGACGAGGCAGACTGAAATAACCTCATTGTACTGATCTGTTCCTTTAATGTGCAAAATTTTAAAGTCGTAGTTTGATGAGGTGATTATACTGCCAAAATTAACAATTGGCGCTCCGCTCTGCTCATCTCCTACCAAGATATGACGAGGCAGACTGAAATATTCGTATTGTAATAATCGGTACGTTTCATTTGCCAAAATATCAACCCGTAACTCGATGACGTAATAACATTGTGAAAATAACGACCCGTTCTTCGCGCTTTGTACCAAGTTATGCCAAATCAGTCTTTTCCTTACGTACTCTTAATAAGCTTTTCCTAAACCCTTAATTCATCTTGAAAGTCGATATGAAGTAGTATATATGGCAATATAATGTAAAATACTATGTTTATAGGGTTTTCATTTGTACACGAGTTGGCGCCCGCTCCTGCGCCTATCGTACCAAGAAATGTCGAGGCAGACCTGTCATTCCTTTATCTACTCCTAAAAATCTTGTCCTGCATCATGATTTCATCCCGTAACTCGATGACGTAGTCATTCGTGTCGCCGCCGCCCGCTCTATCATGTTTTGAGTAAAAGCATGTTAAAATTTTAATTGGACAACTACCTAAGATTGCTGTGTAAAACATTGCATCAGAATTATGAATTTGAAATAGAAACTTTCAGTTTAGAATTACTTATAGTATTTCCATTAATTACTGCCCCCCCCCCCCCTTCTTAATAAAGCAGCATTTAAACAAAAATATTAAGAGTTTTATTTTGAATAAAATAACCTTATTTAAAATAGCATGCACTTAAATGTGCGCTATTTTAAATAATTTCTCATTTTCCCGTTTCACGCACTTTTCCTCTTTTTTTACCTTTTTGCAATCTCATGCCAGATTCAAACAAGCTGATCATCTAATTTAATTGATCTTACTTACTCACAAAAGCAGTCACATATAATTGACTTTTTATTATAGATGACATAATGACAGAGAGAACAGAATCTGATGTTTCGAAAAGTCATAGATATTTAGTTTAATCCAATCATTCATACAAAATTTGGCAGATTCATGGTGTATTTTTGTGGTCACAGTGTGCAATACTGAGTAAATGAAAGCCTTGTTAAGCTTAATGTACTTTAAAGCAAGGCAGTGTATCATCCATTCATACAAAATATGTCAGATTCGTGGTGTATTTTTGTTGTGACAATGTGCAATAATGAGTCAGACTTATGCCTTCATTATAATCTTTTTTGCCAGTTGATTTGCTTGGTTAAAGTGTTCTACATAGATATCGGTCGAAAGTTTGTTTTTGGCAAGCTTCAACAAAGATTCGATTTCAGTGGAAAAACTGCTGAACATTTGATACATACCAAAGCCATAGTCAGATCTCATAAGAGCTTGCATATACAGGTATAGGACAAAAGGATAGGAACACCCATTTCGAAATGTGTCGTACTTCGACCGTCCAATACCGATTCACCATGAGTCACAACAGTCTGCCATCTACTGGCAGCAGGGTTCCTATGCGACTTGAAAACAGGGAATTGTCAGGGAAAATTTAAAATATTTTCTAAAACCTGGAAAAGTTAGGAATTTTTCTTTAATGCACTATCATGCATCAACATTCTCCTGAGTTCACGGTACGTCTGCAAAAAAATTCAGATTTTTCCCTTAAAAGGACAATTTTTGCTATATTCACATTTTTAACATAAAGATGTGATGTTTTAGCTATACATATTTGTCGCAAAATAGTCGGTACTTAAGCGAAAGAAATGTTGAGCCTTGTTAAGGCTAGGATGAGATATCATGAATAATTATATATGAAAAAGAATGAAAATTATGAAACAAGACAAAAAAAAAAAAAAAAAAAAAAAAAAAAAACAGTTAAAAGAAAGCTGTAACTGAAGTTAAAATGTTAAAAGACAAAAAATTTAAACTTTTACACAACAAACTGCTTCTGAAAGAACACAAATAAATGACACGATAGTAGAAGTCTAAAAAAATGTTAAATGTTTAATATGTGTAAATTCAGTTATGTAAATAAAAAGTTACTTTGAATCCATCTGAGCTGTATTTTAGTTTTGCTAGTTTATATATATATATTGTAAATGTCAAATGATATAGAATTTTAGTTTCAATTTTATACGTTATTTTAATTTTCAGATGCAAGTTTAATCATTAAGATCTTGAATTGTAATTCGCATTTCTAAAAATGTCGTGAATTTTGGTCAGGGAATTGTAGGAAATATGGCCTGGAAAACCTGGAAAAGTCAGGGAATTTTGTTATTCAAATAGAGTATGAACCCTGTGTCAGCAAAAGGGAAAGTATCAGTTAACATTTGCTGGTGTGACAAAAGGATTAACAGGAAAGGATTAACAATGCAGGTTAACTCCCGAGTTAGTGTTAAATGCTGGATTAACTCAAAATCGGTATTCACCAAGCTAAATTCGCGAGTCAACACTGGTTTTAACCCCATGTTTTTAATCCTCCAAAATCGGAGAGTTAACTCTCGGATTGCCTGTGAACGTAGGTTAGCGCATGCGTAGTAACGTATAAACAAACAAAATGGATGCCGATGTTGCTTAAAATTTTATCATCTCATCCTATCACAATGATTAAAACGGAAAAATAACAAATTTTAGGTGTATCCAGGCATATTCTGTGCCCTGTGGATTCACTATCTTTATTGATTCAACTTATATTTCAAGTTCGAATAATATCAAACGTTGATTTGTTTATCTTAATAAATATACGAATCGATGAAAGTCACCGAGAATAAAACTTTTCTTTTTTAGGTATTCGAATTTCATTCCATAACGCTTGGCGTTTCTGAAATACAATTTCAGCTTTCAAAGGATTTTTTTGCAGCGGAAAGGGGGGTGGGGGGTAATATTCTCAATAAATGTTTACATTATTTGAAAAATGCAATTTTGTCTTCTTTTATTTACAACTTGCTAATTTTTTTTTCTAATTAAAGCACATACATTTAAATAGTTTTTCAAGTAAGTACCCTGTCAATTGTTTTAATCGTTATTTATTTATTTATTCCAGCAATGAATGTTCTTTTTTTAGTCAATATTGCATTATGAATATTTTTATTTAACTTATGAGAGCTCTTTCTGACACTGAAATATTGCCAAAAGTATCTGAGGCAATATACTAGAAATAAACAAAATCGTTTTCCAGGGGTGTTTAAAAAAAAAAAAAAATCAGTATTGAAATAAGCAAATTCTAAATTATTCACTATGTTCGAATAAATTTAGTTTAGTGAGTTAACTTTCTTGGCCGTTATATTCTTAAGATATAAATATGTCTATAAATATACAGTGGATAGATTTTAGATGTGCATTTAGTATGTAATAAAATAACAAAAACTTATTTAACAAATGAAATATGTTTAAAAGTACTTATTCTTATATTTTTTAAATATAATAATTCAGATTTAATTATTTTTGCATAATTTTGCTGTCTGTTTGATGTAGATAAAAAAAAAGTAGCATATTGTTTATATGGTTAGGAATGTCCCCAGTGCTCCATTCAATCTCCATTTAAAAATATGAGTAATAATATCTTCAATGCCGGCTAGATATAGTTATGAAGTAGGAAATAAACCATATCATGACTCTCATGATATATTCTCAAACACAATTACTGCATACAGTGATTTTTTTTTTTGTTTGTTTGTTTGTTTGTTTTTCATGGGAGTGAAGTGCTTATACATGCATATATATTGACCAGGGGTGGGGAATTTCTAGAAAATTTTACCAGCAAGAAAAATTAAATGTATAGATGAAAATTGTTATGACAAAATTTACGCAACTGCAAAAATAGTTGATTACTATTACTACAAGGCATTTTCATATTCTTTTTTTTTCTATAAAATAAAAAAATATATATTTTAAAAGTTAATATAGAATTGAACTTAGTACCATGTTTATATTGCAGTAATTTGGAAAGTTGAAAAATATAGCTACTAGTAAGAAAAATTAGCCGTATCTCTATACTTTGCAGTTTTCAAAGACTACCTAAAAGTTCACTCGCCAGTGGTTAGTAAAAGGATGTATTTCCCCACCCCTGATAAATGTGACATTATTAAGTTCATAGTATTTTTGAGATTCTTCAACAGTGGTAGAATTGACATAAAAATGCCACTTGTCCCAAGGACCAGTAACAGGGGTCGATCCAGGCAAAATTTGGGGCCCTAAAATCAATTTAATAAAACAGGCCCCTTCACAAAAATCAATTTAACAAAATGGGCCCCTTCACAAAATTCCTTTCCATAAAAACTTACTACTACTATTTATTATTTTTATTTTGTTAGGTTTTAAAATGGGTGATTTGTAAATAAAACCAGTTCACCAAAGGAAAAAAAAAAAAAAAAAACCTTTAGCATAAGGGTTTAAAATAAGTTTTTGTTAATAAATGCTTAGTTCGAATTTGAGTTACTTGATTTCAACTTTCATTACAAAATGTTATTTTTCACAAAAATCTAATAAAATTCACAAAAATAACTTTTCCTTTTCGCAAAATGGACCCCAAGAAAAAAAACCTGCATCAACCCCTGAGTAAGCATAAGAATTTACTGGTCCGCAGTCGTCATCACTGACCCACTACGTAAAAATCTATTAAGTCCCTTTAATGCTTTCAGTGCCCCCCCCCCCCCTTCCCCCTCCTAGAATATAAACCAAACTTCCTTTGCAGTTATCCAAAATTTTCAGCGTAATAAAATGTAAAATTATAATTTGCTGAAAATTAAACAGTATATAAAGAAAAACTATAAATTATTTATTAATTAAATATTTAATTTCAGATTAATTATTTCAACTGAATGGAATTTTTTTTTTTTAATTTAAATAAAATAAAATTATGTGATTTGTGCTTGGTTGCGGTTTTCTCAGTGATGGGAAAGTTTACGTTTACCTGTCAGAGGGAGGGCAAGTTACTGGTCCTGCGGATCACTAAATTTTTCAAATTAGTTGGTCCGATTGAATTTTTTGTGGTCTCAGACCAGTGGACCACCAAGGATTTCAAATGCTGTTCAAGCTTTGTGTATCCAGTTATTTTTATTTATTTGTTTGCTTGTTTTCAGGGCAGCGAATTGCTCATACAAGAGTTAGAATGATTCCCACATTTCCAAATTTCATATGATTTTGTATATTTCAACTTCTTAATTATCACTTTCTAACTGTTATATAATATTTTATATACACCCTTATTAAATTTCTCATACAAGTTACATAATTACATAAATTTTTAGCGGTTTTAAACATATGTTTGGAGACAAAAAGTCAAACCATAGATTTCAATGAGGGGGATAGGGGTTATTTATTTTTATTGAAATTACAAAATAATAAATAGAGCAAAACATGTTAATATGATTAAAGATTTTAAACTTTATATGCTCTGTGAGCAGGGTTCGCACAAACTCCTTAGACTCCTTGGAAACTCCTTAGAAATGAAAACATTCCCAAGTAGTACTTAGAACTACTTAGATAAGCAAACCACTACTTAGAAACTCCTTATATTCTATTGCGGCTTCGGACGCAAGCGATATTGCTGCCGAGGGAAAAAAAATCGTGATTGAAAAACGCACGGTAAATCCTTTATGCACGTCATTCATCTGAAGCACAACATTGATTGGGTAGGGTAATTTTAATAGCAGGGCTCCCACTAGGTCCGTAAAGATCATTTTTCGACACTGTTAGCCGACCTTTATTTTAAATTTTATCGATGTTTGGCATTTAGCCAAGAATCTCGGAAAAATCACGTTTTGCAAATATGTTTAAAAAAAAAAAAAAAAAAAATACCGCCAAATTTCGTCAATCGATCGCGGAAAAAATTTGTAAATTTTGTCACAGGTCAAAATTTTGTCATCGTGAAAAAACGCGAATTTCTCCAACAGATCGCGGGAAAACTCAGATTTCTTAAAAAGACAATAATTTCTTAAAAGACAGCGAAAAACACGAATTTCGTTACAGATCGAGAAAAAAAGCAGATTTCCTCAAAAGATCGCATAACATGCGAATTTCATAAAAAATCGCAAAAAAATGCGAATTTCCTCAAAGGATCGCGAAAAACACACGGTTTCCATCAAAAGATCGCGGAAAAAAAACGTTAGTTTCGTGAAACGATCGAAATAAAACGCGAATTTCCCCAGAAGATCGCGAAAAACACGCGAATTTCCTCAAAAGATCGCGAACAACACGCGAATTTCCTCAAATTATCTTGAAAAACGCGCGAATTTCGTCAAAGGATCGCAAAAACACCCAAATTTCGTCTAAGGATCGCGAAAAATACGCAAATTTCATCAAAGGATCGCGAAAAATACGCGGTTTCCATCAAAAGATCACGAAAGAAACTCAGATTCGTTAAACAATCGAAATAAAACGCGAATTCCAATAAAAGATCGCGAAAAAAAGCGAATTACCCAGAAGGCTGCGAGAAAAAGCGCGAATTTCCCCCAGAAGATCGCGAAAAAAAAAATGCGAATTTCATTATAAGATCGCGAAAACAATGCGAATTCGTCAAAATTTCACCTTCAAAGAAAGCGATTACCGCTGTTCTAAAAGAATAAATTCAAAACTTGTTATATTTTTTCTTGTATGCTGCATTTAGCATTCTTTTTTTTTTTTTTTTTTTTTTGTCTTTTAAAATTTTCTTTAAAATGTATCATGTATGTGATATACATAATAAGTGTTTAGGGTTTGACATCTCTATTTATATGACCTAGGGGTGATTCTAGTCCGAAATTTCCAAAAATGTAAGGCATTCATTTCCGAAAACTTTAAAAAATCGGTCACCAATCCGAAAATTCGGACATATGGTCGCGAAAAAAATAAATTTTGTCAATTATTTGCAGAAAAATCGCCAATTTCGCCAAAGGATCGCGGGGAAAACGCAAACTTTGTCAAAGAATCGCGAAAAAACACAAATTTTGTCAAATAATCGCGAAAACCCTGCAAATTTCGTCAAAAGATCGCAATAAAACCCACAAGTCTCGTCGAAAGATCCCGAAAACCCAAAAATTTCGTCAAAAGATCGCGAGTAAATGGAAAATTTCGTCAAAAGATCACGAGTAAACGGCAAATTTCGTCAAAAGATCGCGAAAAAACGGCAAATTTCGTCAAAAGATCGCGAAAAAAATCCACAAATTTCGTCAAAAGAGCACGTAAATACCCATAAATTTCGTCTAAAGATCGCGAAAAAAAAACACAAATTTCGTCAAAAGAGCGTGTAAAAAGCCACAAATTTCGTCTAAAGATAGCGAAAAAAAACCACAAATTTCGTCAAAAGATAGCGAAAAAAACCCACAAATTTCGTCAAAAGATAGCGAAAAAAACCACAAATTTCGTCAAAAGATAGCGAAAAAAACCACAAATTTCGTCAAAAGATAGCGAAAAAAACCACAAATTTCGTCAAAAGATCGCGAAAAAACCCACAAATTTCGTCAAAAGATCGCGAAAAAAACACGAATTTCGTCTAAGAGTCGTCACAGAGAAGACGCATAGCTAGTGTCGGGAGTGGATTCCCCCCCACCCACCCTGTCTGGTGTAACTTTTCAGAAGATTTCCTGTGAATTTCAGAATTTTTTTTTACTCAAAATCACCCCTGTGACATGACCATTCGTCACTGCATAAAAAAAGTAGATTGTCAAACTTACGAAATGAATAAGCAATATATTGTGAATACTGTGCAATTTCAGCACTAACAATTAGATTCCAATAGAGTAAAATTTGTTTTTGAAATGTTCTTTTCTCCAAATTGGGCATTAAAAATTGGAGTGTGCATACCACATAATGGTGCAGCAAATAAAAACATCGACAACAAAATAAAATGGCAAATCTTTAAAATTTTTTGGACTCCTTGGATTTTTTCTTCCCAACTTTGTATGAACCCTGTCTGTGAGGCAAAAGAAAAAGGGCCATTTGGACAAAAGAGGGATTGGAGGTGGGGGGGGGGGGGGGGGGTCACGACTCCTTTCTGATTGAAGAAAATTTCTAAGAATAGTGTATTTTTTAAATGATGCATACATTAATAGTTCTATAATTTTTTTCCCTCTGCTCAACATGAATTTTTTTAAATACTCCAAGAGTCATTTTCATAAGAAAATGCATGAAATTTGCAACATTACTCTGTAAAACTGAACTGTGATTCAAAATGGCTATTTTCTGAGTCATGCACAGTCACTTTTAATCTCGAAACATTTGGAAGTGCTCTTCAGTGTTGTCTGTGGTAAAAAGACCAGAGGGTATATACCATAGGTAAAGTAGAAAGAGGTCTGCACAGGTCAGAATTTCAAGGCCCGGGACCAAACAAAACCTATCTTGTCTCAGCCTGGGCCGATGTAAAAATTAAAAGTTTGGCCCATACAAAAATCAGTGAAAACTGGCCTGGCCTGTGCAAAAATCAATTATATCAGGCCCAATCCAACCCGACTCGCAGATTTTTCTTAACATATAATTGAGATTCTTTAAAGATACTGCATATATATTTATGGGATAATTTTGCAGTATATTTTAAAATTACTATGTGTTCACCTGACAGAAAATACACAATAGAAACATTAATGATTGCTTAGATTCTTAGACGTTTCAACATTCAAATGAGGATTCATTAAACAATTAATACAGTTTAGAAATAAAAGAGAAAAAAAAGGGATAAAACATCATAACTTTTGAAGCTGTATAATAAAAAGTAGAGTTCTGAAAATATTTCTCTGTTGTTTATTAAGGCTTTTTTCAAATCTAAATGAGCTGCTTTCTGACACATTTCTGAATTCAATTCATTTTTTTTTTCCGGAAACGCAGGGCGAAAACTAAGGGGGGGGGGGGGGGGCATGTGCCCCGGGCGCCAAATGAAGGATTATACCTTTGGAATGGATCATTTTCTTCTGATTCTCTTCATAATTTTTTCAAAAAAAAAATTATGGCCATTTTTTTTTGCCATTCTGACCAGAAAATAAGAGTTCAAACTTTTTACAACTGCTCTTTCATCTTCACCTAACACTTCATTTATAATGGCTGTTTCATAATAATGGAAGCCATCAGCCCATCAGAAGAAAATAACTCTGTGAAAGCGGAAACTCTGATAATCGGGACTCTAGTGTATATTTCCTTTTAAAAAGGATCTTTAGAATATTTTTGTTGGTGTTCAGAGGGGGCTCATGACTCCCGTGACCTCCGTCTTGGATCCGCCATTGTAGTTATGTATTACATATTTTACGATTACATATTTTAAATTTTAAAATAAGTCGGTTATTAGAAAATTAGTAAAATTCTCTTTGTAAACATACTTTGCAGAAGAGGAGGGGGGTGCCAAAATCCATGTTTGCCCCTTATGCAAAAAAGGCTAGTTTCGGCCCTGCGGAAACATATAAGATTGGCAGCTGTTCTTATTCAGAAACTATGTAATCGAATAGCGTTAACAATTTTTTGATAAAGGCAATATATCTTTGAAAAATACTGGCAAAGTTAGCGCTTTGAATCAAATTTCCAGAAGCGACAGCACAGGAAAGGGGGAAAACCTGCAGTCACGTGACAAGAATCTCTTATATCTCGATAAGTAATTTATTTATCAAAAATGTACCATGTTATTCGATTCCAAATCCCTTCAATAGTCATGCCAGTCAATTTTATGCTTTTACAGTTAAAAACGAGTCAGAAAGTTTCGCGTTGTTGAGAGCCACCTTGAGGTATATTTTCAAAGATTCCTTTAACAGGAGTTCATTATCGCCATTAATATTTTTACAAAACATATTGCCTGCCCTACACATCCTGAGAACAATTAAGTCCAGTTCCGCTCTGGTTCGAATATGTAGAGAAAAATGCAAATCTGATCTCGTCGTGGCATGAGCCTGCTGAAAGAATTAAGCCAGCACTCAGACACCATGTAACTGTCCAATGCCGATCTCTACACTCGACATATTACATTTCTGTATTGATGTTGTCAAAGTAGTATTGGCTCATGACACACATTTAGACTTATTCCCATGAAAGTCATATTAATTGAAAATGACTCATATTTTGTTGGCATTGTTCATATTTATATATCCAGCCCCGCTCGACTATATAGAGAAAAATGTAAATCTGATCTCGGTGCGGCACGAGTCTGCTGAAAGAATTAAGCCAGGACTCAGACACCATGTAACTGTCTGATGCCAATCTCTACACTCGACATGTTACATTTCTGTATTGATGTTGTCAAAGTAGTATTGACTCATGATGCACATTTAGACTTCCCATGAAAGTCATATTAATTGAAAATGGTTAATATTTTATTGGCTTTGTTAACATTTATATATTGAGGCGGCAGGCCCACTTAATTTTTTTATTGGCCAGGCAAGCTCGTTAATTTTTTTTCCGGCCCGGCTCGTTTGAAAGCTTGCCTTGATTTTGCCAGGCCGGGTACAGGCCTCAGGCAAACCTCTGATGCAAAGGATATACATTATGGCTTTACTTTAGAAACAGAGGATGTACGGAGTTTCTTCAAAAAATAAAATACAGAATGTATATGCCATATACCCTACACTACATGCCTCTTATTCAGAATGTATGTAACTGAATAGCCTTTTCTGTTTTTCGATAAAGGGAAAAGTCATTATAAGACAAAGCCGTATAACTCAAGCAGTAATATATTTATTGAAAAATGAAAAATTGTATTCATTTTTAAATGGCTGAAATTATCATGCCTACCAATTGAATGCTTATCACTGTAAAAAGGAGCTAGAAAAGTTTCACATTGTTGAGCGACAATTTTTTTTTTTTTTTTTTTTTTTTTTTTTTTTAGAGCCGCTTTAAGCATCAATCAAAAACACTGAACATTCCATTTAAGGTAAATTTTTAAATATAGGTATACCTTGGCTAACAAAAATAATTCATTCAGGAATTGCATTTGTTAGCCAAATTGTTCATTAACTGAAACTGTTTTGCCAATCAATTAAAATGCAGTGCAATTTGTGTATATATATATAAAAAAAATAAATAAAAGACAGTGTTTCTTAGCCAAGTCAGAAAAACACAGAAAATAATTATCATATTTAGTTCCTTTTTCTTTTAGTATTTAATTATTTAAGGTGTTTTGAAGAAAAATTTTTACAGACTTAGTTATCCTATCGACCAAAAATCTATTGCTAAATTATAAGATTAAATGCCAATAATGGTTGATCGTAAATGTCACATTCACTTGACTTTAAGCAAGTTACATGTGTTTACGTCATCAAGTGATTTTTATTTCGACGCTTTATTTGTATTTTTATTAATGTTATACTAATTTATTTGTTCTTTCGTTATTAAAAATACAAATTATGTCAATTTGTGTGATTCGGCGAGTGGTTTAACGAAATTGGTCAACGGAATAACTAAGCAGTACCAATGTGATTCTCATTCTCATATTTTAAATCATCAAATGCAAAATTTTTTAGATAAGTGTTAAAAGCAAGGGAGGGGGAAAAGGTCCCCTGCCAGTGACCATCATTACTTGAGCTTAAAATTTGGCAAATCATTGCCAATTTTTCATAAATCGAACAAAAGTTTGCTGTCCAAATTTGAATTTTCTGAAAAATTATCCTATATTTAGGAAGATATGGAGAATACAGACATTAAATATGCTAAACTAAGAATTTTTTGTTATAATTGCATACTAATACAACAACTTGTAAACATATCAACATAAAAAGCAATATAGCAGGTTAATAATGAGGGAATATTAATATTTTCTTTTTTTTTGGGGGGGGGGGGCACTTAAAATAGTAAGGAACTATTTTTTAATTATTATTATGGGGAGATTTCCCCTTAAAAACACTATTTAAGATAATGTTTAATTACAATGATACCTCAGATAACAAAATAATTCATTCTGGAATCATATTTATTAGCCAAAATGTCCATTAATCGAACATTTTGTCAGACATTTCAACATTTGATTATAGACAGGAAATCTCATCCAATCAAAATGCTGCTTTATGTTAGTTCATGTATTAAAAAAAAATTGTATAAGCTGGATCATGACTTAATCAAATTAAACTGGAAAACAATAATTATTCGCTGAGATATCATTATACATTAACATAAAAAAAAAAGAATGTTGTACACAAGATTTTGTAGGGCAAAATGCCCCTCCCCCCTCCATTTTTTTCTTGAGGTTTAATTATTTTAAGGCCTTTGGGAAGAATAAATATTATAATTATTTTTTAAATCATCAGAGATGAGAAAAGTTTAATTGATGAAAATTTAAAATTCATGGAGGGACAGAACTGCACTCCCCTTTGCCAGCGACCATACTAGGTGAGCATAAAATTTATCAATGCAATGTCAGTTTTTCATAACTCAAGTGAAAGGTTCCTATTGAATTAGAATTTTAACAAACCTTATTGTACCTTTTGAAAGATAAATAGTAAAAAGCTTTAAAATGAAAAATTCTGAAATAAAAATATATTTGCATAAAAATACTGCACAATCATATTATATGATAAATCAATTGAAATTTATTCAAGTTGAAAGGAAACATACAAAAATAATGTTATTGATTACCTCAGTAATTGGCATAGTACAAGTTTTGATACACCTTTAGAGCTAAGAGGGAGTAGTCAAGTATCTGTCATGGTCTGTTGTCATATCTAATATGCAATATCTTGAGCAATGCACACACCGTCAATACCATCCAATCGCAGTGTTGTCAACCACGCTCATTATCAGCAGTATTTGAAAGAATATTGCCTATGTGTACGATTCAAAACAACAAATACACAGCTAGCAATACCCATTCAACGAATAAAAATCTCCAGTTGAAAAACTGCGTCTGTAAAAGAAAATATGCAATATTTTATAAAAGTTTATACATATACTGAAAATATCAACATCAAAATAATAACTTATCATTTTTCTCTAAAGTAAAATTTCATAAATGACTATTTTTGATAACTCAAAAAATGTTAAAATATCAATGCATGAATCAAAAATACTTTCCTTGTACATCGTAAAAATAGTTTTAAAATCACACTTAAAAATTGCCAAAATGCAATGGCCTTTTTATTTTTTTCGGTTACATTTGAAGGTGAATTGTATTATTGCTATCACAGATCTTGAAAATAATCAGGTTAATTGTAACCAAGCTCATACTTCGGGAAGTGGGGGGGGGGGGGGTAATAAAAATTACAAAACAGAACCTTGTATCAATTTACAAAATTATCGTTAGAAAATTAGATTGTTTTTGTTATTATTCCTTTTTTGGGGGGGGGGGGTGTTGAAAAGGGATTAAATTGCATCTTAATATTTATCAGAATAAAATCCTCTCTAAAAATATCCAAATGCAGTAGAATATTTTCATACCTGAATAAAATATACATTTTTCAAGAAATTCTTTGACTCAACTATCAATAAATAAATTGATTCAAAGTTATTGTTTAACTAAATTAAGATGGGTGAGCATTCATATAGTCAGTCACTATTTCTTTATTCCATAATTTTATAGGAATTTGACTCATCAATGTTAGGGATAAAAATAATATTAAGATTTTTTTTTTCTTTTAACATGAATAATCCAAAGTAATATTCAATAAAGTTTAATCACTTATTGAAAAAAAATATGTATACAGAAGAATAACAGTAATACTTATAAATTTTTAAATGCTTATTGTTTATAGCCTGAATTTTTTTTTTAAATAGAGAATCCCAACCGAAATAATACACACCGATACTGCAATGTGTTTGAATTTTATGTTATAATAATAAGTACATAAAAAAGATCGGGAAAACATCTATAATAACTCTAAACTAAGGACATCGTAATCATTATACAACTTGCGATGAAATTATCAAAAAGCAAATTAAAATGTATAATTACTTACTTTAAACCATATGTCTGTATATCGGCGATCAACAAGCAAAATCAATAACACATAACTCTTGTTTACATTTCTGACACTACGTACCCTCTTTTCGACCAATCAGAACACTTGTTACAAATTCGTTGGGTTAACACTCGGGTTGGCTAATCCGAGGTTCGCGAATATGAAATTTTTTAACCCACAGTTAATGCCGGGTTAACTCTGACCCGGGAGTTCCGTGATCCGAGGTTTAAACCAGTTTTGGTGAATACGGGCGTGAAAGTTGTATGAGAAAACTCTGTTCCCAGCAAAGCATCATTATGTCTGACGTGCAAAGAGGGATGATTATTGGATCTCGCCTCACTGGAGCATCCATGTCTATAACAGACTACTGTATGTGCTTTTCAAGAACTACTGTCTCAAGGGTTATGACGGCCTAAACAAAACTGGGAAAGGTGTCCTCTGCAAAGCAGAACTGTGGACGAAATCTGAAGTGGACCAACCGAGATAGACGAGCGTTGAAGAGGGTAGTGAAAGTTGTATGAGAAAATTCTGTTCCCAGCAAAGCGTCATTATGTCTGACGTGCAAAGAGGGATGATTATTGGATCTCGCCTCACTGGAGCGTCCACGTCTAGAACAGCCAACTGTATGTGTTTTTCAAGAACTACTGTCTCAAGGGTTATGACGGCCTAAACAAAACTGGGAAAGGTGTCCTCTGCAAAGCAGAACTGTGGACGAAATCTGAAGTCGACCAACCGAGATAGACGAGCGTTGAAGAAGGTAGTCGCCTGAAAATGTAAGACTACACTGCCTCAAATAACCTCCGAAATGAACATGAACATCCATCTCCAGAATCCCATATCCACCAAAACTATTCAACGGGAGCTGCATGCTACAAAAATTCATGACAGAGTAGCCATCCCAAAGCCATTAGTATCGACGGAGAATGCTATAAAGCGACAACAGTGGTGCCGAGACCACCAAAACTGGACACAACAGCAATGAGAACAAATAATCTGGTATGGTGAATCATCATTTACAGTATTTCAGACCTACGGACGTGTGTTCTTCAGGCAAATTTTTTTCTGCGAATGATTAACAAAATTGATTTTTTTTTCAGCGACCAATTGTCAAGAATCCCTGTGTGGTGAAGAAGGCTGTGAGAACCCAAGAAGACTGTGTGGTGAGCGATATCTTGGCACGGCTTAGGGCCACTCGTAGTCCTGAGAGAGAAAGTTGCAGGTGAGCATTATTGCAGAATTCTCGCAGATCAGTTACACCCCATGCTATGCTCCAGACTCTGTTTCCTGGAGAACGTCCTCTTTTCCAAAATGACAACGCCACTGTTCACACGGCTTGCTGTGGGTTAGATGAGCATAATGATGAAATGGAACATCTCACATGATGTCCTTAGACTCCTGATCTCAACATCATTGAGCCTTTGTGGGTTTTTTTAAAGAATGCATTCTGTGCTCGGTTTCCTCCTCCCACCCACATTAGCTGAACTCAAAACCGCTCTGCATGAGGAATGGCTGCAAATTCCCTTAAACTTTGTGCACAATCTTTTTGTCAATCCCCTGTCAGATAGAAGCTGTAATTCGGCAATGGTGGCCCAACTCCCGACTAATAAAAATTTTGTATTCTTTCACATGTGTTTCTATTATTTTGTTCTATACCTGTAAAAGAACCCGTGCACAGCCCATAGTGATTTTGGTTATATTTCCTTCATACTGTCATTGCCAGAGGATTCTAATAGTATTAATGACAATTGAGGTGCCCTCTACCGTTCTAAAATAATAAACATTTTTTTATTAACAAGTAGGCAACAGATGGCGCCACATACGCTACTTCGAAAAGACCTTTTGAACAGGAGAGAAGAGAGGCAGTATTTGACTGATCGCCGTTGTTGTTGCACGCGCTTGAAAACAATGGACTCCGCCGCTTAGAAAACGTGCATGGTCGCACGGCAAACTTCTTATCTATTAATTTATTCTTATTTGTAATTTCTAATTAAATGAGTGTTTAAATTAGCAAGCGTATTGTTAAATGTCGAGAAACAACCTGCTATCATTATGATATCTTCTTAATTATAATAAGATTATAATGGTTTGAATATCCGTGGCGAAAAGCCTGATTCAAAGGTGTCCTCAAATTTCTAATTAAATGTGTGTTTAAATTAGCAAGCGTATTGTTAAGTCTCGAGAAACACCCTGCTATCATTAATTTATATCATTATATCATTATCTTCTTAATTATAATAAGATTAAATTAACAGATAAGAAGTTTGCCGTGCGACATGCACATTTTCTAAGCGGCAGAGTCCATCGTTTTCAAGCGCATGCAACAACAACGGCGATCAGTCAACAACTGCCTCTCTTCCCTTCTGTTCAAAAGGTCTTTTCAAAGTAGTGGATGTGGCACCATCTACTTGTTAATAAAAAAATGTTTATTATTTTAGAACAGCAGAAGGCACCTCAACAATAAAGAAATGAAACATGACGTGTATGACTAAAAATATATATTGATAGAAATCAGGGATGAGATTCTTCCAACTTTTTGTACGGTTCCAAATTTTCCGAAAATTTTTTTTAATCGGTCGTCAGTTCAAAAATTCGGGCATAAAAATTATATAGGGATTCTTGACAATTGGTCGCTGAAAAAAAAATCAATTTTGTTAATCATTCGCAGAAAAAAATCTCCAATTTTGTCAAAGTATCGTAGAAAAACTGCAAATTTTGTCAAAAGGCTGCATATAAAATGTGAATTTTGTGAAAGGGCCACAGGTAAAATGCAAATTTTGTCAAAAGCCCGCAGATAAAGCAAGAATTTTGTCAAATGGTCGTGGAGAAAACACCAATTTCGTCAAACAATTGCAGAGAAAACACTAATTTCATCAAATGATCGTGGAGAAAATGTGAATTTCGTCAAAGGACCACGGAAAAGACACAAATTTTGTCAAAGGATTGCAAAAAAAAAGGACATTTCTTAAGCGATCACACACACACACAAAAAGAAAAAAAAGAAAGAAAAGCATTTTGTCAAAGGATTGCGAATTTTGGTATTTATGAGAAGTAATTGTATTTTTTATTTTATTTTTAAAAACTGCTTTCTGATGTATCTGAGTGATACAGATTTTATACATTTTTTCTTTTTGTGCAAAGTATGGTTTGCACATGGTTTTTTAGTTTTATACAAAATTTGAGCTAGCGCATATTTTCAGACTTTTTGTTCTTTACCCACTCTCATACCTGTAAAGTAAACCTTATAGGGAAAGTTCGGAGGGGAGACGGGAGGGGAATGGAAACGATGTGAGTTGTTAAGTGAAATTGCGCAACTTAGTCTACGCAGCACCGCTGCGCATGTTCCGAGGCAGATCCCTCCATCCCCATTTATCCTACGTCATATGTCATATATCTTATTCGTTGCAAATTTTGTCTACTTTCTGAATTTCTAGATATTTTCCCCCTAAAACAATAAAAAAATTGATTTTTTCTTTTAATAAAAACCTTTTTTTGTGGGCCTTTTACCCAAATTTGGGGGGGGTTGCCGGGGGAAATTTTTGTGGAAAGTTACAAATTCGGATTCAGCAGACCCAAAAAACATAAAGTAAGCCGATTTCCAGAACTACCATTAATTTTGCCAGGTAAAATCCACTATTGCCTGGACTAAATAGTGCAGTAAAAATAACTATCACGTCAACACTCTTTAATATTTATGAAAAAATATAACTAATTCAAGGAATATATATCACATTTTTGTTCACAAAATAGTTTTGTGTTGAATTATATTTATAGCTTTTAAAATTTTGCTTTCTGCATTTTGTGCATATCATTTTTTTCATTTTACAGGAAGAAGAAATTGATGAATCCAATATTACAGTAACCCCTGCTGTAAGTCACTTTATTTAGATATTTTACCTTGATGATTACCTTGATGATTACAGCATCTGGTCTGAAACCTGGTTCAGCTCAACAGAATAAATCTCAGGTAATGGAACTCCAGAAATCGCTGGATACGAAATTCACTCAAGGTTAGCTGGGTGAAAAAGCTCGACCAGAATCGTCCGGGATAGCTCAGATGGCAGAGCACTGGCGGCTTCAGCCAGGAGGTCCCGGGTTCGAATCCTGGTCTGGACATTTTTCGCCCAGTTGGAAATTTACATCTAATATGATTTGTTTACCAATTAGAATAATTGTGTTAATATTAATCTAGTGTAATTTCGTATCCAGCGATTTCTGGAGTTACATTACCTGAGATTTATTCTGTTGAGCTGAACCAGGTTTCAGACCAGATGCTGTAATCATCAAGGTTAGCTGGGTGAAAAAGTTCGACCAGAATCGTCCGGGATAGCTAAGATGGCAGAGCACTGGCGGCTTCAGCCAGGAGGTCCCGGGTTCGAAGCCTGGTCCGGACATTTTTCGCCCAGTTGGAAATTTACATCTAACAGATAGTTATAGTTTGTGTCACAGGGTATTAAATCACCATTAAATGAGATATTAACACTTGGAGAGATAGATTTGATGGAAAAAATCGTCGTGGCACTTTTAGCTGTGTTGACTTTAATCTGTCCTTTTCTAAGCCAAATATAAAGATACAAAAGATACGCTTGGAGTCTAGTAAGTATAATGTTTAATGAACTGTCGCTAGTCAGTATGGCCTTGTTTGCGGGGTGTCCATGTTTTCGTGAACATGACCAAAATCATGTGAATTGTGTGAATTAGGAAATGCACACATATAATGTTCTTACAATAGAAATATAGAAATATTTCCGAATTGAAAAATTCACCTCCCCTTCCCCAACGCCAAGAAAGCGGAAAAAATGCAATGGCAAAAGAAATCATCCTTTTAAAAATATTTTTGTTTTGTGTAGCCTATTTATATGTATGTATCTATAATGTATGTATCTGTGATGTATGTATGTATCTATAACTCATTCTAAACTGTATTACTACTAATCTATGTATTAAATTAATTTTATAACAAGTTTTTTTTTTTAATTGTACTTATAAGTACAGTCAGTAGATAAAGGGTTAATCTGTTTTGAAATCTATTACACATGCCACGCATTACATTCATAAATGTTTCTATCCCGTATTTTCTAAAGGACACTTTTAAAATTGGTGAAATTGGTAACTATGTATTTGTTTATTTCGGACAACATTTAACTCTATGCAAAATAATCTATAAGGAGGAAAAGATGGTGACTGAAGAGGTCATTCATCTATGTTTAAAATACCAATGAAATTGTTACAGCACCAATCTTGGACTATTTTTCTATGTGACCTGCATCCCCATCTTGTTAATAATAGTAATATTTCTCTCCCAAACATTTGTCTTACGGTGGTATGTAAGCATTACTCTAAAATCTCATCGGAAAATTAAAAAAAAATTACAGTAAATTCTGTCTAAGGCGGACTCTGTATAAGCCGGAAATCTGTCTACCGTGGAAAATTTTTCAAGTCCCGGCGAACCCATAGAAAATTACATTAATTCATGCTGCATAAGGCGGAATCTGTCTAACGCGGAAACGGAAAGGATTTTCAGGTCCCACCGAAACCAAAATTTTGCATAAGGCGGAAAAAGGATAATTTAAAAATGAAAGGCGTTTTGTTTATTAAACTTTAAAACTTTAAAAGTCAAATAACTCAATGTCGAGCACGTTAGTTAAAATTCCACAACCTCTTAAAAAAGTTAATTCAAAAGAACATAAACTTTACATTTTAAGGAATTTATGCTTATGCCATTTTTTCATATGCAAAATTGAATCTAAAAGTTAATATTTCTAGTAAAATGAACGTTTATCAAAATATATATTTTCGAAAGTACAATGTATTATACTTTAAGATTGTACTCAAATTCAAAATTATAATGTTCTGTCTAATTCTCGAAGTTTTTTTTTTTTTTTTTTTTTTTTTTTGTGTGTGTGTGTGTGTGTGTGTTTGTGTGTGTATAAATTTCCAATATGAATGTATTACAGAAATACTAAGAAATTGAATAATGTTTCTCATTTATCTTTAAAAAGACAAAGAATCTTTCAGAATTTCAGTTTTCAACCGATTTTCTATTCTAGTCACGAGAATTAATGAAAAATCGTCATATTCGAGGGATTTTTTTTTTGGGGGGGGGGGGGGGCTTTTTTGCATAAGCCGGAATATTGTCTACCACGGAAAATTTTCTCAGTTCCGACCGATTCAGTTTACTGTAAATTAAAAAGTTGCATGAGAATATATTGCCCACACTGTATTTGCAGAAAATTAAAAATCTTCCAAAAACAGTAACAATATTAGAATCGCAAAGAAGGTTGGATTATTCCGTGCAATGATACATCTGCTTTGTTTTACGGCTGGCAACGTAACGTTATTTTTTGCAGATGACACATTAATAGTTGGGATAAAGAATTGCATACCGGGGATAATAAAATTGAAACAAATATTCGTTTGAATTCGGTATTACGAGATCTTTATAACGTTACCCCATGTATTAAATTTTTTTTTCAAGTAAACCTAATTAACCTCTTTAACTAATGGGAAAAACATGTATAAATTCAGAAAGTAGACAAAATTTGCAACAAATAGGATATATGATATTATGACGTAGAATGAACGGGGAGGGGGAGGGCTGTCTCTGAACATGCACTGCGGCGGTACGTGCACTAAGTTATGCAAGTCCAGGTAACAGGGGATTTTACCCGGCAAAATTAATACTAGTTCTGGATTTTGACTCACTTTATGTTTTTTGGGTCGCTGAATCCAAATTTGTAACTTTCCACCAAAATTTAACCCGGCAACCCCTCCCCCCCAAAAAATAAATAAATAAATGATTTTTTGAAAAAATTTGGTTTTTGAGAGCACGCAGGGAATGTTCCGAGGCAGCCCCTCTCTTCCCCGTTTATCCTACGTGATAATGTCATATATCCTATTTGTTGCAAATTTTGTCTACTTTCTGAATTTCTACATACTTTCCGCCTAAAACAATAAAAAATTTAATTTAAAAACAACTATTTTGGGTGGGGGGAAGTTAAAAATTCGGATTCAGTGACCCAAAAAACTTAAATTTTACGTTATAGGGAATGTTCGGAGGGGAGACGGGAGGGGAATGTAAACGATGTGAGTTGTTAAGTGAAATTGCGCAACTTAGTCCTCGCAGCACCGCGGCGCATGTCCCGAGGCAGATCCCCCATCCCCATTTATCCTAGGATAGGAGAGATGGCGATTCAAGTATTATAGTATCTTTTACAATTAGTGTTTTTTACAATTAGTATCTTTTGTTTGAATCCCTATCTGTAACGTTGATATTTTTACATTTCAGTTATATTGCACCAAGCTCCATCTTAGTAATTAATATGTCCATAATCTACCTACCCCAGGTTAATATAGAATCTAGATAAATACTTAGATAGTTATAGTTGGTGTCACAGGGTATTGAATCACCGTTAAATGAGATATTAACACTTGGAGAGATAGAGTTGATGGAAAAAATTATCGCGACACTTTTAGCTGCGTTGACTTTAATCTGTCCTTTTCTAAGCCAAATATAAAGAGAAGAAAGATACGCTTGGAGTCTAGTAAGTATAATGTTTAATGAACTGTCGCTAGTCAGTATGGCCTTATTTGCGGGGTATCCATGTTTTCGGGAACATGACCAAAGTCCTCCCAGTTGTCCGAGAAAATCTGGGGGGTATCAAGCTGAAAGTTGCCCATTTCGAATATAAACACAACCGGGAGAGGATTCGATGAAAGGTCATTCTTCATTCGAAAGGTGTGGAGAAGGAAAAATTGTAGGTGACGAATAATCGATGATGGAGTTAGAATTCAAGCGGTATGGATCCAAGAAAGGCTATAATTTGCGCGTGATTTTGGTCCGTCCACCTGCGTTCTTTATAATAAGATCTATTGGAGCTGCGAGAGTCCGATGAAAAATTATGAGCTTTAAAATCATCCACAATGTTTAAATTTGGAAAACCACGGGTTAAATTTGAGAATTCCTGATCAAGCAAACGAAAATTGCTTGAATGTAGATTGTAAATAGCTGTAATCGAAAGCTGGGGAACGCTGGGGAAGTCTAAAGCAATAGGAGTGACCTCAATGCGTTGCAATTGGGAGATTTTAGTAAGAGTAGTAATGAGAACGTTCTTGTCATACACGGCAGTGCCACCATTAGGACGGCTGTCGACACTTGGTGGCCTGTCTACATGGAAAAGCACAAAGTTGTCGACCCGGATAGATTTGGATCGTAATCTGAGAGACCGACATGGTATCTAAATTATTACTACTAATAAAATTCTTAAACTCAGAGGCTTACCTTTTAAGCCCTTTGGCATTCCATATGCCAATAGAGAGAGAATTCAAACTCCTTGAGGCTTGGAATTTGCTAAAGAAGGGGAGATAAATAGCACAACAGAGAACATATTTATTACCTTTAAAATTTTGTTTTCTGTATTTTTTACATATCAATTATTTCATTAATAATATGAATTTCATGCTTTGAAATTTAACTTGCATGATGTAAGAACTTATGGCACTACATCCGTTAGACCAAAAAAATTCCTTCCTGTCCGGCATACAAGCGGAGGTAGATTTCGAAGTTAAGCATACTAATTTCACAAACAAAAACTAAATGATGATTAGAGATAAACCCACTTTAACAATTTTATCTGGCCGCTTTTGACGAGTTTTTATTTCATTTTTATATAAGAGCTGATTTTATTAGAATCATGTTAAGGCAGTATTCAAAAAAATACTTTTCCATTCTCAACAACTCTAAATTTTCTGGCACATTTTCAGATTCATTTTTAACAGAAAAGATATGAAACTTAATGACATGATTTTTGAAGACATTTATAAGTGATCTGTGTTTTTATTTTTTGTTTAATGAATTAAAACTTGATTTATAAACAATTATTTCCCAGTAGGATAATATTTTTCGTTTCTAATGCAGTCTCTTCGGGAAATTTGGTTGAAAATGCCTACTTTGACATCATTTTTTGAAATATATTCTGCCTCTATCAAAAAATCGATCATTACGGTACATTATATAGTTTCTGAATGAGAGAATCTACCAATTGGATGCGTTTGAGAGCAAAAATGAATTTAAAAATGAGTCAGAAAATAAGCAGTTCGGATTTTACTACATCCTTAATACGATTATTTTTTTCTTGAACCGCTAGGTACTTTTAATTTGTTTTTGCTCTAAGAATTGGTCCTGTCAAAAACTTGTAGGTATAAATATTGTAGACAATATTAAGAAGATATATAATAAATTCATGAGGATTTTATAGCTTACTAGCCGCCTTCGCCCGCTACGCTGGTCGGTTTTTCTAAAGAAATCTTGAATGAAACAAAATATATCTTGTGAATTTGATCATGCGTTTTAAAGCAATATGGACATTTACCTGGTGTATCCAACCGAATTTCTGAAAGCAATATGAATGTCATTACGCTATTATATCTTTTATTGAGTCATACAAAATTTAGAATGTTAAGGACCAATTTCTTTAGTTGGTCTGTTAGTGTAAGATTCGGTAAAGAACAATAGAGATATATGTAATATACTAAAAGCGTTCATGAAAAATTATCAATGCAAGTCTCATCAGAATCTGTTAATTGGACTTATTCAAAAGGCTGATCGTTCATAATAATTGGGTTCGCCTGATTCTAGAACTTTCATCATAATTCTACAATCAAGCAACCTAACAACCAAGCAACAGCAAATTATATGTGCTTTATACTAAAACATTCACTGAAAAATTAACTAACCGATCAAGTTGCATCGAAATCCACTTAGCAGAATCTTTTAAACTGGAAAATATACCGAAACCTTCCCTAAAAATAATCTAATTAGCAGTTTAAATCCCATAAAAATTCATTCAGTGGAACCTTTAAGAAAAGCAAATCTTTCAAAATTGGGTTCATCTGATTTAGAACTTTCCCCATTATTATTTAACTAAGCAACGTAGAACGTTATGTTTTATAATAATATCTTTTCTGAAAAATTATCTAACTAACAATGTAAGTGCCGTCAAAATCGATTCAGCCGAACTCAAGATATAAGCGGCCGGAATGAAATTTCTCTTTGCATTATATATATGTATTGAGATAGTTAAATATAACTTTCATAATCGCGTTAACCTAATTATAGAACTCTCTGGGAGGTAGGGGTAGGTATATATTGCATCACTTCTGAATTTTTTAAGAAACTCAGCTCAACTTCCATAACTATAGCATATATACTCTCTAGTATACCCTATCTCTGTAGCGTATATCTTCCAATTTTCTTTACTGTACCACTGAGAACTTTTTCCGCATATCTCCGTAACTAAACAACACAGAATAATATGATAAATATTGAAAAAAGCCCTGAAATATTAACTAACTTACTGTGCATTTAATTAGTTGACATGAAATCTTTCATAATCGAGTTCACCTAATTTTACAACTCCAGTAGCAACTTAGAATGATGGTTTTTATATTAAACCATTTATAAACCAAATTTACTATTTAACAGTGTACGTTCTACAAAATTCTGTTCAGTAGAATCTGAGTTATAGTCATATTTACAATATTTATTGCTCATTAAACCTTTTTTCTTTACATTTGAAATAAAATCAGTAACTGTTTTGGTATTTCCCTGTTATGCCAACAACATTGTCAGCAAGCGTAATAGTTGGCACAAAAATGAAATGATACATTTGAAAAAATAATAATTTTTGTTGATAAAAAAAAAATGAGCATTTAAACAATATGACTTTTTAAAATTAGACTTTGACCTACCATTTTTTTAAATCGATAAAAATAATGGTACTACTTGGTTATCCCGTCGACCAAAAATATATTGCCAAACTATAAGATTAAAGGCCAATAATGGTTGATCGTAAATGTCACATTCACTTGACTTTAAGCAAGTTACACGTATTTACGTCATCAAGGGATTTTTTTTTTCGACGTTTTAAATGTATTTTTATTAATGTTATACTAATTTATTTGTTCTTTCGTTATTTAAAATAAAAATTATGTCAATTTGTAAAATTTGGCGAAATTGGTCGACGGGTACCAAAATAAATACTTAAAATATAAGAATAAATAAATATTTTGAAAGTAATAAAATATAGTCAATTTAAACTGCAGTCTTGAAATTGTAAATGTCTTTTACTACTGAAGCATGGCGTACGTAATACGTATGTCTCACATTGCAGTAAACATTTCATTCTTTCAATGAAGACATTCATGGTTTTTTGAACAAAACATTTTTATATGTACAATTCCTAACTTCTGAAATAATTTTATTGTCGCTTCCTCATCATCAGCTAACTGCGAAATGGTAAAATCTATATGAGTATCAGTAATAAATATTTTCTATTCAAAAAATAACAAATTAAAAAGTTTTGCGAGATCATGATGGAATAAAATAAATTCCATCATTAAAAATTCTTGCATAAAAATATTCACGTTCAATAATTAGCAAATGTTAATGTGTGGCACGGTTTGTAATAAAAATCGTTTGCACGATTAGGGTTGAAATAAATGGCGCGATACCATACATTTTGGCATGGTATCGCGACGAAAATTTGAACGAAAAAGTACCACAGTTTTTGTTTTTGTTTTTTTACTTTTAGTTTTTGAGGCGTTTGAATTTTTTTTTATAATTGACGAAGTTGTTTTTATTTAACCGAAAGGATTGTTTAAAAATTATTCAATTTGAATTTTTTTCCCTTGCTATAGTAACAGAATGAAAAGAATGAGTTTTAGAAATTATCACTTGAAAAATTCAGGTTTTGGCCCCAAAGATAGTGCCAAATTAGAAAAATATGAAATATCTCTCGAACTATTGGGCTTAAAAGAATTTAGTTAGTACCATTCAATTCAGCATACAAAAATACACCAAAATATGTTATCAGTTGAAAAATAACTATAAAATCAGATTTTTAAGGAATTTTTTTTAAGTTCGTTCTCTTTTTTACCCCCCTTAGGGGTGGAATTTCGGAAAATCCTTTCTTAGCGGCACTCTATATCATAAAAAGTATTTTTACACCGATTTTCAAGATTTTAGGTTCAGTAGTTTTGGCTGCACGTTGATTAATACAAAATCCAGACTTTCTTTTATATATATAGATGAATTGACGAAGTTATGGATTTTTTCTTCTTCAACTCTCCCTTTTGGTTTTAGTTTTTTTTTGCGGTACGAATTGGTCCTATCAAAAACTTGTCAATATAAAAGTTGTAGATAATATTAAGAAGACTAGTATATAACCCCGTCAAAAATGACAGGATATTGACTGAATAATCCATTTTTCAAATAGTTCAACGACAAAACATTCAAATTAAATATTAAACAAAATAATCCATGTGTGAAATTTTCTGTAAAAAAAAAGTGTTATCAATGAGTTTTTAAAGAACTTGACACATCACATTGCTAATCATTATGTTACATAAACAAAATCAAATCGAGATTCGGAAGTGGTTTAACGATTGCACAAAACATTACAATTTTGTTAGTTTTAAATAATTGTCTAGGTTAATAGTATGATAGTATAGTAGAGATGCACAACTTGTGGTCCACGAATGAATTTCTTAAATTTATAACTGGAAAAAATTGCAATTTTTGTCATGAATGGCAGAAAAAAATCATGAATTTCGACATTTTGTCTCGTGAAAAAATTGCAAGTTTCGTCAGAGCCAGTTAAAAATCACGAATTCCGTGAATCGACCAGCCAATACCATAGATATCCACATAGGAAATTCCCAAGAATTTTGTCAGTCACAATTTAAAAAATATTGCAAATATCGTCAATCGGGCCAGGAGAAATCGCGAGTTTCATTGATCGAGCCCTGAGAAGTCACAATCTCCAATTGCACGCAGAAAAAACCGTGAATTTCGCCAATCGTGCACTTGAGAAAACACAAATTTCGTTGATCAGGCACATGAAATTTGCAAGATTTGTTGATTGGGTGTAGAAAAATCTCAAATGTTGTCGAATGGGTGATGAAAAACTGCCTTCCCTTTGAAATCATGTTTTTCATTTGATTATAGGCCACAGATTCCTCTCTCCCCCCCCCCCCCCCCCCCCCAAAAAAAAAAAAAAAAGAGAATTTTCTCTGTGTTATTGATGTGGCCTTCGACAACCCAGACATTTTCATACATGGACCTTCTCATAAAAAGTTTGTGCGCCCCTAGTATGATAGAGTATATATTTTAGCATTTCTTGAAGAACAATATTTTCCAGTATAATAAAAAGCAAATATAAAGCAGAAAGATACATAAAAAGCGACAGAAAATTGCATGCTTATATTAGCTACTCAATTCAAAGTAAGAAAGCAGTTCATCAAAAATGACAGAAAAAAGACATTTTTCTAATAAAGAAAGATTTAAAAAAATATACACATTTTACACAATACTATATAAGTTAGAGAAAGAAGAATTTGCCTTTTAGTGTAAAGTTCAACATCAATGTTAAACAAATTCAAAATGATAGCACATAAAATAAGATAGCAAATTGTACACTTATGAATATAATGTGGTTTTTACCAAAAATAACATGACAAACATATTGCGAAGTTGAATACTTCAAGAATCCAGTATATAACTCCGCATAAATCACACAACAAAATGGCAGCAATGCCAGTAGTATGAAGCAGAATTATTTCAGCCTGAGAATATTAGTTTCTTAATTCACAGTAGGAAAAAAAGTGTCAAAAATCACAAAATTGTACAACAATGAATGTGGACTTAACATAATTAGTGTTGACCACAGAAGTAAAATTTTCTGTGCTTGCAGCAAATTAAAATTTACTATGATTTAACAATGCTAGACTAAGCCTACTATCATAAGAAATAACAATATCCCATAAAATAAGCAAAATTTCCATTTATAAAGAAAATATAATAAAATTATGCAACAAATATCATAAATCTAGAGACTTAAAGTGAATTTCAGCTATTTTTTAAGCTCAGCATTTCTTTTTAAGCTGATGGATTAACAGGGTTGGCACGGTTTAAACCAATTGATTTTTTATAGAGGCATACCGAGTACTCGTTAAATGGCGAAATTTTGGCCGAGTACTGAGCCAATACCGAGAAGTTGTAAGAATTTCATTTTTTAAGCATATGAAATCAAAACTGATCTGTAAAAAGTTATTCAAATATCAATGTATAATATATGCAATAATTCATAAATTACATGCAATTAAAGCACTTATTCCATTAGTAGTACAATAGATAAAGTTTTCTAAAAAATATATATATTTTGTAAACACTCTACTATCAGACAAAGTTTATATTTTACATAATACAGGTTAGAAAAAAAAAGAATTTACCTTTCAGTGTACAGTTCAGCAGCAATATTAAACAAAATCAAAATTCTAGCACATCAAATAAGACAGCAAATTGTATGCTTATAATGTAGTTTTTCGCAAAAATAATAAGAAAGATATTGTGAAGTTGCTTCAAGAATCTAATATATAACCCCCCATTCAAAAATGACATACAAAATGGCAGCAATACCAGTAGAAGCATAAAGCAAAATCATTTCACCTTGAGAATATAAGCTTCGAGAGGGAGCCCTTCAAATACAACAGAAAATTAGATGCAATTAAAACACTTTTTTCATTAATAATACAACAGATACTAACACCATAGAGCTATTTAGCCATGTGAATTATTGGGGTATGTATTTTTTCTAGAAAAGAATCTCTGGAAAAACTATATTTTTTGTGAACACCCTATTATCTGACAAAAGTTGCCCTTGCAGATTTGTATTACGGATGGATACTTTTATTTTACTTTGTTCTTTGCATCGTGATAGTCCAACATAAAGTTGACCATGCGAAAAGACTGGCTCCTCTAAATGTAGACCAACACTGTTGAATGTTTGTTTCTGCGATTTATTGATAGTCATTGCAAAAGCAATAATAATAGGAAACTGCCTCCGGATAAGTTTAAATGGAAGATTTGTATCACTTGGTGTAAGGTCAATTCTTGGTATAAAGACTCTATCATTTTTATTAGCACCAGTTAAGATCTCACAATCCAGGAAATGTCGATATAGGCCTCGAATAATTAACCTGGTGCCATTGCACAAACCATTTTTAGGATTCATGTTCCTAAGAAGCATCACAATAGCACCAACTTTTAATATTAATTTATGGAGAGGCATTCCAGAGGGAGTTTGTTCATTCAAAAATTCCTGCGAAAAGTTTGTCTCACCTTCTGATAAATCTGACTCGAATGAATCTGCACTGTAAAATTCAGATGCGGCTCCAGGAAGAAGATTCATAACTTCGTCGCTCAATTTCATTGCATCCTTGTTAGTAGTGGTCAAAATAATTTTTGAGGAAAGTTCCTGAATGTAGTTTGTATCAATTTCATTTCCATACATTTCTGCAACGATTGAACCAGTACATAGCATGTTAGAGGGAATTTGTATGATATTACGTGGTAAATTTTGAACAGATAAAGTTTTTCCTTCACCAATATCTAACAGCCATTGGTTGAACTCATTTTGACCTTCAGAACACAAATTTTGTGACAGTTTCAGATGAAAAAAATGTTCCCAAAGTGGACTTGATTTAATACAAACTTCAATTATATGAGTTTTTGTACCACGTGTAACGACTGGCAATGTTTGACGAAAATCACCTCCCAACAACATAACTTTATTGCCAAATGGTTTTTCATTTCCCATTAGCTCTTTTAACAGAGCATCTATGCAACGCAAAGCATGAACTGTCATCATTGTAGCTTCATCAATAATGATGATCTTTGCTTCACGGATAGTTACTGCTTCATCTGATGTGAGACGCATTGAAGATGTTGAAGTTTCCAATATTGGAACCGGTAGTTTAAATCCACTATGAACGGTCCTCCCTCCTTTTAACAAAATGGCAGCAATACCAGTGGTGGCATAAGGAAGAACAATTTCACCACGTCCCCGTATAAAGGCCAAAAGAGCATTATATACATATGTCTTACCTGATCCACCTGGACCATCCAAATAGAAACATCGTGGAGTTATTTGCTCATTGTCAATTGCTTGTATGATTTTTGTAAAAGCTTCTTTTTACTGCAAGTTCAAAGATGCAATTTTTTCAATAGCATCAGAGGCTTCACTAATGTGGTTATAAACTAAAACTGGATCTTGATAATCCAGTGGACTGTGTGTTGGCAAATTAAATGTACTTAAGGTAACACCATGGCTCCTGAATATTGCTTGAATACTGTGTAAAGCATGTTGTTGACCCATAAAATCATTGAAATTCATCTTAAGGCTGTATGTCGAAGACATTTCTCAATAGATGGCGCTGAATGTTGCAGGGTCATTAGCGGGAAATTCAAATGATGGGAGGGGATTTTTTTAAATACGAGGAGCACGAATCTGCCTTTCAGTGTGACTGACCAATAATTATGCAGTTCTTACCTTCCTTTTATTTTATTTCTGACCAATGGATAAATCTATTCCAGAAATCTTGTAAAATGCTATATCCAAAAACAAAAACAGCAAAAAGAGCGTTAATTTCGAAGCGCTTTTCGAAGTCCGATCGCGAATTTCTGAAAATCAGGAAAACTAAGGAACCGGTTGACTTTAAAATTTCAGATATTTTATAAAAACAACGCTTACAAATTTTAAATATTTCTAGTTGGATTTCGGGGGGGGGGGGGGGGGGGAACGAGTTTTTAAAAACGTATCGTTTTATACAGTAAATATAGTTTCAGATACGGTTTTTTGACAGATACCTCAATTAAATATTATAAGTATAACCTCGATTATTCGAAGTAATTGAGACCGACCCTCTTTCGCAAAATCGAAATTTTCAGATAATCGAGAATGCTTCCATTTTAAGATTAAGGAGAAATATATGCAATATTTCTTATTATGCTAACAATTGTTTAATAAAAATAAAGCAGTAGCAAAATAGAAACAAGAATAAATTATCTGAATTTTAATTTTGATATTAAGTACCTTTACATGTACAAAGATTTTAAAATATATTTCATTTGTCGCAGTTTCGATTGCCTTTGCTTTGAAGCACTATCGCAGAGTTTTTAAATATTATAGGTTCACCAGTATCACAGTCTTTCTGCTGCCCCAGCCATGGCAAACATTTTGTCAAACATTCAAAAGCTTCAGAATTGCTTATTTGTTCTTTTTCTTCGTTCCACTCCGCAGCTTACTGGAGCTCAAGTTAAATTCAAAGAAACTCTAAGAAAGAGGATCGAAAATATTCATATGTACTTGTACTTCGGACCGCTTGCAATACAAGAAATGTGATAGTTAAAAAAAAAGCTTTCAAAATGGATTTTGTACATAAGGAATGTGATAGTAAAAAAAAAAGGCTTCAAAAATGGATTTCGGTTAAACGAGATTTTCGGATAAAAGATGTTCTACTGTATATATATATATATATAATAATTTCAAAAAGCGGGGGATGAATTTCCGGTCTATTCAGGGGGCGCAAGTGTGGGGGCAATTTTTTCCGATTAGAGGGGCTCAGCCAAGGAGTAGGGATGGAAGGGATCGCAGCCAAGGGGTGTGTCGCCTCCCCCACCTTCGCTTCCCGAACGAACCAATTTTCAGAAACTTGGATACAACACAGTAAAAACTGCTAAGACGGAATTGCAAATGACCGGTAAAACTCCGTCTTAGACAAGATTTTGTCTTAATAAGTATAATTTCAAGGTACTGCTTTCATTGGGACTGTGAAATGTTTTCGTATAAGATAGAAATTCGTTATAAATTTGTACAATCAGGCCTGTACAGATGGGGGGGGGGGGAGGGAAGTAGAGCCGGTACAAATGAACGGGCCGGTCTCCCTCAGCAGATGCGGCTTCGGTTCTTGTTTTTAAAATAAAGTAGCAAAACAGTAATCGCACTTTTTTACGTAAAATTTTTAGTAAACTAGTTGGATGTTCCAATCCTAAAACTTTCTTCTATCTCATACATCTTAATATTTCAAAAAGTAGTTACAAATGTTAATACTGCAATATTATTAGTTCCAGTGGCGTACCCATGATTTTATTTCGGGGGGGGGGGGGGGCTGACTTAAATTTCCTTAATGTTCTAAATCTTACAAAACACGTCAAATTGTGTTATAAACAGAAATCATTTTTGCCAAAAAGGCCGTAGCCAGAGGGAAAGGGGGGGGGGGGAATGAGTTTGTTCCGAAAATTTGAAAAATTCGGTCATCAGTCCGAAAATTCGGACTTAAAAAAATATTAAGATTTTTCACGAATGATCGTCGAAAAATATCAATTTCGTCAATCGTTCGCAGAAAAAAAATCTCCAATTGTGTCGTTGTGGGTTAGGATTAACTCGTGCGACACTTAAACAATCACATTTTAATAAGAATCACACACAAAATATATACAGATTCGCGAAAAGCGCAAAATAACTTTGGAACATACATATTTCCATAAAAACATCTCTAGGGGAGATACATTTCGAACACACGCCGAAACTTTACTTAAACCCGCGCAATCATGATTACATACATTCACTTCACTTCATCACTTCATGTTTGGCAAAATATCTCAGGATATTTTGCCGACAGTGGCAACAGCGCCATCTATATGCTATAAAAATAAGGGAAGGCAGTCATTTTGTTACAACCTCCCCCTCTGGTTCCACAGACGTCCCGGTGAGTAACCAGTAACTTTTTTAGGTGGTCTGCCGCGTTTCTTAATAGGTGCAACAGGCACAATGTCAGAGTCATTACACAGTTTCAAAGCTGAAGTATGACATGTAGCAAGAGGTTCATTTGGATTGTCCATGCTTGCTATAACAAATGTGATGGGCGATTTTTGAGTTAAAATAATGTACGGTCCATCACGTTTAGGCATGAACTTTGCAGTTTTATTGCTAGAGGCTTTACTTACTGGATGTAAGTCAACCCAAACCTTGTCTCCTGGAGCAAAACAATGTCCTGGTTTTCTTTTACGGTCAGCGTATTTCTTTCTTTGATCTTGCTTAGCTTCAACTTTGTCCTTAATTTCTTTGGTGAAGTTTGCAAATTTCTTGAGGTATGGTGTAATTTCAGGTACAAAGTTGTCATTGTGAATTACAGCACGAATGTCGTGTTGAACATCGTCTGTCGTTCTTAATTCTCTCCCAAATTGTAAAAATGCTGCTGTTTCTCAAGTGGTGTCACACTTAGCAGTATTCATTGCAAAACGTATTGTTGGAAGTTTCTCTTCCCATGAACAGTGGTCATTCTCTACTAATATAGCCAATCTCGGCTTGAGATCTCTATTTTTTCTCTCCACAGGGTTTACCTGAGGATGATATATGGGAGTTGGGTTTTGTTTGATACCTAAAAGAAAACAAAGTTGTTGCATTACACTACTAACAAATTGTGGTCTGTTATCACATATTATACGTCTGGGTAGACCATATCTAAGGATAACTTCTTCGAGCAAAGTAGTTGCACACTGTGCTGCAGTAGCTTCTGTTAGGGCAAATAGTTCAACCCATCTTGTTGCACAGTCTTCCACTGTGAATATCCATCTTTTACCATTCTTACTTTTTGGTAAAGGGCCAAAAAGATCAATTGATAGAACTTCAAATCGTTGTGAATACACTGGTGTTTGTAACAAACCGGATGTTTTTTGATTAGAAGGTTTATACCTATTACATTCAGCACAATGTTTGACGTAATCTGCAATGTATGAACGCATTCCAGTCCAATAATATCTTTTGGATATTCTATTAAATGTACCTTCAGCACCGTAGTGACCAGCCGTAGGTGAGTCATGGTGTTCTTTTAAAATTTTCTCCCTTTCATGTGAGGTAGGGATGCACCGGATATTGATTTTGCCGGATATCGGATACCGGATATCCAAAGCTCCTTTGCCTGCCGGATTCGGATATCCGGCACTAGATATGTTTTTAGTTATATGGTGAATTACTTCCTTATATAACGCCATCTCAGAACAATAAATTACAAGCATGTTTCACACATCATTAAAACATTTTAAATGTATTGAAATATAATTTACAAAAACTATATCTCTTTGAATATCAGGGCTTGAAATTCAAGTTTTCCCCTGGAGGGGAGTTTCCCACCCAACATTTAAAAATGCCGGGGAGTTGAACTGTTAGAAAGGGAAAAAAAATCTTTAAATCCCGTTATTTTTTATGTGCCACTTAAAGAATTACATTTATACAGACATGACAAAATACCATTAAAATAATTTAAATTAACAACTCAAGATAATTATCCAAAATGTTTATTTTTATTAAAACAAAGGAACAGAATCAAGTTTTATATATATACCATGTCTATCTTTCAACTTTCACCTAATGTTATGGGCAATTAACAATTGGGTTCCTAAATGAATTTCTTAATTTAGATTTTATTCCATTTTGCGTGATTTAGTCTCTTTCACAAGTTACACTTTTGACAAATAGCACAGACCAACTTTTATAACTTTAGAAATTATCGAAAACGCATGGTTATGCTCTGTTAAAAAATTTTAGAAAACTTTGCAAAATCTGATGTGCATTAATTTTTAACAGTAAGTTAAAAATGCATGAATAATGCATATCGGTGATTCTATTGTCAATATCCTACGGTGATTGTATGTCACTTCTGAACAAACTTGTTTTATTATATCCTTAATGGAATTATAGTCAAAACTGTAGTCCCTGGTATTTTTGTTAATTGAACTTATGTTCTATGCATTGGAATTTTAAATCCATATCCAAAGTTTGAAAAGGAAATAGTCATTGATTTTTTCTATTACACGATAAAAGGTTGATTTCAAAAAGTCATGCCCTAAACTGTGAATTGCAAGAATCAACTAGTTTGTTATTTCTAAACATGTTTTTTTAAGTTCAACCAAATTTTTTTTTTTCTTCATGTGCACCACAAGTGTAATCTCATTTTGTAGACTGCTGACTATTGGCCAATTTGGTAGGGATTGGTCTCCGGTGGCCATTACTGCCCTTTTAGTTATTTGCTATTTTGGGCATAAGGAAAAAACATTGCAAAATACATAAATCGGTCATTAAAAAAAAAATATCGCCGATTTCGTCATGGTGAAAATAAATAAAAATATTTGTCAACCGGTCGCAAGAAGAGAACTGAAGTGCAGGGGAAATCGGCAGCGGGAAAATATCACAAAATTCGTCAATCGGTCTGTCATGAGCAAATATCGTGAAATTTTTCAGCCGGTCACAGAGAACAAACGCAAAAATTTTCAATCGGATGCAGAAAAACAATCGTTACTTTCACCAGTATGTCGCAAGAACAAACAGGGAAATTTGCCAATCGGTCACAGAATAAAATTGCTATATTTATCAATTGATCTCGAGGAAAAAAAAAATCATGAAATTCATTGATCGGTCTCTAGAAAAAATTGTGAAATTCGTTAGTCGGTCGTGGACAAAAAGGCGCAAAATTTTTCAGTCAGGATGCAGAAAAACAACCATGAATTTTGTCAATCTGTCGTAAGGAGAAACTGTGAAATCTGCCCATCGATAGTAGAAAATATCACGAAATTTGTCAGTCGGTGCTAAGACTTGCTCGTCGTTTTACAAAGAAACATTTTCGGAAAATGATTTTTTGGAAACAGGAGCCGCCCACTCACAATAGGGCATAATAAATAGGGCACAAAACCTGCCATTCCGCTTTGAAATTCAAGCCCTGTATCTGCCATTCAAGCCCTGTAATGTATATTAATAATATTGCATAAAAATGTAATTTAAACATTAAAGTATTCTGTTTATTTGTACAATGAAATGCTGATAATTGCGACTGGATTTGAATATAGGATTGCCTATATCGATAATTGCTAATAATTAATTTGTACAATGAAATGCTGATAATTTGTACAACAAATTTTAACCAATTAATATGTGTATAATTGTAGAGTATTTTCACAAAGAAATACTACATACTTTCTTTTTATAATTTAAACATAAAATATCTACTAATATACCCATGATTAAAGAGTTATTTTCTCCAAACATAGGTTTAGTTGATGCCCTTTTTCTGTTTTAATTATTTAATATTGTTTTTGCTCTAAGTCACGTTTAGTTTTATTTTAAGTTAAATTATTTTTAGATTTAAAAGTAAAAAGAAAATTACTTTTAATTTTAAATATTTATAATGAAGTTACAAAAACAACTAGTTGGATTTGCCAATCACAAAACTTTCTTCTATCTCATACATCTTAATATTTCAAAAAGTAGTTCCAAATATTAATACTTCAATATTATTAGTTCAATATTATACCAACTTTGATTTTGGTCTAAAATTTCTGCTTCAGTCAATTAATCAGAATAAGAATAAGTTAACCTCGATCATATTTATTAAAATCAAAAATTTTTTTGTTATTCTGTTGTACATCAGCTGTTTGTGAATAGCCAGCTTAGCAGGATGCAAAGTTCCCTTCGCTTCATGAGCCGCCATTATACAATACAAAAAAAAAACTGCGAAAAATCGAGAAAATTTTACCAAAATCTCTGTTACAGTGCCACCTTCTGGCAGAATATTTCCAAATTCAAGGAGAAACTGCTGGCCATAGTCAAAAATATACACCACAAAATTGGTTCAATTCTATGCTTAACTTCATACACTTTTCAATGGTAAAATAATGAAAACAACACAAAAATCCGTATTATAGCGCCCCCTTCCAGCAGAATATTTTCAAATTGAAGAAGGACCTGCTGGCCATAGCCAAAAACATACCCCCGAAAAATTGGTTCAATTCTATACATAACTTCATACACTTTTCGATGGTACAAGAATGAAAGTGGCACAAAAATCGCTATTACAGCCCCCCCACCCCCCCCCCCACCCCCTTTCCAGTGGAATGTTTCCATATTGAAGGAGGGCCGCCTGGCTATAGCCAAAAACATTCGCAAAAAAATTGGTTCAATTCTATGCATAACTTCATTACGATGGCAAAAATCGCTATTATTGGAAATATCCCCATCCTGGCAGAATATTTCTTATTTAAGGAGAACCTGCTGAACATAGCCAAAAACAAATACAAAAAATTTTGTTCAATTATATGGATAACTTCATACACTTTTCGATGATACAATAATGAAAAGGGCACAAAAATCGCGATTACCGTGCCCCCCCCCCCCCTTCCATTGGAATGTTTCCATATTGAAGGAGGGTCGCTTGGCTATAGCCAAAAACATTCACAAAAAAATGGTTAAATTCTATGCATAACTTCATTCACTTTTCGATGGTACGATGGCAACATACGGACAGACAGACATTTTGTATAAACATGTTTTGGGATATTTGACCCCTAAAACATCTAAATCCGCCGAAAACCAGAAATCGAAAAAAATTCTATTACAATACTTTCTTCTAAAAATCCTGTTTAATTGTTTGTTTAGTTGCCTGTTTAATTGTTAAACTTAAAAGAAAGAAAGAAAATTAAAGTCATACTTTAATAAACAACTTCAAATTTTGTTTTACACTCTGAAAGTAAAGGTACAATTTTCTAAACGAAATAAACGTAAATTCTTAAATTTATTATAAAGAGTTCAAATATCAATGTTAGGAAAGCTGGCAATTCTTTAAACTTTTGAGAATTACCTTTTACTCATGAATAGTGAACTTACTTTCATATTTTACATTATAAACAAAATTGTTCGGCATTGTTTGGGGTCAAACGATTTCTGTTATCCTTATATATTCGCTTTGCTGCACTCTGCCGGATATCCGGTGATTGTGATTCGGATATCCGACGGTATTTCGGATATTGAAAAATCAGCCGGATATGCCGGATATCCGTTGCATCCCTAATGTGAGGGGACTACTAGTTGTGCTTCTTCTGATTCCGAAGTTGGGGAATACTTGTATAAAACTCCTTGGTTCATAATATAACCACGCTCAGTCCAGTTAATGTAGTCTAGAGTTTTTTCTTCATCTTCGAAACTTTTAATAATTTTCTTTAATTCTTCATCTTTCATTTGTTCAGCACATAGATTACTAGGCATTTTAGCAGGGATATCAATCATTATGGTGCAAATATCACAATCTTCTTTACTGATATGATCACACGCAGGACAAGAAAGCATGTCAGCTATGACGTTTGCTTTACCTGGAATGTACTCTATTTTCACATTAAATTCTTGCAACTGTAAAGCCCATCTGGCAAGTCTTCCAGAAGGGGACTTTAAGCTCATGAGCCATCGGAGAGGCTGGTGGTCGGATGCCACAGTAACTTCTGTTCCGTCAATGTATCCTCTGAATTTATTAAGAGCCCAAACAACAGCAAGAGCTTCCCGTTCCGTGGTGTGACAGTTGCGTTCTGCAGGAGTCAGTAATCTACTGGCGTACTCAATTGGATGCTCTTCCGCACCTTTACCCTGGAGAAGTACTGCTCCAAGAGCATAATTGCTTGCATCGGTTCGAATGATGAAGGGTTTTGTTTCATCAGCCTGTTTCAATATTGGTGATGAAACCAGGCATTGCTTCAAGGCTTGAAATGCATTTTCTTCATCGGCACCCCAATGCCATTGCACATTCTTCTTAGTGAGGTTACTAAGCGGTCTGGATATTTCTGCAAAATCTTGTATAAAACGGCGATACCATGAACATGTCTGCAGAAACGATTGCAGTTGTTTTATATTCTTGGGAAGCGGGATCCTCACAATAGCATCAATTTTCCCAGGATCAACTTCTAGGCCATTTGGAGTTGGTGCAGAATATGGAGATTCGCATTGCTCAATAATTCCTTTGGCAAGATCATCAATTTCTGTTTTCAACAACTCTTTCTTAGCTGGTGATAACCTGTAAGGTGGTAATGATATTGGACGATGTTCTCTAGTGTTTATGTGATGTTCGACGACGGGTGTTGCTTCTCCCCCTGGTTGAAAGGTATTGGAAAATTTTTCAAGCAAGTCATTAAGTCTCTTTCGTTGTATTGCAGATAGGTTTTGACCTTCATTTTCTCTTAACATAACTGTGTTAACTTTGATTTCAGGTGTCGTTTTGAAAGGATCATCAACAAAAGGAAATTTATATCTTGGATTGTTCTGGAAATACCAACTTTGGCTTCACATATCCAACACAATCCCCGTTTTATTCAAAAAATCTATGCCTAACAATGTTCTATTTCCGGTGGCTCCGGGTAACGCAAAAATCGTTGTATTAGTTCTATGACCTTTTATTTCAACAGTGATTGTTGCTTGAAGAATGTTAGTTTCTTTTCGTATGCCATCAGCGAGTGTTATGTTTACACTGGTCTCTTCGAACAAGATTCCTTGGTCACGGAGGAGCTTGAACAACATTTCCCCAGCAATGGAATGTGTACCTCCGGTATCTGCACAAGCTACCCCTGTAATACCATTTACCTTTATATACAACATAGGTGTTGCCTGTGTATTAATATAACAAGATTGGAGATGTAGGGAATTAAAATTTGCTGATTTTACTTGCATAGATGGGGAACAATTAGGACATTTTGCTTTGACAAAACCTTGTTTCCCACAGCCATAGCAGCTTATAACTGGACGCTTATCATCTTTTACAAAGCGTGAATTCGTATATTTTGAGGTAGGAGAAGTATTTTTGAAATTTCTAAAATGTTCATTAGCTTCATTTTTGGTTATCTGATTTTTCCAGAATTCCTGACCATTTGAATTTTTTGACAAAGCTTGTAGCTTAAGTTTTTCTAGCTCATACGCTCTTTCATCAGCGATACGTTCATCTTTAACATTTTGTTCTTCTATGCTCTCTTGTTTTTTCCTATTTTGTTCTTCTATGCTCTCTTGTTTTTTTCCTATTTTCCACGATAGCAATTAATGCCTCTTTTACAAATTGCTCGTCGTTTTTGAAAAGTACGCACTTCATAATTTTTTCACGCAAGGCTACTAATTTATCATCTGCATCTACCTGAAGCTCTAATTCGGTAGCCAAATTATATAAATCGATTTTTTTCCCTTTAGAAAGAAATGCCATTTTTCCTCAAATCAGTTAAATTTATGCTTAAATTACAAAATTATATGCAATACTTTACCCATTAAATAATTAAGTACCAAAACAACTACCTTCCCCTTACAGGTAAATATAAACAGATAAATATGCATAAACTTTATAAACAGTTGATAATACATACAAGAAATAATTTAATATCATACTAAAATTTATCTCTGATTAAACATGAGCTCATGTAAATATTAATGCAAAAATATTATAATCAGTTAATATGCAACTTTTTTTTTTTCTAATATAACTTACCGTATAAAACTGTCAGAAATATTTAAATCATAAAATTTTAAGTATATGAAATACCATCGATAATTTGATGTGAAAAAAATTTTCATTCACAAATAAATATGAAAGCAACAAAAATATCAAAATAAAGTACTTACTTACTTCTTTAAAATAAACAACATTCTAAATAATTATTGACGATTACTGAAATCCCTTTTCTTTTCTAATATACTACGCTGTGCACAGTTAGAACAAATAATCATAAAATTGACTTACTCAAATAATATTGCATTGAAAAAAGAAAAGAAAAAAAATATTACCAAAAGAAATTATATAAATCTCTTTTTCAGAAAATTAATCTTTCATAATACTCAAAAGAACAAAAACAAAAAAAAACCACATACATAAAACAGCATTTAAAAATAAATAAACCACCAGCTGGCCAGCAATAAACAGAAGAAAAAAAATTTCGACTTTTTACCGGTAAGAAAACAAAATTTATCTTTAGATAATCATTCTTCGGTGGTCACGTGACAGTTTCAGATTTCTTTTAAACACACGGAATATCGGCGATAGCAGAACACTGAAAGTTATTCCGAAAACATTTTAGAATTGCGTAACGAGTATTCGATGATCACAAACAGCAATTATGTAACAAACTCAAAGATTTTTTTTTTTCATTTTTAACAGCACACTTTCGCCTTGAGAACTTTGAAGCTTGAAGCATACCCCACAAATAATTAATCCATAAGGATAGCACTAATTACTTGATTTAATATCAAAAAGAATGCACACATTAGAACCGAAGTGGTTCTTTTTTCCTTTTACCATATTCTTGAAATGATGATTTGACACAATTATGAATCTAGCTGATTCTTTTTACTCATTTGCCAGGGCGGCAATACACTATAGAAGGAAAACGCTTTTCTTGAAATTAGGCTTTCACATTCACAGAATTGAGAATGGTTTCTCAAACTTTAGAACTTGGAGATTCTTTTTAATCACTTACTTTGTCAGGATGACAAATACACAATTATCCACTGTCATTATTGCCCGGATGACAATATTTTGAACCTGGTATAGCGGTTCCTTTTTATTTCGTTTTTGAAGAAGATTTTTTCACGTTGGGCGTCATTTTGTGTCGTTGTGGGTTAGGATTAACTCATGCGACACTTAAACAATCACATTTTAATAAGAATCACACACAAAATATATACAGATTCGCGAAAAGCGCAAAATAACTTTGGAACATACATATTTCCATAAAAACATCTCTAGGGGAGATACATTTCGAACACACGCCGAAACTTTACTTAAACCCGCGCAATCATGATTACATACATTCACTTCACTTCATCACTTCATGTTTGGCAAAATATCTCAGGATATTTTGCCGACAGTGGCAACAGCGCCATCTATATGCTATAAAAATAAGGGAAGGCAGTCATTTTGTTACACAATTTCTTTAAAGGATCAAGGAAAAAACCGGAATTTTGTCATAGGGCCGTGGATAAAAAGCGAAGTTTTTCAAAGGATGGCGAAAAAAATAATCAAATTTCGTCAAATGATTGCGGAAAAAACGTGAATTACGTCAAATACTCGCAGAGGAAATGCGAATTTCGTTAAATGATCCTCGAGGAAATGCTAATTTCGTCAAATAATCACAGAAAAAACCCGAATTTCGTCATAAGGCCTCAGAAAAACGCGAATTTCATCAAAAGGTCGCGGAAAAATCGCAAATTTCGAAAAATGATCGCTAAAAACACGCTTTCCGTCAAAGGGCTGCGAAAAAAAAAGCTAATTTCGTAAAGGATCGCAAAAAAACACGAATTTCGTGAAAGGGCCATGGAAAAACATGAAAAAATTGGTTCAATTCCATGCATAACTTCATACACTTTTCGATGATACAATATTTAAAATCGCTATTACAGCCCCCCTTCCGGCGATTTTTTTCATTAAGGGAAGACCTGCTTGCCATAGCCAGAAACTTAAAAAAAAAAAAAATTGGTTCAATTCCATGCATAACTTCATACACTTTTTGATGGTACAATGGCGACGGACACAAGGACAGACAGACATTTTCTATAAACATGTTTTTCGGGATCTCTGACCCCTAAAACGTGTAAATCCGTCGAAAACCGGAAGCCGAAAAAAATTTCGATTACAATACTTTCTTCTATTGATGATAGAAGAAAATAAAAAGATAGAAACTTCTGGTTGTTTGCGTTTCATCTTAGCAGGTTTTATTGTGTTATACTTGTGATGTGGGTGGAAGGCGCCGGATTGGAATTGCTACCCCGCGACCGGACACTGCGGTCTTTTTGTACGGCTCTGGGTACAGTTTACTCAGGTTAAATTATGTATATATGCAGTAAAACCTATGAAAAAGCAATCGCAACGATACGAAAAAATATTTTGCTTTAGATAGATTTTTATTTTCATAGGCATAATTGTACAATAATCCTTCCCTCGGGAGCATAAAAAGTTTCCATTTCAGACACAATTCTGCTATAAACAGGTTCCGTTTCGATTATATATATATATATGTATATGCATATCTATAATTTTAGCGAAACATCTGAAAACGGTATCTTCCTTATACGGAAAAATAGTTTAGTCCCATTAAAAAGAATTTCGTAGAATTAATTTTACCTTCTAAGACGGCAACCTGTCTAAAAAGAAATTTTTAATCTGTGCATTGAAATTTCGTTCAAAACAGGTTTTACTCTTTATATATTACTTGAAGGAAAATTCTGTAAAATATGTGTGCACGCGTTTTTTAGTGTGGGATATAAAGATCTATTATTAAATATTTTTTTTTAAACAGTGTTTTATTGTGTAATCTCTAAATTTCTGAAATCACCCCCCCCCCTCCTCCCCCCACCCCTAAACAAAATTTTCTAGGTCTACCCTGAACTTTTATTTCTAATCAAAAGTTCCTCAGAAAAACCTGAATCCTAATAAGTTTGTGTTCAAAAACTGACCAGATAACCCTTAGAGGAGAAATTGATTATATTAGAAGTGTATGAGACACTCCAATCTATTTTCTACCTATTCAATCGTCATCCCCTCCAAAACTTGCCCAAAGGCTTCGACAACGGGGAAACATACAAAACTGGTCCACATTTACACCTACAAGTTTTCTTGCAGGGTACTTGGAAGGGGATGGGAACGGCATTCACACCCCCGAGTTCCCGGAAATAGACCAAATGTTCAAATGAAAATATAACTCTTTGCGAGTCAACTTTCTTTTTTCAACATTACTCGAGATTTGACCCAGTACGATTACTAGTATTTCTTTCAGAACATTTGAGCGAATATAAGTTTTTTACTAATAACTCTTGAATTAAATAATCAAATTATTTATTAAATTTTTCATTTGAAGTATGGGGAATCGACGACAACAGAATCCGGGTTATTCGGCAGTTAAAGATTATTTATTGATTTATTATTTAGAAAACGGAATGCAAACAATTATTTTTCAAATAGCTTTTATAAATCCCTTTTCACTGATAAAAATTGTCATTATGTATGGGGCAAATGTGTTTCTTGTTGCATTATTTAACCAACACTACAGGCAAGTTTGTATTTTTATTCATACGAGCTTGCATTTTATTCATTCGGGGTATCTACTTCTGTACAGATATTTTGTAACTGATTTTTTTTGGGGGGGGTGGGGGGGGGGGCTATTTTAAAGATACAAAAAAAAAAAAAAAAGGAATTTCTTTCGAGAATTTTCCATTTTATAATGGTTTTATCACAGACAAAAACAAAACCATTAGAAAAAAGCTCTATAAATAAGCAAATATGTGTATATATATATATATATATATATATATATATAAATAATTATAATTTCTTTGAAAATTAATATGTATAACAAATCGACACATTTTCAAGAGAAGTAAGAAATTCACGTTGCAATGCGAGAAAAAACTAACCAAACTATAAGATAAAGGTATGTACACAAAAGTCAGTGTATTTTGGGTCGGTCAGTATATTTTTGCACATAAGTCTGGTGTATGTTAAATATTACATAATAATATCCGTTTTGCAAACTGCGTAGAAATATGTGTAAGAACAGAATATTACACACAAATCTGTGTAACTTGCCTATTTCACGGTAATATGTGTTTTTTGTAAATTAACAAAAATATGTGTATTTTTCCTATTACACAAAAATATGTGTAAGAAAGGAATGTTATATAGATATATGTGTAAGAATGTTACACAGAAATATGAGTATTCATGTGCAATTTGCACATTAAAGTATGTATTTTAAGCGTTATCAGGTTTTTTGCACATTAAAATGTGTATTTTGAAATTTAGACACTAAACGCAGGGCTTAATTTGTGCCGGAGCCCACCGGAGCTCAGCTCCCTCTGTTTTTAGTAAATATTTAAATATTGATTGGAATTCACCGGAGCTCATAAATACAGGGCTCCGGAGCCCAGTGTAACAGCGCTTCCGAAAAATTGAAGCCTAAATAGCTTTTTCGTTTCCTTCCCATCTCCAAGCTTTTGCATTCTTTTTTATCAAAACACTTATATGTGACGTAATATGTCGCACACGTAAGAAGTGGAGATGAAACGGACTCGATTTTTATATCAGTTTTTAGGTTTGGGCGGGCTTGAGCTCAATCTGTCTTACATCCAAAATTTTATTTATTCATGTATAGGGGGAAAAAATCTTTTCCTCCTTAAAAATTGCATTTTATCTTTCAAATTATTTTGATGCTATTTTGATCAGAATGAAGGAAAAACAAAAATCGTATTTTTCTATTCTAGTGATATTTGCAAATAAATATCTGGCATTGATGGCGATAACATTAAAAAAACTTTGTTCCATTCTTCAGCATTTAAATATTAATTTCTGCAAATTTCATTCCTTTTTTCATAAAAATTCGTAGCTGCGAACTATTCCTTTTGTGAGTTAACACTATTTCCGAATCATAATCCTTACCCAGGGTTCGTACGGTCCTTGAAAGTCCTTAAAAGTGCTTACATTTTTCAATGGAAATTTTTGGTGCTTAAAAGTACTTATTTTCATGCAAAATCTGAAAAAAGTCCTTAAAAGTGCTTAATTTTACTCTCATATTAATTCTTAATCAAAGGTGAAACTCTTCTGCATTTCTTTTAATTTCTGATAATCACGCCTTGCCTCCCCTTCTTCTGAAATTTCACTTCCCCCTTCGTAATATCAAAGTTAAAAACTTCATTTTTTAAAAATCTTTTTCTACTCTCAGGGATGTAAGACCTGCGCCAACTGCGCCAGACGAAGCAAAAATCGCTTTACTGCGCCAAGCTTCTACAAAACAGCTATTTTTTTCCCTTTTTGCGCCAAACCTGCGCCAAAATGTACTTAGTACCAAGATGAAATTTAGCATGATTTCGTCGATCCGAGAAACAAAAAAAAATCCATTTTTAACCTTTTTCTAGGCCGCTAATTGCGTCAAAAAAAAGCAAAAAACCGCGGTCAAAAGATCTCGAAAAACACGCGATGTTTGTCAAATGATCCCGAAAAAACGTGAATTTTGTCAAAGGATCGCTAATTTCGTTAAAAATGAACAAAACGCGGTCAAAAGATCGTAAAAACGATAATTTTGTTAAAAGATGGCGAAAACCCCCCGCAAATTTCATCAAAAGGTCGCAAAAAACCATAAATTTCGTCAAAAGATCGCGAAAAATGCGATTTCGTCAAAAGATCGCGAAAAACACGCAAATTTTGTCGAAAGATCGCGGAAAACGCACGATTTCGTCAAAAGATCGCGAAAAACGGGCAAGTTTTGTCGAAAGATCGCGAATTGCCAAAGGATCGCTAATTTCGTCAAAAAACGAACAAAACACGATCAAAAGATCGTAAAAACGCTAATTTTATTAAAAGATTGCGAAAGAAACCTCGCAAATTTCATCAAAAAGTCGCAAAAAACACACGAATTTCATCAAATTATCGCGAAAAAAAACGTGCATTTTATCAAAGGATAGCTGACTTCGTCAAAAAACGAACAAAACGGTGTCAAAAGATTGTAAAAAATCGCGAATTTCGTTAAAAGATCGCGAAAAATACGCGATTTTTGTCAAAAGATTGCCAAAAATACGCGAATTCTGTCAAAAGATTGCCAAAAATACGCAAATTTCGTCAAAAGATTGCCAAAAATACGCGAATTTCGTCAAAAGATCGCGAAAAAACACTCCGTTAATTTTGTAAAAGGATTACCAATTACTTCTAAAAACGAACAAAATGTGGTCAAAAGATTGTGAAAAAACGCAAATTTCGTTAAAAGATCTCGACAAAACCCACAAATTTCAGCAAAAGGTCACAAAAAACTGCAAATTTTGTCAAAAAATTAAACAACAAAAAAAAAAACACGCGAATTTTGTCAAAAGATCGCGAAAAATACGCGAATTTTGTCAAGAGATCGCGAAAAATGCGCGAAATTTTGTCAAAAGATCGCGAAAAATACGCGAATTTCGCCAAAAGATCGCGAGAAATACGCAAATTTCGCCAAAAGATCGCAAGAAGTACGCAAATTTCAACAAAAGATCGCGAAAATACGCACATTTCTTTTTTATTAGCATTAGAATTTCAATTTGCTCCAAAAACAGTTTTATTGCTACAAAATTAATTTTTGCTGCTACAAAAATGGATTTTACTGCTACAAAAATAGATTTTACTGCTCCAAAATTCGATTTTTGCTGCTACAAAATGGCTTTAGTGCACTTTCATCCCTGTACTCTATTTCTTACTTTATACTGAATAAATGTCCTAAATTTTAGTAACAATTCATTCCATCACATTTCATTAAAATTTCATCTGAATTTCACCCTCAAAATTTTTCTTCCTCCGTTTTTCTTTGCTCCCCCACAGTACTCAAAGTTTAAAAACTCTTTGAAAATGTTTAATTAAATTTTTTTTTGCTTTGTCATTTTATTGCCACAATAAATAATCAATCAAGATTTCTCTTCCCACCCGTAATTGGAATTTTCCTTTTGCACCCCTCCCCCCTTCCCCCCCACACACTTAAGGAACACATGGAATTTAAAGTCTTTAAAAGTCCCCTTAGTTTTTTTTTTCTTGTAAATTTTTAGTAAGGTAAATAAATAAGTAATCTAATAAACTCCCTCCCTCCCTAAAAAAATTTTAAAAATGTGCTTGTCCTTTTGCCCCCTCAACTTATAAAATTTAAAATCTTAAAAATCATTGCTTTATTTAAAATTTTTTCTGCTCCATTAGTTAATTTATTACCCAATAGGTGGCGCTGCTAGGAAGCATTTTGCTGGATTTAGACGATTTTAGCGATAGTCATATCTCAAGAACTAATGCACGGAATTTCATATCTTTAGAATCCTCATGAGGGGCATAGACCATTTAATTTTGGCACTCTGATAATGAATTTTGTAGTATTAACATGTATGAGATAGAAGAAAGTTTTGGGATTGGCACATCTGACTAGTTTTTTCTTCTGCTGTATGTTATTTTAAAATTTTCTAAATTTCTATTGCCACATGGTGAAATTCCCCCCCCCCCCCCCCTTCATATCCATTTGAATATTTAAAACTTTTACAAAAATGAAAGAAACCCTTTATTAAAAAATGCATGTTATAATTTATTAGTTTATTTAATTTGAAGGTCCTTAAATTTTTTTGGTTTTGGTCCTTGAAAGTCCTTAAAAGTACTTGATTTTTATTTAAAGAAATGTGTATGAACCCTGTTACCGTATTTAATTACAGAATTTTGCAATTAATTAGCATTAAAATTAGGCAAAGACTTCAATTCGGAAGGAGTGATAACTAAAAAGTGGAATAGTTGACAGCTAAGTATACTCAGATAGATATATTTAAAATTTATATTTTGCTACAGAAAAAAAAATGCCTTAAAGTTTGCAAATAATGTATGACATATAAATATGCGGATTGGAGTGATGACCGGTGGGGGGGGGGGGGGGGGCACGCCGCTGTTGTTATTACTGCAGAATATTAGTTCTCCGGTACTTTTTTTGTTAGAAATTAAGCCCTGACTAAACGTGTATTCCGACCACTTACACACCACTTCACAAATTTAGAAAAGATTTTTGAATCATCGCTTGTGTTTTCCTGTGTAAATTTACACATTTATTTTTTAGAAGAGGAGCTTTCCGACCTCTAAGAAACGAAAAAGGTACCAGGTCCAAATAACTTGGCGGTGATGTGTGTGTGTGTGGGGGGGGGGGGGTTGTGTGGTAGATTATTTTATAATTTTGTTACAAATGACCAAACCAGAAGTATCTGTAGAAGTAAAGAATGTAAAGGAGAAAAGTTTTTGGTCAGGCAATAAATCTGAAAGCTCTATTTTTCATTTAAAAATACTTAATATTTAAGTTTAAAAATATATAACCATTCAACACTGATTTTAAGTGTAGTTAAAGTTAGTATCACTGGCCCGTGCAAGGTCAGGCGGGTCTATTAATAAACTATATATATATATATTTTTTTTCCAAAATAGGTGATAAATATTTAATTCATTCGTAAATTGTAATTTGATCAAAAATTAATAATATATCTACCACATTTACAACTAAAAGGGATTTATTGTTAATTATTATGAAATGGGCATATATATTGTTATTTAAAAAAGAAAAAAAAATGATAAACTACTCAAAAATGCATTATATTCTAGTAAAATAATGTTCACGAAATTTAAATAACCTAGTAAAGTTCTTATTGCCCAATACGCATTGAATATATAATTGGATAAATACTAAACATACTAAATGTTTTATTTTGATTACCCAAATAAATAAAGTATATCTGCATTGATGATAAATCTCCAGAATAGAGAACTTTCTATTTATATGCAATCTGTCAGAACGATTCTTTTCCATGAAATTAATTATAGAAAATTTTGTAATCAAATTAAATTAATATTTGAGGGCTACTTCACTGCCGTGAAAACACCAGCTTGTTAATGTTAATCCAATGGGGCAATTTCTTAAAAAAATATCTCGTTTGTTTAAATAATTTTGCATTGGTTAGCTGAGGTCGATCTTTACAAAGACCCTTTTTAGGGTTTTGTTCATCTCACGAAACCCTATTCGTCTCACTCCTCTGTCTGACTGTCCGTCTGTCACAGAGCCCGTTCTCAGAAATTATACATGTTGGAGGCTTGAAATTTTTCATACTTATAGCTGAACACCACACATCATACGACAAATCATAAAATTTTGAAAAAGTTGTACATTTAACCCTTTGGGCTCCTACATGTGCATTTTAAACATTTCTTTCTAGGTGAACCCCTAAATTAAAATAATTTTTTGCCTATTACTTAGTTATATCAGTTCAACAAATCATTTAGAGAGCAGCACGAAAAATCTGGAGTATATATCTGTTTACTGTCGGAAATAGGCGAATTTAGAATTATACTATATGCGTTTCTAACTCATATAAATTTTAGCATACTGTCTAGTGTAGCATCTACAAATCTATAAATTATAAACAGGGCTGCACAGAAGAATTTGTATATTTTTAAGGCTATTGATGGTATAATTCTTGAAATTGGGTTCTTAATTGTGTTTATAATTTTCTAAATTGTTTGTTTATATACCATCTTTCACTTTATTAAATCGTAAAGTTTTATTCAAGTATTCTGGAATTGATGGAAAGTGTTTTATATTCTATGCTTGACGCATAACTTTTTTTCTTCTTTATTTTTTCTGCTTAACCGAGATAAGTGCCAGAGCTTGTGCGGGTAGAAATTTGCATGCTCGAGCCCGACTTGAAAGGGGGGGGGGGGGGGAATGTTGGCCGTATCGATGTAAAAGTTAAAAAGTTCATGCAAAATAATTATATTCTTTTCGCATGTATTATATTCATGTTGCATGAATCAACATTCGTGTATTTTTTGGATTTACCACATCTTTTTTTCGCTTCCATTCTTCTTGTAGCAATAGTATAATACAGCATTTTTTAATTGGCTTACTTACACACTTTTATATAGAAAATACATGTAACATTAAATAGAATTTTAAATGGAAAATAAAATCGAGACACGTTTGATTCTTTAGTTTGTCTGTACAGTCCCACATAAGAAAAATCTATCTGTTCTTCCGAAAATTTCTTTTATTAGTATAGATGTCGTAGGCTAATTGAGAAATCGGGCTCTTTGCAAACAGCCTAGCCTCTTTGCAAAGAGACGAGCTAATTGGAGAATCCATCTCCCTTTTTCCAATTAGCCTGATATTTTTCAGGCTTATTGCAAACAGCCTAGAAAGCGTTAGGCTAATTGAAAAATGACCACTTATTATTCGATCACAGTAATTTTTTAGGCTTATTGACCATAACCCAACCGAACCCGAAAAATAAATTACAACAGATCATACCCCGATCCGAGCAAGGCAAAATAATTTCAGTCTACGTATAAGCCGACCTGAACCTTAAAGTTCCATTTGAAAAAACCTGAAATCTAACCCGAACCAAATCGGATAACCGACAAAAATATTTTAAAGCACCATAACCCGATCCGATTAAAACAAAATAATTGCCGTAGACGCGCAATTCGATCCGAACCTAAAATATTTGAAAAATCCGAAATATGACGTGAACCAAATATGATAACCCACAAAACTATTCTAAAGAACCATAACATGATCCGGGCAAGACAAAATAATTTCAGCCTACATGTAACCCGACCCGAACCTTAAAGTTCCATTTGAAACAACCCGAAATCTTAACTAATGAACCTCCCAATCTAATTAGGAAAGCTCCTTATCAGAATGAACATAGAAAAAATAATTAAAGCAAATAGCTAATTCTGCATGAAAATCCATTTATCTAAATTAAAGGGATGGATCTTGCCCCCCATGAAAAACCCACTTATCTAAATTAAGGGGGGGAGGATCTAACCCCTTTCCCCCTTTATACTTAAGTAATGAACCTCCAAATCTCATCAAGGCAGTTTCTTAACATAATAAACTGGTATACAAAATTTGAAGCAAATCGAATAAATCGGCATGAAAAACACATTTATCTAAATTAAGTGGGGGATCTAGCCCCTCTTCCCCCCCCCCTCTTTATACTTAACTAATGAACCTTCAAATCTAAGCAAGGCAACTTCTTAACATAATAAACCGGTATACCAAATTTAGAGCAAATCGAATGATTCTGCATGAAAAACCCATTTATCTAATTTAACGGGGCGGGGGGTAGCCCCCTTTATACTTAACTAATGAACCTCCAAATCTAATTTGGAAAGCTCTTTATCAGAATGAACATAGAAAAAATAATTAAAGCAAATTAGATAAATCTGCATGAAAATCCATTTATCTAAATTAAAGGGATGGGTCTTGCCCCCTTTTTCCCTTGTTATACTTAGCCAATGAGCCTCCAAATCTAATAAAGGAAACACCATATCGGAATAAACCGTCATATCAAATTTGAAGCAAATCGATTAATTCTGCATAAAAAACCCATTTATCTAAATTAAGGGCGGGGGGTGTCTAGCTCCAGCACCCCCCCCCCCCCTTTAAACTTAACGAATAAACCTTCAAAATTAATCAAGGCAGCTCCTTAACATAATAAACCGGTATACAAAATTTGGAGCAAATCGAATAAATCTGCATTAAAAACCCATTTATCTAAATTAAGGTTGGTCTAACCCCCCCCCCCCCCCTGTATACTTAACTAATGAACCTCCAAATCTAATCATGTCAGTAAACGAATAATTGTGCATGAAAAACCCATTTATCTAAATTAAGGTTAGAGGTCTAGCCCCCCCCCTTCCCCCCCCCCTTTATACTTAACTAATGAACCTTCAAATCTAATCAAGACAACTTCTTAACACAATAAACCGGTATACAAAATTTGGAGCAAATCGAATAACTCTGCATGGAAAACTCATTTATCTAAACAAAGGGGGGTCTAGCTCCTCACCCCCCTTTATACTTAACTAATGAACCTCCAAATCTAATCAAGGCAGCTTCTTAACATAATAAATAGGTATACCAAATTTGGAGCAAATTGAATAACTCTGCTTGGAAAACCGCTTTATCTAAAAAAAGGGGGGGTCTAGCCCTCTCCCCCCCCCCCCTTTATACTTAACTAATGAACCTTCAAATCTAATCAGGAGAGCTCCTTAACATAATAAACCAATATACCAAATTTGGAGCAAAATTGAATAATTCTGTATGAAGAACCCATTTATCTAAATTAAGGGAGGGGGGGAAATAGTACCCTTTCGACCCCCCTTTATACTTAACCAATGAACCCCCAAAACTAATCAGGAAAGCGCCTTATCAGAATGAACCTAGAAAAAAATTTTGAAGCAAATTGGATGTTTCTATCAAGAGTTATCGCGTTACGTACATACATACATATGTATGTATGTATGTACATACATACATATGTACGTACGTACATACATACATATAGAACCGGTGGGCACATTAGCTCTCAGGCTTTGATAGCCTGTGAGCTAAAAAATAAATAAATAAATAAATAAAAGTTGGCCGTATCGATGAAAAATTAAAGAGTTCGTACAAAATAATTATATTATTTTCATATGTATTATATTCATGTTACATGGATCAACATTCGTGTATTTTTTTGATTTACAACATCTTTTTTTCGCTTTTATTCTCCTTAGCATAATAAGGCATTTTTTAATTGCCTTACAGCCTTTTATAAAAAAAAAAATTTCATGCAACTTTAAGTAACCGTTTAGATAGAAAATAAAATCGAGACATATTTGATTCTTTAGTTTCTCTACCACATAAAGTCTATCTGTTCTTCCAAAAATGTCTTTTATTAGTATAGATATTCGGAAAAAAAAACAGCAAACACAGGGTCAAAATAAAAATTATAAACTTCGCAATTCGTGTATTGCGCTTGATTTGAACACAATCAATTGAATGTGCGATATTCCCAAATTGTCCAATAGCGTCTTAAATGGGTATTGAAAACACCCCTTTCGTGAAATAACGTTTAAACTTCGAAAAAGCTATTGTTGCGACATCTGTTAGCGTACAGATTAACTAATTGGTTTAAGTAGGCTTTCACTCTCGCCAAAAAATTCGAATTTCGCCAGCACAATTTAACTCAAAAAATACATTTAATGAATTTCAATTACAAAAAAATCTTACACGGCACTTCTGTAAGATCAATTTGCATATCATACCCCATTTTCAAATATTTTTGTGGGTAATTTCTAGAGAAAATTAATCGGACATAATTTTCATAAAACAGTCAAAAATCAATTTTAACAAATTTAAAAAAAAAAAAAAAAAAAAAAAAATTTCAGAAAGTCAATTTACATATCATACTCTAATTTTAAATATTTATGTGGGTAATTTTCGGAGAAAATGTATCATAAATAATCTACATTTTAAAGACTTTTTCGAAATACACCCTTAAAATCCTCACACAAAGAATCGTTAAATTTTCCCCATAATTCAAGAGGATTTGATGGATTACAAAGTAGACAAATGAAGGCAAATACTTGCCTGAGCTGTGCAGCCATTTGAAAAACGCAGGCTTCTGATAAACATCTGTCCCATTTCTGATCATCAGCCAAAAGCTGCCTTTGACGGGCTGCTTCAAGGAATGTGGGTAAGATAACGCCCTCGAAAGTTCGCAAGTCCTCAAATCTAGCTGCTCCAGGAATTTTGAGCAAAAGTAGACGAAGGCAGTAACGCTCAATGTCTTTTGGAGAAACAGAATACATTCTAGCCAAAATTTTTTCCTCTCCACGTTGTCGTGGTTTCCAAACACCTTTTTCGAACACATAATGAAGAGGTATTTCTGCATATAGGTATTGTCTTGCATTTGGATCTGAAATATTTAATTTAAACCAAGCTGTGAGAGTTGTGTCACGATTTTGATTAAGTGCTGCATTTTCCGTACCTTGTTGAAAGTAAATCATCTGTTGATGTGGCAGATGGATGGCAAGTGTTATAGAATGTGATTTATTATGCATTTTGAATTCAAGGAAACGCCACATTGCCTCAGGTGCACTAACATACCTGGCATTCACATGATTTGAAATTTCATCATGTAGAAATTCATGTTGATTGTTGTTTTCATGAATGACAACATTAGCTGAATCATAACCTTTATAAATATACTTGTAAATATATTTTACAGATTTGATACTGGTGCATGCTTCTATGTTAATGTGAGAGTCGTACTTAAGCAAGAGTGTAGGATTGTACGGCACAACCCAACAATTATCAACAGGTATTCCATTAATAATTACACTATTATCTTCACGGCGTTGATAAAATGGGTAACCATCAACATTGACTCGAGTTTCAGGCTGGAATGTTTTTGGAAAATTCTTGCTACCGTTACCGTTTTCCATGCAAGGTGATTTCTGGTTAAGAGTTCCACATGGGCCATGTATGATTGCCCTCGAAACAATTTCATGTAATCGAGGGTGATGAACTGAAAGCTCTGCCACTATGACTCTATCAATCTGTGAAGCATCATGGAATTTGAATTCCTGTGCAAGGATCAAAAGAATATGAGCATGGGGTAGTCCACGTTTTTGAAACTCGGTTGTATATACGTATGCAAGACATTTTCCAAAGAGTTCCCCTTTTGTGATATCATTTAATAATGCATGTAATTTGATATGAAACACGCGTGCTACTAAATCTGGTCTGTCAGTTGATGTCTGTCCATCAGGCAAGTTATTCAAAATTTCAGGCCACTTGGGATTACATGTAAAAGTACAAAAAATGTCTGGTTTGCCAAATTTTGTAACAATTGCCATGGCATCATGATACCTTTCACGCATGTTTCGAGGGGAGCCTTGAAAAGAAGATGGCAATATAATAGCTCTTCCAGCTGATAAATTTGCATTTGCTGCTGCTTGACAAACGTAATCCACAAGTCCAGCATACTCTTCACATTGTAATTTTGATTGTTGCTGCCTGACAAAATTTAGATTGTTTGCTTCAACTTGAAGGTATGAATCAATAACCCACTGTTGAGTAAGTGGCCCTCCATACAAAATAGGGTTGAATTCACCACGTCTAATGGCAGTTTGTGCCACTTTATTCTGAAGCATCGATACGTTTTTTCGTAAACCTTCAGCAGATCCAGGATAGCGATCAAGCACCAAATTTGGTTGCCAGCCAGCTTCACCATGTGGATAAAAAATTGCATATGTCATAGGATCCAAGTTTGGACTCAAAATATTTAAAGGAACAAAATTATTAGTGCTGTGCTCAGGAGTGCGAGGATAAATTCTGATATCTCTTTCAAATGGTGGTTCTCCATCTTCATTTTGGAATACCATGGCAACTTCATTTGCTGTCGGCAAATTGTATCGTCTTTGATCTGAGTGCCTATCTCTACGCAAGAACATGTGAATATTTGGTACTGGTAGATTATCTCTCGCTGCTTGTTCATGACTCTGTCTTTCAATTTCATATAACATTTTGTAAGCTTGAGCAAATGGGTTTATTTCCTGCATCATGAGATCTAACTGCCTCAAAATATGACGTAAACACTTTTCATTTTGAGGAATGTTTAAGCATTCTTGAACAGTCTGACTTGTATTAAGGACATATAATTGAGCGAATTTCCTTTGTTCACCTTCTTGAGGGTGTAAGTGTGAAGTGACATGATAGATTTGTCCTTGCACCCGAAAACAGTAAGGTCCACGACCTGGAACATTTGCAGCTAATTTTGCACCCATTGAAGCAAAAGAAATAGCACTATTGTAACAGCGTATATTTTCATGAAAATTTCTGTAGTCTGGTGAATTTGGTTTGCTCATAATATCTTTCGAAAAAAGTGGAAAAGTTTGACATGGAGGAAGTTTAACTTTTCCTTTATGACAACAGCTCTTAAAATTTCCACGACTTAATCTTTCAGATGGAAAATGAAGTGCCTGACAGTATTGGCAGATAGAGTCTAAAGAACCACAACTGTGACTTTCAATATCACCTTCAGTTTCAGAAACAGTCAGTGCTCTCTGGTCTGGTCCGTGGTCTATTTGAATTGCTTCATTTTCGATTTGTTGACTGGCTCTGATCTCAGCTAGTTGACTTTCAAGACGTTGGCAATTTTCTTCCCTTATACGGTTCAATTCGATTTCTTGACTGGCTCTGATCTCAGCTCGTTGACTTTGATGACGTTGGCAATTTTCTTCCCTCATACGGTCTAATGTTGCTTGTGATTGTCGAGCAAGCCACCCTCGACTTTCTTTCTCTAGCTAATCGCCGTCTACGTTCAATCGGTGTTTCATCATTTTCATCAGGCATCGCTAAAAAGATCCTTAAACTATAGAAAAAAAAAAAAACTGATTTGATTGAATAAATTCAAATCCACCGCATGTTGTTCAAAACATCAAAGCAGCATTTAGATAATTCTGATGAATGATTCTTCAACGTGAATGACTCACCACATTTTTTTTTTTTTTTTTTTTTGCAACAATAATAATAATAATTAGCAAAGTGAAATGTAATTTCTGAAAATTTCACATTAATTTTAATATGCTAATTCTATGCAAATATTAATTTGTATTTTTAACAAACTTCGATTGTTTATACGATTGTATTAATTGACGATAGATGGCTGCAAAAATACTTTTTGAAGGTTTAAAACAAAATTAAAATATTTAAAGACTTTTATAAGTTTCTAAAAATATTTTAAGAACAAAATCAGATAGTTAACCTGTATTTTTTTTTATGAAGCGCTCAAAGAGTCATTCATTTGTTTCAATATTCGGAAATTGTGAATGGCAACAGTGTTCTTTTGTTGATATCTAGTAATCTGATGTTTATAATAGCTTATTTTCACTTTGGAGCTTAATACATTATAATTGGATATGATATACATGTTTTAGTGAAAATATGCTGAACAGACATGATTTCAAGTAGAAAAAATTATCATTTAGCTGTCATATGTTAAGATATGTTTTTTCATTAAGCCTAACATGGCGTTTAGCTACGGTCGTTTCGCAGACCAGAGTGGTTCGCACCGGCATCATTCCGCCGGTCAGCTTTTATTATAAGTAGATAGATAGTCTTATAGTCTGCCTCAAAAGTTTAAGCACAAGCATAAAATGTTGATTTTAAATGAATAATAAAAAGTTAATATAAATAGCATTTTTTCATTTGTAGATTTTGCAACTTCATTTAAATAAATGATATCCAAAGTAGAAAAAAATGAAATACATATTTGTAAAAAGTATAATTTTAAATATTTTCAAGCAAAACTGTCTCAAAAGTTTATGCACAGTAGGCAAAACAACTAAATTTATAATTTTTACAAAACTGTTACATACAAATTATTTTTCTGTGATTTCGGATTTGTTTAAATAAATGTGCGCCCACCGAAATTATTAGTTTTTGTAGGGTTTCTGGTGGGAAAGAGTATCATGCTTTCTCTATGATCTCTTTGAATTTTTCAAGAGAATAATACTGTTTTCCATTGCTGTAAACCTGACAGATTTAAATGCCTTAGACATTTTCAAATGGGTTTATACCAGGACTTAACGTAGACGAGTCAAGAATTTTAAATTTTTTCTCCGAAAGCCATGGTTATATATCATGTGGTATTCAGACTGAGGCATTACCTTATCCAAAGGTCAATTTAGGACCGCCCAAAATATCACCGAAAGGAAGGAAATGTTGGTTCAGTGTCTCTTGATATTTTTGAGAATTTAGTCTTCTTTTTAAAAAATCCAGAGAAGTCAGACTGTTGAAGCCGAATACCTCCAAACTATTTACAGGCTCGCCGTCTTGCTTCTTGTTGAAAAAACTCCTTGGTTCCTTTCGTCGATCATGTCAGTACATGTTACACACATCACGGTCATCTAAGTTCCATTTTTTCTCATTACTGAATAAAATAGTAAGTCACTTGTTCAACACAGGACATTTGTTTTTTAGCCCAGTTTATTCTTTCTTGTTACTGGTGTAGTTTGAGACATGGTTTGCAAGCCATTTTCTGTGATATGATGTGATCACATTCTTTAATACGTCTATGTTTAGTATATTTGGACACCTGTACACCGAGATTATTTTTAATTTGCTGTATGGGCATATTTCATCTAAAGACGAATCTCCGTATTCTGCGATCCGTCTCAACAAACGTCATTCGTGGCTGTCCACATCTTGGTTTCCGTTTAAAATTAGCATTTCTAGAGAGTACAACAGTCTTATTTCGTGATTTCAATTAAAAATATTTTTAAATCTCACCTTTTATGAATTCTTTACTCTTCGGCCTTATTAAAATGAGTGGAAATGTTTTTTTCACTTTTATATTTTTATAATAATTGAAAAACAATGTCATACAACTTCATTAAACACGTCCAATCCCGTATTTCTAAAACAATTTGCATAAAGTGCTTAAACTTTTGAGACAGTTTTTCTTGAAGGAAAAAAAATAAATTAAACAAAAATTAATGTAAATTTTATTTTCACCAACATAAACAGCTTATTTTATTTTATTTTGATTAAATTTCGAGTATCTATTGTAAATTGGTTTCATATATTTTCTTCTTCAATTATTTTTAGCCATATCTGAAGAGTGCGCAAACTTTTTAGACAGACTATATTTTATTTTTTGTGATTCTGACAGATTCAATAACAGATTCTGAAATTATTTTAGCAGTGTAGGGTTCTTTGAAGCATCCTCCAGAAAACGGTTTCTCTGCGTGTTTTGAAAAGTGTGTTGAATAATGGAACCATTGCATATCATCTGTGGGAAGTAGAAAATGAAAATTCTTACTCTCTAATAGTAATAATAGTAAAAATGCATCTCATGTTAGTAATTCAAATTTTGAAAATTCAAGTGTAAATTATAAATGGCCTGATATACCATTACCAAAGTTTTCGGGAAATTATCAAGATTGGAACACATTTAAAGATCAGTTTATGACTTTAATTGATTCAAATAATAAATTAAGTAGCGCACAGAAACTGTATTATTTAAAATCTACCCTTAGTCATAGTGCTTTAGATGTAGTTACAGATGATGATTCCTATGAATCGCTTTTTAAAGCATTACAAGATCGTTTTCAAAATAAACGTTTTATTGTAAATTCTCATTTGAATGAAATATTATCAATGGAAAGTTTATCGCAAGATTCAGCTAAAGGTTTAAAGGCTGTTGTTGACGGATGTCAAAAACACATTCGCGCTCTTAAAACTATTGGTTTAAAAGCGCTGGAAGATTGGGAGGTCGCTCTTAAAACTTAATCAATTTTCAGAAATCATGTTGATAAATATTATTCTTAAAAAACTAGACAAACAAACGAAAAAAGAATTTGAGTTATCCTTAACCACCAGCGAATTACCCGAATGGAATGAATTTATTGCCTTTCTGCAAAAGCGCTGCTTAGTATTAGAGAATTTGCAGGGTAATTCAAATACGAAACCTAAACAATTTTCAAATGAAAGAAATCAAAAGGCAAAAAGTTTGCTCATAAACAACGACTCCTGTGCAAAAAATAAATGTCTTCTTTGCCATTCTATCGATCATTCGATTTTAAAATGGAATATGTTTTTAAAAATGAATGAATATGACAGATATTCAGTAGCGAAAAGATTTAATCTTTGCATTAATTGTTTATCTCAAACGCATTTGCTTTCAAAATGTTTATAAAAATTTCAAAATCACGTTGTTTTTTTTGTTCGAATTTGCACCACAGTTTACTATGTCGCAAGCATGCTTCTTCTAATGAGAAAAACTATCCACCTGCCACTCAAAAAATAAATAAAAAGGAAAACAAATCAAAAGATGAAGTAACCTTGGAATTTCCCTCCCTCACTTCCGCAGAAACAAAAGAAAGCAATTCGGTAAATAATGAATCGTTGAAAGCTTTAAATAATGTAAATACGAAAAATAGATCAATTTTATTAAGTACTTGTTTTGTTTTTATTGAAGATAAATTTGGAAATAGAAGGAAATTCAGAATGGTGCTCGATTCAGCGAGCAATGTGAATATTTTGACGACAGAATGTGCAGATGCTTTGAAATTAAACAAAAGGTTAATTAATGTTCCACTAAGCGGTTTGAATGGTTCGTTACATAATATAAAAAATAAAATTTCTGGTGTTATTTCCAATGTGAATGAAAGTTTCAAGGAGAAGATAGATTTCTTAATTGTTCCTAAAATCACAGATGTAATTCCATCAAAGCAATTAAATATATCGAACATTAATTTACCAAATCTTGTGGAATTTGCTGACCCAACGTTTTTCAAACCGGGAAAGGTTCATGGTTTGATTGGAGCTGAATTATTTTATAGAATTTTAAAACATAATTCAGTTAAGATTAGTGATAAGTTAATTTTGCAAGACTCAGTTTTTGGATGGATTCCAACTGGTACACTAGATGACAGGGAAACTACAAATAATTCCGCTATGTGTTATTTCATTGGAGATTTCGATGAAATTAATGATAATTTAAGACAATTTTGGGAATTGGAATCTATTGGCATAACGCATGATTCGAAAATATCGGAAACTGATCAAGTTCAACATCTGTAAAATTTGTAGACGGTCGATATGAAGTTCAGTTGCCCTGGAAAAGGGACTGGAAGGAATTAAACGATAACTTTAATATTGCGAAACAGCGTTTGGAAGGTTTAAAAAGAAAATTTTATAGAAATCCTGAACTTTTTCGTCAGTATTCTGAGATAATCAGTGATTACCTAAATCAAGGAATTATTGAGCAGGTTGAAAGAAATGAACCTGTTTTAGACAAGGCTGTGTACTATTTGCCCCATCATGTGGTCTGTAAGGAAGACAAGTTCACTACCAAAGTTCGTATAGTTTTCGACGCCAGCTCTCATGATAACAACATGTTGTCTTTAAATGATTGCTTATGGCCAGGCATCAACTTAAATCCACATCTATTCGACATTTTAATTCACTTCAGATTAAATCAAATTGCCTTTTCTTTTGACATCGAGAAAGAAATTCCTTCAAATTTCACTCGCTGAAAAGGATCGTGATGCTGTACGCTTTATGTGGTTCGATAATGATTTCAGATCTTTCAAAAATATAAAGATTTTTAGATTCAAACGAGTTGTTTTTGGAGTCAATGCTTCTCCATTTCTTCTATCTCCGACCATTAAGGAGCACATCAAGCAGTTTAAAAACGTACATCCAAGAACTGTTAATTTACTTGATAAATATATTTATGTAGATGATTTCATATCGGGCGAAGATACTCTGCAAGAAGCTCTTGATGTTTCCCTTAATGCTAAGAAAATAATGTCTGAAGCAGGAATGACTCTACCAAAATGGGTAACAAATGATGAAACGTTAGTAAAGTGCTGGTAGAAAGAAGGTTTAGATATTCAGGCAGAACATGCTACTATAAGCCTAGGTAGTAATCTCACTAAAGTATTGGGTATGGCTTGGAAAACAGAAGAGGATTGTCTGACATTCAAAGTCAGGAGTCTAATAGAATTCTTGTCATCGCAAAAAAGCTCAAAACGTCTACTATTGCAAACAGTTGGTAAAATCTTCGATCCGTTAGGCATGTTGATGCCATTCACCATTAGAATAAAATGCCTGTTCCAAGAACTATGGCTAAAGAAGACAGCATGGGATGAACAGTTACCAACTAATGTGCACGAAAAATGGTTAAAGTGGTTCGAAGAACTTCCAAATTTAGCAGAATTAAAAATTCCGAGGAAAATTCTTGGTTGCTTGAATCAAGTAATAGCTGTAGAAATACATGCCTTTTCTGATGCTAGTAAAATAGCGTATGGCTCTGCAATTTATCTGAGAATAAAAAGAGAGAATGGTATGGAAGGCAATCTCGTGACTTCAAAGAGTCGTGTTGCACCGATAGAGGAGATAACTCTCCCTCGGTTGGAACTTCTCGGAGCCTTACTAAGTGCAAGACTGACCAATAAAGTAAAACCCATCCTAGATCAAAAAATCACATCGATAGAGTACTATTGGACTGATTCCAAAATAACATTATACTGGATCAAAGGCTCATCAAGGCGATGGAAACGGTTTGTGGCAAACCGTGTTATAGAGATCAATGCACTGACTGATTCTAACTCATGGCATCACTGCTCCAGCAAGGACAACCCCGCTGATCTCTTAATGCGAGGTGCGACTGTTAATTCTATTATAGAGAATCCCATGTGGTTTAAGGGCCACAATTTCTATCAGCTGACGACTTGTCAATTCCCAACGAACTTATTTTTATTCCAGAAAAGGACTATTTAGTAGAGACTAAATCAAAATGTAAAAATGACATTGATTCTAATATTTCTCTTTCTCTTTTCAGGAATCCTGAAGCAGTAGATTTTTTTCTAAGTTTGAAGAGCAATTATTTCAATATTCTTCGTATATTGGCTTATTTTTATAGGTTTTTTCACAATTGTAAGTGTAAGTCAGTAGACCGGTGCCGAGGCAGCCTCACTACCTCAGAAATAAGGGCTTCAGAAACTTCTTTAATCAAGTTAGTACAAAATGCAGAATTTCAGGAAGAGATTAGCAGTTTAAAACTGAAGTCAAGGGTTCCTCCTTCCAGCAAAATTAAATGTTTATCCCCCTTTTTGGATCAAAATAATATCTTAAGAGTTGGAGGCAGATTGGAAAATTCAGATTTAAACTTTGATAATAAGCATCAAATCATTTTGCCGAAAGGCCATAAGATTACAAAACTCATATTTGAGTATTTTCATAGGAAATATTTTCATATTGGTCCCCAAGGTTTGATACATTACGTACGTATGAGGTTTTGGCCCGTAAGTGGGAAAAATTTAGTACGAAAAAGTAGTGCATGACTGCGTTGTCTGTTTCAGGAGCAACCCAGTTACTGCCAAACAAATCATGGGTGTTCTCCCATCAGAAAGGGTAACTCCAAATTTTACTTTCAACCATATAGGAGCCGATTTTTGCTGTCCTTTTGAGATTAAATATAAAAATCAGAGAAAGGGGATTTTTCATAAGATTTATGTTGCAATCTTTATTTGCTTAGTGACAAAGACTATTCATTTAGAAATGGTCACAGACCTAACATCGGACGCATTTATCGCAGCACTCAAACGGTTTTTTTCTAGGCGAGGAAAATGCTCTTCGATTATTACAGACAATGCTACAAATTTTAAGGGTGCTAATTAAGAATTACGCAAACTTCATGAGTTAGCTAATTTTTCATCCGGTCTACGAACTAATTACCTTACTTCAGAAGCTATTGAATGGAAGTTCATTCCTCCTAGATCACCCAACTTTGGTGGTTTATGGGAGGCTGGTGTAAAATCTTTCAAGTATTATCTTAAACGGACATTAAAAGGTGCTAGATTGACTATGGAAGAATTCCAAACAGTCACCACACAAATCGAAGGGGTACTAAATTCACGTCCCTTAACTCCGTTATCGACCGACATAAATGATTTTAACGTATTGACACCAGGCCACTTCCTAATTGGTCGGCCAATAGACGCTATTCCAGAACCTCAATTAATTGATATTAGCGAATCCAGATTATCTCGATGGCAAAGAGTAACTAAATTTGTTCAATTAATTTGGAGAAATTGGCAATTAAATTACTTAAGTCATCTCCAAAATCGTTCAAAATGGCAGGTAAGGAGCGATAACATCAAACCAGGAGCAATGGTAGTAATAAAAGAGGACAATTTACCTCCTTGTAAATGGATGCTAAGACGAATTCTAGAGGTTATGCCAGGGAAGGATGGTAATGTTAGAGTAGCGAAAGTAAAAACTGCCTCTAACGTTTTCGTTAGGTCGATCTCTAAATTATGTGTCTTACCCGTTGATTGATGACCCATTTGTTTTAAGAAATACCCTAATTTTTTTTTCCTTAAATTTTCCTTATTATTGTATTGTAAAGGTAGTATTGTCATTGCAACTCATCCTTATTGTATTTTGTATTATCATTTATCTATTTCTTATTTAGTGTTATATGCATAGTATTGAAGTTTATAAATTGTAATATTTAAGTGTAAGTTTTATAATATATGCGCTTTATATTGTTTTATTGAATGTTAGCACATGTCAATGTGGGCCAGCATGTTACGGCTTGCCTTTACACTCTTTTGAACGCACCCCTTGCGTGTTCCACAAAACTTTAGTGTTTGCGTTTGGCAACGGCAGTCTTATCGTTCTTTTGTTGATGTTCGCGCGTCAAATGTTTTTATGTAGAAAAACCGCATTACTGAGCTATTTCGTTAGCAAAAAATGACCATGGGATCTTATTTGTTTATAATAACGATTATTGTAGTATAGATGTAGCATAATTATACAGATTATGTTTTGATTCAAGTGGTATGGTTCACGAAAACAACATCGCAGTGTTCCATAACTGACTATGGTGTCAGTCCGTACAATTTCCTGTATATATGTATATATAAAAGAACTGTTTGTTGTTGTTTTAACTCTCTTCGTATTATTTGACTATCTTCGTATATATTTTCCATTTATTTGAACTAGTTACAGTCCATAATCAAAGTACATGCACGCACAAGATGGTAATAGATAATTGAAAGCTAGGGAATGGTGAGAAAATCTAAAACAATGGCAGTAGCCTCAATGTGTTTCTATTAGGGGATTTTAGTAAGAGTAACATTGTGCTCATTCTTAACATACACGGCTGTGCCATCAATAGGACGGCCGTCAACAGTTGGTGGCCTGTCTTACATGGAAAAGCACAAAGGTATCGCCCCGGGCAGATTTGGATCTTAGTCTCACAGGCCCCCATTGTATCTAAATTAGTAGTAATAATAAAATCCTTAAACTCAGAGGCTTGCCTTTTAAGATCGTTGGCATTCCATATGCCAATAGAGAGAGAATTCAAAATCCTTGGGGCCGGGAATTTGCCAAAAGAGGGAGATAAATCGAACAACGGACACTTTACAAAAAATAAAAATCCACCAGAGTATTTGTCTGTTTTTTTACACATTATATAAATCCCGTCCACTTCCGTAGCCTGTGTTACCAGAGTCACGGTCGGTCGTTTTTATAGACTTGGAGAACAATTTGTTTTCCGTACTTATTCTCAAACTTAAAAATTTCATTAAGAAATTCGGCGTCCAAAACTACATTAATTTAAGGGGCCGATGTAGCTTTTTTAGGATTACAAGTAGTGTTTTGGGGGTGTTCAGCGACAGCACTTGTTGCAACTTTCGCGAAGGAAAGTGCTTCATTAACTTTTCCAGTAAAAGGAACTTTCCTCTAGTTTTGCTTGGTAGCTAGCAATTTAACGTGTTTTTTTTGGTATGATTACCTGGGAATTTAGGGCACAGACAATAATTCACTGATTGGTTAATGTGTAAAATTAAGGGTTAAACCAACTGGTTGGTGGGATTGGGCAGGCTTTTTATACCAGTCTTCGAGCTCAAGGGCTTAAAAAAATTATTAACAAGTTGAATAAAAGGGAAAAAAAACTTGACAGTTCTTATTTGAGAAACCTCTTCCCCCCCCCCCCCCCCCCATACAAAAAAAACCCTAAAAATATATGTAAGTGGCTAATAATCTATAAATGTGTGAGTCAATAATCTTTATAACTCAAGTTTTACGTTTCCACATTTCGTAATTTTCAAGAAAAACTGTTGTGACAGACAAACATACGATTGATCTTATAATGGTTCCGTTTGTAATTTTTAAGTAAAGAATCCTAAAAACCTGACTCAGTGTATATATTCATCTCTAAAAAGTAATTTTTATGACGGATCTGAGCAAGACGTTCAGTGCATTTGCAATAGCAGATAATGCTAGAATAGGCTGGGATTTGAGTTGCCCTTACCTGTTTTCTCCTCGTTGTCAAACCATCAGCGGTGAACAGAAGGAGATATCTTTTTTGTGTTTTTGCTAATTTAAGCTAAACTTCCAAAGTCTCTTGATAATTTAACTAAAGCGTCGAAGTCTCTCGATAATTTATTCTAAACTTCAGAAGTCTCTTGTATGCCTTCGTCAATGTCAAATAGTCTTCGAGGGAAATCTATTTTTTTCCTAATGCGTCGGCTCAAAACAATTTAATATTGAGATAGAAAATGTTCATGCAATTCTCCGTGTTATACATTACTTTTGTTTGGTGAAAAACCGGCCTCCAGAAAAGAGTTTGAATTTTGTTTCAGTTTCAAACTTTTTTAATATACTGCGAATGCCTTCTAATCAGCAAAATGACAGATATGTCTGCTGTTCATATTTATATTGCTTTAGTAGAAACTGATGAATTAGATACTTTTAGTAGTTTTGATTTTGAGCCTTAATTACATCCTCACACATCTGCCTGGATACACCTTGCATCTGGTGACAAAGAAATGTTTGAAGAATAACCCTCATTTGATCACACTGAAGGTATGATCAGGTTCTCCGACACTCTAAATAGTCGGTCTCACTGCTGCCGTTTCCTCAAAAACATGCTAGTATACTGTTCAATACCGATTTTTAAATAGGCAAGACCATCTGCTCGACTTGATTTTGTTGAGAGTCTGTTATTGATAAAACCTTCTGTTTTATTGAAATGTGTTTAAAGGTCGAGCTTGAGTATATCAGCCAAGCAATCTCCTTCAAATGCCTGCCTATTTCTTAGTTTTTCCAGTATTCTCTTGAACAAAGCAGCCGAACTGTTCACAATTGTGTCTGCATTTTTAGCACAATGAATTACATTGATTCAGAAATCTCTATTGATTTTACAGATGCGGTTTAATTTACTATGACCTATAGAGTCATATTTTTTGTATAATGGTACAAATAAACAGAAGTACATATTGTACAAGAAGATAAAAAAGAAGACAATTCCCATCATATACCGCACATAAGAAGAAGAATAAGTTATAAAAAGTCGCAAAAATATGTCCATTTGTCTCTACTTCAATAAAAAAAATTCTTGCCGGCTCGGGCCACATACAGAGGTAGATTTCGAAGTTAAGTACTAGTTTCACCAACAAAAACTAAATCAAGATTAGAGACAAACGCAATTTCTTCACTAAGAATGAGCTCTAACTTAAACTGTGAAAATTGTAGTACACACACACATATATATGGAATAGGTTTAAAAATGGTGAAAACAAATTCAGAGAACCTCAAAATGTTAAAATATGTTAATGTTTCCAGAGTCGAGTTTTTATCATGTTTGAATACGTTTTTTCAAACTCAAATGACGTTACATATTTACTTGCTGATGTCCATTATATTTCAAATATGTCGCAATATATATATATTTTTTCAATTCGTCAAACTATTTATTTCATTTTCAGTTTTCACATTGAAATCTTGCTCTAGTAAACTTATGACATTATATTCAATTTTCTTTTTCAATTCGTCAAACTATCTATTTCATTTTCATTTTTCACTAGGAAATCTTACATTAGAAAAGTAATTGTGGTGGTGAGAATTTCATTGATTTTTTTTTTTTTTTTAATTGTTGGCAATTGCTATAACGAAAAATATTTCCTGTTAATTTCCTGTCCTTTTTGTGTAAGAGCTGGTTTTATCAGAATTATATTAAGGCTGCATTCACAATTTTGAACCCTCCCCATTTCCACCCCCTTGGGACGATTTTGCCCATTTGCAATCTCCAGTGAGATATTAGCAATCTCAAAGTTTTTGGCGAGTTTGAAGACGATCCATGCATAATTGCGACTTTTATCATGCGGACATAATTTAGTACATATATCCTATTAGTTTAGGTTGTAAATTTTCAATTATAATAAGTTTTCAAAAAATTTCACACACACTGATACTTTTACATGTAAATGCAATGATCCCCATATAAATACATATATTAATGCCCATCATGGACATGTTATAACTGGTAATTTAGACATTGTCAATAATATTCATTTAAGATCTTTGATGAGTCATGGCACTAAATATCGTATTCCCTCACAGTGTAATATACAGTCCATCATTAAACAATTCACATATGATTTAGACTTCTTCATTTACAAAATTGCTATCAACTATAATAAACCTACTGAATATTTTGTAGATTGGAAGCATCATGTCATCTTTCTTTTGAAACAACAATTATTAAAACTATATATTGCCAAAAATTCAGTTTCTTTCTCCACCCTTAAACCACATATTGCAGAACTTCAAAATAATTTCATTATTACATATGTAGACAAGGCTGCTAACAACTATGCTATCATATGCAAATATTACTATCATCACCTCCTAACTAAAGCAGTCACTTCTAATAATATTTTCACACTTCATCATGCTACTTTAAAGGAAAATAATATTCATATATTAAGCTATCACAAATTTATTAGGCATTAAAAATAACAACCTCAATTATCCTTATGTAGTCATGATTCCAAAATTTCACAAAAATCCTCTTAAATTCTACACTGTCACTGTAGGATGTAATACATATAATACTCGTGCTAATACACTCTTTTTAAATATTCTTACACAAATTTATGAGTTATCAGTTAAAACAGACAACACTCACTGCATTAAAAACAGTTTTGAATTGGTGGATAAACTAAAGCCATTAACAAATGTCAATAATATTATTACTTTAGATTTCAAAGACCTATTTAATAATATCATTCTAAAAGACCTGCATTCTATTATCAATTCATTATTTCTAGAATATTTCCCTTTATTAAATTTACCTGATAACATTGATACTGACTACTTCACATCTTTGACTAACTTTCTACTATTTCATAATTTTATTTTCCAAGACAATGCTTTTTTTTATTCAAATACAGGGCATACCTCAAGGAGCTGCTTCATCAAGCATGTTATCTGATTTATATCTTTACTTTTATGAACGTAAATTTATTAATAATAATTTATTGCTCTACAGATACATAGATGATATAATTATTCTTTCTGTTACAGATAATAATTCTGTCTCTCTTCCTGTAAAGTACCCTTCTAATCTAGAACTTAGTACTACCTTTTCAAATAATTCTAGTATCAATTTTATGGATGTTAAAATTAATATTCTCCCGAATAACACCCTAACATTCAACATTTATGATAAACGCAATGAATTTTCATTTAATGTAATTAATTTTACGAACTTTAATTCCTGCTTGCATATTTCAGTATATAGAAATATTCTGCTTAATCATTGTCTTCGTATCAAACGTCTATGTTCCTCCCAATTCTTACAGCCTAATTTTTTTAAATTAAAGCAATTAGCATTATCTTATAATTATCCCATCTCTTTTATATCTGCATGGCTCAAATCTTAATATTCATTTTTTTCTACTTCTTACCAGTATAGGCATATTTAATATGTTTAAAAAAACCATAAAATCGAAAACACTATTATGGAGGGTGGGATGTGGAATGCTGAAAAAATTATAAAAATCATGCACACAAAAAATTATATGTATATATATGTGTATATATATATATATATAATATATATACAGTGACCTCTCACTTATACGACTTTCAAGAGACCGTAGAAAAAAGTCGTATAACTGAGAGAGTCGTATAAGTGAGAGACCGCCTTATAATACAAGTTTCAAACTTTATAGGCATTAATTATTTTACCTATACTAAAAACGATAAGTTTTGAGTACTAACAACATATTTTAACAAAATTTGTAAAATGTGTTAAAAAATTAAACATAAAATATGTTTAAAAATTTCACAAAATTGTTCATTTACCACTATTTTTATTTTAAAAATTTACAGATCAGATTTTCTCAAAAAATGAAGTGATAATAGTGTGTTTCTGTCGTAGATGGAAATAGAAAATGTCTTTCTCTAAGTCTAATAAAGCTTTTAAGCTAGTTTGGGAATAATCATTTTGATGGACATAATTCTTTAATTTATTTAAAGCGGTACTTGCTTTTGAAAATTTTACAACAGCAGGAACATTGCTCTCATCTTGGTCATCCTCCTTGCTCACGTCTTCATTATTAATATCCTCAAAGATTTCTTCAGCAGTTCTCAGTTCTGACAGAAGACGTTTATCATCACATTCTACATAATCTTTGAAATTAAGGCACAGATGTCATATTCGCCCCATATTGGTGCGAATTTTTTCTGTCGCCAATATCATATAGGCAACGGGTACTTAACTTGCGCCAAAGTGATTGATGTGGTAACCCGGATTATGTTGTTTATGCTGTTGATGTTTTCGCCAAATTGGCAACCGAAAAAAATCGCGCCAGTATGGGGCGAATATGACATCTGTACCGAAATTAATACCTTCGTCCATAAACATTTTATTCGAGTCTTCGTTATTAAAGGATTGCATGCGCTTTCAATATCTGGTTCATCCGTTGAACTAGCAGTTTGGTCTTGTGGGAAAACTGAATTTCCTAAAACAAATTTTAAAATTTAATTTGCTGCAGAAACGGCAGATCTTTTACATCGGGATGTGATGGACATTGATACATTAGAAGTAAAACCTTTCTTTGTTGTTTTTGAAATTTATCATCCACCTCTTTTAAAAAATCAATGGAAATCTCTGATGTCATCCATGTTTTTTTTAAATTTCTGTAGCCACATGGCAATTATTTTTTATTCTTAAAGTATCGATATTTTCTTGATTTTCCTATTACTAAAGGTTCTATTTTTCTGAACCATCACTATTTGTGCAAAAAAGGATAGTTAATCTTTCTTTACTTTTTCTGTCCCCTTGACATGGTTCTTCTTTGTATGATAATGTCTTATTTGGCATCAGGTTGAAAAACAGTCCGTTTCATCACAGTTAAAAATGTCTTTAGATCCCTTAATCCTTAATTAACATAAGTAGATTTTGCAACCATTGTCTAACATCATTTCCATTAACACATGCGCTTTCTCCTGTGATGTGGCGATGCAAAAGTCGATGTCTTTTTTTAGCTTCTCGAATCACCGCAAGACGCTGAAAAATTCTCGATTCCATACTTCTCAGTAAGAGTGCGAGCCTTTTCTTTTAAAATCACACCATCTATCGGTAAATTTGAAGCTCGCATTTGGTTAAACCACGCGATTAATGCTGATGTTAATTTTTTAAATCTGCCAGATTGTATCCTGGATCTCTTTGAATCGAGATTTTTAGATGCATTTATAATGCCATTTTTATTTTTCAGAATTTCTTTTAGTGTCGATTCTGGCAGATTGAAGAGAGCAGCTAATGCCTTCTTTGATTGTAGTAAATTTTTATCATATTCCGTAATGGTTTCAACTTTGAATTGTATGCTTAATGCTTTACGTTTTGACATTTTCAGTTTAGGTATCGACATGCAGCAAACTGAAAAAAATACAGCGAAATGAATAACCTTTCACGCGTCTAGTACGGAAGCTTGTAGAGATTTGCGACGTACGCGTTTTTTCCCCTTCGCTGTGCGGGCTGTACCCGCATAGGTCTTTTGGCATGATAATAGCTTGGGATGTACTTCCAATATGTTCTCGCTTTAGTATTTTTTTCTAGCGATGTTCAAGAACTGCCATTTTCGATTTGTTAAGTTTAAAATAAAAGTCTATTTTTCTTAAAACAACCTCATTCTTAAAAAACGACGCATTCCTTAAAGCTGTTAAAATTTTCCAGGAAAATGCATTTTGCAAAAACTCTTATTTCTCCACCAGTGCCATACAGAGACGTGATCTGCAGGTAGTCATTTGGCTTTTGTTAAATGGCAGACACAAGAGAATTCCATACAATCACCCTCCCGCCATAGATTTCATCGTTAATAACAAAGGAAGGTAGATAAGAAATGTTATTCATTATTCATAAACACTTTAACAATAATGAAAGAATAAATGTAAGAAAACGTGAATGATTTGTACTTTAAAGATTATAAAAATTAATTCTAGAGTGAGAAATGTAAAATCGCCAGAACCGTTTAAAGCGTCGTATAAGTGAGAGAAACAGTCGTATAACTGAGAGAAGTTTATCATTATTTCCCATAAAGCGTGGACGGGACCGAGAGAATTCGGCGTATAACTGAGAGAGTCGTATAACTGAGAGTCGTATAAGTGAGAGGTCTCTGTATATGTATATATATTCTTAAAAAAAAAAAAAAAAAAAAAAAAGTTTGGTGTATGTGTATGTTTTTCCATACATTATACACTAAAAACATAAAAAACACAAGAAAAATAAAAATACCATTGTGGAGGGTTGAGGTCGGGAATGCTAAAAAAAGATTAAAACTTTGTATGTTTTTATGTGTGTGAGCGTGTATAAGTGTACGTATATATGCTTATATATTGTATGGACATATAATTTATTAAAAAAAAAAAAAATAAAATACGGGTATCATGCATTTAACACAATATATTTCCACATATTGCATCATCATTTAAGGATATATTTTTCTGTCTCAATGTTCCTCATTGCTTTTTAAATTAATCAAATTTATTTACATAATACAAAGCTAAATTTTACTATCTCAAATATTCCTCATCTTTTTAAATGTTATTTATATTCTCATTTTTATATATTACAATTTTTTGTCTTTAAAACGTTAAATTAATCAATTGCCCTTATATTTTTTTATTTTATAATTTTTATTTTTTTATTTTATAATTTTTAATGTCCTGTGTGAGGTTTATCTTTCTTTGGATCTCTTGGCTTTTTATTATCTGTTTTTTGTAATGTTTGCGTTATTAGGAGCTAAATTTAGTCATTTTAGGCTTAATGCCGACAAAATTGGATGAAATAATGCATCTTCTATGAATGAACTCACAAGCTCCTCTGATGATTCTGTGAGTCATTCATAGTTTCTTATATTGCATACTGGTTTCATATGTTCATTTCTGGATCATCTTTAAAACTTTATCCATTTCTTCATATATTTGTGATTTCAAATTTATTATTTCAGCATTCTAATAACATTGCTGCAAATGCGCATGTTATTAAGTATGTTATTTTTAGTTTAATCTTATAACCTTATTCTGGCATTTCTAATGGGGCATTTATAATTTCTCTTTATCAAGTAAGGTAATTCTAGCTTGGTAATTATTATAGCTTGGTTTTAGCTGTTCAATTTCACTTTGTTCATTTTAATTCTCTTAATACATGTATTCATAGCTGTAATAGCGCATTTTTCATGTATTATCTCCATTAGTCTTCAATTTGTTTTCATCTTGTAGATTATGTACCATTATTGCTATCTCAATCACTTGAAATCCAAATGTATTTACTTTAGCATTAATCTTTCAGTTCACTATATTTAAATGTTTGTTTGTTGTCCCTCCCATCTAAAATTATTATCACTCTTCTTCTCTTTTTTTTTTTTTTTTTCAACCTATTGTTTATTTAAAATTTAGCCTTTTATTTACATTTTTCTTGCTTACATGTACTTGTTATTTCATCACTTTTCACCACAGTCCTGCCATATATTTTATACTCAACATTTATTATCTTATATTATTTCTTAATTTTTCATTATATATGGGAAGGTTTGTGATTTTTTCCTGCGGTTTTTTTTAGGGCGGTCAATTATTATTATTATGTTATACCATTTTGCCTTTGTCTTGATATTTTTAGTATCATTTTCCTAATCTGTAGATTTTGGTGAGGTGGTTTTGTATATTATTTTACATTTAATCTAGTTTTCAGGCTAGCAACATAATTATTATTTATAATTTTGTTCTGGTACATGATTTTTATGTTATACCAGTTATTTTCTTTTTTAATTAATTACTTTCTTCATTATGTTTTTAATTCGTTATTTTAATGATATTTTCAACAGTTCATATTATTTCAAATGAATATAAATCTATTTTAACTGCTTAAAAAAAAAAAAAAAAAAAAAAAAATTAAAAACTTTACAAAAACTAATAAAAATAACAAAATAAAAATTTAAGATACATTATTACTTCTTGTAACTATTCTTATTTTATATATATATTCTAGATTGTATCTTTCTCAATTATTTTTATTACTTTTTTTATCATATTCATTACATGTTTAATATTATGTCTCCTTATTCCTCATGGCAATTCTCAGTAAATTTTTAGCGACTGGCAAATTGGGCTTTGATAACTCTCAGCGTAATGCCCGGTACATTGTTAATTATAGGCTTGACCATGGATCGTCATCCAGCTACCTATTTTCTTCTCCCTCACCACATTTATAATTTAGCAAATGCTCATCTTCTCGCTGCTTGACCTGCCCTCATGCAGATCCATCACAAATTGTTCAGAACACTTCCCATATTAATTTTTGTAAAGCTTTTAATGTTATTTACCGTATTAAGTGTACATGCAATATATTGGTCAAACTGGTGGCCCAATTCATAAACGTATCAACGGACATCGATCTGCCATCAGTAATTATCCATGCTCTCGCAATCCTTTAAACTGCAATGTTGAGTATAGGCACTTTAAAAAATACAAATTTAGTAATATCACTATTCATATCCTTAATATACAAAATAAATTCCATGAACGTCTTTTTCTGGAATCTGCTTATATCAAACATTATAACACACTTTATCCATATGGACTAAATCAACTCTCAAACAATAAACCTCATGTCGTATATTCTACGTCATCAAATACAATTAACTATCAGTCTCTCTACCTTTCTCTTAATCATAAATTATATAAGCAAACCACACGCACACAAAGAGGAAAATCTTCTACTAAACATTCATCATCTAAATTAACTAATACTCACATTAAAAAATCATTAATACGCCTACAATCTTCTTTCAGTAGTAATTACAACTGGATGTCTCTTCGTAAATTTATATTTGCAATTCCTAAATATCATATTAATCAATATCACAAAGTTTTTACATCAAATACATTCAATTCTCATTTTAGTGATACCTTTTTTGATTTACTCCATTATAGGCTAACTTCTCTTAATGTCAATATTAACAAAAACCCACAAAAATTAAATAAAAGTAATTCACATTTAATCGTTACCTTTACCAATCCTGTTTTTAATAAAATTAAACTTAATCAATTATTTCACAACGAGCAATGTAAATTCCCACTTCAAAGTGTTAATCTAAAAAGCTCTTTTAAATATCCTATTAGTTTAGGTCGTAAAATTTTCAATTATAATAAGTTTTCAAAAAATTTCACACACACTGATACTTTTACATGTAAATGCAATGATCCCCATATAAATACATATATTAATGCCCATCATGGACATGTTATAACTGGTAATTTAGACATTGTCAATAATATTCATTTAAGATCTTTGATGAGTCATGGCACTAAATATCGTATTCCCTCACAGTGTAATATACAGTCCATCATTAAACAATTCACATATTTAGACTTCTTCATTTACAAAATTGCTATCAACTATAATAAACCTACTGAATATTTTGTAGATTGGAAGCATCATGTCATCTTTCTTTTGAAACAACAATTATTAAAACTACATATTGCCAAAAATTCAGTTTCTTTCTCCACCCTTAAACCACATATTGCAGAACTTCAAAATAATTTCATTATTACATATGTAGACAAGGCTGCTAACAACTATGCTATCATATGCAAATATTACTATCATCACCTCCTAACTAAAGCAGTCACTTCTAATAATATTTTCACACTTCATCATGCTACTTTAAAGGAAAATAATATTCATATATTAAGCTATCACAAATTTATTAGGCATTAAAAATAACAACCTCAATTATCCTTATGTAGTCATGATTCCAAAATTTCACAAAAATCCTCTTAAATTCTACACTGTCACTGTAGGATGTAATACATATAATACTCGTGCTAATACACTCTTTTTAAATATTCTTACACAAATTTATGAGTTATCAGTTAAAACAGACAACACTCACTGCATTAAAAACAGTTTTGAATTGGTGGATAAAATAAAGCCATTAACAAATGTCAATAATATTATTACTTTAGATTTCAAAGACCTATTTAATAATATCATTCTAAAAGACCTGCATTCTATTATCAATTCATTATTTCTAGAATATTTCCCTTTATTAAATTTACCTGATAACATTGATACTGACTACTTCACATCTTTGACTAACTTTCTACTATTTCATAATTTTATTTTCCAAGACAATGCTTTTTTTTATTCAAATACAGGGCATACCTCAAGGAGCTGCTTCATCAAGCTTGTTATCTGATTTATATCTTTATTTTTATGAACGTAAATTTATTAATAATAATTTATTGCTCTACAGATACATAGATGATATAATTATTCTTTCTGTTACAGATAATAATTCTATCTCTCTTCCTGTAAAGTACCCTTCTAATCTAGAACTTAGTACTACCTTTTCAAATAATTCTAGTATCAATTTTATGGATGTTAAAATTAATATTCTCCCGAATAACACCCTAACATTCAACATTTATGATAAACGCAATGAATTTTCATTTAATGCAATTAATTTTACGAACTTTAATTCCTGCTTGCATATTTCAGTATATAGAAATATTCTGCTTAATCATTGTCTTCGTATCAAACGTCTATGTTCCTCCCAATTCTTACAGCCTAATTTTTTTAAATTAAAGCAATTAGCATTATCTTATAATTATCCCATCTCTTTTATATCTGCATGGCTCAAATCTTAATATTCATTTTTTTCTACTTCTTACCAGTATAGGCATATTTAATATGTTTAAAAAAACCATAAAATCGAAAACACTATTATGGAGGGTGGGATGTGGAATGCTGAAAAAATTATAAAAATCATGCACACAAAAAATTATATGTATATATATGTGTATATATATATATATATATAATATATATATATGTATATATATTCTTTAAAAAAAAAAAAAAAAAAAGTTTGGTGTATGTGTATGTTTTTCCATACATTATACACTAAAAACATAAAAAACACAAGAAAAATAAAAATACCATTATGGAGGGTTGAGGTCGGGAATGCTAAAAAAAGATTAAAACTTTGTATGTTTTTATGTGTGTGAGCGTGTATAAGTGTATGTATATATGCTTATATATTGTATGGACATATAATTTATTTAAAAAAAAAAAAAAAAAAAAAAATACGGGGTATCATGCATTTAACACAATATATTTCCACATATTGCATCATCATTTAAGGATATATTTTTCTGTCTCAATGTTCCTCATTGCTTTTTAAATTAATCAAATTTATTTACATAATACAAAGCTAAATTTTACTATCTCAAATATTTCTCATCTTTTTAAATGTTATTTATATTCTCATTTTTATATATTACAATTTTTTTGTCTTTAAAACGTCTCAATTGCCCTTATATTTTTTTAATTTTATAATTTTTTTTTTTTATTTTATAATTTTTAATGTCCTGTGTGAGGTGTATCTTTCTTTGGATTTCTTGGCTTTTTATTATCTGTTTTTGTAATGTTTGCGTTATTAGGAGCTAAATTTTGTCATTTTAGGCTTAGTGCCGACAAAATTGGATGAAATAACGCATCTTCTATGAATGAACTCACAAGCTCCTCTGATGATTCTGCGAGTCATTCATAGTTTCTTATATTGCATACTGGTTTCATATGTTCATTTCTGGATCATCTTTAAAACTTTATCCATTTCTTCATATATTTGTGATTTCAAATTTATTATATATATATGTACTAAATTTTGTCCAGTCCAGTGGTTTTCGGTTTCTGGTGTCATATAATGAAAATTTATGAAGGAATTTTTCAAAATTCGCGCCATGGTAACGACTGCAATAGGTAGTATATCTTACGAAATCTACCTAATACACGGAACTGGAGATAAAGAATTTTACACTACGGGATAAAAACTAAATAGTTCCCTAATCCGGAGCCGAATGGCTGCAAGCGGTCCTTCAGAGGAGATCGCGTAGCAATCCCCCGTTCCTCAAGGCACTAAGTGACGCCCAGTGGCTACGACAACAACCCTCCAGTCCAAACAGCTGAGCGAGGGAGACACGAGGCCAAACTACAACAAAGAACTTCATAAAGTCCATGCTGTGGCCTGATGCTGTAAGCCTCATGGAATGTTTTGACGAATCCGAAAGTCAAGGAAACGTCTGCACCAGGGGCAACGCCACAACATATATGGCGTGGCTAGATAAAGTAAGTCTTTGACGTCCTTCGCTAAACAACAGATACATCAAGTACCCAAAGAGGCTCGGACAAAAGGTACCTCACCTAGAGGACTACATAGATATAGAGCAATTCATATCGTGTGACTTTTATCGGAGAACAATGAAGAAAACTGTAGGATACACAAACACAAAAAGCATTGATAAAGGTAGTGATAGCTGTCCTAAAGCAGCAGCAAAAACCTGTTCGTGACGTCACCTTGCACAGCTCTATACGTGTTTCAATCTATCACAACCTACTGTCGCTAGCGTTTCACATCGAGGGGACGCGACTGCTCCCTCAGGTACCCACAGTGACTTCGCACCGAATGTACGTCGCTTATATGACTGCTTATCGAACAGGGTGGGACAATCGTTCCATCAAGCCGAAATTACACACATGTCAGACTATCTAATATGGTATTACGTCTCGAGGGAGTCACAACGTGGCCCCTCATTTACCGAACAAGTTCGGCACCCTGCCTACAGCCCCACATTAGCAGAACGGGCAGTTCATCGCTTCTCAAAACCCCTAGCCGAAATCAAAGTCACGAAATCGTAACTCTCGACCCCAGCTAGATGCGTAAAATCACGCTACGGGCAAAAGAAAGAATAGAAATGTTGTTAAATTAGCAGGTTTTTCAGTTCAATTATCTGCCACTATATCCGATTATCGTAATTTCGGGTAGATAAGCCGCGGCTTATACGTGTTTAAAAGTTAAATTTTACCTTTTGCGGCTTATCTGCCGGTGCGGCGTATACGAAGTAATAACGATTTTTTCCAGAAAAAAAAATAAATCAGATCATGTAATATTATAGAGTGAAAATCTGAAAAACAATATTAAAAATGTTTCGCCAATTAGAAATAACAATCATAAAAAAAAAAAATATCGGGAAGTTCTTTTTTATTTCATTAAAAAAGAAAAAAAATCTATGCATGGTTTCTTTCTGCATAACGAAACGTATTACTCAAAGATAATGATCTCATTCTGATAACGTTCAACTTCGCACTCCACCACAGAGTTGAATAAAGAACTGCAAATGGCTCTTTTCTTTTTCATAAACTAGGGGTTTTGGGGAATGCTGTAATTTTCTAATAACTTTTTATATTTTAATAAAATTTTGTTACACAGCCTAATTTACTGTTATTGCAACTTGCTGAAAATTTGAACAAAATCGGACAAGTAATAATGGAGATTTTTTTTTTTTTAATAGCTAAGAAAAAACGGGTTTTGCTTTTCGTTTTTTTTTTTTTTTTTTTTTTTAAATTATTTTTTCTGTTTGCTTGCAGCTCAATAATTTCTTTTTACTGCACTTACGCAAAGTGAAGTTGCTGACACATTTAAGGAATCTTTTTTCGCGGCATTTTAATAGAAAAGAAAGTAGATTCCCTTGTTTTCTTTAAGTGTGCGCATTTGCGAATGTTGTATTTTTTGTTTTCAATAATGAACGCATGTATTTAATTTTTGTTTATTTTAAAACTTTCTTAGAACATTTTATTTTAAATATTTACAGAATATATCAAATCGAGTACCAATTAATTTCTGTTAATAGACATTAATGTTTACAGTTAGTAGTGAAGAAATTTAAAAAAAAAAATCTCTTTATACGTCTCTCCCAACTTTTGCCAATAGTTCATGTTGTCAAAATGATTATTTATCATTACTTATTTTCGGAATTTTACGTTGTGTTATTTAATTGATGGATTCGAATAAAAAATAGTGTTATTTGTAATACTGGCGTTATGTTTTATATTAAGAATTCCATAAAATATATTTCTACTTGCCGATCCAAGGCTGAAATGTGCGATGCAATTGGATAAATTCACAAACCAAAAGTTATTTATTTATTTATTTTCATTATTTGAATTAAATTTAAAATTCTAATTTTTAAAATGGTTTTAAAAAATGCGCGAAAATCTCTAATATGGCGTCTATAGTAGTACATACACCATTTTCAATAAGTGCGGCTTATGCGCCGGTGCGGCGTATACGATGGAATTTCAGGGTTTTTTTTACCATTTTCAGACGTAGCGGCGTATACGCCAGGGCGGTTTATCTACCCGAAATTATGGTACTATTTTTCGCCTTAAATAATATCTTATTAAATTAGGCAAGCATTACTATTCTGAAAGAGTGGTTTTTATTTGAATAAAAAAATCCCCTAAACTGGTAACACTGGAGAACAGTGAAGAAAATTGCAACATCGTCAATGAATGTGTTTCTAAAGTGAGATTTTTTTTTTTTTTTGTCTCAAGGTCCAAACGTACTATCGCGTATTAAGCCAGATTGCGTAATAAACATGACATTTTTCATTAGTCTTAAGGGAACGGTGGACGTTAAAAATGTTTATTTTTATTTTTCATCACAGGTGTATGAAATTATGTGCAAATATACATTTTACCATAACTATATAGAACACTTTAAAATAAATTTCCAATCTTATTCTAATTTTAAGAATAATAATAAAAAAAATATTTAAAATGAAATATTAAAATACTCCACGCATCTTAAATAGAAAAATTTCCTTGATGTTGCATTTTAATCCCTTAAAACTCTATTGAAAACAAATCAAGGAATCGATTTTTTAATCCCTTCAACTGTTAATTCCTTTTAGAGATTTGTTTCTGAATTTTATATAGATTTTCATTATAATTTTGCCTTTTAATAAGTTAAAAATTAAACTTAATTATCTTAATGAAGGAATGCATACACAGTTTCTTTGTAAGTAACATCAGGATTCTCCCTTGTCAATTTCATTAATTTTGATAAAAAATTAAGGCATGTGAATCACTTCAAAAATCTAGAAAAATTGAAAAACCAGTTTTGTGAATTTAAAGTATAATAAAGGGCCGAAAAATTGTTTGTATATAAAATTCGAACACTTGTAACTTTGCCAATATTAATCGCATCTGCATGCGATTTTTCGCAAATGACCCCAAAACGAACTGGAGAATAAATAATAAGAACAAAAATAATTTTCGATTTTTAAGTCGATTTTTGCACAAATAAAAGTCTGCTGTCCCCTTAAAGATAATGGTCACGGGAAGGAAAAAAATATGCATATTAAGCATTATCGCATATTAAACGTTAGCATCTTAATATGGTTCGACTGTTCTATTTAGAAAATCATCGGGGATTTTAGGCTATTAATGCAACTATTCGTGTTGTATTTCTCGTTGACGTTTGCTAATTGTTTCTTTTCTTAAACTAGGGGGCGCTGCCCCCTACGATCTACGCTCGCTAATCCCCGTTCAAACACTGCAGACTCTAAAAGCACGCCAATTTGATCGGATTAAAAAAATTTAAGAAGATTGATTTATAAGTTAAAAAACAGTGGAAATCTCCCTACAAAGGGGTTTCTATTCATTTCTCTTTGATTGGGGAATTTTAAGGCCAAATCAACTGCTGTTAAAATATACAATGGCTGTTTCCGTCTTTGATTAAATAAAATCAGTTAAACATTTCAAAATAAGCTAATATAAAATGAATTAAATAAACTGAGTATTTGTCTCCCGGTATTTTTTAGCAAAGCAAAAAGAAAGTTTTTTTAAAGAAGACACTTTAAATGTATCGTTTTTAATCTGACGTAATTTTCACCAAACTTTTCTTTATCTTTTTAATATTCACATGGAAATACTTTTGTTAGAAATGAAATATTAATTGCGCTGTCCTAATAAAAATAGTTGAAAAGATCATCTTAAAATATCAAATAAATGTGTCGCGCAATTTTTAAATTTAAACTGTTTTGCAATATTATTTTTTGTTCATTTTATGTAATAGGTGTAATGTGATGTAAATGTGAAGTAATTTCTCATATTTAAGACTTCTAACGCATGTTAATGAATTTATTATTTTACAATATTCTTTTCAAATTCACGTGTAAATATAGTTTTAATGACGTAATTTTCAATGAGTTCCTGCTTTTTATATTTTCTGTTTATAATAGTCACGTGTAAAATAAATTTTTAATTTGAAGCAAACATTATTGTTTGCGCTGTTTATACAGTTGTCAACAGTTTAAATTAATACCATTTTCTAAAATATGTAAAAAATATTTCTCGAAATGCTGAAAATTTGAATTTAAAATAGAAATAAAACCTCAAAAAATGTGTCAAATTAAAAAACTAAATGCAGTCTGCACACCGGGAAATTCTGACCCAGAAAATGATCTAAAAATGATTAAGTTCCCATGTACAGTTTTTACTCCTATAAAACTTTTTTAATGGAACGATTTTGTCCAACTTTAGCACTAAATATCTCTTAAATAATTCTTCGATTTGAAAACTGTCTGCATCAGCGTGTTTATCAAACATTTCTCTATAATACCACCGATTTTCATATTTTTGCATGCAATATTTTGCTTAATATTAACGACGAAATACCTCCAGTCACAAAAAAATCAAAACCGGTGGTGACGGTGACAGCATTAGATACTTTTTTTCAGAATAGAGATATGATCATGTTTTAAGCATATCTTTCTGTTTTATAAAAAATCTTCAAAAATAATAATGTCTTTAAAAAATGCTCAAGAAGTCTCTCTTTCCTTTCCAGGCTGAAATTAAAAAGAGTAAAAAAAGATGCAGAAAAAGAAAAAGGACACTAATTGAAGTAGGTGTATTTTTTAAATTTTAAAGTACATTTGTTTTTAGATTCTGCTTATTATATTTTTTTATATTTATACTAGCTAAAGTACCTGGCGTTGCACGGAATTTTAAGAATGTTTGTTTTGAAAAATCAATTTCAAAATTTAACATACAACATTAAAAAATAAATTAAAAAAACAGTCGAAGTTTTGTACACACGAATCAAATGAAAACCCAATATAAAAATGTATAAATTTATGTAATGCAAAATAATATAGCTATAAATAAACCTATTTCCATTCATCATTGTAGGCTAGTTCAACGAGTACTTGTAGTGTACGTCACAGGCTACGATTTTTGGCTACCAGTATTTTAGAATGATAAAATGTGACTTATTTTATCAGGGATATCTCATTAATTGAATAAGGCGAAGCAAACATTTTGAAAATTAACGGTGGCCAGCAAGCATAGCACATGGGTGCAAGACCTTCAGTCTCAGGACTGATTTCAGTCTTGAAGATATTTTTAGCTGATAGTAAATTCTACTTTATATACTTAAATCTTAACTTATAGCAATTTTAATATCAAGAGCTGTTAATCACTTTCTTTTATTGTAAGAGATCAATTTTTAGCCATAATGCCAAGGCACATAAATCTTCAAGCCCATTTTTATTTGATTATTTCTAATACTGAGAAAAGTTTTCAGTCTTGGCTTGGATGTACTTCTTGCACCCATGGCATAGCAGTTACTAGCTGTGTGACTTAAACTACAAAAACCCATGGAATTAGCCTGTAGAAATAACGTTAAAATATGCCAATATTTCAATAATCGAGTTTTTATCATGCTTCAATACAATTTTTCACACTTATATTACGTTATATATTCACCATGTCCTTTATATTTCCAATATCATGTAATATTCCATTTTTTTTATTCGTCTAATTAATTAAATAATTATAATTTTTTGCATGGAAATCATAAAACAGAAAAACTATGACGTAACACCGACTTTTGTTTTTAATTCTTCAAACTATTTATTTTATTTTCATTAGTCACGTGAAAATCTTGCAGTAGAAAAGTTATGATCTAATATTCCTTTTATTTTTTAATTCGTCAAACCATTTATTTCATTTTTTCACGTGGAAATTTTGCAATAAAAATTTAATTGTTGTGGCAAGGATTTTATTGTGAATTTTTAATTGTTGGTAACAGCTATAACGAAAAATGTTTAAATTCGATTGGAAATTGCTGTTAAATTTGTGGTTTTTTATTAATTAAAAATTAAATAAGTTATTCCAATTCCGGATTGCTTTAGTTGCCTCGGCCATGTTTTAACACACATGTACGTAACTTTTCACAATTCTGGCTTCTAAACTGTGAGTTTGTATAGCATTATAGACAGACAGACAAATTTTCATTTTTATATATTAGTACAATATATTATATCATAATTTGCAGTAGAAAAGTTATGATGTAATAGTCCCTTTTTTTTAAATTCGTCAAACCATTTATTTCCTTTTTTCATGTGGAAATTTTGCAATAGAAAAGTAATTGTTGTGATAAGAATTTTACTGTGGTTTTTTAATTGTTGGCAACAGCTATAACGAAAACTGTTTAAATTTGATTGGAAATTGCTGTTAAATTTGTGGTTTTTTATTAATTAAAATTAACTATAAGTTATTCCGATTCCGGATTACCATAGTTGCCTCGGCCGTGTTTTAATACACATGTACGTAACATTTCACAATTCTGGCTTCTAAACGGTTGATTTGTATAGCATTACAAACAGAAAAGACAGACAAATTTGTATTTTGATATATTAGATATACAGTGTAATTCATAAAAATCGAAACAACAGAAAATTTTCTTAAATATTGAACCTAAACCCATACTTCCAATTGCAAAGTTTAAAAAAAAAAAGGTGAAAAATTTTATGACATAAGTTGCAATTCCATGGGAGATCTATTTGAGAAAATACAAAAACTAAATTTTTATACAGCCTCCATAGGTCAAAACTCTCCATTAGGAAAATTTTCCTTACCCATTCCTGAATTAAACACAAAAAATTCGATCGTGAAATCTGTAAAACACACAGAGATATTAAAATCCAAAATTCGTAACTTACACAATTTAAGCATATCTCTGACGGACGCGATATTGATGCACTTGGGAATGAAATATAGAGATTATCCACAACTTATACGTTATTGAAAGTTGATTTAGAATAGTGCCTCTCCCTTTGGACATATAAAAATCAGTGTACATGTTTTATGTTAAATGTGCTTTCGAAATAGGCTGGAGGTCTGCAGTAGAGGTCTGAATGGGCCAAAATTTCCAAGCACGGGCCGGCTCGACCTTTAGAAAAATTTTTGCCCAAGACCGACCCGCAAGGAAAAAAGTTAAAATTCAGCCAGAGTGAATTTTCATAAAGCATAGATTATTAAGTCGATATTATTAAAAATTGATTCGTGCAAGAAGCTCTAACCAATAAATATTTATTTTAGCTTTTTTTATGTTTATAATCTTCGTTTTTAAAGATAGCTCTAGGATGTAATATTATTTTGTAATGAATCTTTATTTGTATGTAAATATCTCAGTTATTAATATCGTTAATGCATATTCCGTGTATAGGAGACTTTAAAAAATGTTATACCGTAAAATCTTCTAATGTTATACCAAAATGTACAAAAGAAATGCGTTATAGACAAGTTCCATTCTTATCAGGGGTAAATGATTCTAGGGCTATTCTTTTCTCACACATCATTATTTTTATTAAATTCATCGTCATTCCGTCACAGACAGATTCTATTACATAGGTTTAACTGCATTTTAATTTTATGGCCTACTATTCGTTATCTAATTAGTCTTTAAAAAGAATAAATTCTAAAATTTAATTATAGAATAATGGTATTTAATAAAAATATTTGCATTTTTTGAAAATATTTCTGTACAGGGCCAAATTTTACAGATTTTAGTATGGACCAGGCTACGGCGAGACAATGATTTTCATACTGGCTGGGAAGAGATCAGTACTGAAAATTTTGGCCAGTGAAAACTAGGAAGAATAAAGCCAGTCCCAGCTCGTTACAGAAAAAATACATTAGGCCTGGCTCGGCCCGGTTCGATCGATTAAAACCAGAATTATTCTGGTCGGAAAGAATAATGAATGTCGTGAGTGTCGTGAATGAAAATATAACCGGGGTGGGGAATAGGGACCTATAACGAGCTGGGACAGCAAAATGAAAGCAACCTGTCTAACAGGTTTTGCCGCCAGAATAAGGAAGTTTTTTTAACGGGCCAGGCTTAGCCTATAAAAAATCTGAAGTTGTGAGAGCTAAACTTATGAAAAAATTCTAAATCAGTATGTTAGAAAAAGCTCTGTTTAAATCAAGTAAAGCATATAAACAGTTCAGAAAGAAGGTGGAAATGACAAACGTTATACTGAATCAGAAGTTTAAGCTACAGGAAGGAGTTACTTACACCTGAAATTTTTTTAAAAGCATTTAAGCATTTAATTAGAAGCCAATTTTTTATTTAAAACTTTAAAAGTGTTTTTCTGCATGATGGGTTTTTCCACCATTTCTCATCTTTTAATTGTTATGAGTCAAGAATAGTTAAAAATAAATGGTTCAAACTTGGAACATGTCTTTTCCGATTACTTTATATTAATTTTGTTTCAGCAAATTTGAAAAAAAATATATATTTAATTCTGAAAATATGATTGTCAAAAATTAAGTTGCATATATTTTTTTTAATTATTTAAATTTTTAATTTTTTTAAAATTAATATTTAAAGAAATGCTAAAATTAAAACATATGTTTTTCTCTTTAATTAAATGAAAAAAAATTTGAAATTTGACAAATAATATTTCTTCTAGTTATCCTAATTTACCACCTAAAAAAATCAATATAGATTTTTTAAAAACTTTATGAGAAATTTTAGGGTGTGATTCTGTTTACAAATTATGTGGTTAACCATCACAAAAAAATTAAAAAATCTAACTCATTAAATAATAAAAAAATATATCTGTTTCCCTGATCCCTTAAATTAATATTGTTTCTTGAATTATACGCATTTCAATTTATGTATAATATGTTATAACCTGACGAATTATTTGAACGTACATATCTCTGTGAGTCAAGGTTTCACAATGGAATTTTCTGTTCTTCATTCAGGAATGGATAAAGAAAATTGTCTTAATTCAAAACTTTACCCTACGGGGGCTATATAAATATTTAGTTTTTGTATTTTCTCAAATAGACCCTCCATGGGGTTGCAACTTATGTCATAATATTTTGCACATCTTTTTATGAAACTTTGAAACTGGACGTATGTTTGTATGGGCAATATTTAAGAAAATAGACTATTGTTTCTATCTTTATGAATCACACTTTATACTGTATTAGGGAGATCTAGCCCTTACAAGCTACTCTTGCCACCCCTGTTCAGATACCGCAGATTTTAAAAAGCACACTAGTTGGATCGGTTTTAAAAAGATTACAGAAGATTGAATTATAATTAAACAACATGCCATGATCTTCCTTTAAACGGGTTTCCATTTATTTCCCTTTAATTGTAAAATTTTAATTCCGAATCAGCTGCTGCTAAGACATCCAATGGCTGTTTCCGTGTTTAAATAAATAAGAGCCGTTAAACATTTGAAAATAAGTTAATATAAAATGAATTAACTTTTTACGCGGTATATTTTAACAACGCTATGAAAATATTTTACAAAAAATACATTTTAAATATATTGTTTTAAATATGACCTAATTTTCAGAGATGTTTTCTTTCGCTTTTTAATATTAATATAAAATCACTCTTATTTTTAGAAAGGAAATATTATTATTTGCGCTGACTTACAATTAGCTATTTTAAAAGATTCAATTTAAAAGATCATTTTGAAATATGACATAAATGTTGCGCAAAGAGATATTTTTAACTTTCAACTATTTGTCAACGTTCACATACTAAAGATAAACGAGATGAAGTATGGTGACTGGGTGTGATGACGAAAATATGACCCAAAAATCCATGACATTAGGCCTAATTACAACCCACGTGTTTTGACGCGTCTCTCAATTCAATATGTATTTCTTTGATTTTGTTTTTGTCGTTGGGAACTGATATCGTTTTAAATGCTTAAACATAAGCAGAGCACTTTTCTATTAAGAGAAATGCACAAGTGATGTCAAAAAATTCGGTCCCTGATCCACGTACTTGCTTTGAATGGCAAATGAGCCAAATGAAGGCATTCAAATCTGAACGATAACCAGCTTCGTTTGGTAAACCATTTTTAAGGCGCAATGCATCTCTATTCTTTCTCTTTACTCTGTGATCAATACTGAGTCATTCCATGCCAGTTCAACCAGACCTTGTAACACGACCGACAGGGATTTGGGTGAAATTTTGTGTACATGCTATCCCTACCTTGATATGAACAAATAAAAAAAAAATTCCTTCCTAGACCTCATAGTTTGTGAGATATGGGCAGTCCAATTTTTGGATTTTTCTCTAATCTCACATTTCTGAGTCAGCATTTGTAGATTATGGTTCCATCTTCAAAAAATTGTTGCACTGGATCTAAGATTCAAATGGGCTTAAGAATATCCCTGTAAGTTCACCAAAAGATGCAAATTATAATAAAAAATATGTAAAAAATTAAATTATAACTTTTAAGTCCAAAAAATTAAACCAAAATTGAAAATTATGGTTATTTTTCTGAATTTTTGTCATTTTACAAAAAAGGCTCTCCATAAAAAGGAAAATGAAATTTCCAATTTCTTTTTGTTTTAAATAAAAGTTTACACTTTGGGCTTTCTATTTATAAATAAAAATTATGTCTTTTCAATGGCTTATGCAAAATTTTTGACTTATTTTGGGATGCTGTACTTATTAAGAGATAAAAATCTCTAACTTTGCTTATTGTACCTAAATAATTTCTGCACAATTTAAATTTATTAATCATTTTGATTTATTTGCTAAAATGAGCCCTTAAAATCAGACTTATTCATTTATTTTTATAACAGTAGAAAATTTGTAATGTATAGTATTGGTTATATATTACACATTATCTGAAATTGTGTTGTTCTCAATCTTATCGCATATGTTTGTCACATAAATGCACATCCATGATTGGATTCAGTGGTATATTTCTATAAATACTTTTACAATGGTAATGTATAAGGAATATGTACAACATTTAATCGAGGGGGAGGGGGGGGGGAATTTGCAGTCATAGATTTTTTCTCTATTTACTCAAAAAAAAAAAAGCAATAACTTTATATTGAAAATAAAAAAAAGCACTTCTTTAAATAAATCCAACAAGTCATAGGAACTAAGAACCATAGTAATTATTTAGGTTCCACAGCTTAAATTAGGCACAGATATTATTATTAGTATTATTTGTGCAATCTCCCAAAACAGGACAGCATTTTTACATAAACTATTAAAAAGACATCATTTTTATTAAAATTGAAATAATCATTAATTTAAATCTAATACATTAAATAAAATTGCTTATAAATATTTTTAAAATTTAGATTGTTGTAATTTTTTATGTAACAAATAAAGAATTTGTTAAATTATATGCAAATTTTTTAGACTAAAGAATTAGAGTAAACATTATATTTAAAAGATTGAAATTGAAAAATAGAACTGAGCTATATATAAATACAGAAATAAATGACGTACTTTTGCAGTATCACTTAGACTTACTTTGCAACATTCTTTCTTTTTGCAATTTTAAATTTATATTTATTACAAATAAACAACATTTAGAACCTTCAAATATATATTTCAATTTTTCTATTTTACTGCAATTCCAAACATAGTAACATAACAAAATATCAGTATATTAGAAGATCGTAATTTAGTATCTAAAGCACTATTGTCTTTATATTTCAAAATCGGTGGCTATCCTCTCTCCTTACCATCCACCCCCGAGAAAAAAAAAAGTTTGTTAATTCCTTTCTGCATTATGTGACATATATAGCACATACTGAATTTACTGTAGTTCTGCAGTTGTTTTTAATTGCATAAGTTCTATTCTTTTTGTTTAATACGTCAGTGGATGAGGCATATTATGCCAACAGGTGCTGCCTCTTTCCAGCGAATTTTGGCATTAAAAAAGAGGCGAACGGTGATAATTTATAGTTGTTACTTTGTGTTGCTCAATAGTGAATATTTTTGTTGTTTTTGTGTGGAAAAATAAAAAAGACTGGGCTGAAATAAATACAGCTGTGTTTGTAAGTATCTTCTGAATAATATATCATGATGGTAATATATTGTAGAAATGCTAGCGTATGTCGAACGTAAAAAATCAGTATGTGCCACATATGTCTCACCATTCATTGACATGTTGTATTTTTCCATAGTTGTTGAAATGTGTATTTGTTTATTCACCATCAAAAATGCGAAGTGTCGCTTTGTCTGAACAATGATCAAAATTGCTTTGCGAAGTTTCACACTGAGTGAAGAGTCCAGGGCCAAAATAAGGAGGGGCGAAGGGACCCCGTGCGCCAGAACGAAGGGGTGCCAAATGAAGAGTTTGTTTGTCGATTTTTCTCACATCTATGTTTAGCACGGTTTTGTTAAAATCATCCTGTCTGGGGTATGCCAAAGCATAGAAGAATCTAAAGATGATACGGCATAAGGATCCTGTATAAAGCGGAATTTCTTTTCGATTCTTATCGATTCCATTTTCAAGATTTTAATGAATCAATATTTTACAAAGCAGATTACATAGTTCAGAATTACATATTTTATTATTACGTATTTTAAATTTTAAAATAAGTCGACTATTAGAAAATTAGTGAAATTCTCTTTGTAAATATACTTTACGGAGGAGGGAGGGGGGGTGCCTAAATCCATGTTTGCCCCGGGTGCAGTGATAGAAATTGGAAGATGAAAGTAAGGCGTCAAATGACGCCTACTATAAATATCTTAGGCGTCAAATTAAAATTTCTAGTCGTCATTTCTAAAATTTATTTTTAACATAACTAACATTATACGCTACTTTATAAACACTAATATATATATATTAAATGGTTGAAGTTTTAATCTCTAAGATTATAAAAATTGAAGCATTTGTAAAACTCATATAAAGCTTTTTTAATTATTACTATTTTTAGAAATTGAAAGAAAAATGTAAAGCAAAATTAAAACAGGATAACTTCCTAGCAAGTCAAACAAAATTTTATCCAATGTTGATAATTACACTTGTAGTCCTGTATATATATAGATATAAAAAAATTAATCACAGTCAAATCTTGTTAACATGAAATTTAAAGAACTACATTTTTTTAAAATTAACCATATAACAGCACCATCTTATTTGCTGGAACTGCGTATTAATTAATGTTAAACAAAATTTCACGTTAAGCGATTTAATGCTTACAATGTTTGACTGTATATAGATTGCAAGGATAAAACGCAAGCAATAGCCACTAATTTTAATAAAGTTAGATATAAAAAAGAAATATTCAAATGATATGCAAGCAACTATTTTTTATTTTCAAATCAAGAATTATTTTTTTAAATCTGGACGTCTAATCCGTCCTTCAGAAACACCATTCCACCAGAGTTTAATAGCTTCATCTGGAGAAAAATCAGTTAAACTGGGCGCATACAGTTTTATCATTAATAAATCATTTACTGTGTCTGTAGACAAACGATTACGTACATCATTTTTTATTAAATTCAGTTGGCTGAATCCCCTTTCACATTCAGCAGTGCTAAATGGCAGGATCAATATGAAGTTTAAAAGTTTGCATAAGTTGATATATTCATTAGAATTTGTGGACTCTGCTAAAAATCGCTGCCAAACAGTCTCACATGACAGTTTTTGTTTGCTGCGAGACCAAATTTTATAATCAATGTACTCATTTACAACTGCATTGGAATCAATAGATAAATTTTGTGGTAGATTTTCTACAAGGGTTTTTAGTTCTTCTTCACCATAGGATTCTTCCTCTGCTCCTTCCCCTATATTAAGTGGATCGAAAATATCTATATTTCCCAAAACACTATCCGATTTCAATTCATTAAACCTTTCTTCCAATGCATCAAGTAAATTCTGTAATAATGCTCTTCTATCCTCTTCAAATAAACTTAACTGGTACACATTTCGGTTTAAATTCATATCTCTATATGATATTTCGTTATTGTTGATGCACATTTCCTTTTCATAAGCTTCTAATGCAGGACCATTTTCAGCCAACATTCTTTTCAGCTTTTCATTTGTCGAGTTTAAGCTACATTTTATTTTAGCAGCTGTCAAAAATCTACGTTGAAATAATTCTGAGAGACGAGAAAGAATTGTTGTAATGTCTTGAAATAATAGAAGAAACTTGACAAACCTTTCAGACTTCAAAGTTTTCAAATAACCTTTTGCTCGAGAAGATAATTTTGTATCTGTATTACTAGATGCAATGTTCTCTAAATGTATAATTAAGCATGGCATATTGTTGATAACAGCAATAGCAGCACGATTTTTTGATCTTAGCCACCTGATGCCATGAAGCCCTTTGTGTCTTAAAATCTTCATTTCCATTAAATCACCTAACTCATCCAATTCTTTTAGTGCTTCTGTGATAAAATGAATATATACCTTTTAGTACATCTTCTAAAATATCTACATATTTTACTTTTTTAAATGCATCTGAAACTGCTAACTCAAGTTTGTGTGCTACACCTTGCACAGCGATTAAACCTGGGCAATCTTCCTTAAACTGTGTTGATACACCACTAATAGGGCCCATATTTACGCTAGCTCCATCAAAACTTACAGCGGTAAGTTTTTGCCTCCACTCAGGGACAAATGTGTCTAAAGTTGATACAATTGTATTTTTAATTCCTTGTGCTGTTTCATCTTCACATGCAACAAGACTAATGAAAGAACACTTTGTTTCACCACCATGCAGATAATTTAAATAAATAATTTCAGATGGCATGCTTGACTTATCAGTAGATCCGTCAGCTATCAGTGTGAAAAATTCTGAATCTTTAAGCTCCTTTTTAACATCTGCATGTAAATTCTCTGCAATGTAACTTACAAACTGTTTTGCAGCTTTTCCATTAAGGTAAGTATCATTTAACTTTAAACCATTTTTTTTCTGCAATGCACACAGCCTAGGAAAGTCTTCAAAGGCATAATTTTCTTTTGCAACAATGTATGCAATGTTAAAAAGCTTTTGCATATTCAAAAGTAAATCTGCATCTAATGCTTTTATGGCATGCATCATTGGTGTTGACATCTTATTAGTTTGTGCTAATTTAGCTGCACAGGAATTTCTGTGTGTTGCAGACAAACTGTGTTTATTTACCTACCAAAAAAAAAAAAAAAAAAAAAAAAAAATTATATATATATATCTAGATGAGTTAAAGACATAATATTAACATAAAATCATACTCTCAGGAAAGATCATGTCTTTCTGTTTGTAATATGTTTAATTTAAATTATTACTTGTAACAGAGAAGATTACATTCAGATATGATGAATGAGCTTTCCTCAAAATCCAAACATGTGTCTCAATCTCAACTTTTTACTGAACAAAAAGCATTACTTTTTTTTTTTTTTTTTTTTTTAAAGAAAAAACCAAAAATGCTTAGTTCACTGTTAAATATTGTTTAACTTAAATTTTAAAAAGATGAAAATACTCAAATTTAAATTAATGAAAATTAATAACTATATTTACTATTTATTGCACTTCCTATTTTCTTACCAAAAAAGTACAAAATACATTCAAGTTGATATGGTAATCAAAATAACAGTTATGAAATTTTAAATTATGGCTTAGAATTTTTTTTTTATTAATTTAAAGACAATACAAATAAAGCTGTTTATGACTGTCATTTTAGAAAATGATTTAAATTTTTAAAACTTTAAATAAAACAATATATAGAGGTATTTCTGAGATTATGTGTTTTTCTTTGGCCCCAGATTCAGCCACATTTAATTCCTTTTAGCCACCAAAATTTTAATATTTACTTTTACTTTGGTTAATTAGCTAAAATAAAACCATAAGGAACGTTAAAAAATTCTAAGTGATCATATTAACGATCTAACTATCACTCTAAAATGTTAAAAAAATAATTTAAATAAAACCTGTATTTTTTTTATATCAACATTTTTTATAGTAAAAGTTCATAAGAAAAATATGGGACAAATATATTTATTTATTTGAGGTAAATATTTAACGGGTAACTTCCACATGAAAAAATTGAAAATTAAAGATTTTTTTTTATTATTATTCATCCAGCTTTTGCCAAAAAATATATGAATAATGAAAAAGAAAGAATCGGCACTCCTTTTTTTTTTTTTCCCACGAACGGGAAAAGTGGAGATAAGAAAAGTGACCACTGCATAAATGTTCGTATATTATTTCAGGCCACATGTTCTGCATCCGTATACCCATTACAATGCATCTCTGTTATTAACTGAAAATACTATAGGGCAGTTGCAATTGACGTCATGCTGGAGGTCACACACTACAAATAGGCAGTTCTGATTGGTGGAACTACCCTGACCTCCACTTGAAATACAATGACTATCAGCTGATTGCAACTTCCCTATAACTCATTTCAAAGTATTTTTTTTCTTTTAATTACATTTATAAGAAAGTTTAAAACTGCTTTACATATATTTTTGCACGATATTTTTCAAAATATTTCCGCTTACCGAAACAAAAGAATAAATAAATAAATACTCTTTCAGTTTGCGGCTGCTTGCTAACAGCTGCGTTCTTTCGGATCAAAGGTCAGCTTTGAAAGAGAACTGTTTAGTTCAGAGATTGTTTATAACAACTTCTAATGCTTTAGAAGTTGTTTATTTTATAATTATTACAGTTATTTATTCCGGCTGTAAGAGCTATTATTCAGATTTCAATCCAAATATATATTTATTATCCTTTTAAAAATAAAAGAAGTTGAAATGATTTTTTTTTCTTTTGCGTATGTGTGTGTGTGTGTGGGGGGGGGGGGGGGGGGATATATTTATGCGGTTTGAGGATCTATTTGAGGAGAATGCAGAAAGCTAATTTGAAATAAATACTTAATGATTCATTTCCGCATTATCGATGATAAAGCAAGCAAAATAACTGCTCGTTTTGCTACATAATATTTTCAAATAATTAATTAAGTTTTTGTACAAAATCTGTTTAATTTTAATTTAATAGAAGCGAGAAATAAAAATATTGATTTTATAATTCCAAAAAGTCGAACCAAAAGACAATTGTATTTTCTTTTCTTTTTTTTTTTTTTTTTTTCAAACTTAAGTAAATAAAAATAAATTAGTAAGAAAAGAAATACAATCATTGTCAGAAAAAAATTACTTACTGTCTCATATCGTAGAGCTGGACATCCATTCACGAAGTTGGTATCTTCAGCTTTAGCAAACTCTTTGCACAGAGTGCATACCATCAAATTTTGCTCTTGTATGAGCCAGGGATTTTCTTTTTGCCATTTCAAAAAAGTTGCACTATTTACAACTTTTCGAGCAGATTTACAATTTTTTTCTTTGTTTTCATCATTCGCTTCTTTAACTTCTTTTTCTTCATCATCATTGGCAGTGTTGAATTCAGACACTTTTCTCCGGGAGGGATTTCTGTGACTCCGGGGGGGGGGACATTATTGAGTTCCGGGGGGGAAATTGCACTTTTTGACCATTGAAAACACAAAATCTCAAATCTTCCGGGGGGGGGGGGGGGGGGCATCTCATTGCTCCGGTGGGAATATCCCCCCCGGGCCACCCCCTGAAATCTACACTGATCATTGGGTTTTAAATGTTTTGTATTAGACGAACATGCGATCGTAAAATAGGAAGATATATTCCATTTCGCCATTATGCACGTGTTCGCCTTACACTTTATGAAAATGACACTCCACTTATTCGAAATTTTAACACAGCTACCAAACTTTTGAACAACAGGTCCAGGTAAGGTGCAAGAATTTTTGGGATGTAACCTCCAAGATCAGTTTTATCAGTAATTGGTCACTGCCTGGAGCCACCTTACTGTGAGTGACAAGTGTAAGGGGATTACCACAGACAATAGAACCTTCTTTATACTAGTCTGTGGTGAATTATGAAAAGTCTGGACTATAGAATAGTCCTGGTGGGGATTACTATTAAAGAAATACTTACCACTCGTCACTTACCCCCACCCCCTTCTCTCTCTTTTCAAAAGCAGGTGCTCGATTTTGGAAGTACCATCGGCGGCAGAAAAAAAAAGTATGAACCGTTTTTGCATCCTAAATTGTTAATAAATTGCCCCTTCTTAATCCGATATTCATTTTTGGAACCTTTTTTCCATTTAATTATTCTCCTGTTTCTAGATTCCATTTAAAATCCCGCGACACCCTAGGGTCCCGCAGGGATCGATTCGGGCCCCTTGAACTTTTTGTGCGGTATGCTTTTTTCACCCTTTAATTTTCTCGCATTCTCAATGCAAAAATTTAGAGTTGAGTCTTGGACTGCTCTCTCCCTGGACCAACACCCTCATATTTTTATTGGAACCCTAGGGCCCTGTTTTAAGAATCCCCTGCCTACCCAGAGATAGAAGAGGGAAATAGAATAAAGATGTTTTTCCTGCTTTTGTCTCGAAGAAAGAGGGTAGAAACACTAAAAGGATACCTTAGAAACAGTTACTATTGGACTTGCGAAGCTTTAAAATAGCAAAAGTAAAAGGTAATGGATGTTGACACTTGAAACACGACTTTTTCTCGCTATTTCAGAATACTTTTATCATTTCAGATTTTTTTTTTATTTTTTTTTAGAAATTAGGTAATTTTTAAAACGAAACTTTGATACAACTTAAGCCACTGCTGAGGGCCCCTTGCCAGTTGGGGCCCGGGGCTGCAGCCCCCGTAGCCTCCCCCTTAATCCGGCCCTGCGAACCGGGAGCTTTCAAAGTTAAATTTAAAAAAGCTAGGCGTCAAATTTGACGACCAGAAATAATTTTGTAGTCGTCAAATACAATAATTTAGTCGTATTTGACGACTAACGACCGTTAATTTCGAACACTGCCCGGGTGTAAAAAATGCTAGTTTCGGCCTTGGGTCATTGAGTGACTGTAGTTTTCAACAACATTGTGTCAGTTACTGCAGACTGTAGTTCTCAGCCAAAAAGTATCAGTTACTGTAGCCTGTAGTTTTAAACCAAACATGTATCAGGTACTGTAGAATGTAACTTTTCAATAAACGATACATGTATCAATTTCTGTAATTTCATTTTTCAATAAACGATATACGTATCAATTACTGTAGACTGAAACACACATACACAAATAGATTTCATATGTTCTTTCTCTATATATTTTGAAGTTTTAAGAGTTGCATGAAAGTTTTAATGCAGATTTCACTACTATGGAAACGTAGTCGCTAATGCATGGTGTGACATATATGGCACGAACTTAAATCAGCCTTAAATTAAGGTGGATTTGAAAATTTGGAATTTTGAGTGAGTTTTGATCATGTTACTTTAATATTTAGCAAACTTAAAAATTTTTTTGCCTGCAGGAAAAAAATCATGCATGAAGGGGTTAAATACCTTAAGAGGAGATTATCTTCATTTTAGTAAAGGTTTATGAAATTTTGCAATTTTTATATTAGCCAGAGCACCCATCAAAGACTTTCTTTACATTAGAAATCTCTTTTTTACAAATAATATCACTTTGTTCTGTGTTAAATGCACAAGTTTGACATGTTGCACATCATAAGATAAAACGTGTGTATTTCTTACTGATAATCTAATAGTGTATATTGCTTCCTGATAATCTAATACTGAGAGAGAGAGTGTACATAACAGTTGGATGAAGAATGCATCTTCCTTGGTCCAATGGTAACTTCAAACCTCATCTTGAATAAGAAAAGTAAAATTTTTGCTGAAATCCAACAAAGCGACAGCTTTTTCGAGGGCCAAAGTTTGCTTTAGTTTCTTTTAGGAAATTCGATTTAGCTTTCGTTATAAAAGAGTAGAATAACATTTTCCAAATATTTTATCAAGCTTATCACGAATTTATTTAAAAGAACAGTGCTGCTAATACTGGAGTGAATACCTAAAGTTATAATCCTCAATTTTTTCGGAAATTCCTGTTATTAATTGTTATTAATGCCTAAAAATTAAATACAGCTCATGTAGATATACACAATATCAATCACTTTTGTGCATAAAACATTCTTAGCAATGCTAACTACATTTTTTTAGCCATGATTCTTCAATATTCATTACAATTATAAAACTTTTCAATTAGTTCAATTGTTTCTGGACCTATGGCTGTGGTTTTACCTTTTCTTATTTCTGCCATTGACAAAATTCTGATTAACTACATTTTTTCCCAGCTATTGTTCTTCAGTATTCATTACAATTATAAAACTTTTCATTTAGTTCAATTGTTTCTGGACCTGTCGCTGTGGCAATACCTTTTCTTATTTCTGGCATTGACAAGATTCTCTTTTCTGTCAGAAGTTGTCATGACTGTCTTGCAGCACAATCAGATACATCAAATTCATCTATTTTCTTTTGCACACAAGGAAAATTAGATCAGCCGTCTATTATCAGAAACAGCAAACTAACAATAATTTGATTAACAGATTCGAAAACACCTGCCTTTACTAAACAAAAAATTTCCTTCCTTTGTCAGAATGTGTTTATACAAGGCAGGAGCAGAAATATATTTCATCAGGTAGAAATGAACTTAGCTTTGTTAAATATAAGGTATTTAAACAATAAAAAACATTAACTGATTAAAAAAAACTGATTAAAATTATCCAAGATAATAAAATAGAAAGTTAAAAAAAATTAAATAAACATAAAATATTTTAATTAAAACACACACACACACACATGCACAGAAAAAAACATATCAAAAATGTGATTGATAAAAGGTCATTCTTTTATTTTCTTATATTTTATACCAATAAAAGATTTTCTTTTTACTGTTATATCGTAAAAACATAATTAAGCGATAATAACGTATCAGAAGTCGTTCATTTATATTTTTCAAAATTCGGAAAATGTAATTACACACGGATTATTAAAATTGCTTCTTTCAGGTTTTTGATATGAATTAAGTAAATGCGGAGAAAATAAGTCGCACGACTATTCTTTAAAATACTTTTTTGTAAAGAGAAAGTGTTGTATTGTTTGTAAAGTAAGTTTCAGTAAACTAAAAAACATTTAATTGATAAATAAAACGAAATAAAACTAAAGTTCACCGGGTTTCATAACAGATGATATTCTTAAAATAGCACATATTTTAATTTCAACTCTTTTTTCAGTTTTTATGAGAAAATGGCAACAAAAAGATCAGCAATCTACAATTTTCCTTTTTTCTCTCAATTTTCAATAGAAATGGAGTACTTCAGTTGCTACGATTACAAAAAAAAAAAAAAAAAAAAGAAAAAAGACTAATATCTTAAAATTAAATTGAAATACTGCTTTCAAACAAATTGCCTTTAAGGGCATTTTTTCCCTTTGAAAAATGTTGGCATGAAAATGTGCGTGAAAATTTGGCATGCAAATGCTAAAAGTTTAAACATTTGCAGAAGAGAAAATTCTAAATCCAAAATTTTATTTCAAATTTCAAAGTTTTGCCATTGGCAAAATGACGTATGCGTCGCGTACAGATATGTTTGTCCTTTGTAATATGGATTTTTAACTAAAGTTTAGGGTAAGCTTCTGACCTGGTGAAATTCATGTTTTGATAAAAATTTTCAAATGATAGGTTTTTTTCATGGTAACGCTTCTTATAGTAAACTAGTATATACCCCCGTCAAAAATGACAGGATATTGACTAAATAATCCATTTTTCAAATAGTTCAACGACAAAACATTCAAATTAAATATTAAACAAAATAATCCATGTGTGAAATTTTCTGTAAAAAAAAGTGTTATCAATGAGTTTTTAAAGAAATTGACACATCACATTGCTAATCATTATGTTACATAAACAAAATCAAATCGAGATTCGGAAGTGGTTTAACGATTGCACAAAACATTACAATTTTGTTAGTTTTAAATAATTGTCTAGGTTAATAGTATGATAGTATAGTAGAGATGCACAACTTGTGGTCCACGAATGAATTTCTTAAATTTATAACTGGAAAAAATTGCAATTTTTGTCATGAATGGCAGAAAAAAATCATGAATTTCGACATTTTGTCTCGTGAAAAAATTGCAAGTTTCGTCACAGCCAGTTAAAAATCACGAATTCCGTGAATCGACCAGCCAATACCATAGATATCCACATAGGAAATTCCCAAGCTGAGAATTTTGTCAGTCACAATTTAAAAAATATTGCAAATATCGTCAATCGGGGCAGGAGAAATCGCGAGTTTCATTGATCGAGCCCGGAGAAGTCACAATCTCCAATTGCACGCAGAAAAAACCGTGAATTTCGCCAATCGTGCACTTGAGAAAACACAAATTTCGTTGATCAGGCACATGAAATTCGCAAGATTTGTTGATTGGGTGTAGAAAAATCTCAAATGTTGTCGAATGGGTGATGAAAAACTGCCTTCCCTTTGAAATCATGTTTTTCATTTGATTATAGGCCACAGATTCCTCTCCCCCCCCCCCCCCCCCCCCAAAAAAAAAAGAGAATTTTCTCTGTGTTATTGATGTGGCCTTTGACAACCCAGACATTTTCATACATGGACCTTCTCATAAAAAGTTTGTGCGCCCCTAGTATGATAGAGTTTATATTTTAGCATTTCTTGAAGAACAATATTTTCCAGTATAATAAAAAGCAAATATAAAGCAGAAAGATACATAAAAAGTGACAGAAAATTGCATGCTTATGAATATTAGCTACTCAAATCAAAGTAAGAAAGCAGTTCATCAAAAATGACAGAAAAAAGACATTTTTCTAATAAAGAAAGATTAAAAAAAATATACACATTTTACATAATACTATATAAGTTAGAGAAAGAAGAATTTGCCTTTTAGTGTAAAGTTCAACATCAATGTTAAACAAATTCAAAATGATAGCACATAAAATAAGATAGCAAATTGTACACTTATGAATATAATATGGTTTTTACCAAAAATAACATGACAAACATATTGCGAAGTTGAATACTTCAAGAATCCAGTATATAACTCCCCATAAATGACACAACAAAATGGCAGCAATGCCAGTAGTATGAAGCAGAATTATTTCAGCCTGAGAATATTAGTTTCTTTATTCACAGTAGGAATAAAAGTGTCAAAAATCACAAAATTGTACAACAATGAATGTGGACTTAACATAATTAGTGTTGACCACAGAAGTAAAATTTTCTGTGCTTGCAGCAAATTAAAATTTACTATGATTTAACAATGCTAGACTAAGCCTACTATCATAAGAAATAACAATATCCCATAAAATAAGCAAAATTTCCATTTATAAAGAAAATATAATAAAATTATGCAACAAATATCATAAATCTAGAGACTTAAAGTGAATTTCAGCTATTTTTTAAGCTCAGCATTTCTTTTTAAGCTGATGGATTAACAGGGTTGGCACGGTTTAAACCAATTGATTTTTTATAGAGGCATACCGAGTACTCGTTAAATGGCGAAATTTTGTCCGAGTACTGAGCCAATACCGAGAAGTTGTAAGAATTTCATTTTTTAAGCATATGAAATTAAAACTGATCTGTAAAAAGTTATTCGAATATCAATGTATAATATATGCAATAATTCATAAATTACAGAAATTACATGCAATTAAAGCACTTATTCCATTAGTAGTACAATAGATAAAGTTTTCTAAAAAAAATATATATTTTGTAAACACTCTACTATCAGACAAAGTTTATATTTTACATAATACAGTTTAGAAAAAAAAAAGAATTTACCTTTTAGTGTACAGTTCAGCAGCAATATTAAACAAAATCAAAATTCTAGCACATCAAATAAGACAGCAAATTGTATGCTTATTATGTAGTTTTTCGCAAAAATAATAAGAAACATATTGTGAAGTTGCTTCAAGAATCTAATATATAATCCCCCATTCAAAAATGGCATACAAAATGGCAGCAATACCAGTAGAAGCATAAAGCAAAATTATTTCACCTTGAGAATATAAGCTTCGAGAGGGAGCCCTTCAAATACAACAGAAAATTAGATGCAATTAAAACACTTTTTTCATTAATAATACAACAGATACTAACACCATAGAGCTATTTAGTCATGTGAATTATTGGGGTATGTATTTTTTCTAGAAAAGAATCTCTGGAAAAACTATATTTTTTGTGAACACCCTATTATCTGACAAAAGTTGCCCTTGCAGATTTGTATTACGGATGGATACTTTTATTTTACTTTTCTCTTTGCATCGTGATAGTCCAACATAAAGTTGACCATGCGAAAAGACTGGCTCCTCTAAATGTAGACCAACACTGTTGAATGTTTGTCTCTGCGATTTATTGATAGTCATTGCAAAAGCAATAATAATAGGAAACTGCCTCCGGATAAGTTTAAATGGAAGATTTGTATCACTTGGTGTAAGGTCAATTCTTGGTATAAAGACTCTATCATTTTTATTAGCACCAGTTAAGATCTCACAATCCAGGAAATGTCGATATAGGCCTCGAATAATTAACCTGGTGCCATTGCACAAACCATTTTTAGGATTCATGTTCCTAAGAAGCATCACAATAGCACCAACTTTTAATATTAATTTATGGGGAGGCATTCCAGAGGGAGTTTGTTCATTCAAAAATTCCTGCGAAAAGTTTGTCTCACCTTCTGATAAATCTGACTCGAATGAATCTGCACTGTAAAATTCAGATGCGGCTCCAGGAAGAAGATTCATAACTTCGTCGTTCAATTTCATTGCATCCTTGTTAGTAGTGGTCAAAATAATTTTTGAGGAAAGTTCCTGAATGTAGTTTGTATCAATTTCATTTCCATACATTTCTGCAACGATTGAACCAGTACATAGCATGTTAGAGGGAATTTGTATGATATTACATGGTAAATTTTGAACAGATAAAGTTTTTCCTTCACCAATATCTAACAGCCATTGGTTGAACTCATTTTGACCTTCAGAACGCAAATTTTGTGACAGTTTCAGATGAAAAAAATGTTCCCAAAGTGGACTTGATTTAATACAAACTTCAATTATATGAGTTTTTGTACCGCGTGTAACGACTGGCAATGTTTGACGAAAATCACCTCCCAACAACATAACTTTATTGCCAAATGGTTTTTCATTTCCCATTAGCTCTTTTAACAGAGCATCTATGCAACGCAAAGCATGAACTGTCATCATTGTAGCTTCATCAATAATGATGATCTTTGCTTGACGGATAGTTACTGCTTCATCTGATGTGAGACGCATTGAAGATGTTGAAGTTTCCAATATTGGAACCGGTAGTTTAAATCCACTATGAACGGTCCTCCCTCCTTTTAATAAAATGGCAGCAATACCAGTGGTGGCATAAGGAAGAACAATTTCACCACGTCCCCGTATAAAGGCCAAAAGAGCATTATATACATATGTCTTACCTGATCCACCTGGACCATCCAAATAGAAACATCATGGAGTTATTTGCTCATTGTCAATTGCTTGTATGATTTTTGTAAAAGCTTCTTTTTGCTGCAAGTTCAAAGATGCAATTTTTTCAATAGCATCAGAGGCTTCACTAATGTGGTTATAAAACTAAAACTGGATCTTAATCATCCAGTGGACTGGGTGTTGGCAAATTAAATGTACTTAAGGTAACACCATGGCTCCTGAATATTGCTTGAATACTGTGTAAAGCATGTTGTTGTGCCATAAAATCATTGAAATTCATCCTAAAATCCTCACACAAAGAATCGTTAAATTTTCCCCATAATTCAAGAGGATTTGATGGATTACAAAAAAGACAAATGAAGGCAAATACTTGCCTGAGCTGTGCAGGCATTTGAAAAACGCAGGCTTCTGATAAACATCTGTCCCATTCCTGATCATCAGCCAAAAGCTGCCTTTGACGGGCTGCTTCAAGGAATGTGGGTAAGATAACGCCTTCGAAAGTTCGCAAGTCCTCAAAGCTAGCTACTCCAGGAATTTTGAGCAAAAGTAGACGAAGGCAGTAATGCTCAATGTCTTTTGGAGAAACTGAATACATTCTAGCCAAAATTTTTTCCTCTCCATGTTGTCGTGGTTTCCAAACACCTTTTTCGAACACATAATGAAGAGGTATTTCTGCATATAGGTATTGTCTTGCATTTGATCTGAAATATTTAATTTAAACCAAGCTGTGAGAGTTGTGTCACGATTTTGATTAAGTGCTGCATTTTCCATACCTTGTTGAAAGTAAATCATCTGTTGATGTGGCAGATGGATGGCAAGTCTTATTATAGAATGCGATTTATTATGCATTTTGAATTCAAGGAGACGCCACATTACCTCAGGTGCACTAACATACCTGGCATTCACATGATTTGAAATTTCATCATGTAGAAATTCATGTTGATTGTTGTTTTGATGAATGACAACATTAGCTGAATCATAACCTTTATAAATATACTTGTAAATATATTTTACAGATTTGATACTGGTGCATGCTTCTATGTTAATGTGAGAGTCGTACTTAAGCAAGAGTGTAGGATTGTACGGCACAACCCAACGATTATCAACAGGTATTCCATTAATAATTACACTATTATCTTCATGGCATTGATAAAATGGGTAACCATCAACGTTGACTCGAGTTTCAGGCTGGAATGTTTTTGGAAAATTCTTGCTACAGTTACCGTTTTCCATGCAAGGTGATTTCAGGTTAAGAGTTCCACATGGGCCATGTATGATTGCCCTCGAAACAATTTCATGTAATCGAGGGTGATGAACTGAAAGCTCTGCCTCTATGACTCTATCAATCTGTGAAGCATCATGGAATTTGAATTCCTGTGCAAGGATCAAAAGGATATGAGCATGGGGTAGTCCACGTTTTTGAAACTCAATTGTATATACGTATACAAGACATTTTCCAAAGAGTTCCCCTTTTGTGATATCATTTAATAGTGCATGTAATTTGATATGAAACACGCGTGCTACTAAATCTGGTCTGTCAGTTGATGTCTGTCCATCAGGCAAGTTATTCAAAATTTCAGGCCACTTGGGATTACATGTAAAAGTTCAAAAAATGTCTGGTTTGCCAAATTTTGTAACAATTGCCATGGCATCATGGTACCTTTCACGCATGTTTCGAGGGGACCCTTGAAAAGAAGATGGCAATATAATAGCTCTTCCAGCTGGTAAATTTGCATTTGCTGCTGCTTGACAAACGTAATCCACAAGTCCAGTATACTCTTCACATCGTAATTTTGATTGTTGCTGCCTGACAAAATTTAGATTGTTTGCTTCAACTTGAAGGTATGAATCAATAACCCACTGTTGAGTAAGTGGCCCTCTATACAAAATAGGGTTGAATTCACCACGTCTAATGGCAGTTTGTGCCACTTTATACTGAAGCATCGATATGTTTTTTCGTAAACCTTCAGCAGATCCAGGATAGCGATCAAGCACCAAATTTGGTTGCCAGCCAGCTTCACCATGTGGATAAAAAATTGCATATGTCATAGGATCCAAGTTTGGACTCAAAATATTTAAAGGAACAAAATTATTAGTGCTGTGCTCAGGGGTGCGAGGATGAATTCTGATATCTCTTTCAAATGGTGGTTCTCCATCTTCATTTTGGAATACCATGGCAACTTCATTTGCTGTCGGCAAATTGTATCGTCTTTGATCTGAGTGCCTATCTCTACGCAAGAACATGTGAACATTTGGTACTGGTAGATTATCTCTCGCTACTTGTTCATGACTCTGTCTTTCAATTTCATATAACATTTTGTAAGCTTGAGCAAATGGGTTTATTTCCTGCATCATGAGATCTAACTGCCTCAAAATATGACGTAAACACTTTTCATTTTGAGGAATGTTTAAGCGTTCTTGAACAGCCTGACTTGTATTAAGCACATATAATTGAGCAAATTTCCTTTTTTCACCTTCTTGAGGGTGTAAGTGTGAAGTGACATGATAGATTTGTCCTTGCACCCGAAAACAGTAAGGTCCACGACCTGGAACATTTGCAGCTAATTTTGCACCCATTGAAGCAAAAGAAATAGCACTATTGTAACAGCGTATATTTTCATGAAAATTTCTGTAGTCTGGTGAATTTGATTTGCTCATAATATCTTTCAAAAAAAGTGGAAAAGTTTGACATGGAGGAAGTTTAACTTTTCCTTTATGACAACAGCTCTTAAAATTTCCACGACTTAATGTTTCAGATGGAAAATGAAGTGCCTGACAGTATTGGCAGATAGAGTCTAAAGAACCACAACTGTGACTTTCAATATCACCTTCAGTTTCAGAAACAGTCAGTGCTCTCTGGTCTGGTCCGTGGTCTATTTGAATTGCTTCATTTTCGATTTGTTGACTGGCTCTGATCTCAGCTAGTTGACTTCGATGACGTTGGCGATTTTCTTCCCTCATACGGTCTAATGTTGCTTGTGATTGTCGAGCAAGCCACCTCGACTTTCTTTCTCTAGCTAATCGCCGTCTACGTTCAATCGGTGTTTCATCATTTTCATCAGGCATCGCTATAAAGATCCTTAAACTATAGAAAACAAAAATAAAAACTGATTTGATTGAATAAATTCAAATCCACCGCGTGTTGTTCAAAACATCAAAGCAGCATTTAGATAATTCTGATGAATGATTCTTCAACGTGAATGACTCACCACATTTTTTTTTTTTTTTTTGCTACAATAATAATAATGATTAGCAAAGTGAAATGTAATTTCTGAAAATTTCACATTAATTTTAATATGCTAATTATGTGAAATATTAACTTGTATTTTTAACAAACTTCGATTGTTTATACGATTGTATTAATTGACGATAGATGGCTGCAAAAATACGTTTTGAAGGTTTAAAACAAAATTAAAATATTTAAAGACTTTTATAAGCTTCTAAAAATATTTTAAGAACAAAATCAGATAGTTAACCTGTATTTTTTTTAATGAAGCGCTCAAAGAGTCATTCATTTGTTTCAATATTCGGAAATTGTGAATGGCAACAGTGTTCTTTTGTTGATATCTAGTAATCTGATGTTTATAATAGCTTATTTTCACTTTGGAGCTTAATACATTATAATTGGATATGATATACATGTTTTAGTGAAAATATGCTGAACAGACATGATTTCAAGTAGAAAAAATTATCATTTAGCTGTCATATGTTAAGATATGTTTTTCATTAAACCTAACATGGCGTTTAGCTACGGTCGTTTTGCAGACCAGAGTGGTTCGCACCGGCATCGTTCCGCTGGTCAGCTTTTATTATAAGTAGATTGCATAGCTAAAAATATAAAACGGATTTTTTATACCTTTCTCATATGGGATCCATGCATCAAGTTAAAATTGTGTATGTAGATCTAACGATATTTTTTGTAACTTTTGTAGTAATTCCTAGAATGAAATAGCGTAACCAAATTTAAATATAGTTGTTTCATTGTAGGTTTTTTTAAATATATATTTTCAGAATAAACTTCTGCCGTGGTGAAATTTATGTTATGATAAAAAAATTTCGTCTTTAATCTTATTTATCAATGAAGATTGTAGTTTTCTTGATGTGCAGGAAAGAGATCTACGGTTGATGCAGAATTCAACTTTCTTGTTTATGATTACATTCAGAGGAAGATCTTTTTCACTATTTATTTGAAAAGGGAATGAAATTCATTCATTTTTCATTTCAACGCAAATTTCAGTTTTTATTTTAAATATTTTGCTACATTTGTAGGAATAAATGCAGTACAATTACTCATGTCATTTTAGTAACGTTAGTTCACTAATCGTTAAAATACAACATTTTTCTAGACTATTGAAAATTATCTTTATTTATAAGATTTACGAATTAAAATTTAATTAAATATTAAAAAAAATTAATACTGTAGAATGATCGTCCGACGTAATGAACGCTCTGACCTGTCTGAATCCGCTGAAACCACAAATAACCACATTGAATTTAGTTTTGAATTTATTCCTGCTACGATCATTCTCGACTACTACTGTTCTGCGCAGACTTAAGGGTGTTCTCAAATCCAAAAGAGCAACTTTCTGACGTAAGTTTTAACTTATTTTTGTTTGAAAATGCATGAAACTAGAAGGTGTTGTTATTTGAAACTTTATCATCGAACTGTTTTTTCCGTTTTCTTGTAAACACAATAGATCTCTCAGAAAATACTGTCAAAGTTAGCATTTTGTACCGAACTTCCGAACGAAAGAAGAAAATCCAGTCTGGAAGGAGAGAAAAATGTCGTGTCACGTGATCAAAATCGCTTATAACTTGATAATTTATTGATCAAAAAATGGAAAAAACAGTTAGATTCCAGGGTCAGGCTTTCCATTTTTATATCTTTCCGTTAAAAAATAAATTTGTAAATGTGTCAACGTTTTGCATTTGTTGAGCAGAGTAGTTGAGCCTTAAGAGGAATGAGTTTTCCGAGGTCGCACGCCGTGTAATTTCTTCGAAGTAACGATAGCCGCTATTTGGCACAAAAGGTTGCGCGCATCCTCGGAGGTCCATTCTTTCAACACTAAACACTTTTTCGGTAGATACCATTCATTTTTGTCAATACATCCATGTGTTATTCTACTCACTGTATATAAATTTGTTTTATTTTATTTGATTAAAATACTTAAGTAAAATTTAATTAACATGAAAATCGTAAAATAGTCAACTAACTACTTTCACCAATTCTCTTCGTAGAATTTATGCTTTCGAGATCTTTTTATCTGCAGCCGTATCCATGTACATAATGATTTCCTTGATATGAAAAAAAATTAGTGACGCATAACACATTTTAGTTAAGCATGAAAACGAATGACGCAAATGAGCACCCTTTCAGCAGTTATCATTCGCGATTCACAGACTATACTATATCTGAATTAGTTTGAGAGGCCCTGTTATAGAAAATTATGTATTATTATTTCCTTTAAAAAATATTTGGACCGCGCATATCGAAAATTTAATTGTGCGGCTATTTAATAGCTAATTTAATAGCTATTCGTATAACTTTTTTTTTAATATTATCCTAATCTGTTTATGATGAACTTAATTTGGTACTGACAATAAAAGCAGTGCATAGTTAAACTTCATTTGGCATTTCATTAAACTAAATTCAGCGTAGTAATAACCTTTATTTCTACCGTATAGCTAAAACAAAACCTTTGTTCTAAGATTAAATTTGGCATTGTGCTAAGCGCGCTTCGAATTGAGGTCTCAAAGTTGCAACGCCGCCTTGGTCAGTGCCGCGTTTTTCCAGATAGGTTTTTAATTAACTTTTAAAGTCACTCGAGGCGTACTGAGAGATACAATCAATGCAAACTATCACGAATCCCACAGTATTTATGTGATTCATTCTAATTAAATCTTTCGAAGGCGATACCCTTAAAAAACGGACACCTAATTTTAATTCCAAAACAGACAAACGGCACCAAGAATATTTAATTAAAATTTTTCTTTTATCATGTACGTGAAAATAAGCAAGTTCGCATTATCTAATAAATTCGTTTATAAATTCTGGTGTCAGTTCATTATTTCATAAGTTTATACATAGAATTACTCTGTGCCGGAAAGGATTAAGTGGTCGCTAGACTCTTAAAGCTTCAAAATTTAAGAAATTTTAATTTTTTTAGATGTTAAACTCCTATTTTTTTTTTGAATATTTTGATATAATTGTTTCCTTGAAATTCCCATTAGAACAGAAGTTTTGGCTTTTAGAATTATACCCGCTCAATTGCTGAAGCGGCATTTCCAAAACTTTAAAGTCATTACTTTCCAAATGGTGTTTTTTGGGCATAACGTACAGGATACCTCAAAAACTTCTGAATATTTTTTCATGAGATTGTCAAAACATATACTTCATGTTAGTCTGTATAAACTGAACCTAAAATTTCCTTTTTATTGTTCAAAAAAATATTTTTTTAGGTGATTTTACTGTTGAAATTTCCAAAATTTTGTATTAGCTAAATGCAACTTTGCATTAAAAATATAAAAATGCTTTAAATACAAATTTATTTAAGTTCAGGGAAATTATTACAATCTGAAGTATAAGTAAGCACCAAAATTTTCATTCTAGTTGCAATATTTATTTTGTAATCCTGCGCGTAAACTGTTATGCCAATTTTTTGTTCGACAAATGTCTGACAGTTTCGAGCCCCCTATAAATACTAATTCTGTATCTTGCAATTTTTTAAATACATGAAACGAAAGAACATACTTATATCTTTCATCCCAATTAAAATTGTGTTTTAAAATCATATACATTTTAAGACATTAAATGTTGAAAATGTTCTTTTTTTCATTTTTTCCACTTTTTAGAGTCTCGAGACCCCTTATGGTATTTTTTTAACAATTTGACATTTATTGCTTTTATACTGTTACTGAACGTTACATTACACATATATTTCATTAAAAGTTGTTAACTAGGCATAGAGTACTACGCCGCCCCTGTCCTTGTGTATGTCCAAACTGGCCATACCTTTAAGGGTTAATATCGTGGCTAATTATCGATGATTTTTTTCGAAAATCATTATCAACAATAGTTTCATTCTTCTGCAACGATAGGTACATTCAGCGATGCTCAACAATTTTTCTGAATGCCTGTAAATCGAAATTTGTGTATAACAGAAAAATGCTAATTACTCAAAAACTATGTGACCTAGGGTAATAGCTATAATTTTCCAGCAAGTTTTATATTAACGTCTACTACCTCTAATTTTTTCATAATTTTAGTTTCAGTAGATTCGGAACTAGATGGGGGGGGGGGGGGACATATTTTTGCGCTTCATTTTCAACAATATCTTTGAAAATATAATACGTAAAATTAAAAGGAATGTATAGAGTTCAGCGTTACAAAAGCTTTCACAGGACACCCCACATGATATACAAAGAAAAGATTGTTTTTAGGTAGATTTTGTAAGAAATACTACCTTTTGCAGTCGTTACCATGCTGCGACTTATGAAAAATTCCTTCATAACTTTTCATTATATGACCCCAGGAACCCAAAATCACCCTTACCTAAAAAGTTTATATACATATATATATATATATGTATGTACTAAATTTTGTCCGCACGATAAAAGTCACAATTATGCTCGGATCGTCTTCAAACTTGTCAACAACTTTGAGATGGCTAATATCTCGGCGGGGATTGAAAATGGACGAAATTGGCTGCAGGGAATGGAAATGGGGAGGGTTCAAAATTTTGAATACCGTCTTAACAAGATTCTGATAAAATCAGCTCTTACAGAACAATGACAGGAAAAAATAAATATTTTTCGTTATAGCAGTTGCCAACAATTAAAAAAAAACAATAAAATTCTCACCACAACAATTGCTTTTCTATTGCAAGTTTTCACGTGAAAAAATAAATTAAAGAAATACTTTGACGATTGAAAACAAATTGAATATTACATCATAAGTTTTCTAGAGCAAGATTTTAGCATGAAAACTCAAAATGAAATAAATAGTTTGGCAAATTAAAAAATATATATATATTGCGTCATATTGGAAATATAATGGACGCCAGCAGGTGAATATGTAATGTTATGTGAGTTTGAAGAAACACATTAAAACATGATAAAAACCCGACTATGGAAATATTAACATATTTTAACACTTTGAGGCTCTCTGAATTTGTTTTAGCCATTTTAAAACCTATTCCATATACATGCGTGTGTGTATTCGTGTATATTAGAATTTTCACAAAATGTTTAGTTCCCTAGAGCTCATTCTTAGTGAAGGAACTGGGTTTATCTCTAATGCTGATTTAAGTTTTGTTGGTGAATTTAGTACCTAACTTCTAAATCTACCTCCGCCTGTAGGCCCGAGCCGGAAGGGATTTTTTTCAAGTTACATAATTAGCCCCTCTACCTTTTTACTAAATATATTTATGAATGTTTATTAATCTGAAAATATCTGGGTCAATGGTCTTTATTACTTCCCCGAATTTGAACTTTCCACGTTCCATAGTTTACGAGTGAAATGGCTGTGACAGACGGACAGACACAGGAGTGATCTTATAATGGTTCCGTTTTTACTTTTTAAGTACGGAACCTTAAAAATTATGTGGGGTATCAAATTACACGAAGTTTGATGCTTAAAAAGAGTATGGTATTGGTTTTTAAAAGAAAAATGTTTATAAAAATCAACTAGGGGGAAATTTTAGAAAAATGATACTTACGTGACTCCGTAGGTAAATCTTAAATGTAACTATGCTATATTACATTATACCTATACCTGATATTATTATGTGACAACTCCGACTGCAACATTAATTGTTATAGCAATATTGTCGCATAAATATTAATCAACTTTTATAATTTCTAAATAATTTATACATTGTGAAATGGATGAAAGTAACCAAAGCGTTGTACCATCAGGTCACTTCTCTTAATGGGTCACCGACAATGTCGATCCTAATATAGCAACAATAGATGTCCAAAACACCTTTCATGGGATGGGCGTTATAATGTGCTCATCAGGAGCATCTTCTAACAACTCTTTATTGCTCACAGATACAATGAAACGTTTCAAGTCTCGTCCCTCTAGCACCTGACATTACAAAAAAAGCAAAACTTTCTCTTTACTACATGCAATCTCCTAGCACAACAGCCATGAATAAAATGAAATTTGAAAAATTATCCTATGGGCAAATTCAAATTAATCTCTTCGATATGTTCTTTGGAGTACCAGTAAGTTATTTAAAATGCCTCAACCAGGATGGTTGGGATACATGCAAACTGCTTTAGAAGGTGATCAGTGTTGCAACAGTAACTTCATTTCTGCCAATGATTGATCTAAATTCAGTTTCTTACAACTGTGTATACACTACACTTAGTATGTTCATCAGCAATGAAGCAAAAAGACTTAATGTAGAAACTCCTATTGTAACCTTTGATCAATGCTTGCAGATAAAGGCAGTGGAAATTAAATGCCCTTATCACAAGAGTGAGTTTGACAATGTGGTAATCCGGCTTGGTTGGTTTCATACACTGATGTCCTTTCTTGGAGCTAGTGGAGGACTGATGGCTGAATCGGGCATAGAAGAACCCAATGAAGAAGCCATAGAAGAAGTCGTTTTACCAATATTCTGGGGAATTATTTTCAAGAAAGGGGTTATTCCGTCATTCATGCAGAAGGTGATACTGATACTGTAATCGTCAGAGAAGCTTTAAAAATAGTCCAGGAAAAACATGTCACTGTAGTAGCTGATGACACTGATATTTTAATCCTACTAATTATATCATTCTTCGAAGAACATTTTCATGCAGCCTGTGAAACAATCTGATAATGTTCGTGACATTCAAGTGATGCAAATATCTATTGGAGAGAAGGCTTGCAAAACTTTACTTTTTATTTATGCATTAACAGGATGTGACACTGTGAAATTTCGCAAACCCCTTCTTTTCTCAGCCAGACTGATTAGGCGCCAGTGATCCCAGGTCACGTGGTCTGACTAGAGAATTAATATTAAAAAACATTTTTTCTTTCTTGTTCCTTTTTTAGTTTAGTTTTGTTGTGAATGTGAATCTTGAACGCAGCAGGTAATAAGCTGTGTATAGGTTTTTTCGTGGTCTTCTATTAGAAGAAATGATGTTTAATTTTGAAAAGGAAAATTTTCGAATATTAAATCATGCTATTTTCTGGGCTTCTTTTAGAAGAGCATAATTGCTGAAATTTTAATATGATCATCTTGGATTCCCAATGTGGAATTTATTTAACAAATATTATCCAAATGTTTTCATTGTAAATACTGTAAATATTTATAAGTGTAAATAGAATAATCAAAGTTTTTAATCTTCCTGTGATTACTTATACTGAACAACACATGCACCACTTTCTTGTGAAATATGCTTAATTATTTTAATGTGATTTTACATGAATCGTGAAGTTTTTCATCTAATAAGCTCTCCCAAATATGATTTAAAACGAATCGTAAATTCTACAACTATGCTCTTCCAATAAAAATATCTTGAATTGTGATAACGTGAAATTTCGTGGAATACATGAAGATTATTCTTTATTTTTTTGGTGCCTCAACAACCGGGAAAAAAGGTAAGAAATATCTTTATTATTCTGCATGACTGTTGATTTCTTGAAAATATACATTTTTCATGATAATTTATTTTGAAAATTGAATTTAATTTTAAACATGGATAAGCCTGATAAGCTTAAAAGTAAAAGAGCTACTGTTCGCACAGCAGTTACAAGATTAATCACAAAATGTGATACATTATTATCTGTTGATATCGATAAGGCTGATTGCAACTCATTAATGGAATCATTAGAGCTCGTAAATGAAAAGGAAGCTCTACTTAAGGAATTAGATTCTGAAATAGATGAGCTAATTCAGGAAAAAACTGAATATGAAAAAGAACTAAAATAGGTAGAAGAATATTCTGAAAAAATATCAAGTTTGAAATTTAAAATTAAGATGGCTTAAAAAATGTAAAATCAAAACTGAACCAAAAGTTTTACTAGAATCAAGTAACGGTTCAAAAATCAGAAGTAAACCAGTTTCGGCTGTGAAGCTTCCTAAACTTAACATAGAAAAATTTTCTGGTGATGCAAGCCAGTTCTTAGAATTTTTTAATTTATTTACTAGTGCGATAGATTCAAACGAATCGTTATCAAAAATTGAAAAATTCCAATATCTGAAATCTTTGTTGTCTGGTCCTGCATATAATATTGTAGCTGGTTTTGAACTGACAGATCAAAATTATTCAACGTGTTTGAAGTTGTTAGAAGAGAGGTATGGTAAGCGGGAAAATATCATAAACTGTTACATGAACAAAATTCTAAATCTTGAACCAGTGAAATCCACTAACAATGTTACTTCTTTAAGGAAGCTGTACGATAATATTGAAACTAGTATGAGAAATCTTGATGCGTTAGGAGTAACATCAGGCTCTTACGGCCATTTATTACTACCCATTTTATTAAGGTTATTACCAGAAAATTTTATACTAGATTTCCATCGAAAACGTGACCCCGATAAGAACTGTGAAGTCACCGATTTAATAAATTTTATTGAAACGGAACTAAGATGCCGGGAAGCTACTAATTTAGTAAATAATTCCCAAAGCAAAGCTTATGAAAATTTTAAAACCAAATATGAAAATCCTTCAAGTAAATATCAAAATTTTCCTCAAAAGAAAAATATACCTTCCGCTGCTGCTTTAAATACATCTATAAAACAGTTTTGCATATTTTGCAAGTCTTCTGATCATGTAGGACTAAATTGTTCAGAATTCACTGATGAACAAAAACGATATAAATTAAAGAAAGAAGGTCGCTGTTACAGATGCTGTTATAGGTCGCATTTATCTGCAAATTGTAGAACAAAAATTAATCCTTGTTCCAAATGTGGTAACAATACCCATAGTCAATTGTTTTGTTTTAAAGAGACAGCAAAAGAAAATCCTGAAAAAGAAATGAAAGGTGCAATTGTATCTATGATGTCGGAACAAAAATATAAACAAAATAAATCTACATTATTGCAGACTTGTACAGTTTCTGTGTCTGCTGGTAAACAATGCTTGTTGGCTCGCGTTTTATGTGATAGTGGTTCAGAAAAATGCTTCGTGAAGAGATCGCTAGTACAAAAATTAAAATTGAAGCCATTGCGAAGAGAAAATTTATTAGTTTATCCTTTTGGGCGGAGACGCCCTTATGAATCTTGTTATGAAGTAGTTGCTCTAGAATTATCCAGTGTTGTGCAACCTATTAACTCGATAAATATCGAAGCACTAGTGGTTGATAATATAACTAGAGCTTCTGTGAAAACCCTAGAACCAGAACTTCTAGAGATAATGAGAACAAGAGGCTTTAAGCCTGCTGATACAGGTCTTGAACAGGAAATAAATATTTTGCTAGGGTCTGACTTTTTGTGGAAAATATTAAAGGGAATCGAGGGAAAATTGACAAAAGAATTATACGTTGCAGAAACTATTTTCGGTCATACGGTGCAAGGGCAGATAGAGTCGAATAAAAAAGAAGTAGCTTGTTTGCGTGTTTCAGTTGAAAATATAAATACTCAGCTGAAAGCATTTTGGGATCTTGAATCAATTGGCATTGCTGAAAGCAATGAAAAGAACATTACCGATCATGAGGTAATAAAAGAATTTAAAGAAAATTTAAAATTCGTAAATGGGCGTTATGAAGCAAAATTATTGTGGAAAAATTCTCGTGAATTGCTTAGAAATAATCTTGAAGTAGCAAAGAAGCGGTTTTCTAGTTTAGAAAATAAATTCTTGAAAACGATTCTTTATTTAAAGAATATAACTCCATTTTGCTAGAGCAGTTTAATGAGGGTGTAATAGAATTGTGCACTGAGAAACATCCTAATAATTCCTATTACATGCCACACAGACCTGTTATCCGTGACGACAAAACTACAACAAAAATGCGCATAGTCTATGATGCTTCTTCCAAATATGGTGATTCTCTATCATTAAACGAATGTTTGAATCACGGCCCTAACTTAAATCCTAATGTTTTAGACATAATTTTGAAATTCCGTTTACATAAAATTGCCTTTTCGGCTGATATTGAAAAAACTTTTCTGCAAATATCTGTAGCCGAGGAAGATCGCGATTATCTTAGATTCTTATATTATGAAGATTTTGATAAGAATAAAAATAAAGTACCCTATAGAATGACCAGAGCTACTTTTGGTGTCACCTGCAGTCCTTTTATCCTTGCTTGTACTATTAAGCACCATATTAATAAATATAAAAGCTCTCATAATAAAACATTTGAAATCCTGAATTCTTCTTTTTATGTTGATGATTTGTTTTTAGGAGAAAACGATGTTCTTCCTGTGATTACTTATACTGAACAACACATGCGCCACTTTCTTGTGAAATATGCTTAATTATTTTAATGTGATTTTACATGAATCGTGAAGTCTATAACTAAGCTCTCCCAACCTTGATTTAAATTAAGAATAACATGAAACTCCTGAAACTCATGAAGATTATTCTTTAGACACCACCAGTGCATTATTTTAGAAAAATAAATCTTCTTCTTTTAAAAAAATCATTCAATCAAAAATTTTATGCGAATGGGCTTCACATTATGGATCATCCAAATATGTTTCTATGGAAGAATTGATTGAAAATGGCTGTAAAGTTCTTGTGTCACTTTATGGTGGCAACATTGAAACAAGTGACCTAAACGTGATTCGTTATGAACAATACATAAGAAAAATAGCATCAGCTAAAAAAGAATTTGATATAGCTCGTTTGCCTTCAGCACAAAATGCATCGAAATACTATCTACTTCGAGTGCATTTGCAGTGTTTTATATGGAAACATCTTATGCCAACTCCTGATCCTACATTTGGGGTTGACAGTTAGTTTATGGAGAATTTCAACCAATACTAACAGACTTAAATACAGCACCAGATAAACTGTTAAATAAGATTAAATGTGCCTGCCGAACTACAGTTGACGATCCATGTAACACTACAATATGTACATATAAGCCGTTATGGACTTCCATGTTCTGTAGTTTGCAAAAACTGTTGTGGAAAGGACTATGCAAACATAGGGGCAGCTTTGAGTTAGATGAGGATAAAGAGGATATTTAAATTTGGTTACATAAATATGATTGTATAGATATAACTAAATCCGTTTTCTTGATTATTTATTTCAATTTTTTGAATTTTTTTTAATAAATTGATGTTTTTCAAGAATCCAAAATTCCTCAATTGTTCACCATTATTTTTTTTATTTACTTCTACTTTTAAAAACAGATATCATATTATTTTTCACCTCACAATTTCCTATAATTTGATACCCACATGGCTGTTTGTGTTTTTCTTTTTAATTTTCATGTTTTTTTTTTCAAGAAATTTGCGCAAAATTCCGCCAAAAAACGTATTTTGTGCAACAGTACGACTGTATATTTTATGATGTTCATTAGGAGAGCGTTAACTACCATTTACAACAAGATCTATTTTTGTTCCAATTAGTTCCACCTAAAGGTGTTTTTTCCCTTATTTCTACTTTACTAATTAACGTAAAATAGAAATGAAGTTATACAAATATAATTTACAAACATTCCAAACAATTTAACTTTTAACAGCAAAATAATAATAATAATTAACCAAAATTATGCTAATTCTAAAAGCAATACAGTTTTATACAGGAAAACGCCTTCAATATTAGAATATGATAAACAAACTATTTATTTCAAAAAAATATTTTAGGTAGCTTTCATTACAAAGAGCTACATATTGCAGCAGTTCAGAGGAAAACGATTCCGTAAAAATTTTGGTATATTTTCACCGATCATGACCCTTAGACCACGTCCCCCAAACCACTCTCCGCTCAAAAATCAGATATATATATGATCTTTGTCACACCGTAACCCTCGTATTTATGAACCGATTTGGATGAAACTTGGTGTGTACATAGTACATACAAATATCTCGACTGAGTTCGTTGGCCAGCTTCATCCGCCATCTTGTTTCAAAATGGCGACCATTTAAAATTTAAAAAAAAAATTAAAATTTAAAATGAGGTAGAAAAAAAATTAGAAATTGCAAAAGATTTTTTTTTATGTGTTTGATCTTGATACAAAGATTCCGAAACATTTTTGGTTTTGTCTATATCTTAAAAAAGGACTGAGTTATAGCACTTTGAATTTCTAGGGTTGCTGACATTTTGAAACGATCTGAAATTCGTCACGCGATAACAGGCTTATTTATGAACCGATTTGGATGTAGCTTGGTGTGTACATAGTACATACCAATGTCTCGACCGAGTTTGTTGGCCAGCTTCATCCGGCATCTTGTTTCAAAATGGTGGCCATTTAAAAATTTTTTAAAACATTAAAATTTTAAATGAGGTACAAAAAAATTAGAAATTGAAAAATATGTGTTTCTTATGTCTTTGATCTTGATACAAAGATTCCGGAGCATTTTTTGTTTCTTCTATATATCTTTAAAAATGGCTGAGTTATAGCATTTTGAATTTCTAGTGTTGCTGACATTTTGAAACAATCTGAAATTCGTCACCTGATAACAGGCTTTTTTATGAACCGATTTGGATGTAACTTGGTGTGTACATAGTACATACCAATGTGTCGACCGAGTTCGTTGGCCAGCTTCATCCGACATCTTTTTTCAAAATGGCGGCCATTTATGAAAAAGATTTGTTTCTTATGTCTTTGATCTTGATACAAAGATTCCGGAGCATTTTTTGTTTCTTTTATATATCTTTAAACATGGCTGAGTTATAGCATTTTGAATTTCTAGTGTTGCTGACATTTTGAAACGATCTGATTTTTGTCACACGATTTCACGCGTATTTATTAACCGATTTGGATGTAACTTGGTGTGTACATAGTACATACCAATGTGTCGACCGAGTTCGTTAGCCAGCTTCATCCGCCATCTTGTTTCAAAACGGCGGCCATTTAAAAATGTGAAAAAAAATTGAAATTTTAAATGACATACAAAAAAATTAGAAATTGAAAAATATTTTTTTTCTTATGTGTTTGACCTTGATACAAAGATTCCGGAGAATTTTTTGTTTCATCTATATCTTAAAAAAATACTGGGTTATAGCACTTTGAATTTCTAGTGTTGCTGACATTTTGAAACGATCTGATTTTTGCCACGTGATAACACGCGTATTTATTAACCGATTTGGATGTGAGAAGACATGTATGTAGTATATAGCAACGTTTCGACCGAGTTAGCTGGCCAGCTTCATCCACCATCTTGTTTAAAAATGGAGGCCATTATTTTTTTAATTTAAATTTAAAATGGGGTGCAAAAAAATTAGAAATTGAAAAAGGTTTCTTTCTTAAGTGTTTAATCTGATACAAGGATTCCAGAGAATTTTTTGTTTTGTTTTTAGCTCAAGAAATGGCTGAGATATAGCAGTTTGAATTTCTAATGTGGGTGACATTTTGAAAAATCTGATTTTTTGCCTGCAACAGCACTCGTATATGGGGCATTCTCACAATCTTTTAACTTTTATGTCCCTGAATAATGATTTTTATTTTAGTACATATTTTTGTGTGTTTTGATTTCATATACTGGGTAACAACCCATTGCATGATTGAATAGCAATATTAACGAGATACATAGGTTTTGGACGATGGGTGGGATCCAAATACCAGGTAAACATCTATACCAGGGATGGCGAACCTTTTTAAGTATGCGTGCCAAAAATTTCAAAATTGTTATGTACCAGCATTCTAACGTGCCAGAAACATTTTAACTTAAAAAAAATCCAATAATTAATTTTTATAGAATTTTATTATTTAAATATTTTTAAACTTATACTAATTTAGATTCCTAACTTATTTATTGTGCTGTATTTACTCAATAATGTCGCATCGAAATCCGTATTAATAATCTATAAACAAGTTTTTCTTTTATTGCATACACCCGAATCAGATCAATTTTAGTTCTTCAGGTAGAAGCAGGTTCAGTAGATACATTATCATTTACACTAACAGTTAAAATTCAGTTTTCAAAATTGAAATCTAAAATAACTTAAAATCCTAAACCTAATAAAATAAAACCTAATCTGAACTAGAAGCATGTCAATTAAGTGTATTACTATGCAAACTATCTTTTAAAATTGAATTTTCAAAAATAAAACCTTTGAAATTTGATAGAGAAGCAAAATAATTAGGAAAATTTTATATGTTGAATGGTTTGGCGAGAAAATGCCGCTACAGGGCGCTTTCATTGAAATTTATAACATATTTATTCATTCAAAAGTAACGGATTATTTTAAAGTAAATTGTTACACAAAACTATACATTTGTAAAAAAAAAAAAAAAAATCATAAAATGGATTATTCTCTATAAACAGAATATAATCTGTAAGTTTTTTCGCGTGCCATAGAAGGTGTCTTACGTGTTAAGTTCGACACGCGTGCCATAGGTTCGCCATCCCTGATCTATACCGTCCCATGTCCCTGATGCTGATGTTTAAGTTTGGAGCTGTCTGTATAAAATTGTTTCAATAAAAGTAATTCCATCTACTTTTTTACGAAACTGTTACTATTGTGTTATATAAATATGTAGTAAAAAATTAACCTGCACACATTTTTACGGTTGATATTATTTTTTGAACTCTGTCCCTGGGTTTTAGATTCCTTACCATCCCTCTTGCTAAACTTATACAGAAAATCATTTCAGATGCAGCAACATAATTTTTTTTCATGTTTTTTCTCCTGCAGAACTACGCTAGAGAAAGAATGTCTAAAATTATTTGACAGGAAATTTATTGCAGAATTTAAATGAGCATTTAAATGTCAATTTCAAGCATCGTGACTTTATTGGTAGTCTTACCGTCCCCAAGGTTTATTCCTGCTCTTTTCGAGGTAAATTAAAAAAAAAATTAATTTAATCCTCACGTAAATAACTGTTTCTAAAAATCAATGAACATTGTAGCTATCACTTACAAGAGAACCCCTTTTGGTGCTGGTCGCACCGAGCATTGAGACATGGTGAATTTTAAAGCCCTATATTACGAAGTTTGAGAATCGATAAAATTTTTCTGTTAAAATAATATTTCTTGATTTTACAGCAGCATAACTTTCTGAAAATGCAATTTTCGAGACCACTTATCGGACTATTAACATTGAAGTTTTAGAAAAGCATTTAAAAATAAAAATTAGTTAATAATAAGTATAAAATATTGAAAAAAGTTTAAAAATTCCTTCAAAAACCCACGAATTTGATTTTGAAAAATTGCAACATTATATTCAGATTTTTGGCGGGGAAAAAGTTGGCTGGTTTTTTCGAAAGTAGCGCTTTCCGGGAATCCTAGCCGAATGCAGACCTGCCAACTGCTACGAAAAAATCATAGTTGCTATGGTTTGGACCTATAAACTACGATGCTACGAAAATCGGTCTTAAACTACGATTTTTTGCAAAAAACAAAAATGCATTTTTTTGTTTCTAGTTGCGATTTGTATCCCACGCAGCATATTTTTCAGGAGTGATTCTCTTCCGAAATTTCCAAAATTTCAAAGTATTCATTTCCGAAACTTTAAAAAAATTGGCCATTAGTCCGAAAATTCGGACATTAAAAAATGTTCATGGAAAAAAAAATCTGGGCTACAAAACAAACTTTTTAACATAAAACTCTCTTTATGTATATTAACCACGAGTGAATTGTATTTCTGTATATATTTATAGTACAGGAATTCCCTTCCTTACAAACCCCCAATTGGAAAAAAATTGGGAATATCCTGAAACGATCGCGGAAAAAAAAATCGCGAATTTCACCAAAATTTACTGCACTGGGATGGAACGAGGCTCCTTTAACAAATGTCAAAAAAACGCTGTGAAACGAAAAGAAATTCTAAAAATCGTATAAAAATTTTCTGATGAAAAAAATTATATTGAGTTGAAAGACTGAAACCTTATTCCTTTTACAAATATCAAAAGATGGCTGCGAAACATGAAAAACCAACCAACCAACCAACCTCCAGATTAATTTTAATTTTGTGTGCTACGATTTCTCATTTTCAAAGGTTGGCAGGTCTGCGAATGTCATAGCTGTTGTGAGGAGTGGATTCGACTTCAGTAGAAATTGTTATGTTCGACCAAATTAGCCACAGTGATTTTTCTAAATTGGGTAAAAATAGTAATTTACTTTATGTTTATTTTTACCAAAGGACCATTTAATACAGCAACATTTCATTTTAAACATTCGAAACTTTATTCCATTCGATTTCAAAAGTGAATAATTTGCTTATTTTGTGTTTCACTAAAAAATAGTTTTCAATGATCTTGAAAGCTTTTATAGAAATACTAGGGGGCTCTGCCCCCTGCAAGCTACGCTCGCCAACCCCCGTTCAGACACCGCAGAATATAAAAACACGCGAATCTGATGGGTTTTAAAAATATGAGAAGATTTAATTATACTGAAAAAAGCTGTGCATATCTCCCTGTAAATGGGTTTTCATTCAATTCCCTTTGATTGCAAAAATGTAAGGGCGAATCAGTAGCTGATAAGACATCAAATTGTTATTTTCGTTTTTGATTAAAGAGGATCAGTTAAACATTTGAAAAGTAGCTAAAATAAAATGAATTAAGTGTACAGAGTCTTTGTCTCCCAGTATTTTAAAACAATCTCTATAACAATAGTCTAAGTCATGTGACTATCATCAACAGTTCCGGGTGGACCACTTCGCTTTTTATACTCTAGGTGCCATTTTGGTACTTTAATGTTAGCCATGCACAGGCGATGAGTCGGAAAATATTATTCTATCGCCATCATTTCATCTATATTATAATAGTTCAAGTCATCAACTGTCATAAACAAATACGGTCTGATCCCTTCGCCTTTCATATGAAAGTTTGGTACAGATGTCATATACGAAATTAGCGCGATTTTTTTTTCTGATGCCAATTTGGGGAACGCATGAACAGCATAAACAACATCATCTGATTTACCATATCAAGCAAAATAACGATACTTTGCGCCAGTTAAGTACCCGTTACGTATAGGTCAAAATTGGGAAATTTCATTAGCGGCTACTGGCCGGTAGGACTAATTTTTTAAGTGGCCACTTTCTTTAAACTAGCGGCCACTTTTTTATTTTAAAATGTTAAACAGTAAAATTTCTATAAATATTAATCTAAAACTGAATAGTCCAAATAAATATGTTAATATAAATATATTGGAACCAAAAAAATAGAATCCTTGATGAAATGCAAGAAAATTTTATTATCTCCTTGTAAAAAAGTGGCTGTAAGGTGGCCGCTGATAGACAAATTTTCACTAGCCACTTTTTTTCATTTACTGGCCCTGTGGCCGGTGGCTAGTGCTAAGTTTGACCTTTACCGTTACGTATATGACATTGGGGTCAGAAAAAAAAATCGCACCAATATGGGGCCGTATATAACATCTGTGCCGAAAGTTTTCCAGTCTGATTAAAAAATCCATTTTTTTTTTTTTCGAATAAAACTATACAAAAGTTGTCAGTTGTCAAAAGTTGTCATGGTCGCAAAGAATTCTTGGTACTGTTACGCTAGCCGGGTGAAATCTCGCCAATACCTTTTTTTCAAATTGCCTGTTAGAATTTTTTTTTTTTTCCAGTGGTAAATTAAAACATTGATTTGAAGTTGAAATTAAATGTCATTTTTTGTTGCATTATTCGAAAGAGTTCCATATTGTGTGCTGGTTGGCGCGATTGGTAAAGAATCCAAAATGGCACCAAAGAGCCATTTTAGCAACTTATAAAATATTTCAGGATGGCGGAAAAACATGGTCTTTAAATATTTGTAAACACATATATATATATATTTATTAAATGTTATATATGTTACATGTTTAAAAAAAAAATACGATGTTTATACAGGTAGTTTTATGTATGTCGTAGGCTAATTGAGAAAGCCGTCTATTTGCAAACAACCTAGGCTCTTTGCAAAGAGCCGGGCTAATTGGAGAATCCATCTCCTTATTTTCCAATTAGCCTGATACTGTTCAGGCTTATTGCAAAGAGCCTAGAAAGTGTTAGACTAATTGAAAAATGACCACTTATTATCCGACCAGGGTGATATTTTTAGCTCACAGACTATCAAAGCCTGAGAGCTTATCTTCCTGCCGATTCTGTATGTACGTACGTATGTACATAACGCGATAACTCTCTCTCTCTATATATATATCCGATTTGCTTCAAATTTTTTTTCCTTGGTTCATTCTGATGAGGTGCTTCTCTCATTGGTTTTTGGGGTTCATTAGTTAAGGATAAAGGGGGAAAACGGGGGCTAGTCCCCCCTTAATTTATACAAATGGGTTTTTCATGCAGAAATATTCGATTTGCTCCAAATTTGGTATACCAGTTTATTGTGTTAAGGAGCTTCCCTGATTAGATTTGGAAGCTCATTATTTAAGTATAAAGGGGGTCTACCCCCCTTAATTTAGATAAATCGATTTTTCATGCAGAGTTATTCGATCTGCTCCAAATTTCGTATACCTGTTTATTATGTTAAGGAGCTTCCCTGATTAGATTTGGAGGTTCATTTGTTAAGTATAAAGGGAGGAAAGGGGGGGGCCAGACCCCAACTTAATTTAGATAAATGGGTTTTTCATGCAGAGTTATTCGATTTGCTCCAAATTTCGTATACCGGTTTATTATGTTAAGGAGCTGCCTTGATTAGATTTGTAGATTTATTGGTTAAGTATAAAGGAGGGACAGGGGCTAGTGTCCCCTTAATTTAGATAAATGGGTTTTTCATACAGAATTATTCGATTTGCTTCAAATTTGATATACCAGTTTATTATGATATGGCTTCCTTCATTTGATTTGGAGGTTCATTGGTTAAGTATAAAAGGGGGCAATTGCCCCTCCCCTTAATTTAAATACATGGGTTTTCATGCAGAATTATCTAATTTAGTTTAATTTTTTTTCAACCGGATCCGAACTTGAAGGTTCCATTTGAAGTCAACCTGAAAACCGACTAGAACCAAGTTTCGGATTGAGTTCAATTAGAACTTTCAGGTTCGGATAGGGTTGCCGGTGGACGTAGATTATTTTGTCTGGCTTGCATCGGGTTATAGTTCTTTGGAATATTTTTGTCGGTTAAGATTTGGTTTGAGACGGGTTTCAGGTTGACTTCGAATCGAATTTTTAGGTTCTGGTAGCGTTGCGTGTCCACGGAAACTTATTTGTCTTGTTCGAGTCCGGTTATGGATCTTTGGAATATTTTTGTTGGTTATCAGATTTGTTTTGGGATTTCGGGTTTTTTCAAATGGAACTCTCAGGTTCCCTTCGGGTTGCATGTAGACTGAAATTATTTTGTCTTGCTCGGATCGGGGTACGGTCTGTTTAATTTATTTTTCGGGTTTGGGTAGGATTATGCGTTAATAAACCTAATGAAAAGAAAATTGCCCAGTTAAACTGATGGCATTGAGCTCACAGGCTATTCACACTAATTGTATATTATACTGTGTATACTGTGAATAATGACCCTCAAAAAATAAATGAAGGGATTAGTCCCGTTGCCCCCCTTTCTACTTAACCAAAGAACCTCCAAATCTAATCAGGGAAGCTACTTAACATAATAAACTGGTATACCAAATTTGAAGCAAATCAGATAATTCTGCATGAAAACACCCTTTCACTAAATTAAGGGGGAGTATTAGCTCCCCACATTTCTCACTTTATGCTGAACCAATGAACTTTCAAATCTAATCAGAAAAGCTCCTTATTAGAATGAACCTAGAAAAAAAATTAAACTAAATTAGATAATTCTGCATGAAAACCCATTTATCTAAATTAAGGGGAGGTGCAATTGCCCCCCTTTCCCCTCTTTTATACTTAACCAATAAACCTCCAAATCAAATGAAGGAAGCAATATAATAAACTGGTATATCAAATTTGAAGCAAATCGAATAATTCTGTATGAAAGACCCATTTATCTAAATTAAGGGGACACTAGCCCTTGTCAATCCTTTATACTTAACCAATAAATCTCCAAATCTAATCAAAGCAGCTCCTTAACATAATAAACTGGTATACGAAATTTGGAGCAAATCGAATAACACTGCAAGTAAAACCCATTTATCTAAATTAAGGGGGGGGTGTCTAGCCCCCCTTTCCTTTCTTCATACTTAACTAATGAACCTCCAAATCTAATCAGGGAAGCTCCTTAACATAATAAACCGGTATATGAAATTTGGAACAAATCGAATAACTCTGCATGAAAAACCCATTTATCTAAATTAGGTGGGGGGTCTAGCCCCCCTTTCCTCCCTTTATACTTAACTAATGAACCTCCAAATCTAATCAGGGAAGCTCCTTAACATAATAAACCGGTATACGAAATTTGGAGCAAATCGAATAACTCTGCATGAAAAACACATTTATCTAATTTAAGGGGGGGGGGGGTTAACCCCCCCTTTCCTCCCTTTATATTTAACTAATGAACCTCCAAATCTAATCAGGGAAACTACTTAACATAATAAACCTGTATACCAAATTTGGAGCAAATCGAATAATTTTGCATTAACAAAGCATTTACCTAAATTAAGGGGGGTGCTGCCCCCCCCCCCCCTTTCCTCCCTTTATACTTAACTAATGAACCTCCAAATCTAATCAAGCCATCTCCTTAACATAATAAACCAGTATACCAAATTTGAGCTAATCGAATAATTCTACATGAAAAACGCATTTATCTAAATAAAGGGGAGAGGCAATTACCCCCCTTTCCCCCCTTTATACATAATAATGATCTTCCAAATGTAATCAGGGAAGCTGCTTAACATAATTAACCGGTATACCAAATTTATAGCAAATCACATATTTCTGCAGGCTGAATCCATATCAACTCAGGCAGGGGGGTTACCTTCATAGTCTCAGAAGTTTTTGAATTGAACATATGTTAAAATTTAAGAAAAAGTAAGATACTTGTATATTTTCATTTTGCCCCAAAAAATTCCTGGCCCGAGATACAGGCCGCCAAAGATGACATCCCCGGCATCCTTTCTCATTTGCGATTTTTGATAAAAATTTTAAAGTGCTCTATCTCTAGAACGATGCAAGATATTTTGTTGCGGTTTATTTTATTTTAAAGATAATATTCTTCTGTTTAAAATGATATACCCAATTTTGAAAAATGTATTCAACTTTTCTTGTGGCAACCTTTTGAAAAAAAAAATTTTTTTTCAAAAAAAATTTTTTTTTTTGGAAATGCCAATCCCAAAAATTTTGATTTTTTTTGCTGTTGATCAATACCATTGGGAACTACCTTCACTGTAAAGGAGAACTTCCACTTTTGAGTTTAACAAATTTTAGAAACGTTTAAAAAATTCAGAGAAGTTTACAGGAACTGTTGTATATATACAGTTCCAGTAAAAGTCACTGAATTTTTGCTTATTTGTATCATATTTATAAGGATAAGCCTACTATATATCCTAAACAAGTTAGAAATTGCAATATCAAATGTGGCAAATGAGGTGCGTGCATACTATAACTAGTTTTATAAATATTCAGATCTTGGTGCAATAAGTTACACTCTTGGGCAAAAAGGGCATGAATACAAAATTTATTATGATTCTACATATTAAATTCAGTAATACGGAAGTAATATGAATTCATCTTAAAAGGACTTAATCACCATGGCAACCTAAAATCATTACCTATCATCGTATATCATTGAATCAATTATGTATTATAGGATTTTTAAATAGAATGAAGAAAACTTTTATTAATGTCTTTTATGTTTTAATTTGATTTTCATAGCATTTGAAGTGATACATACTTTATTTTCAATACCGAACATAGTAAAACAATCCCAATAACATATATCAATTACACAGCAATACAAATTATATTAATACAAGTTAGAGTTCAGACAGATGGGCAGACAAATCGAATCCATAAAGACTTTCAACTATGTTGGAAATTGTTAAAAGCACATAAATAGGTTGGAATTTGACTTTTAGAAATTTATGTCAATAGACAGAAGCATACTTGAATACTTTCATACAACCCTGTATTTTACCTACTTACTTTATATACATGCCACTATTTAGCTAATATTTAATTAAGATTAAAACATCCTTAAAACCAGTGAAATCACACTTCCAGAGATTATCATCCATAGACGGCCATGTATCTAATTCTTTGCGTGGACCTGTATATCATTTTATCTATATTCTCCAAACATATCTTAGTATACTAAATGTAGTTCAGTGTAAAAATGCATAACTCATTTAAAAATCACCTTTAAGCTACTTTCATTCATACTCAGTAAACCCTTAAGATTTCTTTTGTGTAGCCCTGTATATGATCTACAGCATTTATGCACACAACGTAATATGGAAAAATTTAGTTAAACTTAAAAACTCAAACACAACTAAAAATGCACTTCCAGCAATACCCTTACAATTTCTTTTGTGTAGCCCTGTATATGATCTACAGCCTTTATACACACAACGTAATATGGAAATATTTAATTAAACTTAAAAACTCATATCGCAACTAAAAATGCACCTCTAGCAATCATTGCTAATGTACAGTATTTCCAATAAGGTAAAGTATCTGAAATCTTTTGTGTGTCCCTGTAAACACTATGCACTTTCTATGACACAGGAAGTAATTTTTTGTAAACCTCTGCAATAAAGTATGTATCACTTCAAATGCTATGAAAATCAAATTAAAACATAAAAGACATTAATAAAAGTTTTCTTCATTCTATTTAAAAATCCTATAATACATAATTGATTCAATGATATACCATGATAGGCAATGATTCTAGGCTGCCATAGCGATTAAGTCCTTTTAAGATGGATTCATATTACTTCCGTATTACTGAATTTAATATATGGAATTACAGTAAATTTGGTATTCATGCCTTTTTGCCCAAGAGTGTAACACTTATTGCACCAAGATCTGAATATTTATAAAACTAGTTAATACTATGCACGCACCTCATTTGCCACATTTGATATTGCAATTTCTCACTTGTTTAGGATATATAGTAGGCTTATCCTTATAAATATGATACAAATAAGCAAAAATTCAGTGACTTTTACTGGAACTGTATATATACAGTTCCTGTAAAATTCTCTGAATTTTTTAAATGTTTCTAAAATTTCTTAAACTCAAAAGTGGAAGTTCTCCTTTACAGTGAAGATAGTTCCCAATGGTATTAATCAACAGCAAAAAAATCAAAATTTTTAGGATTGGCATTTTCAAAAAAAAAAATTTTTTTTGAAAAAAAAAATTTTATTTTTAAAAGGTTGCCACAAGAAAAGTTGAACACATTTTTCAAAATTGGGTATATCATTTTAAACAGAAGAATATTATCTATAAAATAAAAAAAACCGCAACAAAATATCTTGCACCGTTCTAGAGATAGAGCACTTTAAAATTTTTATCGAAAATGGCGAATTGGAAATGGTGCCCGGGATGCCATCTTTGGCGGCCTGTATCGCGGGCCAGGAATTTTTTGGGGCAAAACCAAAATATACAAGTATCTTATTTTTTATTGAATTTTAACATATGTTCAATTCAAAAACTTCTGAGACTATGAAGGTAAGATTTTTTTTTTGGCTGCCTGAATTGACATGGATCATACCTGCATGAAAAACCCATTTATCTAAATTACGAGGGGGTGTTGCCCCCTTTCCTCCCTTTATATGTAACTAATGAACCTCCAAATCTAATCAAGGCAGCTTCTTAACTTAATAAACCGGTATACCAAATTTGGAGCAAATCGAATAATTCATCATGAAAAACCGATTTATCTAAATTAAGGGGGGTACCCCCCTTTCCGCCCTTTATACTTAAATAATGAGCTTCCAAATCTAATTAGGGAAGCTCCTTAATACAATAAACCGGTATACCAAATTTGGAGCAAATCGAATATTTCTGCATGAAAAACCCATTTATATAAATTAAGGTGGGACTAGCCCCCCTTTTCCCCCTTTATCCTTAACCAATGAACCCCAAAAATTAATCAGGGAAGCGCCTTATCAGAAAGAACCTAGAAAAAAAAATTGAAGCTAATCAGATTTTTCTATCAAGAGTTATCGCGTTACGTACATATGTACGTACATACAGAATCGGCAGGCACATAAGCTCTCAGGCTTTGATAGCCTGTGAGCTAAAAATATCACCCTGATCGGATTATAAGTGGTCATTTTTCAATTAGCCTAACGCTTTCTAGGCGCTTTGCAATAAGCCTGAAAAATATCAGGCTAATTGGAAAAAGGGAGATGGATTCTCCAATTAGCCCGGCTCTTTGCAAACAGCCTAGGCTGTTTGCAAAGATCCGGATTCCTCAATTAGCGTACGACATATATATATTACGTATAGAGATATACCTTATACATACATAATATATATACACCTATAAATAAATATTATGTACTTATATATAATTTTATGTATTATATTTATTATACATGTCAAATTAAAACAAAAGTTATCCTATTTTTTCGAAAAATATAGGCTAAATGCAAAAAATTACGCAAAAAACATATGAATAAAGTCCATTACAGAAAAAAGCAACTCCAAAGGCTGAAGATCTTAACCACATCGATTCATGTAATGCCAAAAAAAGCTTGACAAAGAAACCAGCACACAATATGGAACTCTTCCCGCATTATTTAACATTTGGCCAAATGTCATTAATGCACCGCAGGTTTGGCGTGATTTTTTTTTACGGAAATTTGGCGTAAACCTCGTTTTCGAATACCAGTTACATATGCATTTTTGGTATTGCTTAGTTATCCCGTCGACCAAAAATCTATCGCCAAACTATAAGATTAAATGTCAATAGTGGTTGATCGTAAATGTCACATTCACTTGACTTTAAGTAAGTTACACATGTTTACGTCATCAAGTGATTTTTATTTCGACGTTTTATTTGTACATTTATTAATGTTATACTAATTTATTTGTTCTTTCCTTCTTTAAAATAAAAATTATGTCAATTTGTATAATTTGGTGAAATTGGTCGACGGAATAATTAAGTAGTACCATATTTTTTAATCATTTTCTATTATTTTCTAAAGGAAATAACAAAAAAAAAAATTAATAACTATAGAACAAAATAATTTATATAATTTTAAAAAAGAAATATGTAAATAAACATTTATTATTAAATAAACAACAATAGCTGGGTTACCATGTCAATCAAAATAATGCCATTTTGGCGCCAATCAGAATCTTTCGATTTGGCGAAAGTTTGTTCAAGTACATTGAATTATGAATAAAAGTAGCATGATACATTTCTTAGTATATATTTAAGGGAGGCCAAACTGGTCACCAGATTAGTTTAAAATAGTAACCTTTTCTAAAATCTGAAAAAAATATCTGTTATGATTAAAATTTGAGTTGCTATCATTAGAGAAAAGAATATAAAATTAGAAAAAAATTAATATTTCAAAAACTAATTCGAATTTAAAAATTCTAATACAAGTTTTGAGATCTGCAGATCAATACGGATTTTTGGTGTTAATTTCATCGCAAAGTATTCCGCATTTTAGGAGAAATCGCCGTGAAACATAATCAGTTGTTTAATCAGTCATTTCATAGAATCGTTACATAAATTCGTTTCATAATATCCGTTTCATTAGGATTTTATATAGGGTAGATATTTACTATGTATACATTTATCGTCTGCATAGAAAAAACACCTAATTCTTGTTTCTTATGCCATTAATTATCAAACAAATCACAATCTGATATAATTCTGTGATGTACATTTACTCGCCGGATAAAGCGGGCGGAAAAATTGTATTGCCATACTTGGCGACTTAACTCACTTTTGGCGTGAAATAAACAAATAAAAATGTAATAATAAAAAATTAAAAGTATAAAAAATACATAAAATATGATTTTAACAGAGAAATTTTATGGGTTCACTAACTTTATATATAGGGCTACAAAATGCACCAGGTCTCGATGCTAGGTGCGAGCAACACCAAAAGTGGTTCCCTTGTTGGTCTTAACATGATTTGCCTAAAAATAGTAGTAATTTTCCTTACCATCCCTTTTTTTCCATTACCGTCCCTTTTTTCCTATGCCATCCGTCACATTATTGCACATTACCGTCCCTTCTTCAACACCCTTTAAGACAATGTTATACCAAAATTTTGTACTAAAAATACTACAGCGTTATTATTTCTAATCTGAATGCCTTGTGGGTACTAAGCAAACTCATTATAAGTAAAAATTTAGAAGAAAATAGAAAGTTATAGTGGTAAAATGGTAAGGAAATTAAACTCGCAAGTTTATCTTAAACCTCAGTTAAATAAAAGAATTTCGCTGCTGATCATTTTTTCTTCATTTTGAATCATTAAGACATTCGTGTGTCTGATTAAAACGTTATTTTAGCAAGTTTAATTTCACCAGATTTTTATTCCCGAAAGTCAATAGATTGTGAGAATGCCCCACATATCAACCGATTTTGATGTGAGTGAGTATGTGCACAGGAATTACTAAGGTCTCGACCAAGTTAATTGGTTAGCTTCACCCAACGTGTTGTTTTAAAATGGCAGGAACTTCAAGATATCGCCGAATTTGGCGAACAAATATAAATCACTTTAAATAAAACCAGAGCATGGATAAAGCAGACTAATTTCGCGAAATTCTCATTCATATTCAGTATTGAATCTTCTATAAATGGTTTCCACTAATTTGAGCTCCCTGTATTTGAATACTATAACCTGGCTTTTTAAAAATAAGGAATATGAAAGCTACCTCTTCCTCCCGGCACTGGCCGGAAGGACTTTTTAATGTCAGACAAGTCAATTTTCAATTTATAGGGGTATAAAAGTTCGAGTTATGAAACATTCTTAGTGATGTATAGAAACAAATATACTACCATCGGAAGGTAATCTTTAAAAGTTTAAATTTCTACTAAATACTATTATAAATCATATTTATTGAAATAACATTAAATAAAATTAAATGAAATACAGGGGATTTGAATAATTACATTTTAATATTTATTCTTTCAATTCAAAACATCAAAATACTAATTCTTTTTAAGTAAATAGCCCTAAATGTTTAAGTTAAGACACATTTGTTGAAAACATGATATAGACTGAAAATATCACGCCCTATATAAAATAATACTGCAAATTCAACATAATCTCTATAAAAAACATGATTAGAGTATTTAAAACTACACAAATTCTAAACTTTTTAAATATTCCATGTTTAATATTCTCTATTTTGGACGGCCCAATTATTACTTATATTACAAGGTTTTTACGCACATAAACTGCATATACTGAAGGCAAGGCAGGAACTCCGGAAGTCTATGTACGATGGCATTGCACATTTTCTTCTTTTTATTTAACTGGTTAACCCTGATATAATTAGTCTTACTGTGCATAAGACATAAAGAGTTGTCAAAATCTGCATTATAGTTGTTACTGCTGAAGGTTCAGTAAAAGAATAATGTGCAATATTGGCTAGATTATTCTTTATTATTCTGGTTTGCATGATAATTAGGTATCCTAAACCAGCTCTATTTTTCTGTAAAATAATTTCAATGTCAATTTGCCAAATGTATTTTAACGAGAGTTAAGGGTATCTCCTACTAATTCTGTCTTTGGCAGAGCCGGCAATTTTTTGGTTGGGTGGGGTGGAAGGGGGGCTTCGATCTCCAAGGTTTTTTTCTGGGCTCAGTTTTTAGCCACAGTTAGTGGGTTTGTATACCTTTTTGGTAAGTATTCCTGTTCGGTAGAAAGTTTCATTTTTCGAACAAAATTTCTATACTGATATGAACAGTTTCAATGTAATCTTTCTTTGTTTTTTTATTATTTCCTCTCTTTCTCACGGTTAAAATGTAAATGTTGATTAAATGTTAGCACCAATTAAGAATTTGTCAATATTTTAATTTTTAGTGAAGTCTATGTACAGTATAAAAATTAGGTTAAATAATTTGAAAATATTTAAATTTGGTAAATTATATGCACAGTGAAAAAAGAAGACATTTAGGATTAAGAATCTGATAAAGTGTATGAACAGTATGAAAAGTTGTATATACTTTGTTAAAGAATTTGGTAACATAAGTTAACATATTCCTACATATTCGTTTAACCCAAGTATAGCATTCTTAATTTTATTTGTGTTACTAAATTTAGGGAAAGTATACACAAAGTATAATGTAAGCAAAATATAACTTAATGTAAAGAAAAAATTATTTTGTTTCAAAAAGTCAAAATTACAATTTAGTTATTTTAAATATCTATTAAATAATAATTACTTTTGGTTAAAGTGTGTGAACAGAAAAAATATCTATATAAATATCTGTTTATATGTTTTTTTCATATATGTTTGTGATGAATATGCAGTTATCAATATATCAGTTTTTGTACGTTTAATATTATATATCTTGTATAATTAGTTTCAACACTCACTGGTATCAAAACTTTACTCAGAAGGTATTTGTTTAACAATATAATATTATTGATATCAAATTGTTTTGTTCTGAAACATGCAATTCGTGGAGCAGCGAAACGTCGTGTTAAGAAAGTAGAAATACAGTTATTTCATTGGATTGTGCTAGGTCCCAGTGGCAGATTTCCATACAGGTAAAAATTGATATTCAGATATCAAATGCCAAACATGTCCTCGGATCTTATTAATAACAGGCAAAGTAAAAAACTGTATGATTAAAATGCAAAGCATCTCAAAAAATATTTCTAAGAAGAAATAGATAATAATTATGTTCTTTTTGCTAAATTTCAGTGATTTTCTTTAATATCCGAGTATCTTTTCTATTTTCACATTGCACTTAATTCAAATAGGTACACGAGATGTCTTATAAGGAAAGTCTATATACGGGCATTCTCAGAAAAATCTATAAAAAATACAGTATGTTTTTCTCATGTGGATGTATACGTTTATAAAAAAAAACTCGGCGGAACCTCGATAGAGCGTCCGTAAAAAAATAATGAAGATTTTGTTTATTTGGCGATTTATGACCGGTTAGCGATGAAATAAAATTACAAAAAATATACCTTTGTGTTGAATACTCTTTAAGGAAAAAACTTTTTATGTTGAATTTTAAATATGTTTAATTTAAATAACTTTAGTTTTGTTATTTTTAGTTTTTTTAAATATAGTTTTGTCATATATATTTATATGTATTTATAATGAAACTTAACTATCATATTTTATGATTTAAAACAAAATTTAAATTGATTTAAATTGTTTCAAGCTGAAAATAAGCCCGATTGAGTATTGTCGATTTGATTTTGTTGCTGTGGAAACAACGAGTTCTTTGACATGGAAATGTATATTGGCAGAGTTCTTCATGTGGACTTTATTTTTGAACAGCCGTTTAAATTTTAATCTTGGATTGGAGGATAAAACAATGGCAAAATTTCATTCAAATAGGTAAAAAAAGAAAAAAAAAGGGAAGAATTATTTATTACTTTATAGAACATTTTAAATTAACATTGCTGCAAATGAAATAAGTAAATGGTATTTGCAACTTGAAAAATATAGAAGAAATAAATTAAATAATTAAAAATCAAATGTAAGCTGGCTATAACTTGAAATAGATATTTGCATTTTGCAAACAGAAAATATTTTTCCAGTGATGAAATTAAATAACTAAAGCAACAAGCATCATCTATGTGCAATAAAAAATATATATATATAATAAACTCTTTCATTGATTAGGTTTAAATTCATTAAATACCGCGCATTCTAAAAAACCACAAGCAATTTTCAGATCCATTAAAATTGTTTGCTTTCGGCGAGGAAAAATCCTGCTCGCCAAATCGCGTTTCGCTTTCGTATTTTCGCGCCAAATATCCGAAAGTATTTTATTTTTTTACAGTCTTTCTACTGGAATTCCGCCGCTAAACTTAACTAATCCTTTATTAGATACCTGAGAAGTTTCACTACCATTTTTTTCAACATATTCCGAGTATGCCCAGTAAGGAGACCTTCCTTGTTAGTGTATCTTACAGTTATTTTAAGTATTAAAAATATTTATTTATTTATTTTTACTTAGGTAGAAGAACCTATGCCCGTTCCTCAGACTATAGAACAGAAGCCAAGAAGGTGCATCATTATAGATGGATGTAATGTGTGCTGCGAGTAAGTTGATTTTAAATATTGTTTGTATATTTAAATTGATCTTTTTATAATACTAATACCAGGTTTTCTTTATATCAGACATTTTTAAAGATAGAGGCAAACAAAAATATTCTTGACTGAACATTTAAGGTGAAAAAACTTTTTGTATTTCAGGTTATTTAGAAATAATTTTGAATACTAAATTATTAAGTGGTCATCACACTGTCAAAAAAAAAAAAAAAAAACTCGTCAATTGACACTAAATTATTCTTCATTTTTTTCACAAATAATTTCCGTACACTTAGAAAGCATATCTCATCCGTGAATTCTTCCTAAAAGTCCCAAAGAAATTCCGTTAATTCCTAGCACACATGCGCTTTATTAATACTACAATCCGAATTTATTTTTTAAATGAAAAACCAAAAATTCTATACATAAAGATTTTTAATTGAATTAAAAAAGAAAGTAGTTTTCGAATTTAAAATGAATAACACACGCAAAAATACTTTCTTCGTGTCACTGAAATTTTCCTGTTATCACTTCTTTCAGGTTTTTTTTTCCATTAATTAATGAATATATGTTTATTTCTTCTCCATCAAAAGTGGTAAAATATGCGCGAATTGAAGAAAGTTGGGTAAAAGTAAAAGTATCTGGCCTGTAATGAAACCAGCTATCTATGAGACGAGCCACTACGAGACGAGTACGTTAACCATTGGACTACATTTGCACAGTAGTGAAATACTTTGAAGTAAAGCGAGTTAAAAATCAATTGTAAAATTCCTTCTTTAAATACAAAACTCAGATTCAGTTAAAAAAAAAAAAAAAAAAAGAATGCTTAAAAAACTAACGAGCGAGGCTCGGTCTACCAGGTACTATAGATTATATACGCTTACAGAAAAAAAAAGAAAACTAATCCTTCGTTTAAGTTTAAATTCATTGACTATTAGGCAGTTAAATACTTATTTAAAAAGCAATTTCCAAATTCATTAAAATTTCTTAAATTTGGCTCAGAAATGTGTTGGCTCGCCAAATAGCCTGGAATCTTCAACTTTTCGCAAAAAATACTCGAAAAATTTTCTTTTTTCTTTTTTGAGATTTTTACTGAGATTCTGTCGCCAAATTTGACCGATGTTTTACTACATATATGAGTAGTTTTATAAGCATTTTTTTTTTTTTTCAAAATATTTTGAGTATGCTCTAGGAGACCTTCCTTGTGAGTAACAATTTTGTTTTTGTTTTGTTCTTTTTTATTTCTAAATCCTCCATCATGTGACTCATAGGGAAAACTAGTAGATGTAACTGTAACAAGAAAGAAAAATCATGCGTTAAGCATAGATTATGAAACATTTTCCAACACTTCCTGAAAGCTTTAACAAAACTTTGTTATTTAGGGAAATAAGATAAATAACTTAGAAAAAGCACGAAACATTTTAAAAACTGATTTCAACAGTTATAGTCCATACCCAAATATGTATTTCAATTCTTGTGAACAACCCTGTATTTGATCTGTAGGTTGATACATATACTATGTAAGGAGAAAAATTAATTTAGCAATAAAATGCATAACAAGTTGAAATTTCTCTTTCAGAAATTTATACTAATAGACGGAAACATACTTGAATAGTTTTGGTCAGCCCTGTAATTTACTTAGTACCTTTTGTTGCATGCCACTATTTACCTAAAATTTAGATCAAACTAAAACACTCTAAAAACTACTGAAATCACATTTCCTGAAATTATCATCCATAGGCGGCCATTCATCCAGTTCTTTGTGTGACCCTGTATATCATTTTTTCTATATTCTACAAACATTTCTTAGTAAACTAAATGCAGTTCAGTGTAAAAATGCATAACTCATTTAAAAACAATCTTTAAGCAACTTACGCTGATACCCAGCAACCCTTATGAATTCCTGTGTGTACCCCTGTATATAAATTATAGCATTTATACACACCATATAATATGCATAAATATAGTGAAACATAAAAGTGCATATCATAATTAAAAATTCATTTCCAGCAATCGCCGCTAATGTACTGTACTTCGGATACAATATAGTATCTGAAATCTTTTGTGTGTCCCTGCAAATACTATGCACATTCTATTATACAGGAAGTAACTTGTAATAAACCTTAATAACGTATATCAATTTCATTATATGTGAAATAGTTTAACATAATTAAAATGTGCCACAAATGTTTCCCCCAATACCATTATGTTACGGAATTTTTTGTGTGGCTCTGTAAATGAATAATATATATTCATTGCACTGCATATTCTACAGAATGCATATTTTAGTGCACTTCATAAATGCATATAAATTTTGTTATGTTTGGATGCGTGCAATTTCATTAAAATTCATTTGAAACGATTTTTTCCCATTGGCCGTAATGTAATGGAATACTTTTGACTGTCCTTGTAGATGAATTAAACATGCAACAAACTTCATTTGAAGTAGGGATCGTGCTATGTTAAACGTCAATAACATCTAAAAATTTCAGGGCAATCCGAGTATATTAACGAGAGTTAGAGCACAGACAGACAAACTGAAGTCATAAACGCTTTTCAACTTTGTTGGAAAGTGTTAAATTGACGCTACTTTTGATTTACATGTTTATGTTTATTTACAAATTTGAGTTCACTTTTGTCGCCAAAAATTTGATTTTCAGCCAAAAAAGACACAAGCGTGACATAGGTCCAAGCGATGTTTACAATGAAGGGGATTTTCAAAGTGTACGAAAGCAGTTTTAGAGTATCTGTCCGTCTCTTCACTCTCTAACTCCCGTAAATATACTCCGATTGCCCTGAAATTTTTGAATGTGATTGACATTTACTACAGCACGTTCCCTATTTCAAATGAAGTTTGTAGCATGTTTAGTTCATTTACAGGGACAGTCAAAAATATTTCATGACATTACAGTCAATGGGAAAGAATAGTTTCAAACGCTTTTTAATGATGTTACACACTTTCAAACACAATAAAACTGATATGCGTTTATGAAGTGCACTAAAATATGCATTGTGTAGAATATGCGGTGCAAAGAATAGTAGTTATTCATTTAAAGGTCTACAAAAAAATCTTTTACATAATGATATAGGGGTGAAGGGAATTGTTTGGGGCATATTTTAATTATGTTAAACTATTTCACGTATAATGAAATTGATATACGTCACTGATGTTTACTATACCTTATTTCATGTTTAGTACGAAGTGCATAGCATTTACAGGGAAACACAAAAGATTTCAGATACTATATTGTATCCGAAGTATTGTACATAGCTGAAAATGTATTTTTAATTATGATATGCGCCTTTATGTTTCACTATACGAGTATTTATGCATACTATATGGTGTGTATAAATGCTATAATTCATATAGAGGACTACACAAAATAATTTGTAAGAATTATTGGGTATGAGCGCAACTTGCTTAAAGGTAGTTTTTAACTGAGTTATGCATTTTTCCGCTGAACTGCATTTAGCTTACTAAGAAATGTTTGTAGAATATAGATAAAATGATATATAGGGTCATGTAAGGAATTGGATACATGGCCGTCTATAAATGGTAATTTCTGGAAATTTGATTTAAGTAGTTTTAGGAGTGTTTTATTTTGAATTAAATTTTAGCTAAATAGCGGTGTGTAATAAGGATTATACAAAAGTATTCATGTATGTTTCCATCTATTAGTATAAATTGCTGAAAGAGAAATTTCAGACTATTATGCGTTTTCTTGCTAAACTAATTTTTCCCATTATGTACTATATATATCAACCTACAGATCAAATACACGGCTGTTCAAAAGAATTGGAACACATATTTGGGTTTGGACGGTAACTGCTGAAATCAGTTTTTCAAAAGTTTTATGCGTTTTATAAAATGTTTACTTATTTATCTTATTTCCCTAAATAACGAGGTTTTATTAAAGCATTCAGGAAGTGGTGGAAAGTGTTTCATAATCCATGATTGATGCATGATTTTTCTTTTTTATTTATATTCAATTGTTAGCAATTAATATTTTAAAAATGGAGTCAACTATTTTAACTTTAGTATAAATATCTCCCACACACGTACACACATTGTAAAATAATTTAATTTCAAACTATAAAAAAAATTCTCGCCATTCTTTACTACGGAAACATGTCAGTTTGTTTTCCCCAAATTTGTGACTTTTATAACATCAAAGCCAGATTAGCTAATATTGTCCACTCTTAAAAAAAAAATAAATAAATAAATCGCCAATATCCCTTATAGAAACGATCAATGCTTCAAATGTTAAGTAGTAAAGATTATTCTTAAAAAATGTATGCAATCATGCGTTACTACTATCACGAAAGAAAACATTTTGCAATAAAAATTGCTTTGTGAAATAACTTTTCGATATTCATTTTCATACGTCATTTCTTTTTAATTTTTTTCCATATCTTCCCTTCTTTTAAAAAAGGTTATTAAAAGATATTGGATCAATCTTCCATAATCAGTCACTCTACAATTGGCAATTTTACTATATAATTTTCGAAGATTCGTTTATAGTTGGAAGGAACCGTGGACGCTAAATCCGATTTCAGAAGATTACGCAAAATTTCTACTTAGAGATTAGTAAATGTATGATTTTTTATTATAGAGCAAACAGAAAAAAGAAAATTCACTACACCATATTTCTCATCTGCAGTGCAGTTATTTTACTGTCACCAAAAAAGCATTACTTAGAATGTACAAAAAAAAAAAAAAAAAAAAAAAAAAAAAAAAAGAACCTTTCAAATGCCAAAGATGGCCAATGGAACAATATTTGTTCATTTAGCCTAGATTTTAAAAAAAGTACCACAATTTTTAATTAATAATAAAATTTCGATCATTATAAAGCAATTCTGGCTTGTGACAGCCCGAGCAGCTGATCTTATTGACAAATTAACGATTTTTAGTTTATTTAGGCAACAGATTGATGAATAATGATGTCTTGAAAATAACAAGCATATTTATTTCTCCATCTTATTATGCTCATTAGAGAAATGCGAAAAAAATCTTCGTTTTGTCAAAAAGTTCATTACTGAAAATTTTGTATAACTAACTTTATTTACCATTCGCAAAGGGTTTTCATAATGAAAGATCTCAAATTCAGTCAACAGCAATTTGACATTATTTAATGGAATGTAGATTGGCGCGTTATTTACTCTGTTTTGTAGCTAACTCTGTAACGATATGGCTACAAATATACCAAACATTTCTAACGTTTGACGTCAAACTTTGTTGTGGATGATTGGGAAGATTTTATTGGATAAAAACTAGAGGTTTAATATTCTATCAGAATCAGTTATCAAGGTATTTTTCTAGGTTAATAGTCAGATGATTGAAACTGGTATATAAAAAGAAACTGCAGTTAAAATGACATAAACTTAATTTTATTCAAACAATTCAGCTTTTAAAATCCATTTTTATATGATTCACATTTTTTTAAAATATGAAATTTAAATACTGTTTTGACTGTGTTTACTCTGCTGTAATTCGAAGATAAGAAACTGTAGAAAACCTGTCAAAAGATGACTATATTGCCAAATATAATATAATGTAGAGAGAGGTTGTATTTATGCTATCAGATCCACACATAGCACCCAGTTGAGAAACCCAGAGTAAAAGCACTAACAAACAAAAGTGAATAACTAGAACATTCTTTAAGTTAAATGGTCAATCTCGTAATTTTTATTTTATTTAGTAGTGTAGTGAGTAGAGAACATTTTAACTTCTGATGATCATTAAGGCCGTATACCCCACATTTCCCAACTGTACTATAATGATGTACTGCAAAAGAGTTGCTTCTAAATTGACCGAATTTCGTCTAACGCATCAGATAATGTAATAGCGCAATGGTGTTCACATCATATTAAGAAAATGCGAAAGGACTTTCCAGGTGAAGGTCCAAATTAATTTAAAATACAGGATCGAATTCTACCTTTCATTTGATTCAAGATCTTTTTTAAATGGACCAGCGCAGCGGTCTCTGCCTGTTAGTTTATTTATAAATGTATTAACAAAATTACAAATAATGCTTGTTTTTTCTTTTGTTTAAATCTGACATGAATTGAATTGAACTTTTGTTTGAATCGGGTAGATATATATATGTATTTATCTATAAAATCCTAATGAAACGAATTTATGAAACGGAAGTATGAATCGACTGATTAAACAACTGATAATGTTTCACGGCGATTTCTCCTAAAATATGGAATACTTTGCGATGAAATTAACACCAAAAATCAGTATTGATCCGCAGATTTCGAAACTGGTATTAGAATTTTTAAATTCAAATTAGTTTTCGAAATATTATTTTTTTCTTCTATTTTTATATACATTTTTTTAATGGTGGTGGCAACTCAAATTTTAATCAAATAGATATTTTTTTTTTTATATTTCAGAAAAGATTGACATGGTAACCCGGCTATTGTTGTTTATTTGATAATGTTTATTTACTTTTATTTCTTTTTACAAATTATCTAAATTATTTTGTTCTATGATTATTAATTATTTTTTTTATATTTCCTTTAGAAAATAATAGAAAATAATTAAGAAATACAGTACTACTTAGTTATTCCGTTGACCAATTTTGCCAAATTATATAAATCGCCAAAACACTCGCCAAATTATACAAATTGACAAAATTTTTATTTTAAATAACGAAAGAACAAATAAATTAGTATAACATTAATAAATATACAAATAAAACGTCGAAATAAAAGTCACTTGATGACGTAAACACTTGTAACTTGCTTAAAGTCAAGTGAATGTGACATTTACGATCAACCATTATCGGCATTTAATCTTATAGTTTGGCGATAGATTTTTGGTCGTCGGGATATCTAAGGAATACCAAAAATGCACACGAAAAAAAAAATGCTAACTGTCGAGTTGAGAAAAAAGCTATTGGCGAGATTTGCATCCTGCTAGCGTAACAGTACCTAGAATTCTTTGCGACCATAGTAACTTTTATGTAGTTTTATTCGAAAAAAAAATTAGATTTTTTAATCAAAATGGAAAGCTTACGGTCCCATATTGCGCGACTTTTTTCTGACGCCAATGTCATATACGGAACGGGCACATAACTGGCGCCAGAGTATCATTATCTTGCTTGATATGGTAAGCCGGATGTTGCTGTTTATGCTGTTGATGCATTCCCCAAATTGGCGTTGTTAAAAAATCACGCCAATATATGACATCTTTACCAAACTTTCATATGAACGGCGAAGGGATCAGACCGTATTTGTTTATGGCAGTTGACGACTTGAACTATTATAATATAGATGAAATGACGGCAACAGAATAATATTTGGCGACTTATCACCTGTGCCTGGCTAACATTAAAGTACCAAAATGGCACCTGGAGTATAAAAAGTGAAGTGGTCCGCCTAGAACTGATGATGATAGTCACATGACTTAGGCTATTGTTATAGAGATTGTTTTAAAATACCGGGAGACAAAGACTCTTATACTTAATTTATTTTATTTTAGCATCTTTTCAAATGTTTAACTGATCCTCTTTAATCAAAAACGAAAACAACCATTGGATGTCTTAACAAAAAATTATTCGCCCTTAAATTTTTGCAATCAAAGGGAATTGAATGGAAACCCGTTTACAGGGAGATATGCACAGCTTTTTTCAGTATAATTCAATCTTCTCTAATATTTTAAAAACCCATCAGATTCGCATGTTTTTAGATTCTGCGGTGTCTGAACGGGGGTTGCCGAGCGTAACTTGCAGGGAGCAGAGCCCCATAGTATTTATATAAAATCCAAGTCTCTGTGTGTTCCTCACAATTCCGATAGGACCGCCTCATTGTAATGATTAATTGTTGAAAAATACTAATGCAGGTCTACCACAGCTGCCCTAAATGTTGACCAACTTGGCGAAATATCGCCAAATTTGGCAGCAAAAATATGTTGTCATATATGAAGCCAAATTAGCGATAGCTGGCTAATTTGGCGAAATTCCCATTTAAAACAATTAATCTTTCATAATCGAGGTACCTGTAATTTAATTCAAACTCTGCGCTTTTAAGGGTTTTTTTCAATATCTATGGGCAAGAATTTAAAGTGTAATATACGAAAATGTAGGATTTTACATTTTCATCCCGATGCTTCTAATAACATGCCCGCCAATAGACAGCTCTATACTGTCTGAGCTCCTAACTGCCCGATTTTAATGTGCTTTAGGTACTTTTCTACTATTGGGGTTTTGGCGAGATATAGAAAATGAAATTTGGCAACGTATTTTCTAGCAACTTAATTCCCTCTTTCATATACACAAGTAATTTTTCAATATTTATACTATTTATTTAATATAAAGAAGCCATAACTATTTTTGTATAGAAACAGAAGTAAATTCTATATGGAAAACAACAACAATATATATATATAAATAAAATTTTTATAGATTATATAAATAAACTTAAAAGTTCATTAATTTTGTTTTCAACGCTGTTTATTTTATTTGGTAAGAAAATCTCACTTCTGAAGCCCACATTATGACAAACTTTAAAAAAGTAAGCCAAGCCCCTATACTGGAAAAGTACCGGATACAAAATTTAAATTCTCTTCTTACTTTTCCAATTTAGGGGTCTTGACGAAGAAGAAAATTAGACATATTTTCTGGGAACCTATTCACTGTTTCATTTTATATACACACGTACTTTTTTTCAATATTTATACAATTTATTTAACATAAAGAAGCCATTTATCTAATTTTATACAGAAACAGAAGTAATTTGTACATAAAAACAACAATAATATACATATAAAATAAATATATAAACAAACAAAAAATGTCATTAAGTTTGTTTTCATAGCTGTCTATAAGGTTTAACAACAAATCTCATTTTCTGATGCCCGAATTACAACAAGCTTTTTAAAAAAAAATCCCTGCCGGCCCGGCCTACAGGCAGAGGTAGATTTCGAAGTTAAGTATACTAATTTCACTAACAAAAACTAAATCATTATTAGATATAAATCCATTTTAACAGTTTTATCTGTCTCCTTTTAACGAGTTTTTATTTCCTTTTTTATAAAATAGCTGGTTTTATCAGAATCATGTTAAGGCGATATTAAAAAAAATATTTTTCCATACTCAACAACTCGAAATTTTCTGGCACATTTTCAGATTCATTTTTAATAAAAAAAAATATGAAACATGCTGACATGATTTTTGAAAAGATTTATAAGCGACCTGTGTTTTTTATTTTTCTTTCAATTAATTAAAACTTGATTAATAAACAATTATTTTCTCAGTAGGGCAATATTTTTCGTTTATAACACAATCGCTTCGGGAAATTCTGTTCAAAATGCCCACTTTGACATCATTTTTTGAAATATATTCTGCCTCTAGTACTGGGCGATGCATCGATACATCGTGAAATATCGATGTAAATCATAAATCGTCAAACCGATTTCCTGATCTTTGAATTAGCGATGCATCGCAGTCATAGGATGCATCACACCAGGATCACAAATGAATGGGACAGTACTCATCAGGGAGACACCATTCTAGATTAAAGGTGGTATGGAGGATAGATGACAGAAAGCAATATTCAAATGCTCATCAAAAACATGCTTCCATCTATTATCTAACAATTCCTTTCAAACTCCATGGATGTCATATGACAGTACATCATTAAAAACTATTATTTTATTTTATTTATTTATTTTTTTTAATTATCTCGAGATTCCCTAATAATGGCTTTGGAAAATAATTTTGGATTTATTAAATTCTTCTTTTATAGGCTGGGTTTGAGCTAATCTTTCTAACACAGTATGGGGTCGATTTAATCTGAGATCTGCTTTATGTTTCTTAATCAACTTTATTCTTTAAATCTACCCCATACTGTGTTAGCAAGATTAGCTCAAACTCAACCTATAAAAGTAGAATTTACTAAATCCAAAATTATTTTAATAATTTTCCATATAAATAATTACTAAGAAGCCATTATTAAGGAATCTTTTGAGATAATTTCTAAAAAAGATTTAGTTTGTAAAAATGTATTGTCATATGACATCCATGGAATTTGGAAGTGATTGCTAGATAATATATGAAAGCATGTTTTTGATGAATATTTGAATACCTTTTTCTGTTGCCTTATCTTCCGTACCACCCTTAATCTAGAATGGTCTCTCCTGGACTATTCTTGAGTAGGCACAAAGAGACATGACAACATTTAATTTTCCACTGATGATGGCCAAGTGCATCGGTTGAAACAGTTCTAGAGTTTAATGGATTTTTAATATCTTTAAAAATATTTTTAATATTTATATATATGTATACACTTGTAAGCAATTTGTTACATTTTATTTGTGCTTTTTCTAAGAGTTGTAATTATTTACTCGGGATGGATTTAGCACTAGAATTTTAACTTTTCTTTATTTTTATCATTTTTTCTTAAACATTAGTTTCTTTTTGTATAGTTAGTTGCAGCTATAATTTGAATTTGTTCCAGAAAATATTGCAAGGATGCTACCAGTCATCTTTTTTAATATTACTATTTGCAATCAGTAGATTTCCTATTGTAAACGTTGTAAAAATAAAATGAAAATTGTTCTTTAGAAATAGAGGTAATAAAAAGTGAAAGGTAGCACCCCTGACATTTTGTTGTGACAACAGCTTACTTATTATAATTCAATTTTAAAAGTTTATTATGATAACATCGTACTTTTTGTTTTACATGATTAAATAAAACTGAGGTTTGATCTTATCTGGCATTTTGGTAGGGGATTTTCATTTAAAAAACAAAAATGTGTCTTATTTACTGAATTTAACTTACAAATTGATAAAAAAAAAAACTTTGTCTTGTACCATTCATGTCACTTTTTTTTGGTTTTTTGAATTAGGCACTTTTTTTTATACGCTTTAGTCACTTTTTCGGCACGTTTTAGTCACTTTTTTGGCATGCTTTAGTCACTTTTTTGTCACTTTTTTTGGTCTTTTAGTCACTTTTCTCACTTTTTTGGAAGCATTATTACACTTGCATGCCTGAGTACAGGGAAATCTAGTTTCGCATCCGATGTGAATAAACAACTCGTGCATAGCTAGACATCGATTATGTGCAAAACCGATGGCAGAGTAAGGGGAGACTGGTTTCTCCTTCAATCATCGAAGCAGATAAACAACGTAATCCAAAATGGATACCAATTACAAATCGCTGCATGCTTCATATTTTCAATCCTATTTTTCTAGCTGTATGAATAGCACCATGAAATTCATTTGAGAAAATACGATGATGCAAAATATACATTTTCCCTAGGCCACATTACTCTGATTCTGAACATGTGCTATAACATTTAGAGTCAGCTGATTTTTCATCTTGTACTGACAGGAAAAGAGGATTGGTTCATTTGTTTATTTTGATAAGATGAGTCATTTTCTGTATTTTTTTATTTAATATGTATTATAGCAAAACTATTGTAGTCAATCAATTAATATAACAAATAGCAACAATTGATGCAGTAAGTTTTAGTAAGAAATGCTTCTTAGTGTTATAATCCATTTTTTTTTTTTTTTATTACTTTATCTTTATTAAGGAACTTTTATTTCAGCTTATTTTTCAATGATGTTGCACCATATTTTGATAACATCTTTATTATATTTCTAGTTATTTATTTTTAAAATATTCCTCATTACTTTTAATCAATTGAAATCAAATTTCGTGTTAATTCCCATACGGTGTGACCATATGACAATCCTTTTACATCCTTTTAGATTAATTTTTATTTATTAGGTACTTCTATATTTTTTTCAATCTTAAAAATGTAAATATAGAAATTTTACTCTTATTTTATTGATTTTTATTTTTTAATTAAATTAAAATGGAGGTATTTATAATCCTTTTACATCCTTTAAATTAATGATTATTTTTTATTGCACATTTAATATTTTATATCTTAAACAGCTAAAGATGTACAATGTATAGCAATTTTATTGGTTTCATGACCCCCCCCCCCCCCCGGAAATGGAAAAATTTACAAATGTCTACAACATTTCATGTCTTTAATATCCTTAATTTTGCAGAACCAATTCAGGGAAAAACCAGTTTGCAAATTATTTAACATTCAATTTAAGAGAGAGATTTTTTTTTTTTTTTTGGGGGGGGGGGGGCTCCCCTTCCTAGAATTTTCAATATTTTATTAATCTGAAATGAATATTCTTAGATTTGTAACCAGTTTCTTAATCTTTTTTAAAATTTAATACTTGATTGCTAAGAATTAATCCACGTATTTCTTTTCTAAACTGAGTCCTTTTTTAAGATGTGAAAATCTTTTTACATCCTTTAAAAAAATGATTATTTTCTATAAACGTGTATATTTTTTCAATCTTAAACATACCAGTATATAAATTTTAATCTAATTTTATTGATTTTCTTTTATTTTTACTTCATAAAAGGGAAATATTTCCTAAAGGCAAGCACATTACATTTCAGTGCCTTAGTATTTGGCAATTTGTAGAAAGAAGGTAACCATGTTATAATCCTTTTACATCCTTTATTTTAATTATTATTTTCTAAATACATTTATGTTTTCACAATCTTAAAAATGTTGATCTATAAATTTTATTATAATTTTATGGATTTTTTAATTTTATGAAATGGAATACTTGGAATTTTTCACAACATTTCTGTGCCTTAATATTGGTTATTTTGCAGACTCTCTCTTATAAAAAAGGCAGGGGCAATTTACAAATGATTTAAGTCGTCATCGGTGCTTCAGTTTTGCAGTGCATCTCGCCGATCACCAGACATCGGTTCTGACCGATGTGGAGACATAACTCAAACCCATGATTGCCGGTTCACGAAAATCAACTTCCACATTCATGGGAAGTAAATATGCATGCACAGAAAATCGGCGATCGTTTGGGATGAAACCGGTTCACTGATTTAAATTAAGGAGAGAGAGTGCCAGGAAGGGAGAAATTTGCCTACCCTCTCCTTAAGTCTGCAATTTTTGTATTAGTTGAGTTTTATTTTTAAACTATAATAAAATGGAAGTGTTTATAATCCTTTTACATCCTTTAAACTAATGACTATTTCATATTGCACATTTAAAAATTTATATCTTAAACAGCTAAAGATATAAAATGTACTGCAATTTTATTGGTTTCACCCCCCCCCCTCCCCTGTATTGATCTGGAATGAATATTCTTAGATTTATAACTAGTTTCTTAATCTTTTATAAAATTTAATACTTGATGGTTAAGAGTTAATCCGCATATTTCTTTTCCATGAAGTCCTTTTTTAAGATGTGAAAATCTTTTTACATCCTTTAAAAAAATGATTATTTTCTATGTACATGTATATCTTTTCAATCTTAAACATATCAGTATAATTTTTTTAACCTAATTTTATTGATTTTTTTTTTTTTTTTTACTTCATAAAAGGGAAATATTTCCTAAAGGCAAGTACATCACATTTTAGTCCTTAGTATCTGGTAATTTGTAGAAAGAAGGTAACCATGTTATAATCCTTTTACAGCCGTACCGATGCATCAAATTATATAGGTGACGATCAAGACATACATTCCTTCCTCAGCATAAAAACCGGATTTTTTCTCCCCATCCCTTTCTCTTCCCATCGTGAATAAACACACATCGGTTTGGTGAATGAACACACATCGGTTTCGTGAATAACCACGAATAACCACACATCATTTTCGTTTCTCTTCCCATCGTGAATAAACATACAAACATACATCGGTTTCTCTCCCCATTCAAGAAGTGAATAAACAATAGCAGGCAGAGACATAGATATCAGTTGTATGATGAACAGTGAGTAGTATAACGTGAGGTGTAACTTAACGATGTTGATGTTTATTTGAAAAGAAAATATGGCCTGTGATGTGATAGTGGCAGCTGATTTTTCTTGTATTCACAAGAAAAGGAGGGTTGATTCTTTTGTTTATTTTGGTATGATGATCCATTTTAATTTTTTTTAAATCAATTTATCTTTAATAAGGAGCTTTTATTTTAGTTTATTTTTTAATGATATTGTAACATATTTTAAGAAAATCAGAATTATTGTGTTATTCTTAATTATTTATTCAAAACTACTTCATATTAGTTTTAAATCAATTAAGACTGAATTTAGTTTTATTAATTAACTACAATGTATTTTATTATTATCATAAAGATTGTGAATGTCTTTCTAATAAATATTTCAAATTACTTCTTTAAAACTTTTTCTTAAACTGTAGGATCTATTGTATTTTTAATTAATTTGAAATAAATATTCTTAGATTTGTAAATCTGTTTTAGAATGTAACTTAATCCTTGATGTTAATTTTGATGATTAAGATTTAATGTTTTTGTAATCTACAACCCTTCAATATTATTTGAGTATTTGCTTTATAAACACATTACAAAATCTTATTTAGGTGTAATCAGATCATATGACAATCATTTTACATCCTTTACATTAATGATTATTTCTAATGTACATATATATTTTTTCAATCTTTAAAATCAAAATATATAAATTTTATTCTAATTTTATTGATCTCTATATTTTAATTTTAAAAACTGGAAGTATTTATAATCTTTTTACATCCTTTAAATTAGTGAATATTTCTTTTTGTACATTTAATATTTTAAATCTTAAATATCTAAAGATATAAAGTGCACTCTAATTTTATAGTTTCCCTTCCCCCTTTACAACCCTTCCCTTCCCTTCCCTTTACAACTCCACTAAATTTCATTACTTTTGTACATGGTATTTTGCAAAAAAAATTCTGATGAGGAGGGAGAAGGGGATCAGTATGCAAAGTATTTGGCATTTGAGTTAAAGAGGGCTGAGAGTGCTTGGATAAGTGATATGTAATTTTATGCTTGATTGTTGTGTTTCCTTTTTAAACGAGATCTTTTTTTCAAGATGTGACTATATGGCAATCTTTTTGCATCCTTTAAAGTATTGATTATTCTTTATGTACAAATATATTTTTTCTGTCCTAAACATCTCAGTGTATACATTTTACTTATTTTTAATTTGTAAAAAAGTAACTGTGTGGTAATCCTTTTACGTCCATCAGATTAATTATTTTACATATATGTTTTCTCAAACCAAAACATGTAGATCTATAAATTTTACTATAATTTTGTGATTTTTTAAATATTATGAAATGAATTATTAGCAGATTTACCTCAATATTGAGTATTTTGCAGGAAATTTTCTTGTATAAAAAGGAAGGAGTATCAACTTGCAAATTATTTAATTCTTAGGTGCTGGTAGGAGTGAGAGACCTCCTCTTCTGAATTTTTATTTTGTAATTAATTTGAAGTTTATATTAATTTCTATCATTTTTTAAATATAAAGGAATGCTGTTTTTTTTATGGATTTAGTTAGAATGTTTTTGTAAATCATAAACACATAATATTCTTATCCACATTTTTGCTTTCTGAACAAAATCCCATTTAAAGTTGTTATATGATAATCCTTTTACATCCTTTACATTTATGATTATTTTTTATATACAATTAAAGCTTTTAAATCTTAAATATGGGGGGGGGGGGAGCAGTTTTCAGTTTTAATATATTACCAAGCATCAATTCGCAAATCAAAGACAATTTAATGCTCTAAGGAGAAAAAGTTCTACCCAGGCTACTCCTGGAATTCACCATCACTTAGAAATCTGGAGTTTTGAAGAATAATTATTTGAAAAAAATAAGGGGGGGGGGGGTGTCACTTTTCATGTTATCAGTTGAATCATGGGCACATACAGTGAGAAGTGCATCCCCCTTCCCTACTACTTTTTAAAACTTTCTTGGTTGAAATATATATATATATATTCCCCAGTTGGCTTTTGAAGTTTAGGTATTAAAAGAAAACTATTATGACTTGCGATAATTTTTTTTTGCAATAAAACAATAGTTTAATCATGAGGTCCACACCTAGTCTAACATCGTGATGCATCCGAACACCGCGGTTTAGCCTCAATGATGCATCGCGATGTAGAAATCCTAATATCGCCCAGTCCTATCTGCCTCTATAAAAAAATCGATCATTACTGTACATTATATAGTTTCTGAATAAGAGAATCTAACAATTGGATGTGTTTGAGAGCAAAAATGAATTTAAAAATGAGTAAGAAAATAGACAGTTTGGATTTGAATGCACCCTTAATAAGATGATTTTTTCTTCAACCACTATGTATTTTTAATTTGTTTTTGCTGTAAGAATTGGCCCCATCAAAAACTTGTCTATATAAATGTTTAAGACAATATTAAGAAGATATATGATAAATTCATGGAGATTTTATATCTTGTGAATTGACGAAGTTATGAAAAATTTTCTTCTTCAACCCCCATTTTTTGTTTTTGTTTTTAATTTTTTTTTTTTTTGCGGTACGAATTGGTCCTATCAAAAACTTGTGAATATAAAAGTTGTAGGTAATATTGAGGAGATGTATAATAAAATTATTGGATTTGATATCTTGAGAATTGACGAAGTAAGGAATTTTTTTCTCCCCAAAACCCTATTTTTTGTGCCCCTTGAGCCTATTTTAAACTTTATCAAAAATTTGTAATGCATAAATTTTTGACGTTATTTTTAGAAGTAATAAAAACTTTAAACTGATCTGATATGTATAAAAATTAAGAAGTTATGGGGTTTTTTCGGTTTTCACAAAACCCCTCCTTTTTTCCATCCCCTTTGTCCGCTTTTGCCCATTAACGAACTTGACCGAGATTTTATGTCCCTTGATTTTATGTATCAGTTTGGAAGAGATTTGTGCAGAATTGCGGAAGTTATCGTGTCCAGAAGAAAGTGATAACACAATTGCTTCGGGAAATTCCGTTCAAAATGCCCACTTTGACATCATTTTTTGAAATATATTCTGCCTCTATCAAAAAATCGATCATTGCGGTACATTATATAGTTTCTGAATAAGCGAATCTACCAATTAAATGTGTTTGAGAGCAAAAATGAATTTAAAAATGAGTCAGAAAATAAGCAGTTAGGATTTGAGTGCATCCTTAATGCAATTATTTTTCCAACACAATCCACTTCGGGAAATTCAGTTAAAAATGCCCACTTTAACGGCATTTTTAAAAATATATTCTGCCTCTATCAAAAAATTGACAATTACGGTACATTATATAGTTTCTGAGTGAGAAAACGTACCAATTGGAAGCCTTTGAGAGCAAAAATGAATTGTAAAATGAGTCAGAAAATACGCAGTTTGGATTTGAATACACCCTTACTTAGAAGATTTTTTTCTTCAACAGCTATATTTATTTTTAATTTGTTTTTGCTGTAAGAATTGGTCCTATCCAAAACTTGTCTATATAGATGTTGTAGACAATATTAAGAAGATATATGATAAATTCATGGGGATTTTATATCTTTTGAATTGACAGAGTTATGGATTTTTTACTTCTTCAAACCCCCTTTTTGTTTTTGTTTTTAATTTTTTTTTGCAGTATGAATTGGTCCTATCAAAAACTTGTGAATATAAAAGTTGTAGATAATATTAAGGAGATTTATAATAAAATTAATTGGAATTGATACCTTGAGAATTGACGAAGTTATGAATTTTTTTCTCCCCAAAACCCTATTTTTTGCGCCCCTTGGGCCCATTTTTAACTTTATCAAAAATCTGCGATACATAAATTTTTGGCCCTATTTTTAGAAGTAATAAAAACTTTAAATTGATTTGATATGTGCAAAAATTAAGAAGTTATGGGGGGTTTTCGGTTTTCACAAAACCCCTCCCTTCCATCCCCTTGGTCCGATTTTGCCCATTAACGAGCTTGACCGAGATTTTATGCCCTTTGATTTTATGTATCAGTTTGGAAGAGATTGGTGCAGAATTACGAAAGTTATCGTGTCCAGAAGAAAGTGATATATATAGATAGACAGATGGATAGATAGATAGATAGATAGATATATAAAGTTTTTTACTGAGGCTGGCTTTGGGTTCTAGGGGTCATGATCGGTGTAGATCTGTAAAAATTTTTCAGAAATTCTAACATAGGAACGATCCCAATAGGTAGTATTTCATACGAAATCTACCTAAAAAACGCCAAGGCCCTTAGGTGGAAAAATATCAAATTATCTATTATTTTGCATTATCTGCACTAAAGTTTCTACTGTATGCAAAGGAGAGGATGAAAAGATTAATTGTTAATAAATATTACAGTTTCTATAAAGCATTATAAAATAAATGTAGAGTAAGAGTAAAAAAATACTGTTTGACTGAAAATGTAAAAACAAAATAAATGTTACTAGGTGGCTCTGCCTCCTGCTCACTAATGCTCGCCAACCCCCGTGAATTGCGACAAAATTCACGTTGGAACCAATACGCGTTCCCAGCTCGCTTTGCTTGCTCGACACTTCTTGCAGCAACTCTAGCCATGATGAGTACTATAATATACTAGAAAGATAGCCCACCAAAAATGACAGAAAATGACGAAAAGAAAAGATATATACAACACATGAGCAATATAGTGTTTTTCTCGCTTGTTTCACAGTGATAGATGAAAATAACTTATTTTAAAAATGAAACACATTTTATGAAAAACTATGTATGTAATGAATATACCAAAAATGAAATTTAAAGATAAATTAAAATTTGACCACAATACTTCAGGATTTTCCACCATAGGGGCCTCGGCGAAACAAACTTGATTAATTTTTTTGTTTGTTCATGTATGCATTTTAATTAAATGTATATTATTGTTGTTTTTTTATGTACAAATTGCTTCTGTTTCTGCATAAGATTAGATAAATGGCTTCTTTATGTTAAATAAATTGTATAAATATTGGAAAAAAAGTGTGTGTATATAAAATTTAACAGTGAATATGTGGCCAGAACAAATGTTGCCAAATTTTCTTCTTCGCCAAGGCAGTTTTCTGTATTTCGCAAAGGCCCATATACTGGAAAAGTACCGAGAATTTAATTTCTGCATTCGGCTATGTAAAGCACATTAAAATCAGATAGTTAAGAGCTTAACTATTACAGCGCCGTCTAGTGGAGGTTATTTTATTAGTAGCATCAGGATGAAGATGTAGACGTACATTTTCGTATATTACTCTTTAAATTCTGACCCATAGATTCTGTAAAAAAAAAAATAATAATAATAACCCTTAAATGCTCCGAGTTTAAATAAAATTGCGATGAACTCGATTATAAACATTAATGGGTTTCAGTGGGAATTTCGCTAAATTGGCCAGCTATCGCCAAGTTGGCTTCATAAATAGCAACTAATTTTTGTCACCAAATTTGGCGCTATTTAGCAAAATTTGGCGATAATTTTCCAAGTTGGTCAAAATTTGGCGCTATTGTAGTAACCCTGTATTAGTACTTTTCAACAATTACTTACTTATTGTTGAAGCTGATTCCAATTTCTCCATAGGAAGCCTAACATGGCCGCGATTAATGAGGTGGTCCAACCGGAATTGTGAGGGACACACAGAGACTTGGATTTTATATAAGTACTTCCTTTTAACTTATGAAATTTTCAAAAAAAAAATGTAAGGTTAAAAAAAAAACAGTAATTTAAAACTTCATTGAAATCGCAATTAAAAATGCATTTAGTTGGTGCTACCAGTAGGCTTAAATGATTTTAGCATTATGAAATTTACCAATTTTCGCAATGTAAAATAATTACCGGAAAAAAGTACCTTGGGACACAATTTTAAATTTATTGCGCATAATGTAGTACAAAACAGCTTAAATTTAATTCGAAAAACTCTTGGAAAAATACTACCTGATACCAAGATAGTTCAATATTAATCAACAAACACTGTCTAAAGTTCATTCAACGTTAAAAAATATAATATCCCTCAGACACTTGGCAAGTTAACAAAACGTAAACAACACACTTTCTTATGTGTATAAAAAACACTTTTGATTATATGTCTGATTTCTGCATGCATCACGTGACCGTAAAACGGACCTATGGACATTACTATCCTTACATTTGCCAAAAGATTGTACTGTGCTTAAAAAGAGCTCCTGCTCTGAATTTTAATTTGCTGAATTAGATGTAAAGATCAGTGAATATGACGTCATATTGACAAAATCGTACTAAAATATTTCAGTTTTATGTAGTCAAAAGCTCATGACGTCATTGGCAGTTCCTAATAAACCGTTCTTGTGCATTTCCTGGTTTTTCTGCTCTTTTTTTCCGGGGAGGTAACTCTTTCACAATATGGAAAACTTTCCCAGAAATTGATCGTTTGTTTGAAACAATTCTACCTTGTGCCATAATACTTTTGGAGTCCTTATGAGACTGAATCCTTTCTTTCTAATATAACATCATTTTCACCATCAGAATCATTCATCCCTTCGGAGATTAAAGCGTCATTTAAGTAATTGTTTTAAAATTCCTGAGTTTCATTAAATATTCATTTTAATTAACTGGAAATTACGTAATTATCAGAAATATTTTATTTTGCATATACCAAGAATCTTTAAATAAATAGCAAGAGTACAGTCTACTACACATACAGTCTATGTATGTGTAGGAATAAGGATCGGAAATATGAGATCATCATTCACACAGTTATAGTAAAATATTTTAATTCATGGATGAAAATGCATCTTTTGTTTTCCGAATGATGTCATTATCTTCATCGGAAACATTTTGTTTTCCATATAGCTTACTATGAAAGATTATTCACTGTAATTTTATTTACACAGATTACTTATTATTTCTCAATAAATAATCTGTGTTCTGCTCTTACGCGGTTGGTGCATATTAAATGGAATCGTTTTAATGTGCCTACATTTTATGAAAACCATTGAAACTTCTCTTTAAATATGACGGGAGTTTAAGTGGTGAAATCACTCTTCTGATTGGTGGAATGTAATAAGGTAAATTGTGTTATTGTGGTTGTTGCCAAATGGCAAGCTACAAATTCAACCCTATTTTAGTGCCACGCAAGAGAAATATATATATATAGATTTTTTAGATATTACTTGATTGACCCGTTGACTATTTTCATGTCTACATTTTATGAAAACCATTGAAACTTCTCTTTAAATATGACGGGAGTTTAAGTGGTAAAATCACTCTTCTGATTGGTGGAATGTAATAACGTAAATTGTGTTATTGCAGTTGTTGCCAAATGGCAAGCTACAAATTCAACCCTATTTTAGCGCCACACAAGAGAAATATATATATATAGAGAGAGAGAGATTTTTTAGATACTACTTGATTGACCCGTTGACTATTTTAGCCAAATTATACAAATCGCCAAACTATTAACCAAATTATGCAATTGACATAATTTTTGTTTTAAATAGCGAAAGAAAAAATAAATTAGTAAAACATTAATAAAAATTAAAATAAAAAGTCTAATTAAAAATCACTAGATACGTAACAAACACGTGTAAAGTGTTTAATGTCGAGTAAATTTGACATTTACGATCACCCATTATTGGCATTTAATCTTATAGTTTGGAGATAGTTTTTTGGTCGACGGGATACTCAAGTAGTACCTTTCATTAAAATTCACAAAAATGTAAAATTTTTTTTTTTTTTTTTAATGCACTAAAAAGTAGAAAATAATATTTGGGCTTGAAAAGAAATTGTTTTATTTTCTCATGCCCAAGGAAAGGAAAAATAAAGCGTGGGCGCCAACTTTATATATATATACTCACATACACATCTACCTTATCTATCTTCTATATTATAAAGAACAAACATATCTGTACGTAACGCATACGTCATTTTGTGAATGGCAACATTTTGAAACTTAAATTGAAATTTCTGTTTTGCAATTTTCACTACTGCAAATTTTTAAACTTCTAAACATTGCACATTTTCACTTTTTACACCGTTGTATAGGGAAAAAATTTACTTTTGAATGCAATTCGTTTGAAAGCTGTATCTCAGTTAATTTTTGAGATATTAATTTGTTTTGTAGATTTAAATATCTTTTTTGTAATCGTGGCAGCTGAAGTACTCCATTTCTATTAAAAGTAAAGGAAAAATAGTCAAGTAGATTGCTCTATCTTTTTGTTGCCATTTTCTCATATAAATTGAAAAAAAAAATGAATTAAAATACGTTCTATGTCAGGGATATGGTCTGTTATAAACCTGGTGAATTTTGGTGTTATTTCATTTTTATATATCAATTAAATGATTTTTAGTTCATTGCAAACTTATTTTACACACGATACAACATTTTCTTTTTATTTCTGTCAATTATTTTCTCCGGTTTTACTTGATTCGTATCAAATGCCTGAAAGAATGCAATTTTATTAATCCGCGTGTAATAACCTTTTCCGAATTTTGAAAAAATACAAATGAATGATTTCCGATAAAACATGAAGCTATTATAAACGAACAAATGAAGGCATATGAATCATTAGATACCCGATTTGCTTCTTGAATGACGACATTATGCTTTATGCTGGGTTTGTGTATTATTCACGATAATGACGTCATATGCATACTTTTCTATAGAAGTTGATTAAGAATCGATCATAAAACTGAAATGCTTTAGCGGGTGCAAATCACGTCATTTTATATATTAAATAGCGTGTATTTTAAATCTTAAAACTTAAATATGTTTTGTAGAAGCGCGCCATTTTCAAATATTTATTTAGAAAACGGTATGGTTTAAATTTTGTTGTATAGGGTTTAGTGGCGCAAAATCCCATTAGTGACAAGCTGCGCCAAAATATTTTGATCAGAAATGACGCACTGCTTTTGAAAACACGCATTTTTCCTCATAAGTTTCCATATATTTTTCCTCTGCATGTGTACTGATACTAAGTTTCAGACAATAGGAGAAATGCTTAAGTAAGTGAATATGACGTCATATTTAATAGAAAATTATCATTTTCTTAGATAAAACTAAACATTTTAACACATGCGTCTAAAAATCATAAACTACGGTAATTGTTACTCTCCGGTTTTGAGATCAGAATCTGTTAAGAGTGAGACTATTCACATGCAAAGATGTTGCTGACAATCGTAACTTCAAGTTTTGAGTTAAAATGATTTTGAAATGATCAAATTAAAATACCATTTTTTTTAAAATGGTGAATACAGATATGAGAGGTGAGTATGTAAATTTTGAGAAGGTGAAAATGATGTCAAGTGTAGATTTCACGGGGGAAAAATTCTATGATCGCATTATAGTGGAATACATTTTGATGTTTTTCATTCCAGAATACCATGCATAAGATCCTCAATTGATAACTTCATCACAATAACTTATTTTTATTATATTTTACTGATTACATATACAATTAAAGTTTAATTTTAATAATGTTGACAACGGAGTTTTATAGAAAGAGTAATTTGTTGACTTTAGGTTAAAATAATGTTTGTTTGAGAGTTAGACTAGCCAGTATAACATACATTTTTATTGTAACTAATTTTGTATTTTTATTATAATATAATTAAACAGTTCCTTCTCAAACATTTTCTTTCGTCGAAATTCGACGGGTTCCACCTTTTATATATAAAATCCTAATGAAACAAATTTATGAAATGATTTTATGAAACGACTGATTCAGTTTTACGGCTATTTCTCTTAAAATATGGAATATTATGCGGTAAAATTAACACCAAAAATCCGTATTGATCAACATGTTTCAAAAATGGTATCAGAATTTAAAAATTTGAATTAGTTTTCGAAATATTAATTTTTTTTTCTAATTTTAATTACATTTCTGTAGTGAAAATCTGCAATAGCAACAAAATTACTCCATTTTTTTTAAAGAGGAGAACAGGGAAAAAGTATAAGGATTATTAGATTTCTTTTTTGTAAATTTCAGATTGATAACTGAAATTATATTTTATGTTTCAATTGATAGTGAAACAATATTGAGATTAAATTATGTTTTTCAGGAAAATTTTAAAAATATTTTTTTTTCACATTTTGATCATCCGGAATCAAAAATCGTCTGTCAATTTCAAATTCCATAGATGGAAAAAAAGTTTCCTTTTCAGTTTTAAAGAGAAAATGACAATAATAGTACAAAATGACATAAAGTATAAAATTAGTATCAAAAATCGCCTGTCAATTTTAAATTCCATAGACGGAAAAAAAGGTTTCCTTTTCAATTTTAAAGAGAAAATGACAATAATGGTATAAAATAACATATGGTACAAAATTAGTGCGGCAAGCAAATTTGTTTATATATTGAATCACTTGATGCAGCATAAATACAGGTATGTGCAAAATACTTTCAATTTATTTTGTACGAATAACTATTCAATTAAATATATGTTAGAAAATTCGTATATTCTTATTAATTAATACAAATGGCACTACTTGTTTATACCATAGACCAGTTTCGCCGAATTATACAAACGTATATATATATTTTTTAAATAAGTAATTCGAACGAAGATTTTTTAAAATCATGCTTCCATTAAAATTCACAAAAATCTAGAATTCTTTTAAGCACTTAAAAGTAGAATTTGGAATTTCGACAAATTAGCTTGCTATCGGGAAGTTCTATGTATGGCAATTTATTTTTGTAGCCAAATTAAAAAATATATTGGCGACAAATTTGGAGATATTGTGCGAAGTAAGTCAACATTTGGTGCTATTGTGGCAACTTGCCATTAGCAATTTTCAACAATTACTAATTGTTGAAGCTGATTCTGATTTCTCCATAGGCAATCAACCGTTGGTCCCTCTACGTTGACACCATAGGAATCGAATTAAAAAAAAAAAATCTATGTCCAATTCATGTATTACCCTCAGGAATACTTATATATTCCAAATTTCAAAGCTCTATGTCAACAAGTAGGTGAAAAATGAGTCACAAGATTTGACTGCCGCACACAAATATATAATTGTAAGTTAAAAATAAGCATGTAAAAATAACGAAATAACAAATAACTTAGCAAAACATTAATAAAAATTACAAATAAAAAGTCAAATTAAAAATCACTTGATGACGTAACAAACACGTGTATCATGTTTAACGTCAAGTGAATGCGACATTTACGATCATCCATTATTCGCATATAATCTTACTAGCAGGAATGACCGAGCTCGGTCAAAATTAGCTTTGTGTTTATATCGATATATTATTCCCACTGAATCATTCTTGCTGTTTTAGATGCAATTAATTCTGAGCCATAGCGATCGAAAATGACCCACTAATCGATTTTTTTCGAACATGCGACCTAACACAATGCTCTTTTCGAGCCTGAAAACAATGGAATACAAAATTTAGTGAAAATCCTTAGTTGTTTTCTAGATAACATAAGCTTAACCCATGTTGATTCAAAAATGACCCCCTAACCAAAATTTATCGAACATGTGACCTATTCCAATGGTCTTTTTGTACTGTGAAACGGTATAATAAAAAAAAATTGTCAAAATCGTTTGAACCCTTTTGAGATACAGTTATCTTGGCCTCAACCCATTATCACCAACATGACCCACTAATAGAATTTTCTTGAACATGCGACTCAGCCCCAATAGTTTTATCTTGCCCAGAAACAGTGTAATACAAACTTTTGTCAAAATCGTTTGAGTCGTTTTTAGAAACAGTTAGCTTGGTCCTGATCCATTCGGAGCCAAAATGACCTACTGATTGAAATTTCTTGAACATACGACCCTGCCTGATGGTCTTATCTTACCCGGAAACAGTATTATACAAAATTTTGTCAAAATGTTTTGAACCGCTTTTTAAATACAATTAGCTTGTACCTGACATATTGTGACCCAAAATAACCCACTAATCGAACTTTCTTGAACATGCGACCTAGCCCAATGGTCTTCTCGAGCCCGAAAATAATAGAATAGAAAATTTAGTTAAAATCGTTTAAGCTGTTTTTTAGATATAATTAGTTTGACCCTGACCCACTGTGATCCAAAATGACCCACTAATCAAATTTTCTCGAACATGTGACTTAGTCCAATTCTCTTCTCATGCCCAGAAACGATATAATACAAAATTTTGTCGAAATCATTTGTTTCGTTTTTTAGATACAAATAGCTTGACCCACAGTGAATGACCTACTAATCAATTTTTCCCGAACATAGGAATTAATCCAATGGTCATCTCATGCCCAGAAATGGTATATTACAAAATTTGGTCAATCTTTTGAGCATTTTTTTAGGTTCAATTAGCTTGACCCTGACCCATTGTGACCCAAAATGACCCACTAATAGAATTTTCTCGAACATGTGACATAGCCCAATGGTCATCGCATGCCCAGAAACGGTATATTACAAAATTTTGGGAAAATATCTTGAACCGTTTTTTTAGATATAATTAGCTTGACCCTGACCCATAATGACCCACTAATTGAATTTTCTGGAGCATGTGACCCATTCCAATGGTCTTTTCGTGGCCGAAAACGATAGATTACAAAATTTCGCCAAACTCGTTACAGCTGTTTTCTAGATAAACTTAGTTTGACCCACGGTGACCCAAAAATGACACACTAATCAAATTTTCTTGAACATTTGACTTATCCCCATTGGTCTTCTCGTAATTCAAAACTATAGAATATAGAGTTTAATGAAAATTGTTAGAGCCAGTTTTTAGATAAAAATAGCTTGACCCACAGTGACCCAAAAATGACCCACAAATCGAAATTTCTCGAACATGTGACCTAGCCCAATAGTCTTCTCATACCCGAAAACGGTTGGATACAAAATTTAATAAAATCGATTGAGCCGTTCTTTAGCTATAATTACCTTGACCCTGATCCATAATGACCCACTAATCGAATTTTCTCAAACAACTGACCCATTCCAATTGTCTTTTCGTGCCCGAAAACGGTAGGGTGTAAAATTTAATTTAAATCATTAGAGCCGTTTTCAAGATAAAACTCACACACACACACACACACACACACACACAATTTTTGCTCATATTATAATATAAGACTAGAAAAGATAGCCCGTCAAAATGACGGAAAATGAGATATAAAGACATATACAACACATATGCAAGAATATGAGTAGTTTTTCTCGCTTGTTCCGCAGTGACAGATAAAAATAACACATTTCAAAATGTGCAAATATGTTGCCAAATTTCCTTCTTCGCCAAGGGAGTTTTCTCTATTTCTCCAAAGCAATTTTGTCTATTTCGCCAAGGCCCCTACACAGGAAAAATACCAAGAAATTAATTTCTGTATCCGGCTATGTAAATCACATTAAAATGGGGCAGTTAGGAGTTCAGATAGTACAGCGCTGTCTAGTGGCGGTTATTTATTTATTACTAGCATCTAGCTGAAGAAGTAAAGATGTACATTTTCGTATATTACATTTTAAATTCTGACCCATAGATTTTGAAAAAAAACTGTAAATGCACGGAGTTTAAATTAAATTGTAGTGAGCTCGTATGAATGGTTAATGGGTTTCAAAGGGAATTTCGCCAAATTAGCTAGCTATTGCCAAATTGGCTTCATACATGGCAACTTATTTTGGTCACCAAATTTGACGGTGTATCGCCACATTTGAATGTATTTTGCCAAGATGGTCAGAATTTGGCGCTATTGTGACAATTCTGTCATTACTAATTTTCAACAATTACTCATTCTTGAAGCTGATACCGATATCTCCATAATCAATGAGGCGGTCCAACCGGAATTGTGAGGGACACATAGAGATTTGGATTTTATATATAATACAAGATTGTTTGGCGATAGTTTCTTCGTTGACGGGATAATCAAGTAGTACCATACAAACAATATAAATTGTTAAACTTGAAAATATTCAGGATGGCGTATTAAAATAGGGTAAAGAATTGATGAATAAGCTATACCTGTTCTTGAAATATCTAAAACACGATCAAGACGTAAAATATAAGCGTAAAATTTCAAAACACAATACTTTTCAATACGTGGATCTCAAAGCTATTCTCAAGCAGACAGAGTTTTTTAACCTCAAACCTAAAGGAAGAATATTGTCAATAGCTTCATTATAAAACTCAGAATGATAGCGTCATTTTTAACCTAATCATTTTACACAAACTTATTTTCAAATGTGTAATTGATCTTACTTATCACTCTGAAAACACACTCATTCATTACGACAATGATGAATGAGGCCATGGTAACCGAAAAATGCCCATTCAAACGGAAAAGCATAGCAACGCGATTTCAGAGGATATCCGCTGTTATACTGATAATATGATTTAATCTTTAGTAACTTGCTAATATTTTTTTTAAAGAGGCACGTTAGTATATTTTAGAGGCTGCGAAGCCTGAACGGGGGTTGGCGGGCATAGCTCGCAGGGGACTGAGCCTCCTAGTATTATATAATATCATAAAAAAACTTAAACTAAAGTTATATTGCATTGCCGCTCACTCTTTCATTTTTTTTTTCTTGGACATGAGCAAATAAAACAATTTCTTTTCAAGTGCAAAAATGTTCTACTTTAGTGCATTTATAAAAAAATATTTTTTTTTTACATTTTATTTAAATTTATTGAAAACTTGTCTTTCATTTTTTTTTTTTTTTTTTTACATTTATTTCTTCAATCTTAAATCATACGTCTGTTCAGCATATTTTCCTGTAAAAACAACATATGTTCAGCATATTTTTCTATTAGAAAAATTTAATGTTTTGCGCTATCTTTAAACTCTTTCATAAACCGTGTTTATTCCAAGTGTAAAAAATTATAGAGCTCCCATGGTGGATTTCATGGTGGATTCATTTTGAGAGTCGTACATATAAAAAATTTCGCGCATCGATTAACAATTTCGCTTCTATTTTAATACAATGTTAATGATGTCACCGGCAGTTGCAGCAACACGAAATAGTCTACATGAGGAAAGGGAACCGATGTTGGCATTCATTCAACACTGAATTACCTGTATGGTTTTTACAGTGTTTATTTTTTTTTCTCATGCAGAAGATAATGGCAACTCAAACGGCAACGTTTCTTTTTTTATGTTTGTTCTATTCTTTGACTGGAAAAATAATAATGAAGTAGAGATTTAATATAGAATATGTTTTGTAACCAAGGAAGTACTTTTTTCCAATAATTTAACCCTTTATGTACTGAATTATGAATTCGTGAAAATTTTGTCTTCTAAAGCATTTTTCGTGAATTATTTAAACTACATTAGAAGATTTATATATAATCATTTAACACATTTTAGAAGGATTGTAGAAGGATTGAAGGATTTAGAAGATTTAATTAAATTTGAATTTATAGGGATTTTGTGCAATATTTATTATCCCACTCAAATCTTTTCATGTACAAATATAACGTTTTTACAATAGAAATATAAAAATATTTAAGAATTGAAAAATCCCCCCCACCCCCTCCCAACGCCAAGAAAGCGGAAAATATGCAAAGGCAAAAGAAATCATCCTTTTAAAAATATTTTTGTTTTGTGTAACGAATAATGCTTTTGGAACAAGATAAAGTAATATATCTATAACTCATTCTAAACTGTATTACAACTAATCGATGTATTAGATGAATTTTATAATAATTTATTTTAATGATTCTTATAAGTACCGTCAGTAGATAAAGGGTTAAAGCATTTTTCATTTGACATGAATGAGTAATGAATGAAATGAATCGATATGAATGGAATTTCTATTTATACAGTCATTTGCAAATATGATAAATAAGTCAGAAGGATAAAACAATTTTACAGTCGGACCATATTTAAAAGAACTGTTTTTTTCTCATGGACATGCTACTACTACTACATGCAATTATTTCAAGATGCAAAGAGGAAGGGGAGTTAAATATGCATGTCGAATATACTGAAGAGCAAGGTCAGCTTTTAAATAATGAAAGAATTTTTACAAAAAACATCGTATATCCTGAAGTTTTCTGACCAAATGTTAATTTACACTTATTTTGTATGTATTCATTATACAAAGATTTTCAGAAATGTGTTTCGTTTTAATATGTGTTATTTTCATCTAACACTGCGGAACAAGCGAAAAAAACTCATATTCTTGCACGTGTGTTGCATATAGTATATTTATACATATCACATATTCCGTCATTTTTGACGGGCTATCTTTCTAGTATATATATATTTATGGTGATATTAACAGATAATATAACTAATGATTATGATGACAAATGAATAACAGAATAAAAAAGGATGTCAAAGGATATTTTTAACTTGTGTTCACATGTACCCGTCGTGTGTTCACAACTACCCCGCCAGCGGGGCACATGTGAATAATTTTTTGAATTCATAAAACTACTAAAAAAAGTAAGAAGAACTATAATGATTATTTAAAAAAATACCATGCATAAAAACACTGCTGTTTACTATATTGAGTAGTTTTTGTTTATAGAAATTATCCCCGTCATCAGAAAAATCTCTATTTATGTGAACTGTTTACATGTGCCCCCATCTCCTTTACATAGTACTGATAAAGTACCTTAAATCAACATATGTAGAAGTATGGAATGCTCTTGAATCTGGTAGTCTTGCTGTATCGAAATACAATGTTCTGTTTACGAAACTATTTGCAGACCAGAACATGGAACATAATATCAAAGACCCGAAGAACATTTATGAGTTGTTGGTTTAACTCTGAATGAAAGCGTTCTCGAAAGGTAGTTCTTGTGTACACCACAAATATTACGTATTATTCCAAGTTTCTTTGAAAAGCACTATCCAAACAAAATGTCTGAGCAGACCAGGAAACACTATTAACCTCATACATCTATGTCGCTAAGAATTTTTTACAATGCAGGAGGGGAGTGTCAAGGGGAGTATTCGTGATCATCGTGAAGGAAACCTTTTCAAAGATAACACCACACTAATGAATATTGCATCATCTGTGAAGGTTCCAGAATCTGAGACGGATGATATTTTGAATCGTGACCGAAAAGACCAATTGGAATTCGAAGAATTTGTAAGAGATTGACTCCAAAGTGAAATTGCTAAATTGTAAATTTGGCATTCAATGAAAAAAATGAAATTAAAAACATTCTGTACGTGCAACAAGAAGATTGCATTTAAGATTGGTGATAAATTGGTTGAAATTCAAGAAGCGAGGTGCCTTCTTGCTCGTTTTCTTATTATTATGATGTACAGATCTCAAATGTTTACAAACCTAAAGGATGCAACTTGGAAACTAAGAGCTTTCAGTAATACCAAGATCATTATTTTCTTCTGATGGATGTCTTCATATTTCATCTGACAAAAGCATTTATTGGAGAAATAAAGTAATATAATTGTTCTCCCATTCTTGAATCATTAGAATACTCGTTGACATCCCCAATACAAAAACTATGTCTATTATAGATGGAATGGTAATCGTACAATCAGTAAAAATCTGCCATGAAAATTCGTGAAGACTCCGCAAATGCTTTCAGCAAGATCATTATGAAAATGAAAAATAAATGCACTGAGGGGAGAATAATATTTGACCAATATCTTGCTAAAAAACCCTCGACCAACAATGCTCCCACTTTTTGGAAATTGTTGGAAAATAAATGGCGAAGAAGCAATTTCTCCTTTCAAATGGCTGGAGTTAACTGCGTCCAAAGGAATTATTGAACTTGTGAAATGTGAGTGTAAGAGAACATGTACAGTTGGGAAATGTTCTTAAAGAATTAACTGGTTTGTACTGCCCTTTGTAAATGCAGTGATTGTAACAATACAAAGGACTATTAATATAACCACTGTGATAGTACCCTCATAGCATGCATGGTCACTGTGATGTCATTGTGACGTCACTGTAAGTCACTGTGGTCATGTCACATCTGTGACCAAAATGCCACCACTCAGTGATGTCACATTGTAACTGAGATGTGAACTTCTTAGAAAACTTTAAAACATTGTAAAAATTCTTCAAAACATGTTATTTACTGTAAAATTATATTTTTCTGGCAATTAAAAAAATTGTTACGACATTGTTATGTCACTGTATGTAACGTATGTCACGTCACATATGTGATAAAAAAAAACCACCATATTGAAAGTCACAGTGTGACAAAAATATAAACTTCAAAAATCTTTGAAAATGAAGAGAAATATTTTAAAGAGTCCCGAGTTACAACGGCATAAGGAGTGAAAATATATTAGTGGATAGCAAATAGTAAATTCTGTCACGAAAGGGGAAGGGGCATAATAAATAAAATGCACGGTACAAACATTAATAAACTAAATTTTCATGCTATATTTTATCAATTTGATAGATTAAGCGGTCTCACAGACCGCTCACACTAGTTATGCGGCAATTTTTGTCACATCAGTTAAGGGTTAAACAGTACCGAGTTACAGCAGCATAAGGAATGAAAATATATTAGTGGATAGCAAATAGTAAATTTTGTCACGAAAGGTGGGGGTGGGAACATAATAAATAAAGTGCACGATTTGATATCTAAGACAGTAAAAGTATTCTTTTTTCATGATTTCAATTTTATCTAGCATTGCAATTTAATATAATAATCCTTCACTGATTGTTACACTCTCATAAAATTATTGCGCATTTAATACAAAAACAAATAAATGATAAAAAAAACACCTGCTCAAATCGTCTGCCTCGCGATATTACCATAGAATAAACAAGAGAATACGCGGGAAGTTACTTCACTCCACTGTTTAGAACATCACCACGTCTAAAGCACTTCTTTTAGTATAAAAGAAAGACATCTGCCATTTTAGGATATTACAAATACACGGATATTATTAATGGAGCATATATGTAAGTCTTATTTAATTTAAATATTTTGTTCCTGTTTTGTATGTATTATAATGATGAGTTAAGTAGTTGTATGTTACACATATAGAAAGAGACTCATCTGTATTGTTTTCAGAAGGATATTTTCCTATTCAATTCTGTTGTATCTTAATATGCCATCGCTCGAAAGAAAAAAAAAGCTGTCGCAGAGACTGATTTATGCCTACATTCAAAGTGGAATGAATGTAAATATTAATTTTCAGTTACTTGAGATTGAAAATGTGTTGAAACAGTGATATGGAATTTTTTTTGGCTTCTTAATGTTTTCTAATTACTAACACTTATAGCATCATTATTATTTTGGACTTAAATATGAAATTAGAAACTGTTTCAGATTAGAAATTAACATTATACTGGGAGAATGTCTTTTTACATATTATAGTAGTGAAACTTTGGAAAGATTTTTTTTTATTGCTAATAATATTTTAAATTATTATTTAAAATCCTAAATCTTCATACCAATTTTTTTAAATTTAACATTTGACAACATTATAAAATAGTAGCAATTCCTTATACCGTGTGGAAATGTTTTTGAGAAATTGTTAAATCTAATAATGCATTTAATTCATCTATTGTTGTTTATTGTGTTTAATAATACAGTTATAAATGCTAATTATTTATTGTTTTTCAAATTAGTATATTTATTTTTTTTAACTGTATGCAAGCATTTTTTCTTCTGTTTGTGATTTTAATCAAACATTTAGTTGTAGACACTCAGAATCAGTTATTAAATTTTCTTCGATTGTAAATTCATTTTCTACGTTTTTGATATATGTAATCATTGGCATTAAAAAATTAAATATGATATTTAAGCATTGAAATAAAGTGTTTTTCATGCCTGTGATAACAAGTTTATAGATTAAACTGCTTTAGTATATTTTTTAAAAAGTTGGTATTTATTTAAGTAATATAGGACTGAATATTTTTTAAAGCGATTAATAACTTCTTTCTACATTAAAATGTCTTTCAAACAATAAAAATAGTTAATATGCAATCATTTATTTTACTTTTATATGTCCTTACTTTACTTATACTTTTCAACAAAGTTGAAAAGTGTTTATGACTTCGGTTTGTCTGGCCGTCTGTCCGCGCTCCAACTCTCGCAAATATACTCGGATTGCCTTGAAATTTTTGGATGTTATTGATGTTTACCATAGCACGGTCCCTATTTGTAATGAATTTTGTAGCGTGTTCAATTCATCTACAGGGAAAATCAAAAGTATTTCGTTACACTACGGCCTACGGGAAAAAATCGTTTCAAATGATTTTTAACGATTTTACACGCTTTCAAACAGAATAAAATTGATATGAATTTATGAAACGCACTAAAATATGCATTCTGAAGAGTATGCAATGCAACGAATAGTTATTGTTCATTTACAGGGCTATAAAAGGAATTCCAATACATTATTATACAGGGATGGAGGGAATTGTTTACGGCATACTTTAATTATGTTAATCTATTTCATATATAATGACATTGATATAAGTCGCTGAGGTTTACACACTATAAATTATTTCATGATAATACGAAATGTATATAACATTTACAGGACACACAAAATATTTCCGATACTATATTGTATCCGAAGTTCATTAGGGATGATTGCTGGAAATGCATTTTTAATTATGATATGCACTTTTATAATTCACTATATTTATGCATAGTATATGGTATATATAAATGCTATAATTCATATACAGGAATACACAAAAGTATTCGTAAGGGTTACTGGGTATATGCACAAATTGATTAAAGGTAGTATTTAAATGAGTTATGGATTTTTACGTTGAACTGCATTTAATTTACTAAGAAATGTTTGTAGAATATAGATAAAATGATATACAGGGTCACGCAAAGAATTGGATACATGGCCATCTATAAATGATAATTTCTGGAAATGTGATTTCAGCAGTTTTAAGAGTGTTTTAGTTTGAATTAAATTTTAACTAAGTAGTAGCGTGTAATAAACGCTCTAGGTAAACTATAGGGTTATACAAAAGTATTCAAGTATGTTTCCATATATTAGTATAAATTGCTGAAAGAGAATTTCAACCTGTTATGCGTTTTCTTGCTAAACTAAATTTTCCCATTATATAATATATATATCAACCTACAGATCAAATACAGGGCTGTTCAAAAGAATTAGAAAACATATTTGGTTATGGACGGTAACTGCTGAAATCAGTTTTTCAAATGTTTTATGTGTTTTCTAAAATATTTACTTAGTTATCTTATTTACATTATTTCCCTAAATTACGATGTCTTGTTAAAGCATTCAGGGAGCGTTGGAAAGTGTTTTATAATCTATGCTTAACGCATGATTTTTCTTACTTGTTTTTTCTATTTCGCAGATCAGTCTTTTCCTATAAAACATACCAAATCTATTTAGCTCATATTCAGAAAATACAATATACACGGGAATAAAAAATTTAAATAAATATGGCTTATCATGTCGTATTTAATAAAGCAATGACTAATCACAACACATTAAAATCTTACACATTCTTAATATCAAGCTTGAACTCAAATTATAGCTTAAAACTTAATAAAAAAAAGAGGTCAGTTGATAAACATTGTTTTTTAAGTGGAAAAATTTTAAATATTTTAGAAGAATAGGACCTCAAAATATGGATATTTTGCTAAAAAGTATGGTAAAAACATAAGAATTTATATTTCAAACAAAACTATTTTAAAATTGTGCATTTTAAAATTCATCACAGTGTTTATGACAAGAACCATCACTGTATTAATACTTAGATTTTTTTTTTCAGAGAGAAACATACAACAGCTTGCATACAATATTTCAAATAAAAATCAAATTTCAAATTATTTGCTTAAAAGGCGCAAAAGCCAACATAGTAAAAAAGATTCAATGCCGGGAATCGAACCCGTGCCTTCAGTATAGCGCACTGACATTCTACCGACTAAACCACATGGAACGATACACAGCCTGGAAAATTTCTCACTATTACATGTTGGTAAGACTACAAAAGGAGCACAAGATGGAATATTTATCGTGAGCCACCGACATGGGGCAAACACGAAACTTAATTAATTAAATCCAGCATCAGTTGAAACTATATTAATACTTAGAAATTTTTCCAGAGAGAAACATTTGCCTTGCATACAATATTTCAAATGAAAATAAAATAATTAAAATTGCCTTTTAAGCATGTAATTTGAAATTTGATTTTCATTTGAAATATTGTATGCAAAGTGAATGGTTCTCTCTGGAGAAATTTCCAAGTATTAATATAGTTTCAATCGATGCTGGATTTAATTAAGTTTCGTGTTTGCTCAATGTCGGTGGCTCACGATAAATATTCCACCTTCTGCTGCGTTTGTAGCCTTGCCAACATGTAATAGTGAGAAATTTTCCCGGCTGGGTATCGTTCCATGTGGTTTAGTCGGTAGAATGTCATTGTGCCATACTGATGGCCCGGGTTCGAGTTCCGGCACGGAATTTTTTTCACTACGTTTCACCTTTTAAGCAATTAATTTGAAATTTGATTTTCATTTTAAATCATCACATTGTTTATGACAAGTTCGTCACAAATGACACATATTTCACAAATTGGTCACAATGTGACTTCAAAGCATTGTCGCTTTTGTCACAGGTTCTTTACAAAGTTAATGCCAAAATAGTCACAAATGACACTCTTTTCACAAATTTGTCACACCATGACTTCACAGAGTGGTCACAATGTGACGTCACAAAAGACCTCTAAAACGGCCATAACGACTTTGCATTTTAGTCACTATGACACACTCACATCGACGGTCACAAAATCACAGTGTGACTTCACAACGACGTCGCCGTGACGTCACCATGCCTTACGGCGAGGCTAACGAAAAAGATAGGCTACCGCGGTGCATCCGTCGTGTCTTTTTTTACAGACTGCTAGAGTGACGTGATGCTATTTTCGCACACCTTCATTGGTGCATTCAAGCATCACGTGACTCCAGCGGTCTGTAAAAAAAGGTACGTGAAATGCACCGCGGTAGCCTGTCTTTCTCGTTAGCCTCGGCCTTACGGGTAGTGATTCAGAAGAGGATATGCGGCATCCTAGTGCCGGATATGAATATATATGTTGTTTTTAATAATTGTGTTCAATATCTTCAGTTATTTATGTTATTTATGTTAAATATTTTGTATAAATTTCTAAATTGTAAAAATTTAAAAAGCGGCGCAAATAAATTAAAAACTGAAAAATATTTTTTTAAGAGTTTGACCTTAATACAGGGATTCCGAAGCATATTTCGTTTCGTCTTTTTCTTAAAAAATGGCTGAGATATAGAAGTTCCAATTTCTAGGATGGCTGAAATTTTGAAACAATCTAATTTTTGTCGTGCTGTAACTCTCGTATTTATAAACCTATTTGGATAAGATTAAGTATGTGCATTTCAAAGTATATATGCATGTCTCGATCGAGTTCATTGGCCAGATTCACTTGCCTTTTTGTTTCAAAATGACAGATTTTTTTTTTTAATTTTTAAGGTTAAAAAGCGGTGCAAATAAATTAAAAATTGAAAAGATTCTTTCTTTAAGTATTTGACCTTAAAACAAGGACTCCGGAGCATTTTTCGTTTCGTCTTTATCTTAAAAAATGGCTCAAACATGAAGAGCTAAGTGGAATAACATGTTAAGTAACAAAAATTACATTTGAAGAAATTTGATATGAAAGTTTTTGATGTCAATTTTAATGATTTATTTTCCGTTTGATACCATGCGTTTAAAATATTAACAGGTGTGGTACTAAACTCTATCAAAAAAACTTATTCATATTTAATTTTTAAATATTAAAAAATATTACAGTACAGAACCATTTATCCGGAATGGTTGGAATCAGGTATATTCCGGATAACTGGTTTTTCCGGTTAACTGGTTGTGCATTAAAGCAGCATCAATTTGATAAGTTTTGACGAATATATCTGACTGTGGCAAATTATTTCTGATTTTAAATTATTAGATTATTTGGATTAAAAATCAGATGCAAGAAAGATCTAAAGTTAAAAGAGTTTGAAAGAAGGTAATTTATGGGAATCCCTTGGGAACTAAAATTCTTCTGTTCCCTCTGCATAAAAATTAAAACATCTAAAGTTACAACTAAATGTTTCCATTTCAAATACTAGATGTTGACATCAAATTATACAATTGTTTCAAGAAATGCATATGTCAAACTGGCAATGTATGACACTTTTTTCTGCAAAGATTCTGAAATAAGTCTACTAGAAATATCATTCCGGATAACTGGTTTTCCGGTTAACTGGTTTCCGGATAAATGGTTCCATACTGTAATATTATTTGCATTATTAAATATTAAAATATTAAATATTAAGGAATAATGTCTTAAATCTTCAAGGCTAAATAGAACTTTGGTATTTTAGCTTTACCATGTGATAAAATACCTGATAACACCTTCGTCCAAAAGATAAAATAATTTTTAAGAAAATGTAGCATAACATGTTCTTCCACTCAGCTCTTCATATAGCAGTTTGAATTTCTATGTTTGCTGGGCATTTTTAAATGGTCGTATTTTTGTCCCCCTGTAACTGTCGCATTTATAAACCTATTTGGATAAGTATGTGCATTGTACAAATAAATGTCTCGACCGAGTTCGTTGTCCAGCTTCATCCACCATCTTGTTTCAAAATGGCGTCCAATTTTCTTTGTTTTTAAAAACATAAAAGTTTAAAAAGCGATGCAAATAAATTAAAAATTGAAAAATATTCCTTCCTAAGGAATTTGATCTGAAAAAAAAATAATTCCGGAGCACTTTTTGTTTCGACTTTATATTTAAAAATGGCTGAGATACAGCAATTTGAATTTCTAAGTTTTCTGATATTTTGAAACAATCTAATCTTTGTCGTGCTGTAACTTTCGCATTTATGAACCGATTTGAATGTAATATAGTATGTACGTAGAAAATATAAATATCTGGACAGAATTCGTTGCTTAGCTTCATCCGCGCTTTTATTTCAAAATGACGACTATTTAAAAATGTTTAAAAATATAAAAAGCGTTACAAAATTTTAGAAATTGAAATTGTTTTTCTTTAAAAGTGTTTGAACTTGAAACAAGGATGCTGGTTCTTTTTTTTTTTTACGACTTTATCATAAAATAGGCGAAGATATAGCAGTTTGAATTTATAGGTTGGCTGACATTTCGAATCAATCAGAATTTTGTCATACGAATGTATGCGTATTTTTTAACCCATTTGGATGGGAGAAGGCGTGTGTACTGAACATAACAAGGTCTCGACCAATTTCATTGGTTAGCTTCATACACCTTGTTGTTTTAAAAAACGGGAATATCAAGGTTTCGCCAAATTTGGCGACAAAACATAAGTCACTCTAAATGAAGCCAATTTGGGTTTAGATGACTAATTTGATGAAATTCTTATTCATATTAGGTATGGAATATGTTTTTATTGACTCAATCGAGTTCCACTAACTTTAGCTTCGAGTGTTTTAGTAAAATACCTAAGCTATCTCTATATTCTAAAATTAAGTAACCAATGCTGTCACCTCCGTATTATAGAATTTTTTGTGACATCGGGAATTTCTTTGTTAATATTAATAAAAATACTACATACAGAAGTATGGAAATTGGTGGTATTATACAAAAATGTTTGGTAAATACGCTACTGCAGACAGTTTTTTAATCGAATAATTATTTTAAGAGATATTTAATGTTAAAATGTGTTAAAATCGCTCCATTAAAAAAGTTTTATAGGAGCAAAAACTATGCATAGGAATTTAATCCTTTTTCTAAGAATATACATTGGAAGCTCCCGGTGTGAAGACTGCATTTTTTTTATTAGACTAATTGTTTGAGGGTTTATTTCCATTTTAAAAGTAAATTTTCGGCATTTCCAGAGATATTTTTTGCATATTTTAGAAAAGGTTATTATTTTAAAGTGTGGCCAATTGTAAACACTTCGCAAAGAATAATATTTTCTTTCAATTAAAAAGTAATTGACACTTGACTATTATAAACAGAAAAAACACAATGAGTTTAGAATTAAATGATTACGTGTTAAAAGCAGGAAAATATTGAAAATGACGTCATAAATATTGTTTTTACACGTGAATATTGAATAAGAAAGAAAACTATGAAATAATGAATTATTTAATGTGTGTTAAAACCAGTAAATGCAGGTGAAATTACATTATTTTTCAAATGGCCAAATAATAACATTGCCAAACAGTTTAAGGGGGTAGGATGCCTTTAAACCATCAACCCTTTCGAATTTCTTTTAATACATATTTTGATTCCGTAATCATTTCTGAATAATATGCAAAAAACCACATTAAAAAATTCCCATTAGTTTACTAATTATGGCTGTTTTATTAAGACTACATGGGATAATTAAACTTCGCGGTACATTTATTCAAAACCATGAATTTTGATACTGCGCGCAGTGTTACTAAAAAACTATCCATGGCAATGAAAAGAAATTTTTACCACATATTCATTTCTGTATCATCTGCAACTTAAAACCAGAAAAAGGTAACTTTTTTTTTTTCTGTTTTCGTACTTTGAAAATATTATATAAAAAGTAAAAATTTTTAATTTTTTGTTAATATTTTAATTTAGTCAATATTTTTTACAAATATTCTGGTTTTAGTATAAAGGTAACAATATTGGGTATTTATTTTCACCAAAATTTCCTCTTTATATGCATATTTTCAGATTTTATCATGCGCGCAAGATTTTTTTCTCTTATCATATATTTTTAAACTTATCATTTCAATATTTATTTATGAATTTACAAGTATATACATATTTTTTAAATATAAATTTAAATATGAGCTTTATATTTAAATGAAGTTTGATTTTTATTTTTGACTTATTACACAAGTTTTGAAGCTTGGAACATAGTAATGTTTTTTACTTTTCGACGTGTTCAAAGGCATCCTACCCCCTTAAATTAAAAAATATATTTTGATGATTATGTTTTGTTTTGTACAGGATGCAAGCTTTAATTTTGTTTGAAATATTTTAAACTTTTGCTATTATATTCTTTTTAATTTTATAGGTATGGGTCATTGAACAATACATTTTCATTCAGGGGGTTAGAAATAGCTGTCGAAAAATTTTTATCCCTCGGTTATGAGGAATCCGAAATTAAGATATTTATGCCTGCTGAAAGGCGAAATGCCAAGACGTTCAAGGGTAAAGCTGTGAAGAATACAGAATTGATAAAAATATTCGAGTCTAAAAATATGCTTTTCTACACTCCCTCTACACTAGCAAAAGGCAAGACTGTTCTCTGTTATGATGACTGGTAAGAAATTTTTAAAAATCTGCTTTTATTTAAATAGAAAAAAAAAAGACATCTTCAAATGTAACTTTTCGGTCATTTGTACATTGCAAATGAATTGTACTTTTTCATTTATAACCAGCTAGCGAAACCGCCGGCTTTGCTCGAGAGACTCTGTAGAACTCTGCTGTGTATTTGCTCTATAGAGAGACTCGGAGCAAATGTTGACAAGAAATTAACGGGCTTATTATTCAACTATGTTACACATGATATTTGTGTACTGCTAATGCATGCTACATGTTCAAAACTATATCCCCTTTTTTTCTTTTTTTTTTATCTCAGATTCCAAAGGGAGCTTACAATTAGGAATTCTATTGTGTCTCACTGTGGCCAATGAAAGTATTCCGTTCTGTGATAAAAATTCAAGTAATGGTAATGAGTTGAAGTAATTATCAAAAAACAACTTTTGGTTTTGATTTTGCGGAATTAACCTACTGTTAACCTGACGCACAGCAACATTTGATGCAGACCCTAAATCTGGCGATGGTTCATTAAAATCAGTTTCATTCAGCATAGGTCTGTCTTTTACAATAGCTGCAAGAAATTCGTTATCAGAGAAAACGTTGTCATTGAAAGGCACAAACCCTTAAAACTGTTCATAATATTGTTTGGAACTATGGCTTTAGAATATTATGTGCTCGCAAGTTCACCAATGTTGCAGATTGTAAGAGGCTTTCTAACATTTACTGGAGAAACCATCCAATTATTTACAGCTTGATTTTAAAAGGGCCATAAAAACCCCTATCAAGGGGTTGCATTTCATTACTAGTGTGTGGATGAAACGGAATGAGTATCACACCATTGCCTTGGCTAAATCAATTATTAGTATGGTAATATGAGATTCATGGTTATCAAATAATAACAATACTGGTCTTTCAGTACTAGGTCTAACATTTTTCAGAAAATGTTGAAAGAACTGTTGGAATATGGTCTCGGTTGACCAGCCTGATGGGTTTGCAGCCGGAATTGATCCATGAGGGGCTCCCTGAAACATAAATCGTTTAAAGTTGACCCGGGGGAAAATAAACAAAGGGGGAATGGTTTCTGAATGCACTAACAGCAGTAATCAAAGATCATAGTAACAGTTGCTCCCCTTTCGGCAGATGTTATCCCTCCAACTTGTTTTTTTTTCCTTTGTGTATATGAAATATAGGAGGCATATGAACTGTGCTTATCCCATATTATTACATTTTTTTAAAAATTATTTATGAACAACTGAAGTAAAAACATATCGTTAACTAATTTAAAGACAATTGTAGTAAGTAAGTCATAAACGTTCAAATGTTTAGAAATTTTTTTAAGAGTGTTGCACCTTTGACCTGGTCAAAGGAACAACAACTGATCATGGTCAGAGGTACAGTACCATGCTAGTGCAAATTACAAAGCATGCTACAGTTTTAGTGTTAGGATAATCATTTTCACAACCTTCACAATATTTATAAAACTCTATAGCTACCATATCAAATTATTTCTTTCAACAAAGAAATAGTACAAAAAAATATTATTAGGCAAAACATTAACAAATAAATACTAACATTTTTTTGATGAAAATGCATTACTATTATTCATAGGAATCCTCTTTGAATTGAATAATCCACAGTAGGTTGCACAACCTCTCTAGTGAAGGTATTATGCACTAATTATACTAAAATTCATAAAATGATGCTAGATGCCGCTACAGCCTAGGTAGTCAAAGGAACAATATGGTTAGAGGTCCACCACTTTCCCCTATTTGTGTACCTATTTTTATTAGATGAAATGACACTCTTAGAATTAATTCAAAAATTACTAAATAAACCGCTGTTTAAATAAGCTATATTATTACACTACTTTACGCGAAAATGAGACATAAATTAACAAAAAGATATTTTGATTTCTATTACCGTTTTACTGCATAAGAATAGTTTTAACTTTCAGAACCAATTTCGACCGGTTCCAAAAATGAATGTATCCACATATGAAAAAGCAGTAACTAAAATCGAAAAAGTACAAACGCACAATAAACGTTTTGGACCTCAGGTATTATATGCAAAAAGTTTATTTAAAAATATTAAAATGCGAGCAAGAAATCTATAACCAATTTTCCCATAGGATTAACATTCGCTTGAGCGTTTCCTTTCGTGACTAGTGTATCTTTTTCCAGACGCATTTTTTTTCAAATGTATCCTGGTAGACGTGCTCACACATGTACATAAAAATAACATAGGTTTATACCGGGTGTCCCAAAAAGGACTGACTGATTTTAAAATTCAATAACTTGCAAACGGTGACAGATATTCAAAAAATTCTTGCAGGAGGGTTATGCATAAGGTCAAAAGTTTTATTACAGTGATTTTCAATTTTAGTTCGATTTACAAACAATAGATGGCGCTGTAAGCAATAGTCGCTAAATACAGGCTCGATTTTTGGTCCTTTATCTTGTTCCATGCAGAAAAAGGAGATGGAAACGTATTATCCGGGCCACGAAGTACCAAAAATCGAGCCTGTATTTAGCGACTATTGCTTACAGCGCCATCTATTGTTTGTAAATCGAACTAAAATTGAAAATCACTGTAATAAAACTTTTGACCTTATGCATAACCCTCCTGCAAGAATTTTTTTAATATCTGTCACCGTTTGCAAGTTATTGAATTTTAAAATCAGTCAGTCCTTTTTGGGACACCCGGTATCTTTGTTGCCGCTCAAAATTGTCCTTTTGAGTAAAAAAGAACTTTCAAGATATAGCCAAATAACCCACAACAGAACAAGAAGAAAATTTGATTAATTTTGAATGTGACTAATATGCTTTAATGTATAGGTCCCAATGATTTCAGATTTTGAATTCACTATTTTTGAAAAGTAATTTTCACATGATTTTATCCTACTTAATAAGATGCATATTACTTTTCGGTTCAATATCCGGTTTCAATTCACTTCAATATCCGTAATATTTTTCTTTTGTGCCTTTAATGCGAATCGTTAACCGCTAATTAGTAGCGTTGATGTACTTTGCACACCAACGGATGTGACAAATATAAATATGCATGTTACAAATTAACAGTTTAAAAAAATAACTAAAAATTTATAATACTTTACAACGTTAATTGTATTTGATTTAAAATTGATCATAAACATTAATTTATTTTCCTAGAATTTATAAACACATGGCGTACAAAATACACCGTATATGAATTTTGCCATGTGAATTTACTTATGTAGTTTTGTGGTATGATATAGACGAAAATTACTTGACAAATTTATCAAATACCTAATAAAAAATATAATTATTATAATATATATACATGTTTCTACCAAAACCTGAAATCGGCCAGTTCGCGAAATGGCAAGGTGCAGTTGGCCAAATTGAGAAATGTCATGAGACGATCAAGTACTTTGCAAAACGACTATTGGCACGCGATAGAATATTTTCGGCACGCCGTTGATTGAAATCCTAAAACAAAACAGAATGAAGTTAAACAAAACACGAAACTTATACAAACTGAGCTTTTTTTTCTTTTCTGTTTTTTATGGTAAAGCAACTAATTGAATTTCTAAATTATTCCAATGTGGACTCAATAAGTTATATTAAGAGAAGGTTGGGAGAGCATCAAAAAGAAAAATATCAGGCATTATAAGTAAAACTCCCAGTGATGAAACAAAAGTGAGTTGATATAAAATATTTAGTTTTCACAATTGTTCGCTCTATTTATTCCTTCGGGTCATTATGTTCAGAAATGATAAGAAAACCTTATATTAGAAACCCAAAACAATTGTTAGATAACTCGAATTCAGCTTGCATCCTTAAAAGTAGGTTGAACACCATATTAATATTTGGTATAACCGAAATCGCATTCACCATTTTATTACTTTATAATGTATGTCAATCTGATTATTAGATGTATATTGTGCCATATTTTTAAATCCCAATGAATAAAAATCCAGAAATCCACTAAATTATTTTTGGTGCTTGGCACGTCATGATCATGCAAAATCTTTTTTGAAAAAAAATTGGGCACGCGTGTGTAAAAAGGTTCGCCGACCCTGGCCTATGTTATCAAGCACAAGGAAAAAAACTTTATTTTATGGAAGAGTAAAAGTAGGGGAATCTAATGATCCATGTCTACCGGAAGTGAAGTGGTGCATAAGCCAAAAATTAATACCACCAGTGGTTGACTCCTAGGTTTATCATTGTGTTTGTCCTACAAACAAAGCTATAAAAACATGGAGGGTAGTTGTAGGAAAACACAATGATAAACCTAGGAGTCAACCACTGGTGGTATTAACTTTTGGTTTGATGTTTTATTAAGTATTTTCTTTAATTTTACTATAATCCAAATGTTTTTAATGAAATTTCTTCAAAATGGTGGCAGTTAGTAACAGCTCTGTGAAACACTGTTTAAGATAATTTTTAAGCACATGAGCATATTTTTAATTTAGAAGAAAAAATAATTAAAAATTGTCATCAACGAGATGACAGAGATGGGCATCAGCTGACACTGTGACTAAAATTTTACTAAAATTTTCAATTCGTTCTCCTTTTAGTGTTTAAAGCCTGTGAGTATCTAAGGTGGTTAGCAAGAGATTTATTATAGGAAAAGTGGTCTAGTTATAAAAAAAGTATTCATTTTATGCTTCATATTAGAAAATATCCCTTGTTTAAGATCAATATATCTTGCGAAAGACTAGCTTACAAATATGTTATATATATATATATATATATATATACATATATATATATATACATATATATATATATAATCTGAGGTGAGGTGAGGGGTTTTGTCTGGACGTATTTCAAATTATTATTTTTTTCTTTTATGTTCAAGAAACATTGTCCTTCCCTTGATTTTCAGATTTTATTTATTTATTAATTTTCTGCTTGTGACTTTGAAATTTATAGCAAGATTTATTATTCTTAAAAAAATTAAGGCATATAAAGCATGTATTATTTTGTTTTGTTATTGCCTCTTGAAGACTGATGGGATATATTATATCCCACCTAATATTAATCAAGATTTCCCCATGAAATTTTAATTAAATTTTACTTTTATAATTTTCACGGGAAAAAGTTGTAAATTTGCTTTTGTCTATTTTGAAATAAAATGTTTCAACAATTCTGGTGGAGTTCAACGTTACAGAAACACAATTACTTGCTCCTGAAAGGGTTAAAAAAAATCACCCGATTACGTAAGACTGGATGATATTATCACAACTATTGGTTATCTTCTGTAATAGGGTTGTCATTCATTTCTCTGTGATCGGGGTGGGGTGGGGGAGATTTTTTGGTTCTTTAGCAGACATCCACTGCTGCTGCGATAGCTAATGACTGATTTCGGGATTAAGTAAGATTTATTAGACATTTGGAAATCTGTTTGTGCAAAATGATAGGTAAAAAATACCACTGCCTTACGGACTTCTTTAACATCTAGAAAAAAGGTGTCTTCTAAACGCTATAAGCAAACCGTTTTAAATATACTTTTTGAAAAAATGATGAAAATTTCCCATTAAGCACTTTTTGCTTTTTAAAATTCACGAGTAAATATATTTTTCAATTTAGGAGAATTTGGGTATATTTTAGGGGCATTTTAAAATCTGACAAAATCGGATAAAAACGGCTATAAACTACGGCTTCAAAAGTATAAATTAAATCGCTTTGACAAAATGATAGTTTGAAATAATTTAAAAAACGAATCAAATTTAATAAATAATTTTGCACTGTACACCACATTTTAATCAAGTATATGCATGTAAAAGATTGTTAAATTGATGTGAATAGTTTTTCATTCTATAAAATTTATTTAATTGGACTATCTTAACCGATGTAGATTTTTAATGACGCTCTAAAAAATCTTTGATTTAAAAACTTTCTACTTTAATACTCATACGAGTATATTTATATATAAAACGCCCAATTTTCATATTTTTTTGTGCAGTATTTTTTTCTGATATCACGAAAAATTAAAAAGGTCACAATAAATTCACTTATGGCAACAGATGTCATAGTTACATTTTTTAGAATAGATACAAATTTTAGAAAAGGTATAGTTAATATTCATGTGAACGGCTACACAAATACGAAGAATACAATACTCTCAATTAATCTGCTTTATGGCACAGAGGAATGAATTTTTCCAGGGGAGCAGAAAATAATCGCAGAATATCACGTCTCCCTTTATAAAGTTTATGTTCACCATACAAAATATAAATGTTCTACATTAGTTACAGCTCACGTTATGGGTGTTTTAAGTTTTCAAGACCTTATATTTTTAATACACTAAAATACGGAAGATTCTGCAAAAAAATCAGTAGGGCCCTTCAGCTTTCATTAAAATTATTACGTTTAGCATTTGAAATTTGCATGGGTTCTGAAAATTTCGATTCGAGTTATAAGTGTTCGTAGTTCTAGAGCTCTTATATCCGCGATATACGAACATTTTGGGACCTTCCATTTAAAAACTCATCAATGTCCTCTGTAATATAATGCCACATTTTTCACGTACACAAAATTTCAGCTTGCTGAAGAAGGGATCGAAATGGCAAAGGTTTTTTTAATCTTTAAACTACTATGTGAAAAATGAGGTATGTAATTATGTTTGCTAAAGTAAATGTTCTTTAATAACTTTTAGAAATAAAGTAACTATGTATTTGTATTATTTGTTTTAATGTTTAGAGATTGATTTCAGATAATTAAAAATAATATAAATTATAATAAATTTTTATTTTTTTAAAGGTTCATTTAAAGAATGGTACTGAAGGATTTTATTTATTTTGCATTAAAAAATTTGTGGGGTTTTTTTCCGTTTTGCGTAAGACGGAAAACTTTCTCTGCCCTGATGGATTCCTCCATGGTAGAGTTTATTGTTTTCTGTTCTCAAAATTGCATTAATTATTTATTTGTGTATTTTTTTCCCCTGTGCGAAGAGCAAACAAATTTTCATTAAGGTGTGACCTCAAAAAATCGAATTCTATATCTAGAAAACTTCTAATCCATGATTAATGCTCATTTAGTAGTTCACATAAATAAAAAAGATTTTTAAAAAATTATATTTTATTTTAATTCTTCTAAAATTAATAACTAATAATTGAATTTACATATTTAAAAATATATATATATTGAGCGCTGAAAATTTCTAAAATATTTAATATTTGTGTCCCGTAATCATTGTCCAGTAATTCATTCCTGTATAATTCCTGTATCCTTCTATATTTTGGGATTATGCAGTTATTTCTTTTTAAATTACTAGGGGGGTTCCGCCCCCCTGCTCGTAACGATCACCAACCACTGCGTATTCGGTTTCCATCTCCTATTTTCTATTCAACCCCAGATTATTGTTTGTGCTTAAAAGTAAGGTAAACAGTTCACTTAAGCTCTACTCATAAGCTAATATAAGTTTTTGTTGCATCGAAATATCTCACTTTGTTGATTTTCTGCAAGCAAGTAAACCCTATTGTATTTCAATGGAATTCTATGGAAATTTGGCGAAATACTGGAAATAGGCCAAGTTGGCGACATTTGGAAACAGTGCTGGGTCCTCCCCCTCTTCCCCCCCCCCCATACCGTCAGAAAGCTCTGATTAATCAGATGACTTTCGCGGTATCTACGCAGATTTTCATTGGTCCATTTCCAAAGCGTTACTTTTTTTTTACGTAGATTTCGTATGAAATACTACCTATTAATTCTCCCCTATGTTGGAATTTCTGAAATTTTTTTGCAGATCTACACCGATCATGACCACCTTATATATATATACATATCACTTTCTTCTGGACACGGTAACTTCCATAATTCTGCAGAAATCTTTTCAAAACTAATACATAAAATCAAGGGCATAAAGTTCATTAATGGGCAAAATCGGACGAAACGGATGGAAATAGGGAGGGGATTTGTGAAAATTAAGAAATAACTTCTTAATTTTTATGCATATCCAAAGTTTTTTATTACTTCTGAAAAAAGGGCGAAAAATTTATGCATAACAGATTTTTGATAAAATTAAAAATGGGCTCAAGGGACGCAAAAAATAGGGTTTTAGGGTGAAAAAAAATTCATAAATTCATCAATTTTCAAGATATCAAATCCAATTAAATTTATTATAAATCTTCTTAATATTATCTACAACTTTTATACTGACATGTTTTTGATAGGGCCAATTGTTACAGCAAAAAACAAATTAAAATTACATAGCAGTTGAAGAAAAAATCATCGTATTAAGAATGTATTCAAATCCAAACTGCTTATTTTCTGACTCATTTCTAAATTCATTTTTGCTCTCAAACGCATCCAATTGGTAGATTCTCTCATTCAGAAACTATATAATGTACCGTAATGGTCTATTTTTTGATAGAGGCAGAATATATTTCAGAAAATGATGTCAAAATGGGCATTTTGAACAGAATTTCCCGAAGCGATTGTGTTGGAAACGAAAAATATACTTAGAAAAGGATAGTTTATAAATCAAGTTTTAATTAATTGAACGAAAAGTAAAGACACAGGTCGCTTATAAATCTCTTCAAAACTCACGTGAGCAAATTTTATATTTTTTCTTTTAAAAATAAATCTGAAAATGTGCCAGAAAATTTCGAATTGTTGAGCATGGAAAAGTATTTTTTGAATACCACCTTAAGATGATTCTGATAAAACCACCTCTTATATAAAAATGAAATAAAAACTCGTCAAAAGTGTAGTAGATAAAATTGTTAAAGTGGGTTTATCTCTGATCATGATTTAGTTTTCGTTGTTGAAATTAGCACTTAACTTCGAAATTTACCTGCGCCTGTAGGCCGAGCCGGCGATTTTTTTTAATATATAGGATTGTTTCAAATGCAGTATCACTCTATAATTATGTATAAATTGCTGTGGGACGTTTTGTAAACACACGAACATTTCTTAATTGAAAATCATAATTTCAACAGGTTTCTATTACAATATGCTGCAGAAAAAGGAGGTATAGTTTTAAGCCGTGATAAATTTAAAGACCTTATAGGAAGAGATGATGCCATCGATGAAGTTATTTATAAGAGGTAAATTTTGTTATCAATGTAACGTACATGTTCTAGATTGAAGTAAAAGTTATGGATGTAAGTTTGTTTAACAGAAATTGTTTAAAGGTCCTTATATTTTTAATTTTTAGGAAATTGACCTACATGTTCGCAGAAAGTACTTTTATTTTGCCGACTGATCCTACTGGAAAAGGAGGTCCGAAGCTCAAAGATTTCCTCTCCTTTCCTTAACTGTTTTAAAAAGAACGTAGAGAAAAGAACGTTCTCTAAATAAAATCCTTTAACCAACATATAAAAAAAGAACTACTAGTTACTGTAAACATATTTAAGAGAGATAATGTAAAAAATGAAGGATTTAGAGTGCAGTTTGCACAGCACTTTTTCTTGGAGAAAGATTTTAATAGTTTTATATAATTTTGGTAATAGCAAATGCTAATGTATCATTTGCAAAGAATAACAGGGATGCATACGTAAAAGTAAAATAAATTTTAAAGTGTAAGGGGACTCCGTACCAAAGAAATTTATTTTGTAACTATAAGCTATATTATAATTTTAGGTTTATTTTTGAATAAAAGATAATCATAATAGAGCAAAAAAAGTGTTACATTTTCAATATAGCAATAACAAAATTTGAATGTTTTAAAAACATTTAACAATTTTAAAATTCCTTCTTCCTTTTTATTTTTCATATTTGGAAATACTTTTTATCCTTTATTGAGAATACTTTTTTTCTATAAATCTAAGTATCGGATTTTTGATGAGATTCCATTAGATCAGCAGAAAAAAATAACTTGTGTATATATATGATAAAAACGTGCAAAAATAGCATGTTTTAAGTTCATAATTTATTTAAGTTATAAACATATCAAAAATCCGATACTTAGTTATCACACATGGGATCTAAAATACTTTTTACAAATTTCAATACAATTTGCTAATTATCGTACAAATCTTATAGACCGGGAGCCGGCAGCACAGACAATCACCTCATCGAGTTCACGGATGAAATTCTAGGATTAGTTAAATCTCGATTCGCATATTTTAACGCAATCGGTCAGCCAAATCATATCTTGGTGGGAAACACCGGAAAACCCAATTTTAGCGGCTGACTCGCAGGTTTACCATTGTGTCTTCCTGCACCCAAATGTATGAAAACATGGAGGACAGGGAGCAGGAAAACACAATGGTAAACTTACGAGTCAGCCACTAAAATCGGGTTTTTCTGGTGTTTTCCACCAAGATATGACTTGACAGACTGATTTCGTTTTAATATGCAAATCAAGATTTAATTAATCCTAGAATTTCATCCTTGAACTTGATGAGGGGATTGTCTGTGCTGCCGGCTTCCGGTCTATTAGCATTTCAATTAAAATAAAAATATGAAAAATTGCAAACTGAGAAAAATGAGTTTAAACATTAGCATTTAACACTAGAAAGACAGGATATTTTACTCAAATTTTATAAAAAACATTTTAGACCAGAATTTTTATTTAAAATTGTTTAACTTATTTATTTTACCATTTTTTTTTCTTTATACCTTTTAAACTTATTTTATAAAGAAATTTTTGGTTCGAACTGAAATACAGTTGGAACCATTTATCCGGAAACCAGTTAACCAGAAAACCAGTTATCCGGAATGATATTTCTGATAGACTGATTTCAGAATCTTTGCAGAAAAAGGTATCACACACTGCCAGTTTGACATAGGCTCTGCTTAAACAATTGTATAATTTGATGACAACATCTAGTATTTGAAATAAAAACATATTTATTATATTTGAAATGTTTTAATTTTCATGCAGAGGAAACAGAAAAATTTTTGTTCCTAAGGGATTCCCATAATTTTCCTTTTTAAAACTCTGGTTAACTTTTGATCTTTTTTGCATTGATATCCAAGTAATCTAATAATTTAATATCAGAAATAATGCCACAACCACATATATTCCACAAAACTTATCAAATGGATGCTGCTTTCATACACAACCAGTTAACCGGAAAAACCAGTTATCCAGAATACATCTGACCCCAAGCATTCTGGATAAATGGTTCTGTACTGTATATCCATAAGGTAGTGGTCAAAATGACCGCTCTCCGCCTTTCTAGTGTTAAAGGGCCGTTGATATGGAAGATCTTCTTTAATATTTACCGAACCGTTCCTAAATTTTGACAGAACACAATATTAAAGCACATTTTAAAATAAAAACTCCGAAATTCGACATTTTTGTCACTTTTTTATCGAAATGATAGGTACTGAGTCCACTTATTATTGGCAAAGATGTTAAACTATGTAATCTGTCATTCTATTTATTTACTTATCATAAAAGTCAATTCTATTTATGTGAAATGTAACGCGCTGCACGTTTCCTAAGTACAGTACTCACCATCATATTAATAGAATGTTTTTTAATAGATAAATTTTATTTTGTGATCTTTTTGAAGTGGTCGAGGAAAGAAAAAATTTCATAAACTTTTTTTGTTTGTTTTTTTTAGAATATTAACCCATATTGGACCACACCGATTAAATATTTTAAAAATTTTTTAAAACTTCGATTATATTATTAATATGGTGTAATTAAGTAGATACTAGGAAAATTTAAAAAAAAAGCTTTAATTTTTTAAGTAACTAGCTGTCCTATAAACAGGACATATTAGTAGACACATAGGACATATAAAATGCATACATAAAATAATTTTATGGGCAAATATTTTATTTTACTTTAAAAATACTGTTTATGTTGTACAAAAATACGCTATGATTTCTCCAATAAAAAGATAATAATAACGGTAAAATTCTAGATTATAAGATCACAATTTTAAAGGATTTTTTAAATAGATTTTTTCAATTAAAATTTAATTGGTCACTTGTTTTTTTTTTTTTTTGTTTGTTTATATGTAATACTTTTATGTATTTTAAATATATCATAACAAAATGCATCCAGAAAATTCTTGCCAATTTTATTTAAAAAAAATATTTTATTATCTGTCCTATTTATAGGACAGCGGTCCAGTATGGGTTGGAAGATTTTATATATTGATAGAAGAAGGTATCCATTGACAAAATACATATAATTTTTTTAACGTAACAATTTCGGATACGTAAATGTTTTCATGTAAGTTCACACATCATGTAATTATGTTTTGCATTATTTGTATTTTCAGTCATTATATTTTATTTTAAATTTTGTTTTTCATAGTTATGTAATATTTAAAAATGTTTAAATCAGTCTATTTAACTTTAAATCATCAATAATTTGATGTAACATAAGTTATCTCCAAATTTGTGGTTTAATAAAACGTTTAAACTGTTGTATTTCATTCTGTTCCTTGATTGTTTTGTATTTCATTTGACTACTTTATAGCTTAAAGTAATATGCCAAATCTCTGGTTAGTAGAAAGCGTCCCAAAATGAGGTGACATTTTAATTGATACATGTAAACAGTCTTCACATTTTTTTTCTCTTCTTTTTTTTACATACTTTCTTTTAATTTACAATTCTGTTTGTATGTGGCAGTCAATTTTTTTGAATAATTTTTCACCCACTTCCTGTTGACATAGAGATTTGAAATTCGGAATATATATGTAATCCTGAGGGCAACATAGGAATTTGACATTGAATTTTTTTATTCGATCAGTAGGGGGGGGAGGAATTTAGTTAATGGACACTCAATTATAGGTTGATTTCCTATGTTGATATCAGTATCAGTTTCAACAATTAGCATTTCTTGAAAACTACTAAAGACAGAGTTACCACAATAGTGTCAAATTTTGGCCAACTTGGCGATATACCGCCAAATTTGGCAACAAAAACAAGTTGCCATATATGAAGTCGAACTGGCGATAGCCGGCTAATTGGGCGAAATTCCCACTTAAATCAATTAATCTTTCATACTCGATCTCAGCGCAATTCAATTTAAATTCCGCGCATTAAAAGATTTTTCAATACTTTTCTACTTCTAAGTACATTAAAAAATATATTATGATTTGACTTCAAAGGTTTGAGGTATCAGCAAAAAAAATTCTACTTTGGTTTAATAATGGAAAAAAATGTAAAAATAAAATTGTCAGTTTATTTTGAGACACCCTTTATGTAACAAAATTTTAAATTTCTCTGCCATGATACTATCTATTTTAAGCATTTTGGACAAAATAGTTTATTGTCTTACTTTTTTCTTTTTTCCTAATCTAACTTACCAAACAACTGTTAATTCCCTTACCGGTAACAGAAAATTTGCATTTTTAAAGAACAATCTTATAAGAGTAAATTTTGGAAAGATGTGCAAATTTTGTGTGTGAAGAAGGGATGGTTTTTTAACTGGGCGTGTGTGGGGCAGATATTCTTTTAACGTTATAGACGCACCTTATTAAGTTAAAATACTTTATTCTTTAAAAATTATGTGATAATACGTTGGCTTAAAAATATCTATTATAAAAAAAAAAAAAAATTAAGATACTTTTTTATAATAAATCGACAGTGGAGTGAATTTTTTTCTTTGTGTATTATATTTATCCTAGAGTCATTTTAATTGATGTAAAGTTATGCATATATAAATAGTGCTTAAAATCCTTGAAAAGTGCTGAAATTTAACGTTTTGTCAGTTGTATGAAATATGGCATTGGAAAAATATTCAATAAATTTTCTTCAACGTTTCTTTATATTCATTATTCCCTTGTCAGGATTTCAAGGCATTTATTTTTGAGGGGTGATGAAGGTCTGTGCTAAATAATTGTCATCTAGCCAAATGCGAACAATTCTGAAAATTTATAATAAAAACTAAATTTTTGGTAAAAAATTAAAATAAAAAAACAATTTAAACTAAAAATTATAATAAAAACTAAATGCTTATTTTCCTGCCGTTCATCTTGGAAGTATGTACAAAATGTTCCCAAAATTAAAAGGCAAAGAATGGGGAGTGAAAGAGATGAGGAAGAAAGGAAGACGAATGTGAGTTATAAAACATAATTCTTAAAGTTATTCTCAATACTCTGCTCAACAAAAGCGAAACTTTCTGAGATAATCACAGATTCGCTTTTATACATAAAGCATGGAATTGGCAAGCAAGACCATCAAAGTGATTAGAAACTGAATGACATTTTCCATTTTGCGATAAATGTTTTACATATTGAGTTATAATTAATTGTTATAGCATGGCCCCAGAGTATCGGATGAGGAAAGTTAGCTAAAAATGTCAACCTTGACAGAAAAAAAAACTTTTGCCCTTATTAACAAATGAAAAATGCTATTTTATTTGTTACTTTCTCAATGACAATACTAGCACATTTCGTGTATTTCAGAATAAAAATTATTTTGAAAATGTGTCAAAAAATAGCTAGGATTTTATAGAAGCCTTAATTACTAATTTCTTATGGCTAATGGCCACGTTTGTCGATACAATATTCATAATTTTAAGGTTTTGGAGGACATACAAATACGCAATTCAACAATAAGTTTGATATGGCAAAGGTCAACTTTGCAACATATCCATAAATATAAGATTTTGGGGAATATACATACATACAATTCAATAATAGGTTCGATATGACCTACGAGATACTGCATTCACGAATAGTAAAAAAGGCTATAACAAGCAACATATCATTAAGAATTATCTAACTAAGAGTAAATCACTAATTGTCAGTTCTGGAATTTGAAAAGAGTGATATTGTTCGAAAGCTCTTGTCACGAAGATCAAGAAAGGTATTGGAACAATACTTCCGAATCCAATATTTCACGAGATATGAGCCCTTTTCTGTTTCAGAAGGGGAGAAATAAAGAAGGTAAAAACAGCATGAGATTCCTTCTAAAACTAAATAGAATAGGAATTTTGTCATAATTAATAATGGTAGTAGTTTTCACAATAGTGTTTCACGATCGTGTGGAATGAAACTGCTATCGCAATACTGGATAAATGAAGTGACCAAATAGATGAAAATTGGAGCATCGAAAAATTATGTTCTCGTATACAGCCAGCCTTTCTACCAGCTGAATAGACAAAATACCTTCAGCTATTGCATGTTTATTTCTGCCAAGACTACAAGCATTTGGTAAAGAAAATATGCAAATATTCAAAAACTCATAGAACTGCTAACTGTTATGTTAACACTCTTACAGTATAGTCTAAGAGCTAGCAACATTTTCGTCACCTGATTTTATCAAGGCTCTTTTTTATATATGTTCTTCCATTTTATGGTGTAATAATCCGTGTAATAATTCCGTTTTATGCAAATATTCAAAAACTCATAGAACTACTTACTGTTATGTTAACACTCTTACAGTATAGTCTAAGAGCTAGCAACATTTTCGTCACCTGATTTTATCAAGGCTCTTTTTTATATATGTTCTTCCGTTTTATGGTGTAATACGTTTGTGGACGGCCTGGCCGTCGGGAGACATTGCACTTACCTGCGGAAGAAGTCCCCCCGCAAGAAGAAAGCTTCTCCCGCACACTGTAAAAAAAAAAAAAAAAAAAAAAATCATTGTAGATTTGCCAGCACATTGTGCTGTTAATTTTACGCAACTACTGTATTTTTCATGTATATATAGTCAAGAAACCAAAGAAAACTGCAGCATATTCGATTGTGATTGAGTTTGAGCACGAGATGAACAGTACTTTGTACTGTAAAAATGTCATTTTTTTTTTCAGTGCTGGTAAACGCAATGTCTCCCGACAGCCAGACCGTCCACAAACGTACTACACCATAAAACAGAAGAACACAGAGAAAAATGAGCCTTGATAAAATGACGTGTTTTTTGATGTTTCTAGCTCTTTGACAAATAGAAGGCGCACTAAAAATTTATCATTTGGCATACTAATAGTTCACCTACTTTGAATGGAGTGTATGAGTATGCTTTCGAAAATGCTTTAATGCGAAACACGGATCCAGTCTTCTCATCAGTAAATTTATATGCTTCACTGTTACTAAAGGCACCTACTCTGACTTTCAATCAATGATGCTCATCGTTTGTGCCTGGTGTTGAAAAAACTTGTGTTTTACGTAGAACGTTGCGTTGTATTACTTGGAGTCCTGATAGAAATAAACATACAGTGGCTGAAGGTATTTTGTCGATTCAGCTATTGAAGAAAGACTAGCTGTATACAAGCAACTAGTCTTTCGACGCTTAAATTTATCTATTTGATCACTTCATTTGTCCAGTATCGCGATAGTCTAATTGTACCACTTTGAGAAAATCAAGTTTGTCATTAAGACATAAGCAGCATAGCTTAAAAAAGATTAAAGATTTATATGGAAAACAAATCTACTTATCTATCTATATTATAAAGGACAAACATATCTGTGCGTAACGCTGACATTATTTTACGAATGGCAACGCTATTCGATGACATTTTGGTTGTGAAATTTTTGCTATTGCAAATTTTGAAACTTCTAAGATATCCCACATTTTCAATCTTTAGAATGTTGCGCAGGAAAAAAAAAAAAAATATTTTAAATGCAATTCGTTTGAAAATTGTATCTCAATTTATTTTTAAGAAATTATTTTTTTTGTAGTTTTTAATTCTATCTATATTATAAAGGACAAACATATCTGTTCATATCATAACGCATACGTCATTTTGTGAATTTCAACACTTTGAAATTTGAAATGAAATTTTGGTTTTGCAATTTTCTCTACTGCAAATTTTTAAACTTCTAAACATCGCACATTTTAAATTTTTACACTGTCGTATAAGAAAAAAATGCTCTTTTAAATGCAATTTGTTTGAAAGCTGTATCTCAATTAATTTTTGAGATATTAATTTTTTTGCAGTTTTTAATACCATTTTTCTAATCGTGGCAACAAAGGTACCTCATTTCTATTGAAAGTCATTGAAAGTAAACGGAAAATAGTTGAAAATAGGAGATACTGTATCTTTTTGTTGCTATTTCTCATAAAACTTGGAAAAATAGTTGAATATAAAATATGGGCTATGTCAAGAATATTGTCAGTTATTCCGTGATAATGACGTCATATGCACACTTTTCTATAGACGAAGTTTAAGACTGGGTTGTAAAAGTCGATTGTTTTAGCAGATGCAAATGACGTCATTTTATAAAAAAGCGTGTATTTTAATTCTTAAACCTGAATTATGTTTTGTAGAAGTGCGTCATTTTCACAGCCCAGCTACTTTGAAACTATTCACAGGTGAAAATGCTTCACTTTTGAAAATAATGTAATCGAAAGCACACACTGATAAACGCAATGTTTTACAAAAATGTAGAAAGTCTTTATAAAAGAGAGGTGGCATGCAAATAATAGTGATTTATATTACAGAAATTGATGATTCTCTCATGCAAGACTCCCTTATCATATTATCAGACTTGACAATCGCTAAGTTTCCTTTGACCGCAGTACACATGGTCTAAAACCACATGGTTCTCCTGCTATTAGCGCCATCTGACCTGAGAAATAGAAATATTTTATTAATTTTCCATATCTGTTTTCGTATTTTCTTTACGATATGCTGAATATTTGTAGTTTACAAATGATAGTTGCTAATTTAAAAAATTTCATATGTTCTCGACATTTTTTTTAATAACGTGAGCTTATTTTACTGTTAAACAAGGAAAAGTTTATAGCTGAATTCCGTTATGTAAATAATTATAATCAGGAAATGAATTCATCAGTGATATTACATTAGCTATTGGAATAAATGGATAGCATCTAGATCCTGAAAAAGTTAAATATTTTAATATATTTTCTCATTTATATTTTTGGAACAGATGCTGTATATTCACTCGGCCATCACCTTGGATTTTTTCTGGACGTGAAAACCCCTTTCCGCCAAGTAGTAAATGTCGCCAAGCAGCGATTTATGTGCATGTTAGGCTTAACGGGTTTGTCAGAACCGGGGTTGCCTTATCGATGAACAACGCCAACAAAAAATCGCCAAGAAATCCAAGGTGGCGGCCGAGGGAATATACAGCATCTTAGCAATATTTTCAAGTATGTGTTTTACTTTATTACTGTTGTTTTGCTTCTTTTCACAGTTAATTTCATGTTACGGTATTAATTTAATATCGTCTTCAATTTTTTAAAAGCGCACTTTCATTTATTTATTTGTTTATGATTGTTTGACTTTTGAACCCATGTGGGATCATTTCAGCTTAAAATACTTTAGGCGCAAGCTTCATTGTTTTTTCATATAAAATTTGTATGTATTAATCCATGAAAAGTTTCATAATCGGGTCCACAGCCAATTGACATATCTTGGCGCATAATTAATATCCTTGTTGTAACTCACATGTGTTATGTTTTTTTACTGTGTGTATGAGAACTTATGTACGTCTGTATATGATATACAGAAGTTCATTGCTCTTCATAATGTACTAGAATTTATCTAACCACGAATCTTGCAATTAGCAGCCTTAATAATAATAATAACAGTGAAACTTAATAACATATATAAATTTCGCGGCAATCAAAGTATTTTAGGAAAATTAGAACACGGATAGGACAAACAAATGGACTGAAGCGATAAAAACTTTAAAAAATTAGAAACATAAAAAAGTTTGGCACAGATGTTATATACATTTTTTATATATTTTTTTTCCGTCGCCAAGTTCGCAAAAACATCAACAGCATAAACAACAACCTCCGGGTTACCATATCAAGCAAAATAACGACACTTTGGTGCCAGTTAAGTACCCGCTGCTTATATGACTATGACATTGGAAACAAAAAAAAATTGCGCCATTATGGGACTTATTATGGGGCGTATATGACATCTGTGCAAAAAGTTTAATAATCACTTAAATTTATACGTGTCCCTCAGCTTTTACTCGAAAAGATAAATTATTGTCATGCTACAATTTTGGTGTTTGTAAATCTTGGTTTGGGATTCTTCATTAATCAGGCTTATTACAGTATTACGCCCGCTTATTACAGTAAGTGTAGTTTGGCACAAAAGTAATTTTATTTTTAAACCGTATAAATGATACCACATTGTTTCAGCATCGCGCTTTTTGCAGCTAACTTTCGCTCTGGAACAGATTGCATAAAATTTGCTAATACTACATTATATAATAAAAAATCGATACTTTTCAATCCTTGGCGAGAGAACGAAATTTGGCAACGTAATTTCTGGAAACCTATTCACTGTTTCATATAAAGAAGCAATATTTTTTAATATTTATACAATTTATTTAATATAAAAAAGCAGTTTATCTATTTTTATATACAAATAAGTAAATTGTATATAAAAAACAATAATAATATCTATAAATTAAATTTATGCATGTAAATTCTTATAAAACACGCTAATATTCATAAATTTTTGTTTTCGTAACTGTTTGCATCATTTGACAACAAATCTCACTTTTTGAAGCCCAAATTGCGCCAAGATTTAAAAAAAAAAAATAATCGCAAAGGCCTTTTTACTGAAAAAGTACCAATATATCTTGCATTTAAATCTTCATTTTCAACATTTTTAAAAGCCAGAAAATAATTGTGCGAAATAATTTGACTTTAAGTATTTATTTTAGTGGAATTCAAAAAATATTTTTTAATGTAAATAACACAATATTTTCCATTTTTCACTATACATTTGATTACGCAGTAATACCAGTAGTATGCACCAGGTGGCGTAACTTACGCGACAAAGTCAGTTTATAAGTTAGCAGTGGACTTTACCCATGTGACGTCTAAGTAGGTACATCAAAAGAAAACACCAATAAGCATGCAGAATTTTTTAACGCTGCTTCCCCTTCGTCCAATAAACAGTCATTTTCGGAGGCTATATATCTACAGAGGCGTGGCTTTTACCATTGCTGGGTAAAGTCCATTATCGGGGACAATTTCACCCATAGACTTTCACCGGATTGTCAAGTCTGATAATACGATAAGGGAGTTTTGCTCGCATGGATGGATTTGCTTCGCCGAGTTAGACAAGCAAACAAATAATTCGTGGTTTAAAATAATATCGTGTTCCTGAAGTTTTTGTTAAAAATTCTCTCGAACAATAAAATTTTAATGCTATTCTTTAGGACATTCTACTATAATTTTATCAAAATAACATAATTTGCTTAATTTAATTTTTCCTAATTTTATATAATCTATATATTTAAAGCACAAGTGTGTTTTTTAGTTATCTGCCCTGATCTTTCTGCTGAACCAATCTTACTAATATATATTTTTTTAAACTGAAAGCTCTTACTTTGTAGATGTGGTCGCACTATCTGTTTTTTTTTGTTTTTTTAAATATCCCCATTTTTATATTTTAATTTTAAAAGCATTTTATAAAATTTCTTCAAAATAATGAAAATTAGATAGCTTTCATTGCTGCAGATAAGAGAGAAATAATGAGGTATTTTAAACTTTATTCGTGCTATTTGTCTGATAAAAATTCAAAATTGTTGATAAAAATTGTTGTATAGGGTTTAGTGGCGCAAAAACCCATTAGGAGCAGAATATTGTATTAGGGGCATAATAACGGAAAATGACATACTGCTTTTGAAAACATGCATTTTTCCTCATAAATTTGCTATAGTGATTTTCCTTCTGTATGTGTACTAAGTTTCAGACACTAGGCGAAATCCTTATTTAAGTGAAAATGAAGTTATATTTAAAAGAAAACGATCATTTTCTTAGATAAAACTAAGCCTTTTAACACAAATGCGTCCCAAAACCATAAATTACGGAAATTTTTACTCTCCAAAATTGAGATTAGAATCTCAAATAAAGAGTGCGTCTGTTCACATAAAAGATGTTGCTGGCAATCTTGACTTCAAGTTTTGAGTTAAAATGATTTTTAAATGATCAAGCAAAATGCAATTTTTTTTTTAAATGATGAATATGGATATGAGAAGTGTGTATACAAATTTTGAGAAGGTGAAAATTGCTGTTTTCATCCCGGAAATCCAAGCATAAGAGCCTCAATTGATAACCACATCCTAATAACTGATCTTTATTATATTTTATTGATTATGTATCTATATTATAAAGAACAAATGTATATGTGCGTAACGCTGACGTCATTTTGCGAATGGCAGTACTTCACAATCAAATTTTGGTCTTGAAATTTTCGCTACTGCATTTTTTCAATCTTCTGACCATCATACATTTTCAATTTTTGTCGCATAGGGAAATAAATGTACTTTCAAATGCAATTTGTTTAAAAACTGTATTCATTGACTGATGTATTATATTTTCTAAAATAATTTTTTTTTAAGTTTATCTTATCACGTGCCGGTTTCAATTCATAAAATAATAAACATTTTGCACATAAAGCAACAAACATTTTTCAGCATTTCATTCTGACTATTTTTGCATAATGAAATTAATATTTCCTTTATAAGCAAATAAAAGAATAATATTAAAAAAACCGCCAAACTAACATATTTTTGAAAGACAAATTAACGAAATTAATACTTCTTTTATAAACAAATAATTGAATAATATTGAAAAAACACAAATCTAACATATTTGTAATCGTACAATTTAAGTTATTAGATCACCAAATAGGAATTTTTTTAAAAATGGAATTTGTTTGCAAAGTTCATCTCAGTTTACTGATTGTCTATGGTTTTACAAACAATTTTAAAGCATGAAATATTTTTTAATTTATCTATATCGCGCAGAGCTCGATTACGAAAGATTAATCCGTTTGCCCTTAAAACAAAATAAAGAGTTCATCATTTTCTTACGGCTAATTACCATTAAAAAAACTTCCCTATGAATAAATAAATAAAATAACATAAATAAAACACAAATTTACCAGACATGTATAAGCTCTGAAATTATCAGAATATAAAAGGATGCCATAAGTAGTAAAATCTTGGCAAATAACTCTTAGCATGCGGCTAATAAGAAAATATCGCTTTTGATAAATTAAAAAAATGTATTTGATTGTGTAATTCGTATTATCCAAATGAAAAATGCTTTTTTAATGTAAGTAGTCAATCTAAAAACTTTATTGCATATAAAAAAATTGTTAGTTTTCAATAAAAAAAAAATCTTTTCACCCATATTCTTTAACCCGGGAACGATCCCCTAGTTTCTCTAATGGTGGCAACTTGACTACTCCAATTTTTCGGGAAGTAAAGGGAAAATAGCAGATTAATGTATATTTTTGTTGCCATTTTCTCATAGCAACTAAAAAAATTATAATTAAAATGCCTGCTACGTCAAGAATATCGTCGGCTATAAAACCCGATGAATTTTGGTTTTAGTTCATTCTCATATATCAATTGAATGTTTTTTAGTTTATTGCAAACTTACTTTACAAAAGATACATCAATTTCTCTTTAAAAAATGTATTTTAAAGAATATTTGTGTCACTTATTTTCTCAGTATTTACTTAATTCATATTAAAAGCTGAAAGAATGCAATTTTATTAATCCGTGTGAAATAACATTTTCCGAAATTTGAAAAAATACAAATAAAGGATTTCTGATAAAAAATGGAACTATTATAAACAAACAAATGAAGGTACATGAATCATTAGATAATCAATTTGTTTTGCCTAGATTCTTAAATGACGACTTTGTTTTTTGTTGGGTTTGGGCATTGTTCTGCGATAGTGACGTCATATGCATACTTTTCTATACATGTTGTTTAAGACTGGATCGTCAAAGTCAAATGCTTTAGCGGATGTAAATAACGTCATTTCATATTAAGAAAATCGTGTATTTGAATTCTTAATACCTATGTTTTGTAGAAGTGCATCATTGTCACTCCAGCGATTATGAAATTCTACAAAAGTGGAAATGCTTCATTTTCGAAAAAAAAAACGTAATCGAGATTACACACTGATAAAACGCAATGTTTTACAAAAATTTAGCGTTTCTTCATAGAAGAGCAATGACCATTGTGCATACTCAAATCTTTCTCCAAAAAATAGTAATTCATATTACAGAACTTGGTGATTCTTGCCTGATAGAATTCACTTCGAAGAGTCTCTCTATTTAAAAAAAAGTAACTAACGCTGTCACTGCCGCCCCCGGTTTTGAATTTTTTGTGACCGGAGAACTATCTTCGTTAATATTAAGAAAAAATATTGCATAAAGAAATATGAAAATCGATGGTATTATAGAGAAATGTTTGATAAACATGCTGATGCAGACAGTTTTCAAATCGCCCCCGGTTTTGAATTTTTTGTGACCGGAGAACTTTCTTCGTTAATATTAAGAAAAATATTGCATAAAGAAATATGAAAATCAATGGTATTATAGAAAAATGTTTGATAAACACGCTGATGCAGACAGTTTTCAAATCGAAGAATTATTTTAAGAGATATTTAATGCTAAAGTTGGACAAAATCGTTCCATTAAAAAAGTTTTATAGGAGCAAAAACTGTACATGAGAATTTAATTATTTTAGATCATTTTATTCGTTAGAAGTTCTCGGTGTGAAGACTGCATTTAGTTTTTTAATTTTACTCATTTTTTGAGGTTTATTTCTATTTTAAATTCAAATTTTCAGCATTTCCAGAGAAATTTTTTACCTATTTTAGAAAGTGGTATTAATTTAAACTGTTGCCAACTGTATAAACAGCGCAAACAATAATGTTTGCTTCAAATTAAAAAAAAAATATTTACACGTGACTATTATAAACATATAAAAACCTTCAAATTAGAATTAAATAATTAGGTATAAAAAGCAGGAACTTATTGAAAATTACGTCATAAAAACTATATTTACACGTGAATTTTAAAAGAGAAAGGATATTGTAAAATAATAAATTCATTACATGCATTAGAAGTCTTAAATAGGAGAAATTACGTCACATTACACTTATTATGTAAAATAAACAAAAAATAATATTGCAAAACAGTTTAAATTTAAAAATTGCGCGAGACATTTATTTGATATTTTGAGATGATCTTTTCAAGTATTTCATCACAAATAACATTTCATTTCTAACAAATACATTCTCACGTGAATATTAAAAAGAGAAAGAAAAATTTGGTGAATATTACGTCAGATTAAAAACGATACATTTAAAATGTCTTATTTAAAAGAACTTTCTTTTCGCTTTGTTAAAAAATACCGGGAGACAAAGACTACGTTTACTTATTTCATTTTATATTAGCTTATTTTGAAATGCTTAACTGATTTTATTTAATCAAAGACGAAAACAGCCATTGCATCTTTTAACACCAGCTGATTTTGCCTTAAAATTCCGCAATCAAAGAGAAATGAATAGAAACCCGTTTATAAGTGGATCGCCACTGTTTTTTAAATTATAAAATAAATCAATCTTCCGAAATCTTTTTAAAGCCGACCAAATTAGCGTGCTTTTAGAGTCTGCGGTGTTTGAATGGGGGTTGGTGAGCGTAGCTCGTAAGGGACAGAGCCCCCTAGTTAGACAAACAAACAAAGCTGATCTTGGCAATAATTCCAAGTTTGAAGTACTGTCAGGTTCCCCAAGTTTTTGTCCAAAATTATCTCAACTAATCAAATTTTATTGCCATTCATTAAGACATTCTACAATAATTTTATCAGAATAACATTATTTGCTTAATGTAATTTTTCATAATTTTCAGTTAACACGAATTGTAAAAGTGAACAAACGACCTATAGAAGGGGCTACTGAAATTTGTTTTCCGGATATCCATAAAATTCACATTTTTTTTTTATCTTGGAAGGAGTGGCATCTTCAAAATCGTCTGCGTATTTTGTTTACACTGAGTGTTCTAAAGAAACAAGCGAGTGAAAAAAATGGAAATAACTCATAAAGGTTTCCGTTGGATGATTTTTTATGATTTTATGAAAGGCCTCACTCTACAAGAATGCTTAGTATCAATTCGTGGAACTTTTGGTAATGAAGCACTATCAGAATTTCATCGTGGTCGTGCGTCCGTCAGTGATGAATCTTGTGAAGGACGACCAAAATTGATAATGATTCCAAACAATATCGATGCTGTGCGCAAAATGATTGAATAAGATCGGCATGTCATGCATCGTGAGATAGAAGCATCTCTTGGCATATCAAAGACTGCAATATATTCGATTTTGTACGAACATTTAGCTGTTAAAAAGATTTGTTCCAAATGGAATCTGCACAATTTGACAGAAGCTCAAAAAGAGGCTCGTGCAAATTGGTGTAAGGAAATGCTAAAAAAAATTCAAATTTGGAACTGAAAAATCCGTATAGGTGACGTAACTTGGATATATTCGTATGATCTGGAAACGAAACAACAATCCACTGTTTGGGTGTTTCCAGATGAACCGAATCCTACAAAAGTTGTTCGTTCAGGAAGCACTTCCAAGAAAATGATTGCTTGTTTCTTCAGCCTTACAGGACATATCGCAACTATTCATTTAGAGGATCGAAAAACTGTTAACACTAAATGGTATACCTAAATTGGTTTGCCAAAAATCATCAAGGAAAGCAGGAAAAACAATGAAAAACTCTGCATCATTCTTCATCACGACAACGTCAGCTCCCACACAGCACGTGAAACAATTGATTATTTGGAGAATAAAAATATCGAATTAATATCTCATAGCCCATATTCTTCTGATTTGTCGCATAACGACTTTTTCTTGTTCCCTTATGTCAAACAAAAATTGCGTGGGCTGCGATTTTCATCACCTCAAGAAGCTGTTGAGGCCTTCGAAAATTAGGTTTCTGAGACATCAACTTCAGAGTGGAAAAACTTTTTCAAGAATTGGTTTGAATGGATGGAAAAGTGCATAAATCTTAAAGGCGAATATTTTGAAAAGCAATAAAACAGTTTGTTCCCAAAAATTATTTTTCTTCCTACTTTTTGTAAAAACTTAAAAGGCAACCCTCGTACTTACAAGGAAAAAAAATAATCTATATATTTAAAACACAAGGGATATTTTTTAGTCATAGCGTTAGTTACTTTTTTGTAGAATAGAGAGATACTCAAAAATTATTAATAGAAGTAAAATATATAATTGATCCTAACTTGTACTTTTTATTAAAATTCCATAATTTTATGAACTTGAATATCAGTGAACTCGTGTGACCTTGAGGGACCTCTTAATCTTTTACAAATGAGCTCTAACTTCATATATTTTAATAATAGGGAAAGAAGAAACTTTTTAGAGGGTTAGACTAGACCCACTTTTTTAAAAAATATTTTTTTTTTTACATTGAATTTTTGGGCATCCTTATGAAAGGTGTCTGCTAAATTTAGAAAAGTACTCTCCATGGCGGAGGACAAAGTGGGGGGAGGGGCGCGGGAGGTTTATAACATGAAATAGTGGTTACAGAACTTTCCAATGTTGTATAACATGATGAGTGTCGACGAAAATTAGAAAAGTGCCTTCCCCCCAAAATTCCAACTATCGCGCCTTCCTGAATACACACTCCCTCCTCTCTTTGAAATTTTCATTATAAATAATTCGATCATAAATAATATTTATCAGATGGCTCCATAAAAAATTCGATCTAAAAGGATATAAAAGCTAAGATTCCAAAAATGCTCAAAAAATACCCTCTCGGGGGGGGGGGGGGGGGGGGAGGTTCAGGTGGAGGAAAGAAAGGTTCATAATATGAAAGAGTGGTATGAGGGCTTTCCGATGATATATCACTCGACGGGTTAAAAAAAAATTGAAATTTTTTGACACCCACATAAACCCCTAAAGGGTGAAAATTTTTAAATCACTGAAATACGTGCTTAATTATTTTAGGAAGTATTTTCTCCCCTATTTTCATGTTTTTAGATTCAGTAATTTGGGCTGTGCGTTGATTATGAGTCAGTCAGGACAAACTATTATATATACATACTGAAATTCCTTCCGTATTTTCCAAGAATAAAGTACGTTAATATCAGCTGTTTTCCATTAAATTCCACAACTGTTGCCTCTACACATTTAAAATAACTTTCTATGTTACTACTAAAGCATTTCACTAAAATTCTGTACTCAAGGTTGCAATATTAACTTCTTTTATTGGAAGTATTATGTTGCTCATTTTTCTTCATAGACTTAAAAAAAATTAAATCAATAATTTTACAGTATTCTAACCATTCTTATAAAAAGTAGAGTATTGATTGTTTGATAGATCGAAAAATTGTTAAAATAAATTCAAAGCACATTTTTCAAACATCATCGAAATCTTTCATTTAGTTTGAATGTCAATAAGATGCAATGCATAAAATACAGTATAGACTTGAAACAACAGCTTCTTATAGAATTCTTACTTTACAATTTCTTTTCGTATTTACACTTTTTTGTAAAGCACTGTAATGGAGTAATATATGTTACAAAAATATTTTCGGTGTACTTTGTTAGAACATTCTTATAGTTGAATTCAAGAATTTCAAAGCTAACAGAGTATTTATATAAAATAGAACTTGTGTTTATGATATTGGTAAGAAAACAATTCAGAATCTTAAACTTTTTTTTTTAATCGAAAAAGATGTCATAAACATAACTGCTGAACATTATAATGAGCTAAAAATCATTTCAGACATTTTCGACCAAATCCTGTTTTGGGGAAATTTTAAATGATCAAATTGCTTTTTGAACATCTAAATATAATTTTATAAATCTAAATTTAGAAGGATATTCAGTTTCCTGTGTCGATATTTTTAAGTAGATCCCCGATTTAATGAAATATATAATGTTTCAATGTACAAACTATTACCCGTTATTTCATTCATGTATATTGGAAGAATAATTAATCCATTACTTAAGCAAAACGTTTCAATCACGTTGAATAAAAACATATACAAGTAACCAATTCTTTGTTGCATTTTATAATCATATAAAAAACTGGTGGAACCAGAGAGAAAAGTAAAGCTCGATCTAAAAAAGTTACAGTAAAAAATTGGCAAATCGTTTCTGCCTAAAAAAGTAAGTAGTGCATAGAAAAGCAATGGAACTAGACTATCTGTAAAGCTCATGAAATTACCCAAATTTTTATTGATAGCTGAAAATCTGGACTGAGCTTTACTGGTGTCTTATATTCAGAATAATATTATTCACTCAAAATAAGTACTGAGTATTATAGTAAACAGAATGTGTAGTTATGTGCTAAAAATTTCTGTCAGGCCCAGCATTTTGGACACGATTGCATCAAGTCAAGCTAAACTCCACAAAGCTAAAAGAATGTAAACCATGAAGCAATATTTTAAGTATAACATTAATATAGTCAGGTTGTTGAGGAATTGTTGTTATTAATATTTCTGACACAACACATCTAACGTAATAATTTTTATTTCATGTAATTACTGTGAAAAGGTAACCTTATGTCAATGGACTTAAGCCAGAGACGTACACTGGTGTGCAAAAATTAAGGACCAGTCACAAAATGCTAATTTTTAAATATGCGAACACTCAAAAGGGAATAATATAATTCAAATAATTACTATCTCTACAACACAGCTAGTCCATATAACATCTCATTCATATCACAAATATTCACAAGTGTCACAGTCACTACGGTGAAGCAAAAAAATAGGAAATTCCATACATCTCATTATGAGTCTCAAATGATCACTATATGCGACTCCACTGAGACGTCAATGTGACTGCTGCTTTGTGACGAGTCACCAGGTGACTTTACAAAGTAGTTGCATTGTGACTCTCATGTGACTGTCATTTTTAGACTCGATTTCAAAGTCATCATGAATGTTGCATTATGGTAAGTCACCAAATAATATCACATTATAGTCACATATGGAGACTTTTCCCAAAAGAGCACAATGGTAACTTCACAGTAGTCCCTCTGTCACCTGAAAGTCATTATGTGACTTTAATGTGACATTATTTAATAACTTACCACAATGCAGCGTTCTCGATGACTTTGAAATTGAGTCTACATATGACAGTCACAATGTAACTACATTGTAAAGTCACATGGTGACTCGTCACAAAGCAGCATTCACAGTGACGTCTCAGTAGAGTCACATATAGTGATCATTTCAGATTCATAATGAGATGTATGGAATTTCTTATTTTTTTTGCTTCACCGTAGTGACTGTGACACTTGTGACCATGTGGGACATGGATCAGATGTGATATGGACTAGCTGTGTTGTAGAGATAGTAATTACACGAATTATATTATTTCCTTTTGTGTGTTCGCGTATTTGAAAATTAGCATTTTGTGATTTTCTTAATTTTTGCACACCAGTGTAGTTAGGATATGATTGAATCGTACATGTTTAGGGTTTAGATCTTCCAGGCTCATCAGTGACCCCTGGAATGGAATTTGGTCCATACTTCGTACTGAACTCTCGTCTCAGGTTCTCGCTCATTACCAAATCAGCCTCTAACCTACTCTTATGAACCCAAATTTTTAAACTGGTGTGAATGATTGAAATTAAAAATGCCTTTATTTCCCTGATTGATTTTAAGGCACCAGTAAAGCTCGGTCCACATTTTCAGCTATCAACAAAAATTTGGGTAATTTCATGAGCTTTACATATAATCTAGTTCCATTACTTTTCTACGCACTATTTACTTTTATAGACTGAAAATATTTGCCAATTTTTTACTTTAACATTTTTAGATCGAGCTTTACTTTCCTCTCTGGTTCCACGAGTTTTTATATGATTTCAAAACTTTTTCATATCCTTTCAGGAACTTAATCAACCAGCTTCAGCTAACCAAACAATGACCTCAATCAACCAGCCCAACAAATTGCCCCAATCAATAACTAATAGAAACATTGGTTCGCCAGAGTATTTCAAGAGCTCTGGTGACCCCATACTTATTGCTAACACCCATATTGGGATACTGACCTACACATTACTCAGGACTGTCCGCCAGACTAGTCCTTAGACTAAGTTTTATACATAGTGTGATCTCTTGAATTTGTCTGCTACGTACCTACGTTCCTCTGGTTTAAGGACCTATGCAGTATCCTAGGTGAACCCCTGAAGCACACAAAAAGATAGGGTAATAAACAGTCATAATAAAAATTAAAACTGTGAAAAAACTATAAAAAGGGAAATTTTCTCTTTTGGGGACTTAAAGGGAATTTAAAATTAACAAGAAAGAAAAATCATGCATCAAGCATAGATTATAAAACACTTTCCAACACTTCCTGAATGCTTTAACAAAATTTCGTTATTTGGGGAAATAAGGTAAATAAAATAACTAAGTAAACATTTTAGAAAACGCATAAAATATTTGAAAACTGATTTCAGCAGTTACCGTTCATAGACAAATATGTATTCCAATTCTTTTGAACAGCCCTGTATTTAATGTATATACTATATAATGGGAAAATTTAGTTTAGCAAGAAGCGCATAACAGGGTGAAATATTTTTGTACAACTCTCACTACACGCCACTATTTAGCTAAATTTAATTCAAACTGAAGCACTCTACTACTAATAACTACTGATGAACTATATGAACTACTGATATCACATTTCTAGAAATTACTATTTATAGACGGCCATGTAGCTAATTCTTTGCATGACTCTGTATATAATTTTATCTATATTCTACAAACATTTCTTAGAAAGCTAAATGCAGTTCAGCGTAAAAATACATAGCTCAATTAAAAAACACCTTTAAGCAATTTGCGCTCATACTCAGTAACCCTTACGAATTGTTTTGTGTAGACCTGTATGTGAATTATAGCATTTATACACACCATATAGTATGCATAAATATAGTCAAACATAAAACTGCATATCATAATTAAAAATGCATTTCCAGCAATCATCGCTAATGTACAGTACTTCGAATACAATGTAGCATCCGAAATCTTTTGTTTGCCCCAGTAAATGCTACGCATTTCGTGTTATACATATAATAAGTTATAGTAAACCTCAGTGTAGCATATCAATTTCATTATATATGAAATTGTTTAACATAATTAAAATACGCCGTAAACAATCGTCCCCTCCCCTATATCATTATGTAACAGAATTCTTTTGTGTGGCCGTGTAAATGAATAACAACTAATCTTTGCACTGCATATTCTACAGAATGTATATTTTAGTGCACTGCGTAAATGTATATCAATTTTTTTATGTTTGGATGCATGTAACATCATTAAAAAGCATTTGAAACAATTTTTTCCCATGTCCGTAATGGAATAGAATACTTTTGACTGCTGTTAATGAACTAAACAGGCTACAAACTTCATTTGAAATAGGGATCGTGCTATGGTTAACGTCAATAACATCCAAAAATTTCAGGGCAATCTGAGTATATACATGAGAACTAGAGCGCGGACAGACGAAAAGACAAACCGAAGTCATAAATACTTTTCAACATTGTCGGAAAATGTTATATAAAAAAGATACTTAACAGCAGAAGAACTCTTGCCTCTTCTGCATACATGATACAAAATATAAACTGTGCATACAAAAAATACAAGATGAACTATTCAGACGAATATTACACAAAGATAAAAATAAACTATATAGATGAATATTATACAAAACTACTACATAACCTATACAGTCGAATATTGCACAAAAAGTACAACATAAACAATACAAACTAGTTTGTTGTGGCCATCACAAAACATTTTCTATATAAATCACGTCAATTAATTCATTTAAGTAGTACAAGAATTTACATCAATTTAGCACCAATTCATATCAAAGTATATCTGAATTTGAAGTTTGATGAAAATTCGTGCATTAGTTCTTGAGAAAGAGCTATAACAATAATTCTGAAAAAATGTAGCATAGCAGCGCCACGTGTTGAGTGATTCGCATCAAAACATAAATAGCAGTAATTCATTTCAAGGTATACCTTAATCTGAAGTTTGATGAAAATTCGTGCATTAGTTATTGAGATAAACCTATAGTGGAAATTCTGTAAAATGCAACATAGCAGCGCCACCTGTTGAGCGATTTGCACCAAAACATAAAGAGCAGTAATTAATATCAATGTATATTTGAATCTGAAGTTTGTTGAAAATCCAAGCATTATTTCTTGAGATAGGGCTATTGCGGAAATCGCAAAAAATGCAGCACTTTATTTGTTTGTGAATAATAATTTGCTTGTAAATATTTTATTTGCTTGTGAGTTGAGTTTCAAATTGAAATTTCAAAACGGAAAAATTAAATTATTGACAGGACTACAATTTTGAAACTCTAAACGGACTTAAAGATCCGGAAGAATGGATGTAGAATGTGTGAATTTAGTAGGATTATACTGTGGTTACTTCAGTTCTGTAATTAGAATCTAACTCAAATAGTTACATAGTACCTTATAGACCGAGCCTTGCTCGGCAGTTTTTTGAATAATCTTTCTTTTTTTTTTTAAAAAAAATCAATCTGATTTTTATATGTAAAGATGGAATTTTATAATCGATTTTTAACCCACTTCTTGATAGGCTAGAAATATAAAAATTACGTTCACTGACGTTTTTCCGAAGACTGCACAACTTTTTATTATTTTTAGAATTTAATTATAAATTAATACATAAATTTATAGGCATTTTTCGATTACCACGCCACAGATGATCAATTGCCAAATATGATCTATGACGCCCACAGTTGTATGTGAGTTGAAACAACAATGGATTTCAATATGTGCCAACAAATGCATGACAAATTGTCCCAACTGGTTGCCATAAACAGCAAAAATAATAAATTTTAAGGGCTAAAAATTAGAAAATAAATTATAAATAAAATATGAAGAGTACACTACCACTAATAAGTATAAAATAAAAAATAGTTTTGTTAAAAACGCTATTTGTATAAGCATTTATTTTGTTCATCTTGAAAATCACGTCTATTTGTTTGACTGCAATTCATGTTTTTTTTTTATCCATTTGAAAATTTTTTTATTGTCCTCGTCAGGGTAGGAAATCAAAAGCATATCTGAAGCTTTTTATTGGTTTAAACCGCATTTTATTCGTTTCCTGAATGGTCTATACAGTAATATGTATTTCCCTTTACTTTCAACAGAGATGGATACTTCTGTTGCCACTACGACAAAAAAGTAATAAAAACTACCAAAAAAAAAATTAATAACTCAGAAACAAATTGAGAATTGTGAATTGCTTTCAAACAAATTGCATTTAAAAGTACATTTTTTTCTTTATACGACGGTGTAAAAAGTAATATTGTGGAATGTTTAGAAGTTTAAGAATGAAATTTCCTTTAAAATGGATTGTCAGATTTCTAGGAAATCTGACAATGGAAAAGCCTTTTCCCGAGCAGCCAATGGAATGCTTGGATAATACGTACGAGTCGCTGGCGATTTTTGTCGCTTGGAATTTTTATGTGTAACAACACTATTAATGTTTAATTCATGGCGTACATAATATATGATCAACTCTGCGCGATTTTTTGTGTCTTAAATTTTAGTCTTTGAAAAAAATCATTTTCCAAATGGTCGTTGTAATTTGTTAAATTGCTTTATTTTTTTTTCTAACATTTCTTTTATAAAACATTCATTTGGCGTAGGTACCTAACTCAATTATGAAAATTTTTCGGATTTTTTTTTTTTTTTTGTCTTTTTGCGCTTTCTGGAAAATGCAAGCAAATGAATTTATTAAAAGTTACATAATTTTTGTAGTTCAGTTGTTTTAATAGTTTCTTTTTCAAGATAGGGAAACGGGAATGAAAAAAATTCAACAATAATTAAACTATCCTTTTAGGATTTCTAAATTGATTGCTCAACGTTTAATCGTAAATTAATTAAGTTATTAAATGTTAATTGATAAAAGCGTACTCTTTTTTTTAAATATTATACTGTTTATTTTTAATTTATAATCTTTTTTTTACTGTTTAGCCCATAAAACGTTTCATTGTTGCAGTTTCACAACCATTTGAACTATTTTTGAGAGCGTTTATTGGCGCTTAATTAAATCCATTATTGCTTTAACTTTCGTAGAACCGTAAGCATTACAGAGAATATTTGGAGCTTGATCACCTATGGTATGATAGCCTTAAAATACCTTAAAATTAATGTAATAATTTATAATAAATTACTGAAAATAATGAAATGTTGCACTGTCATTGAAAACTCACCTGTGAACATAATTTTAACAATTCTAGCTAATCAAGAAGTGTATAAGAGAGTCCAAAATTTCCTCTTTACATACAAAAACCAGGTTGGATTAAATAAAAGAGTTTTAAAAACATACCTTTATCAATTAGTAGTCTAATATTAAGCAACATGTTAAGAAATCAATTTAGAAATTTTAAACAGATAGTTTAAATGGTGGTACATTTTGCCCTATCTTAATAAAGAAAAGGTGTAATAATTATACATTTTTTAACTAATTTAATTACTTGCGCTTTTAACCTAGCGTAAAAAAACCTCATTGAATTTTCATAATCGATTCCGGTAATCGCCAAATAAATGCCTCATAAGTAAAAAGGGCACAGATGTCACATACGCACCACGTTGGCACAATTTTGTTTTCTGATGCTAATGTCATGTACGCACCGGGGTACTTAACTGGCGCGAAAGTGTCGTTATTTTGCTTGATATGGTCACACAGATGTTGTTTATTTATTAATAAATTGCTTATTTACTTTTATTTTCTTTTTTAAATTTTATAACTTGCTTTGTTCTATAGTTATTAATTAAACTTTTTTTATTTCTTATTATTCCCTTTTTAAAAATACATATGCAACTGGTACTCAAAAACGAAGTTTTCGCCAAATTGACGTCAGAAAAAAGAATCGCAGCAACGTGGTGCAGATATGATATCTGCCCCTTAAAAAGAAATAATTTGTGATTTTGAAGATGAATATTGAATGTTTATAAAAAAAGTGCTTAAAAAAACTACTTTTACTTTTACACTTATTTTTCTATAAACATCAAAAAGTAAAAGTTGCTATTTGGAAAACATCAATAAGTCATGGAGTATATATTTAAATCTACAGCTCGTATTCTTACACAGTCAAAAAGGGAAAAGTCAGTGAAGTGATGTCACATTGATGCAAAAGTAATGACATGTTTCAGATATAATATGAAAATGCTTGTTTTCTTTTAAATACTAGGGGCTCTGTCCCCTGCTAGCTACGCTCGCCAACCACCGCTCAGACACCACAAACTCTAAAAGCACGCAAATTTGATCGGATTTAATAAATTCGGAAGACTGAATTATAATTTTAAAAAAAAATCAGTTGCGATCTCCCTGTTAACGGGATACTTTCGTCCTTGATTAAATCAGATCAGTGAAACATTTCAAGATAAGCTAATATAAAATGAATTAAGTAAACAGAGTCTTTGTTGACCGATATTTTTTAGCAACGCTATTAAAATGTCATTTTAACTGAGACATTTTAAATGTATCGTTTTAAATCTGACGTAATTTTCACCAAAGCTTTCTTTCTCATTTTAATATTCATGTGAAAATACTTTTGTTTTTAGAAAGGAAATCGACTCTTTCGGTGTGACGTCAGTCATGATGTTTTGGTTGGAAACTGACTCTAAACAAACGGTTGCTATGCACCGTTTCTTTTTAAATATAAATCGTGGAAAATATTACCACAAAATATCAAGTATTAAAGCACTTAGATTGGAGATATAGATATTTAAGTATTGCGCTGCCGCGCAATACTTATTTATTTCCAGTCTCACTTTTCAATGTTAATTTAACATAGAAAAGCCTATGGAGCTCATAACTTTTTCTTTTTTTTCTTCCCACCTATTTGTCCCTGATGTCACTCTCTTTTTTATTTTTTGCTAACTCTAATAATAAAATTGGGGCTCTGTGGCTGAATGGTCAAAGCACCAGTCAACTAATCGCTTGTGCGTAAGAGATTCTGGGTTCGATTCCCGCTGATTCCATTGCACACACACTTTGTGTGGAACTCCCAGGGTGTATTACTCTTGTGTTGTAATATTTCCTTGTGCTATTTTGTCTCCGACTTATAAGCGGGCTCTCATGTCAAGCACACAAGTCGTATGTCTGTTGTACGATAAATAAATAAATTCTAATAATATTATAAATTTAAAATGTTTGCTTGGCGTGAGGGTCAAAACGGAATTAAAATGCCTTTGCATATGGGTGAATTATAAACCCAGAGAGTAACATGGACTAATTTTTATTTACATTATTCGAATATTTTTTTCAATCATTCCAAATTTCGCTTTTTTCATTGCCAATCAACGGACATTTTTCCAATAAAGTTTAGCGTTTTCTTCATTATCGCCAATAATTCAAAAGCCGTAATAATAATTTGTCTATTTTTGGTTGAATAATTTTCACGTGAAAAATTAAGCTGAAATAGTTTTTTTTTTTTTTTTTTTTTTTTTTTTTAAATAGATCAGTTTCCAAACCTGGATCACAAACCTAGAAACTCCCGTGGCAACCAGTTTTGGTGGGCAAACAAATAATAATACAGTACTCCGTACTCCTATTTTACTTCAGTCGCTAAACGAACCACTTTGTTTTTGTATAGTGAACTTTTCTTTCTCTATCTTTTGCCAACTTATTTAGTGCAAGTTTTTAAACTTAACGAAATAAAATGTCTTCAAAATATTATGAAGAATTGGGCACAGATGTCATATACGCACCATATTGGTGCAATTTTTTCCTGACACCAATGTCATATACGCAACGGGTCCAAACTGGCGCCAAAGTGTCGATATTTTGCTTGACCCGGCAATGGTAACCCGGATATTGTTGTTTATGCTGTTGATGGTTTTGCTAAATCGGCGTCAGAAAACAATCGCGCCAATATGGTGTGTATATGACATCTGTGCCAAAAATTGAATGATACTAAAGCTAAGGACTGATATATGCTTCCAAAATTAGTGTTATTTCCGGTGTAGCTCCATACAGTTTGGAAAAAAAAATGATTTGAAGAAATATGTAGCGGATTTACCCGATGTTAGCTATTTTGATATCGTAGACTATTTGTTTATGGGCAAAGTTTGGTACTACTTAGTTATCCTGTCGACCTATATCGCCAAATTATATAAATTGCCAAACCACTCGCCAAATTATACATATTGACATAATTTTTATTTTAAATAACGAAAGAGCAAATAAATTAGCATAACATTAATAAATATACAAATAAAACGGAGAAATAAAAATCACTTGATGACGTAAACACGTGTAACTTGCTTAAAATCAAGTGAATGTGACATTTACGATAAACCATTATTGGCATTTAATCTTATAGTTTGGCGATAGATTATTGATCGACGGGATAACCAAGTAGTACCCAAAGTTTTTATATTGAGAAAGATAATTGAGAGGTATTATAAAAGCCTTGAATCTTATAAACAATTTGCCTGCAACTGGGTAAGAGAATTTCATTCATTGAAAATCGAAGATTTATTTATTTATTTATTGAATAACAAACATACGACTTGTGTGCTTGACATGAGAGCCCACTTATAAGTCGGAGACAAGATAGCACAAGGAAATATTACAACACAAGAGAAATACATCCTGGGAGTTCCACACAAAGAGTGTGTGCAATGGAACCAGCGGGAATCGAACCTACAAACCCTTACGCTCACAAGCTGACTGGTGCTTTGATCATTCAGCCACAGAGTCCCCATTGGAGATTTTCAGATTTTCATCTTGTTATTGGAAAAGTAAGCATACATTTTTGTGCATCAATTAATAACAAATTCCATGTGATTGTGATTTAATTCGTAATACAAATCGTAAAATTAATTCACACAATATTGCTATGACAACCATCTCTGTCGCCTTTCTTCACGCAACTTTTTTCTCATAATATTATCTGTCTTTGGAATGCCTGGTAATCTATAATAGAATTAAACAAAAACATAATTTGCAAAACAAATTAAAAAAGAAAATTTATTTCCTACATTGTTTAATCCCGAGAAGGGACAGATATTAAGATGTTTCATTCAGTTAGCTCTACGTTCAATGTTACATTTTTGTAACAAATAAGTTAAATCAATTGAACATTAAAAAATAAAATTCAAACAATATGATACTTTAAACATCCTAAAAACTTGGATTCCGTTCAAATGAAAACGAAACAAATCTAGACTTTTTTTAAAGGTTTGTATTTTAGACGTGCCTTATGATTTTATGTACAATCATCATAAACATAATACAACATCTGCAATGCAAATATTTACAACTAATAAATGGAAAAAGTTTAAGATTTATTTCGTTTTCATTTGAACGGAATCCAAGTTTTTAGGATGTTTAAAGTATCATATTGTTTGAATTTTATTTTTGAATGTTCAATTGATTTAACTTATTTGTTACAAAAATGTAACATTAAACGTAGAGCTAACTGAATGAAACATCTTAATATCTGTCCCTTCTTGGGATTAAACAATGTAGGAAATAAATTTTCTTTTTTAATTTGTTTTGCAAATTATGTTTTTGTTTAATATGTCAAGTTTTTTAATAACTGCTGCATTCAGGCAAACACTCAGATGAACTCATTTGAAAATTAACGGAATGCGCCATCATTAAGGTTTGATTATCGCATCCAATTTGTGGTGTAATTTACCAATGATTAATCCAAAATGGTTCATGAAAGCAATAATACGGGTTGTCGTTGCTTGGTCAAAAACTTCCAATCTGAGCATAAAAAATCAAAATTTAGTTACCTCCATTTTCCACTTGGGAACGCTATGAATGCAAAAATAGTGTTATATATTTAATGCTAATATTTAACAACAGTATAGCTGATATTCAGTAAGACATTAAAAAAAAACGCCAGTTTTATTTTTTTTTTAAATTTATCCTTTTCCTCGCAGGGAACGATGTAAACGCAAAAGGAAATTGTTACCTAAGTTAAAATTCGGGTATTTATTTTGCGGCAACACCAGCCGTTTCTGTGCCAGGCAAAAAAAAGACCTTGAGGAAAAATTTTAGATAAAAAAATGCCATAGACATAACGTTAAAAGCCCCCATCTTTTTAAAATTTACAAATAATGGACCCCATCAATGGTGACGTCAAAGGGAACTCAATTCAGCGTACCAACCATAAATTGGATCCAAATGAACGACAGAGTTCAGAAACAAATGGGGAGGAAACGTGATGGTTTGGCATAAAGCTAAAAATCTAACCTTGAAATCAATTAAAACCTTTCACAATTCGCTCCAAACAATTGCGGGTAGCTTTGAAAACCTCCTATTCCAAATAATTCAACACTGGTTCCACGTGCTCGTCTATTTTGGGCCGAATGATCTGAGCTATAGCTGGCTTCATATTGCAAGCCGTTTTGACGCATGGTGCATCTCTTAAGGTGCGTTTTCACTGGTCTACCCAAGGTCTAACTTACCTAACTTTTTACCTAAGCACAAGATTTTAGGTCGTTAGAACGTGATTTTGTAGGTTTGATTCGTGATCAATCCTAAGCACCGCTTACCCAAGCGCAGCCAATTAAAATAGAGTATTTTGATAAAAATGGCGGTGTTGTCAATTTTCTAAGTGATATATATATATTTAATTATTCTGTTTTTACGTCAAAGAATAATGTATTTTTTGTGATTGAAGCAAAATGGTAAATTTTATTAACATGTTGGATAAATATCCTCTTTTATTATTGTCTTTTAATTTAATAAATTGTGAGTAATCCATATGGATTGTATATGATCGCTATTTTTGGTAATCATTAAGATGCATTTTATTAATATTAGAATGCTAATTATATAGTTCGTTTAAGGATTTTGTTTCAGATATAAGGATGAAGATATGTCCAGTTCTCAAAATCATTTTATTTTTATTGGTCGTTAATAGTATACAAAGAATAAAAGTATTTTTTAAGAATATTTGTTTCTTAAAATGAATTGCTTCATTGGTTATATTAGGTTACTTGATAGGGTATTCCTGATCAATTTAGATTTAAATTTCCCTTTACTCACTTAAAATAATTGTAAGTGTTAAGAAGGATATTGTTTACTGTAGCCCATTGTTATTTAAATGGAAAATTAGTTAAGGCAAACTTCAATCCAGTTTTGCTAATAGTAAGTACTTGATTATACATGTGAACAAAGTTTCTATAAAATAAACAAGCCATTTTTCCTGTTCTCTTTTAAGGAAGAAAGATCTGATTGCAAAACAGTTTGTTCTTTACTCCTTTTCAGATACTTACTTGTGAACTTTGTCATGTAAAGAAAACACTGCTGATCTACTTATTTATTTTATTTTTAATACATTTCACCTGCAGATATGTTATCTTTCTTTTTGTTGTTAAAATTAATGCTGAAACTTTTATGAAGATTTATAACTTTGTATGAAGTTTAAATCAATTGAGAGATATTCAAACCATGTGTAGCTTTTCTATGTGCCCATTTCGAAGAATTTGTACATATTACCATTGCAATTCGATAAGCAGTTATAAACGCCTATTTAATGCATTTTAAATTAAATCATACCAAAATAATAGGAGATTCTCTAGTTGAAATATATATATTTGTAAAATTTTGTTTAAATTTTTATTTAAGTGCATTTCTTTTACAAGTATAGTTACAGATTTATCTTACAGCATAGATCATCAGTTTAAATGTACCTATTTATCTATTAAAGTAAAAAATTATTTATTCATTTATTTATTTTTTCAAAATGCATCTACTTATTATTCTTACTATTTTTGAAAATGGAATTCATTATCAAAATAAAAAAAAAAAAAAAAAAAAAAAAAATGCTCTCTGTGGAAGATTCTTTGATTTGAGTCTATATGTTTGAGTGTATATTAAAGTTTTAGACAAATCATGAATTCATGATATATATAAATTCAGTGGTCAAAATAGTATGTAGTAGGCCCTAGTTTTGTCATTGTTTGTTGTGTAATATGTTATTTTTTGGAAAATATAATTTTACGAGTAATGTAATAAAAAAAACTAGTTTGTAAGGAGCATCAATATTATTTTTGACATTACATCCAGAAATTGTATATATCAATCAGTACGAAGTATACCAGTGGAGGTAAGCATCTGGCGAATCAGCTGGTGCCGGGATAGAGATGGATCTTCAAATTTGAATGCTTTCAGAAAATCACAGGTGTGTAGTTTTATTGTATAATAAATTACTACCATTAGTGATCGTCTGCAAGCAACTGGAATTTATCTCGTGCTCTTAGAGCTTGGACTGTATGCTACTTTTATAAGGATTGTGGATTCATCTTTGCATCGGAAGATTTCAAAACAGAAGATTTTAAAAAATCTGTGAGTATGGCAGGACTGCCACTTCTATGTCAAAAGAGGAGACAATAAAGTAAGTTTATTAAAGTAACATCAAAAATAATAATTGTGCTCCCTACAAACTAGTTTTTTTTTTAATTACATTACTCATTAAATTACATTTTCCAAAAATAACATGCTACACTACAAACTATGAGAACACAATAAGAAAAGTAAGTACAAAAATTATTTAGCTGAAAATATTTTTAAATACCCATAAGTAAAATTGTAAATATAATGTGAAATAAACATTTATATGTTTCAGTGTGGGGCATAAATAAAATCTGCCGCTAAGTAAAAAAAAAAAGTGTGGGCCAGGCTTACGTATATCCCCGTCTTGTTTGTTACCAGGGCAATTTTTTCTATTTGATTTTATTTTATAAAATGAAAAAAAAGGGGGGGGGGGAGATATGTTTTTAGATAATAAAAATTTTTAGAGTTTTCTTTTTTAAAGTAAAAAAAGTGTACTTAAAAGATGCAAAAAAGGTTTGTTGTTTATATTCATATGAAACTAAGTGTTTTTGAAAGTAAAATGAAAAGAAAAAAAAAAAAAAAAAAAGCATTTTTAAAAGATAAAGAGTTTGTTGTTTTAAGACGACAAAGTGGGTTTTTTTTTCCTTATGTTAATTAGTATATTTATTGTCATCAGAGCAGTTACATGATACAGTTGGTATGATTTAAAATTGAGTATTGACTGAAACTGAAACTTGTTAAATTTTGACTCTTCGATTGCTTTTTATCTTATTGTTTTGTTAATAATTATGAATGCAGAAAAAAAAAAAAGAAAAATTTAAATGAGAAGTCTTTGTGTATCTTTAGGAAATTTTTAATAATTAGATTGAAAACAGTGATTTATAAAGCATGTAACATGCAAAAGAAAAAAAAAACCTAAATAAACTGTCAACAACAACACTGAAACAACATTGCATACTTAAATAAACTGTCACATTGTATTAACCTAAATAAACAAACTGCCCGTTGCAAATAATGTTTAAAAAATTAATGATAAGATAATCTTTCAAAAATTAAAATTATGACAGAAACTTTTTTATAATAAGAGATGGGTCTTTTATGTGTATAACAAACTTAATCTTTTGTAGAAAGATTTTAATGTCCATCAGAACAATTTTAAGTATGTGCAGGTAGGACAAATTTCTGCAACTTTTAAAGGATTAATATAACTGTTTTTGTATTTAAATGTAGTTTTATTAAAGTTTTCTGACAGTTGATGGAATTTAGGCTTAATTTAAGTAGAAGCATGTGTAATTTTATGAATCATTGCTTAGGGGTAAAATTTTTTTATGAGATTTTTCTTAATGTTACAATATGGCACAGATGTCATATATCCCCCATATTGGCACGATTTTTTTCTAACTCCAATGTCATATACGCAACAAACAGGTGCATTGCATATTGGCACCAAGGTGTCATTATTTTGCTTGATATGGTAACCCGGATGTTATTGTTTATAATGCTGTTGATGTTTTTGCCAAATTGACGTCAGAAAACAATTGCACCAATATATGACATCTGTGTATATGTCATATATAACAATCGCGCCAATATATGACATCTGTGCCATTACAAATTATATACTATTTTAATAAATATATATAATCAGCTATTTTCAGTTCCCATATTTGATTTTGTGTAGTACTTTAGTAAAAAATTAGCATTTACCGTTTGAATCAAATATTTATTTATTTTTGTATTATATTTTGCCTTTCATTTTTTAAATATTAATATGTTTAGAGTGCTTTTATTTTTTTAAATATAATTATGCTTAAAATATTTTGATTTAAAATGTTGAGGCTTGCCTTTTGTGAATCTATATTACTCAGAGTTGGGCAGTATCGAAAATATATGTATTTGAAATACATTTTCAAAATACATTTGTATCTTGTATCTTGTATTTTAAGCCGATAAGATCAAAGTATTTTTGTAATGTATTTTCTGATGGTTTTAAAATGTATTTTGTAGTTTGAAAGTACTCAAAATACATTTTTTCCAAATTTCAAACTGCCATGTTTAAACCGTACAGAGAAAAGCTGCGATTCATTAAAAGGAAATACACGACTATCTGTTTTGATTAGTTTTCAAATTTTGTTCTGGAAGTTAATACAAACACACTTTTCGAATATTGGTGAAACAAGGAGGTTGATGAATATGATGTTTTGATATAGCAAATGTATTCTTGCTAATTAGTTACAAAAATAACTTTTATATATCTTAATGTTGCTGTTGGAATTACGAGAAAAAAAACATGTATTGTGATAAACCGGAAGGATCTTTCAGAGTTGCGCAGGTGCAGCGCTCTGTTTCCGACAGTTGCTCATTGACCACACATATAAGGAGCTCAAGTTTTTTTCTGGTCTAGTAGATTTATTTTAAAAATATCGAAAAGGATTCCTTAAAAATGCACATGTTTCATTCATTAAAATCCCTGCCGGCCCGGCCTACAGGCAGAGGTAGATTTCGAAGTTAAGTATACTAATTTCACCAACAAAAACAAAAACATTATTAGATATAAATCCACTTTAACATCTGTCTGCTTTTGACGAGTTTTTATTTCCTTTTTATAAAATAGCTGGTTTTATCAGAATCATGTTAAGGCGATATTAAAAAAATATTTTTCCATACTCAACAACTCGAAATTTTCTGGCACATTTTCAGATTCATTTTTAATTTTAAAAAAAATATGAAACATGCTGACGTGATTTTTGAAAAGATTTATAAGCGACCTGTGTTTTTATTTTTCTTTCAATTAATTAAAACTTGATTAATAAACAATTATTTTCTCAGTAGGGCAATATTTTTCGTTTCTAACAATCGCTTCGGGAAATTCTGTTCAAAATGCCCACTTTGACATCCTTTTTTGAAATATATTCTGCCTCTATCAAAAAATCGATCATTACTGTACATTATATAGTTTCTGAATAAGAGAATCTAGCAATTGGATGCGTTTGAGAGCAAAAATGAATTTAAAAATGAGTAAGAAAATAGACAGTTTGGATTTGAATGCACCCTTAATAAGATGATTTTTTTTCTTCAATCGCTATGTATTTTTAATTTGTTTTTGCTGTAAGAATTGGCCCTATCAAAAACTTCTCTATATAAATACTGAAGACAATATTAAGAAGATATATGATAAATTCATGGAGATGTTATATCTTGTGAATTGACGGAGTTATTAAAATTTTTCTTCTTCAACCCCCCTTTTATGTTTTCGTTTTTAATTTTTTTTTTTGGTACGAATTGGTCCTATTAAAAACTTGTGAATATAAAAGTTTTAGATAATATTAAGGAGATGTATAATAAAATTATTGGATTTGATATCTTGAGAATTGACGAAGTAAGGAATTTTTTTTCTCCCAAAAACCCTATTTTTGCGCTCCTTGAGCCTGTTTTAAATTTTATCAAAAATCTGTGATGCATGAATTTTTGGCGCTATTTTCAGAAGTAATAAAAACTTTAAACTGATTTGATATGTACAAAAATTAAGAAGTTATGGGGTTTTTTCGGTTTTCACAAAACCCCTCCCTATTTCCATCCCCTTTGTCCGCTTTTGCCCATTAACGAACTTCAGCGAGATTTTATGTCCCTTGATTTTATGTATCAGTTTGAAAGAAATTTGTGCAGAATTGGGGGAGTTATCGTGTCCAGAAGAAAGTGATAACACAATTGCTTCGGGAAATTCCGTTCAAAATGCCAATTTTGACATCATTTTTTGAAATATATTCTGCCTCTATCAAAAAATCGATCATTACTTTACATTATATAGTTTCTGAATAAGAGAATCTAGCAATTGGATGCATTTGAGAGCAAAAATGAATTTAAAAATGAGTAACAAAATAAGCAATTTGGATTTGAGTGCATCCTTAATGCAATAATTTTTCCAACACAATCCGCTTCGGGAAATTCGGTTCAAAATGCCCACTTTAACAGCACTTTTTTAAATATATTCTGCCTCTATCAAAAAATCGACCATTTCGGTACATTATATTGTTTCTGAGTAAGAAAACGTAACAATTGGAAGCCTTTGAGGGCAAAAATGAATTGTAAAATGAGTCAGAAAATAAGCAGTTTGGATTTGAATACACCCTTACTTAGATGATTTTTTTCTTCAACCGCTATGTATTTTTAATTTTTTTTTTTTGCTGTAAGAATTGATCCTATCCAAAACTTGTCTATACAGATGTTGTAGACAATATTAAGAAGATATATGATAAATTCATGGGGATTTTATATCTTTTGAATTGACGGAGTTATGGATTTTTTACTTCTTCAAACCCCCTTTTTGTTTTCGTTTTTAATTTTTTTTTTGTGGTACGAATTGGTTCTATCAAAAACTTGTGAATATAAAAGTTGTAGATAATATTAAGGAGATTTATAATAAAATTAATTGGAATTGATATCTTAAGAATTGACGAAGTTATGGATTTTTTTCTCCCAAAAACCCTATTTTTTGCGCCCCTTGAGCCCATTTTTAACTTTATCAAAAATCTGTGATACATAAAATTTTGGCCCTATTTTTAGAAGTAATAAAAACTTTAAACTGATTTGATATGTATAAAAATTAAGAAGTTATGGGGGGGTTTCGGTTTTCGCAAAACCCCTCCCTATTTCCATCCCCTTGGTCCGATTTTGCCCATTAACGAACTTGACCGAGATTTTATGCCCATTGATTTTATGTATTAGTTTGGAAGAGATTGGTGCAGAATTACGAAAGTTATCGTGTCCAGAAGAAAGTGATATATATAGATAGATAGATACATAGATAGATAGATAGATAGATATATAAAGTTTTTTACTGAGGGTGGTTTTGGGTTCTAGGGGTCATGATTGGTGTAGATCTGCAAAAATTTTTCAGAAATTCCAACATGGGAACGATCCCAATAGGTAGTATCTCATACGAAATCTACCTAATATAAATTTTATTAGACAGTAACCGCAAGAAAATTGCTAAAATTAACTCTTAAGGGAACGATTTGACTATGAAAAAATTAAATTTATGACTTTGCAAATTTTGCATTCGAATTATTCCTACTTTTTATGAATATTTTATAAGTGCTTTCTTTTTACGAATGTACGAGCTTTCATATTTTTTCTGTTCTATATTAAAAGTTTCAAGACTTTCATAGTAAGTGCAAATGATTTCTTATTTCTTTGCGCTTATATATGATTTGATATTTTACCCGAGTGTTTTAATTTTAAAACTACTTTATACGAAGAATTCGTGCTTTTGTTAATAATAATAATTCAACTTGTGTTAAAAATTATCTAATTTTTTCATTTATATTTTTGCATTCAGTAATACATATTTCAAATTTCGTATGCATTATTTCTAAAATGCACCATAATCGAAAAGTTGCGCCCCAAATATTTTATTAGTGGAAGGCCTAAAAAATCTTGCGTAGATGGGAGCTCTTAGTAAACACACACGCTTTATATAAAAAGAAAAAAAAATACATTTAAAAACATTTAAACAATTTATTCGTTGTCATTGTATATATAAGAATATTATAAAATTTGTTCTTTTGTAGACATATACTAAGAAAGACTGATACTAGACTAATTTGTTTTTACATTCTTCTAATAAATAAGAAGGAAGTATTGGAATCGAGAAAATTTTCGACTTTCGTTTTTTGCTTGATTTACACGTTTCGGGATGTCTTGAACGCGATTTAACTATTTTTGGGAAATGTGTGTGTGTCTGTTAGTCTGTGTGAGACACAATTTTTGTGGCCCTTCAATCTCAAGAACTAATGCATTCAGTTTAATAATAATAATCAAACTTCAGATTAAGATAGAGCTAGGTATAACTTAGCTTTGGGTTTATAACGCCCAACAGGTGGCACAGCTATGCTTAATTATTTTATTTCATGATAGCCATATTGTAAGAACCACTATACAGAATTTCATTTAATTGCATATAGGCCTGAACAGAAATACTTGCTGATTAACTTTTAGTGTATATCGCTCAACAAGTGGTGCTGTTATGCTGGGTGTTTCATTATTTCCGCGATAACTATATCTAAAAAACTAATGGACAAAATTTAATCCAATTTCATATTAATTGAGATCTTCAAATAAATTAATGCTGATAAAATTTGAGGTGCATCGCTAAAGAGGTGGCGTTGTTATGCTAGGTTTTTATGATTACCGTAACATGTACGTAAAATTCTCGCTTTTTGTTTGTTTGTTTGTTTTCTTCCACGTCAAAATGATCATATTTGTAAATTAAATTTAAATAAAATAAGTACCACGTAGATTAAAGGTACCTTTTTAAAATAAATCTTCTGGTTTGTAATGCTGATTTTTAAAAAATCTGAAATTGGCAGATGTACCGTGAGAGCTTATATCTCAAGAACTAAAGCACGGAATTTCATCAAACTTCATCATATTCAGTTACATGGATGATATTTTGGTGCATATCGTACTACAGATGATTTTTTTTCTGTGCTGTGTTTTTTAGGAATTTCAAAATTTTTATATCTCTGCACCTATTGAATAGAATTGCACCAAACTTTTTATGCTTTTTCTGAAAATCAATACTGTCTCAATTTTGGCTTAGAACACTCAGTAGCGGGCAGTGCTATCCTATGCCCGTGAAAGAGATTCCTTATCGGATCCACAATCTAGAGGTCTGCGCGTGTCGGAATTTCCAGGACCGGGTCCGGCCCGGCCCACACAAAAACAATCTTGGCCCGGCTCGTTTATATTTTCGCAGTTCACGGCCCGGCCCGTACAAAAATCAGTGAAAACAGGCCCGACCCGTCGAAAAATCAATTAAATGAGACCTGACTCAATTTCTACAAAAAAAAAAAAAAAAAAAAAAAAAAAAATCAGATTTTTCTAAACATACAATAAAGATTCTTTTAAAGAATATTGCATACATATTTATGGGATAATTTTACAGTATATTTTAAAATTACTATGTATTCGCAAGACAGAAAATACGCAATAGAGACATTAATGATTACTTGGATTCTTAGACGTTTCAACATTCAAATAAAAATTCATTAAAAAATTAATGTAGTTTAGAATAAAAGGAAAAAGGAGGATTAAAAACAGGATAATTTTTGAAGGCGTATAATAAAAAGCAGATTTGTGAAACTATTTTTCTGCCATTTAATAAGGCTTTTCTGAAATCCAAAGAAGCTTTCTGATACATTTCTGAATTCATTTCTTTTCGGAAACGCATAAGATTGGCAAGTGTTCTTATTCAGAAACTATGTAATCGAATAATGTTATCATTTTTTGATAAAGGCAATGTAGCTTTGAGAAAATACTGTCAAAGTTAAAGTTTTGAATCGAATTTCCGGAAGCGATAGCACGGGAAGGGAAAAAAACCTTCAGTCACGAGTGACAAGAATCGCTTATATCTCGGTAAGTAATTTATTTATTAAAAAAAGGGAGGGAAACGCTATTCGATTCCAAATCCCTTCAATAGTCAGGTCTGTAAATTTTAAGCTTTTAGAGTAAAAAATTAGTCAGAAAATGTGTCAGGAAATTTTTCATTGTTGAGCAGTGTATTTGAGAACCACCTTGAGGTATATTTCCAAAGATTCCGATAAGAGAAATTCATTATCGCTATTAATATTTTACAAAACAAATTGCCTTCCCTACACAACACATTTTGAGAACAATAAAGTCCAGTTCCGGTCCTGCTCGACTATGTAGAAAAAAATGCAAGCCTGATCCTGGCCCGGCCCGAGTCTGCTGAAAAAATTAAGCCATGGCTCAGAAACGATGTAACTGTCCGATGCTGATCTCTACTCTGGACATGTTACATTTCTGTATTTTGATATTGTAAAACTAGCATCGGCCTGTGACACACATTTATACTTATTACTTATTATCGCGAAAGTCACATTCATTGAAAATTACTCATATTTTATCGGCCCGGCCCATCAATTTTGTTTCTCGGCCTGGTCAGTTGAAAAATGTTTTCTAAATCTGCCGGCCCGGTCCGGCCCGTTTGAAAATTCGCCTTCATTTTGCCACCGCGGTCCGGGACGAATACGGACCTCAGGCCAAACCTGGGCCCGTGCAGACCTCTACCACAATCAATTTATGCAGTTATTTCTACTGAGTAACTAACTATCTTTAAAGGGTAGTTTATTCATTATTAGTTATTCTTGCAACTTTCATACACTTTTAAGCACATTGTTTCTCTAATCTTTCAGTTTTTTTTTTTTTTTTGCTCTCTTTCGTTGAGTTTTAATTAATTTTGCTTCTTTATTTGGAAATTTATAATTTCTAAAAATTTAATCAGTTTTGCAAAACAGCTTTGCATTTGACTAGAGCAATTTAATGCACAATCGTTTTTATTTTTATTTTTAATGTATTTTGTATTTTAAATGTATTTTCAAAATACATGTATTTTGTATTTTGAATTTTTGAAATTTGGAAAGTATTTTGTATTTTGTATTTTAAGTTGAAAAAACAATGTATTTTGTATCGAAAATGGTTTTTTGATGTATTTTGCCCAACTCTGATATTACTACTTTATCCTAAAACTTGATGAAAATTTAATGTAAACAAAAGAACTGTTTTGCAGTATTGTTATTAAAATACCATACAATAAACTTATTCCATTAAGCATTCTGTAATAAATATCTAGATGGTACAGTAGCATAACTATTTCGGTTTTTGTCTAATGATTTCAAACAAGTATACTTAAATTTCTTAGCTAGTTGGTTATTCATTTGTAAATAATATTTGATTTTCAAAAGTTAATTCCTGTATATGTATGCATGTATTAGATTCTTTTCTCTCTTCTAATTTGCTAGTTGCTTTAGCTCCTACAGTTGATGATATTTTTGCATAAGAAATTTGTTTAAATGAATTGTATTTGATTAAAAGTGTATAAATAATATTTATGTGTTCTTGTGGTATTCACGTTAAATATGCGTTGATAGATATGGCTGCAATGAAGTCGGGGTATAAAATTTCTCTTTTTAACAAACATTTAAAACTGTGTTTATTTTTTTACAGGATATCTGTTATTATTGTTTACCAACAGTTAATTGTTAGTTTTAGAAGTGTGGTTCCAATTACAAAGATCTTTTAAATTTTGTTCTGCATCATATAAAAATCGATTAATGTTAAAATAATTAATTTTTAAATAGTTAAGAAATTACAAATTTTATACAATATCTGGGTCCCATAAGTTTTATTTTGAAAAAGTTTCTCCATGTTCTTAGTAAAACAGCAAAAAATTCTTCTATGATCAAAACTTACTGAGTTATGATACTTTGAATTTTGTGAATTTTCAACGTTTCAGTCACACTAAATGGGAAAAATGTGTTTTTAGTGCCAGAAAAAAACTGACAATGGATGAAACCCAAAGCATCATAACTAGGTAAACTTTTGTCTCACAAAAATTAAGTTTATAACCACAAACGGATTTAATGGTGTGGATTCATTTCAATAGAAAACAGCAGCTATAAATACTTAGTCCTAAAATTATTTCAAACATTTTGTTTAAATATCTTCTAATTAAAACATCCATTGACATCATATGCAGCGATTAGTTATATGTTTAAAAAATAACAGGTTGTTGGAACCTGTTACCTGTCCAAGTGTGAAACAATGGAACCTGTTAGCCAAAATTATCTCTATTTCCCATCTCTACTGTAACGCAGAATTTTCAAAATATTTAATAATCGTTTATTCTCTACAAAAAAATATTGTTTTAAAGTAATTAAAGTTTTAACTGCAAAATAAAATAAACAAAGAAAAATGTCAATTTATTTAATATAGTAAGGAATATTTTGATTTGTATTTACTGCTTTTAAAAAATATAAAAGTATGCTATTGACTGTAGCCTGTTATTACAAAAAGAATTTCTGGCAGGTTCTGAAATTTTATTACTCATTTTAGATGTAACATAAACGAAATTTGGAATCAAAACTTTATGGTTAATCTGTTGTTTATATGAGTGTTATCATAAAATCGCCCTCAGACCCAAAAGTATTTCAAGAACGTTTCAGGCTCATAAGTATTTTGGAGTTTCATTTGCAAATTTTAATGTGTGATGACTTAATAATTTTTTTTTTAATTTTTCTTAATGATATATAATTTTTCTTATAATTTTTTTTTTAATTTTTCTTAATTATGTTATTTTGTAAGTAAAGGGAAAATAAAGAGGGATTAGATTAATAAAAAATAAATTTATTTTGTATTTCAAATGAACTTAATAGTGGACCACTGTGTTCCAGTGGGTGGACCAGTATATCCCACTTCCGGGGCACACTGGTCCACTTTATGAACATATACAAATAAAAGTTTTTTGAAAAATGTATTTGAAACTATGTTCTGAAAAAAGTCTAAGGCATGTATAAAAAAAAAAAAAAAAAAAAAAAAAAAATGTAAATTGCAAATCTGGTCTACTGTGCCCCAGTCTCTCCTATATGATGCACCTTGGGATACAAGATATGCCTTGTGAACTTTTATTCGAAATATTTTACCAAAAAGATATTGTGTTTAAAACATTTTTGATTTAATCTACATAACATGTATTTATTAATAGTTATTATTTCTTCTTTTAGGAACTCATTGCACTTAACAATGGCAAGGATAAAAATTTAGAATTTAAAAAATAACGTAAAATAACAAAAGCAGCAATTCATGCTGGCAATATTCAGAAAGCTGCTGCAAAAATTTTATCAAGTGAAATGTCTTTTAGGAAAGCTGCTACAATTTACAATGTTAGTAAGACCACTCTGAATTATCATGTTAGTACTTTTTTAAAATGTGAACAGCCAAATTTTAACTTCTAGTATATATCAAAGATACAAAGTCGAAAAATATTCACCGATGAGGAAAGAAAGTTGGTAGACTACATTTTACAAGCTTCGAAATATCACTATGGGCAACAATCAATGATTCGCGTACCCTTGCTTATGAATATGCTTCAGCAAATAAAAAGAACATTCCTTCAAACTGGAAGCATAAAAAAAAAAAAAAAAAAAAAAAAAAAAAAAACTGGAAAGAAATACAAAGGCCGTATATTTCTTGCATCCCTAAAATTTAGAAAATTTACATTAGTTATCTTTGTCAGTTTAAATAAATTTCTTTTCCTGAATAAACAATTCCATGTATATGGTAATTCAATTATTGAACTTTTCACATCTATTTTTAACTGTCCTGCCAGATGGGACACCTTAGGACAAAGCACAAGCTCAATAAATATATTTTTTTAATTTTCCTATAATGGATATAATATCAAAAGCTATTTAATACTGTAGTAGGCAAAGGTTAAAAGGTTTCTTTAGATTGGATATCCTCTTCATCGAAGAGGAAATATATTATTTTTAGATAATGAGTAACTATTCTGTGCATAAAAAGTACGACATGTGACTACTTTTATTAAAAATTAGTGTGCCAACTGAAAGATTAACTTGTACATAAAAGCAGGGCCTTTATTTCTGTAAAAAGGTTTAGCGAACATTCAGTTTGACACAATAACATCCTTTTAAAAGTCTGTCTTTGGGTAGCTTTGGTCCTGAGTACTATTTTAAAGGTAAAAAAAAAAAAAAAATCAAAATTTTTAATATTTTACTCTATAGCGGCAACCAAGATAATTGCTAAGTTATCTCATATATACAATCAGTGATGTAGTCGTAAACAAACCAGGGGGTATACGTTCAAGGCAGAGAGTATAGGCTATAGTATTTTTGAGAAACAAAGGGTATATGGTACCCCTTAAAAAAAAATCCAGAATGTATGCAGTGTATACTCTCCACTACAACCCTGTTTACAATTGTAAAATCTTATTTATGTTTTATATTTAAATGTAAATATAAGCTTGGCAAACTCGTAACTACAACCTTGGTGTAATTGTAAGGGCCGCTATAATGAGGAAATACCTTTTATTTTTATTTTCCTTCATATTCACAAAATGTTTAGGAGACCCCCCCCCCCCCTTTACTTTGTATTTTTAAAAATAAGGGTACTTTTCGGTTAACTGGGTGCCAGTTTTATATATACATGAATGTATATACATATATATATATGTGTGTATACATACAATATATGTATATATATATAGTTGTGTATATATACATATGTATGTATATTTATATGTATATGTAACACTGGCGCCCGGCTAACCGAAAAGTACCAAAATAAGTATAGGCTGTATTTTCATTAAACCTATGAATTTGTTTTTTTTTTTTACTCTCTTTTATTGAATTTGCTTTAAGTATGTCAAGATGGGATTTTATAATTGTTTTTTTCAAAAGTGATGTACACTTGTGTGCTTTCTGTTGACAATAAATATTAATATTTTTAGGAGTTTAATTATAAAGTAATAAATGAATTTTAAGCCATTTTTTTTTAGCCACAGGTGATAAACCTTTAGTGGGGGAAAAACAATCAAAACTTTTGTTTGAGTTTGAGTTCTCGAGATCTTTGCTACAGCGAAGGGCCGGCACTATCTCTAAAAAAAGATGAGGAATATAAAGTAGGCAGTATAACATTCATGGGGAAAGGATATAACAAAGAGTTTGTAAGTAGTAAGTTCAAGTGAATGATGCTAAACAAAGAAATCAGTCAGTGAAGCAAGGCAGGTAAAAACATGGGTGGAAGCAGGAAGAGAGTTAGGTGCAGAGGAGGGTGAATTTGGATAAAGCTTGTGCATTGCGGCAAGAGTTCATAGCCAAGTTGATAAGGTTGTTATATGAGATGTCAGGAGGGGCTTTAAGAGTAGTAAACAAGTCTTGTCTTGGGAGATAATACTTAGCGCAGCTAAGGAGCTTATGATGGGGAGTGTCGGTCTCATGACAATAAGTACAAAGAGGAGTAGGACTTAAATTCAATTTGTGAAGCGTTTGATTGCAAGGAATCATCCTAGTTCTCCATCTAGCAATGGCGACATCACTGTGCCTGTCTGGAATCCATTTTCTGTGAGATTGAATGCTGATGTCTAAGGTGTTATAGCGTGAAGAATAGTCACTGTTATAATACAAAATATTTACTATTAAACATGACAAGTGCAGCCAACAAGTATTTGTTTATAATTGACAGATGATCGATTGATTGATTATCGGAGCTTAGGTTCGATATAGAAGCCGTAAAGTAGACGCTTGCGCAGTAAAAACTTGCCTTTGATTGGTTGGCATAAGGGTTTAGCTGTAACCAGTGAAAACGCTCTTAGGTTAAGGTTTTGGATCGCTAGGGTTTTTTAGGTTGTTAGGACGACCAGTGAAAACGCACCTTTATACACTCAACTTTCTGGGTTTGTTTGGATCCAATTTGCGGTTCATACACGGAGTTAAGTTGCCTGTGATGTCACACTGATGGGGGCCATTATTTTTGTAACACAGTGCGCCTTAAATATTACTAAATAACCACAGCAGGTTTTACTTTTAAACATGAAAGTTTATTCTGAAGAACACAAAAGACGACACGGAACACAAAACAACAAATACAAATTCCAAACTACAACTAAAATTGTTCTACAGTTTTGGGACAGGATGCGCACGCATCTCAAACGATTACGATTACATATCGACTGACATATTTCGATTGTACTTCCAACATCCCCCCTCAATCTAAATATGTCCAACATAAAAATCATAACACTTAGGGCGCGTTCAGCACAGCCACCCCGAGTAGCACTTTCCACCCTGTTTACAGGGTGGTCGTTCAGAGACGAAATCACGTGATAAGGGCTACACCGGGTTAGCGTTCAGGAAGGAAGAAAGTGTCACACCGAGTGGCTTTTTTTCACCCTCAAAGTTTTCTGGGGTGATTTGATCACGTGAGGGGTTTCTGGGTTTGTTTATATTAGACTTGAATACATCTTGTATACAACTGATGTTGTTTAATCTTTATTTCCGTTTACCTGGTAGGTAAACGACAGAAAGTTCATGTAAGTTTTAATTCATCATGTCATCATGTTCTCAATGTAAGTTTTAATTCATCATTCATAAGTTTTAATTAACATGGGGAAATAAAAATTACGAAGTGTGCTGAGTAGAGCATTGTGAAAATGCAATTTTTTTTGTGTGTGTGTGTAATGTATTAACATTTTTATATATATTTCCATCATTTGCATTACAAGATTTCATGATTAATTTTTCTTAACTTTAATTTTAATTAGTGAGAAACATAAAATCTCAAAAATATCCGAAATAATTTGAGAGATTATTTAATAGTCCACAGAATGAAAATTCACACCTGTTTTGAAAATTCACCTGACATGAAAATTCCAATTAAGCGATCATCTTTATTGTTATTATTAACAAAAATTTTACTTTTTGAAATAGATATTTATGTAATACATATTATTGTTTCAGCAATATTATATTCTAGTACAAGTATTTTATTTATATTATTTTGAAATTACTATGCTAGTTTATTTTTTAATATATAAATGAAGTAATTTTATGTGTGCATTCTGAATAATCCTATTAAATATATCTTTGTTTATATTAGTAGAAAAAATTTGCTTCCTATTATTTTTACTTTTCCATATTTACAAACGAAGTTTTTATCTTATGTAAATCTATCTTCTCTTGTAATAAATTTATCACTTCTGAAATATCATAAATTGAGTTGAATAAACAGTTTACTCAGATTGAATTAAAGCTATTTCAATATGTAGCTCAGATTTAAATCAGTAGCACTGATATAATGTTCAAAATGTATTTCTAGGCAAGTAGCTCTCAATGTAATGAAACTAAAAGAGTATTTATTTATATTTTTACAGCAAAATTAAATATATTCATAATGTTATTCATAACTTTTTTTAATAAATGAAATATTATACTACTCATTACAATTACTACTTCATTTTAAATTAGTAGTTATCGATGACTCTCTTTTATTTTGGAATACTTAATGAGTTTATAATAGATGAAACTTTTCAGACACTGGCGTAAAATGAAATTATTTACTGAAAAATAAAGGACGCTTTAATATGGTTGTTATCTAAAAAATGTACAGTTAATATAACTTTCCTAATCTCAAATGAACTTAATATCAAAATATTAATTTAAAATGTATAACGTACTACAGTTATCACTGAAGATAGGAGTTGACTGTTGGAAGAAAATGGACTGAATAATGAAGAATGGTGGAAAGATATAGTGTGGAATTTTTATGACAGCTGGCTACACTTGGAGGCAGGAGTTTATTTCGATATTCTGTCTTCGAGTGTAACTTGCTAGTTCTTTAGATAATATGATCTTCCCAACCAACACTATAGTATTTTGAGCTTGCTGTTGGCCTAGATGTCATCTACACCACTCTTGCTGTTTCCCTGGTTTCATTTATCCTACAGTTTATATGTCACCAATGGATCTACATTTACAATAAATTAATATTATTAAGTTCATTTGGGATTTGCAAAATTATTTTACTTGTACATTTTTTGAATAACTCTATTAAAAAGTTAAAAATTTTCATCAAGTGTATTTTTTGTTTATACCTTTATCCGAAAAGTGTTGTTCATTAGGAATTCTTAAATTAGTAAGAGTTATTTGTAGCAACTAAATTTAAATAAAGTTATTCATAAGAGTTTAATATTTTCATTGTTTAATAAAGAAAGTACAATGCATATTACAAGAAAGTATTTTTGTAGTTTTATCTTTTCTAACTCGTTGTATCACTAAATAGCAAATTTTATGCATAAAACTAGTCTTCCTGTACTAAAATCTTTAAGATTTTTTTCACTTTTAAATCTTCAGAGGCTGATTTTATATTAAAGAAGTAAATACTTCAATTTTTACTATTCATGTACTTTTTAAAAGTAAAGTTTATTATTTTAAGTAAGTAATCTTTGCTCTAATTTTATGCTGTCTACATAAGTACTTATTGATTAGGGTACAAATGTCATATTCGCCCCATATTGGCACGATTTTTTTCTGTCGCCAATATCATATAGGCAACGGGTACTTAACTTGCGCCAAAGTGATTGATGTGGTAACCCGGATTATGTTGTTTATGCTGTTGATGTTTTTGCCAAATTGGCAACCGAAAAAAATCGCGCCAATATGGGGCGAATATGAGATCTGTACCTTGATTAGTTATGTTTACATATATATTCAAAGTATAGTTGTATTTATTCAATCTTTCATTACTTTAAGATAAATTCAATGCATTTAAAATATATACTAAAAAAAAAAAAAAAGAAGAAAGTTGTTTGACATGTGATGGTGTTCTCATAAGTTATAGAATTTCTAATAAAGAAATCACCTTTTGTTAACATTTATTATTTTTGTTAATCCCATAATTAAAAGAATTTTTGGTACTTTTCGGTTAGCCGGATGCCAATACATGTATGTGTTGTGAAGGTAATCCGTTCAAACTTATTGAATCGATTATCTTCACAACAGTATGTATATATACAATATACACTATATGGCCAAAGGTGACCGATCACTTGCAATTTTTGACGCTTTATTAAATATCTAGAAAAATACTTGAGGAATCAACCTGAAACTGCAGGTGTGTAAACAGTATAGTACAGGTCATATATTTCCGTGAAGATTTTTTCCCCAAAACCCCATTGGGGGGGGGGGGACCGTCAACAAATTGAAAAAGAATGAATATCTTTTGGATAACCCTGTAAAAACTAATGTAGCAAAAGTGTTCAAACTCGAGATTATTAATAAGTGTCTTATTGTAATAAACTGTGTTCATTTTTATGAGGATAGCATTTATACTCGTCGAGAAATTAAGGTTTTTATAAAAACAGTCCCAAATTTCACCAAGTTTTTTGCTTATAATTTGCAGAGTTCTTAATATAAAAAAAAGAGTTCTTTTCAGAAAATATGACAAACAGCATTGTACACAATACTCTGGCAATCAGAATTATAAAATAATAAAAATTGGATGAAAAATGAGCATGTTTACTAAAAATTGTTTAACAGATAAGGGGTTGTATCAAATATCTGTTGATTAGTGCCAAGATAGCGTACACAATATTGCATGTACTACTATATTTGGATACAACCCCTCATCTTTTTGCTTCTTTTTGGAAACAATGGATTTCGAGCTTATTCTATCCACGATAATTTTCAGAATTTTCAAGCTATGATTTTGAGACTTTCACAAAAGTTGCTCGATATACTTAGCTAATAAATACATTATGCATATTACATTTTGATTGCATTCGCGCATGTGCAGTGAAACATTTTTTAGTAAACCTGCTCATTTTTCATCCAATTTTTATTATTTTTTAATTCTCATTGTAGAGTATTGTGTACAATGCTGTTTGTCATATTTTCTGAAAATAACTTTTTTTTATATTAAGAACTCTGCAAATTATAAGCAAAAAACTTGGCGAAATTTGGGACTGATTTTATAAAAACCTTAATTTCTCTACTACTATACATGCTATCCTCATAAAAATGAACACAGTATATTACAATAAGACATTTATTAATAATCTCGAGTTTGAACGCTTTTGCTACATTAGTTTTTACAGGGTTATCCAAAAGATATTTGTTCTTTTTCAGGAATTATCCTGAAGCTCCAGGTGTGTAAACAGAATAGTACAGGTCATAAATTTCAGTGAGGATTTTTTCCTGAACCCCATAGGGGACTGTCAACAAATTGAAAAAGAACGAATATCTTTTGGATAACCCTGTAAAAACTATTGTAGCAAAAGCGTTCAAACTGGAGATTATGATTAAGTGGCTTATTGTAATAAACTGTATTCATTTTTAGGAGGATAGCATGTATTCTCATAGAGATATTAATTTTTTATAAAAACAGTCCCGAATTTCGCAAAGTTTTCTGCTTCTAATAAGCTAAGTATATAAAGCAACTTATGTGAAAGTCTCAAAATCATAGTTTGAAAATTATCGTCGATAGAATAAGCTCGAAATCCGTTGTTCCCAAAAAGATGAGGGGTTGTATCAAATATCTGTTGACTAGTGCCAAGATAGCATACACAATATTGCATGTACTACGTTAACACAAAGAAGCTATTTATATACAAACAGAAGTAATTTGTATAAAAAAAAGTTATATATATATACTATATGATTATATAGATAAATACATATATAAAAAAGAATAAAAGTTCACCAGGTTTGTTTATATAGCTATTTATGACATTTGGTAACAAATCTCATTTTCTGAAGCTTGAAATGCAGCAAGCATTAAAAAAAAAAAAAGAGCAAAAGCCAATATAACAGAAAAGGGTATAATCTTACAGTTTGGCAACAGTTTTTTGGTCAACGGGATAATCAAATAGTGCCCAGAAAAGTACCAATTTGGAAATTTAAATGTCAAACTAGAGTTATTAAGAATAGTGCGTCATTTATATTTCTAGTATAACAACTGCAGCAACACTATTTATTGCCTTTTGAAATTTTTTTTTTCATTTTTATCGATCTTCAGAGCTTTGGTAATGATATCCGATATCACAGATTCAGGGTGGTGGGTACTACTTATACCTTGCTTTCAGTGGCTCTGTATAAAAGTCTGGTACTTTTATGTTAGCTGGGTACAAATTTTTTTTCTCACATTTTTTTCTCTCACCAATAGTAGTAGCTTTTAGTTTTCGTGTGTGAAGGTGTTATATTCTCGTTTGTGGTGCTATTTCTTTCTTGTATTTTAAATAAAATAAGTGAAAGCATATATTTTAAAGAAAAGTTGTGTGTTTTAAATAAAATGAGAGAAAGGTTTATATTTTAATTAAAATGAATGCAGTACGAATAATGATGGTGGTAATAATATTTGACTATTTAAAATTGCATCAATTCCTTTTTCTCGAAAATAATAAAAGGATAATAATATAGTTTAAATAAGATAGTATTTTTTCCATTGTTTTTTTTTTTTTTTTTTTTTTTAAATATAAGAGTGTTCATAGACAATTTGCATGCAAAGTAGGTATCTTATTTAACATACTACAGATATCCATTATTATTATTAATGTTTCTTTAAAATACATTTATTGGATATTTTGGTACTTTCTTGTTAAAGCAACCCCCACTATTATAATTATGCCAAGGTCACAGTTAAAGTTTCGACAATCTCCTATATATGCCACATCGGTGTTGAATTCAGACACTTTCTCTGGGAGGGATGTCTATGGCTCCGGGTGAGGGGGGGGGGGGCATTATAGAGTTCCAGATGGCGGGGGGCATCTTATTGCTCTTGTGGGAGTGCCTCCCTCAGGCTACCTCCTGAATTCAACAATGTGCCATAGTGCCATATATATTTGACGATTCAGCCTTAGGAATTGCTATATGAAGGAAGTACCTATATTTTTGTGGTAATAAAAGATGGGTGGAATTATTAATTCTGGGTAACTCTGATAATTAAATAAGTAAGAGAAGTTCTGAAATTTTTAGAAAATATGCCTCAGATCAAATTAACATGGATTGAACCAGAAATTTTACTTAATAAATGAAAGCAAATATATAGGGGAAGACAGGGTACAATGAAACATTACTTGTAAAATCAGTCAAATTTGTCACAGAGAGTTACAGTTTATATACATGGTATGCAACTATATGTTCCAGTTACTGATGTGATTTGGATACATTCACACTTCTACAACATTAGCAATAGAAGATTATTGGTTTTACACTACTGAAAGTAAGTTTCTTTACTAAAAGTAATTTTGTCTCTTTTTCGTTGTTGTTATATGTAATAATTATTTTTTCTATACATTGTTATCTTTGGATTGTTGTCTTCATATTTCCAAAACCAAAATAAATAAAAATAAATGTTAGAAGTTTGTAAATAAATTTTTACTTAGTAACCTCAGTGTGGGTGTACACTGAGGTTGAAACACTTGCAGATGGGGTACAATGAAACATGTTTCGTTATAGTAATAATACAGTAGTAAATAGAATATATTAGAAGTAAGAGTAAGATAACAGAAAAAAAGGAGTTTTGTTCTAACCAAGCCAGTAAAAAATGCTTTTATTAAGCAATTAAAAAGTAAAAAGAGGAAAAAAGCTAAGAAGGAATTGTTTTCAAAACAAACTCTGCCTGCTACAGAGTCTGAAGAAGATTGTGATTCTCGTATGTATGTATCAAATATTTGAAAATTCATTTGATATTAAAAAAGTTTTGAAATGGTGACGACGTGCAAACTGGAGGTCTGCACGGGCCCGGCAGAATAAAGGCAAATTTTCAAACAAGCTAGGTCAGCAGAATTAGGACAATTTTTTCAACGGGCCGGGCCGATAAAAAATTTAAATGGGCCTACCAGCCCGATATAAAAATTTAAACAAAGTTAATAAAATATGAGCCATTTTCAATGAATATGACTTCTGCAAGAATAAGTATAAATGTACGTCACAAGCCGATGCTAGTTTGACAACATGAATACAGAAATATAATGTCCAGCGTAGAGATCGGCATCTGACAGTTACTAGGTGTCTGAGGCTGGGCTTAATTTTTTCAGCAGACACGTGCCGCACAGATATCAGATTTTTATTTTTTTTTTACATAGTAGAGCTGGACCGAAACTGGACTTCATTTTTCTCAGGATGTGTAAGGTGGGCACCATGTATTGTAAAAAAAATTAGTACTTACGTATTAAAGTCACCGCAGCTATAATAAGTATATATATATACATAAATATACACATATATAGGTACTTTTTAGTTAGCCAGGTGCCAGTATTATATATACGCATATATACCGGGTGTCCCAAAAAGGACTGACTGATTTTAAAATTCAATAACTTGTAAACGGTGACAGATATTTACAAAATTCTTGCAGGAGGGTTATGCATAAGGTCAAAAGTTTTTTTACAATGATTTTCAATTTTAGTTCGAATTACAAACAATAGATGGCGCTGCGATCGATAGACGCTAAATTCAGGCTCGCTTTTTGGTACTTCGTGGCCCGGATAATACATTTCCATCTCCTTTTTCCGCATAGAACAAGAAAAAGGACCAAAAATCGAGCCTGTATTTAGCGACTATTGCTTACAGCGCCATCTATTGTTTGTAATTCGAACTAAAATCGAAAATCACTGTAATAAAACTTTTGACCTTATGCATAAACCTCCTGCAAGAATTTTTTAAATATCTGTCACCATTTGCAAGTTATTGAATTTTAAAAACAGTCAGTCCTTTTTGGGACACCCGGTATATATGTATATAAATATATATTTATGTACATATATATGTGTATGCATACATATGTATATATATGTGTGTGTGTATATATATATATGTGTATGCATATATATATATATATATGTGTATGCATACATATGTATATATATGTGTGTGTGTATATATATATACGTGTATGTATAACAGTGGTGCCTGGCTAACCAAAAAGTAACCATATATATATATACATAAATATACATATATATATATATATAAGCTGCAGTGGCGTTAATACGTAAGTACCAAAAAATTACTTGCGATAATGAACTTCTCTTAACGGAATCTTTGGAAATACACCTTAAAGTTTCTCCCAAATTCAATGCTCAACAATGCAAGCTTTCTGACACATTTTTAACTGTAAAGGCATAAAATTGACAGGCCTGATTATTAAAGGGATTTGAATTGAATAACGTTTTCCATTTTTGATAAATAAAATATAGTACTTCTTAGTCATCCAGTCGACCAAATTACTGTCGCCAAATTGTAAGATTAAATGCCAATAATGGTTGCCTTTAATTAATTAATTGTAAGATTAAATGCCAATAATGGCCAATAAAACCATTAATTCAACGTTTTATTTGCATTTTTTATTAATGTTTTACCAATTTATTTGTTCTTTCGTTATTTAAAATAAAAATTATGTCAATGTGTATAATTTGGCCAGTGGTTTGGCGGTTTATATAATTTGGCAAAATTGGTCGACGGGATAACTAAGAAGTACCTAAAATACTTATTGAGATATAAGAGATTCTTGTCACGTGACTGCAGGTTTTTCCCCTTTCCCATGCTATCGCTTCTGGAAAATTTGATTCAAAGCACTTACTTTGCCAGTACTTTCTCAAAGATGTATTGCTTTTATCAAAAAATGGATAATGCCCTTCTATTACATAGTTTCTGAATAAGAGCACCTGCCAATCTTATGTGTTTCCGAAAAGAAGTAAATTCAGAAAGTAGCTCTTTTAGATTTGAGGAAAGCCTTAATAAATGACAGAGAAATATTATCACAACACTAATTTTTATTATACTACAGCTTCAAAAGTTATGATGTTTTTAACCCTTCTTTTATTCTAAGCCACATTAATTTTTTAATAAATACTTATTTGAATGTTGAAATGTCTAAGAATCAAAGTAATTGTTTATGTTGCTATTGTGCATTTTCTGTCTTGCGAACACATAATAATTTTAAAATTTACTGTAAAATTATTTCATAAATATGTACCAAAAATAGGAACCAAGATATTATATATATTCAAGCTAATTTGCTTCTCAATTAAGATATTTGCTCAGTTAAGATTCCCAATTAAAAACATGATTTACTTTCAATATTTATTATCCTGATATCCTTCAAGGACTGAAACTGAATATGATATTATAGATATAATGACAAATTAAAACTGAAATAAGCAAACATTTTTTTTTTTTTTAATTGAGCTTTCAATATATTTTAAATGTTACAACTAATAGATAAGAATATTTAAATCTTTATTTAAATATATTATTACAAACTTGTCCTTTAATATACACAATGAATAACAGATATAATGAAATGAATTTTAAAAAATGCATATAAACAAATATTATTTATTGCAGCAATACATGCATGATGCATTTAATAAAAGTTGTTGAATTCCAGTTGAAAAAAGAAATCCTTATTTCAAATGTCACGTTATGGCTAAGAAAGCATTCCAGATATAGATTTAGTTTCAAATTAAAAGAACACATCTATTAAATCATACTGCAGGGGACAAGTTTATCTGCGGTATAACAAAAATCTTGACTGTACTAGATGAAAATCACGAGTGCAAAACCAACAAAATTTTCATTTTTGAAATTCGATAATAACGCCACACTCAAATGTGCAAAATAAAAACAATGAATCACAAAACTCCTCAACGGAACGGCATGGATGATAATTTCGTGCAATTTGCAATCATATCTTGATAAATTTGGCAATCCACTTTCCTTTAATTATTTCATTTTAAAAAGCACTATACTAACTAAATCGTGAGAATCTTAATAATAAATTTCGCCACATAACATTAAATCCGATGTGTAAATTGTAAATAAAACGCTATGTTTATTTCAGAAAATCAACGAACGTCTCAGCCATATTTGTTTACTGTTTTGCTGTCTTGTCAAATAACCCTACCCCATGCCGTTCAGCAACGAACCGCCCCGAAGAACCCTGACTTTCACTCGGGGTAAAAGGGCTGTAGCACAGATTATATGAGAGCACCTCACGTGACAGGGTAGCCCTCTAGGGTGAAAAGGGTGGCATCGCTGAACGCAGCCTTAACATACAATACAACCCAGACAACCACAGTCGTCCTTCGGACGCGAAATTTGACTTTCCATAAGACTTTTAGCATTAGTGCGAAATCCTGCAATTTCATTGGCTATCGCTTCACCGATAGCCAATGAAATTGAACGGAACTTCTTTTGCGTAAAGCCGGCACATGGTATTTTAGTATTTATTAGCGTATGAATGATCTAGCCCAGTGGTCAAGACTGGGGATGGTTAAGATTTTGCATTTGTAATCCTAAAGTTGCGTGTTCTGTCCTTTCGCTGGCGTTTTCACTTTTTTAGAGTTTTGTTTTGATTTTTATTAAGTCATTTAGTTAAAATCAGTCGATCTTTATTACCAGTTCTTTTGTATTTTTTTTTTTTTTATCAAATTAGATTTTTTAAAATAAATTAAATAATTAAATAAAAAAAATCATTTAATCTATTTTTTAATAATTAAAGTAAACATTTATTAAAATGCAATAATAAGTTTCCTAGGCTTACATTTAAAAATTTTCATGTTAGAACTTCATAAGGTTCTGATCATTTTAAATTTGTCTGTTACTATAGTAACAGATAAATGCAAAATTATCCTTGAGACATAAAAATCTTTATTAATTTATGATAGGTTACTTTATAATTTTTTATTTTAAATATTACACAAATATTTAAATTAAATTTTAAAATTCATAGGACTTATAGAGTATTTTTCTAATAAAAAAATTCTTTAATAATTAAAGTGTAATAATAATATTTTCTTAAGTCAGTTAGTTAAAATCAGTTGATCTTTATTACGAATTTCATTGTAATTTTTTTTTCTTTTTTGTCAATTAGATTTTTTTTAGTAAATTAAAAAAAATTAAAAAAAAAATTCATTTAATCTTTTTTAATAATTAAAGTAAACATTTATTAAAATGCAATAAAAATCTCCTAAGACTTACATTAAAAGTATTTTCATGTTAGAACTTAATAAAGTTCTAATCATTTTAAATTTATCTGTTACTTAGGTTGCTTTGAAAATTTTTTATTGTAAATATTATACAGATAATTAAATTTTAAAATTCATATGACTTATAGGGTAGTTTTCTAATAAATAAATTTCTTTAATAATTAAAGAGTAATAATAATATTTTCTTAAGTCAGTTAGTTAAAATCAGTTAATCTTTATGACCAGTTCCGTTGTAATTTTTTTGTCAATTAGATTTTTTTTTTGATAAATTTAAATAATTAAATTAAAAAATTCATTTAACCTATTTTTTAATAATTAAAGTAAAAATTTATTAAAATGCAATAATAAATCTCCTAGGCTTACATTAAAAGTATTTTCATGTTAGATTTTTATAAAGTTCTGATCATTTTAAATTTATCTGTTATTTAGATTACTATTTTTTTTATTGTAAATGTTATACAGATAATTGAATTAAATTTTAAAATTAATATGACTTATAGGGTATTTTTCTAATAAATTTCTTTAATAATTAAAGAGTAATAATAATATTTTCTTAAGGCTGTTCTTAACTGCTCTGCTCAACAAGCGCAAAACATTTTGACACATTTACAAAGTCATTTTTTAACGGAAAGGTATAAAATTGGAAAGCCTGGCCATAGAAGCGATTTGGAATTGAACTGTTTTTTTTTTTCATTTTTTGATCAATCAATTACCTAGGGAGTTATAAGCGATTTTGATCACGCGACAAACACGTTTTTCGCCCGCACTTCAGTGCTCTTTCTTCCTTCGCGCGGAAATTCGGTTCAAAACGCCCAATTTGACACTATTTTCTGAAAGATCTATTGCGTTTGCAAAAAATGAAAAAAGCAGCTCAATTACATAGTTTCTGAACAACAACACCAGCTAGTTTCATGCATTTTCGAACAAAAATAAAACCTATGTCAGAAAGTTGCCCTTTTGGATTTGAGAACACCCTGAGGTCAGTTAGTTAAAATCAGTTGATTTTTATCACCAGTTCCTTTGAAAAAAAAAATTGTCAATTAGATTTTTTTAAATAAATTTAACTAATTAAATTAAAAAATTCATTTAATCTATTTTTTAATAATAATGTAATAATAATATATTCTTACCTTACATTAAAAATATTTTTTGTTGGAACTTTAATAAGTTATATATAATTAGCAAAAATAATTTATTAAAGTGTTCATTTCTCAAAATTAAGTATTATCTTTCATATATAAAAAATATTTATCAATTTATCATCTGCTTTCTAATTTTTTTTATTGTATATTCAATACTACTAAATTCTTATCATATATAAACTGTATGTTTTAAAATAAATATTTATTAAAATTTAATTTTAATATCTTCTAAACTTTCATGAAAAGTACTTTTATGCTAGAACTCCAGTAACATATAAATAGTAATTAACATAATTAAATTATTCATCTTTAAAAATTAATTATTTATCCTTTATATATAAATTACATTAATAATATATATTTCAATGATAATTTAATCATTGAAGACAGTAAATTACTATACTTTAAATAATTGAATGTATGGTAAAAATGCAACAAAAACATATATATATTATTTATCTGTGATTTAATAATTATTCGCAAAAAGTTTTATTATATATATATATATACGTATATGTATATATATGTTGCAATAAAAATGTCATATACATCAAACATGAACAATGAAAAATATTTTGCTATTAGTTGCAATATATATCTTTAAAATAACGATTATTATTATTATTATGGAGATTTTTGTTTTTATCTTTATTTATTAATTTATTATCTTACTTTCTTCTCTTATCTTACATTCTTTAAAGCTATTTATTAGCTTTACAATTTTTATTCGAAATATAATATTGTGATTAAATTTTACTACATAATACTACTTAGGAGCTAATGTTATATAATTAAAATAAAATATCTACTTAAATGCAATAATAGTATCTTTTAAACTGACATAGAAAAATATTTTTATATATCTAGATGGAACTTCAATTACTTATTTTTAGTTAAGATGCTAGAACTTTAATACTGATTGCAAACATCTGAGGAAAAAAAAAAAAAAAACGTTCTAAGCAGCCTATTATAACAATCTCATTATTTTATCATAATTTAACTAAGTCAATGAGGTTTTAGAATTGTTGATAATTTTCTTATAGAAAATTAAATCAAATTTAATAATTAATTATATATTATGTTATTAATTTTATAACAATTGATTTTGTGTTCAGTTTGAGAAATATATACGCGCTTTTTTTGATGCATCAAGTTATTGTTATCAGGATATCAGGAAATACAATTGATGAAATGAGTAGCAGCGATGTTACTTGTAAAATGGATTTTTTTCCTTTCAGGGAAAGAAGTTCGGTTCACCGATAGCCAATAAAATTGCCGGATTTCGCACTAATGCTAATACCCTGTTCACACTAGAAACTTAAGATATCTTAGACCGTCAGATTTGAAGTGGTACCCTCCCGGAATTGGTTGCCTGTTCACATCGAGAAACTTACCTTAAGATATCACAGTACTGTCACTGTATCTGCGATCTGATCAAAAGTAAAGTATGCGCATGCGCTTAAAATAAAAACGGCCGCAACAGCCAATCAGTAAAAGAAAAGCTTCATAGCCAACGAGAGTGAGTGGTCATTCCTGTATCTAGCCGAAGTAAGTCGAAACTCACTGAGAGAGTTTGTGGAACTCTCTCAGAGAGTTCGGCGGCCTAAGATATCCTAAGTACCGTAGTGTGAACATAGTATAAAAGTCTTATGGAAAGTCAAATTTCGCCCTTCGGACGCTCTACAATGATCCTAAAAATCCTGTAGTCGTCATATCCTATAACGGACCAATTGAAACCGTCCAGCTGCAACCGTCCTCAAAACGACCGGAGGATATTCCAAGACGGATCTCGAGAATGCAACCGTGAAACCAGCCAACCTACTTACCAGAAATGGCGTTTATTTTGATTCCTCCGTCGATGTCGATGTTTAGATGAGATCTGTCGCTGTCATGGCAAATTCAAATATGAAGAAAGTGAATGTGGATGTAAGGTAAGAATTTTCTTTCATTTTGTGATGCATTTCTTTATAACTATTCTGTCTATATATTTATATTATGTTAGAAAAACTTTTACTTTATTAAGATGAAATTTAAAAAAGAAATTAGGCCTAGTCATCGCACGATTAAAACGTGGAATAGAAGGAAAAAGATGTCAGCAATTCTTGTCGGTTGAATTAAAACTACAATATATGTTAAAGTTAAAACAGACAAAATTAAATGAATTGTATTCTTAATTCCAAAATAAACAGTAAGCGTATAAGATTTTTTATAGACACATCAATTTAAGCTGACATTTTAAATTCATTCTTTAACCACTTAAAAATAAATTCGAAAAATAGCCGCGTTTTTCGACACCCCTTTTTCGCTATTTGTTCACATTAATTTAATATTTATCAATGTTTATTTAGGTTCTAAACAGGGTAGGTAACTTAAACTTCTTATTACGATTTTTTTTTTTAAATTTCTATGCAGGTGTTTTTGCATATCAAAACATTAAATACATTTAAGGCTTTTCTTGAAAAAAAAAAAAAAAAAAAAAAAAAAAAAAAATCAGAAAATTAATATTACTTCTAGAAAAAATAAATGATACTTCTGAAAATTACCATTACTTCTTGAAATAAAAAAAATACTTCTGAAAATTAATATTACTTCTTAAAAAAAAATTAATGATACTTCTGAATAGTGTGAATTTCTTGGTGCATTAACAAAGTCATTTTTATATGCGCATAAAATTTGCAGGCATTAATATTCAAGTGCTATAGAATTAAAGGAATAACTTGAGTATTCGCCCTGAGTCCGCTATCTATTTTTTTTTTTTTTTTTTTTTCATTTATAACCACTTTAAGCTTAATTTTCGAAAATTCAAAGATTAAAAATAACAACAACAAAACAATCCATATGGAAAAATTTTAAACAGAAATCGGCATTCTAAACCTCATTTGTAAAAAGAAAAATAGGGAGGGGGAATTTGTAAATAGCAGGCAGCAAATATACATAAATTTTAAAACAATACAATAAAGGAAATATTCATTTTTAAAAGTAGGGTAGATGTGCCAGTAATGGACACCCTTAAGGAATTTCTTTAAAAATTATTTTTTATTAATAGTTAAAATTATTATATTCCAGTTTTTTCAATATTATATTAATCTATCGACAATATTTAACCATTCTTATAGCCTCATTTCCCAATATGAATAGAAATTTAATTTTAAATAACAGAAATATATCAAAACACCCAAAAGCCCAGTAATGGACACCCTCTGGCCTAGTAGTGGACACCCTCTGTTCCAGTAATGGACACCCCCTAAAAAGTAATAAATATAATTGTTTTTATGACTATTTAGAACCAGAATTTAATGAAACTAATATATGATACTAATGAAATACTTATACATACTAATGAAACAAAATAGTTATTTTCAAATAAATTTAACATTTAGGATACCAGCAATTAATAAAGTATTTGTGATAATCATTTATTGTTTGTATCAATTATTGAAATTATCAGAAGATCGATAGTTTTAATTATTTTAGATGGATAGATTAAAATACTAAATATCAGGCAATTACAGCTATCTAATTATTGTAACAGTGGTGGATTTAAAGGGTAATTTAAAAAAAAGTTTTGGAATATTAATGTTTAGTTTTGTGCCATTATTTTTAAATGTTTAGTTTTGTGTCCCTATTTTTAACAATCTTCCAGACTCTACTTGATATATCTTCATTTATAATAATTAATGTTACAAATATGAAAGAAATGATATTGTGAGTTGAATATTTTAAATCCTAAATAAAAATTTATTTAGTATTTAAATTAATTTCAAAATAAAACTGTAGTACTGATGTTTGAGGCCAATGATCTGCAGATTTACTATAGTTTCATGAATATTACCTGTAACTTTCCAGGGATGCCGCGGACGCGCTATAGCGCGTAAATTACGCAAAAAATCGGACACAAGACGCAAAAAAATAACTCTTACGCGTCCCGTGGGACGCGTAATTTCGTCAAAAAATCGCAGGAAAAAGCCGATTTTCGTCAAAGAATCGCGAAAAAAGCGCAAATCGCACAAAAACAGCTATTTTCGTAAAAGGGCCGCGAAAAAATAGCGTATTTCGTCAAAGAATCACGAAAAAAAAGCGAATTTCATCAAAATATTGCGAAAAAAAATGTGATTTTCGTAAAAGGACCGCGACAAATTAGCATATTTCGTTAAAAGATCGCGAAAAAATAGCGGATTTCGTCAAAAAATCGCGAAAAAAAGCCGAATTTTGTCAAAGGATCGCGAAAAAAGCGCAAATTTCATCCAAATATCGTAAAAAAGCCGATTTTCGTCAAAGGATCGCGAAAAAAGCACAAATTTCATCAAAATATCGCGAAAAAAAAAACGAATTTCGTCAAAAAATCGCGGACCACAGCCAAATTTTGTCAAAGTATCGCGGAAAAAACACGATTTTCGTGACAGGCTCACGAAAAAATAGAGAATTTCGACAAAAGGATCGCGGAAAAAACGCAAATTTCGTCAAAGTAACGCGGAAAAAACTTGAATTTAGTCAAAGCTCCAAAAAACATGTGCAAACAAAACTTATAGGTAGAAAATTCATAAAATGGGATTTAATTTTTTTATGAGATTCTTAAAAATACAGCATGATTTCAGTGTACTTTGATAATGTATTCAGTAGGTGGACCAGTAAATAATCCCCCCCCCCCCCCTCCTTCTTATTGCATTGAAATGTCTCCTGCCTTCAGAACATTTAGGATTTGATGCTTATTAATGATTTAGATGTAAATTTCCCTTCCAAGGAAAATGTCTGATTCCAACACAGATCCATGCTGACAAATAATTCAATGGGAAGTATAATGAAAGCACCCATTCATTCAACAAAAAGTACACCTTTACTTAACATAAGTATTCTTTTTTTCAGCAGAAATATCATTTTCAATAAACCAGTCTTGCCCCTTTTTAACAGAAATGCGAACATTAGTGATACTTGTTAGTTGAACTTGGTATCTTCTACTCTCAAATAAACATTATTTTACAATTAAAATTTTATTTTGCATTTTTACTTTTAAAAAAGTAAAGAATTTTCTCTTAATATTTTTTAAAAATATCTTATTTGAGTGCAAATAATACTGATTTTAATTCATTATTTAATTATTATTAAAACAGTGATTAATGCATTTCATTTATCTTTTCCAAATAAACAAGTTTCATTTATTCCTTTAAAATATAAATTATTATTGGTGGGGACCTGCTTTTGTAAAAAAGGGACCCAGATTTTTGGAAATCCTGGGTCCCGGGGACCCAGGTTTTTTCAAGTACAGCGGCATCACTGCTTTCATTAACAGTATTACATTTTTTTTTAAAATAAGGAAACATTTAAGACAGAAAATAGATTTTTAATAGCTTCTGTAACTTAATTGTTTTTATTTAAACGGAGAGGGATTAAGCCCTATGAACCCCTCTTTGACTGTGCTCTTAAACAATATTTTTTGCTTCCTGGCTGGTTTGATTGCTGGATTATAAAATATGCAAGGTATATGTACTACATAAAAAAAAAATAATAATAAATAAAATAAAATATTGAAATTTCATAAAATCTCATAAAATAACTTAAAAGCAGCTATTTATAAAAGTTTTGGTGGTGTTACATTTTGGTAAGTATAATTTAAAAATTAAATTTGAATTATTTAGGTTTGCAGTTAAGCCAAAGTATTTTATGCACTATAAACATTACTAAAATTGCATTTTTAGCAATGTCTACATGGGGTGTCCATTACTGGAAAATGACTAATTAACCATCCCAGTAATGGACACCCCTCTTAAAATCTTAAAAATAAATGAAATTTTGTAAATGGCCATTGGTATATAAAATTCAAAGTTTTCGATTGCTACTCAAACAAAAACATTCAAATTTTGCAAGAAAATAAATAATATATAAATTGATTAAACGAAGCCAACTCTTAACCTCTTCATTAAGATTTTCACAGAAAAACAGCAAAACTTTGAAACATTATTTTCTGCTTCCTGATTGGTTTGATTAAAAGTGTCAACAATAACCCAGTTTTATAAAACATACAAGGGAGAATTATAAAAAAAATAATTAAAGCTAAATATTTATTAGTTATTTTTTTATTAACCAAAAACATCAAGGGGTGTCCATTACTGGAAGGGTGTCCATTACTGGCACATCTACCCTATATATTTCAAATTTACAGGCAAAAAAGATTCGGACATTAACATAAAAAATTTACAAATGAAGAAATTTAAAATCCAGGCGAATACTCAAGGGTAACTGAATTGAATTAGCATTGCCGATTTTACTATAAATGCATTATTATATTACATCTAGTAATCCATGGAAAGCTTATTTGATTTATATGTTCATTTCTCTCAAAACATAGCATGATTTCAGCTTAATTATTAAGATGCTACATGCCGCAGAATGATATACATTTTAAAAGCAACGTTAAAAACGCCAGAATAAACAAAAATTCACAAAAATTTTTTGTTTATTCTGGCATTTTTAACGTTGCTTTTAAAATGTACATGATTTCAGCTTGTCTTGATAATGCATGTCAATGATGAATTCAGAGGGTGGACCAGCGGGGATATTCCTCTCCCTCTCCTGAAAATTCAAGAAAAAGGCTGATTTCTATAATTCTGCCAGGCTGTTTTTTAAAAGAAATGTGAACACTATTTTATATGGTTTTCTTTGTAGAAAATATGTTTTGGTAGTTATCTCGTAGATACATTAATATTTCTTTTTGGTGCAAAAATCATAATGTTTTCAACACGGCAAAACAGATAGTGTGTTTTTTATTAAATTAAACTTTGTGTCTGTTTTATAAGACAATTTGTATTTTTAAAAAATGTGTAATGTTTTATTTATTATAGAGTAAATGTGTGGGCCTTATAATAAAAAAAATGTGTTTTTTTTTTTTGCAATAACGTAAATGTGTGTTTTATATATATATAAAAAAATGTGTGTGTTTTATATTAAAGTGCATGTGTGTGTGTTTTCATTATAAAATAAACTGATTCAAAATATAATAAAACTAACATGTAGTTTTTGCACAGTATGCCCAACAAGTATTTCAGACCAGGGTTTTCTTGTCAAAATGGCTCAAAAAAAAAAAAAAAAAAAAGCACCAACCTTGGTGTGGCTGCAACATCTGTTCAATTTTGTTTTAGTATTTTTGATGTAGCAAGGCTGTTTAAAAGATTCAGATAATAAATCAATTTGAAAATGTTTACAATGATGTAGTAGGTCACTTTAAAAATTTAAGATGATTTGGATTATCAATTTTCTATTAATTACATGTTGTAAACAATATATTTTTGCTTTATTTTGTTCGATACATAAAAATATTCAATCCTGTGTTTTTATGTACAGGCCAGTAAAAAAAAAAAGCACTCCATTGTTGCTCAACACTTTGTGTTGTTACATTTCAATTAAATTAAAAAAATTAAATATTTTTCTTTAATGTAATTATGAAATTTTAGATGAACTTCATGTAGAGAAAAAAAAAAGGGGGGGGGGGGGTTCTCGGATTGGAATTTTACAAAAAAAATGGCACTTGTGTCGCAAAAAATATTTTTGAATTTGTTCTCCTTTTTATCAGTGGATTTTTGCTATATTTTCCCGCAGTTGAGTGAATTTTGCTAATTTTCTCATTATTGATTGATGAGTTTCAGGATTTATTCTGTGCAATCAGTTGATGAATTTTGCATTTTTTTCTGCAACTGGCTGAAAACTTTCATGATTTTCTCTCACGATTGACTGTTGGATTTCATGTTTTTCCTGTGATTGATTAACAAATTTTGCTGTATTTCAAAGCAACTTCCTGAACAATTTTTTTTTTCTTCCAGCGATCGGCTTGCGAATTTCAGTTTCTTTTGAAAACTGAAAGGCAATTTTTTTATCCAACCGATTGATGAATTTTATGATATTTTATCTCTACCAATTAGTGAAATTTGCCTTTTTTTGTCCTGTGCTACCGATTTGCAAAACTTTTTTGGCTTTTTTTTTTTTTTTTTTTTTTTTTTTTTCATATAATCGGTACTTGAATTTCACAATTTTCCCATGGCAGATCGATGAAGCAATTGATGAACTCCAGATTTTTCCTCATGATTTACTGGCAAAACTTGCAAAGTTTTTTTTCCATGTGATTGAATGGCGAAATAAGCGATTATATTATTTTCTCATGACAGACTGAAGAATTTTGCAATTTTTTTTTCTCTAACTAAATTAATCTGTCAAATTTCTTTTTTTCTCCCTCCTACATGACCGATTGACAAATTTTGCAACACTTCCCCCACAAACAAATGCTGAAATTTATATAATATTTCCTGTAAATAATGGACATAGTTCATGAGTTAATACCCCCTCCCCCTCCTTCCCCTCACAGCTAAGAAAAGAAATGAGTCGAAAGGGTGCATCATAAATGTCAGCAAGGGACACAGGGTGTATAAAATAATTAAAAGGGCTGCCAGATGCATACACTGTGTAAAAAAGGCTGTTCTGATGCCACATAAACGAGTTAAAAAGAGCTGCCAGGCGTTGCGCCCTGCAAAATTGGCCTAGGGTCCACACTAGAATTGCATTTATAACTTTTTAAAATATCTTTATTTAAAACTGTACCGTAAAATCCTGTTATTTCCCCTCTCCCTAAGAAAGACATGACGAAAAATTGTAAAATAATCTGGGGGGTGCTTGCACAAGATTTTTTCACGACATTTGTGGGGGATTTTGGGGACATTTGGTGAACCTTGCAGGAGTTTTTTAAGCATTGCTCTGACCAAAATCACGTTTCTTCCGTAATACTTTGATGAAATTCTTTTTTTTTTTTCATAACCCTTTGATGAAATGTGCAGGGTTTTTATTTCAATCCTTTGTTGAAATGTATGTATTTTCGCGATCCTTTGATGAAATGTGTTTTTCACTGGATTCTTTGACTGAATTTCTTTTTTCTGCAATCTTTTGACGAAATTTGCATTTTTCCAAGATCTTTTGATGAAATTCATGTTTTTTCTGCGGTCGTTTGACGAATTTGGCTTTTTTCGCGATCTTTAGACAAAATGTGCAGTCTCTGCTATCATTTGGTGTAATTCATGTTTTTTTTGCAGTCCTAAGACAAAATTGGCAATTTTTTCTGTGAACGATTGATGAAATTTATTTTTTCTGTGACCATTTGTCGAAATTCACATTTTATTATGTCCGAATTGTTGGACTATGGACTGATGCCTGATTTTTTTATTTTCTCAACCGAATGCTTAATTTTTCAGAAAATTCGGAACAGAATAATCCCTGTGTTGGGAATGTCATGTTTAGAATTCACGCCCCTTTCTGATGTGGTGAAAAAATAAAATACTTGGTATTGATTCTGACATTGACATGCAGGGTGGAACTTTTTTGGAAGTAGGTGATGCTTTCTTGGGATTTTTTTTTTTTTTTTTTTTTTTTGGTACTTCTTAGTTATCCCGTCGACCAATTTCGCCAAATTACATACATTGACATAATTTTTATTTTAAATAACGAAAGAACAAATAAATTAGTAAAACATTAATAAATAAACAAATAAAATGTCAAATTAATGGTTTTATTTGCCATTATTGACATTTAATCTTACAATTAATTAATGAATGGCAACCATTATTGGCATTTAATCTTACAATTTGGCGACAGTAATTTGGTCGACGGGATAACTAAGAAGTATCTTTTTTTTTTTTAACAAAAGGTGGAGGGAGAGGGCGTTATCGAGAAAAGTGGATAAACGGGATATTATGGTGTACCAAAAAACCATGATAAGTACCTGTAGTTTTAGCTATAATATTTTACACATAATTTTAAATGTATACAGTAGTCTCAAAAACCATCTCTGTATAAAACTTTGTTTGTTAAATTGTACTTTGACACCATAATTATTATTAAAGTTATCCTTTTATTTTAGATACCTTGGAAATAATTAGTGAAAAATCTATATACAAATCGAGCTGCATGCTGTCAAAAAAAATCATCAAAAATTCTCCCCAACAGTGGTAAGTTTAACTGAATTTTTTTTTTTTTGTTGTTGTTGTTTCTTCTAAAAAATATAAGATCATGTGAGCATGTATTTATTATAATATTTAAGTTATTATATTTTATTATTATTTAATACAATATAATATTTTTCTTTGAATAGTAATAGTTTTGGTTTCAAACATAATTATGAATTGTGTCAGTTTGGGATATTTTGATATTTAAAAAAAAGAAAGTTTGCTTTGTTATGAAAACTGTTTTTTTTTTCCGATAATTTTAAAAATGTTTCTGTTGTCAGAAATTCAACCTAAGTTTAGAGAATAGACTTAATTTTAAAATGTAGTCCGTCCCGCTTAATTGCATACAGTTGGTTCCACTGAATTGTATGCATTTAAGCGAGGACATTAATTAATGTTATCAACAAACGCTATCATTTGATTATATGCCACAGATATGATAAATATTAATGGAGATTAATTATTTACCTAATAAATTAAAAACTACTGTATTAATAACTTTAATAAATAATTTATTATTACTCTATATATAAAAGTATATGTAATAAAGTACAAGGTATTATAACACTATTTACAGTACATGGTTTAATTTTTCATTATAATTTATGTGAAAATTAAAATGAAAGTTAAATAGAAAATTTTTGTTTTTAAATCATACCTTTGAAAATAAAAGTTTCTGCATGAATTCTTTTTTATTTTTCAATTATTTGTCAATTTATTTCTCTTTTTTTCTTTTGCCTACACAAAAAATCCTTTAGGAATTTTTTTTTTTTTTTCATATCTTGACATTGCATTTCTCTACTTCCAGCGCTAAATATTGATCTTTTATTGGTCTACTTTCCCCGATTCCAGAATTTTTCAAAAAATACCCCCCAGCATCTTGAGTCACTATATGTACAACAAGCTTTAAAAGAAAAACACAATTGTCCAAATTCAGCACTCTCAAGTTGCCAGAATTAAGATAAGTCATCTTACACGACTATTTCTGCTCTTTGATTGTAAATATAACAAACCATTGTTACAAAAAAAAAAAGTTCTTCCTTTATTTCCCATTCACCACTATAACATGAATTCATAAAATCCGGATTACTACTAGTAGATTGGCGATATTTATGCAATTAACCGGGGATTGTTATGCGATAAAACGAGTACATTTAAAATTAGCCTTATGGGGAACGTCTCTGTTCGACGGCATTCTATGCATATAAGCGGGGTATGCAATTATGCATTACCCGATTAAGTGGGGCCAACTGTATTTTATAATTTAAACATTATGAAATGTTTTTTTTTTACTGGTATTTTTCACATGAATTTGAGTACGGCAGTATTATTTATGGATATCCCAAATTAACTTATGTACCTATAGAAAATTACAATATCATACCAGCCAAAAAGCAATGACTATTAAAATGCTTATGTCAAAGATTTTTTTTTCAGTCGTGTGACTATTGAAATTTTCTATTATCATGGAAGACGGTAGTATTCCGAGTGACGCATCCTTAAGCCTAAAATCGTATCGTATCGTAGAATTCGTAGATGGCGGAACTCATATATACAGCTAACTCGACATCAAAGAAAATGTGAAAAGCCGCCTGTTAATAACTCATCAAATATAGGTCCTGTTGTTCTGATTTTTTTAAAACAGTCTTATATCTGCAGTCTAATCCTATTCTGAATTTTTTACAATTCTACGTGCAGTATATTTTCAGATCTGTAAACCCATTTTAAAAGCAATTTCGATGGTGTAAGTTTGTCTTTTTTTTTTCTCCGAAACGGTCTAGATTTTTTTAAAAACATTAATATATAAAATGAATCTGCTTTTGACGAAGTGGATAAGACTAACCTAGTATCTAGGAAAACTCTTAATTTTTATATAATCCGCATGAAAAAATGGACTTCTTAGGATCGCGGATTACATGTTATTCTATGGGCTAGCAGACAGAACGTTGCACATCGGTTTTGCGCGGCTTAGATCACAGTTAAAAATCTGAATATTGGCAATAAATCTTTTTTTAAACTACGAATACAGTTCATTATGTGCTTTAAAATACTTAGACTGATTTTTTAAAATGGAGCAGTATTTTGTAATTATAGGTATTTTATTTCATTGTTATTCATAGTAAGTAAATATTTTTTAAGGAGAAAATATTTCACATTTTTAAAAAAATTCTCGTATCGAAATTCGATATTTATAGAAAATTCTCGTATCGAAATGAAAATTCATCGCGTTCGCCATAAGACTCCGCCATGTATCACTACGCGATACTCGAAGTTGACTGAAGAAATAAGGAATGTCAAAGATCTTGAAATGGTATTCCAAGGGGAGAAAGTGAGTACAATTTCTAATTATCCAGACAGCATTCTTTGCAACCGATCCTTTCTGATTAGTATAATGTTCTGAATTGTTTTTATTTTCAACAATACTTATAGTAACTGTTTTCCTTACAAAATAACGTTCATGTGTGGCATAGGTATTTTTTGTGATATGTGAGTGCAATACAGATAGATTACTAATTTAATTTTGAGTTTTCTTTTAAAGAAATTAAACAAAATCTTTCATTTTTAAAGAACGCACAATTTAAATAAAAGGTATGACGAAATCAAAATTAAGATTTCCAATCCCGTTTATAAAATGATTCATTTGCGAATCGTTTCTAATAATATTATAAACGAAAATTGACTTAAAATGACATCTTTCGTTTATTATTATTTTTTTTTTAATACAACTCTTTTCAGCTTCAAAAATTAAAACATCGTAGTATTTTATTTTTATAAAATTTAACCTAAAGGGGAAAAAAAATTCTTGCCGTTTATCTCTGTAACAAAAAAAAAAAAAAAAAAAACAACACCTGAAGCATTTCTTTTAGGCTAATTGATTACAGCCATGGGTGCAAGACCTTCAGTCTCAGGACTGATTTCAGTCTTGGACATATTTTTGACTGATAGTAAATTCTACTTTATATACTTAAATTATCACGATTAGCTCAAAATGAACCATTTTATCCTGACTGTTTGTTTTGAGCTCCTAAAAGTAAAAATTTTCATCATGATACTTTTCCTTATTTAGTAATTAAAGTTTATAGATAAATAAGATAAAACAGCTTTTTTGCAAAAGTAAGATACTTGTTTTTATTTAATTTTAAAGTTAATATGCTTAAAAGAAAGCTTTAAATAATTTACTTTTAAAAAATATAAAAGTAGCCAGCTCCCTTATATGGTATTTGTGGTAATGAAGTATAATTGTAAATAAGAACAATTCAGAACATGTTACTATTTAGAAAAGATTGGTTTCACAAAATTTCATTAGCAGCTGCATTGTAGCTGTCATGATAATTAGACTTTGTATAAACTAATAAAGTGATTACTCAGTAACCATTTCAATTAATATATTAATCTGACTCGCATCTTAAATTAAATATTAAGTTTTTATTCTGCTTTCATTAAACCAGTCACTATTCTGTAACATTCCGCATATTCCGACTACAAAAACTCTTTTTATCAATTCCACCTGTATACTGGAGGGTTGCCGTGCCACTTACAGAGTAGCGCGTTTATCGCCTCGTTGTGCAATAGCATTTGAAAGATCACCACACTAACATAAAAAAGTAGCAATAAAAGAAAAACAAAATTAATCAGTTGATTGTAAAAAACCCGCTCCATTCTCGGTCGGGGGAGGAACATCACAAGAAAAAAAAACCTCGCGAAATTTGACAGTATGTCAGGGGGGGGGGGGATCCAAAATTTCATGAAAATAGTTGTAACTTTTCTAATAAATATGTTACACATAACATATGGTAGTAATAATCAGTATATCTGATGAAAATACAAGTAATTTTTTAAAATAAACTATTTAATGATTTTTTTTATCCCTATTACTATATTTGATTAATAGTAGTTCAAGAGCCATAATTTTATATTGTAAAATCCTTAAAAGCACTCTGCAAGCAGTCATTGTTCAATCACAAAAGCCTGCCGCAAAAAATTTTAATGCAGAAGATGTAATGTATTTCTCAGATATAAACAATGAATTTTTCAGTTAAGAAGCACATGAATTTTACAAATATTGCTATTTCTTGGAACACTAAATATGATACATTATCGCCTTTAGCACATTATTTTGGAGTAATGAAAACATTGTTATTATATAAAAATTTTTTGTAAATGAGTGTTATAATCAGAGCAGCTCATGACAAGTTTTTCTTGCAGCACTAAAATGCATGCTTTCCAAAAGTTTTTTTTTTTTTTTTTTTTTTTTTTTAATTATAAATTTTTGCCTTATTTAATGGAAGAAAATTCTGCTAAAAATAAGGCAAAGATTTCATTATTAAAAATAGTAAAAAAGAATAAATTGGCCAGCCATGCATTTAGTGTTCCCAAAACTCTCAGTCATGAGTTACCACTGTTTATAATGATTTTGCCCAGGCATATTTGGATGTTATATTTCAAGGTAATATCTTTAAGGTAATTTAATAATGTGTGATCTATACCTATTATGTAAAATTTCATAATTTGCACATTTTCTGGTTCCAAGGAATGTAATTTAAAGCATGTATACGAAGTAAATTTAATGATGTATGAAATATGATCTATATAATGCAAAATTCTATAATACGCACAACTTCTCATACCAAGGTGTGCATTATAAAGATCTTCTACTGTATTCATATGTAGTTCACACATCAAAAACCTTAAAGATTTAGTATCTGTAAGAGGACATTATTACAACTTTATATTTTTTTTCATTCTGTAGCACAAATTACTCAGCTTAGAATTTGCCAATCAAAACATTGCCGTCTTGATTTTTTTCCACTGTCTTTATTTACCTCAGAAGTGATTAAGAGTTTTTATATTGTAAATCCTAAAGGTTATAATAGCAAAAAAGCATCTTTAAGCCCTTGGGAATGAGCGACCGGTATACTTGGCCACTTAAGGTGTTCAGAATCCTTCATTATTCTCACCACTTATTTTTAATTGTAAAGTTTACCTTCTTTAATGGGAGCATTTCTGTGATTCAATTACAGAAAATTTTCTGTTTTTAAAAACCTGTAGTAAAAGGTTAAAAATTAACCAAAGGGCTCTTGTCGCAAAGGGATTAAACATCTTGAATTACAGTGAACTTTAATAACACTTGGCTTTAATTGCCAGTACTCTTCCAATTGAGCTATCTGTACGACAGCCCAGCCAACACAATATTCGCTCAGAACAACTATTATCATGACATCAATTGATTGTGTGAAAAATAATTAAAAGTGTACATGATTATATATTTTATTATTAAGCAACAGACTTTGCAGATCCGATTTTCTAAAAAGCTTTAAAGATTGAAATCTCTAGGCTGGAGTGGGAAAGTGGTAATTTTGAGGAATAGGAGGATAATTTATATAAAAGAATTTTCTGTATAAAAATAAAGATTTAAATTTTTTTAATGTTGGGGAGTAGGGGGAGGGAGAAGAGGTGAAATGTACAGTCGTGGAAAAAAAAAGTAAACACCCTCTACTAACTCCTTAACAAATTATTATCGTAGACAAAAGTTATTGGTACCGAACGATTGGAAATAAAGTCTATTTTTAAATGATGTATATAAAATTTGCTGAGGGGGCCATCTACATATTAAAACAAATCCAAACTTCATTTTTTTCAATGGCAATACCCAATTTTAACGAGATATTTCAAATCTTCGGTTCAAACTATGCCTAGGCACCAAATTTCAAGTAATTTGAATAACAAGTTTTTGAAATATAAACATTCAAAATTTAGTGCTTCTAATGTTAAATTATATTTTCATATTTTTATTCATATCTCCTGAAATTATGCTCCTAATGTGCTAATTTTTTGTGTAGCAGTAATACTAACATACCCAAACATAAATACGTTGAATTTGCAATTTTTATAATTTTATGATATGAATTATGAAATTAATATTCGAAAAAATTATGAAATGTAACCTAAAATTTTTTTGATGGATTTAGATTTATTAAGTCCTGCTTTATGGAAATCCAAAATTTCACATTTTTCTTCCAAATAGTTTTCAAATTATGCTTAAAAAACGGCAAAATTATGGTTTAAGGGGCCGTCTATGATAGAAGTGACTAGATATTTTGAAATGTCTTACGCTGTCCTGTAATCTAGCAAACTTCATTGACTGCTTGAGTGACGCTTAAGGTGCCTTGATCAAGAAGGGGGCTCTCTCAGTTAACAATCGAGTACCGAACTTCAATTTGGATACAGCCCTTAAAATAAGCTTGTTTTAAAATAATTAATTTCTCGGGAACTTATAGTACGAATTGCATAAAAATTTGTTTTTAGGCTAATTAAATTGTGTAGAATTCATTTATGCTGTAAAAATTGTGTACTGCTATTGAAAAAAAAACAAAGTTATGGTTCGTTTTAATATGTAGATAACACCTTAAGCAAATTTTATATACATCATTTAAAAGTAGACTTTATTTCCAATCGTTCGGTACCAGTAACTTTCTTCTACGGTAATTTGTTGAGGAGTTAGTAGGGGGTGTTTACTTTTTTTTTCCATGACTGTACATTAGGGAAGTTAGAGCTTATTTATTTATGTTAGTGAGCAACAAATGTTGCAGATTTTTTTTTTTTTTTTCAAACTAACTTTTGAAAGATTTTATTATTTAGGTAAGCTGGAGAGGTGGGTGCAAAAGCAGAAGTGGAATCTTCGGAGCTCAGGGGATTATTTTATATGATTTATTATTATTGTTAATAAAGAATTTTAAATAGGGATGGTGAAAGATTATTTTATATAAAATTAAAGAATGTTTAATTTTTTTGCACTAGGAATGAGAAAGGGAGAAGCAGAAATTTGTAGTTTTGGATTTAATATAAATGTATGGAATTACTTTTATAAGTGAGCGATGATTGTTATATATATATATAAAGGTTTAAAGAGTAATATTTCTTGCTATTTTTCTTAACAAAGTAATTTTTTTATATAGTAAAATTTAACATAGCTTTTTATATCTCTGAAGCAAACCAACAGAAATACCCTCTAAACATGCATGTTGTACATTACTTCCATATCTTACCAAAGAGTTCTTATAAAAATCTCATTGCACAATGCTCTTTAAAATTGAAGTATGGTCATCCTTTTTTGCGGGGAGGGAGGGGGGAGAGATTGAAGGTGGATTGAAATCCTGACTATGAATTCTTTGTATTGGTCTTTAATTTTTTTTTGTGTGTGTTTATTGTTTTATTTATTTTTTTCAATAACCTCAAAAAAGTAATGATATCAATGCAAAAACCCTTAACGGGTTAAAAGTTTGTGACGCAGCACTTTATCTTATGCTCTAAGAATTTTAAATATGGAACTTAAAAATAATGATATCAAATTTTGAGTGACGCTATGCTATTAATTATAATCTCTCTATATATTATTTATTTCATCTTTTTATTTTTTTATAATCGCATGTGCAAAAATTATGTTCAACTTAAAAAAATGTATAAAAGTTTATTCATTGATGCTTTAACATTTACGCCTCTCATAAATTCCAAGTATGAGTTTTAAAAGATATGATATCAAAATTTTAGTGACGCTTTGATGTGGCTTTAAACGATTTGTTTTAAAATTAAATTTAAATTATTTTTGTTTTGGCTAAGATATATTCACACATCTAAATAATAGTTTTAATTTTCCAATATGCTTTAAATATGTCACTTTCACTGAATTTATATAATGCATTTAAATGTATTTATTTGAATAAATTGATTTATCCTTTGTCCAATGCTATTAAAAATTTAAAATAAGATTTGCATAAATAATTTTTTTGCGTCATTGTATCCAAACTAAGGGAAATGTATTCAAATGGATACTATGAGGCAAAAAAATTATTTACCCAAATCTTATTTTAAATTTTTAATAGCATTGGACAAAGGATAAATCAATTTATTCAAATAAATACATTTAAATGCATTATATAAATTCAGTGAAAGTGACATATTTAAAGCATATTGGAAAATTAAAACTATTATTTAGATGTGTGAATATATCTTAGCCAAAACAAAAATAATTTAAATTTAATTTTAAAACAAATCGTTTAAAGCCACATCAAAGCGTCACTAAAATTTTGATATCATATCTTTTAAAACTCATACTTGGAATTTATGAGAGGCGTAAATGTTAAAGCATCAATGAATAAACTTTTATACATTTTTTTAAGTTGAACATAATTTTTGCACATGCGATTATAAAAAAATAAAAAGATGAAATAAATAATATATAGAGAGATTATAATTAATAGCATAGCGTCACTCAAAATTTGATATCATTATTTTTAAGTTCCATATTTAAAATTCTTAGAGCATAAGATAAAGTGCTGCGTCACAAACTTTTAACCCGTTAAGGGTTTTTGCATTGATACATTTTACCTGCCAAATACATTTAATTCAACTTGTATTCTTTTTCAGCTCGAATAAATCTTTATTTTATGTTGGAAATTTTTTATGTTATGACCAGGGGTGTAAAAGTGTAGGTGCCCAACGCGTCTCTCACCTATAAATTTTATTAGTTTTCTTCGTTTAAATTTTATTAGCATTCTTACAAAAAATTTAGACGAAAAATAATGAATAAAATTTATTGATGAGAGACTGCCCGCTGGTGCATAGATTTTTACACCCCTGGTTATGGCTATGAGCTTTATTTCGAATGTAAACATTCTGAAACATATTTTGATTTTTAATATTTAAACTCTAGGTGCGTTTCTATTATATCAACACCGTTGTACCAAGCATGATAGTTGGTGCCAGATAGAAAAAAAAACTGTTGGTATAAAAGTGATCATTTAAAAAATATACTGTTTCAAACTTTCACACTATTTTACTATATCAACACAAGTATATACTTACAATAAAAGAACAAATGAATATTATACAATAAAGTAAAACTAGGTTTTTAATTCAGTCATGAAGTTATAAGTGTCTCTTAGCATTGTTTGTAGCAAACATTTGATTTATATATATATAAAGACATCACGCGATATCAGAGCGATAAAATTGTAAACAATGACATATATTGCTTTTGTTATAGCATTTTGCGACGATCTATATTTTCTTAATAGACTGGATATGATATTCAGCACCAACAAAATTGTATCTAATTAGACTGTGAAATGTTCATAGTCATCTCCAGGGGTCAATGCAGTTTTTTTTTTTTTTTTTTTTTTATGAGGCCTATTTTATGAAAAGTAAAAGTTGCTTTCGTGAAATTTATTTATTTTTTTGGTACTTTTCGGTTAGCCGGGCGCCAGTGTTATATATACATATGTATGTATATCTATATATACATATATATGTATATATACACACATATATATGTATGATACATATAGCTTCTATATATGTATAAATATACACATATATGTATATATAGATATACATACATATGTATATATAACACTGGCGCCCGGCTAACCGAAAAGTACCATTTTTTTTTTTGTGAAAAATAATATTTTTTAATGAAAAATGAAATCTAGTTACATAAATTTGAACCAATAATTTAATAATAATAGCTTATTTAAGCCCTTATGCTAAAGTTTTTCTTTCTGGCAAACTTTTTTTGTTTGTAAATTATAACCCAAGAAAATGGCATGGTTTGCAATAAAAATCTGTTGCATGGATCGGATTGTGATATCAGCATACATTTTGGCAAGGTGTTTGTAGGGATCTGTCCAGACTTTTCTGACAGGGTCCTGTTTTCGTGAAACTGAAGTTTCTTATTTTTGTGAAAATTCTACTCATAATTTTGTGAATTTTAAATTATCGATGTCTTCATGTTCTATCCTTCTTGTATAAAAAGCTAAGTAATAAGCTCTTTGGTGAGTTCAACTGCTTACTTACAGGCCTGATTTTATTTTTAAATGACTAAATTTGTGGAAAAGTACAATTTGAAAGTGAAAACATTCTATGAAATCTCTATTTAAGAGACAAATAATTTTGTGAAGGGTCCTGTTTTAAGATAAATAATTTTGTGAATGGTCCTTTAATGGACCTAAAATTTTCCTAAACATATCACTGGTTTGTATAACAGAAAAGTATGAAACTCATTTTGTATTATTTAAGATATTTGTTATAGTTTTTTATGTTTATGAAAAAATATAATAGAATAACACCCCACCTGTCTTTTGGTTTATATAATAGCACCTCTCTGGCGCCTCTTTCAAAAAATTAGCACCCATCTTGCTGCTCATCCAAAAAATTTGCACGCTTCTTGTCTCTCAGTTGACAAAATCTTCCCTTTCTCTTTTTGGCATTAAAACAATTGTTTGCATAATAAAAACTGAAGTGCCCTAAGCAATCCGTAAAATTCCGTAAAGATTTTAATTCATTATATGTTGGTGATCAGTATATTGGTACATTATAGTAGACACAATTCATTAATGATTCATTAAATTAAAAATAGATGATCCTGCTTTATTTTGTATAATGTCAGTGTAATGTATTGATGCTCAATTTATTAATTTTATTTTTAATAAACGGAGAAAAGTGATGAATTGTAATTATATAATGGTTATATATATTATATATACACATCGAGAATTTTTTTTCCAATGAAAGTAGTTATTTTTAGTTTCATTCATTCCCCATTTTTAGTTTCAAAGTTATTGCACCATCCCTTACCCAACATGCCAAAACAAATTTCTGACTAAGGGCTTCTTCCATTTTAGAAATTGTTTTAGGTCTGTTTTGTTTAATTTTCTGAACTGTGTGTAGGGGGAATTTATTGCGCTGCTGGTTGGATTAGCAGTTACCTTCTGTTTTCTTGCAGTGTGTGACATGCCTTATGTGGCTTCTCCTTGTGTCTGGCTGGGGTCGAGAGCTGCGATCTTTCATGGCTTTGATCTCGGCTTGTGGTCTAGAGGAGCGATTGGGCCGTCCGTTCTACTCTTGTAGGCCTCTAAAAAGGATATCTTGAACTTTCGTTCGGTACCTACCTGGAAGGTGTTTTGTTACATTCCCCTCGAGGCATAATGCCTAGTGACAGTCTAGGATGCATGTAGCTTTCGGCTTTATGGAGTGATGGTTCTGCCCTGTTTGATGTGCAGAGTTCTAAGTGAGGTAGCTCTTGTGCTTGACACTTATAGTACTTGAGGGGTACCCTCGAGGTATAATGTTAGCAATTCATGGTGAGAAGTTTCTGAACATATGGAGTACTTGTTGGTTTGATGGTATCTGTTGTTCACCAGTGGGAGGCCCACTGGCTTTAGCCTACTTGGCAGCGTCTTATTTATTTTGCGACATAGCCACCCTTGTGCAGATGTTTCCTTGACTCTCGGACTCGTCAAAATATTCCATGTGTAATAAATTATCAGGCTGCAGCAGAGACTATGTTGTGCTGTGGCCTTCTGTCTTCCTCGCTTAGCTGTTTCGAATGGCAGGTTGATGTCGTGGTGATTGGGCGTCAGTTGATGCCTTTTGGGACAGGTTGCTACGTGATCCCCTAGAAAGGAGGACCGTATGTATCCGCTTGGCTCTGGTTCAGGGAACTTTGGGTTTTACATTCCTTAATCGGGAAGGTCTGTATGTGTGTGTGGGGGGTGGGGGGGGGGGGGGTGGGGGGCAGGCAAACTAAACTTTACCCTGGGCACAGTTTTCTCTTTGCATGGTCCTGTTGCTTGTAATTACCATAATTTTTAATTATTAAAAATGATATTCTCATCAGTTATAAATATTAACTCTCTTTTGATACAAAATGAGACAGGTGCTTCATGTTGATGTTTGACATAAAATAAGATGTGCAATTATGCTGCTTTGTACTTTTTAATAGTTTTTTCAAGCATTTCCTAGGTCTTAAAATAATAAAATTCCTAAAAATAACTGTAAATTTTACAAAAAGATCTTTTGAAGAAACAAACAATAAGAAATTATTGTATATCTTGTGTATATATATATTGATTTATTCCTTTTGAATGAATGTGATGCACCAATAAAGTTTGAAAGTTTTAAATAAATATTTTTTGTATTTTGCTGTGAAAATTGTAAATAAATACTTGTTTTGCTTTTAATGTGACTGTTTTATTGTGTAATTCGTAACTTTAAGCTTTTTAATATAGGAATTATTTTAATAATTAATAAACAAAATAATTCAACAGCGATTATCATTTTTTCGTACTATCATTCTTAACACTGCAGGATATATTTTATAAGTATTTCTTTTTGTCTTTTATTTTTTTTCTCCTTTACTGGTCTTAAATTAAATTAGGAGTAAACTTTGACTTTTTATTTTGAATAACATTTTCAGGTATTCACTTTTGATAATTTTTACGTAAAGATTAAACTTTTCTTTGTCAAATAATTTAAGTTTATTGTTTTATATTCAGCATTTAGTGTAATATGTGCAATCATTTAAAATGCAATTAAAATATAGAAGTTCTTATTCATTAAAATAAGAACAAAGGATGAAAAGAGTATCTTAACTTTTCTGCAGTTTGTGTTAATTCTTCATGTTCATAAAAGGCATTTACTGAGCTATTACCAATTGTATAAAGTTAAATGTATCCATGGCACTATCATATTTTGTTAAAGTAAGGTAATGTATTTAAAGGTAAGTAAAACATTAAATTTAAAGTTGTATTTTACAGCCAAATTATCACAACAGTAAAATGTGCTTTGCTCACTAAATATAAAATGGCATACTTTTTGTACTTTATTTATTTGACTTCAAAAATATTAAGATGTCTTATGCAGTAGCTTTTTTCTATTAAAAAAAAAAAAAAAATGTAAAACAATCATTGGAGCAACAAAATTATACTTTTTAATTTCATGTGGCACTTCATCACAGGACAATCAAATGCATAACATTTGTTACAGATACTGGGTGTTCCTAAAGTGCATAGTGGATCAGGTAGTCCCATGCTTTTTTTAGTAAGTAAATCAAATAATTGCAAAATGAATAAAATTGTCATTGAAAAAATGGTTCTTATGGCAAAAATAGTAAATTAGAAAAATGTTCAACTCCAGATATTAAAAAATATCTGCAAGACAACATCTTAAATAGTGATGAAGCTATGATGGAAAATTTTTAAATTGCACCATTTTGGATAATATTTGTTTAAATTAAGAATAAAGTATGTAAAACTATTATTGTATGCAAGTAAGGAATTTTACCAAATTTCTTAAATATTCTTGAATCTTATCAAAAATATGTAAGATATATTACTAACTTCAATTTGCATTTTTGAAATTCCTATATTGTCACTGAAAACATTTTTTACTTAATAAATTGTATAAACTAAGATATCTTGAAGATAGATTTTTAAAAAAAAGAAAGGTTTACTGAATAATCTTTTTACAGGCTATATAATTTATTAAATAATTATGTTATAATTGATTATAATAATTAAAAGTGACAAGACATCAATGAATTGCCATAAATTTCAAAAATGCAAATTGTAGGCAGTAACATTCATTAAGCCATCCAGAGGTTATCGAGCCATCATAAAAAAGTCATCCACAGGATGTTGACAGGTCTGACATTTTGATAGCCAGGGGATGTCCTATTACTGTCTGCAAGACGACTGCATCCATCCACAGGATATCAGCTTATCCTGAATATGACATTATTTGGATGATTTTAGGATGTCATTAGGACCATCCAGAGGATATTATACAAGTGTCCTATAATCGGCCAAAAGGTGTCATGAAATGACATCCGTAGGATGTTGACAGGTGGGACATTTCGAAACCCAGGGGATGTCCTAAAACAGTCGGCAGGACCAATTCATCGGTCCGCAGGATATCAGCTTGTCCTGAATATGACATCTTTCGGATGTTCTTAGGATGTGTTTGTGTTGTCTGGGAATATATACATACAACATAAAAAAAAAAAAAATTAACCGAACATTATTTTTCTGAATTTTTCAAACAATACTTTACTTAGAGGCTTAGTTAATAAATCAGCAACCTGTTCTGTAGATGGAATGTAATTAATTGAAACAGTTCTATCTCTTACTTTTTCTTGCACAAAATGATACTTAACATTTATGTGCTTTAATCTTTTAGGTTGTTCACATGATTTGCTGATACGAATAGCTGACTGATTATCCTCATAGAGAGGTACAACAAAATTTCCACAACCATTTAAATTTAATTCAATCAATAAATTTCGAACCCAGCAAGCTTCACTTACACATAGGCTCAAGGCCTCTGTAGATGATAAAGCTACACAAGTTTGTTGTTTAGAACACCATGAAATTGTACAATTATAAATTTGAAAACAATACCCTGTTGTAGATTTCCTGTTAATAGTATCACCTCCCCAATCAGCGTCAACAAAACCTTTAATTAATTCAGCATTTACATTTTTTCTATACACTAACTTCAAGTCAACTGTACCTTTAATATAATGTAGCACTCTTTTTAAGAACAACAATAACTTTTCACTTGCATAGTTTTGATATCTACTCAAAACACTGATAGAATTACATAAATCAGGTCTGCTTCCTAGCATTGCATACATGATACAACCAATTAATTTTCTACATTTATTTTCAACATTTACATTTTCTGATTTTTCATTAATTAAACATTCATAATTAAAGTTAGTGTCCATAGGAGTAGAGATACTTTTACATTCAAACATATCAAATCTTTTCAACACATTTTCTAAATAGTTACTCTGATCTAATGTTAAAATACCTTCATTTACATTCTGAGAAATAGATATACCCAAATAGTAAGAAATAGGACCAAAATCTTTCATTTTGAAATTTCTTTTCATTTCACATTTAAAATCATTTATTTGCTTGCTATCAGAACCTGTGATAATCAAATCATCAACATATATCAATACATAAAGTTTACAATCATTCGAAAATTTGAAATACAAACATTGATCATTTTCAGATTTTACAGAATTTTGAGAAGACATAAATTTCTGAAATTTTTCATACCAATATTTTGGTGCTCTTTTTAACCCGTATATAGCCTTTTTAAGCTTACATACTTTCCCATCAGGTAAATTACAATTATCAGGTAAATACATAAAAACATCCTCTTTGATTTCCCCATGTAAGAAAGCACTGCATACATCCATTTGATATACAACCCAATCAAAATTTACACTAATTGCTAACAACATTCTTAAAGTATTTAACTTAGCTACAGGAGAATATACATCTTCAAATATTAACCCTTTTTGTTGATAACCCCTAGCAACCAATCTGCATTTAAATAATGAAATCTTACCTTTATTGTCCCGCTTAATTTTAAAAACCCACTTACTGTCTATTATATTACAGTCATTTGGTTCATCAACAATGTCCCAAGTGTCATTTTCAGAGAGGGCTTTCAGTTCAGCATTTATGGCCTCTTGCCACTTTTTCGATGAACTTGAGTTCATAGCTTCTTCATAAGTGATAGGTTCTTCCACATCGGTTATACTTATGTAGCTTGTTTCAAAGTCCTCAAATCTCGATGGTTTCCTCAGGTTATTTCTTGCTCGAAGGTGCATTTTGATATTACTTAACTGGGGAGCAGGTGAATCTGTACTGCAGTTGTCATCATCATCTTGTTGATTATTGGCCAAGTTATCCAAATCTATGTCAGTATCCTTATCTTCATCAAATTCTAAACTTTGATGTTGCACAGGATCAATTAAATCCAAAACAAAATTTTCATTCTTTACTGTATAGGAAGGTTTCTCATTTAGATTAATTATTATATCTCTATGTAATGTCACTGTGTTTGTTTTTGAGAAGTAGACTCTGAATCCCTTAGTATTTTCACCATATCCAACAAAAATTCCTTTTTCACTCTTAACATCTAATTTTCTACGTTTTTCTTTTGGGATGTGAACCCATACTTCAGATCCAAATGTAAACTTTAAATTTCTAATGTCAAAAGTCTTGTTTTTCCACAATTCATAAGGTGTTTTTCCTTTCACTGTGCTAGTACCTGTTCTGTTAATTATGTATACAGCTGTATTCGCAGCTTCTGCCCAGAACTTCTTATCTAGATTTTTTGCTACCAACATAGTTCTTGCAGCTTCCATGATGGTTCTCATTTCTCGTTCAGCTCGGCCATTTTGCTGTGGATTATATGGGACAGAAGTTTCATGCTCTATGCCATGATGAATCAAAAGTTCTTTAATTTTATCATTCCGGAATTCTTTGCCATTGTCAGATCTTATTACTCTGATATTTTTATTCATCTGGTTTTTGCACATCAATATGAACTCTAACAATTTATCATACACTTGATACTTATTTTCGAGAAAATAAAGTTTCCTAAAGTGAGAGTAATCATCTTTTAACACTAACATGTAACGAGACTTTCCAATTGATGCTACTTCTATTGGACCACATAAATCTGCATGAATTATATTACAAATTTCAGTAGATTTCGATTTACTTTCTTGAAAGGGACTACGTTGTTGCTTTCCTTGAATGCATGCCTCACAGAATGGAATATCAGAAGAATTTTCCCAGGTAATTTCATTTTCTGTAAGCAACTTCTTGACATGATCAAAATGTTGATGAGCTAACTTTTCATGCCACCATAAGAGACTTTTCTTTTTACTTTTAACACTACTGTCAGCAACACAACATCTATTTAGATTTTCAAACTCTCTCATATTTTCGTCTATGGTCACTCTGCTTTTATCTAAGTGAAATATCATTTTGAAAAGTTTATCTTCACGTTTAGCTATAGCAACTATTTCTTTAGATTTTTGATGAATAAATTTAGCACATTCTGAGTTGGATGACATATATAAACCTTTATCTAGAGCTTTACCTTGAGAAAATAAGTTTACTTTTAATTGAGGGACATGCAATACATTTTGAAGTTCAGTTTTAATATATTTTTCACCATTATATGACTGAACATAAATAGTTCCTATTCCAATAGCTGTTATAGAGGTTCCATCACCTATTTTTATCTGTTTAGCCTCTTTCAACTTCAAATAATTTCCAAATAGACTTACATCATTACACATATGTTCTGAAGCTCCACTGTCTAAATAAAATTCTACATCTGATTCAGAATTTATAACTCCCATAAGTGCAAAACTTTTGCCATTTTCACCATTAGACTTCATATTTTTATTTTTGCGAAAATAACAATCTTTAAATACGTGCCCTTTCTTATTACAAAAATTACAAACAATATTTCTATTCTTAGGAACATTATTACCATACCCACATTGAAATTTCTTGTGACCTAATTTTCCGCAAGAAAAACACTTGATATTACTTTGATTTTTAGCTGTAAGAGCAACAGTTTCTTCTTTCGTTTTTAATCTTTCTTCCTCAACTAACAAACGAGCAGTTAAGTTACTTAAAGTTCGCTGTTCATCTGCTACGGATTCCCAGGCTGAAGAGAAGTGCTTATATTGTTCGGGCAGAGCCATAATTATTTTTGTAATGATCATTTTTTCAGGAATCACTTCGTTATGTTGCTTAATTTCGGCAACCATATTCTGAACTTTAGATAAAAAATTCATCACGTTGTCATCAAACTTCAAATTGAAAAACTGTTGTTGTAACAAATGAATACTTACATTTGATTTTCTTTCGTAAATAGTGTGTAACTTGTCCCACATTTCTTTTGCTGTAACACATGAAATTATATGCGATATTGGTCCGGCTTCCATACGTGAAACCAAAATTTCTTGCGCTTTTGCATCTTTGACAATGAAATCAGAATATCCAGCATCAGTTGCTTCCGGTTTTACTTTTAATCCCGTTACTATATCATATAGTTCCTTAGCTATAAGCGTGACCTTAACTTGGAATTTCCATACATTCCAATTACTTTCATTCAGTTTAATAAACTGTCCCTGCTGTGTTTCGGTTCCGGCCATTTCAAAACAACATTCGGAAAACTAACTTTACAAAAATTTCAATTACTATTTACTTCACAATATTTCTAATAATAGGTTTGGGTCTGGGCCCATAACCTGTAACACAGTGCGCCTTAAATATTACTAAATAACCACAGCAGGTTTTACTTTTAAACATGAAAGTTTATTCTGAAGAACACAAAAGACGACACGGAACACAAAACAACAACATGAAGATAGAGCCTCTAATACTCTACCTTCATGACAACAAATACAAAATCCAAACTACAACTAAAATTGTTCTACAGTTTTGGGACAGGATGCGCACGCATCTCAAACGATTACGATTACATATCGACTGACATATTTCGATTGTACTTCCAACAATTTTTTATTTCTTGTTGATACAAAAAAGAAACTGCTTATGAACAATACATATATTACACAGCGAAAATGTCCTTGTGCAACGCTGACGTCATATTGACGATGTAACCGGAAAAATAAATTTAACTCATTTGAAAATTTATTAACTTCTAAACGTCGGAAAAATTCAATTTTTACGCCGTCTTAAAACAATAGAAATAGTCCAGAATTTGTTTCCAGCTAATATATCTTAACGAAATTAAAATTTCATCTATAAATAAATAAAAGAAAACACAAATAAATCACAAAATTAACACCTTTTTAATCGAACTACGCGCTGATCTGTATGTAACTTCTTATAGTTACTCTTAAAAATCAGTATCGGTAAAATTTATTTACATTTTTTGACGTCATATTCACCCACTTACTGTATTTACTCATATTAATGTTTCTTGTATTACTTTTATTTCCACTATGATGCTATATTCATCTTATTTTTAATTCTTTAAAAAAAATTATTTTAATTCCCTTTTTCACGTGTTCACAAATCTTTCAACTGCAAATTAATTGCTGGAGAGAAAAATTTATCACGGCTTTTGAATTTTTTGCAACAATAAGAAATGTTAAATTTTATGGGAAAATGCTCATTGATTCTCGATGAAAATAGCGAAATTTGTAATTAATAAGAAATATATTTGAATAATTTAAATAAAACATAGCCTGTGCTCAGTGTTGTAGTCGTTGAAAAAGCAGAGAGTATATGGTATAGGCAGAGGGTATACGCTGACGTCATGAACGTTCATAGCTAGGGTATATGCTAATGCTTTATTTGAAAAACAGAGGGTACACGGAACTTCTTTAAAAAATCCAGAAGGTACACGGCGTATATCCCCGTATACCCTCCACTACATCCCTGCCTGTGCTACTTTCTGGGTTTTAATCCACCCACATGCAAAGGCATTTTATTATCCGTTTTCTGTCTGATATCAGACAAATGTTTTTACACTTTAAACTTATAATATTATTAAAATTAACAAAGAATAAAAAGTGAGTGGCATCAGGGACAAAAAGGTGGGAAGAAAAAATCAAAAAGTTACGATCTACATAGGCTTTTCTATGTTAAATTAGCATTGAGAAGTGACACTGGAAATAAATAAGTATTGCGCTGCCGCGCAATATTTAAATATTTTGGTACTTCTTAGTTATCCCGTCGACCAATTTCGCCAAATTATATAAATCGCCAAACCACTCGCCAAATTATAATACACATTGACATAATTTGTATTTTAAATAACGAAAGAACAAATAAATTAGTAAAACATTAATAAAAATACAAATAAAACGTCGAATTAATGGTCATTATTGGCATTTAATCTTACAATTTGGTCGACGGGATAACTAAGAAGTACCGATTTATTATGTTCCCTCTTCGAACGATTACCGCACATTTTTACACAACAAGTCGCTGGCATGGTAATCTGAATAAATGTGATAATTTACGTGATAACACCTGCAATAATATATCACAATAATGTAAATAATCGATCACAAAAACTTTGAAATGTAGGCTCATATTTATAAAGTGAAATATTTCACAACAAAAGCAACAGCAATGTGATTCACGACGACCGATGTGAAAGTACAAGTCAAAGAAAACTACTAAATGCTATTTGTTTGCCCAACAAGTTTTTCTCTAGAGATCACGTTCCAGAGCCGTGACGTTAGATGAAACTGATCTATCAAAAAGAAATTGAATATGGCGTCATAGTGGAAATAAAAATGACATTTTCAAACAGATTTTTTACGTTCAGGTTGGAAGTTTTTGCCCATAGTACAGCAACTTGCATTACTGCACTGGTGAAACATTTTGAATTATACATAGGTAAATTGCATCACAAATTGTGATACGATACCGTATAAATCAAAGCCTGATGATGGTAACCTCCATTAATTTTGAAATGTGTTCGTCTAAATGCAGTAAATATTGAAAAGCTTGACATATTAAATAAAACCTAATTTGAAGAACAAATTTAAAAAACAAAATTTATTTCCTAAATTGTTTAAGCCTGAGAAGGGACAGATATTAAGATATTTCATTCAATTCGTTCTACATTTAATGTTAAATTTTTGTAACAAATAAGTTAAACCAATTGAACATTAAAAAATAAAAATAAAATTTGTACAACATGATACTTTAGCCTTTCAGGGGTAAAGCAATTCCATTGCTAAAGTGCTGAAATTAATGAATGACACAGGAATTTGAAAACAAATTTATTTGTAAATAAGAAAATGCTATATATTACGCACATAATAAAACGAATTTTTTTTAACTAAAATTCTGGTGCCAATGTGGTATTTGGGAGTTAAAATTAAGTGGTTTCATAAACATACCACCGCCCCTCAAGAGGTTACACCCAAAAACTTAGATTCCGTTGAAATGAAATCAAAATAAATCTTAGACTTTTTTTAAAGTTTTGTATTTTGCATGTATCTTATCATTTTATGTACAATCGCCATAAACATATTACAAAATCTGCAATGCAAATATTTATAACTTAAAATTGGAATAAGTCTAAGATTTATTTCGATTTCATTTGAACGGAATCTAAGTTTTTAGGGCATTTAAAGTATCGTGTTTATGAATTTTATTTTTATTTTTTAACTTTCAAATGGTTTAACTTATTTGTTACAAAAATTTAACATTAAATGTAGAACGGATTGAATGAAATATCTTAATATCTATCCCTTCTCAGGCTTAAACAATTTAGGAAATAAATTTTGTGTTTTTAATTTGTTCTTCAAATTAGGTTTTGTTTAATAAGATATAGCTATGATATAGCGGTTGCTATGCGTCATTTCTTTTTAAGTATAAATCGTGGAAAATGTTACCACTAAATATCAAGTATTAAAACACTTAGATGTGAGAACGGGGTGTCCACCAGTGTGACCGTTTTTTCAAGCTAAATGCAGGCTAAATTTAGCCTGACAACAGGCTAAAAATAAAATCGATTGTCCTGCTATCTATTGACGGTTTGTATAATTAAAAATGTAAACAAATCATATTTTGAGAAACAAATTCGATATACGATCTTTAGGTTCACTCTAGCATGGTTCAATCAAAAACGATTAACGTAATATTTATTATTCATATACAGGGCTCCACAAAAACATCGGGTCCATTACTTTCTAAAGGCGTAAATTGTTGGAAGTATCGTATTTGAATTATATTACACTACACTGGCGAAATTGAAATACTTTGTTCATATACATTATTGTATGTTTTTAACAAAAGGTGTATACTTCATGCATATTGTTTGGGTTTCATATCTGACGAAACCTTATTCGTCTCACTTGTCTGTCTGTCTGTCCGTCTGTCACAGAGCCCATTTTAAAAAACTATAAATGTTGGAGACTTGAAATTTTGCATACTTATAGCTAAACACCACGCATCAAACGCCAAAACATAAAATTTTGAAAAAGTCTGTCTAATATTTAACCCCCTGGGCTCTAACTTGTGTATTTTAAACAATTTTTCTAACTCAGCCCCTAATTAAGTTGGAAACTCGAAAGCTCGCATGCTTATAGCTGAACACTTGCGATAACACGACAAATCATAAAATTTTGAAAAAGTCATATTTAACCCTCCGGTCTCTAACTTCTGTATTTTAAGCAATTTTTTTAACTCAGCCCCTAATTAATTTGGAGACATGAAATTTTGCATACTTATAGTTGAACACCTCACATCAAACGACAAAAAATAAAATTTTGAAAAAGTCTAATATTTAACCCTCCCTCTGGGCTATAACTTGCGTATTTTAAACAATTTTTCTAATTCAGCCACTAATTAAATTGGAGACATGAAATTTTACATACATATGGCTGAACACCTCACATCAAACGACAAATCATAAAATTTTGAAAAAGTGTAATATTTAACCCTCTGTGCTTGTGTATATTAAGCAATTTTTCTAACTCAGCCCCTAATTAAGTTAGAGACTTGAAATTTTGCATACTTATAGCTGAACACTTGCGATAACACCACAAATCATAAAATTTTGAAAAAGTCATGTTTAATCCTCCGGTCTCTTAACTTGTGTATTTTAAGCAATTTTTCTAACTCAGCCCCTAATTAAGTTGGAGACATGAAATTTTACATACATATGGCTGAACACCTCACATCAAACGACAAATCATAAAATTTTGAAAAAGTGTAATATTTAACCCTCTGTGCTTGTGTATATTAAGCAATTTTTCTAACTCAGCCCCTAATTAAGTTAGAGACTTGAAATTTTGCATACTTATAGCTGAACACTTGCGATAACACCACAAATCATAAAATTTTGAAAAAGTCATGTTTAACCCTCCGGTCTCTAACTTGTGTATTTTAAGCAATTTTTTTAACTCAGCCCTTAATTAAATTGGAGACATGAAATTTTGCATACTTATAGCTGAAGACTTGCGATCACTCTACATATCATAAAATTTTGAAAAAGTCATATTTAACCCTCCGGTCTCTAACTTGTGCATTTTAAGCAATTTTCCTAACACAGCCCCTAATTAAGTTGGAGACATGAAATTTTGCATACTTAAAGCTAAGGACGTAAAAGAAAACGTAAAAAAAAAAATTAATTTTAAAATTTCAGTTATACAATCTTCCCACCAGGGATACTATCAGCGAAAAAAAAGTTTCGTGTAAAATATTTTAGTAAAACATAAATTTCACCATGGCAGAAACGTATTCTGAAAATTTATTTTAATAAAAATATTTTATTTTAAAATAGTTGTTCTATTTCCCGCCAGGGGACACTGCATATATAAACACGTGATAAAATTGTGTTGAATCTGTGCGAACTTTAATATAGCTATCATAAATTGAAAAATCAAAAAAATTAATTTTACCGAAATGTGGTTACCCCATTTCCTCCCATCTTATTCCTTTGTACGGCCTTGTACAATAACTTTGAATGCTATATACATCCTCTTCAAGAAAAGTTATTCTGTAGGAGACTGTAACAACATGATAAAATTACATTACCGTCAGCGTTCTACAAACCCCGCATTTAACATATATTAATTTGATACTTACATGTTCTTTTGTATGACCTTGTAAAATAACTATAAATGCTATATGCACTATGTCGAAGAAAAACATGCTGTGGGTGACTGTAAGAACATCATAAAATTGCATTACAATCGGCGATCTACGAAACCCGCATTTAACATATATTCGTATTCTTTTGTGCGGCCCTGTAAAGCAACTATAAATGTTATATGCACCATCACTAAGAAAAATCATGCTGTAGATGACTGTAACAACATCATAAAATTACATTACAATCGGTAATCTACAAATCCCGCATTTAACATGTATTCGTATTTCGTATTCTTTTGTAAGGCCCTGTATAATAACTATAAATGCTACATGCACCCGCTTAAAAAAAAAAAAAAAAAAAAAAAAAAAAAAAAAAAAAAAAACAGGCTGCGGGTGACTGTAACAACATGCTAAAATTACATAACCATCAATGATCTACCAATCCCACATTTAACATATGTACGTATTCTTTTGTGCGGTCCTGTACAATAATTATAAATGCTATATATATCCTCTTTAAGAAAAATCATTCTGTATGCTAATATAAAAACATATTAAAATTACACTATCATCAGCGTTCTAGAAAACCTACATTTAACATATATTCGCTTCATACATTCGTGTTCTTTTGTGCGACCCTGTAAAATAACTCTAATTGCTGTATGCACCTTCTTGAGGGTAAAACATGCTGCGGTGACTGTAACAGCACCTTAAAATTATATTACATCAACGATCTAAAAATCCCGCATATAACATATATTAGTATTCTACTGTACGGCCCTGTACAATTATTATAAATGCTATTTGCGCCCTCTTGATAAAAATAAAATAAAAAATATGCTGCGTGGGACTGTAACAACGTGCTAAAGTTTCATTACCATCAGTGAGCTACAAACCCCGCATTTAAGATATATTCCTTTCATACATTCGTGTTCTTTTGTGGGACCCTGTAAAATAACTATTATAAATGCTAAATGCACCATCTTGAAGAAACAAGTTGGTTAAGTGTGATCACAGATCGCACAGATGGTTTCGTTTAATATTCCTTTCAAAACACTTTATCTTTTTGAAAAAATATGTTAGTTCCACATTTTGCAACCAGGGGCGCACTCTATTCTAAATAAAACCTGTATCCTAAAGAAATTCCGTTTTACAACCTATCCGTAGACATATTAGTCGAGGGGATCAGGCCCATAGCACTCGATATAGGTAGGCGTCACCTGGTGGTAAAAAGTGAAACTAAAATATGTAAGGCTGTGGTGCACAATAAGAAAGAGTGGTCAAAGGGCTGTAATAATATAAGACTTTTTGAATTTTTATGATATGTAGTGTGATCGCAAGTCTTCAGCTATAAGTATGCAAAATTTCATATCTCCAACTTAATTAGGGGCTGAGTTAGAAAAATTGCTTAAAATACACAAGTTAGAGACCGGAGGGTTAAACATGACTTTTTCGAAATTTTATGGTTTGTCGTGTTATCGCAAGTGTTCAGCTATAAGTATGCAAACTTTCATGTCTCCAGCTTAATTAGTGGCTGAGTTAGAAAAATTGTTTAAAATACACAAGTTAGAGCCCAGAGGGTTAAATATTAGACTTTTTCAAAATTTTATTTTTTGTCGTTTGATGTGAGGTGTTCAGCTATAAGTATGCAAAATTTCATGTCTCCAACTTAATTAGGGGCTGAGTTAGAAAAAATGCTTAAAATACAGAAATTAGTGATTGGAGGGTTAAATATGACTTTTTCAAAATTTTATGATTTGTCGTGTGATCGCAAGTGTTCAGCTATAAGTATGCGAAATTCCAAGTCTCCAACTTAATTAGGGGCTGAGTTAGAAAAATTGTTTAAAATACACAAGTTAGAGCCCAGAGGGTTAAATATTAGACCTTTTTCAAAATTTTATGATGTGTCGTTTGATGTGAGATGTTCAGCTATAAGTATGCAAGCTTTCAAGTCTCCTACTTAACTAGGGGCTGAGTTAGAAAAATTGTTTAAAATACACATGTTAGAGCCCAGAGGGTTAAATATTAGACTTTTTCAAATTTTTATTATTTGCCGTTTGATGTGTGGTGTTCAGCTATAAGTATGCAAACTTTCAAGTCTCCTATTTAACTAGGGGCTGAGTTAGAAAAATTGTTTAAAATACATATGCTAGAACCCAGAGGGTTAAATATTAGACCTTTTTCAAAATTTTATGATTTGTCGTTTGATGTGTGGTGTTCAGCTATAAGTATGCAAGCTTTCAAGTCTCCTACTTAACTAGGGGCTGAGTTAGAAAAATTGTTTAAAATACACATGTTAGAGCCCAGAGGGTTAAATATTAGACTTTTTCAAATTTTTATTATTTGCCATTTGATGTGTGGTGTTCAGCTATAAGTATGCAAAATTTAAAGTCTTCGATATATATAGTTTCTGAGAACGGGCTCTGTGACAGACGGACAGACAGACAGACAAAGGAGTGGGACAGGTAGGGTTTCGTCAGATGAACGAAACCCTGGAAACATGCTGCGGGTGACTGCAACAACCTAAAATTACATTACCATCAGCGAGCTACCAATCCCGGAGATAGTTTATATTCGTTTCATATATTCTTATTCTTTTGTGCGGCCCTGTAAAATAACTGCCAATAATATATACAGTAAAACCTCGGAATAGCGGTCACCTCGAGAGTGCAGAATTTGCCCTCTATTTTGAGGTGTCCGCTACTGAGAGTAAAAAATGTACAGTAACTTAAGTGTTGGTAATCAAAAAAATGTCCGCTAAATAGAGGTATCCGCTTATCGGGTGTGTCCGTTATGGAGGTTTTACCAGTAAAACCTCTGAATAGCGAACACCTCGGGAGGGCAGAATTTGTCCTCTATTTGGAGGTGTCCGCTACTGAGAGTAAATTATGTACAGTTATTTAAGGGTTGGTAATCGAAAAAATGTCCGCTAAATAGAGGTGTCCACTAATCGGGTGTGTCCGTTATGGAGGTTTTACTGCATAATAATATCATCCTTTACAAGAAAATTGCATGCTGTAGGATAGACAGACAGACATCCAGAGAAAGAGAACCTCCCGGAGCAATAAACACCCATGTCTTTTGTTTTAATCATCCGCAATCGTTTCTAAATTTCGTTATACGAGTATTAAAAAAAATCTGTTAATTTCCAGTCGATAGACAGACAACTATCTTTTAGCCTGAGTTTTTAGCCGGATTTAGCCTGTTGTATCTCATACAACAGTCTAGATTTTATACAACAGGCTAAAAACGCTCACCGTGGTGTCCACTCTCTACGTGTCCAATGGCGAAATCCTAATTGTTAGTCATAGACATATAGTTCCAATTAAAAAAATGTTTTAAATGAGGTAAAGAAGTATTTTAAAAGCAATTTCGGTCAATAAAAGCATTTCTTTAAAAAATAAGAAATTTAAATTTTTATACGGTCCCCGGATCCTATAAGTTATATTTAGTAATATTTTTCCTATTACACTGATAAGTAAGACAAAAAAAGTTCCATTATTCTACGATTAAAACTAACCGAGTAACAGCTGTTTAAAGTTGGAGCATATTTTTTGCTACGAAATAACGGTCATTCACAAATTTAGTAAAAATATAAATAATCGTCAGATATATTAAACATATATATATTTGAGACTGTAATATACTATAATATAACACTGTAATGTAAATATAATAATCAATGTAAAAACCCTTGACGGGTTAAAAGTTTCTGACGCAGCACTTTATCTTATGCTCTAAGAATTTTAAATATGGAACTTAAAAATACTGATATCAAATTTTGAGTGACGTTATGCTATTTCTTAAAAAATATATTTGTATTTATTTCACCATTTTATTTTTGTTTTATTTATAATCGCATGTGCAAAAGTTATGTTCAACATGAAAAGCTACATAAAATTTTATTCGCTGTTGCTTTATCATTTACATCTCTCATAAATTCAAAATATGTGTTGTAAAAGATATGATATAAAATTTAAGTGACGCCTTGATGTGACTTTAAAAGGTTTGTTTTTTAAAATTCAATTTAAATTATTTTTGACTTGGTTAAAATATTTTTTTTACATCTACACAATACTTTTAATTTTCCAATTCACTGTTAAATATATCACTTTCATTGAATCTATACTATGCATTGAAATGTATTTATTTCAATAAATTGATTTATCTTTTGTGTCACGCTATTCAAAATTGTGAGTAAGATTTATGTAAATGGTTTATTTGCGTCAAACTATCCTTTTTCATACATTTCATGTAGTTTGGACACAATGACGCAAAGAAACCATTTACATAAATCTTACTCACAATTTTGAATAGCGTGACACAAAAGATAAATCAGTTTATTGAAATAAATACATTTCAATGCATAGTATAGATTCAATGAAAGTGATATATTTAACAGTGAATTGGAAAATTAAAAGTATTGTGTAGATGTAAAAAAAATATTTTAACCAAGTCAAAAATAATTTAAATTGAATTTTAAAAAACAAACCTTTTAAAGTCACATCAAGGCGTCACTTAAATTTTATATCATATCTTTTAAAACACATATTTTGAATTTATGAGAGATGTAAATGATAAAGCAACAGCGAATAAAATTTTATGCAGCTTTTCATGTTGAACATAACTTTTGCACATGCGATTATAAATAAAACAAAAATAAAATGGTGAAATAAATACAAATATATTTTTTAAGAAATAGCATAACGTCACTCAAAATTTGATATCAGTATTTTTAAGTTCCATATTTAAAATTCTTAGAGCATAAGATAAAGTGCTGCGTCAGAAACTTTTAACCCGTCAAGGGTTTTTACATTGATATCATTACTTTTTTGAGGTTAGTGATAAAATGATTAAAAAAAAGATACTTATGGAATTTAATGCAGATTTAATTTTTACTATTTTATTACAATTTTCCTTATAGCAGTTTGTATATAAAAACAACTGGGTAAGTATAATCGCAGATCGCACAGAGGGTTTCATTTGATATTCCTTTAAAAACACTTTATCCTTAAATTAATAAATCCAAAATGTTAATTTATAATTATTAAATCCTTACATAGATGTAGCACCAATAGTTCCAATTTTCATGGGGCAGGGAACGCACTCTTTTAAACAAACCACCTTCCAATTGAAGTCATCAAAAACCAAGTTGAATAAGCCAGAGCCCGTTGTGTTGTTTGACAAACAGCAGTCTCATGTCCCCTCCTTCTCCCCTTTTTTAAAATTTTTCAGACCAGTACCTAAGAATGGAACCGAAATAATTTTTTCTCTTCAGAAATTACGATAAAAAAATAGTATGCAGTACTCATAAATTTACTTTAATGCTATATAGGGTGATTATTAAGTTAATTATAACGTTTGGAATCTGTTGCATTGATGTCCGAAAGGTAGTTTCTGAGTTATGGAAGCTGGACCCATAAGGCGCCATAGAGGGGCGAAGCCAGCTAGTGTCTATCATAATTATATCTGCCATGTAGACTAATTGCGATATTTAATCAAAATAGCCCCCCCCCCCCTCCTCATTCCCGGAAATATAACAAATACAAAATGTGTCTTTATAAACCTATCGTCAAATAGGTTTTTATTTCTTTTTCCCTAAAAAAAACATGATTTTTATATCCGTAACGTAAATAGCGGACGAAGCCCGCTAGTTCCTATCATAATATATATATTTAATAATTTTATATAGTCTATAATAAAAATCAAACTTAAAATAGTCTAGTTCCATGAGTACTTGTAGTGTCAGTTACATGCTACGATTTTTGGATACCAGTATTTTAGAACGGGAAAATGCGACTTATTTTATCGGAGATATCTCATTAATTGAATAAGGTGAAGCAAACTTTTTGAAAAAAAGGTGGCCAACAAGCATGGCAGTTATCAGCTATGTGACTTTGTGCTAAAGTCCATTAATTTGATCTGCTTTAAAAAGATTACGGAAGATTGAATTATAGTGGAACCTGGATTAACCGAGCTTCGATTAATCGAGGTTTCTGTTAACCGAGCCGATAACAAAGTCTGATTTTTTTTTCCTTTTGAATGAGCCTTAAAAATAACCACACTCTTTAGCTCACTGTCCGTGCTATACAGGCCCTTCTGCCCCCAAAAGCCCTCAACTCCAAAGAAACATTGGACTCCGAGAAGTCAATAGCGAACAATGCTTTGTTTCCAGTGGCTGTGTGAACTTTCGTAAATTTTTCAATTTGCATTTTAAAATTTACTACTGGTAGTTGATTTTCTTTTTAAATTTGTTAAGCTGTGAAACAGAACTTTACATATATTTACTTTTATTATTTAAAAAACGTTCGATATATTTTTTTAAAAGAGATGTTAAATTCGCAAGCACGGCGAGTTTTTACACACAGTTTCTATAGACCGAGATTTCCGATTCCGATTTACTAACAGTCCCAATTAGCTCGGATAATCGAGGCTGCTCTGTATAATTAAAAAATCAAAGGCGATCTTACTGTAAACGGGTTTCCCTTTACTGAGAGATTTCAAAACCGAATCAGCTAATGTTAGTTGCTGTTTCCCTGCTTGATTAAATAAGATTAGTTAAACATTTGAAAATTACCAAATATAAAAGGAACTAAGTCAACAGAGTCTTTGCTTTATGGTATTTTTTAACAACGCTATAAGAAAATGATTTTAAATAAGAGATTTTAAATGTAACGTTTTAAATCTGACATAATTTTCACCAAACTTTCCTTTCTCTTTGTAACATTCAACTGAAAATATTTTTATTATTAGAAAGATAATATTATTATTTGCGCTACCTTAAAATTAGCAACTATAGTTAAAAATATCATCTCGAAATTTGAAATAAATCTCTCATATAAATATATTTTTTAATTTACACTGTTTTGCAATATGTTTTGCAATGTGTTTTGTAAACTGTTTTGGCCACTTTGGCCAATATGACGTAATTTCCTCCATTTACGACTTTTAACACATATCAATGAATTTATAATTTAAAAATTTTCTTTTTCTTTTAATATTCACGTGTAAATATAATTTTTATGACGTAATTTTCAATGTTTTCCTTCTTTTAATGCGTAATCATTTAATTCTAATTTGAAAATAATTGATTATTTTATAATTTTCTTTCATTTTAAGTAAGCATGTGTAAAAACAATTTTTATGACGTAATGTTTAATATTTTCCTGCTTTTAACACGTTATCATTTAATTCTAATTTAAAAGGATTTTTTTCTGTTTATAATAGTCACGTGTGAATAAATTTTTAATTTAAAGGATATATTATTCTTTGCGCTGTTTTAACATTTGGCAACAATTTAAAATAACCTTTTCTAAAATATGTAAAAAATATCTCTGGAAATTCTGAAAATTTTAATTTAAAATTGAAATAAACCGTCAAACAAGTGGGTAAGTGTGATCACAGATCGCACAGAGGGTTTCGTTTAATATTCCTTTCAAAACACTTTATCCTTTTGAAAAATCTGTTAGTTCCATATTTCAAAACCAGGGGGCGCACTTGATTTTAAATAAACCTGTATCCGAACGAAAATCAGTTTTACATATTATCCGTAGATATATTAGTCGAGGGGATTGGGCCCATAGCACCCGAGATAAGTAGGCGCACCTGGCGGGAAAAAATGGAACTAAAATATGTAAGGCTATGGTGCATAATATGAAAGAATGGTCAAAGGGGTGTCGGTAAAAGTTGGAAAATTTCTCCCTGGGTTAAAAGGGCGCAGGTTAGAAAAATTGCTTAAAATACACAAGTTAGAGCCCAGAGGGGTAAATAATAAAAGACTTTTTGAAAATTTTATGATTTGTCGTGTGGTCTGAGGCATTCAGCTATACGTATGCAAAATTTCATGTCATCAACTTAATTAGGGGCTCTCTTAGAAAGAATTGCTTCAAATACATATGTGGTAGCTCAAAGGGTTAAACGTAAGACTTTTTCAAGATTTTATGATTTGTCGCCTGGCCTCAGGTGTTCTGCAATAAGTATGCAAAATTTCAAATCTCCAATTTAATTAGGGCTCAGTTAGAAAGAATGGCTTAAAATACACAAGCTGGAGTTGAAAGGGTTAAACATAAAACTTTTTCAAAATTTATTATTTGACGTGAGATCTGAGGTGTTGAGCTATAAGTATGCAAAATTTCAACCTAAATAGGGGCTCACTTAGAAAGAATTGTTTAAAATGCACATGTGGGAGCACAAAGGGTTAAATGTACGACTTTTTCAAAAATTTTATGATTTGTCGTTTGATGTGAGGTGTTCAGCTATAAGTACCCAAAATTTCATGTCTCCAACATAATTAGGGGCTCACTTAGAAAGAATTGTTTAAAAAACACGTGTGGGGCCCCAAAGAGTTAAATGCACGACTTTTTCAAAATTTTATGATTTGTCGTTGGATGTGAAGTGTTCAGCTATAAGTATGCCAAATTTCACGCCTCCAAACTAATTAGGAGCTCACTTAGAAAGAATTGTTTAAAATACACATGCGAAAGCCCAAAGGGTTAAATGTACGACTTTTTCAAAATTTTATGATTTGTCGTTTGATGTGAGGTGTTCAGCTATAAGCATGCAAATTTTCACTTCTCCAAACTAATTAGGAGCTCACTTAGAAGTAATTGTTTAAAATACACATGCGGGAGCCCAAAGGGTTAAATGAACGACTTTTTCAAAATTTTATCATTTGTCGTATGATGTGAGGTGTTCAGCTATAAAAACCCAAAATTTCATGTCTCGAACATAATTAGGAGCTCACTTAGAAAGAATTGTTTAAAATACACATGCGGGAGCCCAAAGGGTTAAATGAATGACTTTTACAAAATTTTATGATTTGTCGTTTGATGTGAGGTGTTCAGCTATAAGTATGCCAAATTTCACGCCTCCAAACTAATTAGGAGCTCACTTAGAAAGAATTGTTTAAAATACACATGCAAAAGCCCAAAAGGTTAAATGTACGACTTTTTCAAAATTTTATGATTTGTCGTTTGATGTGAGGTGTTCAGCTATAAGTATGCCAAATTTCACGCCTCCAAATTAATTAGGAGCTCACTTAGAAAGAATTGTTTAAAATACACATGCGAAAGCCCAAAGGGTTAAATGAACGACTTTTTCAAAATTTTATCATTTGTCGTATGATGTGAGGTGTTCAGCTATAAAAACCCAAAATTTCATGTCTCCAACATAATTAGGAGCTCACTTAGAAAGAATTGTTTAAAATACACATGCGGGAGCCCAAAGGGTTAAATGTACGACTTTTTCAAAATTTTATGATTTGTCATATGATGTGAGGTGCTCAGCTATAAGTACCCAAAATTTCATGTCTCCAACATGTATAGTTTCTGAGAACGGGCTCTGTGACGGACAGACAGACGGATAGACAGACAGACAGACGGATAGACAGACAGACAGACAGAGGAGCGAGACGAATAGGGTTTCGTCAGATGAACGAAACCCTAAAAATTAGGCAAGTTAAAAATAATAAATGCACTCTGCAAACTTCGAGTTTCTATTGAATGATTAAATTGAATGAAAATGATTAAATTGAATGAAAATGATTAAATTCCCATGTATATATTTTTTTCCCATGAGACTTTTTTAATGAGACAATTTTATCCAGATTTAACATTAAATATCTCTTAAAATAATTCTTCGATTTAAAAACTGTCAACTTCAACGTTTTTATCAAACATTTCTCTATAATACTACGCAATTGCGTCAAAAGATGGCGACACCAGAATTCTGATATGCTTATTATGTAAACTGTAAATATTGCAAAGTTAAATAAAAAGAATTGTCTCGGGGTTATCAAACTTCATTGATATTTATAAATAAAACATTTCAACTAAATTATTTATTATAAAAGAATTATTACATCACAATAGCTTTTATGCAAGGAAAATAATAATTATAATAATAATAATATTATGGATGTCAGTGATTATATATTGATTGACCGTCATAATAATAAAAAATGATATTATAAAAAGAAGAGCTGAAATGAATTATTTTTTTACGTTTCTGATCGTGTGATTTATATTCAAATAATAATTATTAATGCATATTTTTTGTAAAGTGATTGAAATTAAATATATTTATAAAATTTATGGTAATATTTTTATTGTTGAAAAATTGCCAAGAAATAATCATCATCAAATTGGCGTCATTATAATTGTAATTTTATTTAACTTAATAGCAATTAAAAAAATTACAAAGGAACTGAGAATAATGGTCAACTAGCAGACTTGAAAAAAAAAAAAAAAACCATTCACATGTGAAAACACGTACCAGGGAGTATCGAACTGCCTATCCTAAGGTCAGTAAACGATGGCCCTTAGCCACTCAGCCAGTGGGAAGATAAAATTTTTCTCCCCAAAAGTGGTTAAAAAGAAAGCATGTGTATGAATACAGTGTCATGCATTTTCGGTGAAATTTCCATAGAATGGCGAAGAAATATAGTCCGATTTTTCATGCGCATTATAAAACGAACAAGAGTCTTGCTGGAAACAAGTAAATTGTTATTTGGTTCATCTGAAACATATTTATTTGATTTTTAAAAAATCGCCCGTGTCATTTTCGAGAGAAAAAAAAATCGAATTATTTAACGAACGAGAGTTTTCCCAGAAAAAAGAAAAGTGTTATTCACCTCGCCTTAATCACATTTCTATTATGTATCAATTTAAAAATAATCGTTAGAACCGTTTTCGAGATTTTCAAATTAGGAACTTCCTCGATATTATACCAACGTTTTCACTTTAAAAATGGCTATTTAGATCTCAAAATATACTGCACGTAGAAATGCAAAAATTTCAGTATACGATTAGACTGCAGATATAAGACTGTTCTAGAAAATTCAGAACAATAAGGCATATATCTGCTGAGTTATTAAAAGGCGGCTTTTCGCGTTTTCTTTGATGTCGAGTTAGCTGTATATATGAGTTCCGCCATCTACGAATTCTATGATACGATACGATACGATTTTAACGATACGATTTTAGGCTTAAGGCTGCGTCACTCGAAATACTACCGTCTTCCATGATAATAAACACTGTAATATAATAATAAACACTGTAATATAAATTTGAAAAATAAAATCATTCTGAAGTATTAATGCAAGACATACAGCTTATATTAAATACATAAGAGGAAAAAATAACTGAATTTTCCTTAAATAAAATGGTGAAAAGTCACAGCCTTAACTCTTTACAAAATTATGCATATTTTAAAATGCTATTAGATTGCACTAGACTTCAAAATTTGAGTTGTGTTATGTTTTTTTAGCTTTTGATAATTGAATTTTGTGGATTTTTTAGCGCTGAATCCGTAAATGACTTTCGTTTTTAACCATTACATCAGGATTTTTCGCGAATCGTAAATTTCAAAGTTTAAGCTTCAAAGTGACCGCCCCCACCATTACCTTATCGGACACCTATTTTATAGTATCAGATTTTCTCTATTTTTAAACTTTGAAATTTATGATTTCCGAAAATGTCTAACGCGATGGTTTAAAATGAAGGTCATTTTCCGATTCAGCGCTAAATGTACATAAAAATCAATTATAAAACGATAAAAGACACAACCATCTCTTCTATCTTATAGCCCCACATTTTCACTATTTTTTAACTCTGAAATTTACGATTTGCGGAAAATCCTGACATGATGGTTAAAAAGGAAGGTAATTTTCGGATTTAACGCTCAAAAATACATTAAAATCAATCTTAAAAGTTAAAAGCACAACCATCGCATGGTTGTGTTATCTAATCTTAAACTTTTTCTTAAACTTGTTGGTGATAATCTATCAGAAATTTTTTGTGTTATCCTGTAAAATAAGTACAAATGATAAGCAATGAAAATCATAATAGCAATGTAGTGTAGAAATCTACACAACAAGGCTTGTTATTAATTTAACTAATTAAATAATTTTCGCACGATCCAATAACATTTAAAAATAATTGAATTCTCGGAAAATAATTCTTTAGTAATTAATTTATACAATAAATTAAAATAACATAAAAAATAATCCAAAATTAAAGTATATTAAAATGAATAAGTATATAATGCGTAGAAAAAAATAAAAATATATATGTTGTTTGGTATTGGTATGTTTAGAAAAAAATAAGGAATATGAATTGTGAATTTATTTTGTATTAATATTGAAAATAAAACATTTCGAATTGTAAATATTTATATGTGCAAAAACAGTGTAATAAAATAAAACTCCCCAAATAAGACCAGACAGAAAATAGGAAATTATAGATAAAGAGAACATTGCTGACGCCAGACATGGACAGTAAATGTATAGCGAAAGAATAGAAAATTTACGATGTTGAAACCATAAATTTTCTATCAATTAAGATGGTTTTACAACACTCAACGTGGGTGGTGATTCCCATGAGAAACCTGGCGCAAGGGGCAAAAATTAAGTTAATGCTATGCAGTGAAAAATAAATTGGCACGCCCATAGATAGGCATGTCTAGAGTACCAATAAGGGACCAGGAGTAGCCTCCAATCAGAACGAAAGCTCTGGGTTAATTTAGCCCTCCCCCCAAAAAAAATTGGATCTGGGAAGAAGGAAGGAAAAAAGAGGATTAAGTCTTGTGTCTCGTCCTCAAGAGGTTCTATAATTTTTGTTAAGATGTGACTTGATACTTCAAAATTTTACACCAAGTTCTTTCGCAGCAAATTTTAAGGACAATACAAAATTTAGCGATTGAAATGAATGCTGAAAGCAGACAAATCTTTGTCACAAAAAAATGATTGATGCAGAAAAAAAGGAAATGATGATGAAAATTAATGCTGAGAGTTGACCTGTCCTTGTCATGATCTATTGACAAAGATCGCTGAGAGCAGACAAGTCTTTGTCCAGGAAATTAACTGATGCAGAATCTTACAGAAGTATTCACCTGATTTGGAGATGTACAGTGGTTAGTGATGAGATGCGAATGCAACGAAGATATGACATATCAGCAGATTTCGCCTATGAAAGTGTACATTGTGGAGATGGAGCTCTAATTTTCATGCGTCACAGAGTGCCGAAAGAAAGTGAAATTGGTTTGTGAAAGATCCCCATGAACTATATATATATATATATATATATATATATATATATATATATAAAAGGAACTTTATGCCCCGATGAACTTACTTGTGTTTAGGATTCCATGAACTATGAGTGAACTGTATGATTTGGATGATTACAGAAAAGATCGAAGTCTGTTTGGGTGAGAAATTCCTTATATTTATTTCAATATATTCGTGGCTATTGTTTTCATGTTTTCTTATGATGTGTACATTTAATATTAAGCAACTAATTTTCTAAATTTCCACTAAAGTACATAATCTTATGTCATTGAATATCATGATTGTTTATGATAAAGATTTTAATGATAACGGGAATGCTATTTTTCATAAATAAAATTTTGATTAAAATTTTGGCAAAAGCCTCATCATCGGATCGTGCTGTGAACAAAAAAGGGGTAAGTATAAGATAACAAAAATTGATAAAAAAAAAAAAAAAAAAAAAATAAGTAACAAAGTATAACTTTGATGAAAGCTTTGCTGTTCTAATGAGAATGGAACTATGTTATATTCTGATAAAATAGTAGATAATTTGAAAAGGTTATTATGATATAAAAAGTCATATTTGAGTTATGAATTTTATATAAATGAAAATAAAGTTTGTTTATGTGTGCATACTTGTAAGTCTTTCCTTGAATTCTTTCCTTGTTCCCTTTTAGATAATACTCGTAATTTATGGTATCTAATATTTTGGAATTATTAGATTTGGATGTTTCTCTATGCAACCTACAAGTTCGATATCTCCATTTCAACGTTAAATAAGTCGTCCTTGAGTTATTGCCAAAATTAATTTTATTCCAAAATTTTCTTCTCTCCTAATTTATTAAATAACATTATCCCATTAGATCTTTTCACAACGCAGATCGGGATAACTGTTTCTATTGTACTAATCATTTTACTGTCGCGTGACCCTGTGTGTTGTGGCGTCCAAATCGTCACAACAAGTACTTCATTGTCATCAGATTTTTGTCAGTATGTAAATTTTAACCTCGATCGGATATTTTAAAGTGAGTTAAAGTTGGAGTACAAATTTTGAACTGGAAAGGTATACATACGATCGTTTCTAGTTCAATAAAAGCTTTTAAAATAACGTAATTTTTGTTAAAAGAAACCATGAAAAGAAACAGCCTCAAATCCTTACGAAATGAAACATATGTTAAAATACAATTATTTTAATGAATCTAAAAATTAATAAAAGTTAACTCTATCTTAATACTTGTACAAGTTCTTTCAAAGCGGAGATGCATTTGAAATAATTCTTTTCAATACTTTAAGCACTTTGAATACGACCCCTCGAAGCACGGTCGAACTCATCTGTATTTATGTGCAGAAAAGTGGTATGAGTCATGAATTTCAAAGTATCATAACTCGGTCAATTTTAGTCTTAGATGAACGGGACTTTTTTTGTCTTTCTTTTTAGTGTAACAGGGAATTTTTACTAGATATCACTTATAGGACCGGGAGACCGTATGAAAAATTAAATTTCGTACCTTTTTAATAAATATTTGTCTTGACCCAAATCGATTTAAAAATACTTCTTTACCTTATTTAAAACATTTTTTTAATTGGAACATATGTATCTATGACTAACGGTTTAGGAATTAGCTATTGGACACCGTTGAGAGTGGACACCCTGCATAAGATATAGCTACAGCATACAAACAAAATAGAAAATACAACATAGCAAACGTTTGTTTGGAGTCAGTTTCCAATCAAAACGTCATTACTGGCGTCATGACTGAAATCGTCTGTATTATTTGAGCTTTCTTAGAATTCACAACAATAGTTTAAAAGATTATCTCAAAATATGAAATAAATGTCTCGCACAAATATATTTTTAAATTTAAACTGTATGGCAATATTGTTGTTTGGCCATTTTAAATATGAAGTAATTTCCTCCATTTACGAATTTAACGCATATCATGACTGTAAAGGAGATTTTGGATACCCAGATTCATGAATGAATAAAAGAAACTCCAACACAATACTTTAGGAGACTTACATTTATTGTAAAGAACTTTTAAGGAAGGGGCCGTGAAAATACAGAAGTACGGGGAGAGTTTCAATAATTGCCCGAGGGTGGACGGCCCACAGCAGGGCTTAATTTTGTAGATTACATATCTCGAGGTCAGGAGCAAAAGTGAGTTAGAATTTGTTACAAATACTTACAGATTGGCGAACATTATTTAACCATATGTAAGATGTTTGGCGAAAACAAATTGGGTAGACAAAACAATCCAGAAGTTTTACATTCAATTGAAAACTATGCCATGGCGGGCTCTTTAGGGTTACAATAACTAACATTCCAGCGGTAAGCAGGGAGACTTTTTAAAGAAATAGGAACACGTGATTTTATATGCACGTGACAGATATAACGACAGCTGCAAATTAGTCAGCAAAGGGACATATGGTTTGTATCCGACAAAGTACGAGGGTGAGAATTGAATACTAATGCAAGCGCAGAGGCTGAGAAAATATGCATTACGTATCGTCGGCTGCGAAGCGAAAAAGACATTCACTTGTATTTTATTCTTTTATTTCATATCAACGAAAATTGCTACGGTTAAGATCATTTTCTATTTGTGTGAATTTGAAAGACAGAAAAAGGAACCGAGATAAATGATGTCTGCATTTAAAAAGAACTTTAAAAAGTAAAAGTGAAACTTACAATAGTGAGAGGGGGGGGGGGGGAGAATGACTAAAGACATAAGAAATTAAGTATAAAATGTCAAATTTAAACTAAATATTTTATTTGAAGGGGGGGGGGGGGGATAATGACAATTTATAATGAACCAGTACGGTTAAAAGTTGATTTTTGAGGGGAGAGGAGGAATAATGCATATATAACGAGAAAGCCGTTGGGCGTCCGCCCTCGGGCAATTATTGAATCTCTCCCCGTACTCTCTACCTTTAAGGATGTGTGCTGTTTTTGTTTTTTTTTTCGTTCGGCGATCCCTCATCTCATTGTGATTCTACTTTCTCAAATACGATTTCCTTCGATGATGACTGCCCCCATCTTTGCTCACATCTCTTGATGAAAATCAATGTTGATCCATCCAAATCCGTGCGCTACTTTTCCTGTCCGTGTGTCCGCTTATTTTAATATTGTTTTGTGAAATATTTTTGGTGCGATCATCTCCAAGGGAATCTCCATCAGTGTGTTTGATATTTGTGTTTAAAAAAAGTGCCATCTGAACGTACATCTACTCCAGATAGTTTTCTAAAAAAAATATTTTGTGAAAAAGTCCTCACCTAGCTGCGGTATGAATTATCTGCACAAGTAACACACATTTTAAACAAAGTTCTCAGTGCTGCAAGTCGCGAAAGTGTCATCTTGTGTTAGGTGTAACAAATTGTGTCCGAAGCAATAGTGAAAAATTTTGATGTACTTTGTGCTTCTTTGTGGTGATATCTTCAATTTTTTTCTAAAAAAAAAATGCACCGAGTGTGCCATGATTAAGAGATATAATATTTTCTTCATTTGTGGTGTCTTCAAAAAAATTATTACCTAAGTGATCTGCTAATACATGACAGTTTTCAAAAAAATTCAGAACCAGAAAGGTAAAAAAAAAAAAAAAAAAAAAAAAAAAACAACCAATGTGGTTAAATTAAAAAAAAAGAAACCACTCATTATGCAAAAAAAGAAAATGCTAAACAAAACGTCACATGATGTGTGATCTTTCATCCTAAATCTTTTTAAAGCATTCAAAGTATGAAAACAGAATGTTAATTATGTCCACTGGTTTTCAAAATTTGCCCGTTTCAGTTTGTTACTGAAATCATTTTATTTAAAAAAAAAAAAAGGCGTTGTTTTTTCATTTTGCTCTGTTTTTAAATGCTCAAATGAATGCTCTCTACAAAAAAAGTGACATACCTACTTGATCGAATTCAATGAAAACACTTGTGTCACTATACTTTGCTACAAAAAAAGAAACACAGTTAGCATTTAAGTATGAACAGGGAATGTTTTTATATTAAATTATTTACTGTAAATTGTTTTAGTTTTTTTATTTTCTTTCTTTTCAATTTCAGTAAATTACCAGTTTCTTTTCATGTTTTTTTTGTTCCCTATTCATACTTGTACTTTCATAACAATTGCAGTGACATAAATTTATTTTGTGTTGTCAGCTTGAATGGAGAAAGTACTTCTAAGCTAATTTTAAAATATTATTAATAGTGATAGCATTCTAGTATCGTTTTTCTCCTTTCGGGTTGTTTTTGGTTACAAAAAATAATAATAAGTGCATCTTCTAGTTGAAATGAAAATTTTATAGTACTTTTATTAATATTTCATTTATAATAATTTTGTGTTTAAATTATGACAGTATTCCCATTTGTTTCCATGAAATTGCATATGCATGCTATGTTTTGCTTTTTTTTCTTAAGGTATTTTTCTTTATGCATTTAAAATCGAGAATTTAACCCTTTAACCCCACTGGCATATTTTGAAGGTATACTTATTATGCCGATAGGCAACAAAAAAAATTCTCTGCTCCAAGCTTTGCAGTATTTGATATTTTTATATAAATATGTGCATATTACGCTCACAACGTTTGCACATTTACACTTGTGTGTGATATTTACACACTTACTCTCAGAATGTGTTGCTCGACTCTGACCTTGTTTACTTTTTTTTTTTTTTTTTTTTTTTTTTTGTATTCTAAACCAGAATTACAATTTAGTTAACTGTAATTTTATTGAATTTTGGACATTTTAATCCAACTGGATGTAGACAGAAATTTGACTTACAGAAATCTTGCGGTTGATATACTCATATTTTTTTACACCCCCCCCCCCCCCCCTTCATTTTTTTCCCTTTGTATCTAGTTATGCAACTTATTGAGTTTTATTTTATGTGCATGCATTTCATTTCTGATATGTATAGTTTTTGCATACTTGCACCTTTTTGAAATACTCATATTATTTATTTTGCATTATTTGTGTTGCTTTCTCTCAAAAAAAAAAAAGAATTCCTCCTTTTTTTCCATTTCGGCGGTTCAAAAAAAAAGGTAACCAACAGAAATTAAATAAACACGAGATAAAAAAAAAGGTTTTGGAGATAACAGACACTTCACCAGTTTATTTTTAAAATATGGCAGCAAATGATGAAAATTCTATTAGTGATTTAAATCACCCCATTTCTGTATCTCCATGGGTAGATTATTTCGAGGAGATATTAGTAAGATATTCGGATTCCATTAATATGGAAGCCACATCTATTCAAAATTCACTTAAAACCGAAAATGCTGCATCCTTGTCTGAAAATGTTATGGATTTCCTTCAGATCATTAAATTCAATTTTCAGGTGCTTAAACTAAACTTTAATATTCTAAAGAGATGATTATTTCAAATTACAACAGGATAAAGATAATTTACTTCTTGTAAATCAGAAACTTGTAGAGAGATTACATGAAATCACAGCCCAACAAAAATGTAAGGCGAAGCATACTAAATGTAGTAAGACTATGGGTGATCAGGTGGTAGATGTCAACAACAAACTCCCTCCATCTGCCCTACATAAATCAACTCAAACTGTCCCCTCTTATATGTGTAAACAAGAATAGTTACCACAACTGGAAAATGATAAAAAAGACACATATCTTAGCCCTGACCTGCACACTCAAGGTAAGCACAATGAAAAATTTACAGATATTAGCGATTCCTCTCTAAAGTCCTTATCCCCTGCTAAACTTAATGTACCTAAGCGTATTTGTGTCATTATTTGTAACTTCCCTGAAAATTTAAATATTCCTGATATCTTGTTTGGTATTTCAGATTTAATCCATATACCTGAACCTGATTTTCACTTTGTTAAAAAGTACAAGCTCTACATATTAAGTCCTTTAATTGGATCTTGGAGCTTGCACCACAGGATGCTAGGCAATTATTAATGCATAGGGAAATTATGATACAATCAAAACCGTACCCTGTTAAACCATATATAAATGTTAGACGTTGTTTCAAGTGTCAAGTATACAATGATCATCTTGCAATTTCGTGTTATAATGACATTAGATGCTCTGTGTGTGCCTTGCCGCACATTGACCCTCAGTGTAGAAATCCTCCAAAATGCATTAATTGCATTAGAAATAATGAAAGCAACAACACCAACTAAGACATTTTCCACAGTGCCTTTGCACCTTACTGTCAATCATTAAAAAAATTCATCAAGCAAATGCGAGAAAAAGTATACAACTGCAATACATGCCCATAAACATCTCATTCAGCTTCCTTTTTAGTAAAAAAAAAAACAAAAAAAAAACAATGTAACATACATTTTTCGTTTTTATTTATCACACATTACTGTGAAGGAGTTACTATCAACAGCATTTCCTTTTAAAGTTTTTCATTTTCTTATACATTTACACACATATGTCAGTTTTCTACAGCATTATTCATACTGATTTGAAGTTTGAAGTTAGCTTAATTTTTTTTTCAAGATTTTTTTTATTATAAACACAAGTGTACAGTGAGTTGCTTTTTCATTTGATTATTTAGCCGGCAAATAGTTAAATGAATGTCAAATTGGAACAAAAGTGAAATCGTTTCTGATACGCGTTGTCAGACTATATGTTTTTCACTTTTTGGAAGATTGTTACTGAAAGAGTACACAGTAATTCAACTTTAAACATTCATCATTACACTAGTTACATTTTTAGATTTATTTTTTTAGATATTTGGATATAATTTAACTTGTTAATCTTAGTTAAGTTTATTTAGTTACATTTTATCACACAAGTAGCACTTCCTGGTTACATTTTATCCTTTTTCACTTTCCTTTACTTAAAAGCACAGTTGTTTTTTTTGTTTTGGTTTGTTTGTTTAACTTTAGACAAAGCATTTTTGTACTTGTGATAAACTGCTCTTGGTTCCATATGTACCCAATGAGTTTGTGTTCATAGTTCATACAACTGAGTTCATAGTTTAGTTAGTTCATAGTTTACACAACTGAGTTCATAGTTCATTGAGTTCATAGAAAAAAACCTTACACGAGTTCATAGCATTGCCAATTCTTTGTGTACTTCAGGGACCAATTGCACTATCATTTTTCTTTCTTGACAATACTTAGTTCATAGATTTTTTTTCCTTACACATATAAGTTCATAGTTTGTTTTTCTTTCTTGTGATTTGTTTTGCATTTTAGTTCGTACCAATTTTGTTTTGGTAGACACTTTAGTTCATTGTAATAATATTTTTTTGTTAGACACATGAGTTCATAGTAAGTTTCATTTTTTTTTTACACACATTTGAGTTCATCGTATTACTTTTATACTTTAAGTCAGTGAAATACACTGCTCAAAACAATTAAAGGATATTTGAAGTTTTATATAAAATAAAGATATAAACGAATTTTTTTTGCCGAAAATAGAAGAAGAGAATCACAAATGCAAATTTTTCTGGTTTTCAAACTGTGGAGTATGCAAATTTTGAGTTCGACGTCAAAAACGTCGCTTCAGCGGCAGCGAATGAAATTTGACTTTCAACTGAATAAAAGAGAATGAAGACAAGGATGATCGGCATTCAGTGATTGCTTTGTTTCGATGAGTACGATGTCTCAGCGAAGGCATTTGACAGATTCAGAAGCTTTGAGAATTGTTGGTAGGTTAGAAGGGGGCCAAACTCAAGCCGAAGTAGCGCAAGCCATTGGAGTGTCACAAAGTGTCATTTCCAGGATCTGGAACCATTTTTTGGAGAGTGGATGTGCAGGCTGAAGACCAGGGCAAGGTCGTAGACGGGCAACAACGCCCAATGAAGATCGGTATTTAGCGTTAACAGCTCGGAGACACCGAACCATGAACGCTACTCTTCCCCAACAACACCTTCGCTCGGCTACAGGCACCACGATGTCAACTCAGACTGTCCGAAACCGGCTCCATGCTGTAGGTCTGTATGCTCGCCGACCGATGGTATGTGTTAGATTAACATCAAGGCATCGTCGCGACCGCAGGGAGTGGGCAACCGAGCATGTCAATTGGAGGAGAAATGAATGGAGCAATATTCTGTTTTCTGACGAGTCCCATTTTTCTGTGCATCCAGATAATAGGCGTATTTTCATCTGGAGGGACCGTGGCAGTAGGAATAATCCTGCGTTCGTGCACGAAAGTGTCAGATTTGGCGGTGGAGGAGTGTTGGTGTATGGTGGCATCTCCATTGACGGGCGCACTGACCTTTACATCATTCGAGATGAAGCTCTGACTGGTCGCCGATATAGGGATGAGATCCTCAGACCTATTGTAGTCCCTTACGCTGCAGCAATCGGAGATAACTTCATTTTAATGGACGATAACTGCAGGCCACATCGTGCAAACCTGGTGGAGGATTTCCTTTTCGAGGAAGGAATCGTTCGAATGGAATGGCCAGCGTGTTCTCCAGGCATGAATCCAATCGAGCACGTTTGGGACCCTCTAGGAAGACGAGTTTCTGGCCGGCAACAACCCCCACAAACTCTCCAAGAACTGGAAAGAGCTCTTCTGGAAGAGTGGGGCAGAATACCCCAACTCGTCATTAATAGCCTCATTGAGTCCATGCCTCAAAGGTGTTCAACGTTACTGGCCACTCGTGGAAACCATAGCCCCTACTGAAAATGATTTTCTTTGAAGAAAACACCTTTTCTTATTCTTTTTTTCTCATATGCACAAATTGTGTTTTTTTCCTTTAGTACACAAATGCGCAATAAAATGCATTTTTTTCTGCCAAACATGTGTAATTTATTCTCATATAACCTACTATGTCTGTCGACCATGTATCAATCAGCTAAACAGTTTACCAGATACAAAATCCACCTAAAACTGCAATATCCTTTAATTGTTTTGAGCAGTGTACTTGCTCACTTTAGTGCATTGCAATAATTTACACTTTGTTCATTGAGATACTTAGATTGCTGTGTTCACAAACATACATCTAATTCGTTGAAATTTTCCCTTTTTCACTGACATACACTGTTTTAGTTCATTGTGAGATACTTTTTCTTTGCTTCGTTCATTGAAATACACATTTTTTTTTTCTTTGGTTCATACAGATACACTTACAATTTAGTTCATTGTTATTACAATTTAGTTCATTGATATTTTGTTTGGTAAAAAAACACACATTATACACAATTGAAAACATTTTGTTTCTAAGCTTTCAACTTTACACATTAGGACATTTCCTTTTTATTTCTCATTATACCAGGAACTACTTTTGACTTCACATAATATTCACAATTTAAACATTTATTAATATGTTAATTTTTAACAGATTCTTAATTTTTCCTTTATTGTTATATTTTTTTTATGCCATGACATTACATGTCACCATCACTTTGTTTCACAACAAAGAATGCCCAGTTTACAGGATGCTACCCCTTCACATACGTTTTCTTTAAATTTCAAACTTAACATGTTTTTTTATTGTTTTCAGCACAGTTGTTTTGTTTTTCTACAGGTACATAATTACACGTTTTCTTTTAAATTTGGAGATTAAATAAAATCTCTGGTTAAGCTTCACTTAGACAATAAACACGTCTAAGATATTATGTCGTTCTTGTAATAACTATAACTTCACAATAACAAAAAAAAAGTTTTTTTTTTCGTTTGTAGCATTAGTAACCTAGTGCAGTTACACTAAATGTTTAAAACATTATCTAATGTTATACAATACACATACAGTTCATATCCTGCTTGACACATTGTAAGGAATACAAAGTTAGAAGGTAATTTAAAAAAAACCAAACAATTGCAGTTGTTATTCTTACCCGATCATGTCACCAGTCTCTCCACACCTCGGATTGAACTTTTACCTTTGATATGTGAGATATTTATCTCAGTTTTTTTTATTATTTTTAATTTATCCCCTCAGAAGTTTTGTTCCCGTTCAAAATTTTGCCCTGAGGGTCCAAACTTCATTGTGTAGAGAGACAAAACCCTCGAATTGTTGTTTCAATTCGATAAACATAACTTTTTTTTATATGATACATCGACGCATGCTCCTTTGAAGATCAATGTGATCTTTGGGGAGCAGGGACCTATGTGTCACTTGATGTATGGGTCTCATAACTCCCTCCCCTCCCTACGGCTGATGTTCTAAACTGACGCCATCACACTTGTTACTTAACAAGAATAAGGGTTACACCCATTCATAGGCATGCTATATGCAGTCCGTTCTTTTAGGTAGCTTTCTTTACAAAAAAGCTACCTATTGCAGCCGTTCGGAGGAAAGCGATTTCAAAAAATTTTGGTATATTTTCATCGATCATGACCCCCAGACCCCGAAACCACCCTCCGTTCAAAATTGATATATATATATATATATCTGACCTATGTCACACTGTAACTCCCGTAATTATGAACCGATTTCGATGAAATTCGGTGTGTACATAGTACATACCAATGTCTCGACCGAGTTCGTTGGCCAGCTTCATCCGCCGTTTTGTTTCAAAATGGCGGCCATTTAAAATTTTAAAAAAAATTTAAAACTTGAAATGTGGTACCAAAAAATTAAAAATGAAAAAATATTTTTTTCTTATGTATTTGACCTTTATACAAAGATTCCGGAGCAGTTTTTGTTTCGTCTATATCTTAAAAAATGGCTGAGTTATAGCATTTTGAATTTCTAGCGTGGCTGACATTTTGAAACATCCTGAATTTTGTCACGCGATAAAAGGCGTATTTATGAACCGATTTGGATGTAATTCGGTGTGTACATAGTAAATACCAATTTCTCGACCGAGTTCGTTGGCCAGCTTCATCTGCCATTTTGTTTCAAAATGGCGGCCATTTAAAAATTTTTAAAAAATTAAAAATTTGAAATGTGGTACCAAAAAATTGAAAATGGAAAAATATTTTTTCTTTATGTATTTGACCTTTATACAAAGATTCCGGAGCAGTTTTTGTTTCGTATATATCTTGAAAAATGGCTGAGTTATAGCATTTTGAATTTCTAGCGTGGCTGACATTTTGAAACGTCCTGAATTTTGTCACGCGATAAAAGGCGTATTTATGAACCGATTTGGATGTAACTTCATTTATACATAGTACATACCAATGTCTCGTCCGGGTTCGTTGGCCAGCTTCACCCGCCATCTTGTTTAAAAATGACGGCCATTTAAATTTTTAAGAAAAATTTAAATTTGAAATGTGGTACCAAAAATTGAAAATTGAAAAAATATTTTCTTCTTATGTGTTTGACCTTGATAAAAAGATTCGGGAGCAGTTTTTGTTTCGTCTATATCTTAAGAAATGGCTGAGTTATAGCATTTTGAATTTCTAGCGTGGCTGATATTTTGAAGCGTCCTGATTTTTCTCACGTAATAAAAGGCGTATTTATGAACCGACTTGGATGTACCTTGGTGTGTACATAGTACATACAAATATCTCGACCGAGTTCGTTGGCCAGCTTCATTCACCATCTTGTTTCAAAATGGCGGCCATTTAAAAAAATTAGGAAATAAAAAAATTTAAATGAGATACCAAAAAATTGGAAAATGAAAAAGATTTTTTTTGTATGTGTTTGACCTTAATACAAAGATTCCGGAACAGTTTTTCTTTCGTCTATATCTAAAAAAAAATGGCTGAGTAATAGCATTTTGAATTTCTCTTGTGGCTGACATTTTAAAACGACCTGATTTTTGTCACGCGATAACAGGCGTATTTATGAACCTATTTGGATATAACTTGGTCTGTACATAGTACATACCCAATGTCTCGAACGAGTTCGTTGGCCAGCTTCATTCGCCACCTTGTTTCAAAAGTGTTGCCATTTAAAAAAAATTAAATTTAAAATTCAAAATGAGGTATTAAAAAATTGGAAAATGAAAAAGATTTTTTTTATGTGTTTGGCCTTGATACAAAGATTCTGGAGCAGTTTTTGTTTCTGAAAATTTGTTCTTTTGTTGATATCTTAAAAAATGTTTGATTTATAGCACTTTGAATTTCTAGCATGGCTAACATTTTGAAACGATCTTGTATTTGTCACGTGATAACACACGTATTCGCCTATTTCGATGTAAGAAGGCATGTGGATAGCATACATCAACACCTCGACCAAGTTCGCTGGCCAGATTCATCAGCCATCTTGTTTCAAAATGGCGGCCATTAAATTAAAAAATATATATATATTTAAAGTGAGGTGCAAAAAAATTAGAAATTGAAAAAGGTTTCTTTCTTAAGTATTTGATCTTGATATAAGGATTCAGGAGCATTTTTTGTTTGTCTTTACCTTAAAAAATGGCTCAGATATAGCAGTTTCAATTTCTATTGTGGGTGACATTTTGAAAAATCTGATTTTTTGCATGCGACAGCACTCCTATATATTAACCGATTCTGATGTGAGTGAGCATGTGCACAGCAATTACTAAGGTCTCGACCAAGTTCACTGCTTAGCCTCATCCACCATGTTGTCTTGAAATGACAGAAACTTTAAGAAATTGCCGAATTTGGCAGCCAAATATAAGTTACTTTAAAGAAAAGCAGCTTGGATAAAGCTGACTAATTTCGCGAAATTCTCATTCATTATATTGATAAAAATTAGTATTGAATCTCCTATATTCGGTTTCCACTAAATTGAGCTTCGTGTGTTTGCATGATATAAGTTGGCTTTTTTTTAAATCAGGATTATGAAAGCTACCTCTTCCTCCCGGCACTGGCCGGAAGGACTTTTGTAGTCCTGTGCGGTGTGCACAAAAACCAATTTTCTACCTTTTTTTTTATTTTTTTATATTACTTCATTAGCTTTTATTTACAGACGTACATGTCTTTTATTTTCTATTTCATTTTAAGGTAGTATCTGTGTCCTTTGTTGCTTGCATTTATATTATATTATTTTTATTTTGAGAAGATATTATAACAAGTTACCAAAAAAAATTTACTTCCTTTATAATGGTCATGAAAAATGCTGGTACTAGCCTCTTAATCAAATACTAAAAAGCTATTCAAAATAAAGGGTCCTGTTAAATACAAAAATACTATTTGCTCTTTCTTGGTGACTGTTGGGACTAATGAATACCAAGAAAAGAATTTAAAAAAAGGCGCCATTTATCATGACCTGAAAGTTTTGCTTTATGCAAACATTTTAAAAAATTGCAAGCACACAGTTATTTTATATATATATATATATGGAGACTTATCATTGTATTATGTTATATCTGTTTTAAATACGTATATGTATAGGGTAGACAAAATAATCGTCAATTTAAAAAAAGAAAAAAACTGTTCTACAAGTTTCACAGTTTTTTTTTTCTGGTGGTAATGGGTGATATATATATAACGGCTTTCCCGTTATATATGCATTATTCCTCCTCTCTCCTCAAAAATCAACTTTTAACCGTACTGGTTCATTATAAATTGTCATTATTCCCCCCCCCCCCCCCCCCACGCCTTCAAATAAAATATTTAGTTTAAATTTGACATTTTATACTTAATTTCTTATGTCTTTAGTCATTCTCCCCCCCCCCCCCCCCCTCTCACTATTGTAAGTTTCACTTTTACTTTTTAAAGTTCTTTTTAAATGCAGACATCATTTATCTCGGTTCCTTTTTCTGTCTTTCAAATTCACACAGATAGAAAAAGATCTTAACCGTAGCAATTTTCGTTGATATGAAATAAAAGAATAAAATACAAGTGAATGTCTTTTTCGCTTCGCAGCCGACGATACGTAATGCATATTTTCTCAGTATCTGCGCTTGCATTAGTATTCAATTCTCACCCTTGTACTTTGTCGGATACAAACCATATGCCCCTTTGCTGACTAATTTGCAGCTGTCGTTATATCTGTAACGTGCATATAAAATCACGTGTTCCTATTTCTTTAAAAAGTCTCCCTGCTTACCGCTGGAATGTTAGTTATTGTAACCCTAAAGAGCCCGCCATGGCATAGTTTTCAATTGAATGTAAAACTTCTGGATTGTTTTGTCTACCCAATTTGTTTTCGCCAAACATCTTACATATGGTTAAATAATGTTCGCCAATCTGTAAGTATTTGTAACAAATTCTAACTCACTTTTGCTCCTGACTTCGAGATATGTAGTCTACAAAATTAAGCCCCGCTGTGGGGCGTCCGCCCTCAGGCAATTATTGAAACTCTCCCCGTACTTCTGTATTTTCACGGCCCCTTTTTTAAAAGTTCTTTACAATAAATGCAAGTCTCCTAAAGTATTGTGTTGGAGTTTCTTTTATTCATTTATGAATCTGGGTATCCAAAATCTCCTTTACAATGACTTTATTATTTTACAATTTTCTTCCTCTTTTAAAATTAACATGTAAATATAGTTTTCATGACGTAATTTTCAATATTTTCCTGCTTTTAATACACAATCATTTAGTCCTAATTTGAAATTTTTTTTCATTTACAATAGTCACGTGTAAATAAATATTTTGATTTGAAGGAAATATTATTCTTTTCGTTGTTTTAAAAATGGGCAACAGTTGAAAATAATACCCTTTCCTAAAAGATGTAAAAAATAGGTCTCAAAATGCTGAAAATTTGAATTTAAAATGGAAATAAGACCAAAAATCAGTCAAATAAAAAAATAAATGCAGTCTGCACACCGGGAACTTCTAATGTATAAAGTGGTCTAAAAATGATTAAATTCCCATGTATAGTTTTTGTTCCTATAAAACTTTTTTAATGGAACGATTTTGACCAAATTTAACATGACATAACTCTTAAAATAATTCTTCGATTTAAAAACTGTCTGCATCAGTATGTTTATCAAACATTTCTCTATAATACTACCGATTTTCATATTTTTGTATGCAATATTTTTCTTAATATTAACGAAGAAACACTTCCGGTCACAAATAATTCAAAACCGGCGTCGGTGACAACATTAGTTTTTTAGAATAGAGAGATAATGTTATTTTAAGGGGGAGGGGGCAAGAAAATTTTATAACTTAAACTATTTACTAAATTATAACTTTATAAAAAACTTTTTATTGTAAACAATTTTGTAAAAGAATGTATACAGAAGAAAATTTGGATTGTTATTTAAAAAAATAAGACTTTTATTTGAATGCGATTATCTCCGGCATATTCTGACTGCTATTCTCCATGTTTTGTAAAAATTTAAATGATTATTCTTCTACAATCGTTGTCCAAGTCAATGGTTGGCGGCAAAAATCAGACATTTCGGGAACTATGTGGCAAGTTTGGCATAATAATTGTCTTGCTTTTAAAACTGTTGAATTTTGCGCCAGGATATATCGCCATGGCATCAAAATACAGCGGTATTTCTAACAATATGTTAGTAGTTTTAAACATAGCAAAAGTAGATACCGGGTGTCCCAAAAATGACTGATGGATTTTAAAATCCAATAACTTGCAAACGGTGTCAGATATTTAAAAAATTATTGCAGGAGTGTAAGATGTCAGGAATTTTATGGTATGATTCTCTGTTTTAGTTACAAATTGCATCGATAGATGGCGCTGCAAGCAATAACCACTAAATCCAGGCTCGATTTTTCTGCATCTCTCTTCTTCCATGTGAAAAAGGAGATTAAAATGTGTTTAATGGATCCCGAAGTACCGAAAATCGGGTCTGAACTGAGCGTCTATTACCCTCAGCACCATCTGTTGTTTTAAATTCGAACTAAAATCAAGAATCACAGCATAAAAACTCCTGATATCATACATAACCCTCCTGCAAGAAGTCTTTTTTTAATATCTGTCACCGTTTGGAAGTTATTAAATTTTAAAATCAATGAATCATTTTTGTGACACCCGGTAAAATACACTCTTTCCGTCCGCGGTCATTTATTCTTCTCTTATCCCGACTCTTTTACGGAAGCCAGGTTCATAGGTCCCCAGCCACGTTCCGAGTATAAGAGACTCTAGCAAAAGCCAGGTTAAGAATTCCTCTTTTAATTTCTTATTTTATATCTGTAGTAGTTCTATACTACAGTTAATTTTTTTTTTCAATGGCTCACAAAACATAACATACTTCAATTCTTAGTCTGGGTGTTAAGCTGTTATCAGTTAGGAAACGCCATAATGCTGCACACCTATTCAGCACCTGTTCGGGAAGGCATGGCTCAGGGTCCTGAAGCTACCGAACGACAGCTGCTGTGTCGACCGAGACAACGTCGAGCACAGTTAGCTATAAAAATTATTAGCATATTTAGTATTATATTTTTGAAAATACTTAAGTTCACGAATTTAACACTTGGTAAAATCAATTAATTTTATTTTTCCTAGTGAGTTAAAACGAAATTCTGCTGTACTTTTAACCTACATAAGCCGTTATCCAGTGCCCAGGAACCCTGATTTTCAGGGGCCCCCAAATGCTACTGAAGGCTTTTCATTATTGTCCAAAATCTGATATGGTTTTAAAATCTGATGGAAATTTACATTTCATTCTACATTCTATTGTGTTTTTATAAATTGTATATTTTGTCTGAAACATCCTTATTTAATTACTTTATTATAGTGAATATTTTTCTTTTTTCTTTATAACTTAAAAAATATATTGCATTTTTTAATTCTTTTTAGGGTTCCGTATTAAAAAAGTAAAAACGGAACCATTATAAGATCACTACCGTGTCTGTCTGCCTGTCACAGCCCTTTTACTCGTAAACTATGGAACGTGGAAAGTTCAAATTCGGGGAAGTAATAAAGACTATTGACCCACACATTTTCACATTATTAAACATTCCTAAATATATACAGGGTGATTCATAAAAGATGGGCAGAACTTTAAGGGGTTATAGTACACTTAAAGACAAATAATATTAAATAGGAGACTAAGGGTCCCAGACGTATTCCCAAGGAGATAGGGGGCATTAAAGTTTAGGGTCCGAAATTTCAAATGATTATAAAACATGGAAAAATTGGTCGATTCGTTTGCGGTTTTTGCAAAAAATTTTCTTTATGCCAGTATTTTCTTGAAATAAAATTTTAAAGTTCAATTTCAAAAAATGCCGATAGGGGGCGCTTTAGACTTTGGAGTAACAAACAACTATTTTTTAACGTTATTTTTTGTATTTCTTTAAATGATTTCGAAAGCTTAGACTTAAACTTAAATTTTGATCTAAAAATCTGAGTCCTAACGAGTAGTTAAGTAGCATAAACTGAAATTTGAAATTTGAAACCCTTCTCCCCCCAGAACAAAAATCAGTTATTCCCGATCTTTGTGTCGTAGATTAGGCTCTAACTACTGCCGCGTTTTGCTAAAATTATTCTTTATGTCAGTATTTTCTTGAAAATAAATTTTAAAGAAAATTTTCAAAAAATTCCGATAGAGGGTGCTTTAGACTTTGGAGTAACGAACAACTATTTTATACCATTATTTTTTGTGTCTCATTAAATGCTTTCTAAAGCTTAGACTTAAACTTAAATTTTCAGCTCAAAATCTGAATCGCTGAGCGTGGTTCAGTAGCGAGGGGAGGGGGTTCAAATTTCAACTTCTGAACTTAGTTCAGTTTGCACTACTTAACCATGCCCAACGATTCTGTGCTGTGATACGAGGCAAAAATACAACTTTCGTCAAGGACTGCATAGTCGGAATTCACTCATAAAGGCACTGGCACAGTTGGAAACGTCGCTCATGCAAACGTTAAAGCTCCATTCCTGACGCTAGTCACCGGGTGAAGAAGGAAACAGAAAGTATGCAAATGTCAAATGGGGAAGAAGAAGAACACGTATGCAAAATTTCGACACGATTCAGGCATAAAAACCACTGAACGGTGAGTCAAGTGTAAGTCGCTGTAGTAATGAATCGGAAGATGGTGCCCTTCACGAATAAGGAAAAGGCTGAGATGCATTTAATTTACGGAGCGGCAGATGGAAATGGTGCAGAGGCACAACGAATGTACGGAGAGCGATTTCCCAACAGGCGGTTGCCTAACCGCAAAACTTTCGAGCGCTTGCACAGACAGTTGTGTGAGACGGGATCATTTCTCGCTTCCCGGTCGAATGCAGGTCGTTCAAAAAAGGACGAATCAGTAGTTGTTGCAGAAGCCATTCTGGATGTAGTAGCGGCGCAGCCAAGTACAAGTACACGAACAGTGGCTAGGCAGGTGGATACCTCACAGTCCATGACTTGGAGGGTACTGAAGGATGAACATTTGCTCCCGTTTCATGTGCAACGAGTCCAGAAACAGTCTCCAGGGGATTATCCAAATCGTATTGAATTCGCCCGCTGGTTTCTGCAGCAGAACGCGCTAAATCCACATTTTGGACGAACTGTGCTTTTCACCGATGAATGTACCTTCACACGTGAAGGTACATTTAACACACACAATGCACATGTATGGGCGGATGTCAATCCACATGCTACGTATCCACATGCTCATCAGAGACGCTTTTCCATCAATGTTTGGGCAGGAATCCTCGGAGACCACCTAATCGGACCGTACCTTCTTCCTGAACGCCTCAACGGTAAAACATACCTCACATTTCTGCAACATGTGCTGCCAGACCTGTTAAACGTTGTTCCTCCACGCATCCGGCGGGTCATGTGGTTCCAGCACGATGGAGCGCCAGCCCATTACGTACGAGACGTCCGCAACTATCTGGACATCACATTTCCGAACAGATGGATTGGTCGAGGTGGTCCTGTTGCTTGGCCTGCTCGCTCGCCAGATCTTTCACCCCTCGATTTCTTTTTTTGGGGACGATTGAAGGCTCTTATGTATGAGACACCCATTGAATCCCCCGAGGAACTGGTCGCCAGACTTTCCGCCGCTGTAGGGGAAGTGCTCGAAAAGCCTGATGTTTTCGCGAATGTTCGCCGTTCCATTCTTCGCCGTTGTTCTGCGTGCATAACCTCTGGTGGTCACAATTTTGAACATTTATTGTAATTACATGTTAATAAATATGCTTTGGTAACATAATCCTAATTTGTGTCTTTTTACCTCGTATCACAGCACACAATGTGTGGACATGGTAAACTGAACTGTGCTCAGGAGTAGAAATTTCAAACCCCTCTCCCCAGAAACTTAACCACGTCTAACGATTCAGATTTTGGGCTGAAAATTTAAGTCTAAGCTTTAGAAAGCATTTAATGAGACACAAAAAATAACGGTATAAAATAGTTGTTCGTTACTCCAAAGTCTAAAGCGCCCTCTATCGGAATTTTTTGAAAATTTTCTTTAAAATTTATTTTCAAGAAAATACTGACATAAAGAATAATTTTAGCAAAACGCGGCAGTAGTTAGAGCCTAATCTACGACACAAAGATCGGGAATAACTGATTTTTGTTCTGGTGGGAGAAGGGTTTCAAATTTCAAATTTCAGTTTACGCTACTTAACTACTCGTTAGGACTCAGATTTTTAGATCAAAATTTAAGTTTAAGTCTAAGCTTTCGAAATCATTTAAAGAAATACAAAAAATAACATTAAAAAATAGTTGTTTGTTACTCCAAAGTCTAAAGCGCCCCCTATCGGCATTTTTTGAAATTGAACTTTAAAATTTTATTTCAAGAAAATACTGGCATAAAGAAAATTTTTTGCAAAAACCGCAAACGAATCGACCAATTTTTACATGTTTTATAATCATTTGAAATTTCGGACCCTAAACTTTAATGCCCCCTATCTCCTTGGGAATACGTCTGGGACCCTTAGTCTCCTATTTAATATTATTTGTCTTTAAGTGTACTATAACCCCTTAAAGTTCTGCCCATCTTTTATGAATCACCCTGTATAGTAAAAATGTAGAAGGGCTAATTAAACTACTTGAGAAAAGAAAACCTTTTCTTTGTATATCGTGTGAAAGTTTCGTAACGCTGAACTCAAAAATACATTCCTTTTAATTTTAAGTATTATATTTTCAAAGATATCGCCGAAAATGTAGCGCAAAAATATGTCCCCTCCCCCCCCCCATCTAATTCCGAATCTACTGAAACTAAAATTGTGAAAAAATTAGAGGTAGTAGACATTAATTTAAACCTTGAAGGAAAATTATAGCGATTACCCTAGGTCGTATTATTTTTGAAAAAATCGCATTTTTCCGTTACACACAAATTTCGATTTATGGGTATTCAGCAAAAGTGTTGAGCAGCGCTCAAGGTACCTACCATAGCAGAAGTATAAAAGCATTGTTGATAATGATTTTCGAAAAAAAAAATCGCCAGTAGTTAGCCGAGATATTAACGCTTAAAGATACGGATGGTTTGGACATACATAATGACAGAGGCGGCGTACTCTATGTACCATCGGCTTTTAAAGCCTAGTTAACAACTTTTAATGATATATATGTGTAATGCAATGTCCAGTAGCAGTATAAAAGCAATAAACGTCAAATTGTTAAAAACAGACTAATTTAAGGTGTCCGAGGACTCTTAAAAGTGGTAAAAAAGAAAGAAAGACCATTTTCAACATTTAATGCCTTAAAATGTATATGATTTTGAAGCACAATTTTCATTGTGATGAAAGATATAAGTCTGTTCTTTCATTTCGTGTTTTTTTAAAAAAATGCAAGATGCAGAATTACTATTTATCTAAACTATCAGACATTTGTCGGGCAGAAAAGTGGCATAACAGCTTACGCGCAGGATTACAAAATAGATATTGCAACTACACTCTATTCCAACTCAACTTGACAGCACTGTGAAAGGTAGAAACAGTAACATTCCGCCTTGAAAAGTAGTTCTCCGTTATTTTTTAATCTTAAATGGTGAAAATGCATACAAATTTATATGATTATGTTTATAAATTACAAATTTCGGTATTTTGAAGCATATATTTAATGTAATTTCTCTGTTAAAAGTATTTAATTTAAAAGTATTTTGAATTTAAAGCGAACGTATAAAGTAAAAATCTTGGCATAAAAAACTCTCCTTTGGCGAGGAACAAATCTTCAAGGTTAAATATCTGGCGCGCTTTAATGCTCTGCTACTCCGCGCATTCTTATGAACAGTTCTTATGAATAGTTTTAATAATACTCGCTGTTTACTTTCGCTTTTACTTTTCTTTTTAACGTGTTCATAGTTTTTTTATTTTTACTGTTAATTATTGTTATTATTTATTCGTGTATTAACTGAGTATTTCTAAAATTTGTTACATAGTTAAATATTTATTTGAATCATACTTATTTGAATTATAACATGTCTGATAAAGCATTATCTCCACCCACGCTTTACACACCTTCAAGGCGAGGAAAGTGAATCAAAAGTGCAGCTCACAGAAATATATTAAATGTTTATTCCAGACTTTGTCAAGAAAATCCCCAACATTCAATTAATGAAATCGTAGAGGAAGTTTCCCAACTTACAGGTGTTTCGAAAAGCACAATTTTTCGTTTGAAAAAAGAGAAAAAGGCATCTAGCCCTTTAAGTACACCCGGAAAGAAACGACCTGGTGCAGTGGGTAAACGCAGAAGGCTGGGAAAATATGACAAATTCACGTTATCTTGCATTCGACGAAAAATCCATAGTTTTTTTTGCAGAAATGACATACCAACTTTGGATAAAGTTTTACAAGTTGTAAACGATGATAAAGAATTTTTTTTGAAAAATATTAGCCAGACTAAATTGAACAGAATATTAAAAGATTTGGGATTCTCTTTTGAAAAACGAAAAAGAGAGGCAGCTCTTCTTGAGAGGCAAGATATTATTTTGTGGTGCAGAAACTATTTGAGAAAAATTACAGAGTATAAGAAAAAAATGCTTCTATTTATTATCTTGATGAAACATGGGTAAATGAAGGGCATACTTAGAGCCCCCCCCCCCCCCCCCCCAAAAAAAAATCTTGCAAATGAAATCGAAAAGGTAAAAAAGATTATTTATCGAGATCGACCTCAGCTAACCAACGCAAATGAAAAAAAATAATTTAAAAATACTGAAATGCAAACGAGATATTAATTTTTTTTCTCCATAGGACTAGAATTAGCAAGTGGGTGTTTTTGCGTGAGTGAAATACTCCCTTAATTTTCAGCAGTGTTAACAATTTAATATTAAATGCAGTTTTTAATTATTTAAAAATCAGCTTATTTTGATTTTAAAAAATCATGACTTTTTTACACCCTAATATCTATAATTAAAAATGTACATTAAAAATAAGACGGGCTCAGTGTGAAATCTAGCCTTTTCCGAATTTCTGCTAAAGGTTTTGGTATAAATAAGAAATTTTCTGTTTTAAATAGATTTCCGGATAATTTGGTTTTAATCTTTTAACCCAATATAGATAATACTGTTTTGTTTTCAGTAAATTTCATTCGGAATTCGTACAGCGATTTTTAAAATTTTCTCGATTTTTTTAATCTGATTTTAATTTTTTTTGCTTTTTGCGGCAATTTTTTGACATTTGTAAGAGGAATTCTGTTTTAAACTTTGAGCTTAAATTATAGAAAATTTTGCCCTTCGCGATTTTAAATTTCTTAGACAATTTTCAATGCGATTTTTTTCGTTCCAATGTGATTTTTTCAACATCAGTACATGGAATTCGACTTCAAATTTTTAGTTTAAAACAGTAAATTTTGACATTTTTTCAATAAAGTTTTTCCACAATTCGTGCACCCTTTTTTAAAGTTTTCGCTATTTAAAAAAAAATTTCGCATTTTGCGGGCCGGGCGACGTCGGGCGGATCAGCTTATATATAATATAAGATAGTGCTAAAATCAGTCTAAAAAATGTAAAAATAAGAAAATAATAATAATGCAATTCGTTATTTTAATAGATTATATAATTAATTTCATAGGAACTTCAAAACGTACAGATTTTTGCACACGCATTATACTTTTCCGCCAAAATGGCGCTTTTCCTTGGTTACTAGTGATCCTTTGCTCTTCAAGCAAACCCTGGTTGCTACGGCAACGGCTGCGATTCGGCATTCGTAGTATAACCAACGCTGCCAACTTAAGGTGGAATCAAGTATAGAATGAAAATTTTGGTGCCTACTTATACTTCAGATTATAATAATTACCATGAACCTACGTACATTTGTATTTAAATCATTTTTATATTTTTAATACAAAGTTGTATTTAGCTAATACAAAATTTTGAAAATTTTAACAAGATAATCACCTATTTTTTTTTTTTTTTTTGAACAATAAAAAGGAAATTTTAGGTTCAGTTTATACAGACTAACATGAAATATATGTTTAGAAAATTTTATGAAAAAATATTCAGAAATTTTTGAGGTATCCTGCGCTTTACGCTAAAAAAAGTCATTTGGAGAAAAATGATGTCAAAGTTTCGGAAACGCCACTTCAACTATTGAGCGGGTATAATTCTAAAAGCCATAACTTATGTTGTAATGGGAATTTCAGTTAAGCAGTTACATCAAAATGTTCAGGAATGATAGGAGTTTAACATCTAAAAAAATTAATTTCTAAAATTTTGAAGCTTTAAGAGTCCTAAGACCCCTTAAATAGAATAAATCACATAAATACTACGGGATTCGCGACTAGTTTGCATTGAATGGAGCTTTCAATACGCCTCGAGGGACTTTTTTTTTTTTACTCAAGCCCTCTTTAAGCATCGGCGCAAGGGGCCCATTTGTGCCCGAGGCCCCCAAATTCGTAAATTGGTCCCTGCCGTTATCTAGTGCTCGATTTAATATAGAAGGCATGCGGTTAGTGCCGCTTTCGAGATCATCCTTTGAACCTGTTGCTGATAAATGAACATTAGTATTGGCGGGAATTTCGATTACGGAAGATTAAATATTTAAAAATTGCTTTAAACCTATCAACATTTTTTTTCCGCAGTCGAGACTTAGTTGGATGATTTTCTTACAATCGAATAAAGCATATTTCATGAAATCGTCGGAATTGTTTTCGATTGGTTCCACCATTTTGAGTAATGAGTTTGTTTCAACAGCAGAAAACGAGTTTTCTCGAATTAGCGACCTAGCTAGATCGATTTTTTGTATCGAATTAGCATAACAACCAAGTTTTATGAAAATCGTTAGAGCCATTTTCAACATATAGCAACATTTGTAGTGCTGAGTTTGTTTTAATCGATCAAAATAAATTTTCTTGAATTCGAAGCCTAGCTAGGGTGTTTCTCGTGCTCGAATTAGTTGTCTGAGCGAAGCGAATGCTAATATAGGAAAAATATTTCGTGTAAGTTGCATGAGCATTATTCAATTTATAGCAAGCAGACGTTTCACCTCTAATTTTGTTTTACCCTGTAAAAACGAGTTTTCTTGAATTCGTGACCTAGCTAGATCTTTTTCTCGTGCTCGATTTAGTATAAGACGCAAGGTTCGTGAAAATCAGTTCAGTCGTTTACGATATCATTCATAATCGGGAAAATTGCTTGCTCGTTTAATATATGTGATGCGAGGAATGATATACACACCTTAACATATGTACGCAAAAAGGCATCTTGGGCATATCGACTATATAATTGTGGTCAGGTTTCACTCTTTTTAGTGCTTAGCAGTATGTTGTAATCACTAGAGATGACTATCATCAGAAGACTTTCTAAAAGCAGAAAGAGAATGAAAACTAGAATGGAAACAAACAGAAAGCTATATTGCTTTGGAAAGCATTATGAGCTGCCGTTTTTGTTATAAATGCGATATGCATATCAGTACAACTAATAAATGCAATATGATTAAATGACAAAATCCAATGAAATATGATCAAATTTTACTTCTAAATAACAATTTATTGGATTCATTACAATAAAAAAACATATTTCCAAATATATATATTTGTAAATGGCTCACATTTTACAAATATTACATAATTAGCATTCATATATGAATACCTATGAATTTCATACTTTCTTGAAATTGTTTCTGGAGCCCTGCTCTGTCAACATATCAATTATCAAGCTTATATATTTGTTAAGATAATACTAGAAAATCCTTGTTAAAATGATATTACAATAAAATAATTCGAAAACTTCAGGTGTACAGAATATAGCAAGCATCCGAATGAGGTTCGGGGTAAATTTTTCTCATTCAAAATAACTTAAATTTTCGAAATATTGTTGAGTTTGTGCTTCTTGTGCCTCATTGAACTTAAACATTCACTGTCAAGGAGACTCGCACTGCTTTTAACCCCTTCGCGACGGAAGCCTTTTACGAAATATTTATTACTTTGCTACCGGATTTAAAAAACAGAAGTTTGTGCCTATTCAAATCGGGAAAATGCTCGGTTTAAATAAGGCAAATTTAACAGTAAAATTTTACTGGTGAGGATAAACGAGGATTCTTAGGCCTATTTCCGGCATGTATACGTGTCGCTCGTCCCCAAGGGGTTAATTTGAACTTCTGTTTCCTCACGCACCTAAAGAGGAAAATTAGACGTGCCTTCGTTAAACATGTCTTCGAAGGCACGTTTAACGTAAAACCTGTAGGAAACGAGATTAGTGTAATAAAACACATTGCTATTGAGAATGGTTTCCCTCCTCAGTACATTAATAGATTAGTTAATCAAGAAAAACAACCAAGACAGAAGAATGAATTAAGTATGAATAAGTCTATTTATTGCACATTTGACTGTATCTCACAGCTTTATGAAAGATTAAGATATGCATTACTAAAATATAATATTAATTCAATAGCTAAACCTCCAACAAAATTGAAAGAATTGATTCACAGTAAAATTGATCCTATTCCCGATTATGAAAAAGCAGGAGTTTACGTCATCCCATTCAGCACAGAACAGCATAAGAGTTTATTTTATATTGGTATGACGAAAATTTAAGGAAAGATTAAAAGAGCGCATTTCTGATATCAAGTTTAACAAACCAAATACAGCTTTATCCAGATTGCATCAAAAAGAAAATATTAAGATAAACTTCGAAAAAGCTAAAATGATCATTTCAACGTCTAACCACTACTCGTCAATAATCCATGAATCCATTGAAATTTTACTTAGAAGTGATAATGTTTGTAACTATGTCCTTTCCTATAACATTCCCGCAATTTGGTACAATATCCTAAATGTTTCAAGACCTCCTGATAATATGAACTGATCTTTTCACCCCTCTGCAGACAAATGGACTGAATTCCGCTAGCGCATACGTATTATTTTTGTTTTTGTTTTTAAAATGTATTTCTATTCAGTCAGCCATCTTTTTTCCCTTTGAAAATGAACGCGTGTGTGTTCGAAAGATCTCAGGGTTGTATTAAACAGTATTTTTATATGTCTGTGTCAGTTTTTAAGTAATTATAAGTATATTATAAAATTTATTAATAACAAGGTGAAAATTTCCTTCACGACACTATTGTTTAAAACAGTGTTTTGACTTTATTGAAAGAGTCTTATTTTTAAATTCTTGGCATGCTTGTCATTTATTAAATAAAAATGCAAAAATACGTCGATAGGGGCACTGTAGCACATACAAAATATTGAATATGCTTCATAAATGCTAAATATGTAGCGCTAAAACTGCTCAACTAGTATAAAAATGATGTCCTGGAGGCATCCAGAATGTTGAAGTTCTGAATTAAAAAATTTCTTAGCATTCTATGGGGCCATTGTGCTGTGACGGCATGTGTAGTTAAGTAACTAATGCTTAAACGTAATGTAAATGCTTAACATTTCAATATAAACAAATAGCTACCATTTGGCAGCCCCATCTATTAGTGAATTTGGGTACTTTTTTATTTGATAATTAATTGCTAAGCGCATATCATTTTAATTATATGAAGTTCAATTCTATCTTTTATGCCATAGTAGTGTTTTTATTTCATTTATTTATTTTTTTCTAACATTTTAATTCAAAGTAATTTCTCAGTAAAAAGAAAACTAAAACTTCAGGATAGTACAAAATATTTCTTTGATAAAAAATATGTTTTTTTTTTTTTTTAAATCATGATTTTTTTTTATTAAAAAAAATTTGATTTTTATGATTTTTTCCCCCAGTGTTAAAATACGGAATAGCAACAAATAATTTTAGGTTTCCAAAACAATTAAACCTCCAATTGCTTACATAATCTATGTTTTTAAGCTTTAACTAATTATAATTATTAGTAATTACAGTAATTATAAACACTGCAATCATTTTCATTAGTTACTAGTATACGATGTTATATACATTAATATTTTGTAATAATTACGTAAAACCATATTAAATACCATTGATTCTTACATGTATTTAAATTATTAACTGAATTTATCATTAAATTGTTGACACTGCTTAAAATTAATAATTATTAAACAATTAACTATCTAAGAAAACAATACATATTTTTATATTTTAATTACTAAAATTATTAAGAATGTAGTATTCATTCTAGAAAAAAAAAAAAAAAGAAGCAAGGTGTTAGTTCCAAAAAAAGACACTAGTTCAATTTAAAGAAAAGGCATTTTTTCTTGAGGAAATATATTAGTAATCTGTTTAGTAATGAAATAAGAAAAAAGTATATATATTTTTTAGTATGATAAATAAAGTGACATTTTTTAATGTTTTAATGAATTACAAATTGAAAAAGACAAATAACATGATTTAATAATATCCCACTTTTTTCTAAATAAGCAAAGTTCTATAATTTTTTAAACGTCTTGGACACACAGATTAAGAAATATTGCAGGATGGGAGAATTTCTTTACAAGAAATCTCTGGATACAAGTAAAGGTGAATTTCGTTATTTTTTTCTAAGCAGGGTGAATTTTGCCAATTTTAAAAAGAGCAGGGCAAAGTTTTTAGCAACGCTAAAAAATGGCCTATGGGGAAACAGTAAGTAATTACAAAACTTTGCATTTGTATTTAGAAAAATTAATATTAATTGCCTAAATGTAAACTTATACACATGATATTTTTTGATAGCAGAAAAACATTCATTCAACCTCTACCAAAGAGGCTCTTTCTGTACTTAACATTTTTATACCAATCAGTTATTTTTCTCTTATACATTCTTTTATAGTAATTGTTGAGCAGCTGTCATTTTTTCATTCTTCTTTAGTCCCAATTTGCTATAAATTTATAATTACAAAATTAGACTGAGAAAATAACATACTACCAGACCTACTTATTCTTTTACTTGCAAAAATTTAATATACTTGCTACGCTTGTTTTATATAAAAGAACGAATAATTTTATGAGTTAATTAAATTATGATATAGCAAATTATGTTAGATTTAAGTACCATTTTTGACTGAAATGCTTTTATGCCAGATAAAAATTTGCTTTTTTCAAAATTATTGCACTTAATTTTTTACAAGTCTAAGTAATAGTTTAAGCTTAGAAATTATTATTTATAGCTCATTTTTTCTATTTATAAAGCAAAATACCTACAGAAACTTTCAAAATTATGTTGTTAATTTTAAATTTTAATACTTTATCTGATTTTAAACATTTAGAAAATTTATGATTTTATACAATGAATTAAAAAAAAAATCAGTTGATTAAAATAACGATTTAATCACTGATTTAAACATTTGAATAAAATCATTGAGACCCTAGTGAAAAATAAAATAATTATATTTAAATTCATGCAGAATGATAATTTTCATTAAATTAATGGTTACAAAATATAGCCTGAGTATAATTCAATATTTAAAAAAAAATTCTCATATAGGAAAGAATTAATTATTTCCGAACATGATGGACGGGTATTTTGCGAGATAATTGAAATGCATGTCATGAAAAAACAAATATACCTACATCTTCTAAGAAGTAGGAACACTTTTCTTTTTAAATTTGGGTATTTGATCGACGAATTCCACCAGTAGTTAATTTTTTTTTATTTTAGTTTCTTCTTAACCTGATTTACTTGTCCATTATTTTCTAAATTTCTCTGCATAGTTTTCTTTACATCACACCCAACAATCCTTATCATTTCCCTTTCGGACCTAAATAAGAGAAAAATAAAATGAAAACATAAATATAACATAAAAATATATACACATAAAAATATATCTGAATATAGTAGAGCGCCGATTATCGGAACTCCAATTAACCGAACTTCCAGTTATCCGAACAGCCTATTTCTCTCACATTTTTTTTTTTTTTTTTTTTTTTTTTTTTTACCGAACTCCCATTTATCCGAACAGCCTATTTCTCTCAAAATTTCTTTAAGGGGGTAGGATACCTTTAAACCTGCAAAATTTTCGTAATTTTTTTAATACATATTTTGATTCCGTAATCATTTCTGAACAAAATGCAAAAAATCGTATTAAAAAATTCCCATTAGTTTACTAATTATGGCAGTTTTGTTAAGACTACATATTAACACTATATAGGATAATTAAACTTTGCTTTGCATTTATTCAAAACGATGAATTTTCGTACTACGCGCAGTGTTACTAAAAAACTATCATGGCAATCAAAAGAATTTTTTAAAACATATTCATTTCTACATTATCAACAACTTAAAACCAGAAAAGGGTTAGATTTTACTTTTTTTCTGTTTTTGTACTTCGAAAATATTTTTTAAAAAGTGAAATATTTTTTGTTTTTTGTTAATTTTTTAATTGTAGTCAATATTTTTTACAAATATTCTGGTTTTAGTATAAAGGTAACACTATTATGTATTTAATTTCACCAAAACTTCCTCTTTATATGCGTATTTTCAGATTTTATCATGCGTGCAAGATTTTTTCTCTCTTATTATCATATATTTTTAAACTTATCATTTCAATATTTAATTATGAATTTATAAGTATATATATATTTTTAAATGTAAATTAAAATATGAGCTTTATATTTAAATTAAGTTTGATTTTTATTTTTGACTTATTACACAAGTTTGGAAGCTTCGAACATAGTGATATTTTTTACTTTTTCGACGTGTTCAAGGGTATCCTACCCCCTTAATGATGATGAGATTGTGTATGAGATTTATGATGAAAAAGAAACGAAAACGAATGCTCCGAAAATGACCCAGGTCAATCACATAACGAAGCAATTGAATGTTTGGAAACAGCTACGAAATGGGTCGGACGGGAGAAGAACTCTGATCCTATTCAACTTACGTATTTAAGAAGAATTCGGGATATGGCAGCATTGGAAAGAACGTCTTCTTCGAAGCAAGCAACTATCGAATGCTTTTTTGCTTAAATTATAATTTCTGGAGTTCAGAAAATGATAATAAGAGAAAAAGAAAATTTTAAATGATAAAAAAGTAAACAAACAAACAAAAAAAACAGTCTTTAAAAAACACGAATGAAAATGATAAAAAGATTAAAAAAAAAAAATAAATAAATGATAAAAAAGTCAAAAAAGAAAAAAGTCAAAAAAAAAAAAAAGAGTTTTTAAACACGCTAGCACTGACTGGTGCTGCCAGTCCTCAGCCTGGATAAAGTGTGAAGGTTTTAGTATAGTCAGGAACATCTCTTAAATTATCTGTCCATTTATCCGAACTTTTGCTTATCCGAACTAGGGTCGGTCCCTACTTGTTCGGATAATCGGCGCTCTACTGTATAATTACAATAATCCCAGTCCGGCCCGAGTGTGCTGAAAAAATTAACACCCGGCTCAGACACGATGTAACTGTCCGGTGACGATCTCAAATATACTCGGGTTGTCATGCAATTGATATATGTTATCTAAGTTTACTATGACATGTTTGGTATTCAAAATGATATACGTAGCATTAACTGTTCATTTACAGGAACGCTCAAAAGAATTCACGGTCTATCGGGAAAAATCATTTGTAGTATATTTGAATGACGTTACACTATTTCAAACATATTGAAATTGATACACATCACTGAGGATACACTACAAGACACTACAAGACTACAAGAGGACACTACAAGACAACACTACAAGACACTACAAGATGCTTACTATAGAACATGATGAGCATAGCATTCATCGTTCATTTGTGGGGACAAAAAAAGGATTCGATTATAGTAACTGTATAAATAAACAATAATTGCTGGAAATTCGTTATCTGTTATAGTACGAGTTTTTTTTTAAACTAATTTAGTTGCTTCGTATGTATAAAATCTATAAATCATATACAAGGCTGCAAAAAAAGATGTGTACATTTCCGTTTATTGACGAAATACGTTGAATGTGAATTTTCAACTGTGCTAATGCGTTTCTTAACTGAACTAAAGTTTAGCATACTATTTAGTATATATACAAATCTATAGATCATATATAGCGTTGCTTAAAGGGAATCGGATATTTTCCCGATGATTGTTAGTAATTGCTGAAATTGAGTTTTCAAATATGTTACGTGTTTTGTAAATTGCTTACTTAGCCGTCATATTTAACGTTATTAAACGGTGAAATTTTTTTACATAATTCTGAATGTGTTGGAAAGTATTTTATAATCTATGGTTGAAGCATGATTTTACGTTCTTGTTTAAAAATATTTCTATTTTGTACATTAATATATATATATATTTTTAAAGGATGCTTTAGGAGCAAATAGTATGAAACATTTATTAGCTGCTAATATTTATTTATTTACTACATCTGATTGTACTTAAATTTTTGCTACCATACCATTTATCTTTTAAAATTAGCAATTTTTCTATTCCCATACACTTTACGGTAGTTATCGTGATATATCACCAATATCAATATTAACACGTTGATATATTCCGATATTAAATTTATGATATCATCCACACGTAGCAGTTAACCTTTTGAAAAAGCAATCAAAAAAGGTTTTTCCGAAAACGTTTTTACCACTTGTAGCCATTTATTCCAGGATGCTATTTTAGAAGTAACGGAAATATATATGTATATGCTCTAAAAGGTGAAATCTTCTAATTGATGATTCAATTGATTTTTAAAAACATGGATTTTAACTCTTTCAAATACACTGGCGAACGCAGGTCACTTCGTGCCTCACAGAGACTATATTTTTTCTACCCTACAACTAACTAAACATCCGTATTTTAACACAACTTTTTAGAGCACCTCAATAGACCAGATTTATATTACCTACGAAATTTTCGAAGCATTCGGACAAATGGAAATATTTTTTACCTAATAAAATGTGCAAAAATTTCGACAAAATTAGTAAAAAACCTGGGTGCTTCATCACGGTAAAAGTCTTGTTACCAGCCTTTTTCCGCTAAATATCAATATCATTTTATCAATATCGTTTCACCCGGGCTACGAAAACATTATGTTTATAACGCCTACAAATTTCAAGGAGTCTGGATGATAACGACAATTTTTTTAAACATTTAAAATACTGGAAGAACCTTGCCCCCCCCCCCCCCCCCTTTCCGGCATATTTCAAAATTACACATAGTCTCCAAAAATCAAATTATGCAGATTAGAAAATAACCACAAAGCATATACAGACGTGTGAAAATTATTAGAATAATTGTGAAATTTACAATGAAAACTTGTTATATTAATGAAATATTTAAAAAATATTGATACATTTAACATTTAGTGTCCATCCCCCCTTTTTTTATAAAAGAAATGATAGCATACTTGTCTTGGCATACTTTGTATGAGTTTTTGGCAATTAATTTGTATTTCGTTGTCATGATGCCAAATAAGGATGAGTGTTTCTATCAGACTAGTCTTGTTTGTGATATATCTTTAATTTTTTCTTTACAATGGCCTAAATGTTCTCTAAGGGGTTCATATCTGGACTGTTTCCAGGCCATGGAAATGTTTTCTTTAATTAAATAAAAGAAATGCAACATCACAAACAAGAATATTCCGATAGAAAAACCCATCCAAATTTGGTATCATGACAAAGAAAAACAAATTAATTTCCAAAAACTCATACAAAATATGACAAGACGTATCGAATCTTTAATAAAAAACAAGGGTATGTACACTAACTATTAAATGGGTCAATATTTTTAAATGTGTTATTTCTTTAATGTAACAAGATTTGAATGTAAATTTCACAATTGTTCTAATAATTTTCTCACGTCTGTACTTTCAAATCTCTTTGAAATACTGCAAAACATTTAAAAAATTACAAATAATAATCTTAAAAAAAAAAATTCATTGTCCGAAGTCACTTCCCTTTTTTTTCTACGCATTTTACTGTACGACTCACATTACGTATATTTTATTTAAAAAATCACATTTAATTTTATACAATAGCTCTGAAATTTTAATATTTTATACTAACCTTTTCGCCAATGATCGAGTATTGATTTGGTTCAGATATAAGCGAATTTAACGGTGAAAAAAATTAGTTTGAAAAGCAAAAAAATTAACCAAGATTTTGATATGAATATACAATCTGTCTATATTATAAAGGGCAAACATATTTGCCCTTTATTGTCTTTTATTATGCCATTTTGCAAATGGCAGCACTTTGAAATTTGAAATGAAATTTCGGTTTTGCAATTTTCGCAAATGCAATTTTTTTTAACTTTTAAACATCGTACACTTTCAATTTTTAGAACGTCGTATAAGGAAAAAAATCTACTTTCAAATGCAATTTGTTTAAAAACTATCTCAATCGATTGATTTATATACGTTTTTAAAAATAATTTTTAAGCATGGTTTTTTGTAAAACATTTCAAATGGAATTTGTTTGCAAAGTGCATCTCAGTTTACTCTTTGTCCATGGTTTTAAAAACAATTTTCAAGTATAAATACTTTAAAATTTTTCTTTTACCGCGTGGAACTCGATTACGAAACATTAATCCGTTTTTTCCTTAAAACAACATAAATACTTCATCATTTTCTTACGGCTAATAATCCATAAAAAAAATAAAACTTCCTATATGGATAAATAAATTAAACAAAAACATAATTTGAAGAACAAATTAAAAAAATCCCTGCCGACCCGGCCTACAGGCAGAGGTAGATTTCGAAGTCAAATATACTAATTTCACAAACAAAAACTAAATCATGATTAGAAATAAATCCACTTTAACAATTTTATCTGGCCGCTTTTGACGAGTTTTTATTTCATTTTTATATAATAGCGGGTTTTATCAGAATCATGTTAAGGCGGTAATCAAAAAAATACTTTTCCATGCTCAACAACTAGAAATTTTCTGGCATAATTCCAGATTCATTTTTAATTAAAAAAAATATGAAACTTGCTGACGTGATTTTTGAAGAGATTTATAAGCGACCTGTGTTTTTATTTTTTGTTCAATTAATTAAAGCTTGATATATAAACAATGATTTTCTCAGAGGGACAATATTTTTCGTTTCTAACGCAATCGCTTCGGGAAATTCCGTTCAAAATGCCCACTTTGACATAATTTTTTGAAATATATTCTGCCTCTATCAAATAATCGATCATTACGGTACATTATATAGTTTTTGAAGAAGAGAATAAATCAATTGGATGCGTTTGAGAGCAAAAGTGAATTTCAAAATGAGTCAGAAAATAAGCAGTTTGGATTTGAGTGCATCCTTAATACAATGATTTTTCCAACACAATTCGCTTCGGTAAATTCGGTTCAAAATGCCCTTTTTAACTGCATTTTTAAAAATATATTCTGCCTCTATCAAAAAATCGACCATTACGGTACATTATATAGTTTCTGAGTAAGAAAACGTACCAATTGGAAGCCTTTGAGAGCAAAAATGAATTGTAAAATGAGTCGGAAAATAAGCAGTTTGGATTTGAATACACCCTTACTATAAGATGATTTTTTTCTTCAACTGCTATGTATTTTTAATTTGTTTTTGCTGTAAGAATTGGTCCTATCCAAAACTTGTCTGTATAGATGTTGTAGACAATATTAAGAAGATACATGATAAATTCATGGGGATTTTATATCTTTTGAATTGACGGAGTTATGGATTTTTTTCTTCTTCAAACCCCCTTTTTGTTTTTGTTTTTAATTTTTTTTGCGGTACGAATTGGTCCTATCAAAAACTTGTGAATATAAAAGTTGTAGATAATGTTAAGGAGATTTATAATAAAATTAATTGGATTTGATATCTTGAGAATTGACGAAGTTATGAATTTTTTTCTCTCAAAAACCCTATTTTTTGCGCCCCCTGAGCCCATTTTTAACTTTATCAAAAATCTGTGATACATAAATTTTTGGCCCTATTTTTAGAATTAATAAAAACTTTAAACTGATTTGATATGTACAAAAATTAAGAAGTTATGGGGAGTTTTCTGTTTTCACAAAACCTCTCCCTATTTCCATCCCCTTGGTCCGATTTTGCCCATTAACGAACTTGACCGAGATTTTATGCCCATTGATCTTATGTACCAGTTTGGAAGATATTGGTACAGAATTACGAAAGTTATCGTATCGAGAAGAAAGTGATATATATAGATAGGTAGATATATATATATATATATATATATATATAAAGTTTTTTACTGAGGGTAATTTGGGTTCTAGGGGTCATGATCGGTGTAGATCTGCAAAATTTTTTCAGAAATTCCAACATGGAACAATCCCAATAGGTAGTATTTCATACGAAATCTACCTAAAAGCAAAATTTATTTCCTACATTGTTTAAGCCCGAGAAAGAACATATATTACGATATTTCATTCAATTAGTTCTACATTTAATGTTAAATATTTGTAACAAATAAACTAAGCCAATTGAACCAATAAGCTAAGCCAAAATAAAAATAAAATTCATACAATATGATACGTAAAATACCCTAAAAAATTAGATTCCCTTCAAATGAAATCGAAATAAATCTTAGTCTTGCAGATTTGTATTGCAGATTTTGTATTATGTTTATGACGATTGTACATAAATTTATAAGATGTATGCAAAATACAAAACTTTAAAAAAAGTCTAAGATTTATTTCGATTTCATTTGAAGGGAATCTAATTTTTTAGGGTGTTTTAAGTATCACATTGTATGAATTTTATTTTTATTTTTTAATCTTCAATTGGCTTAGCTTATTTGTTACAAACATTTAACATTAAATGTAGAACTAATTGAATGAAATATCTTAATATATGTTCCTTCTCGGGCTTAAACAATGTAGGAAATAAATTTTGCTTTTTTAATTTGTTCTTCAAATTATGTTTTTGTTTAATATGTCAATTTTTTAATAACTACTGCATTCAGACGAACTCATTTCAAAATTAATGGAGGGTATCATCATTAGGCTTTGATGTATGCAGTATTGCATCACTCTCAATGTGTGATGCAGTTTACCAATGTATAATTCAAAATGTTTCACCACTACAGTAATGCAGGTTCCTGTAGTTTGGACAAAAAGTCCAATCTGAACGTAAAAAAATTATGATAAAAACATAAAAAATTAATTTCACTTAAATTTAGATATCCTATTTCCCACTCAGGAACGCTATAAATGCAAAATTAAATTGTGTAGAATTCCTACTGCTAATATTTCACAATATTATAGCTGTGATATAGTAGAAATTTAAAAAAAAAAGTTTTATTTAAAAAAAAGTTTTATTTAAATTTTGTTATCTTATTCGCTCTCAAGGGGTGATGTAAAAGCAAGAGAAAATTATTACCCGAGTTTCACTTGGAATATAAATAGTTCCCATCTTGAAAAAAAAAATACATTTTAAAATTTAAATTATGTAATTCCTCACTAAGTTTGCAACCTGCGTAAAAATAGCTGTCCTTTTGAAACTTTTTACTAAAACATAAACTTCGCCAAAGCAAAAACGTATTCTATAAATGTCCCTTTTATTTCCCCTATGACGCCATATTCATCTTTTTAATCCTTAAAAAAAATATTTCAGTTTAATTTTTCAAGTGGAAATCATTCAACTAAAAAGAGAAATTATTATTACGGCTTTTGAATTATTTGCAACAATGAAGAAAAAACGTTACATTTTGTAGGAAAAATGTCCGTTAATTTTCAATGACAAAGCGAAAATTTGGAATTATTAAGAAAACTATTTGAATAACGTAAATAAAAATTAGGCCATGTTACTCTCTGGGTTATAATTCACCCATATGGAAAGGCATTTTATCATCCGTTTTGACCTCGACGTCAGGCAAAAATTTTTACACTTTAAATTTATAATATTTAAGATTTAGAAAAATGTGGCATAGGGACAAAAAGGTGGGAAGAAAAAAAATGAAAACTTTATGAGCTGCATAGGCTTTTCTATGTTAAATTAACAATGACAAGTGACACTGGAAATAGATAAGAATTGCGTTTATATATATATTTAAAAGACAATGCTGTTTTTTTAGTCATGAACTCAGAGCTTTATACTGAACCAATTTTGATAATTATTTTTTAAAATGAAAGCTGTTCGTTTATAGATGTGCCCGCAGTAGTTACGTTTAAAAATATTTTCGTTTTTATACTTTATGTTTTTTATGAAATTTATTCAAAAGGATGGCATTTGTGTTACTTCCATTGTTGCAGAGAAAGGAGAAATAATGGTATTTGTTTTTATTGATCATATCCTTACTAATCGCCATCGGCGACCAGTTTGGTCTCCCTTAAAATTAATGTTTCAGAAAGCATGCTAAAATATCTCAATTTGGATTTGCTGTAAGCAAGTGAACCTTATTGGTTTACAATGGAATTTTATGGGAATTTGGCGAAATATAAGAGATATCGCCAAGTTGGCGTCACTTTTGGTGACTCATTTTGGTTGCCAAATTTGGTGATATATTGTCAAGTTGGTAACAAACTTGAAGGTATTTGGTGATAGAACAGGGTCCCCCCTATGGTAACCCCCCTTATAGGCATGGAGATACATTAAATGGCTGTTCAATAACCAATGAGATTTTCATTCGGACGTTGCCATTAAACAATTAACAAATAATCGCAATTTCTGTGCCACGTACAATAGCGTAATATAATATATAGATTTTAACATTACAAATAAAAGTAACTGTTTTATAATTTTTGAACAGAAAATGACGTCAGCTCTTAAAAAAAGCATATTCTCTCATAAATCTTTTACATTTCAATATTTTTCATTACTCGTTACTGATGAAATTGAGTTTGATGCGGTAAGCTAAATGATTCAGGAGAGTGAAAGTGATGTCATATTTAAAACAAAACTGTCATGTTCTTGGATAAAACTAAATATTTGACCACGAATGCGTTTAAAAGACAAATTTCTGAATTTTTTATTCGCGGGTACTGAGATTAGAAAATCAAGTTTGTGCAAATGTTCACATGAAAATTTGTATAGGACAAACGTGACCTTAAGTTTAGAAATATATTTGTTAATAACTTATTGCGCATTAAAATACTTTTAAATTGTGAATATGGATTTGAGTGGTGCACACGTAAGCTTTGAGAATGTGAAAATGACGTAAGGTTTAGATTTTATGGGGGGGGGGGAGGGGGGGGATTTTATGATGTGGCAAAGCGAAATCCTTTTTGCTGATTTTTCATCTCGTAATAGCAAACATAATCGATTCCGAATAAAAACTTCAATAAATAAAATAAGAACATAAATAAATAACAAAATTAACGCTATTTAATCGAACTATACGCTTCTCTTTGTATTATTTACAAATGGATCCTTTTTATTTCCACTATGACGCCATATTCATCTGTTTAATTCTTAAAAAAAAAAAAAAAAAAAAAAAAAAAAAAAAAAAAAACTTTTTCACGTGGAAAACTAAGTATATAAGCTCTGAAATTATCAGAATATAAAAGGATGCCTTAAGTAGCAAAAGCTTGGGTTAATAAATCTTAGCTAGTGATGGGCGATTCTCGAGAATTCGACAATCGAGAAAAATCGTCATCGTAAAAAATGACAATCGATACAGCCATCGATTAATTCCTAGAATCTACAATCGAGATGTTTTACAATCGATTATAACGAGAAAAGCTAAAAACAGTTATTGGAAAACTTAGCTATTATTCTGGCCGACAATTTCCCAGTAGTGATAGGGCTTAGTGATGGGCTATTCTGTAAAATTTACCAATCGAAAACAATCGTTATCGTAAAATACACAATCGATACAGTCATCGATTACTTTCGAGAATCTACAAAAGAGATGTTCTAGAATCGATTATTGAAATCATCATTTTTACATATATATAAGGCAGATTTTATTAAATATAGGGTAACTGAAAACAGATGGAATAAAAAAACAACAAACCAAAGGGAGGCTATAAAGGAGCCGTAAGACTGGAAAAGTCTTGTTAGGGTGCCCCCTGGTTGAAAAAAGCTGAAAAAACGCGAGTCGCTATGAAGCGGTAAGGGGAGTTTAAGTATCAAAAATTAGAATTTTTCGGCAATTAGCACCAAAATGGCCAAAGAAATAAGAATCAAAAGCACCCCCTAGTGGCAAAAACATGAACTAAAGGATGATAAAGGGGATCAAAATTTTTTATTGATTTTTCTACGTCATTTCAGATTGGATCTTTAATTTCCCCATTTTTAGAAAGTCTTCGACTGGAATACATTAAACGAACCCCCGCGGGGGGCAAAGTAAGTGGGAGGGGCAAGGAAAGTGCATAATATGAATAAGTAGTCACAGGACTTTCCAACGATACGTCACATAAGGGGTGTCGGCTAAATTTAGAAAAGTGTCCCCGCGTGGGGGCAAAGTAAGGGGAGGGGCGCGGGCGATATATAAAATGAAATAGTAGTCACAGAGTTTTCCAATGATATATCACATGAGAGGTGTCAGCAAAAGATAGAAAAGAGTCCCAACTCCCAGGATTCCAATTATCGTGCCCTCCCGAAATATACCCTGCCCATCCGTCTCTTTGAAATTTTCATATATTAAAAATTATTTATCGGAGGGCTCCGTAAAAAAATCCGATCTAAAATGTTTAAAAACGCTACGATTTCAAAAAAGTTCATAAAGTGCTTCTCTCGGGGCACAAAACTAGGGAGGGAAGAAGAAAGGTTCATAATATGAAAGAGTAACTTTCCGATGATAACCGAAAACTTTCCGATGATATATCAAATGACTGGTCCAAAAAAAGTTTGAAATCCACCCCTCCCACGTGGGTTCCCTCTTTTATCCCAGAATATACCCGGAAATCACGCAGCCCCACTTTTAAAATTTTATATTTAATAAATAATATTTATCGGAGAGCTCCATTAAAAAACCTCATTTAATGATATTTATTGTAGAAATCTCTACAATTAAAAAAAAAAAAAAAATTCACCCCCGCCCCCTTCCGGAATTCAACTCTGGGAGGAGAAAGGTTCATAATATGAAAGAGTGGTGAAAGGACTTTCCGATGATATGTCAAGGAGAGGTTTGCTAAAAGTTTGAAAATTACCCGCCTCCCCTTTGTCCACTCTCGCGCCCCCCAGAATTCCCTCACCTTCCTCTTTGAACTTTTTATATTTAATAAATAGTATTTATCTGAGTCTCCAGGTATGGGGCAGCTTGGCAGAGCTAAAATAAGAGAAACATTGAAAATTCGGGGCAAAATGACACTAAATTTAACAGTAAAGTTTGAAACTAGGACTATACAGAGCTGAATACATAAACCACTATGCTTCATAACCCACATCGGTTAATAGCAATAAAAAGATAAGTGCCAGTTAAACTGATGGCATTGATCTCACAGGTTATTCACACTAATTGTATATTATACTCTTATTTCAAACAATAATGTCCCTCAAAAAATAAATGAAGGGAAATATCCCCCGTTTGCCCCTTTTATACTTAACCAATGAACCTCCAAATCTAATCAGGGAAACTCCTTAACTATAATAAATCAGTATATCAAATTTGAAGCAAATCAGATAGTACTGCATAGGAAAAAAAGGAATATCTAGGCATCTAGGAAAAAAAGAACCATATCGCTAAATTAAGGGTGGTCTAACCCTTTTAATCGTTTTATACATAACTAATGAACCTCCAAATCTAATCAGGAAAGCTCCTTATCAGAACGAACATAGAGGAAAAAAATTTAAGTAAATTGAATAATTCTCCATGAAAATCCCTTTATCTAAATTAAGGGGAGGGGACTTGTCCCCTTTTCGCCCTTGTATACTTAACCAATGAACCTCTAAATCTAATGAAGGAAGCGCCATATCGGAATAAATCGGTATATTAAATTTGAAGCAAATCGAATAATTCTGCATGAAAAACCCTTTTATCTAAATTAAGGGGGCGACAAGCCCCTCCCCTTTATGCTTAACCCATAAATCTCCAAATCTAATCAAGCCAGCTTCTTAACATGATAAACGGGTATCCCAAATTTGGAGCAAATCGAATAATTCTGCATGAAAAACAAATTTATCTAAATTAAGGAGGGGTCTACCCCCCTTTTCCCCCTTTATACTTAACTAATGAACCTCCAAGTTTAATCAGGGAAGCTCCTTAACATAATAAACCAGTATACCAAATTTGGAACAAATCGAGTAATTCTGCATGAAAAATCCATTTATCTAAATTAAGTGGGGGACCAGCCCCCCTTCTCCCCCTTTACCCTTAACCAATGAACTTCCAAGTTTAATCAGGGAAGCTCCTTAACATAATAAACCGGTATACGAAATTTGGAGCAAATCGAATAATTCTGCATGAAAAACCTATTTATCTAAATTAAGGAGGGGGGGGGGGGACCAGCCCCCTTCTCTCCCTTTATCCTTAACCAATGAACCGTCAAAACTAATCAGCGGAACGCCTTATCCGAATGAACATAAAAAAAATTGAAGCAAATCGTACATTTTAATCAAGAGTTATCGCGTTACGTACATACATACGTACGTACGTACGTACACACAGAACCGACGGGTACATTAGCTCTCAGGCTTAGATAGCCTGTGAGCTAAAAAGAGATTGGATAAGCAGATGGACTCCTTTGAGAAATTACGACTTAAACCAGAAATGCGGTAAGTTTGACTCTGAAAGCTTCATTTCCATCTCGCATTTCGACAAATCTCATCTCGATGATTTTACCAGCATTCCGACGCTTCCAGATGGGAAGCTGCTCGGTGGTTGGTTCTCTCGCGGTTTTAAACCTTTCGGGATGGGAGGTCTCTCGAGAGTTTATCTCGCCCTTTTCAACCTTTCCCGATGGGAAGCCTCTCGCTGGTTTATCTCGTCCTTTTCGAAATCTCCCAATGAAAAGCCTTTCGAGGATTTCTCTCGTGCTTTCAACATTTCGCTATGAGAAGCTTTTCGAGGATTTCTCTCGTCCTCGGCAGAGAAGAAAAGTAAGAAAATTTATCGAGAGTACCAAGGGACGAGATAGCGAAAGAGGCATGACAATGAGCTGTGAAATGAAGCCCTAATTTTCAAAGTTTCTCTTATTTTAGCCCTACCAAGATGTCACATATCTGGAGCCCTCCGATAAAAATTATTTATTAAATATAAAAATTTCAAAGAGTAAGGTGGGTCGATGATTTCGAGGGAGGAGGACGTGAGAGTAAACACATGCGGGGTGCAATTTTAAAAATTTTACCGAACCCTTCCTGTGGCATATAATCGAAAAGCCCTTTGACCACTCATTCATACTATGAACCTTTCTTCGCCCAAAGGGGGATGGGGAAGGGGTGAACAAATTTTTAAAATCGTAGCCGATTTCTATAATAAATTTAAATATCACTTTAGATGTGGGTTTTTTATGCAGTCTTCCGGTAAATATTATTTATTGAACATAAAAATTTTAAAGTGGCGGCTGTGTGAATTACGGGGCAAAAGAGTGGGCCCACGGGGGGAGGTAGGGGGAGCAATTTTCAAACTTTTTTTGGACCAGTCATGTGATATGTCATCGGTAAGCTCTCGGATGACTCTTTCATATTATGAGACTTTCTTCCTCCCCTCCCCAATTTGGCCCCCACTGCGAGGGTAGTTTTTTCCGTTTTTATCATTTTAGATCGGATTTTTTTATGGAGCCCTCCGCTAAATATTATTTATAATATATGAAATTTCAGGACACTTTTCCAAATTTAGCCAAGACCCCTCATGTGACATATAGTTGGAAAGATTTGTGACTACTTATTGATGCTATGCACTTCCGGTGGCCGCCCCCCCCCTTTGCCCCCCCGGAGAACACTTTTCCAAATTTAGTCAATACCCCTCTTGTGAGATATCGTTAAAAAGGTCTGTGACTACTTATTGATGTTATGCACTTCCGGTGACAGTCTCCTCCACTCTTTTCCCCCCCGGGAGACACTTTTTCAAATTTAGTCAAGACCCCTCGTGTGAGATATCGTTGGAAAGGTCTGTGACTACTTATTGATGTTATGTACCTACTGTATCCCCACCACCACTTTGCCCCCCCCCAGGGGGCACTTTTCCAAATTTAGTCAAGACCCCTCATGTGAGATATCGTTGGAAATGTCTGTAACCATTTATTGATGTTATGCACCTCCGGTGAGTCTCCCCCAATTTGCCCCTCCCGGTGGACAATTTTTTAAATTTAGCCAATACCCCACATGTGAGATATCGTTGGAAAGGTCTGTGACTACTTATTGATGTAAGCACCTCCGGTGACCTCCCCCCCCCACTTTTCCCCCATGGAGGGTGTTTTTCTAAATTTAACCGAGACCCCTCATGTGACATATTGTTGGAAAGGCTTATGACCACTTACTCATGTTATCCACCTCCCGCACCCCTCCCCCTTTTTGCCCCCACGGGGAGGGCATTTTTATGAATTCAGATCCAGACTTCTCATGTGACATATGGTTGGAAAGGCCTAAAGACCTGTGACGACTTAATCATATTATGCAGCTGCTGTGCCCCTCCGCTCGCTTTGACCCCTCCCCTAAAAGATCTGGTCCGAGGTTCATTCGTTTCGATATTATATTTTTTACAAGATTTTGTAGTGCGTGCACACCACACCCGCCTGCTATCATATATCAGTGCCGTATATAGCGGGTAACCTGTTCATGATTTCATATTACAAGATTACGTATAAATTAGGGGCCCCGATTAAAGGAGGGACCCGCTAGCGGTCGAAGTCACCTAGTCTTTATTAACATCGACTCATTCCAGTTCACCCGCAGACGATTCTTGATTAATGTATGACGTATATAATACATAATATATGATTTATAAAAGAAATTTGCAAACTGTAGTCATCGAGAAAAAATTTACACAATCGAAAAATATCGAGATGTCCATACAATCGAGAAAATCGAGAAAAAGATCTTGTTATCGTCCATCACTAATCTTAGCATGCGGCTAATATGTAAATGTCGCTTTTAATAAATTTCAAAACTTTATTTCATTGCATAATTCATATTTTTCATATGAAAAATGAATCTTTATTGTTAGTGGGTAATCTAAAATATATATTGCATGTAAAATAATTGTTAGTTTTCAATTAAAAAAAAAAAATGTTTTCGCCTATATTCTACAACCCGGGAAGTCAGATGCAAAAAAATTACCCTTTCAGAAATTATAAAAATTATTTCTGCATTGTCACAAAATGTCAAAAAATCCACGAAAAATCTATTTATAAAAAAATCGATTATTTCCTTCAAACGAAATTCAGATTTTGTAGACATATTTCACATACAGTACAGGTGTTTGTAACACGTGATCACGAATAAAAAAGCACGAATAATTTTTAGACTAGCATTCTTTTTCACGGTATCAAAATTTAAAAATACAACATTTAGAGATTTTAAAGGTATGCATCTAAGCCTATCTTTGGACTCTAATTAAAAATATGTAAACTAGAAAAAGCCCTGATTTGTTTGGATTCGCGAAGCATTATTTCTACCCTATATATATAAAATCCTAATGAAACAAATTTATGAAACGATTTTATGAAACGACTGAATAAACAACTGATTATGTTTCACGGCGATTTCTCCTAAAATATGAAATATTAAGCGATGAAATTAAAACCAAAAATCCGTGTTGATCTTCAGATCTCAAAACTTGTTTTAGAATTTTTAAATTCGAATTAGTTTTCGGGATATTAATTTTTTGCTAATTTTAAACACTTTTCTCTAATGATGGCAACTCATATATTAATCATAACAGATACTTTTTTCATATTTTAGAAAAAGTTATTATTTTAAACTAATTTGGCGACCAGTTTGGCCTTCCTTAAATGTATGCTAAGAAATGTATCATATTACTTTTATTCATAATTCAATTTACTTGAACAATCTTTCGTTAATCGGAAGATTCTGATAGAGAAATCAAGAACTCGGAATTTTTATGTTAGGTAATACGCAGGTAATAAATCGCCAAACATTTCTCCCGTCGGATTTTTTTTTCATTATCATTGTATTTAAAATACAAAATTTTTATTTAAAACTGAAACATTTAAAATTAATGGCTTTCACTTTTTTTTTTTTTTTTTTTTTTAACGAAATGAAAAGAAAATTATTAGGTGCAGATGTCATATACGCACCGGGGTACTTAATTGGTGCCAAAATGGCGTTATTTTGCCTGGCATTGAAACCCGGTTATTGTTGCTTATTTGCTTATTTATTAATAAATGTTTATTTACATTTATTTTCATTTTATTTAATAAAAGTTATAAATTGTTTAGTTCTATAATTATTAATAAAAGCTTTTTTTTATTTATTGTTATTTCATTTTAAAAATAACAGAAAATAATTTTAAAATACATAAGTATGTAGTTTTCGAAAACGAGGTTTTCGCCAAATTGTCCTAAAAACTGTTCCTGTATATCACATCTGTGCCAGATCACTACAATAATAGCCTAAATCATGTGACTATCATAAACAGTTCTGCGTTGACCGCCTCGCTTTTTATATGCTAATCGGTCATTTTGGTACTTTAATGTTAGCCGGGGGCACGTGATAAATCGAATATTATTGTCCCATCGCCATCATTTCATCTATATTATTATAGTCCAAGTCATGTGACTGTCATAAAAATTACGGGTTACATTTTCTGACCCATTCGCCTTTCATATGCAAGGTGGCTATTTTTAATCAAAATTATTTTTTAGAGTAAAACTACATAAAATTTTTCGTGATCACAAACTATTCTCGGTACTTTTATTTTAGCCGGGAGCAAATTTCGCCAATAACATTTTTTATGACTCCAGTTAGCCTTTTTTATTTCTGGCGTGGTAAATTAAAAGAATGCTTTGATGTTGAAATTAAATGTTATGGTTTATGGTATAATTTTTCTTTTTCTGTTATTTTTCTCTTTTTATTTTTTATGAAATAATGGAAAGTCGTGGATTTTAAATGTTTCAGATTAAAATTAAAGTTAAGTGTTTCAAATAAAATGAGTGAAAGGTTTATTTTTTTAATGGAATACGAAAAAAATGCGACGAGAACATGGTTTGGCAATTTATTATCTGCGCTCAGCTAACATAAAAATACAGAGTTCTAGATTTCTCTAACAGAATCTGACGATTTGGAAAAAGGACTGAGACAGTAAATTAAAATATGAATAAAAGCAGCATGATACAAAGCTTAGCATACATTTAAGGGAGACCAAATTGGTCGACAAGGGCGGCTAGTACTAAATAATGCAACAAATCATGACATTTAATTTAAACTTCAAAGCAATGTTTTAATGGTACTGCTTAGTTATCCCGTCGACCAATTTTGCCAAATTATATAAATCGCCAAAACACTCGCCAAATTATACAAATTGGCATAATATTTATTTTAAATAACGAAAGAACAAATAAATTAGTATAACACTAATAAAAATACAAATAAAACGTCGAAATAAAAATCACTTGATGGCGTAAACACGTGTAACTTCCTTAAAGCCAAGTGAATGTGACATTTAAGATCAGCCATTATCGGCATTTAATCTTATAGTTTGGCGATAAATTTTTTGGTCGACGGGATTACCGAGTAGTATCGTTTTAATTTACCACTCGAAAAATAAAAAAAAAATGCTAACTGGCGAGTTAAAAAAAAAAAAAAAAAAAAGCTATTGGCGAGATTTGCACCCGGCTAACATAAAAGTACCAAGAATTCTTTACGATCATGGCAACTTTTATGTAGTTTTATTCCAAAAACTAATTTTGATTCTTTAATCAAAATGGAAACTTTTCATATGAAAAGAGAAGGGATCAGCCCGTAATTGTTTATGGCAGTTACATGACTATTATAATATAGGTGAACTGATGGCTATAGAATAATATTTGGCGACTTATCACCTCTGTGACTGGCTAACATTAAAGTACCAAAATGGCGGCCTGGAATATAAAAAGTGAAGGGATCCGCCCGGAACTGTTGATGATAGTCACATGACTTAGGCTATTATTATAGAGATTGTTTTCAATTGTAAAAACAGCGCAAAGAATAATATTTCCTTACGATTAAAAATTTATTTACATGTGACTATTAAAAACAGAAGAGAAAAAACTTTAAAATTACTATTAATTGAGTACGTGTTAAAAGCATGAAAATATTGAAAATTATGTCCTGAAAATTGTATTTACACGTGAGTATTAAAAGAGAAAGGAAACTTTAAAATAATAAATACATTAATATGCATTTAACCCTTTCAGGGGCGAGGTACTTCTGTTCGTAAAATGTTGAAATCAGTTGGCACCAGAATTTACAAACAAATTTATTTCGAAATACGAAAATGCTTTTGTTCACTTACTTGATCAGGGACTTGATCACCCAACCGGAGCGCCCACCAAATTTGGCATAGGCTATATGCTCCGGAGGAGAATTCTCTCCACCACCAAAAGAAACTTCCGCCAAGCCAACAGGCCCGGAAAAACCAGAAAAACGACAGTTATTCAAAGAGATCAACATATCGAAGGGAAGTCACTTGAGATAGATACAGAAAATAAACAATGAAAAAAAAAATTACAAGACAAGTTAACAGACAAAGTTCACGAACGAAGTTTCGGCTTGACGACATTCTATATATAACAAATAAAAAATTTCTTGATTCTAGTAAAGTCCACTAGTTCATAAAAAATAATAACGAAATAAAAAAGTCAGTTACTTTAACTGTGAACTAACACATGCATGGCAAAACAACAAATGTGCACCACCGGAGACAGAAAAGTGTCATCCTTTAAAAACATCTACCACCGTATGTCAGGGCTACAAACTATAAATGTATATTTTAAGAAACAGAATCCTAGTCTATTGAATCCAAACTGTTAATCCAATTGACTCACCAAAATAAATAATAAAATTCTCTACCAGCACCAATAATCTGTAGAACATCAATCCAGAAAACTTGAAGAAACTTGATGAGGATTAAAAACACAAGTCCATAAGAGAGAAATGTCCATAAAAAAGAAATGTCCCGTAAAAACAAAAGTTTATTAAAAAAAAGTCTCTAAAATTGATTGTCCATTAAAAGAGATATGTCCAGTTTTAACATTGCTCATGACAAGATTCAATAGTTTTGATAAACACAGTAGTTTAGAGATTACTAAACTTAAGCACCCAAGCTTGAGCACTAATTAAAAAAAAAACCATAGCCACAAATCAAGCTCTAACCAGAGGAGCAACACTTTAAAAATGTATAAAAAATAAATGAGCTGTAAATCAAAAAGAATACTTTATGAATGAAAATGCCTTGTTTAAGCTATTGTAAATCTTTTTAAGTTTACCATAATTGGATCTCGAATTGAGGATGTTGCAAATGTTCCATTCCACCGATCTGTTACGATGGAAATAAAAATGAGTTTCTGAGATCTGGCAACTATCAAAAAGATAATGACGTACATCACCCCTTCTATGACAAAGTCTGTATCCCTACGTCCTATCTTATATAAACAGGTTGGGAATGCACCGTGAGAAGAATAAAAGTATGCACAGATTTGTGAATAACAAAGATAATCTGTATTTACATGTCTTAATAAACTGAAGGTGTCCCTACCCTTGTTACTATTATCCCACTGAAGCTGCCAGTCAGAAATGATCTTCCTTGTCAAAGCCGAATTAAGGTAACTTATAGGTATAGGTATGTCTTCTTCTTTATCAAAAATTCCATCCATAATCACAGATTTTGCCAGGTAGTCTGCTCTTTCATTCTCCTGTATACCAATATGGGCCTTCACCCAGCCTGTATGGATAACTTTTTTATTCAATAAACGTAAGTTAGTAAAAATTTTCAACAACAAGGAATCTGTAGGAAATAATCTCTGAAGAGCGCTGTAAGATGATAAGCTATCAGTGTATAGATGGAAAGCTTTAAAAGCTGTAGATCTGCACCAGTCAGTTGCTTCTGAAATTGCCATCAATTCGGCTTGATAAACTGAATTAAATGACCGAAGTTTAACTCTGAAATCAAATATAAAAGCTTCATGATAATAAACTGTAAAGGCAGCCGCAACACCTTCATTCATCTTTGATCCGTCAGTGAAAATTACTGGATGGTTTTAGACAGGAACCGAGTCGACCACTGGTCTTACAAAGTTGATATGATGTGGATAACAAAAATACGGATAATCATATGACTTGATTTTGTTCATCAACTTACTAGAATTCACCAAGGTATCATTAATTTCCATGGACTAATTACCATGTATCACATTATATTTTAGTGAGGAAGCCGAGAGTTCCAGGTGTTAAATGGCACGAGCAAGTGGACTGATACTTAAGTTTAAATATATAAATTTCAACTAATTAAATTCTAACGAACCATTTTTTTATTAACCAGTATTTTGGTTTGCGGAGTTCCCATGGAGACAACCGCTCGAGACAAACGAGAAACAACTTCTGAGGTTACATTTTCGCCAAGCGAAAGTAGATGCCAAGGTTGGCGCCAACATACCGGCCACCTCTGAAATAATTATTTCAGCACATATTTTAAACAATGTCCTTAGTTTTAAACAATTAAAATTTAACATTAAATCTTCAATGCTAAATATGAGTTTCAATACAGATCAAGAATATAAAATACAAATATAAAGTCAATTCAATTCAATAATATTAAAATACACAATTACTACAAATTTTTCAAATATAAATGCACAATAAAATAGAAGAAATAAATATTTACATTATAATAAGGGGTTATTTATAGGTAATATACAAATATTTGATATGCTGTGTTTGAAAACACCGGTAGGCGTTTTGACAAGCACTACCCTAACTTTACCATCATGGACGTAAATAACATCTTGAATGCGACCTACTGACCAGGCACACATGGGTAAATTACTTTCTTTCAATAAAACCATGAAACCAATTTCAACGTTTTTTTTTTCTCAAATACCCATTTAGAGCGTTGTTGTAGATTATTTCGATAATCTCTACTCCATTTTTTCCAAATTAATTGGTTAATTTTGGTAACTCGCTACCATTGGCTAAGCTTATTATCTGCAAGGTCAGTTAGATTTGGTTCGCATATGCTATTTAAAGGGCGACCAATTAAGAAATGCCCTGGGGTTAAGGTTTCATAATCGCTAGGATCCGAAGATAAAGGTATTAGAGGCCTGCTGTTTAAGATACCTTCTATCTGATTAATTACTGTTAAAAATTCCTCAAAGGTTAGTTTTAAATCTCCAATTGTTCTTTTTAAGTGGTGCTTAAAGGAAAATAACTCCTGCCTCCCACAAGCCACCAAAATTAGGGGATCTGGGAGGCAAGAATTTCCAAGAAATTGAGTTAGCTAATAAATAAGCAGTCAATTCATCAGATTGATTTTTTACAAGATTATACAATTTTTTTAACTCTGAATTTGCGCCGACAAAATTAGGGGCATTATCAAAAAAAATTGTCGAGCAAATTCCGCGCCTAGCTATAAATCTTTTTAAGGTGGCTATTAAGGCTTCAGAACTTAAATCTGTTATTACTTCCAAGTGAACTGCACGAGTAGCAAAACAGACGAAAATTGCGACATAGATTTTGTTAAAGGCTCATTTTCTTTGGTGTTTATATTTTATGACAAATGGGCCACATAGATCAACACCTGAATTTGTAAATGGGTGATTGATATTTACCTTTTCTTTAGGTAACGAAGTCATTATTTGTTCTACGATTTTAGGCTTATTTTTGTAACATTCAAGACAATTATGGACTATTTTTCTGGCTATATTTCTGCCATTTAAAGGCCAAAATTCCTGCCTCACAAAATGAAGCAGTGTTTGAGCACCTACGTGCAAATTTTTTAAGTGAAAATACTGAAATATTAAAAGGGTAAGCCTGTGGTCATTGGGCGTAATAATGGGATATTTTTTATTATATGATAAGTTTGATTGGTCTAAACGACCACCTATACGTAAAATTCCCTCACTATCAAGAAAAGGGTATAAATTACTTACGCAACTGTCCTTTGGCTGCTCACCTACCTTGAGTGCCTTCATTTCCTTGGCAAAATACATTACCTGAACCAATTTTATTAATTTGATTTTTGCATGAGCAAATTCTTCCCTGTTAATAGGGCCTACAATTTTTTCTTTATTTTTACAGTTATTGAAAAACCTGAAAACATAACTTAGAATACGGATTAATTTAACATAATTATTACTTAAATTACAAAATTGGTCAATAAATTCATTATTCACTGTAAATAAATTAATGTTCGAAACAGACTTCAGTTCATTTGAGTATGCAGCATTATTTAGCAGATCAGTTTTTTAAATGTCTGGTGAGTCAATTAGATTATTAGGCATTAATGGACCATGCCACCAGAGTTCCAAATCTAAAAGTTCTTGGGGATTTGTTCCACGAGATATAATGTCCGCAGGGTTATTATTTGATGAAATATGTCTCCACTTAAATTGTTCAGTGAGAGACTGAATTTTTGAAACTCGATTCCCAATGTGAACGTTTTAAGAACGTGAGCCGATGTATTTATCCACGCCAAGGCTATGGTTGAGTCCGAACACAAAATTACTTCTTGAATGTCTAATTTCAAGGAAGGAAGAACTTTTGACACAAGTTGCGATAGAAGCAAACAAGAGCATAATTCCAGTCTCGGAACTGAAATGGTCTTTAGAGGTGCAACTCTTGATTTACTTGCTACAAGGTTCGATGAAGGAGAATTGGATGAATTTGCACTATAGACATAGATAGCAGCACCGTAGGCGGTTATAGATGCATCAGCGAATCCCAAAACAAAGATTGCTTCAGTGGAAGGTGCCAAGATGTATCTACTGATTTTTATTTTCTCTATATCCTTTAGTTGATTTACAAATTTGCACCAATCAGTAGCAAGAGGTTCGGGAATGATCTCGTCCCATCCAATTTTAGAAAGCCACAATTTTTGGAGGTAACACTTAGCCTTGCAAATAATCGGGCCAATGAGTCCTAGAGGGTCATACAATTTTGCGATGACAGAAAGGACTTGTCTTTTTGTATAAGATTCTTGTTTTTCCACCAAAACTCGAAATACGAATTGGTCTTTATTGGATTGCCACACTATACCCAAAGTTTTAACTGAAGCTTCAGCTTTAGAGCAAAAGGAAACATCTTCAGTTTCGTTATCGTTTAAAAGCTCATCTAAATTCGAATTTCACTCGTGCAAGGTCATCCCACAAGAACTAAAGATTTCAATTAACTGATTTTTTAATTCAATAGCTGATTCATAATCAGGGGATCCAGTGACGATATCATCCATATGACAATCCGATAAAATAGCCTTTGCAGCTAATGGAAATCTATCCCTTTCATCTAAGGCTAATTGTTTTAAACATCTTATGGCTAAAAAGGGGGCGCATTTTGTACCGTACGTAACTGTATTCATTCTAAAAGCAATTGTTGAATTATTTTCATAATCTTTCCAGAGAATACGTAAAAGGTCCCTTTGCGAAGGATCGATTAATATCTGACGAAACATTTTAGTTATATCGGCAGTCAAGGCGACTTTATGTTTTCGAAATCTGATCAAAATATCAAAGAGATCTTCCTTAACTTCACCGGAAAGCAAAATGTCATTCAGACTTTTCCCAGTTGTGGTAGGAGCAGAGGCATTAAATACCACCCCTTAATTTAGTAGAGGACTTATCTGGTTTAAAAATGCCTTGATGAGGCATGTAATAAACTACTGAGGATGAGGGAGCGTCTTCGACTGGTATTCTCTCCATGTGATTTAAGTTTTCATACTCTCAAAAATTCACAATAAAGTTTTTTCATATCAAAATTAGTTTCTAATCTTTTTACAGTTTGGCGTAAACGTTTTTTCTGCTAATGTTTCAGAATCTCCCAAAGTATCTAATTGCTCTAATTTAATAGGCATTTCTACGATAAATCTGCCGGTTTCATCCCGTTTATGTGTATTTTGGAAATGAGTTTCACAAAACTCTTCTTCTTTACTTAGAAGACGATCCGACGAAATATTTTCTATTTCCCAGAAATTTTGAAGAATAGTTTCAATATTCTCATTGTCACTGTTAAATGTCAGCCCGCAAAATGAATTAGAATTGTTTATTGAGAAAGTTCCCGTAGCAATGAGTCCAAAAACTGAATTTTGAAACATTAGATTTGGCGAAACACGAATTTTTCCTTCTTTTATTATTTCATAGAAATGTTCAGCCCCAATTATAAAATGGATTTTTCCTGGTTTGTCAAACGTAGGATCTGCTAACAGCGAACGATTAGGTATAATGTTTTTATCAATTTTAATGTTCCTAAAAGGTACACAATCAGTATTTTTTGGGACAACGAAGAAATCAGTAGCTGACGAAATTGAAGAATTCTTATTTCGAAAAACAGTAGAAACTTTCGATTTTACGTTAAATGAATTTCCACTTAATCCAGACACTGCGATATTTATTTTTTCTTTTTTCAATCCCAATTCAAAAGCCATTTCTGAAGTAACATACGGCGCGTGGCTCGCGCTATCAAGAATAGCACGAGCAGTAATGAATTTTTTATGTTTCGGGCTATAAATGAAAATAAAAGCAGTAGACAAAAAACATCCTTTTCATTTGCTTGGCTATGAGCAGAAAAACTTTTCGAAATTTCCGAAGTATTTTGTTTATCAGAATGGTGACAAGTGTAAAACACCTTATTCCTATCTTGACACTGTCCAGATATATCTCCTCTACATTTTATATATTTCTTTATTTAAATATCTTTTAACATTCTTTAAATATATTTTATTAATAATATAAAGTCAATCATTTCTTTACTTACCTTTTATCCACTTCTGTTTGCAAAGTTCTTTAGTTTATTTACTTTCTTTGCCGGCCGTACTTTCACTTTCCAGCTGTCAGCTTTCATGCATTCAAGAGCACGCATCTCATTCGAATGACCGCCACGATAATAGTTCCACGTTCGCCGCCAGATGGCGTTGTCCGTTTGAGTGTACGGCACATCGGCTGTGCGATCTTTCGTCATGATTTCGTCTGCTGCTGCTGCTCCTTGAATTGCGTAATGAGATCTTATTTGAACGCTCGGCTGATATAAATACAGATCCATTTTCTTTTCTCTTCACCTCCTCTTTTTAACAGTGTTTTACCTCTCTGGAGTTTCGATGGCTGAGGATGTCCGGTTAGAAGTTCTGTTGGTTTTTAATAAATCGTCATTTTATTTATTCTTGCTTTAACCTATGCCAAGCCATTTATGAGGTTACTGATTGGAGTTCGATGGTTTTCAACTTCGACTCCTGTTTTGATGTATGGACTCTGTTTCATCTCGACAACAAGTAAATGCCGAGTCGTGAGTCATGAATGGCAGTTGTTAAGGTGAAGCTTGGAGTGAATTTATTTATCGACGATTTAATACATCAACTTTAAGTGTTTTGTGATATTCTTCAACAATTCAATTTCATCGTTAAAGAAATGTTTTCCTAGTGTTCTTCAGCATTGATATATATATATATATATGAATCGGGATAATTTAGTTTGTCGGCAGTTCACGGATATATCTAAACATGGACAGTCACTCAAGCGATTATTTCGTTATGTGTCACGAGGTCAGTTTTCCTTTTATTGTTAAATATGTTTTTCTAGATATGTATAATTTGATAACGGAATGTACTTAATAGAATTTAAAGATTTGTTTACTGTTGGAAATATATTTAATCATATTGTTTTATATTTTATTTAATAAACGTTTAGTTTGTTTTTAAACTTAATTTGTTTTCATTTCGCCACCATACATCTCTTATCTTTTTCATAACTATTTAAAACACAAATGGGACATTTTAGCTTTTGCTTTCATTGTGTATTACTTAAACTTTGCTAACTTAAATCCTTGTCGTTAATTTAATGACGTCAAATGGGAGACTAGCATATGAAATGCAGAAATGCATATGCTAGTGGTTGAGTCAGTATATTATTTAACCGTGTAAGTAACACCAAAACACTTTTTCGTTGTTTATATATTAATTAAATTGTCCGTTTACTTTATTCTTGAAGTAATTATTTCTATTAAAACGTGATTTTTTTTTTTTTTTTTTTTTTTTTTTAATTGTACGTAACTGAAACGATTTACTTACTTAAATGGCACAAGTACAATTAAAGTTGTGAGCAATTTATATAACCTTGAGGTCCTTTTTATGAGAATTTGGAATAAACACTTCAGATATCCTAATTTAAAAATGCGAGAATTTTTTTTTCCTCTTCCCTTATAAGGGGGAGGGGAAGGGAGAGTATAGAATTTTCTTTTGTCATATTTGCTACTTTGAACATAATTTTCAAAATATAAAAATCGTTAAAAAACTCAAAATCAGTCATCAAACAATTACAATCAAAGGTTATTTATTCTTTTTATATTCACTTTGTTATTTATTTATTTATTGGTTTATTTTTTACTCCATCCAAAAATAAAAATTTGATACATTGTTAAAGCTGATTCCTCTTATTTAAGTTTAATCATTTGAGATTTTTTAAAAAGATTTCTACTGATAAATTATCTGGTTTGGGGGGGGGGGGGGGGTTAAGATTTCAAGATTCTGTATAATGCTTCTTCCTACCACCAATACAGTTAAAAATCTTTAAACTCCTTATTTTGTTTAATTTGCATAATGTGTTCTTAATTAAGTCATATACAGAAATTTAATCATTTGGGAAGAGTTCCCTATCTTGTGCCACTTGGCGCGACTGGCAAAAAAGTAAGCAATGTTGTCAAAAGGGCACAGATGTCTTATTTGCCCCATATTGGCACGATTTTTTTCTGTCGCCAATATCATATAGGCAACAGGTACTTAACCTGCGCCAAAGTGTCGTTATTTTGCTTGATGTGGTAACCCGGATTATGTTGTTTATGCTGTTGATGTTTTCGCCAAATTGGCAACCAAAAAAAATCGCGCCAATATGGAGCGAATATGACATCTGTACTGTCAAAACTTATCTGTTTTAGCTTCTTACCAAATTTTTATTTTAATTATATTTTATTAATATTATATTTATATTATTTGTAATATTTTATTTTTAAATTTACCAAATCATCTTACCAAGCGCCAAAAGATTGCAACAACAACATCCTAAGCATTTATCGCCCAAGTTAACTTTCCAAGTTTTCTGGCACATCACACATGCTATGGAATTCTTGTCATGAATTTTATAATGGCTATGTTAAAGCACTATTATTTATCTGATGTCTATTAAGAAACCATTAATAAATGCAAATTTCCCAAAAATTTAAGGGTACTTTTCGGTTAGGCGGGCACCAGTGTTAAGTATACGTATATACAGTGCTGTAGTTGGGTGGGAACGCCGTTCCCAGAAATATTTGGTTTGTTACTGTCAAAAAAATATATCGCGAACAAGCTCAATTTTTTTCCAAGCGAAACGATAATTTATGCTGATTTTAAGAAGAAGCCGTGTAGCACCCCCCCCCCCCCCCCCCCTCCTTAAATTATTTTTTGTTGTTGACCATATGTGAAACCTTGGTAGTGATCAGAAAGAAAATTAGCAGACAACACAGGCTGTCTTAAATCAGAGAGCACAGAAAACACTTCTCATCGTCGTTTTTTTTTCAAACTTCTAGGATAGATGTGCCAGTAAGTAATATATGGTGTTATTTTGATTCATAATGTAAATGTTACTATGAGATTGATTAAATATTACTTTTAGATGGATGCTATGCAAATACAATAGTATAAAAACTAGAATATAATAATTATAATCGAAAAAAGTTGGCTTTTCGCTAAATGTTTTAAATTGGATTTTGGCTTAGCAAAAATCCGGTAGCATCAACATCTACTCTATGAAAAGGTGCGTTCCCACAATTATTTTTTTCCAACTACAGCACTGCGTATATATACATATATTTATGTGTGTATATATATAATATATGTATATATATATATATATATTTACATATATGTACGTATATAAATATGTATATATAACACTGGCACTTGGCTAACCGAAAAGTACCAATTTAAGTTTTATGAATAAGCAGTTTCTACCTGTTAAATTCTTCTTGGGCAAGATTTCAAGATTCTGTATAATGCTAAGAATTTAGGAAAAAAGGTCAACGGTAAAAAAGGCAACGGAAAAAACGTCAACGGTAAAAAGGTCAATGGTAAAAAGGTCAACAGGTAAAAAAGGCAACGGTAAAAAGGTCAATGGTAAAAAGGTCAACAGGTAAAAAAGGCAACGGTAAAAAGGTCAACAGGTAAAAAGGTCAACGGTAAAAAAGGCAACTGTTAAAAAATAATAATTATAAACACTTCATTGAACTCAGGGATGAGAATTTTCCGTCTTTTGGCGGATTTCCGCTTTTTTGTTATTTCAAGGAATTTCCGCTTTTTTTTTCTCGAAATTCCGCCTTTTTTTCCGAGGATTCCGTATTTTTTCTCCTGCAAAATTTTGTTATTTTCCGAAATTTTCACTTTCCTATCGATTCCGTTTTTCTTCCGATTTCGAAAGAACATTCAAAGGTGATGAAAAAACGGCAAATTTCGTCAAAAGATCGCGAAAAAGTGGCAAATTTTGTCAAAAAATCGCGAAAAAGCGGCAAATTTTGTCAAAAGATCGAGAAAAAGCGTAAATGTCACCAAAAGATCGCAAAAAACTACAAATATCGTCAGAAGATCATAAATAAACGGCAAATTTCTTCCAAAGATCGCGATAAAAATGACAAATTTCGTCAAAAGATCGCGAAAAGCAGAAAATTTCGTCAAAAAATCGCGAAAAAGCAGAAAATTTTGTCAAAAGATCGCGAAAAAGCAAAATTTTGTCAAAAGATCGCGAAAAAGCAGCGAAATTTGTCAAAATATAGCGAAAAAAATTACAAATATCATCAGAAGATCGCGAATAAACGGCAAAGTTCGCGAAAAAACGGTAGATTGCGTCAATAGATCGCGAAAAAGCGTCACATTTCGACAAAAGATCGCGAAAAAGCTGCAAATTTCGACAAAAGATCGCGAAAAAGCTGCAAATTTTGTCAAAAGATCGCGAAAAAGCGGCAAATTCGTCAAAATGGCGCGAAAAATACATGTATTTAGTACTTTTAGTGTATCCTCCCCTTCCCCCCTGTTTTGTAACCTTTCAGAAAATTTGTTGTGAATTAATTTTTTTCTTTTTTTTTTTTTTACTCAGAATCGCTCCTGATTCAGAATTCACATTAAGCTGGCTGTAGGTCCTGGTCCAATTAGCCCGTGTGACCAAAAATAACTAACCATTGTGATTTTCACTAAGTTTTTCATATTTTTTGCTAAAAAAATTATTAAAATTATGACACACAAAAACTTTATTCTTAATTAAATTATTTCATTTTCAGGAGCGGTCATGATTCTGATAAGTCAAGCATTTCATATGACCTACACTCAATGTTTTAAGAGCTGTGTGTAATTTGGCTACTTTCACTCCTGTAATGTAGTATACAGGTTTGTGCGCTTGTCTCCATTTGTCCGGAAATCGGACCCTGGTTTTATTTCTTAAAGTATCTTTCACGGATAAAATGTGGTACAATTTTTTGTTTGCGCGTGGTTTCAGTCTTTTTGCTTTTTTGCAATTCTCATCCCTGACATAAAATTAGATATTAGTTATTGAGGTGCATATACGTTCAGTTATAGAAAACCGATTCTATGCATCAAGTAAAGCACGTGGTAAGAACATGTATTTGTAACCCTGTTATTGAAAGCAATATATTATACATGGCATTATACTAAAGACACCTATATATAGGTGCTGTGTATTAAAAATTATTCCATGCCGGAGACGTCGACTGTTCGTTAAGAGGTACCTGAAATGGAGGGGGGGGGGGGGGGTAAACAGAAAATATACACTGTAGATTCTTTCAACGCGCTATATGGATAGCTTATGTATAAGGACATCAACTTTTATATATTTATGGAAACTTTGACCAAAGCTAGTTTTTCGGGGAACGAGAATGGGAAAGGACATGAAATGAAAAGAAAAAAAAACTTTACATGCAGAGATTTTAAAAGGGTTGAAATAATGACAAACAAATGAAAGTTTTTTAAAGCGAAGAATTTTCATTATCTTGATGTTTGCAATGTAGAAGGGGGGTACAGTTAAGTAGGTGTGTGTTTGTGGGCGGGGGGTGTCAGTAAATATGAAAGATTTCTCTCAAGAAAGCACAATTTAGAGAATACGTAGCAGAAATGAAAATGTTTTTACGAAAATAATTTGAAATAAAATTAAAGATTCAAATTTATTGACTACGGTGTACACATGTAGCGTTTTGCATCGGGCTAGGAAACTCGCTTTTATCCGAAAATGACGCGACCTGCGGTTCGTGCCATATTTTTTCTTTACATATCATTTTAACTTCTACCATTTTGCTACGAATCGGTTTGACTTTCTTTGTTTCGGATTCGAGTTAGATTTTGATTCTTGAGCTGGGATTCGGGTTGACTTGATTTTGCAAAAGATTGTCCAAAGTATTCTTGCTGGTGAAGACTCTATATAGAATAATGTCTACATAGAATCTATATAGAATATCGCGTGCCATTCACGCGTAATTCTATTCAAAACGCCAATTTTAACAGCGTTTTCAAAAAGAATGCCTGCTTTTATCGAAAAATGGTGAAGCTGTTCGACTCCATAGTTTCTGAATAAGAGCATCTGCCAATTCCATGTGTTTACGAACAAAACTAAATTCAGGAATATGTCAGAAAAAAGAAGTCAATTTGGATTCCAATATAGTTGAAAAGATTATGATTTTTCTGTGTGGGCAAGTGGGGCATTTGTCCAGACCCCCCAAAATTTAGTGTCCCAAACTTAGAAGTAATTGAAATTTTATTTTCATGCTTTTTTTACTTTAGTCGAGAAACATTTGTATTTTAAAAACTATTCATACTTCTATTATTTAATTTTACTTAATCATAATGCTGTATTGAAACTATAAAAAAGAAGGTTGGGGGTAGGGGGAAGATACATTTATTTTAAAATGTTTTATTTGTTTTGATTTATTACTGGTAAAACCTTTGTGGTAAGAGGTATTATGTCATCCCTTTTTTATGTAGTGATTTAAAAAAATAACCTCTAATAAAAGTATTGTTTTAATCATATTTATCATATAATATTTGAACTAATTCTGATCACATTGGTGTTTGTGTGAGGTAGGAGAATAAAAAAATTAATTTTCAAGCTTTAATCTATCATTCGGCCAACATGAACGTGCAAAGTAATAATAATAATTAAAAGATAGGTTCTATACGGTATTTTTTCCGGGATTCATTATCTTGATTTCAGGAGTAACTAAAATGACATTCCGCATAAATTTAACACATATATTTGGATTATTTCTGAAATGTGTTAGAGAATATTGCAGTAATAATTTCAAAAATCCACACATAAATTGCAGAAGACAATTTCAAGGCATTTGTTAACATTTACTTGATAATTGAACCAGTGTTGCCAGATTGGGCACTTTTTTAAGGCTGTTCCCAACTGCTCTGCTGAACAAGCGCAAAACGTTTTGACACATTTACAAATTCATTTTTTAACGGAAAGATATAAAATTGGAAAGCCTGACCATGGAAGCGATTTGGAATCGAACTGTGTTTTACATTTTTTTATCTATAAATTACCTATTGCGTTATAAGCGATTTTGATCATGTGACAAACACGTTTTTCGCCCTTTTTTCAGAGGTTATTCTACTTTCGAGTGAAAATTCGGTTCAAAACGCCCACTTTGACACTATTTTCTGAAAGATCTATTGCGTTTGCAAAAAACTGAAAAAACAGCTCGATGACATAGTTTCTGAACAATAACACCTGCTAGTTACATGCATTTCCGAACAAAAATAAATTAAAACTTACTTATGTCATAAAGTTGCCGTTTTGGATTTAAGAACAGCATTAATTTAGATTATTTGACTCTCACCACTTTTTTAAAGTATTCGCCTTATTTTTCAGAAAAAAAAAAAAAACCCGGTGACAATCAGCAATTTGGGGACAAAAAAGTCCCCAATCTGGCAACACTGAATAGAACAATTATTTTTTACTTCGAAATTTAGCTATTGTTTAAAAAAAGAAGCGAAGGTGATCAAAAAAGTATCTAAGTAACTTTTCAACTTGACAAAATCTTAAATTTTTATTTCATCAAGCAGAAGAGTAATAATGAAAATAAAAAGCCTTTATAACTTCTTTTCAAAGATTTTGAAATCTATTTAATTGAATTTTTAAGCAGTTTTCGGCCTTATCTCCCTGTATATAATGTTACATTTATAAATCATAAAAAAAGAAAAAAAAAATGCTAAAACACATAGAAGAAAAAAAAAGGGTTGGGGGGGGGGGGGTCGAAATTGAAGCATGTTTTAAGTGCATGTAGGAAATATTTCTATAAGAGGTCAACAGTAATGTTATTAATAATATTAATCTGTAGCTTTTGTCTAATAGACCTAGATTAAGAGAAAACAAAGTAACAACATGAGAAAAATAGTAAAAAAAAAAAAATCATTAATGGTAACATATTTAAATTTAAAAGGAAAAAAAAGAACCTTATTCAGTGCGTTTTACAGTTGTATTAACTAGGTGAAAAAGATTACAGTTTTTTTGTAAAAACTTAGATGAAATACTGTTCTATTGCACATAGAAAACTTTAATGTGTAAGTTCAAAAGCGGTATTGTTACTAAATTATAAAATATTTTTGTGGGTAGAGTTTGGGATTTTTACTTTAACCGCTATGTATTTTTAATTTGTTTTTGCTGTAAAAATTGGTCCTATCAAAAACTTGTCAATATAAAAGTTGTAGATAATATTAAGAAGTATATATATATATATATATATATATAAAGTTTTGAATTGGGGGTGGTTTTGGGTTCTAGGGGTCATGAGAAGTGTAGATCTGCAAAACTTTTTCAGAAATTCCAGCATTGAGAAGATTGCAATAGGTAGTATTTCTTACGGAATCTATTTAAAATGGTGAAATCTAAACAATTTAGTAATTAGTTTCATTATACTGGTTTTAATACAATTTAACAGATACATTCTTATAATGGGAAATATGGGCCGAAGGGAAAAAAGATGATAGTCATAAACTAGCTATTCAGAGTTATTTTAATTTACAGGTATGGATATGAATACTGTCTTCAGCTGTGCATCGACTTATCTTTAACTGCATTTTTAAAGGATTATTTTCATTTTATGCCTGAATCAAAGATTACCAAACGATAATATGTCTTTCAAGCAATTAAATGAAACTATCACATAAAATTTCACAAAAATGGATTATTATCGTTTTTTCCTTTAAAATCGTTTTTCTCTAATTTTTCCAGAAAGAAAACTGGAAAGTAAAAACTTTTTTTTTTTTTGTTCACCATTTGGAAAATTATGGAAATTTTTAATGTCTATTACGTTTCTGTGAAATGTAATGTTTGTGTCTATTACACAATACAGATATCAGATATAAAGATCGCCTAAATTATCATTTTAATATTTTTTATGAAATAGCATTCAAACTACTCGATAAAAGATCAGAATTGATGTTTGAAAAAGAACAACAATATTACACGATATATTCAGCAATTATTTTCTTTGAGTTTGTTTCAATAAAACTGGTTTAAAAGTGGAAGAAAAATGGTTTAAAACTGGTGGAATGTAAAAAAAATAATATTGACTCACAAACAAATAATTGAACAAAGCTTGAGAAGCACAGATCTTTAAATTTAATAATGAACGCATATGAATAACCAAACGTTTATTAGACACACAAAATATTTCTCATTTGTACATGCATAAAATTTTTAGACTGTACTTAAGAATCATACAATATACAATGTACAGTGAAACCTCGATTATCCGAGCTAATTGGGACCGCAAGTACCTCGGATATCGGAAATCTCGGTTAATAGAAATTGCGTATAAAAACGCACCGTGCTCGCGAATTTAACATCTCTTAGAATAAAAACAATAGAATGTTTTTCAAATGATAAAAATAAACATATATAAATTTATGTTTCACAGCTCAACAAATTTGAAAAGGAAATCAAGTAGTACTAGTAGTAAATTTTAAAATGCAAATTGAAAAATTTTTAACTATACTAAGTTAAATATTGAAAGATGCATTTTCAAAAAGAAAAAAAATCTCACGAAAAAAAAAATAAATAAATTTTTTAATTTGTTAAATTTGTATTAACATTATTTTGATTCGCGAAAGAAAGCGTAAACAGAATAATGCCATGAAACCCAAATGTCTATTGTGAGAGTCGTCCTTCCCTACTGTTGCAAGTCAAGCGGGGGGGGGGATGTACACATCTCATTTAGTGTTCAGTAGGACACACGGCCACTGGAAACAAAGCATTGTTCGCTGTTGACATCTCAGGGTGCAATATTTCTTGGAAATTAAGTGCCCCCTCCCCCAAATATTCTCCAATTACTTTTTATTTTACATACTACAATCAGTTAATTGCTTTGTTTATTCAGTATCAAAATTAAATTTCGTTTTTAAATTAGTGACTTGCCAGGCGGTATTTTCCTGTTTTAACCATAAATCGTGTTGTTCTGATTGTAGAGTCTGTTAGAGGTAATTAATGTTCTAACGAATTAAACTTGTAGGCTGTTTCATACTTTACAAAGTTTATTACGACACTTTTGTCCCTAAAACGGAAAAATAAAAATGAGTTATTAAGGAAAAACTAACATCATTTGTTTTTTTTTTCTCACTTTTTGCAAATTGTACCCCATTTTCCCGGCTCCGTATCTCGCCTCCTATTTGGTCAATTTACAAACATGAATAGTGCATGTTGTAGAGAATTTTGTCTTCTACAAAATTGTGATTATAAGTTTTTGTGTAAAATGCACTGGAACCGAGTTAATCAAGAAAAATCGAAAAATGTGCCGAAAATTTTTGGTTTTTTCGATATAGTAAAAAATGCACAAGGTCTAGAAGGTCGAAAACTGGGTTTTTTCATTAGAGGGTCAATCTATACACAATACCCGAAAATTAGAGTTACCCGAATTTTTGCAAGGCAAGGCCCTTTTTTGGGCTATTTCTACTGGACTAACAATAGACTTTTCGTTTCCATTCTTTGAAGAAATATAAATGTTTTCAAAAGATTGACTCTTCTCATTCTGTTATCTTGATTTCAGGAGTAACTAAAATGACATTCCGCATAAATTTAACACATATACAGTAAACTCTCTGTAAGACGAACTCTGTGTAAGACGGAAATCTGTCTAACTCGGAAAGATTTTCCAGTCCCTGCGAATCCATAGACATAGAGTAAAATTTGTCTAAGGCGGAATATTTGTCTACTGCGGAAAATTTTCACGGTCCCGATCGATTCCGCCTTAAACAGAGTTTACTGTATTTGGATTATTTCTGAAATGTATTAGAGAATATTGCAGTAATAATTTCAAAAGTCACACAGAAATTGCGCAATACAATTTCAAGGCATTTATTAACATTTACTTTATAATTGAACCAGTGTTGCCAGATTGGACACTTTTTTAAGGCTCTTCTCAACTGCTCTGCTCAACAAGCGCAAAAAGTTTTAATACATTTACAAATTTATTTTTTAACGGAAAGATATAAAATTGGAAAGCCTGACTATTGAAGCGATTTGGAATCGAACTGTGTTTTACATTTTTTTTAAATCAATAAATCACGTATCAATAATTTTGATCACGTGACAAACACGTTTTTTGCCCTTTCTTCAGAGGTTACTCTACTTTCGAGCAAAAATTCGGTTCAAAACGCCCACTTTGACACTATTTTCTGAAAGATCTATTGCATTTGCAAAAAACGGAAAAAACAGCTCGATGACATAGTTTCTGAACAATAACACTTGCTGGTTACATGCATTTTCGAACAAAAATAAATCAAAACTTATGTCATAAAGTTGCCCATTTGGATTTAAGAACAGCCTTAATTTAGATTATTTGACTCTTACCACTTTTTTAAAGTAGTAGGTATAATTCGCCTTATTTTTCAGAAAGAGCGAATAGTTCTATTAAAAAAAAAAAAAAAAAAAAAAAAAAACGATGACAATCAACAATCTGAGGACAAAAAAGTCCTTAATCTGGCAACACTGAACAGAACAATTATTTTTCACTTCGAAATTCAGCTATTATTTAAAAAAAGAAGCGAAGTAGTAAATTTTAAAAAGCAAATTGAAAAATTTTTAACTATACTAAGTTAAATTTTGAAAGATGCATTTTCAAAAAGAAAAAAAAACTCACGAAAAAATATAGATATTTTTAAATTTAATTACATTAATTTGTTAAATTACGTTAACGGGGGATTCGCGAAAGAAAGCACAAACAGAATAATGTCATGAAACCCAAATGTCTATTGTGAGAGTCGTCCCTCCCTACTGTTGTCAGTTAAGCGGGGGGGGGGGATATAATTGTCCGATAACACATCTCATTTGGTGTTCAGTAGGCCACACGGCCACTGGAAACAAAGCATTGTTTCAGTGTTGCCAGATTGGGGACTTTTTTGTCCCCAGATTGTTGATTGTCACCGCTTTTTTGAAATAGAAATATTCGCCCTATTTAAAACTAGATTACAAATTCTGAAAAAAAGGCGAATTATACTATTTAAAAAAAGTGGTGACAATCAAATAATCTGAATTTAAAAAAGTCCCCAATCTGGCAACACTGCATTGTTTGCTGTTGATATCTCAGGGTGCAATATTTCTAAGAAATTAAGTGCTTTTGGAGACAAAAGAGCCTGTAGCACGGACAGTAAACTAAAAAATGTGGTCTTTTTCAATTTTCAGTGCTCATTCACAAGAAAAAAAATATAGACTTCGTTATCGGCTCGGTTAACAGAAACCTCGATTAATCGAAGTTCGGTTAATCGAGGTTCTACTGTATTTCATTTTTAGGCGCGTTCGTAATTATATAAATACGTAGAACCTATAGTTGTCGTTCGGTCCGTCTGTCTGTCCGTCCGCATATATTGTGCGGTTAAATACGGATAATCTCTACTGCAATTTTTTTAATATCTAAGCATAACACATTTTCAATTTTTTTTACCGTCGCATAGAGGAAAAAAGTACTTTTAAATGCAATTTGTTTGAAAACTGCATCTCAATTCATTTTTGAGAAAAAAAATTTTGTAGTTTATAACGTCATTCCTTTAACGTAAGCGAAGGAAAAATAGTTGCAAAATTGTAGATTATTATATCTTTTTGTTGCCATTTTCCCATATTGTAGATTTATTTAACTTTGATCTGGATACTTGCTTTATGCCAGACGACACCGTATCACTTTTTTTTAATAAAAAAAAACTTTGCTTTATATAATCGTAGATTTTCTACCATTAAAAGAGGTGAATATTACTTTTCGTAAATAACGGTTTGATAGCATTTCTCGTTAAAGGTGTTTCCAGTTAAGGATTTGTTTTTATTATTTTTTCCCCCTGGTTACAATGCCACCGATCAGATAGAAAAATTAGAATGTAGTCTAATTTATGTTTCGTGTATCTCCAACGAATGCATTGCTTTACAGTTTTATGCGCTAAATAAGCGTACCCTGCCAATAAAAATTTCTCCCTGCTTTTGTTATAATTATTTTCATATCAAATTAATATAAAAATTAAAAAACGAAAACTATATCATAAAAATCAATACAATTAAGAAATTACTATAAAGAAATTATACAGTAATTACTATTAGTGAAATAATATAATAAAAAATAAGAATATTACGAAGACTAAAAGCGAAGGACTAGAACTAGAAAATCAAACGTTTCCTTTAAAGTCCTTTAAAAAATACAAAGAAAAATTCTTTAGCTGCATCTTTTGTGACAAATCAGGAGGTTTTCAGAGTATTTCAACATCTATTTCATTTCTTATGTGCAATAAGCTTCGTTGAAACCCACTAATGGATTTTGCTATGGTTTACAAACCATTTTTCTCTCTTTAAATACAAAGGGATAGGAATGGAGTTGATATTTCCCAGTATATCCTAAAGGTTATTCTATTTATCTAGCACAGCTTGTCAAAATAACAATACAAGTTTACATTTTTGTTACTCAAACCTAAGCCCTTTTGTTACTCAAAACTAAAGGACTCTAGTTTACACCTGTGTCCCCAGCCCCACCCCTAGACAATACATAAATGCAGGATAAAAACCTGGGGAAATCCCTGAGTAAAATATCATGCAGTGAAACTTCCCTGTGCGACCACCTCCCTGAACGACCATTTTTTTATGGAACGAAATTTATTCCCATGGACTGAATAGTAAATTACCTCCCTTCAGAGACCATTTTAGTTGAACTCTCTCCATGAGCGACCAATTTCTTTGAAGAAAATGAAACAAATTTTCCCTGGTCACTTGAAGAAGGTTTTATTAGAAAAATAATTCCAGAGAGCGCATTATTCATCAAACTTCTAAACTAGGTTTAGATTTTTTTTATTTTATTCCGGTAACTTTTAACTCCCCTGTCCTATTGTGTCAGGAAACTCTCAAAGAGATAGATAGATCAATGAAATCGTCATTATTTTTTCCGGTCCAAAAAAAAAAAAAAAAAAAAAATTGCATTTATTTACTTAGCTTCGAAAGGACTTGGAAATATAAGTTATTAAAGATAAAACCGTAAAATCATAACAAACGTCAATGTATTCATTTTTTACACTCTGCAGTAATTAACTTATGGAATTAACTTTTGTTTTGAAACTTAAATTTTCATTTTTTTTCCTAATGTGAAAATAAATTTTAATAACATTAATTGTTACCTTTTTTTCAACAGTTAAAATCTAGATTTAAACATGACCTCCATTAAGAGACCACCTCTCGGAGCGACCAATTTTTTTTTTAACGGAACGTGGTCGCTTTAGAGAGGTTTTACTCTATTTTGATGTTAGTAGATTAATGTCAAAATTTTACCTCATACTTATCTATTTTATTACACCCACAAATCTATATCTGTCCCTTACCTAAAAAAGCAGGATAATGAAAAAATTCCTCTAAAGAAAATGGCTCATTTCTTCGTCTTTATTTTATTCCCTTTACAATCTCTGTACGTAATTTTTTTCCCTTCCCCTCCCCTCCCCCTCACTACACCCAAAAGCCATTATTGATTAAACATCTTTGCTTATATATAAACTATCAATGTAGCAAGTTGATAGAATTGTATTTTCGTAATCCCCCCCCCCCCCCCCCCCCCCGTAGAAAGCACCAGCTTGTCCCCTTGTAGAAGTAAGGCATGTTAAACTTAACTTCCCTTAATGAAATGTTAAAATTATGTTTTCTTTGACCAAATCTTAGAATTGTATAACCAACCGATTAACTCTGTACCCCCTGCACACTACGCTGTAAGAAACTGACAGTGGGAAAAATTAACTTTTATTAATAAGCAGCTGTTCTTGTATATAATTACTCATAAATGTGTGGACCCTTTCCACTCTAGTTAATGTGAGCCCTTTTTTCATGGAGATTTTTTTCGGGGGAGGGGGGGGGGGGGTGCTTACCGTCCTTGGTCAAGGTTTCCATAAATATATAAAAGTCGCTGTCCTTTTACATAAGCTATTCATATAGCGAGTCGAAGTAACCGATACACGTGTTCAGCATTTGCTTTACTTGAAACATTGAATCGATTTTCTATAACTCAATATATATGTACCGCATTAACTAATAATCTCAATTTTTAATTATTATTATTTTTACCGTTGCCATTTTTACCGTTGACCTTTTTACCGGTTGACCTTTTTACCGTTGCCTTTTTTACCTGTTGACCTTTTTACCGTTGCCCTTTTTACCGTTGACGTTTTTTCCGTTGCCCTTTTTACCGTTGACGTTTTTCCATTGCCCTTTTTACCGTTGACCTTTTTACTGCGCACCAATGCTAAACCTTGCATTTTAAAAATCATCTATTTTTTCAACCTCCAATTTTAGTGATTAAGTAATATTTACAAGGAGAAAAAATTGTCGACTGGTATTGAAGAATTAAAAGTGTATAAGATGCTTTTTGTGTAAAAATAAAGTTTGTTAATACAGTAGATTCCCTCAAATTGAATAATTGAAGGAAAATGATCTCATTTTTTTTGTACATATTCAAATATGCATTATTAATTATTTACTTGAACTTTGCTTTTAATATTTTAATCAGTTTTTAAATTATCTTACTTTTTATCCTTTTAGTTCATTACTTTACTTAATTATTTTAATATTTTACAATATCACAATCATTCATTATAATTTTGATTGCATTAAAATTACTGTTTAAAAACTGTAAACAAAGCAATGGCCAGAAATCCGCACAACATCTGGTCCCAAGCTGTGCGGATTTGAAGGAGTCTACTGTATTATATTGAAACATGTCAGTTTTTTAATCAATCATACATATATTTCCTGGCTTGTGTGGGCCCATAGGGACAGAGGGGCTTCTGCCTCTGTGCTGTGTGCTGGAGATGCCCTCAAAAATGGTGTAAGATTGAGTTTAACACACACAGCATGGGTCTCTATATTGCAGTCAATGTTGTATTTTTACACTCTTTTATTTAACTTGGTTTTTATATGTAAAGAAAGAATTTTGTAATTGATTTTTCACTCTTTTCTTGATATTCTAGAATGATTAAAATTATGCTTGTGTATTTCCAATGACAATATGCCATTTTAATATTTTTCGAACTTCATTATAAATTGATTCTAAGGCATTTTTGTTCTACCTAGCCGCAGGTGATAAATCTCTAAATAATCTTTGTTATTACAACTATTTATGAATTACAAAAACAATGCAGTTAATATGCACCAAGCCACATGGGCGTACCCAAGGGGGGGGGGGGGGGGCTGATGGGGCTACAGCCCCCCTCCCCGAAATTTTCGAAAATGATATGAAAAAATGCTGACTTTTTTTCTTTCTTTTTTGGAAAAAAATTTAATTTTTTTCAATCATACAGTAGACTAGCCATTCTCATTAGTCCCATATTAGTCCACATTGACACCAAAGAAGAGCAAGGGGGCTGGTGGGATTACAGCCCCCCTCCCTCCCGTCCTCCCAAAATAGTCGAAAAATTAAATGAAAAAGTGTTTTTTCTTACTTTTTTAGATAAATCTGTAATTTTTTTTTCTTCTGTCATACAGCAAAATAGCCATTCTCGTTAACACCATATTAGTCCACATTGACATTACACCATACCAAAGATAGGGAGGGGGCTGATGGAATTGCAGCCCCCTCCTCTCGAAATAGTCGAAAATGAATTTTAAAAATAGTGAGGATTTTTTTCTTTCTGTTTGAGATAAATTTTCAATTTTCCCCCTATCATTCAACAGACTAGCAGCTCCATTCGCTTTAGTTCCATATTAGTCCACATTGACTCCATAGAACAAAAATGGGGCTGATAGATGGGGCTACAGCCCTACCCTCCTCTTCCCGAAATAGTCGAAAAGTTAAATGAAAAATGTGTTTATTCCTTACTTTTTTAGATAAATCTGTAATTTTCTCTTCTGTCATACAGCAAAATAACTATTCTCGTTAACCCTATACTAGTCCACATTGACATCACAGTATACCCAAAGATGGGGAGGGGACTAATGGAATTTCAGCCCCCTCCTCTCGAAATCGTTGAAAATGAAATGAAAAAGTGCTGATTTTTTTTCTTTTTGTTTGAGACAAATTTCTATTATGTCCCCTATCATTCAAGAGACTAGCCGCTCTCTTCTCTTTGTTACTGGCGCACAGTGATACCACATTATACCCAAAGATGTGAAATGGGCTAATAGGATGCCTCCTCCCAAAATAGTCGAAAATGAAATGAAAAAAATGCTAATTATTTTTCTTCTTGTTTGAACTAAATTTGTAATTTTGTTTTCTGCAATCCTTATTTTTTTTCAGATAAATCGCTAATTTTTCTTCTGCCATGCAGCGAAATAGCCATTCTCGTTAACCCCATTTTAGTCCACATTGACATCACAGTATACCAAAAGAAGGAGGGGACAACTGATGTGATTACAGCCCCCTCCTCACGAAATAGTCTAAAATGAAATAAAAAATATTGCTTTTTTTCTTTCTCTTTGAAATAAATTTGTATTTTTTTCTCCTATCATTCAACAGACTAGCCGCTCTCTTCTCTTTAGTTCTATATTAGTGCACAGTGAAACCACATTATGCCCAAAGAAGTGGAAATGAGGTAATGGGGTTATAGCTCCATTGCCCCCAAAATTGTTGATTTTTTTTCTTTTCGTTTATTTCAATTTCGATATTTACAATTTCGATAAATTGTAACTTTGTTTTCTGCAATAATACGAACTAGGCATTCTGGTTAGTCTCATATCAGCGCACAGTTACAACACCACAGTATACCCAACGAGGGGAAGAGTGTTGATGGGGTTACAGGTCACTTTTCGAAATAATCAAAAATGAAATGAAAAAAATGGCTGATTTTTTTTTCTTTCTTTTAAGATAAATATATTTTTTCTTTCTGTCATGCAGCTATTCCCATTACCCCCATATAAGTGTGCAGTGATGCCGCAGCATGCAATATCCAAAGAAGTCGATGGGGACGGGGGTTATGAGGTTACAGCTACATTCCCCCTCCGAAGGGAGCGCAGTGAAAAGGGAAAAAAAAGCTGATATTGTGTCTCTTTCTTTTTGAGATAAATTTATTTTATTTTCTGACATGCCACGAAATTGTCCTTTTCGTTAATCCAATATCCTCCTCAGTCGTGCGACCAAATTTACTTGAAACCACAAAATCTATTTTCAAAATGAACAAAATTTAGAAAAAACACCATAATTTTTGTTTTTGTAACACTTTTTTTTTAAATACCAAAAAAATTGAAAATATTCCCCCAATTTTATGTACGATTTATTTACTGCTCGAGCACAATTAAAAGTAAGGTGATTCTGATTCGAATTTTCCGAAAATTTAAGGCACTCGGTTCCGAAAATTCAAAAAATTCGGCTACAGAAAAGTCGCGAATTTTGACAAATGGTCGCCGTAAAAAATCAATTTCGAAACTCGTTCGCAGAAAAAAATCTCCAATTTCGCCAAAGTATCGCAGAAAACTGCGGATTTGGTCAAAGGATTGCGGGAAAAACGCGAATTTCGTTGAAGGGCCACGGAAAAAAAATGCGAATTTTATCGAAGGGCCGCAGAAAAATACAAATTCTGGAAAAGGGTAGCTGAAAAAACTTCAATTTCCTCAAAGGATCGCGAAAAAACCCAAATTTCGTCAAAGAATCGCGGGATAAACACGAATTTCGCCAAAAGGCCGCGAAAAAACGTGTATTTCGTAAATCAAAAACTGCGAATTTCCTCAGAAAAACGCAAATTTCGTCAAATAATCGCAGATAAAAAGCGAATTTCGTCAAACGATCGCAAAAAAACCGCAAATTTCGTTAAAGGGTCGCAGAAAACACTACTTTTGGCTAAGGGTAGCTGATAAAACGGCAATTTCTTCAAAGGATCGCGAAAAAACCCAAATTTCGTCAAAGAATCGCGGGAAAAATGGGAATTTCGCCAAAAGGTCGCGAAGAAACGTGTATTTCGAAAAACAAAAACTGCGAATTTCGTCAAATAATCGCGGACAAAAAGCGAATTTCGTCAAAGGATCGTGAAAAAAGCGCTATTTTCGTTAAAGGGTCGCAGAAAAAACGAAAATTTCAACAAAAGGTAGCGAAAAAAACCAGAATCTCATCAAAGGGCTGCAAAGAAATGCAAATTTCGTCAAAGGACCGCGAAAAATCCCCCCCTCCCAATTATCTTCCTACTCCGTCCTAACTTTCCAACCAGTATTTTTCATCTGGAACGGTTTAAAATCATTATTATTTACTTGTGCTATGCACAAATAATAAACAGTCGTTATTTTATATATGTGTATAAAAATATTTTGTGCATACAAAAAATATTTTGTGTTTGCTACAATATTAATTTATTGTTAAACAAGAACCGTAGCCAGAATTTAGTTTCAGGGGTGGGAAGAACAATTTTATAGATTTTAAGCTACAATTACTTTTTTTTTAAATGAAAGTATATAAAAAAACCCAGTAGCACTTTTCAACTTATCTCGACGTGACACAGCCTCAGGAACGGACCCGTGTCTCTCCACTCCCCATGGTTGATTCTTAGTAAAAAAATATTCTAATATTCACTGCAAATTTTCTGAAAAATTACAGCAGAGGGAGGAAGGTGAGGAAATCCCTTCCCGGCGCTAATTATCTTTGTTGCTAGTTGGGTTAGCTCTGTTTACATTTCAAATCAATATCAGGCTGAGTGTAGATTCTTGCAAGTTGGGTTTGGGTTAACCAGATTTTTAAAAAGTTAGTTCAGCATATTATTTCCTAAGAACTAGACCTATGATATAACTATACCTATAATAGTTTAAAAACTATACCTATAATAATAAACATAAATGTTTGTACGCTTTTTTCCGCGACCCTTTGATGAAATTCAGGTTTTATCAAGACGCTTTGACGTAATTCGCATTTTCCCCGTGATCTTTTGACAAAATTTGCTTTTTTACGCGGCCCTTTGATGAAATTCGCGTTTTTTCCGTGGATCTTTGACAAAATTTGCGTTTTTTCTGAGGCCCTTTGACGAAATTCGCATTTTCTCTGAGGCCCTTTCACGAAATTTGCATTTCGTTGTTATCCTTTGACGAAATTCGCGTTTTTTCGCGGTCCTTTGACAAAATTCGCGTTTTTTCTGCGGCTCTTTGACAAAATTCGCATTTTTTCTGAGGCCTTTCGACGAAATTTTATTTTGATCTGAGGCCTTTTCACGAAATTTGCTTTTTTGTGATTCTTTGACGAAATTCGCGTTTTTCGGCGGTCCATTGACGAAATTCGCCTATTTTATCGTCCTTTGATGAAATTTGCTTTTTTCCGCGGGTTTTTGACGAAATTCGCGTTTTCTTTGCGGCTTTCTGTTGAAATTCCCTTTTTTCCGCAGCCTTTTGACGAAACTCACGTTTTTTTCCTGTGGCCCTTTCGCGAAATTCGGGGATTTTTTTGCGATCCTTTGTAGAAATTTGCGTTTTTTTTATTAATCCTTCGTCAAAATTTGCGTTTTTTCCTCTGTTTTTTGACAACATTCGCGCTTTTTTCTCGTCTGTTCGACGAAATTCGTGTTTTTTCTGTGGCCTTTTGACGAAATTCAAGTTTTTTCTGTTTCCCTTTGACGAAATTCACGTTTTTTCTGTTTCCCTTTGACGAAATTCGCGGGTTTTTTTGCGATCCTTTAACAAAATTCGCGTTTTTTCCGTGACTTTTGATGAAATTTGCGTTTTCTCTGCTGCCCTTTGACGAAATTCGGGTTTTTCTGTGCTCATTTGACGAAATTCGCGTTTCATCCCAGATCATTTGATGAAATTCGCTTTTGCTCCGCGATAATTTGGTGAACTCTCGTTTTCTCCACAATCATTCGGCGTAACTCGCATTTTCTCCGCGATCATTTGACAAAATTTGACTTTTTTTTCACGATCCTTTGACAAAATTCGCATTTTATCCTCCACCCTTTGACAAAATTCGGGTTTTTTTCTCGATCCTTGATTTTTTTCGGCGATCATTTGTCAAAAATCGCTATATTTTTTTCAGTCCGAAAATTCGGACTGATGACCGAATTTGTTTTAATTTTCAGAACCTCATGCCTTAAATTTTCGTAAAGGTCGGAACAAAACCCCCCTGCCCCTCCCCATTCCCCCCTTTGGCTTCAGCCTTATTGTCAAAAATGATTTCTGTTTACAACACAATTCAACGTGTTTCGTAAGATTTAGAACATTATGGAAATTTAAGTCCCCCCCCCCCCCCCGAAATAAAATCCTGGGTACGCCACTGCCAAGCCATTTACGTCAAAATATGTTTAGTGGCTGTGAAACTGCAACAATGAAATATTTGGAACAATAAAAAAAAATATATATATGAATAGAAAATAACTTTTTATTTTTTAAGTTTCCTAATTTTTATTGATTATTTTTAATTATTAATGATAATTTATTTTATTTAATTTTAATATTTCTTTAAAAAATCATTGTTTATAATTTATTACCGTATATACTCTCATTAGTCAACCCCAAAATTTGAGAGATATAACATGTCCATCCATTTGAATAACAATATTTAATAATAGATATAACAGTAGTAATCTTGGTCTTAATTTAATTTTAATCAAGGAAGATTAATATGAATTCTGCAATCAAATAGGGTTGAAAAAAAAAGTTTTTTTTTTTTTTTTTTTTTTTTCTTTTAAAGCCCAACCCGTATGGGTTTTTCGGGTTTTATTAGGGTTTTTTTTGGTTTCTTTCGGGTTTTTGTAGTTTTTTGCTGCACGTTTCTTTGAACAATGCCAACTATGTTTAATTACTTACTTGTTATGATTCTATTATATATGTAAGATAAAATTTGAATTAAATTTAGATTTTCAGACATCTTTGCATTAAAATTAAAAATGATTTGAAAGAACTGCAAGACCCAACCCTCACCAAATTAATATAATCCAAAGAACTTGCATTTTTAATTTTTTATGACTACATAGGAAAAATGACTATAGTGTACAGGTTTTAATTCATTTTTTTAATAGTACATAGAAAATGTGTTCATAATGTATTATGTATTTTTGCAGTTGTGGCTGTATTTAATATTTCAATTTTACTTATGATTTGTATAGAATTACAAACGGACAAATTTTCATTTTTACATATTAGATAATGAATGATAAAAAATAGTCATTTTTCCTTTTGGATAATTTTAATTTGCTGAGGTTTGGGTTTTGCGGTTCCTTCAAATCATTTTTATCTTTTTATACAAAGATGTCTGAAAACCTAAATTTAATTAAATTTTTATCTTACATGTATAACAGAATCAATTAAAAAACCCTTAACGGGTTAAAAGTTTGTGACGCAGCACTTTATCTCATTGCTATAAGAATTTTAAATATGGAACTTAAAAATAATGATATCAAATTTTAAGTGACGCTATATTATTTATTTCATCATTTTATTTTTGTTTTATTTATAATTGCATGTGTAAGAATTATGTTAAATTTAAAAGGACGTTTAAAAATTTATTCATTGATGCGTTATCATTCACATTTTTCATAAATTTAAACTATGAGTTTTAAAAGATATGATATCAAAATTTATGTGACGCCTTGATGTAGCCTTAAACAATTTGTTTTAAAATTCAATTTTAATTTTTTTCGATTTGGCTAAATATATTTACACATCTAACCAAAACTTTTAATTTTCCAATACACTGTTAAAAATACCACTTTCACTGAACCTGTACAATTCACTGTAATGTATTTATATGAATAAATTGATATATCTTTTGTGCCACGCTATCCAAAATCAAAAGTAAAATTTATGTAAATGATTTCTTTGCGTCATAATATCCATTTGCATATATTTCGCTTAGTTTGGATACAATGACGCAAAGAAATTCCTTACATAAATTTTACTTTTGATTTTGGATAGCGTGGCACAAAAGATAAATCAATTTATTCATATAAATACATTACAGTGCATTGTACAGGTTCAGTGAAAGTGGTATTTTTAACAGTGTATTGGAGAATTAAAAGTTTTGGTTAGATGTGTAAATATATTTAGCCAAATCGAAAACAATTAAAATTGAATTTTAAAACAAATTGTTTAAGGCTACATCAAGGCGTCACATAAATTTTGATATCATATCTTTTAAAACTCATAGTTTGAATTTATGAAAAATGTGAATGATAACGCATCAATGAATAAATTTTTATACGTCCTTTTAAATTTAACATAATTCTTACACATTCAATTATAAATAAAACAAAAATAAAATGATGAAATAAATAATATAGCGTCACTTAAAATTTGATATCATTATTTTTAAGTTCCATATTTAAAATTCTTATAGCAATGAGATAAAGTGCTGCGTCACAAACTTTTAACCCGTTAAGGGTTTTTTAATTGATATCATTCGTTTTTTTAAGTTAATAATAAAAAGATTAAAAAAAATAAAGACTAATGATCGGAACTCATAATCGTGATTTCCATTCACCTTTAATCCCCCCCCCCCCCCCCCCTCAAAAGAGCATACCTCATACTTCTTTTGTAAAGAGTGTTGTGCTATTTGATTTTTTTTAAAGAACTTTTTAGTAACATATGGAAGTAATATACAAAATGTGGGGGGTTATGGTTTGTTTCACAGATATAGAAAGCTTTGTTAAAACTTACTATGTAAAAAGTTTACTTTCTTAAAAAATATATAAAGAAATATTACTCTTTAAAACTTTTTATTTAAAATACAATAAAATTGTAAGCAAAAAAATACTTTCAAATAAAATTTATATGGGAAATTACTGATTTTTTATTTTTCAAGAAATAATTTTCCATCATGTAAGTTTTTAATCTATCAACATCTAACATAACACTAACATGTGACATAACATTTATTGCTACTTTAATGTAAATGTTCAATTTTTAGTTGTATTGGGGTGGTAGGATATTAGATTTACTGGATACAACTGTATAAAATGCATAAAATACATTATTATTGCTCCCATTATTGAAAAGAATTTTATTGTAATATTCCCCACCCCCCACCCCCCATTTATTGTTAATGCTGAATTTAGCAAATAGATGGCGATACCATGCAGAGAAGCATTTAATTATTGATGAATTTAATTAACCATGTAACAAACAACTTAAATTACTTCAAAAACAGATTTTTATTATATTTTGTACCTTGAATTTTTTAATGATAGGCAACGGTTTAATAATTTAGTTAGCCAACTGAATTATTTAATTTGAATTTTTATTTCACTTAATTTTTTCTGTGAATACATTTCCCATTTATGCTGATGTTGGGTTTTTCCTCTTCTTCTAATTACACTCCACTTTTAATTTACTCAATTAACTGTCACTGATGATATTAGTCTGACCTTAAATTTTTAAACAAGGTGTGAACAGTTCACCAACACCTGGATGTTGTTACAAAAAGAGGAAAAAGAAAAATAAGCAATTTGCTTAGAAAGATACTAATTTGATTTTGAAAAAAACAACTAACTTAAAGTAAATCAAAAAATTACTATTAGAAATGTGAAATTAAACCTTAATTATTTAACAGCAACAACATCCTCAACCATTCACAACTTATGAAGAGAAAACTACCAACACTTCTGAATTTGAGAATACAATGCATTCACAACAAAATAAGAAAAGCTAAATTGATTACCCCAGAACTTCTCAACCGAAAGGCAAACTCTTGAGTCCGCATTAGATCAAATAATATGTTTTGATAATTTAAAAGGATTTAATATCAAGATTGTGACTGCACTTATACTCTCAAATTCAGGGGCCAAATAATCGTATAGTGTAATTAGCATTGAAAACCATAAAATCTGATGACTTTCACTTCTGACAAAATTCTTTCCTAAGCCACTCATTTATGTATCAAAATTTATATTGATTATTCCAGTGGCTATCTAGATTTCAATATTCATAGTTTTTTTGAAACACTGCTTACTCTTTTCAGAAGTTAATTACTTATATATAATACTTTTTTTTTTTTACTGAGGGAACATATGTGCGACTGAATTTCCGTCTAAAATGGATCCTGTTACCATATTACTTAACTCCTTAATTTAAAGACTTAAGACCCAGCATAAGTATAACCAGAAAAATAAGTTAATAAGAGGGGTAACACACATTAAAATTAATCCACACAACACTCATAAAATGAAAGGGAAATGCATAGTAAGTATAAAAGCCATTAATCAAAAAAAAAAGGTAACAAAACCCTCAATTCATTTCGCACAGTATTCCTCCTTTAATACTTAATCTTACTACTGATACAGAGTTAAAAGATTTTAAGATTCTTTAGTATTTATTTCATTTACTAATGAGATTAAAACCATTTTCTTTTTTTTTTTTTTTTTTTTTTTTTTTTTTTAGAGATTAATTTAGTTGAAAGAGAAGTGAGCAAAGCAGAGCAATACATTTGACATCATTTTATTAAACTTCAGATCTTATTCAGAATTTAATATTACTTTTGCCAATATTTTGCAGTGAAATTTCAGTATAAAAAAATCAATTAGATACATGACAGGGTTTAACTCAAAATAGTTTTTAATTTAAAATATTCGTTTAACTATTATCATATTGCAGAAAATTTTCAATACAACAAAAAAGCAATCAGTTACTTAGCAAAGAATATCTCAAAATAGTTTTCACCTTAAACTAGCCACTTTAACACAACAAATTGCGAGGGTGTTTCGATTCCCTCTAATACTTTTGACATGAATAAATATGTAAGAGATAATCAAAACAGCATAGAAAACTCTACTTACATTAACGGCAATTCAAGAGAAGGTGTAGGCTATAACATCATTTTACTCTTCTTTGTTTTTGTTTTTTTTTTTATCTGTTTGACAGTCCTTCTAATAGGGTGGAGACAAGGTTCGTCGGCGTATACTTTTCTTTATACGAATGGATGTTGGTATTCTCCCATTGAAGCTATTTTTGTCCATGTTAACTCTTTCTTTAAACCCAGGGTAAACACAGGTATCACTGACAGTTCAAAAAAGAGAAAAAAAACATTCAAAGGATCACCTATCCACTTTCAGTGAAGATGCACTGAATCTTCATTTCCTCGACGATTTCATTACACACACAAATCCAATTTTTATGCTGCGAATCTCCTCAGACGTACCTGAATTCTGAAATCAAGGTTAAGACAAGCACATGCTGCCTGTGTTTCACCACTTTCGGAGAACGTTCATAGTTTTTTTTTTTTTTTCTCTTAGTTTCTTAAGACAACATGAGCCTCCAAATCTTCAATGCTAAAGAATCCTGTTCCAGCGGTGCGAGTGGGATCAATCATGGCTGCCACTGCACCCACGCTTGGTAAAAAAAAATTCTTTCAAAGATCGCAGGACCATCTGACACGTCGGTTTTCTTGAGAGACTCTCTTCCTTTTTTCCTCGTTTTAACAAACTCCAAAAAACGTCTGACCACTGGTCAGGGGGAGGGCTAAACGAAGGCCTCCTTTCCCCCTACCCCCACTCACTAAGAGAGAAAAAAATCACATCCCTTTTGACCGAAAACTCCTGCCTTAACTAACTTATTCCCCGTATCGTGTAATAAAATTTCACACGTGCACTCTTACTTGCTGACGTCAGACGCTCCTATTCGCTAACCTGGTAGGGTTCAACCATTTAACTAAAAGGGTGTGTTGTCCACTTTCCACCCTACACATTTTTCTAATGGGCCACCCACCTTTAAATGCCAGGCAAACTATCTATTTCTCACGGCAGTTGCCCATAAAATCTCCCAAATTGTCTGTTTGACAATAACTTTTAAAAGGAGGGTTATAAAATTGCACCAAGCATTTTACTTAAAAGGCTCATAAAATTTTATATATATAGCTGGCCACCCAAGCAGGCTTTTAGGCTGTGCTAATGAACGAGGTGTATGAAATTCACATGGAAAACACGTTTTTACTGCATCCTATGTGATATTACAAAGGCAGACTGAGGGTGTTTTGATTTTACGAGCTGGCGTTGCTATGGTAACACCGCTCTATAATGGGGGAAATACTTGACCGTTTTCAACAGCTGCCTAAATCCAAAGCTAAATGAGGAGTTTCGCATTTTTCTTGGAAAAAAAAAGGGACGGGACATCTTGCCTGTGTTTACGTTCTCAGATAAAAGATTACACGTATCCTAGTATTTCTTTCCACTGAAATAATACGTGTTTTTCTAGATCTGAAACTGAGAAAAAGGAATTCTCTGGCATTAAGTAATATTCTTAAACTATGCAAATTTTGTCTGACATTTTTCTTTGAAAAAGGGGGGATATAATTAAAGAAAATTAATAATTTTAAGATGAAAGCATACAATGTTATATATATATATAAAGAGGGGGATTTTAATAATACCAGAATTTGTCAAAATAAGGATATTGTTAAATATTCTACAACATGGCTCCCCTATCTTGAAGAAAAAAACAAAAAAAAATTTCTAAAACACAATTTTTTTTTTTTTTTTTTTTTTTGGAAAGGTAAACGAAAACTAAACTCCCAGCGGAGAACTCAATTTTTCCACTCAAAGTAAGTTAACTAAGGGTATTAAATTAAAAATTGGGAGAAGCGAAAATATTAGTATGTCCATTGCAATGCTGGGGTATCATCGACATGAGCACTTGATACTCGAACAAATCAAACAGCGACTCGAAGAGTCTCGAAGCACTACGTATCTGACACACCACTCTGCACAGTCCGGAATGTGCAGTATGAGCTGCTTACAACGAATCGATTACCTGAATACTTCCTTAACAGACAGGAACTTTAAGTTGAATAAACCAAAAAAAAGTTAAATATTAAGCCATAAAAGTAGTCCACAGCCAGCTGAATCCCAATCCCAGCCGTCACACTAGCACAAAGTTATCTGCACAACATAATATTTATCTATAATTTTACCTATTTATCTTTTGCCCTAAACATGTAGACAGTGAACTCTCATTTTAGTACTACTAGTATTCTTACTGAATGAACACCACACCTGAACATACATGCCCATTACATCTGCAATTTGAGCCTAAAAAAATTCTAAAATAGAGAAATTTAAATTAATGTGGAGGAATAAATATATGAAGGACTGCCAACCGGTACTTACACATATGCATAAACATCAATTAGACACAGGCTGGAGATGCAGATGCATACACATAAGAAAAAAAATCAAATCTTTTGCAAAACACATAACAGTATCTGATTCATAACTTTAAAAAAAATCATTGAAACTAACTTACAGCATTAACATATTATATACATACATATGTTTAAATAGAAAAGCATCAATAACATTACAGGGTGTGTAAAATTTGTACTGTGAAAAAAAAATTTTGTAACCCCTATCGTGAAAAAGTTCATTGTCCAAAGGGTGGGGTTTTAACTTGAAATTTACAAATGCACTTACAGACCATTTGTGCAAACAGTGTATGTCTGCAGTTCTGTACTACTAGGAATACACTACCCATAGCTTAGAAAAATTTAGAAAAAGGCAAAAATAAACTACACAAACAATGCAAGGATGGTGATGTATTGTCTACAATCATCCAATAAACATGCCTACCAAATTTAATCAAAGAAGAAAAAAAATTAACAGGAAAGAATAATAATAATAATAATAAAATAAATAAGGAGAATTTATACATATACTCATATTTACAGCTAAAGAAAATAAAACATGTAAAGCATAAAGAGCATGAGCGTGTGCTAGTATGGCAGTAGATAACTCACATCAAAAACACAGAAGTATAAACATAATATCATTCCGAAAATTTTTGCAAAATACCCCAAAATTTATTTATTTCTGAGAGAAAAAAAAATTATCTATGTAAAAGATATTGGATACACAATACAAAATACACTTAACTAAACGTAAGTAGACATTTAAACATATCGCTTCAGTTGCAGCACCTAATTTTCGAAATACACCTGAAAATTTCAAACTCCCCAAAATTAGCTTAAATTTTGGCTAAAATTGGCTAAAAACTTTTTAGAAAACTGGTGCGGAACGGTATGCAGGCCATAATATAACACAAAACATGAGAATTTTTCCAAATACGACATATAAAGCTCCAAAAACTGCTACTAATATTTACGGACGACAAATCAAAACAAACCCATTTTGAAGCTTCAATCTTTCCGATATTGAGTTTTAAATTAAATACATTTACCTAAAAACAGATTAAAACACATATAAATACAAATTAATTAAAATATATGTACAGAAAACATAAAAAAAAAAACAATAAATAAAATCGTTACTCCCTATAATCTGGTCGCACACTTCTATCCCGAAACGAATATTCGGTTCGTGTAGTCGACCTGGATCGACTGACGCGTTTCGATGTCGCGACAGTTCGTATCGAATCACCCGACGTCCCTGCATTGTTGCTATCTGGATGATCAATTTCGTCCCTGACCCTTTCAGCAATGCTAGATGCATCTGGTGAGCAACCTAAACATTCCCCTCCCGGTGCAATCTCTGGTTGCGATTCTATTCCTCTCGGAGCTTCCTGAGTTTGCGGGGAAAGAGCAACAATTTCCGTTGGATCCCTACGTGCGTCATCGGGAGTACTGCCTCTATTTTGATTAGTTTCGATTTCCCTGGTGCTTTCACTTACATTACGTTGCATTGCAGGGGGCGGTACCCATGCATAGCATCTCCTACGTCTACTAGTGCGGGGTGGGTTGCTCGCTCGCTACTCTGAATCGGTTCTGTTTCATCGATGGGCGGACTGTGAATCGAATCCCCATTAGTCGTTTGTTGTTGTTGTGGATTGTTTTGGTCTGCAATCGTTCTGTTTTTGAATAAAGTGAGCCTGTCAATATGCACAACTTGAGTATTTTTCGGGTTAGCAACTGGCGCGATTTTAAAATTAACATCATTTAACTGCTCTATTATAGTGAAAGGACCATTATTTAACTTACTTAATTTTTTTGTATGACCTGGCTCAATTTTAGGTGTGTAAAGCCACACAAGATCACCCACTTTTAGATTTTTACAAACTGCTGTTTTCTCTCTGTACTTTTCTTGCTTCTCAGCTACTGAAATAAGATTGTTGTGAACTTCAGCATACACTTTTTGAAGGGCGGGGATTATGAGTTCACAAAAAGATGGTGCATCGTTGTAATTGATTCTAGGTGGTTGTGAAAATAGACTATAGGGAAGGTTTAGGTTTCTTCCATACATTACGGCTGCCGGAGTCAGTTTTGTTGAAGAGTGTACAGCAGTACGCATTGCAAGAAGGGCAAATTTGAGCTTAGTATCCCAGTCAGATTGATTTTCATTCACAATATGAGAGAGTGCATTTTTTAATGTACGATTTTGGCGTTCGATCTGGCCATTGCTAGAAGCATGATAGGAAGTTGTTCTGATATGCTTTATGCCAAACATATTGTACACATGTTCAATTGCTTCTGATATTAAGTTTTTACCGTTATCTGTTGTAATATAATACGGTGCTCCATATCGCGATATGAAATCAGCCAAAGTGTCTGCTATCACATCAGATGTGACCGAACTGACAGCATATGCTTCTGGCCACTTTGTAAACGAGTCAATGTAGGTAATTATATACTTATTTCCAGAAAAGGTCAGTGGCAAGATTCCAATTATATCTAAGTGTACTTTATTAAGAGGGAATTGGGGGGTGGGAAGACGTTGCAGTGGTGCAAGATGGTTTGCCTTATGGGCTCTTTTTTCTTGGCAGCTAATACATGATTCCACTAGGTGCTTGACATCTGACGACATCCCCGGCCAGTAAAAATGCTCACGGATGCGGTCAATCGTTTTTTGGAACCCCTGATGACAGGCAGCTAGAGAGTCATGTGTTAGAGTGAATACTTGTAAAATTAATGCTTTAGGAACAACTAATTTGATAGGATTATTTACAATTAAAGAATCTCTCGTATCTTCACATACTAGGATATCATCTCTAAAAAAAACTTCATGTATTTAGGTGAAATTTCCAAACCTTGCTCTAATTTCTTTACAATCTCACAACACTTCTTGTCCGCTTTTTGGCATTCACTAATTTTTTCTATAAGGTTGGAGTATGGTTCAAAGGATGTCTCTTTAGCAACTTGAATATTGAAATTGCAGCTGACTGCACATGTAGGCTCGTCTACCTTAACAAAACGGGATAAAAAGTCTGCCACACTATTACATTTACCACGGACATAACTTATAGTAAAGTTATAGTCTGATAGAGTACAAATCCATTTTGCCATTCGTGACGTCGGGTCTTGAATCTTTAACATGAAAGTTAGTGGTGCATGATCTGTATAAATGGTGAAATGAGTGTTGGCAAGGTAGCATTTAAAATGGGCAGTGGCCCAGACAAGAGCGAGAAGCTCCCTCTCAGTGGCCGAATATCTTACCTCAGCATCTTTGAGTCTCCTGCTAGCAAAGGCAACAGGGTGTATCATCTTGTTCTCGTCAAGTTGTGAAAGGACTGCCCCTAGAGATTCACTACTTGCATCTGTATATATAATGAATTCTTTGTTAAAATCTGGCAAGGTGAGACATGGTTTTGAGATAAGCGCTTGCTTAAGATCCTCAAATTCCTTTTGGGCTGCCTCATTCCAGACAAAAGGCCCAGTTTCTTTAGTTAAATCTATTAAATTAATTGCTCTTAGTAAAATCTGGGATAAAACGCCTGTAAAAAGAAAGTGTGCCGATAAAAGATCTGACACCTTTACGAGTAGTAGGAGGTTGCAATTTTTCAATAATTTCAATATTTTTATTAATGGGAGACACTTTGCCACTATGAATTTCAAAACCAAGATATTGAATTTTATCTGTTAAAAATTTACATTTGCTGGGTTTAAGTTTCAGTTTGTGTTGGCGAAGCCTTTCAAATACAAGATTGAGTTTCTTGATGTGAGACTCAATGTCTTTCGACGAGACCACTATATCATCAATGTAGACCAAAATACCCAAGTTTCCTAGGTCCCCCAAAATGGCATTCATAAGTCTTTGGAACGAATTACCAGAATTCGCCAAACCGAAGCAGTTGCGGGACCACTCAAATAATCCTTTATGTGTTACTAGCAGGCTATGCCCGCTGCGCTGGTCAATATTTCCAAATGAACCTTGGATTAAACTAAATGGTGAATTTGAACTTGTATTTTAAACAATATGGATCTACAGCTTGACCTTGCTCATTACTGAAAACGATGCGAACGCCATTGCGATATAATGTTATCTTAAGCGTTGGACAAAATTTAGCAATTAAGAAGTAATTGTTTTAGTTGATTATAAACCGCGCACTTATGGTCGGGTAATGAGACCGTTATGACAACAGGAATTAATACCTCTGTAACTAATCAACATATAATGAAATCGTATATACTAACACCATTCCTAAAAGTCATGCAACAGGGCCACTTGTAACAAAATATGTTCTGTAGATTCTTTTAAAAAGGCTAAACTTTCATAATCAGGTTCACTTAATTTTTGAACTTTTACTGTTTCTCTATAACTAAGTACCCTTGAACAATATGTATACACTAAAACCTTTCCAAAATTATTACCTAACTAATTGTGGTATATCCTACGAAAGTATTATAAACAATCGGAATGAAATACAAACTTCCGTTGTAAATACATAGTAGATGATGATGATGCGATTTTGTGTAATAGAATTCATAGTAAAGTTTTCGCTTCAAACATAAACGATGCTTTCAACATTAAAGCTAATTCACCAATATGTGAAGTATCCGATTACGGAAGGTTAACTTGAATTATCATGAGCAACTACTCAAAGAAAAGTGAATATGTGGCTTTTGTGATACTTTTATGTCGGCAGGGCGCAGGTAATAAATCAATAAAGATTGTTTTCATAGCATATTCTTATTTCATTATTTTCATTTAAAACACAAACCTTTCACTCATTTCATTTAAAATGCATGCCTTATACTAATTTTATTTAAAAAACTGAAAAGATAAACAATAACTGGAAATAATGCCATAATTAAAAACAAAAAAATATTTTTAATTTACATACGCAAAATGTAACTACTGCTACTGGGAATTTAAAAAATGCTATCAGCGAGATGTGCGCACGATTGTTATAAATGTACCCATTTTTTCATCTTATCGAGGAGCAATTTATAAATCGCACAATATTATTCCAATTCCAATTTCTTTCATTGAGGAACCTATGACCGGAAAAAATGGAAAAATACTCTTGTAGATTCTTCGGATGACGGCATCTGACGCCATAAACCGAGTTTATATATATGAAAATAATTTTTAAGTCGTTACAAACATTGCTTTCATACTTAAATATTTACATTGGTACTACTTGTTATCCCGTCGACTGATTTCGCCAAATTATATAAATCGCCAAACCATTCGCCAAATTATATAAATTGACATAATCTTTATTTTAAATAACGAAATAACAAATAAATTAGTATAACATTAATAAAAATACAAATAAAACGTCGAAATTAAAATCACTTGATGACGTAAACACGTGTAGCTTGTTTAAATTCAAGTGAATTTGATATTTACGATCAACCGTTATTGGCATTCAATCTTATAGTTTGACGAAAGATTTTGGTCGACGGAATATCTAAGTAGTACCTTTTCCATTTTTGTTTTATAACGCTAAATTCTCAGTAATTATTTTCCTTTTATTTTACATAAAATCACTATTTTTTTAAAAAAATTAAGATGCTTGCATTTTTATTTCAAACTCATAGAGCCGTTTTTATTTTTTAGCCAAAAGGGTTGATTTGAATTTTTTCCGTTGCTAGAGTAACGGATGTAATGATAGATATTTTGAGGTTTAGATGCCAAATTAGAAAAATATGAAATGTGTCATGAACTGTTGGACTTATAAAAATTTATTTGGTAGCATTCGATTCAGCATACAAAACTACATTAAAATATGCTATCATTTGACGCATAATTTTGATATTCGATTTTTTTCCCCTCCCCGAGCAAAAACCATTAGGGGTGACACTTTAGAAAATCCTTTCTTAGCAGAAGTCTATGTCATAAGAAGTATTTTTACCACGATTTTCAAGATTTTAGGTTCAGTAGTTTGCGCTGTGCGTTAATTAGTCCCCTAATCCAGACTTTATTTTATATACTATATTAGATATGCCATTTTGCGGTGAATCGATGATCGAAAATTAGTCCAATATCATTTGAAATATTACATAACAGAGGAGAAAGTACGAAGAAAGACGAAGAAGAAATGACGAATTACAAAAGACTTGTAATTTTTTTTTTCAAAATGTTGAATTTTTCCATAGTAATAACGTATTAAAGCATAAATTTCCTTAAAAATTATCTTTATTTCCTAGATTTCGAATCTGTGAATTTTCCTATAAATGAAATTGGCAATATGACTTGAGAAAATAGATAATATTTGCTTAAATAAAATGGGTAATATTCGTTGATCTGAGTTCGAGTTTATCACATGCTTTCGGAATTACGGCGAAAAGCATTTTAAAAAGTATGAAATTATTTTACAATATGTATGTGTGGCAGAAATTCACACTCAAATTTAAGTATTCGATTCCATTTTTAAAATATTAACTGATATCTATATAAGTTACAATTGAATATGAAAATGTACTCAAAAAATGATCTCTTTCACCTAAAAAAACACCATTTGTGAGAACATCCTCAAGCTAATGTCACGCTTATGCATTTTTGGCTTAAAATCACATTGTTTGGCGACAAAAGAAAAATAAAAAATTGTAAAGTAACAAATAGTAATTACACATGTGACTCACAATTACATCTGCTTGTTTCTTCTATAAGTCAAGTGATGGGACAATTAGATAGATAAAAAAAAAAAAAAAAGAACAGAACAGAAAGAAAATGTCGTTAAAATTTCATCTAATCAAATTTTCAGATTCGTTTCCATATCTAACGCAAGCGATAAAGAGCCAAATATTGCGTATCAAGTGTAATATTTCTTATTAAATTAATTTTTAAGCATTACAAATATTTCTTTCAGGTTTTGATTAAATGTTTCCGTTTTTTAATATTATCACTCATTAAAACGGATTTTCTTCTTCTTTTTTTCTTTTTTTTTTCATTTAAATAAAATTAGTAACAGTTTTTCTTTTATTATTCGAGGTTTAATATCCGTTTCAATTTTTTTTATCAACGATGAATTTCGCCAAGAAATAAAATGGTAACCTTATCGCCCAAAATAACAGAATTTTCCGTCATAATTCTAAAACTAATATAGGTAGAATAATGTGTTATAGCTTAAAACCTTCCCTGAAACAATACCTATCTAACGGTATAAGTTCCGTAAAAATCCATGCAGTAGAACTCGAAATCTAGGCGTTCGGAACGAAATTTCCGTTTGGATTTTATATATATAATAGATAATAGAATAGATAATAGATTTTATATATATATATAATAGAATAGATAATAGATTATGTGTTATGAACTATCTCAAAGTTTAAAACAGATCGCATTGTTAGATTTCCCAATTTTAACAATATCGCGTTATGTTAGTTCCACATTCCACCACCAGGGAGCGCACTCTATTCTTAACGAAAGCGTATCCGAACGAAACTCCTTCGTGCAACCTTTCCGTAGATACATGAATCGGGAGGGTGGCGGTCTTAACGAATAATGTAAGATAATTGCTGAAATTACTACGAAAAATATGTTAAAGGGGCCCTACGCGGCCCCTAATAGAGTTAGAGGAAATCGGAAGACGGCAAAATAATCGCGGGGAAAAGTTTGCTTGGGTGCTTCGGAGCTACTTTTGGCGCGAGATCTAAGCTCTACGACCAATAGGAGCCCAGATATTTAAGGAAATATGAAGTTACAAAGTTCAATATAAAAGAATTTTCCGTAATAATTCTATAACTAATCTAGGTAGAATGATGTGTTATAGCTTAAAACCTTCCCTGAAACGATACCTATCTAACGGTATAAGTTCCGTCAAAATCCATGCGGTAGAACTCGAAATCTCGGCGTTCGGAACGAAATTTCCGTTTGGATTATATATATATAATAGATAATGGCTGTCTTATGCTTGTCCTCAGGTCTAATAACTTGTTGAAAAAATCCACTCGTGAGATCAAGAGTTGAAAAATATTTAGCACCTGACAAAGAATCTACAGAGTCTGTGATATTAGGAATAGGGTACGCATCTTTTACCAAATTCTTGTTAAGCTTTCGAAAATCGACAGCTAGGCGATAACTACCATCTGTTTTTTCCACTAAGATGGCAGGAGAGGCAAATTCCGACATTGAAGGTGACAAAATATTAGCTCCTAACAAAATATTCAATTGATCCTCCATTTCCTGGCGCAGTTTGTAGGGAACTCTATAAGCCTTGCAGCGAACTGGTTTGTCAGAAGTTAAGTTTATAGTATGGGGAATTGTGTCACATCCGGGTAAATCGAGTACAGAGGCTGCAAACACATCTTTATTTTTATCAAGGAATTCTTGCATTTGAGTTTTTAAAGGAGGTGTTAAGTGATCCAAATTAATTTCTGAATTCCACTTTAAATCAGCGTGATCAAAATCTGCTATTGGGGTGTCAAAATTTACATTACAGGTTAAGTTACATTTATTTGGAGTTGAATCACATTTACTTGAAGTTAAATTACATTCATCATGAGTTAAATTTAAGTTATCTGTACATTTAAGAATTTTAGCTACAAACGTTCGTTTATTTAAGTGAATCATATTGTCTGAAAAATTAGCAAAAGATAAAAATAAACCATGCTCTTGTGTGCAAATGGTTCTGGAAATAAGGAGGCCTTGATGCAAACTCCTAGCAAGGGGTTCTAACATAATAGGATCATTTACGCTTACATTTAATTCTTTACTACACTTAACATTTGTCAAAATTTTAGTTTGGGGAGGGATTGTTATTTTATCGCATAATGCGGCTATACCTATGATGGTTTTGTCATTACTCTCATTTTCATTAACTTTATTTTCACTTTCACTATTCTCATTGTCACCACTTAAATCCTCCTCAATATCAGCAATTTGCACCGCATCAGGTTTCTTTTTATCTACTCCTTGCTGTATCCTACCTGTGTCTTGCGAAATAAGGTTTACTTAGTGAACATGAGTAGTTTGTGGTATATTGTGGTTATCTATGGTACTCTCAACTTCCTCGGTGATTTTCTCCCTTTGCAAGTCACTATTACTTTCATTTAGTAACTTCTTTTGCCCTCTATTACCTAATTCTTCCTTCTCATTACTTATGGTACCCTGAACTGCCTCTATACCACTACTACAGGCTACTTTTTGTTCACTATTAGCTTTGTTTACACTTTTGCACTGGTAGTTCTCACAAGTAAATTTCCCACAATTTGTACACATTTTTGCTATATTACATTTACATTTACAATTACATTTACTTGAATTATTTACAGCATTATTTACAAAGTTTTGACACAATTTGGTACTATTCTGACACTTTTCTACATCCTCGGTTACTGTGCTAATACTATGGCAACCTGAATTTCCCTCAACTTTGGAATGGTCCTGGTCTTCAGTTGTTTGTTTACCTTGTGTTTGTTCAGAGCTTTTAAGACTGACAGTATTATTTGAACAATCAATGGTAACTCTGTATTTTTTTAAAAAAGGCATTCCTAAAATGGCAGAAAATTCATCCGCCAGTTTCCCTGGGACAACAAAAAATTTAGCACTGCACAGAATATCATTAATTTTAAACGTTGCTACCACACATTGATTTAGATTCATTTTCTCGCCAGTTACAGTCACAATGGGTGTGCAACATTCCTCTACGTTACTCTTAAAAAAAAAATTTAGCATAGCACTACTCAAAAGATTTATCGCAGATCCAGAATCGCATAATGCAGTGATAGTTTTATTATTTACAATCATACTCGTCACTGGGAGACTGTACACTTGTGGGGGAAAAACACTATATACTGGGGTGGAGTCGTGCGGCTCCTGTGGGATCAGTCCGACCATTTCAGATCCAGCCTTATTTAGTTTAAAGGTACTTTAGGAGCACCCTGTGTATTGCTGTCACTACTAGGTTGATTTACATTTACATTATTCGTTTGATCCCTATTACTATTCCCTTGATTATCAGTATCCCTATTGCTATAATCATTTCTATCCCTATCACTATAATCATTTCTGCCCCTATTGTTATTACCATTTCTACCCCTAGTTCCCCTATAGTTAAAGTCCTGTCTATCTCTACCATTATAATTATAATCATTTCTGTCTCTATTTTCCCTAAAATAAGTATTATCAGGCTGGCCAGGATATCCTCGATAATTGTTGCCATAGCCCCCACGGCCCCTATAGTTACTAAACCTGCCCCTACCATAATTGTTTTGATACCTAGCTTGCGGGCAATCTCGTGCAAAATGGCCTATCTCAGAACAGATGTAACACGAAAAATTACGCATATTTGTTCTTTCCTGGGTCTGCACCTCGCTCCGTTTATCATTACTTTGCACCAAACTTTCGATTTTCGCTGTGAGTAATTCTACCTGTTCCCTTAGTTTATTTATTTCCTGCTGTGACTGTTTCGATTCGCTTTTTGGGTGCACAGCGGCACACGCTACACTTTGTTGCACACACTGAGGTGTAAAAGGGGTACTAACGTCATTTTGCAGATTGTAGAAAGGGTTTACACTAACACTCCTACATGCTTTTTCTTCGAAAAGCGCAACTCTGAGGATTTCTTCGGGTGTCTGTGGATTTTTTGTGATAACCCCCCTCCTAATTTCAGGGGAAAGGTTACCAAGGAGCATCGAGTGCAAAATAGCATTCCTATTTTTTTCTACTACATCACCCTGCAGCCCATCAATATCCAACGCTTTAAGCGACATATCATATGCCCTATCATAGAAATCCTGCACAGACATATGGAGTGTTTGCTTGAAACTGAATAAATTCGAGAGTGCTACATCCGGAGTGATATGGTGGGTATATCTTTCCTTAAAAATTTTTATAATATCATCTACTGTTTTTCCCTTATTAAGCTTATATAATCTAGCTGCTCCCCCATTTACTCTACTAAACAAAGCAAACTTTTTTTCTTCCTCTTCCCATTTGAAAAAATTAGCCAAACTATCAAATTTTTCAAAAAATTCATTGAAGGGCACTGAATTTGCCTCACCGCTAAAAGGTGGAATGGAGGAAATATTTTCCATAAGTGCATTCTTCTTTTGGACCAGTGCAAAATCTTTGATGTGCTCGTTAGTAGCCATAATTAGTACAAGAAAATTTCAAGAGGGGTGTAACTATCCACAGAAAAGTAAATTCATAAAAATAAATACCAAGAAAATTCTTAAAATTACACCAGTATGGAAAAAAAATATCCACAGCAATCCTCAATCAGTAGTACAGAACCACACACTTACCTTTCACATATGTTTATATAAAAATGCAACAAAATTTCAAAAACGACAGACCAGGAGTAAATGTCACGGTACCATTCTTGTTGGGTTTTTTCTCTTCTTCTAATTACACTCCACTTTTAATTTACTCAATTAACTGTCACTGATGATATTAGTCTGACCTTAAATTTTTAAACAAGGTGTGAACAGTTCACCAACACCTGGATGTTGTTACAAAAAGAGGAAAAAGAAAAATAAGCTATTTGCTTAGAAAGATACTAATTTGATTTTGAAAAAAACAACTAACTTAAAGTAAATCAAAAAATTACTATTAGAAATGTGAAATTAAACCTTAATTATTTAACAGCAACAACATCCTCAACCATTCACAACTTATGAAGAGAAAACTACCAACACTTCTGAATTTGAGAATACAATGCATTCACAACAAAATAAGAAAAGCTAAATTGATTACCCCAGAACTTCCCAACCGAAAGGCAAACTCTTGAGTCCGCATTAGATCAAATAATATGTTTTGATAATTTAAAAGGATTTAATATCAAGATTGTGACTGCACTTATACTCTCAAATTCAGGGGCCAAATAATCGTATAGTGTAATTAGCATTGAAAACCATAAAATTTGATGACTTTCACTTCTGACAAAATTCTTTCCTAAGCCACTCATTTATGTATCAAAATTTATATTGATTATTCCAGTGGCTATCTAGATTTCAATATTCATAGTTTTTTTTTTTTTTTTTTTTGAAACACTGCTTACTCTTTTCAGAAGTTAATTACTTATATATAATACTTTTTTTTTTTTACTGAGGGAACATATGTGCGACTGAATTTCCGTCTAAAATGGATCCTGTTACCATATTACTTAACTCCTTAATTTAAAGACTTAAGACCCAGCATAAGTATAACCAGAAAAATAAGTTAATAAGAGGGGTAACACACATTAAAATTAATCCACACAACACTCATAAAATGAAAGGGAAATGCATAGTAAGTATAAAAGCCATTAATAAAAAAAAAGGTAACAAAACCCTCAATTCATTTCGCACAGTATTCCTCCTTTAATACTTAATCTTACTACTGATACAGAGTTAAAAGATTTTAAGATTCTTTAGTATTTATTTCATTTACTAATGAGATTAAAACCATTTTCTTTTTTCTTTTTTTTTTTTTTAGAGATTAATTTAGTTGAAAGAGAAGTGAGCAAAGCAGAGCATTACATTTGACATCATTTTATTAAACTTCAGATCTTATTCAGAATTTAATATTACTTTTGCCAATATTTTGCAGTGAAATTTCAGTATAAAAAAATCAATTAGATACATGACAGGGTTTAACTCAAAATAGTTTTTAATTTAAAATATTCGTTTAACTATTATCATATTGCAGAAAATTTTCAATACAACAAAAAAGCAATCAGTTACTTAGCAAAGAATATCTCAAAATAGTTTTCACTTTAAACTAGCCACTTTAACACAACAAATTGCGAGGGTGTTTCGATTCCCTCTAATACTTTTGACATGAATAAATATGTAAGAGATAATCAAAACAGCATAGAAAACTCTACTTACATTAACGGCAATTCAAGAGAAGGTGTAGGCTATAACATCATTTTACTCTTCTTTGTTTTTTTTTTTTTTTTTTTTTTTTTTATCTGTTTGACAGTCCTTCTAATAGGGTGGAGACAAGGTTCGTCGGCGTATACTTTTCTTTATACGAATGGATGTTGGTATTCTCCCATTGAAGCTATTTTTGTCCATGTTAACTCTTTCTTTAAACCCAGGGTAAACACGGGTATCACTGACAGTTCAAAAAAGAGAAAAAAAACATTCAAAGGATCACCTATCCACTTTCAGTGAAGATGCACTGAATCTTCATTTCCTCGACGATTTCATTACACACACAAATCCAATTTTTATGCTGCGAATCTCCTCAGACGTACCTGAATTCTGAAATCAAGGTTAAGACAAGCACATGCTGACTGTGTTTCACCACTTTCGGAGAACGTTCATAGGTTTTTTTTTTCTCTTAGTTTCTTAAGACAACATGAGCCTCCAAATCTTCAATGCTAAAGAATCCTGTTCCAGCGGTGCGAGTGGGATCAATCATGGCTGCCACTGCACCCACGCTTGGTAAAAAAAAATTCTTTCAAAGATCGCAGGACCATCTGACACGTCGGTTTTCTTGAGAGACTCTCTTCCTTTTTTCCTCGTTTTAACAAACTCCAAAAAACGTCTGACCACTGGTCAGGGGGAGGGCTAAACGAAGGCCTTCTTTCCCCCTACCCCCACTCACTAAGAGAGAAAAAAATCACATCCCTTTTGACCGAAAACTCCTGCCTTAACTAACTTATTCCCCGTATCGTGTAATAAAATTTCACACGTGCACTCTTACTTGCTGACGTCAGACGCTCCTATTCGCTAACCTGGTAGGGTTCAACCATTTAACTAAAAGGGTGTGTTGTCCACTTTCCACCCTACACATTTTTCTAATGGGCCACTCACCTTTAAATGCCAGGCAAACTATCTATTTCTCACGGCAGTTGCCCATAAAATCTCCCAAATTGTCTGTTTGACAATAACTTTTAAAAGGAGGGTTATAAAATTGCACCAAGCATTTTACTTAAAAGGCTCATAAAATTTTATATATATAGCTGGCCACCCAAGCAGGCTTTTAGGCTGTGCTAACGAACGAGGTGTATGAAATTCACATGGAAAACACGTTTTTACTGCATCCTATGTGATATTACAAAGGCAGACTGAGGGTGTTTTGATTTTACGAGCTGGCGTTGCTATGGTAACACCGCTCTATAATGGGGGAAATACTTGACCGTTTTCAACAGCTGCCTAAATCCAAAGCTAAATGAGGAGTTTCGCATTTTTCTTGGAAAAAAAAAGGGACGAGACATCTTGCCTGTGTTTACGTTCTCAGATAAAAGATTACACGTATCCTAGTATTTCTTTCCACTGAAATAATACGTGTTTTTCTAGATCTGAAACTGAGAAAAAGGAATTCTCTGGCATTAAGTAATATTCTTAAACTATGCAAATTTTGTCTGACATTTTTCTTTGAAAAAGGGGGGATATAATTAAAGAAAATTAATAATTTTAAGATGAAAGCATACAATGTTATATATATATATAAAGAGGGGGATTTTAATAATACCAGAATTTGTCAAAATAAGGATATTGTTAAATATTCTACAACACTGAATTTAGCCAACAGATGGCGATACCATGCAGAAAATCATTTAATTATTGATGTATTTAACTACCAACTTAAATTATTTCAGAAACAGATTTTAATTATATTTTGTACCTTGTAATTTTTTTAATGCAAGGCAATGGTTTAATAATTTATTTAGCCAACCGAATTATTTAATTCCAGGTTTTATTTAGTTTAATTTTTTCTGTGAATACATGGGAAGTTTGCAAGGTATATATTTTTTGTTGTTGTTCTGAAACTAAAAAATAATTTAAATATATTTAAAAAAATAAATTTACATGACAAATTTTGCATTTTATGCTCTTTTGATTTATAGAGATGGTTTAATAAACCTTTGTTTGAGCCTCCTCTCCCTCCCCCAAAGATAAAAGTATAAAACTGCAATTTATTTGCATTTTTTTGCAAAATTTTGAATGTATGACATTTTTTAAAAATCTCGTAGTTTTCCATTTACAGTTAGAATAACAGCACGTATTTAATAATAATATTATTATAAAGGTAATGGAAGAATTACGGCCTGTTTTTTTCTTGTTTTTTTATTATAAGGATAATGGAAAAATAAAAACGCATAATTTAAATTTATGTACCGTAGAAAAACAGAAATTTATTTGTGTTAAAAATTGTAAATGCAAAGAAACTGTTGTAGATCGAACAAATAGAAACTGCGTATTTTCTTTTCCTTATCATTAAATCTGAAAAATTTCAAAATTAAAATTCTCTCTCTGTAAACAAATGAATGCATAAAAAATGTGCTTTTATTTATATTGTATTTTATATGTATTTATTTATTATATGTATTTGATCTATCTATCAGTTTTAAAGTTCCCTTTACCGAATGCTTTTCGGTATTAAAATATTCTTTTTTCCGTCTTATGTAAATTCGAGCCATGGATTTCCATACGCAAATACGGGTTAGGTTCCCTTAGAAAGACCCCCACGAAGGGCACTCCCCCCTCGGGCCTATATCCCTAGGGTAGATAATCGGCCGTCAAAAATCAACCAAATCAACCAACCGTCTTATGTAAAAATTGGCTTTCGGCGGACCTTAAAAACCTTTCCGTTTCCGCGTTAGGCAGATTCCGGCTTATGGAGCACGTATTAATGTTATTTTGAATGGATTAGCCGGGACTTGAAAGTCCTTGCGCGGTAGGCACATTTCCGGCTTACACAAAGTCCGCCTTAGACAGATTTTACAGTATTTTTATTGTCTGAAAAATTGTCACGAAATAGTGATACGTGAAACTCTTAAAGAAAAAAAATCAAAATAAATAAATATATTTTTATAGAAACAAAATCAAATGTACTTTGATGGAAAAAAAAAATGCTTGCTGCTTCAAAGAGGACAGACCTCGCAACCTATGTATTGCGAGGCACGCACTTAACCGACTGAGCTACGGATGTTCGTAAACTTTTCACTAAGCGTTGGTCAGAAGAAATTAAGCGCATGAATACAATAGGCACATTTTCGGTGAAATTCCCATAAATAGTGGAAAAATATAGTCCGATTTTCATGTTTATTATAAAACGAATAAGAGTCTTCTTGGAAACAAAAATGATCTTATTCGGTTCATCTAAAATAGATTTATATTATATATTAATTTAATAAGATCTTTTTCGGAGGAAAATAAAAGTTAATTAAAAAGAAAATTAGAGTTTTCCCGGAAACAAATGTTATCTTATTCCTTTCACATAAAACATATTTCTATTATATATGAATTTAAAGAAAATCGTTAGAGCCGTTTTCCAGAAATGGAAATTAGGAACTTCTTATACATACCAAGTAACTTTAAAAATGGGTTTCGAGATCTCAAAATATACTGCACATAGAAATGTAAAAATTTCAGAATAGCATTAGACTGCAGAAATAAGACTGTTCTGAGAAAATCAGGATAATAAGAGCTATATTCGCCGAGTTATTGAAAGGCGGCTTTTCGCGTTTTCTTTGAAGTCGAGTTAGTTGTATATATGAGTTCCGCCATCTACGAATTCTACGATACGATACGATTTTAGGCTTAAGGCTGCGTCACTGGAATACTATCGTCTTCCATGATCATAACAAATAAGTAGTAATTGAAAATAAATGATACTGTGCAGCAAAAAACTCGTATAAACCAATAAAACCCACTTTTATGTGGGTTTTTTTTGTGTTTTATTATGTGGGTTTTTTTTTAAAAGCCCACCCAGGTTTTTTTGGGCGGGTAGGTGGGCAGACAGCCCTGATGAAAACTATTCCAAAATACTGATAGTAAAATGGAATTATTTTCATTCCTTTAAAATTTTGGTTTTTATTTACACGTGAGTACATATAGTAATTAATTTTAATTAATTTTTCAACTACATTTCAGCAGTGAAATTACGCTTGAAATTGATGAATATAAATGATATGAATTATCACAATGCTAACAAAGCGTAAACCAACTTAGTGAAAAATGTCCAAGCCGGGAATCGAACCCGGGTCCCTGGAATAGATCTCCAGTGCTCTACCACTAAACCACAAGGACGATGTCCAGCCTGGCATTTCTCACTTATATAAGTCAGTAAGGCTGCAACCGCAGCACGAGATGTAGAAGTCTTCATGAGCACACATTCCTAGCGGCGTAACATGAGACGCAAACAAACCCAGCATCGGTGAATATACAATTTTAATTAATTTTTCAACTACATTTCAGCAGTGAAATTACGCTTGAAATTGATGAATATTAATGATGTGAATTATCGCAATGCTAACAAAGCGTAAACCAACTTAGTGAAAAATGTTCAAGCCGGGAATCGAACCCGGGTCTCTGGAATAGATCTCCAGTGCTCTATCACTAAACCACAAGGACGATGTCCAGCCTGGCATTTCTCACTTATATAAGTCAGTAAGGCTGCAACTGCAGCACGAGATGTAGACGTCTCCATGAGCACACATTCCTAGCGGTGTAACATGAGACGCAAACAACATTTAAATTATAATTTTGATTGCATTATTACATTCAAATTACTGTTTAAAAAATATAAACAAAGAAAGCAATGACCAAAAATCCGCTCAAATTCTGGTCCCAAGCTGTGCAGATTTGAGGGAGTCTATTGTATTAATATAATAAAGTAAAAATATTTCATTTTCAAGCTGAACTTTTGGTGAATAAATTCAAATCTCCCATTTAAAATTTGTTTGTGAAATAAAAAAAAAATAAAAAAAAAAGCTATAGCAAATTATAAATTGTTATAGCAAAAATGTACTTGGTCTGATTGTGATTTCGTTCATTGTACTTTTCTAGCTAGTGTGGAAATGAAGTTTGAAGGAACAGAAACCACTGATATCTCTAGCTGCATTGGAAAGGTGCTTGCAGAATTTGACGACAGGGATAGAAACACTTTTCAAATGAGAAGAAGATGACTAACAAGAAATAAGATGATTTGTCGAAAAAATTTTTGTTAAATAATAAATATGATTAATAATAGTTTGTAAATAAAAAAAACATTTAATTCTTTTTTGTGATTAATAAATTTTATTTGTTATACATGGTAAGTTTTTATTTAAATTCTAAGAATTGACTTCTAAATTTGTATTATAATTTTTAAAACTAGTATCCAATGTTTAAGATATTTCAATAAAATGCAATTTATAAAATAAATTTACAAACTTTTAAAATCACCTCATAAATTTTATCTTAGAGAAAAACAGTTGATAAAAATTGACTCATATAAAATCTATCTAAAATTAGAATTTTTAACGAAATATAAATTATGATGATATTTAAATGCTAAGTTTTTAGATTTCTAATTATTTCAAATGCCTTACTTATGTGCAATTGAGAGAATCTATCAATTTGAATTTCTAAAATGTATTTTATATCTTCACCCCCCCCCCCCCTCCCTGACTCAAAAGAGAAAACATATAAAGAAAATTAGCTATTTTGTCCTTTGTATAATTTCTGATATTTTCAAAGTATTTTTTATCTATTAATTTTTTTGAGGACTGGGGAAATGACCTGAAATATATTTTAAAAAATTTCTACCTTCTATCAGTCACAATTTCTTTCTGCTTACATAAAGTTAAGTAGGTATTGTAAATTCTGAAATGGAATTTAGATAGCCTTAATGTCATGTTAGTCTACTTTTTGTAGGGATGTATAATTTTTAGAAAGATTCAAGTGTTAGGAAAAAAAAAATTTTTTTTCTTTTTACAAATAAGAGCTTTTTTGTTGCTAAATTTTCTTTGAAAATATAAAATAATATAAATTTTTTGAATATACGTATGTACATTAAAAATAGAAAGATTTTATTTTTACTTCATATGAATACATTACAAATAGAAATAATAAACTTACTATTAAAAATTTTAGTTCCAGAATAGATTTTCTCGCTTTGTTTGACATTGTTTGTAACATATTTTTTTATTTTTTTAAATGGTCATTTCAGTTGCACTTTCAATTTTACACTGTCATTAAAACTTATAATATAAATATTTGCCTCAGTATTTGCTGGCAATTGTGTTTATTTAATAAAAAAATCCATCGAAGTGTTTATCCCCCAGTAGTATAGTCAGACTATCATTCAGAATGAAGGGAGTATAAAGATAAAATATAAATTAATGTTTTACTAATTTTTAATGTAGGAGTAATTAAAATAAAGTTGGTTAAATAAATAAAAAAAACAACAGGTGGATTACTTTTTACAACCAAATTTTGCTTGCATTTTTCGGTTAGCCGGGCACCAGTGTTATATTTACATACATATATATGTACATTTGCACACACATATATGTACAGATATGTGTATGTAAATATAACACTGGCGCCCGGCTAACCAAAAAGTACCAATTTTTTTTTTCAGGTGTGGTGGAGAGAGGGGGTAACATTTCATTTATACAGTAGAAGATCTTTTTAATCCTATATAATGCACAGCTTTTGAGATGTAAGCAATGAATTTTGTACTTAAGAAGCACCTGTAATCCGTATTGCAAAAATATTGCACCTTTTAGAGGATTACATTTCAAACATTATTTCATCTTTATCTCCTTAATTCAGATTTTTTTAAATGAAAATATTGCTGTTATTAAATGTAAAAATTTTGGGATTAAGCAATGTGTTGATTTTGTCCCAGCATGTTTCGATAATTTTTATAGGCGATTTAACAATATGTGAAATAATCAATATTATGCAATTTTTTTTTTACCTGCACAACTTTTGGTCCTAAGGAATGCAATATAAATATCTACTACGATTGTTTTGTATATTGCCATATTTACAAGGTAAGTTTTAATGTTGTGTGAAATGACTTATATAACGCAAAATGTTGCATGTTTTGGTTTGCATTATAAAGATCTTCTACTGCATATAAATACTATGTTAACGTTTATTGTAAAGACATAAAAAAAAAAAATCATTTCAGCTACGTTATTTTTATTATTTTTTTTTATATATAATGGTTGAGTGTTTATTAATTATGTGAAAATAAAATATGGAAATCTGCTTATGATAAATTGATTTTTTTAAATATTCAATTTTTCAACCTTATTATAACCACAAATTGGTATTACGGACATAATTTTACATATGAATTTTTAATGAGGAAAGTAGCAATTACTTATGAGTTTTTCAAAAAGTTAATGTTTCAATGTAGAACGTTGAACATTGGTAAGAAAAAAAAAAGAGAAACCACCAGAATGTAGAGTGAACATAAGAAAGAGAGTATTCATCTTCCAACACTATAGAATCGGTAAGTCTCTGATTCAGGATGATGGCCATACAGAGAAAATATAAATTTTCTTCTGAGTTAATTGGGTTGGAATAATAAATAAAAGTTAAGTTCAGTGGTGTAGTCGTAAAAAAAAAAAAAAAAAAAAAAAAGTGGGTATACTTTCTAAGCAGAGGGTATACGCTCAAGGCAGAGAGTATTCCCTCGTGCATATATACTATAGCTTTCTTGAGAAACAGAGGGTATACGGTGTTCTTTAAAAAAATCTAGAGGGTATACGACGTATAGCCCCATATATCCTCCACTACATCCCTGGTTAAGTTTGAAAAAACAACAAAGGTAGAATTTTGCATATGTATCTTAAGAGGACACAGTACCTTTTAAACTATTTTTTAGTTTTCAATAGTATTGTAATATTTGTGGTGGCATTATGTTTAATACTATAATGGAAATATATATAATCTTACAGAAATGCCTATTTAATTAAAATTAAAATTTTTTGAATAATTTTTAACTTTTTAAAAATCTCTACTACTTTTTTAAATATGAATATTTTTTGCTTCAGAAATTTCTGTAATTTCAATGATGAGTTTGTTGAATTTCCTTGATTTTTTATTATACAAAAGAGAAAATGATTTATATTAAATGTAATATCCCATACATCTAAAAATCCATGGCACAGTTTTATGTAGTATAATCTAAGGAATGTGGTAAAAAAAAATTTGAAACGAAAAATATTGATATTTAAAAAATCAGTTGGGATTAAAAAAAAATTTTTTTTTTAATTTAAATTTTAGTTAAATAGAAATAAGCAAGATTTTTCTTTTTTTTTAAATTATATGAAATTTAATTTGCTTTATAGTATTAAATATAATGTCACTACAGATATTACGGTATTATTCAAAATTGAAAAAGTATAAAGGGTACTGTGTCCCCTTAACATAGTTTTTGACTAACTTTTACTAGTTTTTTTTTCCTTGCAAAGTTTATACACCAATACAGTTAAACAAATTTGAACATCTACATTTATGGTAAAGGCAGAAAAGAATAAATCATTTCAGTTAAATATTTTTTTTATTTTAATATGTTGAATATTTTTATTGATTATATGGAAAAAAATTATCAAAATTGCTTATATGGTAATAAAAGTTATTTTATTCAAATAATACAATATAACACTTTTCTTCAACTTTACCATTTCCATAAATTGGTATTATAGATATAATTTTGCATATGACACTTATAATGAGAGAAGTATAATTATTAATTTTACACAATATTTTTACGTACAATACTGAACATGAAAAGAAAAAATTAAAAAAACATCAGAATGTATAAAATATTTCAATAAATTATTTTATTAATGGTATTTGAATTTTCGTAAAAAGCTACCTTTTAATAAAAGAAAAAAAAATTCTCCAAAATTTTTGGGTTATTTCAGAGCAATCACTTTCAACATAATCATGAAAAATTTCCCTTTTAAATATTTTTTACATTATCATGGCAGTGAACTTAGCTATGATTTTCCATATAAACAATATATAAATATATATTTCTATCATAGCAAGAAAAAAAAAATATTTGAAATAGTTAAAAAATATATATTTATATGCATATGTTTTCAAACCTGGATTCATCAATATAAAATGGCAAACTTTTTTTCACTAATATAAAGAGATATTTATTACCAATACTATGTCAAGACAGGTAATCAAAATCTCTCTATATTGAAAAAAGAAAGCTTTGCTATTTTATAGTGTCGAATCCAGTTTTAACCAATATCGGCCGGTCCGGCGTTCCCCAATATTGGCCGGTCCGGCGCTCACCGATATTGGCCGGTCCGGCGTCCGCCGATATCGGCCGGTATTGGGTCCCGATATCGGCCGGTCCGGCGTTCGCCGATATCGGCCGGTATTGGGTCCCGATATCGATCGGTATTGGGTGCCAATATTGGAAAAAAAGTTTGCCATGCAATATCGGTATACCGATATTGCGAAATCGCTGTTCCCGATATTGCTGTGCTACCTGGGACGCTAACAAAAAAAATAACAAAGTTTTTGTTTTATGCTCTTTTTATTGGGAATTTAAGGTGTGCTGTATATATATTTTAAGCATTTTAATTCAAAAAACATTGTATTTTATTTATTTATTTATTTATTAACATTTTAGTTTATAATTTTTCTAAATTTTGTTTTCAGTATTGTACTTTTGACTAAAAATGTCTCATATTATACTGAATAGAATTTTAGCAGCCCAAGGTTTATTTACATTTAAAAATTTATTTTGGCAAAACAAAAATTGTTTCAGATGTATATTCTATTAATTAGTTGTCAGTTTGTTTTGGCTATAAGATCAATAGAAATTGAAAAATAGTACATTCATTAATAAGTACAGAACTTGTGTGAAAATATAAATTATTTGAAAACAACGTTTAAACACACAATAAAACAAGCAGATTTGACCATACGTATACGTTTCGTGAGTACTAGGACTCACATTATCCCCCCAACTGCATGTACGGTGAAAAACCCAAATGTCAAAACATAATACCAAAAGACCATCAAGTTCTAACAGCCAATGAAATTAATGCGGAAGTGAAGTGTCGTGACACAACAAATCCATCCAGAAAGTTGAGATGTATGGTGTACTAGATAAATCATTAACCAAGGAGTCTTTAAATTTATGGATATGAATAGCCTCAAAAAAGTCTAAATCCAGAGGAGTAATGCATTTCTTGATAATGGTAGCTGAGTCAAAATTAAAATTATGTCCCTCCCCCCAGCAATGAGAGGCGATAGAGGATTTCTGTAATTCTTTTTTCTTTACATAGTTTCTGTGTTCATTGATTCTGTAACGGAGTTTTCGTTTAGTTTGTCCAATGTAGGACAAACCACATTGGCATTGAATGTTGTAAATGCCCCAATAATTATGTGGAGGAATTTAGTCCTTAAGTTGCGAAAAAGATAATTTATTAACCAGTTTAAAAACCACATTTCAATCATAATGTGTGAAAATATAAATTATTTGAAAACAATGTTTAAACACACAATAAAACAAGCAGATTTGACCATACGTATACGTTTCGTGAGTACTAGGACTCACATCCTCAGTGTAAAAACTTTAAAAACAATATCCCCCCAACTGCATGTACGGTGAAAAACCCAAATGTCAAAACATAATACCAAAAGACCATCAAGTTCTAACAGCCAATGAAATTAATGCGGAAGTGAAGTGTCGTGACACAACAAAAATCCATCCAGAAAGTTGAGATGTATGGTGTACTAGATAAATCATTAACCAAGGAGTCTTTAAATTTATGGATATGAATAGCCTCAAAAAAGTCTAAATCCAGAGGAGTAATGCATTTCTTGATAATGGTAGCTGAGTCAAAATTAAAATTATGTCCCTCCCCCCAGCATGTGGGTCATTATGATTTTAATGTGGTTTTTAAACCGGTTAATAAATTATCTTTTTCGCAACTTAAGGACCAAATTCCTCCACATAATTATTGGGGCATTTACAACATTCAATGCCAATGTGGTTTGTCCTACATTGGACAAACTAAACGAAAACTCCGTTACAGAATCAATGAACACAGAAACTATGTAAAGAAAAAAGAATTACAGAAATCCTCTATCGCCTCTCATTGCTGGGGGGAGGGACATAATTTTAATTTTGACTCAGCTACCATTATCAAGAAATGCATTACTCCTCTGGATTTAGACTTTTTGGGGGCTATTCATATCCATAAATTTAAAGACTCCTTGGTTAATGATTTATCTAGTACACCATACATCTCAACTTTCTGGATGGATTTGTTGTGTCACGACACTTCACTTCCGCATTAATTTCATTGGCTGTTAGAACTTGATGGTCTTTTGGTATTATGTTTTGACATTTGGGTTTTTCACCATACATGCAGTTGGGGGGATATTGTTTTTAAAGTTTTTAAAGTTTTTACACTGAGGATGTGAGTCCTAGTACTCACGAAACGTATACGTATGGTCAAATCTGCTTCTTTTATTGCGTGTTTAAACGTTGTTTTCAAATGATTTAATACATTCATTGTTTTCAGTGTGGCCATAAAAAATGTAGCACATTTTGAGGACTTTTTTATATATAAAAATTAGGGATGCACCGGATATTGATTTTGCCGGATATCGGATACCGGATATCCGAAGCTCCTTTGCCTGCCGGATTCGGATATCCGGCACTAGATGTGTTTTTAGTTATATGGTGAATTATTTCTTTATATAACGCCATCTCAGAACAATAAATTACAAACATGTTTCATACATCATTAAAATATTTTAAATGTATTGAAATATAATTTACAAAAACTATATCTCTTTGAACATCAGGGCTTGAAATTCAAGTTTTCCCCAGAAAGGGAGTTTCCCAGCCAACATTTAAAAATACAGGGGAGTTGAACTGTTAGAAAGGAAAAAAAATATCTTTAAACCCCGTTATTTTTTATGTGCCACTTAAAGAATTACATTTATAGACATGACAAAATACCTTTGAAATAATTTAAATTAACAACTCAAGATAATTTATTATCAAAAATGTTTATTTTTATTAAAACAAAGGAACAGAATCAAGTTTTATATATACCATGTCTATTTTTCAACTTTCACTTAATGTTATGGGCAATTAACAATTGGGTTGCTAAATGAATTTCTTAATTTAGAATTTATTCCATTTTGCATGTTTTAGCCTCTTTCACAAGTTACACTTTTGACAAACGGCACAGACCAACTTTTATAACTTTAGAAATTATCGGAAACGCACGGTTATGCTCTGTTAAAAAATTTTAGAAAACTTTGCAAAATTTGATGTGCATTATTTTTTAACTTACTTCCATGAATAATGCATATCGGTGATTCTATTGTCAATACCCTACGGTGGTTGTATATCACTTCTGAACAAACTTGTTTTATTATATCCTTAATGGAATTATAGTCAAAACTGTAATCCCTGGTATTTTCGTTAAAATTGAACTATGGAATTTTAAATGCATTCAACATGTCCAAAAACACTTCAGTGTATATATTGTCATCATTTCTGTTCACAATTCCAATGACATCAGTTTCTGCCGACTGCCACTGTGTTTCAAAGACTAGCAACTCAACCTTAGGCCATAACTTATGTTAAAATGTTACTAACGTTTTAATTTTAATTCACTTTCATTCACTCCCATCAAGAATCTAACCAGTAGTCAACTTTCTTCATATCCACAAGTTTTAAATTTTCAACAACTTCTGCTCCATCAGTCAGTCCTTCAATCAAACACTGTATCAACCTTTTCCTGTAATGTCTCTTAATTTTCTCAAGGAGCCGTTCTCTGCCCCAGAAGCTAATGTGTAGCTTGGCAATATTTCATTATTCAAATCTGTTTCATTGCAATTATAGATTGGGGGGGGGGGGGGGGGGGAAGACTGAGTAGTGGCATCTGGTAGGGTAAATAAGAAAGCTTCCCATTTATCTGAAAATTCTTATGGAACCCCAGTCAACAAAAATGTTTTGGTCCCATGCTTTTCAGATAACCGGAGTTTTACTGTACTTGAAAGATTAATGAATAAATGTTATGCTTATATTGAAATTTTTTCAATCTATTGAGTATGAATTAATAATATTAAATAAACTCCTTGTGAATCCTTCCTATTTATTTATTTATTTATTTTTGTTAAGAAATACTTTATTTTTGTAAGATTTTAAGAAACATTTATTTCCTCAAAGTAATTTCTTTTGTTAAGGGGACATTCCAGTGAAACTGGTTTTCCCTTCTCAAATCATGAAATTCTATATTAATCCATGGGAAATTTTAGCAAGAACAAAAAATTATACATTAGTCATACATTATAAAGCACTTTCTAACACTATCATAATATTGTTACCAAATTTAATTTTTTTTTTTCATTCACATCACACAGTTAAACACTCAAGGGGACCCTTCATTAACTTGAAAATGGCCATTCCGTAACGTTAAACCAATGGGCAGGGGTTTTTTTTAATTGTTTAAATTTGAAAAGTTTTAAAGATTCTTTTTGCATAAGATAACTGAGCTCGATCTTTCATACGGCTGTTTTTTACTTTTTCGATTTCGGTTGCAGATTTTTTTGCATGGAATTGCAATGCATTGGAATTTTAAATCCATATCCAAAGTTTAAAAAGGAAATATTCAATTGATTTCTTCTATTAAACAATAAAAGGTTGATTTTAAAAGTCATGTCCTAATTTCTGTGAATTGCAAAAATCAACTAGTTTGTTATTTCTAAACATGTTTTTTTTAAGTTCACCAATTTTTTTTTTTCTTCATGTGTGCCACAAGTGTAATCTCATTTTGTTTAGTGCTGACTATTGGCCAATTTGGTAGGGCTCAGTCTCCGGTGGCCATTACTGCCCTTTTAGTTATTTCCTATTTTGGGCACAGGGAAAAAAACATCGCAAAATACATAAATCGGTAATTAAAAAAATATCGCCGATTTCGTCAATTATGGTGAAAATAAATAACAAAATTTGTCAACCGGTCGCAAGAAGAAAACTGAAGTTCATGGGAAATCGGCAGTGGGAAAATATCACAAAATTCGTCAATCGATCATGGAAAAATATCGTGAAATTTGCCAGTCCGTCATGAGTAAATATCGTGAAATTCCTCAGCCGGTCGCAGAGAAAAAACGCGAAATTTTTCAATCGGATGCAAAAAAACAGTCGTTATTTTCATCAGTATGTCGCAAGAACAAACAGGGAAATTTGCCAATCGGTCACAGAATAAAATTGCTATATTTGTCAATTGATCTCGAGAAAAAAAATTATGAAATTCACCGATTGGTCTCTAGAAAAAATCGTGGAATTCGTCAGTCGGTCGTGGAGAAAAAGCACAAAATTTTACAGTCAGATGCAGAAAAACAACTATGAATTTTGTCAATCTGTCGTAAGATAAACCTGTGAAATCTGCTAATCGATAGTAGAAAATATCACGAAATTTGTCGGTCGGTCCTGAGACTTGATCGTTGTTTTCCAAAGAAACATTTTCGGAAAATGATTTTTTGGAAACAGGAGCCACCCGCCCACAATAGGGCATAATAAATAGGACACAATAATAATCTTTAGGGCACGAATCTTGCCATCCCTTCTCGAAATTCAAGCCCTGTATCTGCCATAAAAGCCCTGTAATATATATTAATAATATTGCATAAAAAATTTAATTTAAACATTAAAATATTCTGTTTATTTGTGCAATGAAATGCTGATAATTGCTACTGGATTTGGATATGGGATTGACTATATTGATAATTGCTAATAATTAATTAATTTGTACAATGAAATGCTGATAATTTGTATAGTAAATTTTAACCAATTAATATGCATATAATTGTAAAGTATTTTCACAAAGAAATACTACATAATTTCTTTTTAAAATTTAAACATAAAATATCTACTAATATACCCATGATTAAAGAGTTATTTTCTCCAAACATAGGTTTAATTGATGCCCTTTTTCTGTTTTAATTATTTAATATTGTTTTTGCTCTAAGTCACGTTTAGTTTTATTTTAAGTTAAATTATTTTGATATTTATAAGTAAAAAGAAAATTACTTTTAATTTTAAATATTTATAAGGAAGTTACAAAAATAACTAGTTAGATTTGCCAATCCCAAAACTTTCTTCTATCTCATACATCTTAATATTTCAAAAAGTAGTTCCAAATGTTACCATAACTTAATATTATTAGTTCAATATTATACCAACTTTGATTTTGATCTAAAATTTCTGCTCCAGTCAATTAATCAGAATAAGAATAAGTTAATCTCGATCGTGATATTTATTAAAATCAATAATTTTTTCGTTATTCTGTTGTACATCAGCTGTTTGTGAATAGTCAGCTTAGCAGGATGTGAAGTTCCCTTCGCTTCATGAGCCACCAATATACAGCACAAAAAAAACCTGCGAAAAATCGAGAAAATTTTACAAAAACCTCTGTACAGTGCCACCTTCTGGCGGAATATTTCCAAATGCAAAGAAAAACTGCTGGCCATAGCCAAAAATATACACACAAAATTGGTTCAATTCTATGCTTAGCTTCATACACTTTTCAATGGTAAAATAATGAAAATAACACAAAAATCCGTATTATAGCGCCCCCTTCCAGCAGAATATTTTCAAATTGAAGGAGGACCTGCTGGCCATAGCCAAAAACATACCCCCAAAAATTGGTTCAATTCTATGCACAACTTCATACACTTTTCGATGGTACAAGAATGAAAGTGGCACAAAAATCGCTATTACAGCGCCTCATTTCGGCAGAATATTTCCAATTTAAAGGAGAACCTGCTGGACATAGGCAAAAACAAATACAAAAAATTTTGTTCAATTATATGGATAACTTCATACACTTTTCGGTGGTACAATAATGAAAATGGCACAAAAATCGCGATTACGTTGCCCCCCTCCTTCCAGTGGAATGTTTCCATATTGAAGGAGGCTGACATCTAAATCCGTTGAAAACCGGAAATCGAAAAACTTTCTATTACAATACTTTCTTCTAAAAATAGGCCTGTTTAATTGTTAAACTTAAAAAAAAGAAAGAAAATTAATAAAGTCATACTTTAATAAACAACTTCAAATTTTATTTTGCATTCTGAAAGTAAAGGTACAATTTTCTGAAAGAAGTAAACATAAATTCTTAAATTTATTATAAAGAGTTCAAATATCAATGTTAGGAAAGCTGGCAATTCTTTAAACTTTTGAGAATTACCTTTTACTCATGTATAGTGAACTTACTTTCATATTTTGTATTATAAACAAAATTGTTCGGCATTGTTTGGGGTCAAACTATTTATGTTATCCTTATATATTCACTTCGCTGCGCTCTGCCGGATATCCGGCAGAGAAGTCGGATATCCGGTGATTGTGATCCGGATATCCGACGGTATTTCGGATATTGAAAAATCAGCCGGATATCGGATATTTGCCGGATATCCGTTGCATCCCTAATAAAAATATTTTAAAACTAAATAAAAATGTGTAATTTGTTTTACTGCTTTAAATATAAATCTCGCAACGTATTTATACACTTACTAAAAGCCAGATTTAAAATAATTAAGTTTACTTTTAAAAAAATGAAGAAAAAATACATTTTCTCTCTTTAAGATATCTGACTACGTTGAAAATGCAATTTTTGACCAAAATTGGCAAATTTATTTTATTTTATTTTATTAAAGACCAACTCTTTACCTTTCCAAAACTGTATTTATTTTTATTGTACGATAAATAGATCCGGAGTTATAGCGGTTTTAAAACTACTCAACAGCTGTCACTCAAACCTAAAGTGCTGTTTAAAAGGCTTTAAAATTTAAAATTTTTAAATTGCTTTTAAAGGGTCGTATGTTTGCAGAAATTTCGCGATTTTGGATGCATTTGTTTAATAATAAGAAATGTAAATAATATGCTCCATGAAATTTTAATTGCACCATGTAAAACGTAAATCTAAACTTTAAATGCATTTTTTGGAAAATGTAATTTTCGGTGAAAATTCCACACGCAAAACATGAATTCTCAAAAAGTTATCGTAATATCACTATGAAATTTAAAATATATGTTATTTACACTATTGCGAAGGCAATGAACTAAATATTTAAATTTAGAATAAATATTTTTTGTTTTATGGATGTTTTTGTGGAATGACATCGATGAATTTTATGAAAATTAACATGTAAACAGGTACGATACGCTATAAGTTTTGAAATACTTAAAGAATCTCTTAGATTTTAGTTCATTGCCTTCACCAATGTCATAAATATGAAGTGTAAAAAGGAAATTAAGATACATGCAGTAGAATTTCCTTTAGAGCGTTTTGCGTTTCGGGCCAAATTTCCCTAAATTTTACTATAAATTCCTCCCATTTACTAAAATTTTATCAATAAATGAAATATTTTTTACTTTTTTTCAAATATTCTAGTCCTAATCTTAGTAAAAGTAAGTTTAAAAAATAATTGAATAGCTTTTTTGGAAAAAATTGCTCCGTACGTAGGCAGGCACCTTAACCCTAGATCTACCGGGAATTTTATTCAAGTTTTAATAAAACGTTCTACACCAGAATTTTTATTTAAAACTATTTAACTTATTTATTTACCTTATTTTTGTCTGGTTTATATACTTAGTTTATTTTAAAGAAATTTCTGGTTTGAATGAATATTTTGTATGTACCTGTCGGGTCCAATGGACCCGTCTGGTAGACGGAGGGTTAATTAAATATTAGGGTTAAGTGATATTAGCCCTCTACTTTCTAGACAATGACGGGCCATTACATTTTTGCCAGAAACAGCCCCTTAAGAGTTGCCGGGCAAAGTAAATGCAACCGTTCTCTCAACGCCGAAACATTAGCGGTTCGGGAGGAGCTGCCGCAACTAGCGGCGGGTCATTTACGGTACAACACTGTTTGGTTACAAATGGCCTTAACTCCTTTTGTCCGCGATATATACGTCATTCGGCCCTAAGTCGAGTGTTTGTTGGGCCATTATATTTTTGGCTAAATGCGGTTTAAAAGCAAATCAACTACTCAATATTGTAAAATGCATCAGTACTACTTCTTTTTAGGGAAAAATCAAGTGTTTCATATTTATTTTCCGATTTTGCAAGTTTCTGTAAAAATCACGTTTTTCTTTTTTTAATAGAACGTATGCAACGATCTGTTTTACCTCTTACAACATGAATTATTTTATAAAACTTACATTAATTACATTTAATGCACTTTCATCAACATATGGTAGCTTTTATGTCACGCTTTCAGTAAAATTATTTTAGTGTGTGCTATCCCGTAACGAATGAACATATCAAAATGAAACGTTTGTAAACGCGCGGGATTATTTAATCCCAAAAGGCATATTTCTCCCCTTCTAGCCAACAAAGAAAAGACATTCCTTCACACAACCTTTCTCAACGTTGACCTTGAAAGATACAATGAACGTCAGGAGCGTTCTCCAGAAATTTATCATTTCTTTATCATATTTTTTGGCAGTTTACACAGTGCAGGATAGCACGGTTTTGTATTTAACGATTTTGTATCAGTTTTCTCTGAATCTGAATCGAAAATTGTGGTTTCATTTTGAATTTCGTTTTCATCTGCGCTTGAATTGACTATTATTTTTTTCATTTTTTATTTTTTTATTATTATTATTAGACTGAATCTGATGCTTTTTAACACTTTTATTCCGTTTTTTTCCTCTATCATTTTATCAAAAATTCCAAATACTGAACTTTTTCCCATGTATGTAAATTCCTTGAAGTACTGTTCAGAATATATACTGTGGAACCCTTGCCCACATACATCTTCAACGTAAATTTTGTCCTTATCATTAATGCTGGCTGATATTGCTGAACACATATTTTTTATCTTTGTAATATTTGATTTCAGCTAGAAAACAAAAAAAATTCGTTTGCTAAGCGCCCTTGTTACTATTGTTTCTGCTAGAAGCTTTTTGATATGGAACTGTGCTTTATTTTCATCAGAAACCTCTAAATTTGATGGTGGCTTTTTATCCATATTTCACAATAAATTTTACAAAATTTTGCTCGGAGACCCGACGACCCGTTTTTAAAAACGCAAGAATTTTTTTGTAATAATATTGGCGGTCTATCTCTAAACTTGTACAATACCTTTGGCGCCTTTTTGCGTTTTCCACTTGCCTTTTATTATCTGTACGTTTGCAGCTATAGCGCAGCTTAACGATATACCACCGGTACCATTTAGATTTAAAATGGGAAAATTCCAACAAATTTTTTCGTTGACAGAGCTTATCAGAAGCTAAAGGCTTTTCCCTGTTTTGTTTTGTTTTCCTGCCATTTTTTGGTCTCATATATATATATATATATATATATATTTAAACACTGTGTTTTTCTCTCTTCTGTTTACTCCAATCATTATAATATACAGAACGAGCTTCTTTGTTTTATTTTTGCTATTTCCTAAACTTCCATTTTTTTGGCTCTTTCTTTACAAGGAATCTTATAAGTTAGTTATTTTTAACCTTTTAGTTAATATGGCGTAACGAAAAATTTTTTATTGTCCCAGTGTTCACCGTTTAATAAAACTAGTTGGTTGGCATAGCAACCCGCTGCGTTGCCTTTAAATTGCATGAGATGTTACGATTTTTTTTGTTGGAAGTGTAAATCTAGTTTTGTTTTATTATACATTTCGAAAAAACTGTAACGTAAATTTGACTGAATACTGAATTTCAAGTAATAAGCAATATTATAATGTAGGTTAAACGTTTGTTAAGTTAAAATACACATTTCCAAAATTCATTTATAAAAATCATTGCGTTCCTTTAAAATTTCATTTTTTTGTTAGAAACTGCTGTTAACCACATGAAATCATTTTGACGAAATTGGATATAAATGACGTCATTTTGCAAATCTAGAAGAAACATTTCAGATTTGTGAATTGAAATAATTGTTTATCAAATGACATTTTTTTTTGCTTAGTCATTCTACTTATGTTTTGTGAAAATTTTTAAGCGCGTCATTTTTAAGAAAAAGTTATATGAAAATCGGTGTTTCTTGTTTAAACTTGTTCTAAATATATAAGTCAATAATTCTATCGATGCAAGCAAAAAACTTAAATTTGATTTTGCCCAACCTCCTTGTCTAAATATTAGTAATTTAAAAAAAATCTATGATCTAATATTTGTAGATGGCAATTTGTAAGCAGACGATTTTTTCTTGTTTAGATTAAGTTGCTTCGTGAAGATGAATGCGTAAAATTATGTTTTATTCCTCAGTTTTTATTTCTTAGCCTTTCTTTCTATTTGGCAGTATGAAAATTATAAAGGGTAAAAATGAGAATGCAGGATAGAAAATGTCGAAAATGTAAAGTTGTAGAACGGAGAAGTAATTTAAAAATACACTAAACATCTTTTTTTTTTTTTTTTTTTTTTTCATTTATTTATGTTTCTACTGTAATTCCCATTTTTATTTATTACTTCTTTATTTCACGAAAAAATGGTTAGCTTTCTCTTTTTTTTTCTATTTTGATTGTGGTTATAGCTTTTTAGAAATTTTAACACTAATTTTAAAAGCGCTGAGACTCCTAATACGTAAAATGATATGCAGTTTTCAAACAAATTATATTTGGAAGTACATCTTCCCTGGTATTCGACGGTGTAAAGTTTGAAATTTTTGTGATTTAATAGTGTTAAATTTTTGTTTTATTTATTTTATTTCATTGTTCGTTTTAGAAGTTTGTTACGGAATAATAGCTGGAGACATTTTTATTATTGAAACTACAATAAACTCCCGACTATCCGGCTCTCGACTATCCGGCCCTCCGTACTATCCGGCCTATTAAAAAAATGGAAGAATGTTGCAAGCAGCCAAGGCTGGACTGGACTGCAGGTTCCCGTCCGGGTGGGTGTCAAAAGCACTAAATTCCAAACATAGTAACTGCAAGGTCTTGGATCATTCTTTTGCACTAAAAATGTAGACATAAAGCCGTGTGGGAAACTGCAATGGGAGATGAGAAAGATAAGCTTATTCCATTGCTGAAAATATACCGGGCTCTGACGATGTCAATGCAGAAGACATACAGAATGGATGGCAAACGATGAAGTCAATGAATTAATTGAAAACGATATTGTAGAAGTGTTGACAGAGGGATAAATATCAGAAGGAAAATATTAAAAGGATTGTAGGAAAAATCTCCTCCCACATTCGTAAGGGTTTAAGACGATTGGGACAGCACTGTAGTACATTAGTCAGCAGGAATCGACGTCAACTAATATCATCTACTTGCCTAAGTGGAGGGACATTGCATCACGGAAGAGGGCTAACAGGGAGAAGGAGTCCTCTATTAAGAACTTAAACTAAAAACTGTAAGCTTTGACTCTTATCTTATGCATAACTTTTCATATTTGTGCAATCATTTATTAATAAACAGTAAAATCAGATTTATACATTTTTTGAGAATTAGGATTGCGTTTTATGTTAATGTTTGGCTTATTTTGAAACTGTATGTACTGTATATATAACATTTGTCTTAAAATGTGTATAACACGTGTTTTTAATATCATGGCGGGGAGGGGGGGGGGCATGAAGTTAGTAAATATTTGTAGAACTCCGGCCTATCCGGCTTTTTTGTTATCCAGCCTACCCTTCCGCTACATTAGGCCGGATAGTCGGGAGTTTACTGTATTTGTATTGCTTTAAGTGATAATGGATCATTATTCTTGCATAACAGAGCCTGCATGCAATAAAGATACATTTAAAAGAAATCGTGATTAAAAATTAAATTAAAAGCCATAAAAAATGAGAATTGAGATACAGTTTTCAAACAAATTGCATTTGTAAGTACATTTTTTTTCCGCACACGATTGTGTAAAAATTGAAAATGTGCGATATTTAGAAATTTCAACCAAATGACCTAGCATTTACCGAAAATTTCTGAATTTTTATTGACTTATAAAAACAAAGTACTCGTATTATCCTTTTTTTTTTTAATTATTGTGCTATTTTTTAGGATGTGGCAACACAAAAGAAAAGATTTAATTAGAAAATTAAAAAGGGGATATTTCTATAATGTTAAATTATGGAAGGTATAGTGCTATGTGAAGTTTAAATGTGTGTCATTCCCTTAATTGTCTGAGCGAAGCGAAGGCTAATACTCAGCGAAATATTACTGTCCGGACACATTACAACTACGATGGATATTAACGCCATGCCCTACTAAAAAAAAAGCCTAATAAAAACTTTTCGTCAAGCATAACTCAAAAAATATTTGTCGGATTTCGTTTCTGATTGCACCAGAAGGTACCTATGAGGGCCACCTACTGAATGCACCTACTATGAAAAATAAGTTCCAAATCGTTTAAAAATTATATTAAAAAAACTGATAAAAAAGCACAATTTATCTGCATACGTCACAGAAATTTAGTGTTCGTCACTTTCACCTGTGGAAGTTTTAGTAGATAACTGGTTTGTACACATGGAGCAAATAAAAAAAAAATACGCACGCAGCGAGGCACGCAATAATATTGAATAGATCAGTTTCAACCACGTGATCACAAACCTTGCAACAACCCGTGGCAACCAGTTTTGGTGGGCAAACAAATAATAATACAGTACTCCGTACCACGGTGACTGTTTTTAGCCTGTTGTATGACATACAATTGTGGATGATTAAAACAAAAGACATGAGTGTTTATTGCTCCGGGAAGTTATCTTTCTCTGGATGTCTGTCTGTCTATCATACAGCGTGCAATTTTCTTGTGAAGGATGATATTATTATGCAGTAAAACCTCCATAACGGACACACCCGATTAGTGGACACCTCTACTTAGCGGGCATTTTTTCGATTACCAACCCTTAAATAACTGTACATTTTTTACTCTCAGTAGCGGACACCTGCAAATAGAAGACAAATTCTGCATTCTCAAGGTGTCCCCTATTCAGAGGTTTTACTATATATATTATTGATAGTTATTTTACAGGGCCGCACAAAAGAATGTGAATATATGAAACAAATATAAACTAAATTCGGGATTGGTAGATCGCTGATGGTAATGTAATTTTAGGATGTTGTTACAGTCATCTGCAGTATGTCTTCAGAGTTTCGTTCATCTAACGAAACCCTACCTGTCTCACTCCTTTGTCTGTCTGTCCGTCTGGCACAGAGCCAGTTCTCAGAAACTATATATGTCGGAGATTTGAAAATTTGCATACTTATAGCTAAATACTTGCGATAACACGATAAACATATTTAACCCTCCAGTCTCTAACTTCTGTATTTTAAGCAATTTTTCTAACTCAGCCCCTAATTAAGTTTGAGACATGAAATTTTGCATACTTATAGCGGAACACCTCACATCAAACGACAAATAATAAAAGTTTGAAAAAGGTCCAATATTTAACCCTCTGGGCTCTAACTTGTGTATTTTAAACAATTTTTCTAACTCATCCCCTAACTAAGTTGGAGACTTGAAAGCTTGCATACTTATAACTGAACACTTGTGATAACACGATAAATCATAAAATTTTGAAAAAGTCATATTTAATCCTCCATTCTCCAACTTATCTATTTTAAACAATTTTTCTAACTCAGCCCCTAATTAAGTTGGAGACTTGAAAGTTTGCATACTTATAGCTGAACACTTGCGATAACACGATAAATCATAAAATTTTGAAAAGTCATATTTAACCCTCCAGTCTCTAACTTCGGTATTTTAAGCAATTTTTCTAACAAAGCCCCTAATTAAGTTGGAGACATGAAATTTTACATACTTATAGCTGAACACCTCACATCAAATGACAAATAATAAAATTTTGAAAAAGTCTAATATTTAACCCTCTGGGCTCTAACTTATGTATTTTAAACAATTTTTCTAACTCAGCCCCTAATTAAGTTGAAGACATGAAGTTTTGCATACTTATAGCTGAACACCTCACATCAAACGACAAATAATAAAATTTTGAAAAAGGTCTAATATTTAACCCTCTGGGCTCTAACTTGTGTATCTTAAACAATTTTTCTAACTCAGCCCCTAATTAAGTTGGAGACATGAAATTTCGCATACTTATAGCTGAACACCTCACATCAAACGATAAAAAATAAATTTTGAAAAAATCTAATATTTAACCTCTAATATTTTGTCTCGCGCAATTTTTAAATTTAAACTGTTTTGCAAAACTATTTTTTGTTCATTTTGCATAGTAAGTGTAATGTAAAAATCCACAATTTGGAAACCAAAATTGTGAAAAGATAGGTACATATGCATTAAAACATGGCCGAGACAACTAAAGTAATCCGGAATAGAAATAATTTATAGTAAATATTTAATTAATAAAAAACCACCAATTTAACAGCAATTTCTTATCAAATTTGAACATTTTTCTTTATAACAGTTGCCAACAACTAAAAAACACAATAAAATTATTACTACAACAATTAATTTTCTACTGCAAGATTTCCACGTGAAAAATGAAAATGAAATAAATGGTTTGACGAATTTAAATGAAAGTGAATATAACTTCATAACTTTTATATTTCAAAGTTTCCACGTGAAAGAGGAAAATATTACGTCATATTGGAAATATAAAGGATGTGGTGGATATAGTATAACGTCATATGAGTGTGAAAAATGTATTGAAGCATGATAAAAACCCGATTAGGGAAATATTGGCGTATTTTAACATTATTGCTCCAATTATAAATTGAAATAAGTTCATTTATAGCTGTATTCTTTTGCGTCTGTTATATGCACTTATACATTTTTATATAGCGTTTTCATATGATTCATTCATACAACATTTCGACTGCTTTTTTTAATGTTTGTTTTGTGTTGTATGTTAAATTTTGAAATTGATTTTTCAGAACGAACATCCTTCAAATTCTGGGCAACGCTGGGCACTTTAGTTTGTAACAGATAAATGGCTTTTGTATCTGTACATCTAATGCTAATATTATAAAGCGTTATAATATTATAAAGTGTATAATATTATTAATGCTTGTACGTTTGTGAGTTGTTATCTCTGAAACTACATAGCCAACTTAAAAAAATGTTGGTGGCCATCTCTGCTCCAAAAAAAGGACTATTTTATGTCAGTGCAAGAACCTACATCGCTGCAGGAGCAAAAAAAGTTCTAAAATTGCGATTTCTGCGATATTGATTGGGTTAGAAACTTTAAATTTGGTGCGGTAGTTACTTTTAAGATGTAAATACTCGTAATGAACGCTCTCTAAAAGGTTCAATTTGACGGATAAACGTAAAAATTTCTAGAAAGGTTCTAAACTATGATTTATTTGGAATACTGAAATTTTTGGGATACTGTTGGGGTTAGAAACTAGAACTTTGGCAAGGTAGTAATTAATAAGATGTAAATGCTCGTTGTAGAACGAATTCTAAAAAATCGAAAGACTAAACAAAGCGGAAAAAGTTCTAAAGATGATCTAAGTAACGAAGTACATGGAATTGTTAGGAATATAAACATGAAAATTGACATGGCTGTATTTATTATGACGTAAATTCTCGCAATAGAACAATTTCTAAAAATGTCGCTATATAAAACAGTGCAGAAACAAAAAACTTTCGAAAATTTTCTATTTCTGTGTTACTGCTGAGCCCAAAATCTTGAAATTTTGCTTCGGGTTAGTTTTAAAATATACAATTGTCTCTATGAATGGTTTCTAAAAAATTTAAAATTTAAAAAGATAAAATTAACGGAAAGCGATCTCAATTACCATTAATTTGGAATTATTAGGTACAACAACTTTAAATATTTCATAATGCTGCATTTCCTCCGCAAAACATGCAATTTAAATGCAACAAAACTGATAGATACCCATCTAGCATTAAATAAATTGTGTAAATATTGAATAAAGACTGCATGAAACAGTGAGTAGGTTGCCCGAAAGTACTTGTTAAAATGTTCCCTCTCTAGGCTTTTCTCTTTCTCGCCAAGGCCACTAACAGAGGGAAGTGCCGTTTTAAATGTGATATGAATTTTTTATCCGATTCATTTTTCTAGACATTTTATCATAAGACCATATTCTCAATTGTCATTAGTAGATTTTTTATATATTAACTTATTCTGGTGAAATTTCATAATCGAGTTCATATATCGTATTTTAGCTTGCATGATTTGCTGAATAAATACGTATGGATTTGTAAATTACTTCAAATCACACTTTGACAGCTCAAAAGTTATGCAGACGATATATTCAGATCTTGTGTCATACTTTATGTTGTAATCATTGCCGATTTCTTTTACTTAATACATGCTAAATACAGCTCAACTTGTGCAGAATATGTTTGAAAACAAAACAATACAGCGTATGCAGTGGCCAGCATACACTCATCATTTAAATCTGATCGAGCATATCTAAAACACACTCTAACGAAGCATTGCATGCCACTGTTGATGTATTCGGTACTTTGATACTATATCAGATTTTGAGGAGAGAATTCCTTAAATGTTATCGACAACCTCATTGCATCCGTGGGAAACAGTTATTGCACAATATTAACTATTCCGGGGGAACACACACCATATAAAGTATAGTCCATTCTTTTTAAACATCATATATTTGTCATTTAAAGTTACTCAAATTGGTGCGGAGCATCTGACTATGCTCTTGACATCATTTTATACAGTTAAAATTCCGATATAAGTAATTTAGTGTTTCATTTTCTATTTTACTTTTAATATATTTCGTACTTTCAATTTTATATCCATGCATGGGTGTCTTGAATGGTTTGATTTCCCATTTTTTTAAACAGTGTATATGAATTTATGTATAAGATTTTGTAATTCTACGATTCGTTTATTTTCATCATTTCAATTTATCGCAGTATACGGACAATTAAAGATAACATCTCATTTTCTTTGCTTCCACATGTTATTATTAAATCTATGTTCTCAGCAATATCGCTCAGACTAATCCCTTTGAGGGAAGTTCTAGTATTGGATATTTTTTGACCCGACCTTCGAAAGGCACATCGCTAAATTAAGAGCTTTCCAACAAGCTATTATTCATCACTGAATGTTTTCTGATGTGGATTGTAATCGAGTTGTTGTCTTTTCATCATGTTTCAAACCGTGAAAGATGCGGCTGAGCTCTACTATACAGCACTATCGTGCTGTATGATAAATAGTAGAATGCGCTAATATATGTCCATTTAAATGCAAGTTCTACTTAAATCGCAGTAATGAATTTATTGAAATGAAAAACAAAGAAATATTTTGTGGCATCTGTCCCTCAACCTCGGTGCGGCATCTGTCAATAGTGGCGGGTAAGATACCGGGCCGCCATTTTGTATCATGTGAGCGACGCGAGAGAAAGGCAAGCACATGTCTGTATTCTACGAGGATCTAGTTTACACTTGCAATCGGTTTTGGGATAAAATCTCTGTTTATCTGGTTTAAAATATGTAATAAAACTTTATTAGAATAGTTTTAGCAACTTACCACACAGATTCGAACCATAAAAACTGGCATAAATATATAAATACTGACAATAAAACTGTGGAAACTCATACAACACAGTACAAGGAACAGAGGAACACTACGAATTTCTTAATTTGGCCTAGGGAGCGCTAGTATCGCCAATACAATCTCTGCGGCATCTGTCCCACCGCGGTGTCTGTCCTCACTTTACTATAGATTAATTACAGGGACAGTCAGAATTTTCCGTTACATTACGGCCAATGGGAAAAAATTATTGCAAGTGTATTTTCATGATATTACAGTCTTTCGAACAGAATGAAATTGATATGCACTTATGAAGTGCAGTAAAATGTACATTCAGTGCTATTCGGTGCAAAAAAATATGTATAAAACTAGTTATATTACGAAAGCACCCCATTTTCCGCGTTTGACAAGCAATTTTCAACTTGTTTGTTTATATGAAAAAAAAAAATATTCATATAATTTATCGATAACTTCCTAATCTTCTTTAGATTTTCTAATTTTTCTGTTTTTTTTTCTGTTTTTTTTTTTTTTTTTAATCAAGGATTCTAGATAGGTAGATACCTTTAAGCAAGTTATTATATTTTATTTTTTTATCTTTATATAATGTAAGCATTGTGTGTCCCACAATATTAGACGCTCTTGTATTTAAAAAAATAGTTGATCTACGTGTATTAAATCCATTTTAAATTCTAGCGAGAAAATTCGATACGCAACCAAAACCAAAAACTTACGAATCACTGATAAAGAAAATCAAAGTCAGCGTCAAAACTACGGTTCGTCTGAACAACATAGAAAAAACAAAAGACATGAGCACGCTACCAGCTGCTAGCGGGTTGGAGGAAACGCCGTGTCTCGACATGAAGCTTTTCGGAATTTTTACCGCAACGGTTTATGGGCGCTCGTCTGAACAGACCAGAAGATTTGTATACTCTCGAGAGAGCGTCCATATGGCTGCTTTTCAAAATCGTCCGTCTGACTTTGGCCTTAGACAAATGTCAGACGAACGACTTTTTGAACGTTTATGGTTTCAACAAGAAAAATAAACACCTGCGCTCTCTCGGTCACACGAGCGATCTATGAAATGTTTCCGCCACACAGAGCAGACGACATTATTTATCGACGCAACAGAAGGATTTCCATTCGTTGTTTTTAATAAGCAAAATGGATCTTCTGCAGGAAATAAATGATTTTGTAATTTTATATTAGTTATTCAAGAAATTAGAAAAAAGAAATATACACAGGCGGTACTAGGTTCATCCTATTTTAAGTAATCGATAGAAAATTAACTTTGCTGTACACAAAATTTTACAAAAGAAAAAAAAAAGAAAGGAAAGAAAACGGAACGGCCACTTTACCAAACTTAACTATATTTGCTTCAAAAATAGCAAAGAAGATTGCTTTCCTTTTAATGAGGTTTATCAGATTTAAACCGGTATCAGAAACCGGTATATCAGATTTGAATCAAATCTAATAATTCTGCATGAAAAACCCATTTATCTAAATTAAAGGAGTCTACCCCCCCCCCTTTTTTTCCAACTTTATAATTAACCAATGAACCCCCAAAACTAATCAGAGGAGAGCTTTATCGGAATGAACGTAGACAAATTTTTTGAAGCAAATCGGATAATTCTGCATAATTTCAAAGAATTATTATTAAGAATTCATTATTATTAAGAAATGCAACATTTGCTGCCTATTTAGGGTCCCGCTACAGAAATCCATTTAATAAAACAGGCCTCTTCTCAAAAATCGTAATTATAAAACAGGCCCTTTCACAAAATTATATTCCATAAAAACATACTATTAATTAATTATTTTAATATTGTTCGGTTTAAAAATCTGTAATTTGTAAAGAAAACAAGTTCCCCCGAAACGAAAACTTTAGTATTTACTTTTCGCAAAATGCCTCCTTCACCCCCCCCCCCCACCCGCAAAGAAAACCCCTGCAATTACCCCTGAATTCAATTTAGTACATACTAGGACAAAATAGTATTATTATTAGTAGTATTTGATAAAGATTACATTAAATTTTTCCCTATAATAATACATTACTATTTAAATACTTTTCTTATAAAACGTTAACTTGTAACATTAACATAATTTTAAATGATTTTTTAGGTGCGTTCGTAATTATATAAATACGTAGCACCTATAGTCGTCGTTCAGTCAGTCTGTCCGCATATAACAGTGCAAAAACTACCCAACCGAATAGCCTGAAATTTTTAATATATAATAGTTGCAAAAGTTTGTCGAGTCATTTCAAATTTTATGAAAATCGGATGTATAGTTTGTCAAAAGTTTTACGTTAGATTACGGCCAATGGGAAAAAATTATTGCAAGTTCATTTTAATGATGTTACAGCCTTCCGAATGGTCTGAAATTTTAAATATATAATTTTTGCAAAGTCTTGTCGAGTCGTTTCATATTTTATGTAAATCGGATGTATAGATTAATGACAGAGACAGTCAAAATCTTCCGTTACATTACGGCCAATGGGGAAAAAAAATTATTGCAAGTGTATTTTAATGATGTTACAGCCTTTCGAACAGAATGAAATTTACATGCACTTATGAAGTGCACTCAAATATACAATCAGTACAATTCGGTGCAAAAAATATTTATAAAACTATTTATATTACGAATGCACCTCATTTGCAACGTTTGACGAGCAATTTCCAATTTGTTTGTTTATATGAAACAAAATTAATTCATATAACTTATCGATAACTTCCTAATCTTCTTTAGATTTTTCTGATTTTTTTTTTTTTTTTTTTTTTAATCAAGGATGCCTTTAACCAAGTTATTATATTTTAATTTTTATCTTTATATAATGTAAGCATGAGGTTGTCCAACAATATTGGACGCTTTTGTATTTTAAAAATTAGTTAATCCACGTGTATTAAATCCATTTTAAATTCTAGCGAAAAAATTCGATTCGCAACCAGAACCAACAACTTACGAATCACTGATAAAGAAAATTAAAGTCAGCGTCAGAACTGCGGTTCGTCTGGACAACATAGAAGAAACAAGACTTGAGCACGCGACCAGCTGCTGGCGAGTTGGGGGAAACGCCGAGCCTCGACGTGAAGCTTTTCGGAATTTTTACCGCAACGATTTATGGGCGCTCGTCTGAACAGACCAGAAGATTCGTATGCTCTCAAGAGAGAGCGTCAATATGGCTGCTTTTCAAAATCGCTCGTCTGACATCTGCCTTAGCACTTAAAAATACTTTTATTATTGAATGTAAACAACTGAATTTTCACAAATTTTAATTCATTAAAAATATGCTATAATTTTCATAAAAAAGGTATTTTAAAAATTTCATAAAAAAATCGTGAAACTATTTAATTAATCATGTTTCTATCTATAATGACTAACTCCATGATTTATTTTTTCTTCTGAAAATAGACGTGTTTCATTTTTTATTTACAAAAATGCGTCCGTAATGGAAAAGCATGTAAAATAAATTAATTAAAATAATACATTTTTTAAGGTTATTCTGTAAAAAAAATAATATTGTGAAAATCTACAGGTCATAATTTATTTTTATGTTTAATTTTAAGTCAAAATACTGAATAGTTTTTTTTTTTTTTTTTTTTTTTTTTTTTTTTTTTTGTAAAGTGTACGACAAAATGTAATTTGTGTAGCCTAGTAGAAGATTCGCTGAATAGATAAAGAACGCGAATTTGTTAAAATTCGGAAAATTAAGTAACCGATCGATATCATTGAAAAGCCCTTTAACCACTGTTTTATAGTGCAATGTTTGTATAGAACATACTGTGTTCCCTGTCGGTGAAAGGTTGAACTAACCACTATTTTCGAATAGTAATTTAAGCAAATTTCTTAATTTATTATTTTAATCAACGTCCTTATTTTAACACTATCTTTTTGGAGCATCCCAAATGCATCAAATAGACTAGATTTACATCTCCTACAAAAATTTTGAAACGTTCAGATGAGTAGAAATATTTTTACAAAATAAAATGTGTGAAAATGTACATGAAATCAGTAAAAAACAGTGTTTTGTCGCGGTTGCACTCTCTTCCGGAACGCATAGACTCCGAAAATTAAATTACGCAAAACAACATGTACCTTCAATTCAATATTTTTTGTTGTGATTTTTTCATTTAAAAAATAATAATTTAGACAAAATGGAGTTACAGATATAATATCATTAACGGGGGGTCATTCATCACGGGCCCGGACAACGATTAATGTGTCAACTAGTAATTAAATAAAAATAAATAATCATGTGTAAAACATCAATTTTTACAACGAAATATCAATATTTTAGCACAAAAATTACACGCTGTCGTCGGAAACATATTTATAAATCACAAATTTGTTTCAGAAAACATAAAATATAGACAAGGAATGATAAGTTATTATTTCAAAAATTTCATTACATATTCCGACCATTGGAAGAAAAAAATCTATACTAATTAGTCCAGGCAGTAGAGACCGTATAGGGACTCTACCAAGCAAAATTAATGGTAGTACTGGAAATCGGCTTTCTAGATGTTTTTTGGGTCGCTGAATCGGAATTTGTAACTTCCCACCAAAATTTCCCCCGGCAACCTTCCTAAATTTTAATAAAAACCCCCCCAAACAAAGTTTTTATTAAAAAAATTAATTGTTTTATTGTTTTAGAGAAAAAGTATCTAGAAATTCAGAAAGTAGACAAAATTTCCAACAAATTAGATATATGACATTATGACTTAGGATGAAGGGGAAGGGGGGATGTGCCTCGGAACATGCGCGCGGTGCTGCGTAAACTAAGTTGCGCAATTCCACTTAACCATTCACACGTTTACATTAGCCCTCCCATCTTCCCTCCGAACTTTTTCTATAAGGTTTACTTTAAGTTTTTTGGGTCGCTGAATCCGAATTTTTAACTTTCCCCCAAAATTCCCCCCCCCCGAAAACCCCCCAAATAGTTGTTTTTAACTTAAATTTCTTATTATTTTAGAGGAAAAGCATTGCAAAATTCAGAAACTAGACAAAATTTGCAACAAATAGGATATATGACATTATGACGTAGGATAAACGGGGAGAGAGGGGGCTGCCTCGGAACATTCCCCGCGCGCTTTTCTCAAAAACCAAATTTTTTCAAAAAATCAATTTTTTGGGGGGTTGCCGGGTGAAATTTTGGTGGGAAGTTACAAATTCGGATTTAGAGACCCAAAAAACATCTAGAAAGCCGATTTCCAGTACTACCATTAATTTTGCCAGATAAAATCCCCTATTGCCTGGACTTCATCATTTAGTGCACGTAGCGCCGCAGTGCATGTTCCGAGGCAGCCCTCACCCACCCCGTTCATCCTAATTCATAATGTCATATATCCTATTTGTTTCAAATTTTGTCTAGTTTCTGAATCTTGTAATGCTTTTCCCCTAAAACAATAAGAAATTTAAGTTAAAAACAACTATTTGGGGGGGGGGGGGAATTTTTGGGGGAAAGTTACAAATTCGGATTCAGCGACCTAAAAAACATCTAGAATTTATTTCAGTACTACCATTAATTTTGCTAGGTAAAATTCCCTATTGCCTGGACTAAATACCAGTGTTGGATGTTCAAATAGAATTTATTGTGCCCCTGGCGGTAGAAATAGGATTTTCCGGCAATATTAAATTTGAAAATAAAAATAACAAGTTGGAAATTGCTCATCAAACGTGGCAAATGTGGTGCGTTCGTACTATAACTAATTTTATAAATATTTTTTGCCCCGCATATTGTACTAAAGATATATTTTAGTGTACTTCATAAGTGCATAGGCTGTAACATCTTTCACTTGCAATATTTTTTTCCCATTGGCCCTAATGTAACGGAAAACTTTTGACTGTCCCTGTAATTAAACTATATATCCAATTTTCTTAAAATTTGAAAAGACTCAACAAAATTTTGTAGCAATTATTGCCGAAACGTCAGTGAAGGCTTACTGTGGAGACACGAAAAGTTTTGGTTTCTGTTAGTCTGTCTGTCTGTTCCGCGATAACTGCCGCAAAAAGCATCCGATCGGCTTGAAATTCACTGGGCATGTTGATGAGGTACCCGGACTTAGCTGTATAGTTTTTGGTTAAATTTGGTTCATTCGTTCGGGAAATATGGAACATTTTATTTTGCTCTATAATGCTTTTCAATGGCAAGTCAGACGATTTTCAGATTTTCATTTGTTGAAAGAAATGGCTCATATGAAAAATGGATTTAAATGGTAAATTTTTGATGCTGAAATTTTTAAATAACATTATTAAATTATTCCAATAAATTATGTCAATATATTTGCGAGATTTTTTTAATTAGGTTTATAATATTGGGGGGAATTTTATGCATGTTTTCCAATAATATAAAGTAGGGATGCACAACCGGTGGCCCGCGGGCCAAAAGTGGCCCGCGATGGTTTAACTTGTGGCCCGCAAACTTTATAACTGGAAAAAATCGCAATTTTTGCCCATACGTCGCAGGAAAAAAATGGTGAATTTCGTCAATTTTTTGCGGGAAAAAAATTACAAATTTCGTCAGTCAGTAAGAAAATTGCGAATTTCGTTTATCGGCCTGCCGATATCATAGATATCGACATAGGGAATTCCCAAGTTTCTAATTTCGTCAGTCGCTAGTGGAAAAATAATTCGAATTTCATCGAACGGGCACTGGAAAATCGCAAATTTCATCAATCAGGCAAGGAAAAATAGCGAATTTTTTCGTTCGAGCACGGAAAAATCGCGAGTTTTGTTGATCGAACATGGAATAATCGCGAATTTTATCGATGAAGCGAGGGAAAATAGCAAATTTCATTGAAAAATCACGAATTTTGTCGATGAAGCAAGAAAAAACTCACAAATTTCGTTGATTGGGCAAGGAAAGATGGCGAGTTTCGTAGATCGGATACGAAAAAATCGTGAATTTCGTTGATCGGGAAAGGAAAAATCACGAATTTTGTCGATCAAGCGCGGAAAGATCGGAAATTTCATCGATCAAGCGCGAAAAAAATCGCAAATTAAGTCAATCAGGAGCGGAAAAGTCGCGAATTTTATCAATCAAGGCAGAAAAATAGCAAATTTCATTGATTGGGCACAGAAAAATCGCGAATTTTGTCGATGGTGCGCGAAAAAATTAAAAAATTTTATGATCGGCTGCGGAAAAAAACGTGAGTTTGGTCAATTTATCGCGAGAAAAAAATCGCGAATGTCATGAATTTGCCGCGAGAAACAATTGCAAATTTCGTCACTCAGTTAGGAATTGCAAATTTCGTTGATCGGGCGTGTAAAAATCGCGAATTACGTTGATCGGATGCGTAAAAATAAAAAATTTCGTCGATCGGGCACGGAAAAAATCACTAAATTTTGTCGGTCAGGCTCGGAAAAATCGCAAATGACGTTGATCGGGCGTGAAAAAATCGCAAATTTCGTAGATGAAATATGGAAAAATCTCAAATTTCGTCTACTTGGCACGGAAAATCGGAAGTTTTGTCGATCAGGCGCGGAAAAATCACAAATTTCATTGATCGGACACGGAAAAATCGTGAATTTTGTCGATGATGCACGGAAAATTTGCAATATGGGCTTTGCAATAACGGCTGCGAAAAAGTCGTGAGTTTCGTCAGTTTATTGAGACAAAAAAAATGTGAATTTCGTCAATTTACAGCGGGAGAAAGTGTAAATTTTGTGAGTCAGGTAAGAATCATGAATTTCGTTGATCGGGGGCAGGAAAAATCGCGAATTTCGTGATCAGGCGCGGAAAACTGTCAAATTTCGATGATCGGGAGCGGAAAAATCCCAAATTTTGCCGATCACGCGCTAACAAATATCGTTGATCGGTTGTGGGAAAAATTGCAAATTTCGTTAGTCTGTTAATAGCGAATAACGTTGATACAGCGTGGAAAAATCGCGAATTTTGTTGATCGTGTGTGGAAAAATTGCGAATTTTGTCGATCAGGCATCGAAAATTGTAATTTTCGTCTGTCGGCACGGAAAAGTCGCGTGTTTTATCGATTAGGCTCGGAAAAATCGCGTTGACGATCAAGAATTAACGAAGGGAAAATTAAAAATTTTGTCAGAGTCAGTTAATAGAGAATATCGTTGATAGGGCGTGAAAAAATCGCGAGTTTCATTGATCCGGTGCGGAAAAATCGCAAGTTTCATTGATCCGGTGCAGAAAAATCGCAAATTTCGTTGACCGGGAGCGGAAAATAGCGAATTTCGCCGATCGGGTCCGGAAAAATCACAAATTTTGTCTGTCAGGAGCGGAAAAAATCTCAAATTTTGTTGATTGGCTTCGGAAAATTTCCGAATTCTGTCTATAAGGCACGGAAAAATTGAAAATTTCGTTGACTGGGCGCGCAGAATAGCACATTCCGTTGATCGGGCGCCGAAAAGAGTGAATTTCGTTGATCGGCTCCTCCTCCGCCCTTCGTTGATAAAGTTTTCTTTTTTTTTCGGCACTAGCCATTTTCATGCCTATGTTTGTTTTTTAGCACTTTTAGTAAAGCAAAATTTATACTCCACCGAACAAAGTCAAGGAATATTATCATTACCTGAAAATAATCCTTGCTATATCTCTGTAATATATACAAACGTAAATTTTTGGCATGTCCTTGCCAAATAAATTAGATATGTTGACTGGGTAGAGGAACCTAGAGGAGTAAAATAAACTTCTCCGCCTCCTCCGAAACCATGTGTTTATCCGATTATAGGTCTCAGATCACCTCTCCGAAATAGAAATCTCTGTGTTACTGATGTGGCCCTCGACAACCCAGACATTTTTGTAAGTGGCCCTTCTCTTAAAAAGGTTGTGCACCCCTAATATAAAGGATATTGTTTTTTCAAATTGACATAATGCATATTTCATTTTTTTTCCTTTTCTTTCTCTGTTGCCTAGCAACGTATTTGGTCCTAATAATATTAGTATAATTGCGTGTATAATGCTTGAGTAGAGCCAACGTCAAAACAGATGAATTAATGCATTTGTATCTTTGCATATAGAAGGATTTTAGCCCAGAAATAAAAATAGGCAATATTTCATTTATTTTATTTATTTTATTGAAATATTTTGCTTAAAAATACAAAAGTTCATTATTTTCATAGAGAATAACGTAACATTTTCCCATAACATTTACCAATATTTCTTTAATTGTTGCCAAGAAAATCAAAACCCGGAATAATGTTTTCTTTTAAACAATTTTCAATTGAAATGTTTTGTCGTGAAACAGGAAAATGAAAAAAAAATTAAGAATAGAAAAATTAATATGGCGGCATATTAAAAATAAAAAGAAAACTCTCGAGTATTTCTTAATATAACAAGATGAAAAGTTTTGAGTAAGTACGCATAGCAGGTGAATTAGACGTCATTTATCGTAAACAAAGATGCTGGAATAAAAAGATCTTGGGTAAAATAAAATTAACTATTATTCACGGAGGAAAGAGATAGATGGAGATGCAGTATGCCGTAAAAACAGTTTGCAATACGATGTGCGTTAACGCTCAGATTTAAATGCCCTCATTCGGCCCAAACAAAACAAGCACGTGGAACAGGAACCAAATTCTTTGACTTCATCCGGTTTTTTTTTTTTTTTTTTTTTTTTTTTTTTTTTTTTTTTTTAAGCACGTCGTTGTGTTGTGCCGAATGTAGCGGATTTTAGGGTTACATTTTTGGCGTCACTTCAAGATTTATTGTCTGTGTACGGTTAACATGAATATTTTATTTTAAATTTAAATTTTATTAATTTATAAAAAAAACTTATGCTTATCCTTATAAATCACAGCGTAGAAAAAATCTAAGATGTACTATAACCATCCGCACAATCAATAAAAATTACGAATGTAAATTTAAATAGATTACGGGGGGTTCAGGGGGGCAGAGCCCCCCTGAAGAAATGCAATTTTTGATTTAAAAAGTTAACAGAATAAGTAGCTCATCAGAATTTCAGAACATCAATGTACAACCACTTGTTTAACACTTTTAATTTCTGAAACTTTACGAAGTATCTTGTATGCTCATAAATATTTATGTAATTTGAAAACTTTAAAAAGCGATTTGTAGGAAGTTGAATATTATGCAATGAGTGTTAAAAAACTATGACTTGCAAAGATGACGTTGAGGCTCCTGATCTGCAGATTTACTAGTATATTTAAAATTTCAGATCATTCGGAAGGCTGTAACATCATTAAAATGCACTTGAAATAATTGTTCTATTATATGCGGACGGACAGACAGACGGAGGGACTGAACGATGAAATTCACTTTCCCATTGCAGTTACCTCGAGCTTTTTTACCGATAAAAATGTAAGGGTCTTTTTTTAACCGATTTTTCATACGTATTTCAGACAAAACTGAGTTAAAGATATAAACTCAAATTTAAGGTTCATTCAAGAATATTATTACGGCTCCGGGCAATGCCACTCGGGTCAGCTAGTTATCTTAAATAAAAGGACAGAAGGGCACTTATTTTTAAATAAAGGGCTAGGCATAGGGTGTAGAGGCCTTCTGAAACTGCCGAGGTGAAATTAAATAAAGCACAAAAATTTAAAAACTACACAATGAAAAAATTTAATTTGTATAATATAAATATTTATTACATTATAATTATCCATGGTGGAATTCTAATATGTCTCATCAAGATGAGGGCAAGAAACATATGTCAATTTACAGGGAGCTATTTACAGATACAAAACTACATCTACCCTATATATACAAAATCCTAATGAAACGAATTTATGAAACGGATATATGAAACGGCTGAAATGAAACAAATTTATGAAACGATTCTTTGAAAAGACTGATTAAACAACTAATTATGTTTCACGGCGATTTCTCCTAAAATATGGAATGCTTTGCGATTAAATTAACTGCAAAAATCCGTATTGATCCGCAGATCTCAAAACTTGTATTAGAATTTTTAAATTCGAATTAGTTTTCGAAATATTAATTTTTTTCTAATTTTAAATACTTTTTCTATTGATGGCAAATCAAATTTTAATCGTAACAGATATTTTTTTTTTCATATTTCAGAAAAAGTTATTATTTTAAACTAATTTGACGACCAGATTGGCCTCTATTAAATGTATATGCTAAGAAATTTATCATGTTAGTTTTATTCATAATTCAATTTACTTGAACAATCTTTAGCCAAATCGAAAGATTCTGATAGAGAAATCAAGAACCTGGTATTTTTATGTTAGCGAAACGCAGGTGATAAATCGCCAAACATTTTTCCCGTCGCATTTTTTATATTTAATTAATTTTATTTAAAATATAATCCTTTCATTCATTTTATTTAAAATACAAAACTTTCATTTAAAATTGATGGCTTTCACTTCTTTCTTTTTTTAAAAGCAAAACGAAAAAAAAATATTAGGCACAGATGCCATATACGCACCGGGGACCTAATTGGCGCCAAAATGGCATTATTTTGATTGACATGGTAACCCGGCTTTTGTTGTTTATTTAATAATAAATGTTTATTTACTTTTATTTCTTTATTAAAATTATAAAAATTATTTTGTTCTATAGTTATCAATTATTTTTTTTTGTTGTTGTTGTTGTTTCCTTTTGAAAATATTAGAAAATAATGAAAAATTACGGTACTACTTATTCCGCCGACCAATTTCGTCAAATTATATAAAACGCCAAACCACACGCCAAATTATACAAATTGACATAATTTTTATTTTAAATAACGAAAGGGCAAATAAATTAGTATAAATATTAATAAATATACAAATAAAACGACGAAATAAAAATCGCTTGATGACGTAAACACGTGTAACTTGCTTAAAGTCAGGTGAATGGGACATTTACGATCAGCCATTATTGGCATTTAATCTTATAGTTTAGCGATAGATTTTTAGTCGACGGGTTAACTAAGTAGTACCGAACATACATATGTAACTGGTATTCAAAAACGAGGTTTTCGCCAAATTTTCGTAAAAAGAAAAAAAAATCACGCCAAGCCTGCGGTGCGTATATGACATCTGGCCAAATATTAAATAATGCAACAAATAATGACATTTAATTTCAACTTCAAATCAATGTTTTAATTTACCACTCGAAAAATAGAAAAAAATGCTAACTGGAGAGTTGAAAAAAAAAGCTATTGGCGAGTTTACATCCGGCTAGCATAACAGTACCAAGAATTCTTTGCCACAATGACAACTTTTATGTAGTTTTATTCGAAAAACAAATTTCGATTTTTTAATCAAAATGGAAAACTTTCAGCACAGATATCATATACGGCCTCATATTTGCACGATTTATTTCTGACGCTAATGTCATATACGCAACGGGTAATTAACTGGCGCCAAAGTATCGTTATTTTGCTTGATATGGTAAGCCGGATGTTGTTTTTTATGCTGTTGATGCTTTCCCCAAATTGGCGTCGGAGAAAAATTGCGCAAATATCGCCCTATATGACATTTGTGCCAAACTTTCAGATGGAAGGCGAAGGAATCAGACCGTATTTGTTTATTGCTATTAATGACTTGAACAATTATAATATAAGTGAAATGATGGCGATAGAATAATATTTGGCGACTTATCACCTGTGCCTGGCTAACCTTAAAGTACCAAAATGGCACCTAGAGTATAAAAAGCGAAGTGGTTTGCCCAGAACTGTTTATGATAGTCATATGACTTAGGCTATTGTTATAGAGATTGTTTTAAAATATCGGGAGACAAAGACTCTGCATACTTAATTCATTTTATTTTAGCTTCTTTTCAAATGTTTAACTGATCTTCTTTAATCAAAAACGAAAACAACCATTGGATGTCTTAACAGCAACTGATTCGGCCTTAATTTTTTTTCTATCTAAGGGAATTGAATGGAAACCTGTTTACAGGGAGATCTGCACCAGCTTTTTTCAGTATAATTCAATCTTCACTAATATTTTCAAAACCCATCAGATTAGCGTGTTTTTAGATTCTGCGGTGTCTGAACGGGTGTTGGCGAGCGTAACTTGCAGGGTGCAGAGCCCCCTAGTATAAATATAAAATTACAAGTTATTCATTAAATTGAGATAAAATTTTGCTTTAACTAAAAAAATAAAAAATAAATAAATAAAAAAAAAAACCCCTTAAAGAGTCTAATATGCAAAGTTATCAGCATCAAGTTTTTTTTCTTAATTTTAACATAATTTAAGATGCTTTTAGTTAAACATGAAAATTTTAAAACGCAGTGAAGCAAACACTTCTAAGACGTGGGATATTTACAATAATAAAAGAAATGCCTCATCTTTTGAAAATTTAGAACGATTGGTATTCTTACACCATAATTTACAATCTAACAAATTTAAATACTCAAACATTTCTGTTGTGTTTCCTGTTATTAGAGATTGTTTCATTTATATTCAAGCTTTTAAAGCGATTTATTTTTGTTTATATAAATGTAAAAAAAAAATTGATCTGCGTAATTTTACACGTTTTTTTTTTTTTTTTTTTTTAAACTTTGGTATATTTTGCAGACATTTTAATATATGGAATAAATAGTTAAGAAATATTGCCAGGGTTTGAAAAAACTCAGTTTTTTTTTTTTAACGCAGACCATTGGTCAAAAAACTGGGTTTTTTCGCCTTTATTGAATTTTTCTGGAGAACACTTTAAACTTCTTATTTTCGTATACGTAATACCTAAATTCTCCATTTGTCAGTGAAACCTGGGTATAATTTTGCATTAATTAAGTATAAATTAACAATATATATATATATATATATATATATATATTTTTTTTTTTTTTTTTTTGAAAAAGGTTATTTAAAAGTTACATTTGTATGTCATGGGACTAGTTTGCTACAACCGGATTTCTTTATACAATTCTTAAGTTAAACATACTAAATTTATATAGTTTCTATCAGAAATAAGTTGAAGACAAAAAAAATGGGATTAATAATAATATTTTTGAAAATTTTAGCAAAATTTGCTATTTATATATTGCAATAGCGTTATATGTTAAAATAGATTGTCATAAATGTCAGTGTCAATGATACGTGCAAATTTAGATCGCAAATGGAGATACACTTTTACTACCTTTGCTGCTTTATCATCTCCTAAATGATTAAGGAATTTGCTTCAAACCAGATCAAATGTAGAAAAGTATTGTTAGATTGAAGCAGGGGTAGCTGATGCTGAACGTAAAGAAAAGAAAATCTGATAAAATCGTGGTAGAAACTTTCTCACTTTTTTTGCCATAATCTGCCACCATTTTTTTTATTAAAAACTCCTGTATAACACTTTCATTGAACATTGAAGCGAATCAGACAGTATTTGTTTATGACAATTGATGACTTGAACAATTATAATATAGATGAAATAATGGCGATAGAAAAATATTTGGCAACTTATCACCTGTGCCTGGCTAACATTAAAGTACCAAAATGGCACCTAGAGTATAAAAAGCGAAGTGGTTTGCCCGGAATTGTTGATGATAGTCACATGACTTAGGCTATTTTTATAGAGATTGTTATAAAATATCGGGAGACAAAGACTGTATACTTAATTCATTTTATTTTAGCTTTTTTTCAAATGTTTTTAACTGATCCTCTTTAATCAAAAACGAAAACAACCATGGGATGTCTTAACAGCAACGGATTCGGCCTTAATTTTTTCAATCTAAGGGAATTGAATGGAAACCTGTTTACAGGGAGATCTGCACCAGATTTTTCAGTATAATTCAACCTTCTCTAATATTTTTAAAACCCATCAGATTAGCGTGTTCATAGATTCTCCGGTGTTTTTAGATTCTCTGAACGGGGGTTGGCGAGTGTAACTTGCCGGTTTGAGAGCCCCTTAGTATAAATATAAAATTACAAGTTATTCATTAAATTGAGATAAAATTTTGCTTTAACTAAATAAAAAAAAACTCCTTAAAGAGTCTAATATGCAAAATTATCAGCATCAAGTTTTTTTCTTAATTTTGACATAATTTAAGATGCTTTTAGTTAAACACGAAAATTTTAAAACGCAGTGAAGCAAACACTTGTAAGGCGTGGGATAGTTACAATAATAAAAGAAATGCCTCATCTTTTGAAAATTTAGAACGATTGGTATTCTTGCACCACAATTTACGATCTAACAAATTTAAATACTCAAACATTTCTGTTTTGTTTCCTGTTATTACAGATTGTTTCATTTTTATTCAAGCTTTTAAAACGATTTATTTTTATTTATATAAATGTAAAAAAAAAAAAAAAAAAAAAAAAAAAAAAAAAAAAAAAAAAAAAAATGATCTGCATAATTTTATACTTTTTTTTTTTTTTTTTTTTTTTTTTTTTTAAAACTTTGGTATATTTTGCAGACATTTTAATATATGGAATAAATAAGAAATATTGCCAGGGTTTGAAAAAACACAGTTTTTTTTTTAATCCAGCCCACTGGTCCCACTAGTCTAAAAAAAGGGTTTTTTCGGCCTTTATTGAATTTTTCTGGAGAACACTTTAAACTTCTTATTTTCGTATACGTAATACCTAAATTCTTCATTTGTCAGTGAAACCTGGGTATAATTTTAAACATTAATTAAGTATGAATTACCAATATATATATATTGTCACATCGCAAACCAACAAGAATCCGAAATAGTAGCGATCTATGTTAATAGATGGCAGCACTACACAGTCTGATTGTTAAGGTTTCGCATGCAACCAGAATATTCCACGTAGTTGTAAGATATGACTTGTTCTGAGAACTGCGTTTAGCAGCTGCTGTACATATGCAAATAAAAACTATAAGTAATCTTATAGTTATGCCTTCTTCCTTAGTTAAGAGTAATTAGTTATAATAAGAGTGTGGCGATATAAAAGTGGCGACGTATGGGATTTAACCCAAATTAATATGTTGTGATTTTTTTTTTTTGGAAAAAGAAAAAGAAAAAGAGAACGGAAAATGGCCAATAAGGAAATAATTTCTCTGGGACGCTTGGAAGAATATAATGCAAATATTCCTTGGACTATTTACGTCGAAAAAATAGATTTTTATTTCTCAGCGAATAGCATAAAAAAGGATGAGATGAAGAAGAATATTTTGCTAAGTTCTGTTGGAACAACAACGTTTGCTATTTTACGAGATGTTATTGTTCCGAATACGCTGAAGGAAATCAGTTACGAGGATCTTCTAAAGGAAGCAAATGATCATTTTTCACCACGCCCTAGTGAAATTGTCGAACGATTTAAGTTCCAGAAAAGACTAAGGAAGCAAGGAGAGAATATAGCCGATTTCGTACGAGATTTGCGTCGTTTATCCGAATATTGCAACTTCGGAAATACGCTTAATGATCGCTTGCGTGATCAGTTGGTGTTTGGGACCCAGGATGAAAAGATACAACAAAAACTACTGGATTCTAAAGATTTAACGTTCCAAACAGCGGTGGAAATCGCAGAGTCTTTTGAAAGTAAAATCCCTACACATTGGAGAAAGTACAACTGTCAATCAAGTGCGTGTTTCGAAAGGAGAGAAACCGAAAGTAGAGAAGTTCGCTCATGCACCTAAGCCTAAAGAAGATAAATTCGCGCCTGAGAAACCGTGTTACAGATGTTCTAAAAATCATAATCCAAAATTCTGCCCTTTTAAATCGGCAGAATGCCATTTTTGCCATCGATTAGGCCACTTAAAAATTTGCTGTCGAAATAGAAAATTTGGAATGAAAAGTGAGAAACAATTTAAGAACAGAAAAATTAAAACTGTTCAGGAAGAATATTGTTTAAATTTCATGGACGACAACTCCAAAAATGTGTCATGGATAAAATCGGTTAAAATAAATGATGTAAATATACAGTTTGAAATTGATAGTGGTGCGGCTCATACTATTGTAAGTAAAAGTGTTGCTAACAAATTGCTCTCAGGTAAGCTGCCTTTAATTAAATCTAAAATAAAATTGCAAACTTATACTAAAGATTCTTTAACTGTTTTGGGGGGAATTAAAAGTAAACGCTGTTGTTGATGAATATTGTATACCTGATTTAAGAATATTAGTTATTAAAGAGGAGGGTCCGAGTCTAATCGGAAAAACTTGGTTAAAAGCATCAAAATTATTTTGGCCTAATGTAAATATGATTAAAAGCATTTCGAAAGATGATTAAGTTAGAAATTTTCCTAATGTTTTTGCTGACGGGAACGGGGGCGATAAAGGGTCCTCCCGTGTCAATAAAATTGAAAAAAGGTGCAAAACCAGTTTTTCTTAAGTTTCGACCTGTTCCTTTTGCTTTAAGAAAAGCTACTGATGTAGAATTGGAACGATTAACTAATGAGGGTATTTTGAAACCTGTTGATCATTCAGAATGGACTAGTCCTATAGTAATTGTTCCTAAGCCTAATGGTTCTGTTAGAATATGTGGTGATTATAGAGCAACAGTTAATGCTAATACTGAAAATGATAATTATCCTCTTCCTAGAATGGAAGAATTATTTTCTAAATTATCAGGTGGAAAATTTTTTACTGTTTTTGATTTAAAAGATGCCTATTTACAGCAACCTGTAGATAACGAAAGTAGTAAAATTTTGACTATAAATACATAAAGGATTGTTTAATGTGTTACGATTAGCATTTGGGGTAAAATGTGCTCCTGGAATGTTCCAAAGAAAAATTTAACATATTTAAAAAAAATTTGAATATATTGGTGTATTTTTAGATGATGTTATCATAAGTGTTAGTAATGAATCAGAACATTCTAAAAGAGTTGAAAGTGGTCTGAAATGCTTTTCTGAGCATGGTATAAGATTAAATAAGGAAAAAGTAAAATTTATGGTTTCGGAAGTTTCTTATTTAGGACATAAAATATCTCAGGAAGGAATTAGACCTATTCCAGAAAAGTTAATGCTATTTTGAATGCTCCTATTCCAAATGATGTGTCACAATTGCGTTCACTTTTAGGCTTAATTTCTTATTATAGAAACTTCCTGCCTAATATTTCAGATGTTTTAGAACCTTTACATAGATTATTACATAATAATGTAAAGTGGATATGGTCAAAAAAGTGCGTTTCAAAAAGTTAAACATTATGTACATCTCCTGTTTTAGAATTATATGATGTTAACAAAGATATAGTTTTAAACTGTGATTCTTCTAAATATGGTATAGGGTCAGTTTTAAGCCACATTGTTGAGGGTAGAGAGAAACCTATTGCTTATGCTTCGAGAACTTTAAATAAAATTAAAAGGAATTATGCTATGATTGATAAAGAAGCTTTATCTGTAATGTTTGGTGTCACTAAATTTCATAAAGCTAAATAACAATATTTAGCTGGAAAAAAATTTAAAATTATAACAGATCATAAACGTTTAATTAGATTGTTTGATCCTATTAAAAAGGTACCTCATACATTATCACCTCGAATACTGAGATGATCGTTAATGTTAGCTGGGTATGATTATACAATTGAGTATCGCGACGGTAAAAATAATAAAAATGCTGACGCATTAAGTAGATTACCTCTCCCAGAAACTGTAAATTTAGTAAGTAATCCTGCGGAAATAATGTTCGTTTCAAATAATGATAATTGGCCTGTTATTTCTAAAACTGTTGCAAAGTGGACAACTGAAAATCCTGTAACTAAACAAATTTTAGCGTGGGTGTTACATGGGTGGCCGAAAAATTTAAACAAGAAGAATATCAACCATATTTTCGTAGAAGGGAGGAAATTTACTGTCTAGAAAATTGCCTATTGTGGGGACATAGAGTGATCGTACCAAAGGAAGGGCGTGAATATATATTAAAATTACTACATTCCGTTCATCAGGGTATATGGAGCATAAAAGCGAAAGCTAGGGGGGGTAGTTTGGTGGCCAAATATGGATAAAAAAATTGAACAAATGGTAAATTCTTGTAATAGGTGTCAGATGTTTGCGAGGGATTGTCCCAAAATGGAACCCTTGAAATGGAAATCAGAACTGCCCTGGGAAAGGATCCATATAGATCATGCCGGTCCTTTTGAAGGTAAAATATTTTTAATAGTAGTCGACTCTTATACAAAATGGTTGGAGGTAGAGGTAGTACCTATGTCTGATAGTAAAACTACAATTAAGGTATTAAGGAGAATTTTTGCTACATTTGGATTACCTGTTGAATTGGTCAGTGATAATAGTCCCGCGTTCACAAGTGATGAATTTGAGGAATTTCTTAAAAATAATGGAATTAAGCATACGCCTATTCTACCTTATCATCCGTCATCGAACGGACAAGCGGAAAGATATGTGCAAACTGTGAAAAATTGTCTTAAAAAGCTAGATAAAAGTGACATAACATTGTCAATTTCACGATTTTTGTTAGAAAATCATTCCACTCCTCATTTGGTGACTGGTAAAACTCCTGCTGAATTAATGTTTGGAAGGCCAGTTCGAACAGCCCTTCACTCTGTATTACCATCAAAACCTAAAATACAACAACCCCTTCACAAATATAAGCTTCATGATTTAGTTTTTGTTAAAAATTTTGGAAAAGGGTCAAAGGAAAAATTATGAAATTATTGGGGAGTAGATGGGTTTTAGTAAATAGATGTGACGGTATAATGTGTAAGCGTCGCGTTGATCAGTTGAGACGAAATAAAGAGATAAGTGATGAAATACCAGAGAGAGTTATAGAGATGAATCGAGATGATAAAATAATGTCAGATATAAAGTTGAAAATATGGGACATAGTGGTAAAAATGACAGTTATTATGATAGGTATGAAAGGATTAACCAAAACCATTTTTCTGGAATTAATGGAAAAATAATAGAACAGCTTAATAATGATAATACTATGGAACCAAGCCAATCTCAGCCTTCGCATGATATTGTGGCAGGTACAGTTGTGAGTAATAAAAATGATAATACAACAGATAAATCTGTGAAAGATAATTTGACTGAAACTTATGACGAGGACTGTAAGAAAAGTGCTCCAGTTCGAAGGAGTCAAAGAGCAAGATTGCCTGTAGCTCGTTTGAACTATGAGGGGAGGGGTGTCATATCGCAAACCAACAAGAATCCGAAATAGTAGCGATCTATGTTAATAGATGGCAGCACTACACAGTCTGATTGTTAAGGTTTCGCATGCAACCAGAATATTCCACGCAGTTGTAAGCTATGACTTGTTCTGAGAGCTGCGTTTAGCAGCTACTGTACATATGTAAATAAAAACTATAAGTAATCTTATAGTTATGCCTTCTTCCTTAGTTAAGAGTAATTAGTTATAAAAAGAGTGTGGCGATATAAAATATATATATATATTTTTTGAAAAAGTTTATTTAAAAGTTACATTTGTATCTCATGGGACTAGTTTGCTGCAACCGGATTTCTTTATATAATTCTTAAGTTAAACATGCTAAATTTATATAGTTTCTATCAGAAATCAGTTAAAGACAAAAAAAAAAAAAAAAAAAAAAAAATGGGATTCATAATAATATTTTTGAAAATTTTAGCAAAATTTGTTATTTATATGTTGCAATAGCGTTATAAGTTACATTAGATTGTCATAAATGTCAGTGTCAATGATACGTGCAAATTTAGATCGCAAATGGCGATACACTTTTACTAGCTTTGCTGCTTTATCAACTCCTAAATGATTACATAATTTGCTTCAAACCAGACCAAATGTGGAAAAGTATTGTTAGATTGAAGCAGGGGTAACTGATGCTGAACTTAAAGAAAAAAAAACTGATAAAATTCTGGAAGAAACTTTCTCACTTTTTTTGCCATAATCTGCCACCATTTTTGTATTGAAAACTCCTTTATAACATTTTCATTGAACATTTAAGCAGGATGACAAATGGGATCATTAATTTTAAAAGCTATAAACACATGATAAGTAAGCAGGGTGGTGTTCAAGGGCCATCTTAGGCATGAATTAGGATTTAAAGCGTTTGGATGCATTTTAGATTACAGGCATGAAAATAATCCTTCTTTTCAGCTATTTTCTTTCTTGGTTAATTTATCTCTGCTTAGAAATACATTTAAATATGATTCTTTTGAAATATATTTAAAATGGTTTTTATCTTTGCATTCTCATACCTTAGATTAATTAATGATACAGTTGTGAAAGCACGAGAAAATTTGAATAAAACCCACAATGGGTTTCTTCATGTTTTTTTATCAAGTGGGCTCACTTGGGCAAATCCTGAATATTGCACAGTACAGATGAGTTATAAATTTCTTTGTATTTCTTGCTTAGAAATACATTTAAATATGATACTTTTGAAATATATTTAAATTGGTCTTTATCTTTGCATTCTCATACCTTAAATTAAATAATGATACAGTTGTAAAAGCACGAGAAAATTTGAATAAAACCCACAATGGGTTTTTTTCAGATGAGTTATAAATTTCTTTGTATTTCTTGCTCAGAAATACATTTATATATGATTCTCATTAATGATCATTAAAATACATTTACATATGATCTCTCATTCACAATGGGTTTTTTTCAGATGAGTTATAAATCTCTTTGTATTTCTTGCTTAGAAATACATTTAAATATGATTCTTTTGAAATATATTTAAATTGGTCTTTATCTTTACATTCTCATACCTTAGATTAAATAATGATACAGTTGTAAAAGCACGAGAAAATTTGAATAAAACCCACAATGGGTTTTTCATGTGTTTTTTCAAGTGGGCCCACTTGGGCAAACCCTGAATATTGCACAGTACAGATGAGTTATGAATTTATTTGTCGTTAATAATGCTTAAGAAATGAAATTGTTACAACCACTAGTTATGGGCAGAGTATATACCGGATCATATACATTTCTTTAAATAAAAATCGAGGACTTTTGAGGACGTTCAAGGGCCAAAACCAAAAATGTAAGGACCTACATTCAAATGGCCCGGAACGGGGAGGAGGTTTTAGCATATGGCAAGAGAGATTTAGAAACATTTAAAATAAATACAGCAGAAGAAAAAACTGGTTGGATGTGAATCCCAAAACTTTCTTCTATTTCATACATGTTAATTAGTTCAAAATTCACTATCAGAGTGCCAAAATTAAATGGCAATCTTTGCCCCTCATGAGGATTCTAAAGGTATGAAATTCCGTGTATTAGTTCTTGAGATATGACTATAGCTAAAATCGTGCAAATCCTCCAAAATGTAGCATAGCAGTGCCACCTGTTGGGTGATTTATACCATAACCTAATCAGCAACAACTTATGTTAACGTCTAAATGAATCTGATGTTTGATGAAAATCCGTGCATTAGTTCTTGAGATAGAGCTATTGTGGAAAACATGAAAAATGCAGAATAACAGGATCACCTGTTGGGAGATTTGCACCAAACCATAATAAGCACTTATATTTATCAAGGTATACCTGAATCTGAAGTTTGATGAAACATTATGCGTTCGTTCTTGAGATATAGCTATTGCGGAAATCGTGAAAAATGTAACATAGCAGCACCACCTGTTGGGCGATTTACATCAAAAACCAATCATCACCAATTCATATCTGGGATTAATTGAATAAAATTTTTAATTAAAGTATGTGCATTAGTTCTTGAGATATAGCATCTACAAAATGTGTGTCACACACAGACAGAGTCACAAACTCACATTTTTGTAAAAATATGTTTTTCGGGATCTCTGACCCCTAAAACGTGCAAATCTGTCGAAAATTTTCACGAATCCAATATTTTCTTCTTGTAAAGATAGAAGAACGTGAGTTGGGGTGCACTGTAGAACAAATTCCCGTTAAGGGGTCTCAGGACTCTTAAAATTGGAAAAAAAGGGAAAAAAAGACCATTTTCAACATTTAATATCTTAAAATGTGTTTGATATTAAGAAACAATTTTAATTGGGAATGAAAGATATAAGTATGTTCTTTCAATGCAAATATTTAAAAAATTGCAAGATGCAGAATTCGCATTTACACGGTGCTCTAAACTGTTAGACATTTGACAAGCAGAAAATCGGCATAACAGTTTATGCGCACGATTATAAAATAAATTTTGCAACTAGAAGGAAAATTTTGGTGCATACTTATACTTCAGATTATAATAATTACACTGAACCTAAATAAATTTGTATTTAAAGAATTTTTATATTTTTAATACAAAGTTGTATTTAGCTAATTCAAAATTTAGAAAATTTCAACAATTAACCCCCTAAAAAAATATTTTATTTTTACAATAAAAAGAAAATTTTAGGTTCAGTTTATACAGACTTTCATGAAACATATGTTTTGAAATTTTCATGATAAAAGAATCACAAGTTTTTGAGATATCGTGCGCGTTATGCCCAAAAACGTCATTTGGAGAAAAATGACTTCAAAGTTTTGGAAGCACCGCTTTTGCTATTGAGCGAGTATCATTCTAAAAGCCATAACTTCTGTTCCAATGGGAATTTCAAGATAACAATTATATCAAAATGTTCAGAAAACATAGAAGTTTATCATATAAAAAAAATTAAATTTTTAAAATTTTAAAGGTTTAAGAATCCTGAGACCCTTTAAAATACGGAAATTGTACTGGTAATCGAAACGCCAGTAGTATTTCCGTACTCTAACGGATAAACTTTTCCGTAAATTCCAGAAAATTTTCTGTTTTTTCCACAATTTTTTCGGTTTCTTTTATTTCCGTTTTTAAAAATTTTTGTTTGAAAGACAAAGAAAAAAAAACATAACTTTTCAACAAGAAACTTGCATCTTTATGAACTTCAATTTTTACGGGCTTTTCACAATTTTTTATTTTTATTGAGATCAGAATATCTCTATTTAATTCAAGTAACAGTAATGAAACACTTACCTGCGGCGGGGTTTGAACTAAGGAACTGTTCTCTTCCAGATTAGCGCTCTTATCCATTATGCCACGGGGACACGAATTGCATTTACAAATACTGTTACTTATTTTGAGATGCTTTTTATGAAGTAAGCGCAAGATGTTAAACAAGGAACGTATTATCGTGGAGATAATATATTTCAGTTGAGTGTACAATTCTGAATGTTCCATAATTTTGAACATTTAGCTTTTCAATTTAAGGCTTTATAAAGCAAAAATTTTAGTCCTTAAAATATTACAAGCACGAAAGAACGTATTACAAGTAATACTAATTGCTTCTTTTTTGCAAGATTTTTAAAAATTTACTGTAATAATATTTTAATTTATTTATATATTCGTCTATTCCCCCCAAAATACTAACATATTTTTTTCAAACATGTATTTTTTTTTCAAATTATTTGTGTGATGACCTATTGTAAACTCAAAGAAAGAAAATTACTACATGGTATGAAAATAAATTTCCTTTATTGCTTATTATAACTTAGATAAACATCAATTTTATATATTTCATATGTATTTTAAGTTTTATGTGAGAATCTGTTAAAGTAAATAGATTAAAATATATTAAAATTTAAAATAGAATTTTCATAAAAAAATAATAGCTTGCTATAAATAAGTAAAAAATTATTTTAAAATCATAATGAAAAATAAACTAACACTTCCTTTTCAACTGTCTCAAATTTAAAAATAATTAATAATTTTAACTTTTTTTAAATATAGCAAAAATTAAAAGAAAAACATTTTAAAACTTTTTATTTAAAAAAAGAAAGAAAAATACTATAGCGTTAAAATACTATATAGTTTAAATATACATATATAGATGGCGCAATAATTTTTATTGGTTTTACTTGAAAACCCACCTAAAATACGTACTATTTAGCAATTGGAAAATCAGAGCAAAATTAAAATGTTTATATCTAAGAACATTTAGTACGGACGAAATGGAATCTAAAAATATTACATTATGAATCTTAGGAAAATTTAAAACCTTTAACGTTGTAATAATTTACAAGAATAGTGAGAAAAAAATTATTTGCACTAAATCGCTTCCTGCATACATAACAAATAATAACATTTAAAAATCTTTTTATTATGAAGTAAAAACTTCACCCTGTTTTATCGATCTTATTTTTAAATGTTCACAAAATAATGTCTTGTCACACTCCGATGATTTTTTTAAATGATTTAACTCATAATGGTATCGTCTTGTACAGTTATGATTCATTTGTTTAATTTTTGTATACTGAATGTTAAAAATAATCTGGCGATCATGATCACCAATTTAAACACAGATACAATTAAAAGTTTAATTGCTGCATTCTCTATAAATAATGATTTGTTTGATGAGTGGTTATTTTTCAAGGTTGCTTGAACTTAAAAGTGATAAACAACGGGATTAAATCTTTTCGTGCAATTTCAGAAACATCAACAACGCAGGAATGAAATGAAAACCATCCTAAAAGTATTTTTGGAAAAACACACACTTAAAAGAATTTGATTCACTAAATCGCTAAACATCGTATACGAAGAGGTAGAAAATTAAACACAAACGCTGGAACAGTTAAAAAAAACGCAGTCATGAATGACCAAATAAAACGCTTGTGAAATCATCGGTGAACTAGTTAATCAGCAACTGCGAAATTCATGACCAAGTGAAACGCATATGTGAAATCACCGGCGAACTATATGCGAAAATCATCAGAGATGTTAGGAGGGGCACAGGCCGAATTTCTTTCTTTTTAAGATTTCGTCAATATCACAAAAAACAAGTTGAATATCTCTGATCACTCGACAAATCAAAAACTTTTGAAAAAAGTCTTAAATTATTTAAATTAAGTAAATTAGTTTAATGACATCCGACTAAATTTTGCGATTTAGATTTTGAAACAGAATCTTTTCGGTTTTACAGAATTTTCGCAATTTTTATTTTTATTTTAAGGCCAAAAGTTGTTATAAAATATTTTATCATTTTTCTTTTTAATTCAAAAGTTCCTTTTTTTTTTTTTTTTTTTTTTTGAGGAATAGGGACATTTTAAATTGACTACATTTTACTGCTTAATAAAAATTGATTTAATTTAATTAATTAAAAGAACGTTCGTATTTTTATTTTCCATTTTTAACAGTTTCGTTTTTTAGCTAATATTAAACAATGTAATTAAATATACTTTTCAGATATATAAACATTTGCTGTTACAATTGTCTGAAAAACAGTTCTTGAATATTTTGAATTTAATTAAAAAATATCTTCCAACTGAAATAAATTTAAAATTAAAATTAATGGTGCAGCCATCTATGTTCTCATTCAAAAGGTTGAGGATTTAATCCGATATAGTAAACGAGTAAGCGATTTCCCTTATTACCAATAATATCGTAAACGACACAACCAGTTTTAACGAAATTTTCCTACTATACTAAATAAAGCCGAAAACACGATCTAGCTGCATTCGAATTAAACAAAAATTTGTTTTGACAGGCTAAAATAAACACAGCATTTGAAATTCTGCTTGCTATAAATCGAAAAATGCTCATGAAATTTACACGTAACATGCCACCTAGAACACGTAATTTTTAAGGAGGATTTTTCCCCCTATACATGAATAAATAAAATTTTGAATGTAATTCAGATTGAGCTTGAGCCAGCCCAAGCCCCAATACGGATATAAAAATTGAGTTGAAACATCTCCTTATAAGTGTTTTGATAAAAAAAAAAAAAATGCAAAAGCTTGGAGATAGGAAGGAAAGGAAAGGGGAATTTAGGCTTCGGTTTTTCGGAAGCGTTATTGTACTGGGTTTCGAAGCACTGTATTTATGAGCTCCTGTGAATTCCGACCAATATTTAAATATTTACTAAAACCAGAGAAATACCGGAGCTAAGCTCCGGTGGGCTCCGGCGCAAATTAAGCCCTGAAAACAATGTAATATAAAAATAGCAGAAATGTAAGTTTAAGAATTAACCCATGTTCATGACCTAAAGTTGTATATAACATATATAGAAAAATATCCATGCTATAGCAAGTGAGACAAATTTTTGTACGACCAAAACTTCTCGAGTTATGACATTTAGAAATTTTAAGATTTTTTACCATTTCTTAGTACAAAAACAAAACCAGGCCACAACGCTGGAAATTCGTAAAATACAAAGTATCATGATTCGGCAAGTTTAGATCATACATTGTCTTTTCATTTGTTAGAGCTGGAAAAATATTTTTCTAAATATAATTTATCGGACTCGAGGAACTCATCAAAATTTTGAATTTGTTTCATTTACGAAAATAACTTCTTTCATTTAAATAACTTCTAAGATATGAACAATATAAAAAAATGTGCAGTTGAAAATATATATCTAAATCTGACGATTTAAGTATTAGCTATGGATCAGAGATAACAGGGAAAGAACCGTGCCCAAAGAAAAGTATCGTTTATTCGAATAACCGGGCCCGTGAAGAATGACCCTTAAATTAACCGGAAATTTGTATGATTTTATATCTTTAAATCTAGTTTATCTGAATTTATATTTTTAAATGAAAAAATATTGAATTGAAAGTATATGCTATTTGGTACCGAAAGCAAGCAAAACCACGAAGAAATTCTCAAGTTTTCACTGATTTCGTCGAAATTTCACACATTTTATTTTGTAAAAAATTTTTCTACCCGTCCGAATGTTTCAAAATTTTTGTAGATGATGTAAATTTAATCTTTGGGAATCTCAATACCATCTCAATTTGAGATACTATTTAACAGTTTGTGTTCAAATACGGTCATGTAATTACTTTTAGCATAGAAAAATATCGTCTTCGTTAGGCGCGAAATGACCTGCATTTGCCGGTGTATTTGTAAGGGTTAAAATTCCTATTTTTTAAAACCGATTGTCCCACCAATAAGAAGGTGGTTTCAGATTTACGAACATATTATTGGTTTGTTAGTACCTCTAAAATTTCACCCTGGAGGAGCGAAACCCAGACGAAACACTCAGATTTTTCCTGATTTCGTCGAAATTTTCACACCTTATATTTTGTGAGAAATATTTCTACCCGTTCCAACGTTTAAAAATTTTTGCATGTGATGCAAATCTGGTCTATTGAGATACTCTAAAAAGAATGCGTATAAGTGTGTAAAGAATACGTGCGTTTAGTTATTTTTAGCGTAGAAAAAATATCGTCTTTCTGAGGCTGTGAAGTGACCTGCGTTTACCGGTGTATTTGAAAGGGTTAAAACTCATATTTGTTTTAAACCAATTGAACCATCGATTAGAAGAGGGTTTCCCTTAATGAACATATTTTTGGTTTGTCGGTACCTCCAAAATTGCGCCTTGGAGGGGCATTGCAATAAGGGAGAAAAAGTTTTTCGGAAAACGACTCCTTTTGAAAATTGTTTTTCAAGCGGTTAACAGCGATTTTTTAAAAATTGATTGCAGCATTTCAGACGTAGATCTTTCAGAATATGTCTTTCATTTTAAACTTTACTAAGCGATTTGGCCAATGTAAGTTAATAAATAATGACAAGATACCCCGGAAATTTCCTCTTTTCGTTCTTCATTTTCAACTGATGCGTAAGTAAGGCCTCTGTGCGTGCGCCAGAGTTTTTTCTTTCTCGCAAGAACCGAGTTAAGTTTTTAATGAGAATGAATTGCGATTTTTAATTAATAACTCAACAAATTATTAGAATTTTAAAATTCTGTGTTTTAGATGCTTTAGGAGACATTTTGAGCTAGCCTCTCAAAAGTTTTCAGTCTCGTACGTGACGTAGATTTTGCTAGCCATCGCACACACATAGACACACAGACAGAGCAAAACTTTCTTTTATTAGTATAGATAAGTAGTCAGTGTAATTTTTAATAACCTTGCCATATAACTAGAATTAGCCTAGGGCTGTCAATTTAGTTACCAAAAGTCTTCAAAATTTCGTTTTTTTAAGTTGAATTTTCTCTTACAGCATTGATGAAGAAAAAATATATTATTGTTCCAAATGAAATATTATTTTATTAACTGAAATTAATCAGGACTTATCACAGAGTTATGCCTAGAAAACAATGTTGTGCAGATAAGCATTTAAAGAAAGCAAATTAATGTAAATGCGATTTTCGCATTTGAAATATCATTTTAACAACCGGTTCGTCGAACTCAAGACAAATTAACAACCAGTTCTACCGAACAGGCGCGAACCGGCTGAATTCCACCACTGATTTTCACCACTTTTAAATTTCAAATTTTTAAAGAAATGTTCTTAGAGATCATTTATATCTAATAAATACTTGCAATACCATGCAAAATTTCCTGAATCTAGGTCCTTCCATAATTCAAAAATCGCATTTTTAGAACGTTTTATGTTCCTGCATCTCCTCTGGGGTAGTGGAAATAGACATAAAATATACCCTATCTTGGATAATTAGCAAGAGCTGTCACCACCATTTATAGATCATTATATTTGAAATCGATTCAGTACTTCATGAGATTGCATAGAAATCGCAATTTAGAAAGTTTTTTACAACGCTTTTCGCGCATTTTCACTCCTTTTAAATTTCGATTTTTTTAGAAAATGTTCTTAGAGATCATTGATATCTTATAAGTAACTACAATTCCAAATTTCATGATTCAAGGCCCTTCAGTAATGCAAAAATTGAATTTTTAGAAGGTTTATTGCTCCTGCACCCCATTTGGGGAAGTGTCACCGGCGTAAAATATAGCCTATCTTGGAGCAAGGGTTGTCACCATCATTTTGACACCATTATTTTTTAAAATCGGTTTGGTATTTTCTGAGATTGTGTAGAAACCAGCATTTAGAATGTTTTTTAGAACTATTTTTGCGCATTTTCACCCCTTTTAAATTTCGAATTTTTTAAGAACTGTTCTTAGAAATCCCTTATATCTAATAAGTAACTAATATTTCAAATTTCATATTTCTAGGCCCTTCAGTAACGTAAAATCGCATTTTCAGAATTTTTTTTGCTCCTGCACCCCCTTTGTGGTAGTGGTACCGACATAAAATATAGCCTTTGTAATAGCAACGGTTGTCACCATCATTTTGACACCATTATTTTTTAAATCGGTTTGGTATTTTCTGAGATTGTGTAGAAACCACCATTTAGAACGGTTTTTAGAACGCTTTTTGTGCATTTTCACCCCTTTTAAATTTCGAATTTTTTAAGAACTGTTCTTAGAAATCCTTTATATATATTAAGTAACTAATATTTCAAATTTCATATTTCTAGGCCCTTCAGTAACGCATAAATCGTATTTTTAGAACGTTTTTTGCTCCTGCACCCCGTTTGGGGCAGTGGCACCGACATAAAATATAGCCTTTGTTAGATTGGCTGAGCAAGGGTTGTCACCATCTTTTTGACACCAATATTTTTTAAATAAGTTTGGTTTTTCTTGCGATTGTGTAGAAACCACCATTTAGAACGTTTTTTAGAACGCTTTTTGTGCATTTTCACCCCTTTTAATTTTTGAATTGTTCAGCAAATGTTCTTAGACGTCATTTATATCTTATAAGTAACTAATATCCCAAATTTCATATTTCTAGGCCCTTCTGTAACACAAAAATCGCATTTTTAGAACGTTTTTTGCTCCTGCACCCCTTTGGGGTAGTGGCACCTACATAAAATATAGACTATGTTCTAAGTTGGACTAACACCATCATTTTAATACCATTACTTTTGAAATCGGTTCGGTAGCTCCAGAGATTACCTATACCAAACACACAATTTTTGCTTCTTTATAACATTAGTATAGATAAACAAGTTGGAAATTGCTCGTCAAACGTGGCAAATGAGGTGCGTTCGTACTATAACTAGTTTTATAAATATTTTTTTCGCCGCATATTGTACAGAATGTATATTTTAGTGTACTTCGAAAGGCTATAACATCATTAATTTGCACTTGAAATAATTTTTTCCCATTGGCCGTAATGTAACGGAAAACTTATGACTGTCCCTGTAATTAAACTATACATCCGATTTTCATAAAATATGAAATGACTCGACAAAATCTTGCAACAATTATATATTTATAATTTCAGACCATTCGGAAGGCTGTAACATCATTAAAATGCACTTGCAATAATTTATTCCCATTGGCCGTAATGTAACGGAAAACTTTTGATTGTCCCTGTAATTAAACTATACATCCGATTTTCATAAAAATTGAAATGACTCGACAAAATTATGCAACAATTATATAGTTTAAATTTTAAACGATTCGGTTGGGTAGTTTTTGCTCTGTTATATGCGGACAGACGGACAGACGGACGGACTGAACGACGACTATAGGTGCTACGTATTTATATAATTACGAACGCACCTAAAAATTGGGGGGAATGAATTAAATCCTTCAAGACAGTAGAATATGTCTAAACATTTCCAAATAAAAACAGAAAAATAAAAGAAATAATTGATAACAATGCATTATATGCCTAATATGCGCAAACAATACGTATATGTAATAATAATACCAAATCGTTCCCATGCCATTTTTCAAAATTTATATAACCTCTTAAAAGTGTCCGTTCGCAAAACATTGTTTTTTTTTTTTAAATTAACTATTTAAAGAAATAAAAATCTCTTTTCACATTTATTGAACAATAACGTAGTTTGACTGCTCTTACACTTGTCTGTTTGGAAGATTGCAGTTTTCTAAGTGATGTAATTTTAATTTATCTACGTTTATCCTAATAAATCGAAATAACTGTCAAAACTGAGTACAATGAAGTAAAAACTATAACTGTTAATTTAAATGTTTATTAAATTTTTTTAATTTTTTATTAATAATATTTAATGATATATTTTATTTTTAGTACTTCATAACTGTTTATGCAAAACCGCATTTTTGGTAATGATTTAACAATGTATAGTTGTTTATCTTAACAATGGAAAATAACAAATAAAACAGGTTGAACTGGTAAAACATAACGAAAGAAAGAGTGCACCATAATGAAAAATTTATTTTAGTCAATAGATTTAAACATCAGGTGCGATGGTTGGAAAAAAAATTCTCTCATTGAAGTAAGCATCATTATTATCTCAATAGCTTGTCCGTTCAAAAAATTAGCGTCTTGGAAGCAATGACGTAAATATAAAAACAAATTCATTAACATTTTTTCTTATAATATAATATTTAATATTTAATATTAAATTATAATAATATTTTAATATTTAATATTAAATTATAATAATATTTAATATTAAATTATAATACTATTTAATATTTAACATTAAAATATTTATTTATATTGCAAATATATCAAATTGTTACCATCTCACTTTTTAAATTTTATATAATCTCTTAAAAGTGTCCGTTCGCATAATATTGTTTTTTTTTTTTTTTTTTTTTTTTTTAACAACATCAAACTGTTTATTTAAAGAAATAAAAATTGCTATTCATATTGATTGAACAATAACAAACTGAACTACTCTTACATTTCTGTGTTTGGAAATCTGCTGTTTTCTAAGTGATGACATTTTAATGTATATATGTTTATCCTAACAAATAAATTAACAATTAAAACTGATTACAATCAAGAAAAAAACCAACTGTTAATTTAAATGTTTATTAAAATATTTTAATGCCTTATTAATAATATTTAATAATGTACAGACCTGCCACAAACTCAAATGATAAAAATGAGCAAATTGAATGGTAGAATAACAAAATACTATAATAATATAATATACACTGCTTACACTATAGATATAATATACATTGTTAAAAATGGCAAAGCAAACCAGCAAGACAACCGTAAATGGGTGTAAAATTGGAAGTGCGCAATATATTAAAATTAATAGAGAAAATAAAACACTAAAATATCTTATATCGGAATTTTTTTACTCCTTGAAATGTGAAATGATGTCAAAAACGTAAACAGTCGATCGGCACCAATTTTACTAACTCTAAATGTTAAAAAAGCACGATGTTTGAAGAGAATGAAAAACTTTTATATGGTATGTAGCCCACTCGAATAGTTAATATTCATGTATACCTGTATTCTATGTATGCGATGAGAGTTTAGGGAATTTTCTCTTAATGAAATGATATATCAGTGATATATCAAAGTCCCGAACACGTAAACAGAGGCATGCAATGCGTCGTTCCCGTGTGTTACAGATATGCTCGATCGAATTTAAATGATGAGTGCATGCTGGCCACTACATACACTGTATTGTTTTGTTTTCAAACATATTCCCGACAAGGTGAGCTGTATTACGCGTTAGCATGTATTAAATAAAACAAATTGGCATGGACTGCAACGTAAGTTATGACACGAGATCTGGAATATCTCGTCTGCACAACCTTTGAGCTGTAAAAATGTCATTTTGAGTAATTTACAAATTCGTACATATTTTTTCAATAAATCATGCAAGCTAAAATACGTCAATATTAACCCGATTAAGAAAATTTACTCGAATATGTTACTATAATAAAAAATCGTCTAATGACATTTGAGAAAATTACCTTATGATTAAATCTCTAGATTAGTGAAGCTGAAAAACAAAATTGCATATTAAATTTAAACAAACACTTTCCTCTATTAAGGGCCCTGGCGAGAGAGAGTAAAGCCGAGAGAAGTAACATTTTGACAAGTACTTTCGTGCAAACTATTCGCTGTTTCATACCGACATTTGTTCAATATTTACACAATATATTCAATGCTAGATGAGTAGCTACCCGTTTTGTTACATTTAAATTGTATGTTTTGGGGGGGATGTAGTATTATTAAAAATAAAGTTCCTATACATAACTATGCAAACGAATAGTAATTTAGAATGTTTTCCGTCCATTTCATCTTTTTTAAATTTTGTACTTTTAGAAGCCATTCTTAGAGAGCAATTACATCTTAAAAGTATCCCGTCAAAAATTTCAACCCGATAAAAAGTTTTTAGGTCAGCAATAGGTCAGCCACCCCAGATATAAAAAATCGAAAGTTTTTTGTTTCTGCATCATTTTACATAGCGAAATTTTTAGAAATTGTTCTATTGCGAATATTTACGTCTTAAAAGCAACATTCGTGCAAATTTTAGGTAGCTTTCATTACAAAAAGCTACCTATTGCAGCCGTTCGGAGGAAAGCGATTTCAAAAAATTTTGGTATATTTTCATCGATCATGACCCCCAGACCCCGAAACCACCCTCCGTTCAAAAGTTTATATATATATATATATATATATATATATCTGATCTTTGTCACACTCTAACTCTCGTATTTATGAACCGATTTCGATGAAATTTCGTGTATACATAGTATATACCAATGTCTCGACCGAGTTCGTTGGCCAGCTTCATCCGCCATCTTGTTACAAAATGGCGGCCATTTAAATTTTTTTTAAAATTTTAAAATGTGAAATGTGGTACCACAAAATTTAAAATTGAAAATATTTTTTTCTTATGTATTTGACCTTGATACAAAGATTCCGGAGCTTTTTTTTGTTTCGTCTATATCTTAAAAAATGGCTGAGTTATAGCACTTTGAATTTATAGCTTGGCTGACATTTTGAAACGACCTGATTTTTGTCACGCGATAACAGGCGTATTTATGAACCGATTTGGATGTACCTTGGTGTATACATAATACATACCAATGTTTCGACCGAGTTCGTTGGCCAGTTTCATCCGCCATCTTGTTTCAAAATGGCGGCCATTTAAATTTTTAAAAAAAAATTGAAATTTGAAATGTGGTACCAAAAAATTGAAAATTGAAAATATTTTTTTCTTATATGTTTGACCTTGATACAAACATTCCGGAGCAGTTTTTGTTTCGTCTATATCTTAAAAAATGGCTGAGTTATAGCACTTTGAATTTCTAGCGTGGCTGGCATTTTGAAACGACCTGATTTTTGTCACACGATAACAGGCGTATTTATGAACCGATTTCGATGTACCCTGGTGTATACATAATAAGTACCAATGTCTCGACCGAGTTCGTTTGCCAGCTTCATCCGCCATCTTGTTTCAAAATGGCGGCCATTTAAAAAAATTTTAAAAATTTAAAATTTAAAATAATTTATCAAAAAATTGAAAAATGAAAAATATTTTTCTTTATATGTGTTTGACCTTAATACAAAGTTTCCAGAACAGTTTTTGTTTCGTCTATATCTAAAAAAATGGCTGAGTTATAGCATTTTGAATTTCTATTGTGGCTGACATTTTCAAACGACCTGATTTTTGTCACGCGATAACAGGGTTATTTATGAACCGATTTAGATGTAACTTGGTGTGTACATAGTACATACCAATGTCTCGACCGAGTTCGGTTGCCAGCTTCATTCGCCATCTTGTTTCAAAAGGGCTGCCATTAAAAAAAAAAATTAAAATTTAAAATAAGTTATCAAAAATTGAAACATGAAAAAGATATTTTTTTATGTGTTTGACATTGATACAAAGATTCCGGAGCAGTTTTTGTTTCGTATATATCTTAGAAAATGGTTGAATTATAGCACTTTGAATTTCTAGCATGGCTGACATTTTGAAACGATCTGATATTTGTCACGTGATAACACGCGTATTTATTAACCTATTTCGATGTAAGAAGGCATGTGGATAGTATATCGTAATGTCTCGACCAAGTTCGCTGGCCAGCTTCATCAGCCATCTTGTTTCAAAATGGAGGCCATTAAATTAGATATATATATATATATTTAAAGTGAGGTGTAAAAAAAATTGGAAATTGAAAAAGATTTCTTTCTTAAGTATTTGACCATGATATAAGGATTCCGAATGTTTTGTCTTTATCTTAAAAAGTGGCTCAGATATATCAGTTTGAATTTCTAATGTGGTTGACATTTTGAAAAATCTGATTTTTTGCCTGCGACAGCACTTGTATATATCAACCGATTTCGATGTAAGTGAGCATGTGCACAGGAATTACTAAGGCCTCGACCAAGTTCACTCGTTAGCCTCATCCATCATGTTGTCTTAAAATAGCAGGAACTTCACGATATCGCCGAATTTGGCAACCAAATATAAGCTACTTTAAATAAATCCAGCTTGGATAAAGCTGACTAATTTCGCGAAATTCTCATTCATAATGATTTAGTATTGATAAAAATTAGTATTGAATCTCCTATAATCGGTTTCCACTAAATTGAGCTTCGTGTGTTTGAATAATATAAGCTTGCTTTTTAAAGATAAGGAATATGAAAGCTACCTCTTCCTCCCGGCATAGGCCGGAAGGACTTTTCATATTTATATTCCGAATACTTCCATGCACTTCGGTATTTAGATCATCTTTAGAACTTTGTCCACTTTATTTATTCCTAATTTCAAATTTTTTAAAATTCGTTCTAATGTTATTATACACATGGTATTAGACATGTAACAAATCTACTAAACTTACCATGCAAAGCAGATTTATGTCGACTTTAAATTCTACGAATGAAAGTGTTTTACTAAACTTTAAATCTTAAACTTAAACAATACTCACATTAGCACATTTGTACTCGCATAGTTGTAATATTTATTACACAACTCCTATGGTGAGATAACCTCAAAAATTTAGTGATAATAACTCATGAAAAACAAGCTACCATCCTTTATTTTCTCTTTTATTGGAATCTACTACAATAGGAATCTGCCACAGAATACATCAAAAATTGTCCTTTTTTCTCTTTAACCCGAGAGAATCACATATGGACGTGCAAAAACAAAATAATAAAAATGTCATTTTAAGTCAATTTTTTCTCTTACATTTCTTCATCTCTGATCGCGTGATTTTGAACAAAAATAAATAATGCCGATTCCGTAACATCACACATGGTAATAAGGCACTTAGCCGGATACAGGAGATTACTCGCCGACTTTCATAATGCATTCTTTTCATTTGAAATACATAAATTAAATACATTTAAAAAACACGACTTTGGCTTATTTCTTTTAAAATACAAATGAGAAAAATAATAATAAGAGATAATAAGTCAAAACATTTTCTTTCAACATCAAAGAATTGTTTCTAAACTACACATGCGACAAAAAAAGCTGCTTTTGGCGAAAAACATGCTCTTGTCTAAATTTTAACTCGACTAAAAATAAAGTACCGTGATTACTTCAAATATTATAGGAATATTCCGTAATCTGGTTTGAAACCAATGTCCTATTTTAAAAAGCGTCGCATAACGCCAAGTTAATTTCATTCCGGTAATTTTTTTGGGGGGAGGGGAGGTTCCAAATATTTTGTATTTAAACTTTTGTTTGTATATCTGTTGCTTGTATAATTAATTAGTTCCTTGATAATCGAGCTTCAATAGAAAGTTGAAATTTTAGTGCACAATTCAGCTTGATTACTAATAAACATATATAAGATACACAAATGTAAATACATTGCTTACAGGTGTCAAGTATAATAAAATCCTTTAAAAATACATTAAAGTCATTTACAAAGTCCAAAACGTTTTCGACCGACACTTACTCGGTCATCCTCAGTGAAAAACTAACAGCTGTTCTCTCTCTGCGTCCTTAGCCTTGTCCGGAACAGACCATTTTATTTCAAGGGTGGATTGGAATATAAGGGGGGGGGGGGACGGAAGTGCTATTCTTTTTCCAAAAGTACGGGTTTATTAACTATGTATTAATTCTTTCCAGACTGCGTGGATATCGTATGATAATATATCGTTACAGACTATTTCTTTATTAGATATTATTTCCAGAGATTCTCTTATGATAGCTTCTTGGTGATTACTTGTATGGAAAATAATTTTGGCTCTATTGAAATCTACTTTTATAGGTTGAATTTGTGCTAATCTTGCTAATGCAGTGTGGGGTCTATTTAATCTCAGATCTGCTTCATGTTCCTTAATTCTGTCACGAAATTTTCGCAGTGTCATACCTATGTACATAAAATCTTTATTTCCTTTCTTGAAAGGTATAATATATACTCCTGATCTATTGATGGCTTGGATAGGGTCAATTTTCGCGTTTAACAAATCCTTTAATTTTGGGGGGAGTGACTGCAATTAATGTAACACCAAACTTGAGGAGGGAATGCCTCATACTCTCAAAAAACCTTGGGATATAATTAACTTTACAGAATTTCAAACTTTTAATTGGAACTGTACTTTGTTTTTCTTCATTTTTCACTTTAAATCTGTTTATGATTTTTTTCAATGAAATGAGATGGAACAGAATTCTTGGCTAATATTTTTCTAATTACGTCTATTTTTTCATTAAGGAAATGGCTTGAACAAACTTCAAATGCTCTTTTTATATAAAAATTGAAAGGTGCTAAATTGTAATTTATAGGTGAACTGAAGTTAAATGGGATAGTGGAATTAGACCTGTTAACTTTCCTAAAAACTGTGCGATCGAGACTCTGCTTATCCATATTTCTGATTAGTTGTACATCCAAAAAAGCTAGCTTTTGATCTTGTTCTATTTCTAATGTAAATTTAATTTTGTTGTCTAGGCTATTGATTTTATCTAGAAATGAGTATAATTCATTTTTTCCATGATTCCATATTAAGTAAACATCATACACGTATCCAGATTGCTGGTTCAGATATATGTATATTATATATATTTTCAGATATATTATACATGTTGTACCTGAACAGGTACAACATGAAGAAAGAAAGAGTGCCCCAAAATGAAAAATGTTATTTTCAGTGGATTAAATATCAAGCGCGATGGTTGGGGAAAAAATCAACTCGCTGAAGTAAGCATCATCCTTATCTCATCAGCTTGTCCGTTCAAAAAATTACTGTCTTATAAGCAATGACATAAATATAAACCTTTTTAATTAACAGTTTACTTATAAAATTTTAATGTTTTATTAATATTATTAAATTATTTTTTAAGTTAGTTTATAACTATCTTTTTAAACTGTCTGCAAATCACTTTTTCTAAGCGATGACGTAAATGATTAAATCGTTCGCATCTCAATTTTCAAATGTTACATAATCTCTTAACATTGTCCGTTCGCAAAACATTGGTTTTTGTTAAAGAACATCAAACTGTTTATTTAAAGAAACGAAAATCGCTATTCCTATCGATTGAAAAATAACATAACTGGACTGCTCTTTCTCTTGTTTTTGGAAAACTTCTGTTTTCTAAGTGGTGACATTTCAATGTATATATGTTTATCATAACAAATCAAAATGACAATTAAAACTGATTACAATGAAGTAAAAACTATAACTGTTTATTGTAATGTTTTATTAAAAATATTTAATAATAATATATTTTTATTGCTTTATATCTGTTTACTTTTCCAAAAACCTGTCTGATTGCGGAACCGCATTTTCTATAATGACATAACAATGTATGGTTGTTTATCTCAACAATCGAAAATAACAATAAAAACAGGCTGAACAGGTACAACATAAGAAAAGAAAGAGCGCATTTTAATGAAAAATATAATTTAATCAATAGAGTCAACATCATGCGCCATGGTTGGAAAGAAAAAATCATGTCATAAAAGTAAGCAACATTATCTCATGAACGTTTCAAAAAATTACAGTCTTATAAGCAATGACGTAAACAATAAAACTTTTTAATTGACAGTTTACTTATAATATTTGGATGTTTTATTAATAATATTTAATATTAAATTTTTTATTTATATTAGTTTATCTTTATTTATTTCTTTAAACTGTCCGTTTGCAAATGCCCATTTTCTAAGCGATGACGGAAAACTACATCTTTGATTTCTTTAAAGAGTTACCGTTTTTTTATTACTAAATACTTTAGGCGGTAATTCAAAGATTTAAAAAAAAATTGTAACTAACATAACTTTTAGCTATATTTCAGGTGACGTTTGAAAAAAGGTACTTTTCGGTTAGCCGGGCGCCAGTGTTATATATACATATAAATATACATACACATATGTATATATACACATCTATATATATACATATATTGCATATATACACAGACATATATGTATGTATATATATATATATATATATATATACATACATGGATATATACATATATATGTATATATAACACTGGCGCCCAGCTAACCGAAAAGTACTGAAACAAAATGAATTGATATCATAGAAGAAGAATTAAATTCACTTGTCCTACTATCGCTCTTCATATTTCTGTAATACCTGGGATAAAAAATCGGATCAGCTACTTATCCTAGCGTTTACCTGGTGGACGATCAGTACGATTGTCGAGGGAAAAAACTCGTTACCTTGGCAACCGAGCACTTGACGTAAAATCGTGACGTCAGCCTCTACAGGTAACATCTAAAAAAAAAAAAAAAAAACATTCGGTATTCGAACGGTGAAAAGGAAGTATGCTAAGGCGTATATTATTCTTTGAGTCTAATATTTATTATTCGCTGCGGAGTAAGAAAGTTATTCATCTATATTCATTTACTATGTAATTCGTCGTTTTTAAATGACAAGTCAAGAATTCAATCGAAGGTGTTCCTAATTTGACCAGTTCAACGGGATTCGAACATTTATAAGTGCATTCCACTAGAATCTACAATATACTTGAGGCTATATCAGTTCTTTGTATTATAATAAATTTGTGTCGTGTTATATATCCTGCTGCTCCTTTATTGTAAGTGTCTGCCTGAATTTCTGGGAAAATGGGGTAAGTAACGAAACTTTAAATTTAATTCTAAATTCTAACTAAAATCACAGTTTTGTTTAAAAATCGAATCGTGAATTTAATTCTGTTAAGTCCCATTTTTTGTCATAATATTCATATTTATTTTCGACTAATTTAAATTCGAGCTATTCAAAATTAATCCGTAAACTATTCTATCCATAAATTTTGGTCCGTACCGAGCCTGAGCTACGATGGAATCTGTTCTCAAGTCGTAGCTGTCAATTAATTTATCTGTGCTAGATGTAACGTTAAAAAAAAAAAAAAAAAAAAAAAAAAAAAGTAAAAACGGTTGTGTTTGTTTATTCAATTCTTGTTTTTTTTTTTATATATTATGGTGCATTTTGTATGAGATTGTGTAATTTTCGTATTTTTATGTTATTCATTTCTTATATTGTTTATTTGTAATTATTAAAAATGACTAAACAAACTAAACAGGAGCTGTATTTTGAGCGAATTTGTAAGGAAATAGATGTAATTAAAGATAAAGTTCAAAATGCGAATTCAGATGAGCAGGCAAAAATTAAAGTTTTGAAATCGAAAAGATCTTCTTATGAAAATACTCTTGCGCAAGCATTTGATAAACTTTCGCCGAAAGAAAATAATGAGAATTTGGATACTTTTTTGAAGATCAGGGAATTATTTGTGATCTGTTAGTCGATTTAGAGGAGAAAACTAAAGCTGATTCTCCGACGGAAATTCGTGTAGAAACTCAAAGTAAACAGAATTATTCGCAAGTTAAATTACCCAAATTCGATCTTCCCCATTTTTACGGCGATTCGGAAACAATGGATTTCGTTTAAAGAATTATTTCAGTCTACAATTTTGGAGAAGGAAAATTTATCTGATATTGAGAAATTACAATATTTACATTCTTCTGTTCGCGGACATGCCGCAAAATTAATTCGAGGATTTTCTTTAAAAGCAGAAAATTTAGTTCAGTGTTGGGATTTGTTAAATCAAAGATATGAAAATAAAAGACAGTTGGCTTTAAGTCAAATAAATAAAATATTTTCGATAAAGATTATTAAAGCTAGTAATTCAAAATCCTTGTTAGAATTGCTAGATACAAGTAATGAAGCAATTCGGAATTTGAAAATTTTGGGATTAGAATCTAATGCTTTGAGTGATTTAATATTAATAAATTTTATGTTGAATAAATTAGATCAGCCTCTCAAACAAAGATGGAAATTGTTGTTAGACAATGATAAAATACCGGATATGGATTTATTTCGAAAATTTATTGAGCGGGAAGCTAGAAGTGTAGAGGAGTCAAAATGCACTAAAGTAGAGTCTAAATTCAATTTCGCAAAAAAGCCTCTAGATGCTAGTCGAGTCAAAACCAACGTAATGAACAGCGCGTTTGTTAGGAATGGTAATAACTGCCTATCATGTAATGAAAGCCATGCGTTATTCAAATGTCCTTTATTTAATTCAAAACCAGTGAAGGAGAGGTGGAAAATCGTTCATTTAAACAAATTATGTGAAAATTGTCTTAGACAAAACCATCAAGTAGGGCAGTGTAGAATTAATGTTAAATTCAAAAATTGTTCCCAAATGCATCATACATTATTACATGTGTATACGACTAGTCAAACTAATAGAGAGTTTGTTAATGATAAGGCACCAGAAATTTCTGTTTCTAATAGTGCGCAGTGTCATTCATCTTTGCAGAATTATAATGTCCTATTATCTACCGCTCTTATTAATGTAAAATCTAGCACAGGTAATGTTATTCAGTGCAGAGCACTTATTGACAACGCTTCTCAAAATTCTTTAATCTCAAAAAATTGTGTAGAAAGATTGAATTTGCCTGTAGGCAGAACGAACCATAGGCTTGTAGGTATAAATGGCATTTCGGCTGAAACCTGCCTAAATTTCACTGAATTTAATTACTTGCCATATTTTGAAAATAATTACAATTCTTTAAAAGCCCTTGTAGTCAATCAGGTTACTACCCCACTCCCTAACTTTAGGCTTGAAAGGCATTCATGGCCGCACATGGCAAACTTACAGCTGGCAGATCCTGAGTTTTATATCTCCAAGTCAATCGACATTCTGCTAGGAGCAGATGTTTTTGCACATCTGTTATTAGGGTCACCCATTTTTAGACAATCTGGTGAACCCGTTGCAATCCCAACTCAACTGGGATATATTCTAAGTGGTCCAGTACCCTATTCGTCTAAACCGGCCACGACCGTGGTCTGCCATTCAGTAGACCTTGCTGATTTTTTCAACTCAGAGTCTGTTCCTCAATCTAAGGAGTTTACTAAGCCAGATGCTGCTGAAATAATCTATCACGATTCTACTCACTTTAATTCTGAAGGTAGGTATATTGTTAAATTGCCTCTCATGAATAATTTTGAATTGGGAGATAGTACTGCACAAGCTTTGAAAACATTTTACTCGTTGGAAACTAGACTTTCAAGAAATCCTACTTTAAAACAGCAGTACATTGCTTTTATGGATGAATATCGCGAACTCGGCCACATGGAATTGTTAAAAGCTGAGGACTTAAACATTAAACCTAACTATTTTTTACCTCATCATGCTGTCATAAATCAGAACAGTTCCACAACAAAATTAAGAGTTGTTTTCAATGCATCGGCCAAGACGTCTAATGGCCAATCCCTTAATTCGGTCCTCCTTAAAGGGCCAAAATTACAAACCAGTATTTTTGGTAACTTAATCAAGTTTAGACTGCACAAAGTTGCTATATCAGCCGACATCGAAAAGATGTACCGTCAAATCCTAGTCTCCGAGGAAGACACCCATTTACAACGAATTTTCTGGCGAAAAGACCCCTCTGATCCGTTGCTGGTATACCTACTAAAAACTGTTACTTATGGAACTTCTTGTGCCCCATTCTTAGCTCTACGAACTATTCAGCAGTTGTGCGATGATGAGAAAATTAATTTTCCTATTGCGGCCAGTATAGCACAAACTCATATGTATGTTGATGACTTTTTAGGTGGTACAGAGTCTGTTGAATCAGCTCAATCTCTCATTAGTGATCTCCAAAGTTTATTTCAAAGCGGTGGTTTCCAACTGAGAAAATGGGCCTCCAACGAACCCCTTGCTATTGAACATTTGCCAGATTCCTTAAAGGCAAGCAGCTTAACGCATTCTTTAAATCCTGATTCATCCCAGAGGATTCTCGGACTAGAGTGGAACCGGGAAACAGATTCACTACGTGTACAAGTTGTAGAAAAGCCTAATGTACACACTAAACGGCAATTATTATCAATAATCGCGCGTATTTTTGATCCTTTGGGTCTTTTGTCACCTTCCATTGTTATGTTGAAAATGTTATTGCAAGAAGTGTGGAAGGCAGACTTGAAGTGGGATGATCCTCTCCCCTCAGTTATTCTAGAGACGTGGAATAGATTCCATTCTGAAATAAATGCTTTTAATTCTATGCACATTCCACGATTTATGAATTTCAGCACATCATCACCTTTCGAACTCCATGGGTTCTGTGATGCCTCTATACGTGCATACGCTGCGGTTGTCTATATAAAAACCTTTAATCCTGTCACGGTAATGTTAGTCGCTGCTAAAACAAGAATAGCGCCCGCCAGTGCAATAACATTGCCAAGATTAGAGCTATTTTCAGCTCTTTTGCTAGCAAACCTTATTCAAGTTGTGCAAGATGCATTACCTAACGCTATCCACGAAACATTCTTGTGGACCGATTCGACCATTACATTAAGCTGGATTTTGAAACCTCCAACCAAAGGCAACCAATTCGTGCTTCACCGTGCCAATAAAATCAGAGATTTGACCTCAATTGAACATTGGCATCATATTCCTGGTAAACATAATCCAGCCGATTGTGCAACACGGGGTCTATATCCCTATCAGTTAAAAGATTGCGAATGTTGGTGGTCTGGGCCTACTTGGCTCTACAAGTCTTCTAATCCTTCCATTGATGATCCATCTCCAACTTCAAACTTTACAGTTGAGTCTTTACCCACCGAAAGTTCTTGTTTAATAATCAACTAGAAACCGATGTAGACATTCTCACCAGATTTTCTTCATATACAAAAGTAATCCGAGTAGTTGCTTGGATTCAAAGATTCGCCTACAACACAAAATCCCACTTAAAAAGGAAAGGGCCATTAAATGCAATTGAACTTAATAACGCTTGTAAAACTGTCGTCAAGTGGTTACAACAGTCAGCCTTTTCTGATGAAATTAATCTACTTAAACAGCACAAACCACTACCAACATCCAGTAAATTGCTTTCTTTAAACATCTTTCTCGACGCAGATAATATTTTGAGAGTTGGTGGACGCCTCAGCAAACACACCATCATGTCATTCGATTCCAAACATCCAATGCTCATCCCTAAAACCCATCCCTTAACAGAAGCTATTATCAGGTACTTCCATCTCTATAGTCTGCATGCGGGTCCTGATCAAGTTCTTTCCTTAATTCGTCAAAAATTTTGGATTCCAGATGGCAGATCAACAGTTAAGAAAGAATTAAGAAAGTGTATCCGTTGCATTCGAATATCTGCCCAACCGCTTACTCAAATCATGGGTGACTTGCCCTCGTCACGAATTAATCCTTGCAGAGCGTTCCAGCGCACCGGAATTGATTTTGCAGGACCAATCAATACAAAATGCCAACATAAACGGAAGTCAACTACTTTTAAATCCTATATCTGTCTTTTTATATGCATGTGTACCAAAGCAGTACACATTGAATTAGTTTCAGAACTTACCACCGAAGCCTTTATATGCACTTTACAGCGTTTCATATCACGCCGAGGACATCCAACAGACATTTATTCTGATAATGGTAAAACATTCGTTGGTGCAGCCTCATATCTTAAAAAACTGTTCCTAATTCTCAAAGAATCAAAAGGTCCAAGATTTTTGTGCACAACGCCAAATTATTTGGCATTTCATACCTCCTTATGGTCCAAACTTTGGAGGACTATGGGAGTCTTCCAGGGGCGGACTGGCCCACCCCGCTAACCCGCGATCGCGGGGTGGGCCAAATGGGCGTAGTGGGCCAAAAATTATTATTTTTTTTTGTTGTTGTTGTTGTTTTGAGTTTTTTTTCTTTTCAATAAAACTAAAAAAAATTATTAAACTCAATTTTTATCCTTTTTTTGCCGTGAAGAGTTTTATTTTTTGATCGTGTAAGTCCTAATTTCTCCTTTCCCTCTCCCATCAGCAACCTTTAGAAGATACGTGCAAATTACTCATTTTATATAGAAGCCCAGAGATAGGGTATAAAATAAAAAGGGAGCACATATGTACATATACAGTGAAGGGTGGGAAGTCGTTCGGTGGGATAGGTCTGCCTGTGGACATTTGCTTAGTAACAAAGATAGGCAAGGATTAGCTTACATATCTAGAGATGATCTTCAGGTCAAAGATCTTGGGAGGCAAGGATTAGACTTGAATAATAGGGACGTTAAACACGGGATTTTGTTAGAATCGGTAATGCTGATATGTAAATATGATCAAATTTTGCACTGTTTTGTAGCACAGGTTCTCGAGAAAAGCCAAGAAAGAAGATCTTCAGAAAGTATGAAGAAGGCTAGAATAGAGCAGAAAGAAGAACGAAATGACAATCCTAAACGGCATAAAAGAGGTTCGTTGATTACATTCCTGTCCAAATCATTTATAAATAAATTTTTCATCTCTTCATTCGATCCAAATAAAGAAGGAAGATAAAGTAAATCAGTCAGATTCATTCAGATTGAAGTAGATTTCACACAAGCTAGATCGGTAAAGGGGCAGTTGGCACTTTGTGTTCGTTATGTGTAGCATGGTAAAGTGAAGGTTTGTTTTTAAAATTGGTCGATGTCCCAAAACAACAGCGGAAACCATCTATCTCCAAGTAAAAGAAGAACTTGAAAAGATCAAACTCCCTTCTTCACAAACAGTTGGCACTTCTTTTGATGGTGCAGAAAATATGAGTGGGAGATCTAAAGATCTGCAGGCACAACTGAAAAAGGACAATCCAAATATAAAGTATGTGCATTGATATGCACATGTGCTAAATTTGGTCCTGACAGATGCAGCAGAATGTTGCAAATTGACAACAGACTTCTTGTACTTAATGCAAGCTACAACCATGTTTATCTCAGAGTCATATAAGCGAATGAAAATATGGATTTCAGTGAATAAAAAGTCTGTAGGTGGAAATAAACTTCTTCGCCGATTACAAAAAGTAAACGCTACTATGTGCCAGAGTAAGGACTGAGCAATTAATAGCATGTTTGACGAGTCCCCAAAACCTTTTTAAAGATCGACATAAGGTTTTAACATTGCATAAGTGCCTACAAGGTATCACCGAAATGGACGATTTCCCATCACATGTATCTTTTTTGGCAAGATCTGGTTGATAATTGGTACAAGTTTCAGTATGCACTGCAGTGCCATTGAATTACGGATAACAAATTTGTAACGAGTTGGGCCACCTTTGCCTTGATAACGGCTGCCACACGATTATATTTGAAATCATAGCATAGATTGAACAAGTTTGCGGAAGTATTCTACACACATGGCTTGCCAAACATCTGCTGGAGCTGTTCACAATTCAGTAAGTGTTGTTAGTGTTGGGTGGCTTGCTTTCACACCTTTCTTCAAAGCATTCCAAAGGTGCCCAATAGTATTTAAGTTTGGTTTTCTAGGTGGACAATTTATGACAGAGAACTAAGAGGAATGCTTATCCAAGCAATCTGTAGCCAACTGGGCTCTTTGAGAGAAGTAGCTGGCTGGCTGGAGTACTCTATTTCCATGTGGATGACAGGAAGACATAAATTGATGTAGGTGATCTCCTAGCAGGTCTACGTACCGAATTGCATTGAGAGAGGTTGGTACAAGTACCAAATATCCCCAAAACCATCAAGAGAAAGCACCCCAGACGATGAATGAAGCGCCATGACCTTATACAGTTGCAACCTGACAAAAGCAGGATCTATGGCCTCATGAGCATAACGCCATATTCTCAGCCTCCCATCAGTCTGAAGTAGTAGTCGGAATTGAGACTCATCACTCCGTGCTATTCGTTACCAGTCTTGTAGAGTCCATTCCCTGCTTTTTCTTGTCCAGGCAAGGTGTGTAGCTAGACAGTGTGCATTGAGCAATAGAACTATCGTGGGTCTAGGGCTCCCGAAACCTATACGGTGAAGCCAGCGATATACATTATAATCCATTTATTTGACTGTACGACCTTCAATTGTCTGATACAATTGGGTGGTAATTTGACCTAATGTTTGGCTTTGCAGGCTACGTACAATACGGCTGAACCGTCTCCTACCACACTCGTTAAAGGCTAACTGTACTTTCCAGTTTGTGAAATTGCTAATTTTTTTCCACCATCCGTATATTCCCGGTATACTCTTGGCATTTTCGAGTGGGAAAATTCTAGTTCTCTGACGATTTCGGAAATTGAATAGCGCGTGCTTCAAGCGCTTATTATTCGTTCACGATCAAAGTCGTCTAAATCACGAACTTTATCCATACTGGCAGTTGAAATGGCTGATTCACAACAACCATAGTACTAGCTATATATGCAGTTACCATAGCGTCCTCATATGCGCAACAATGAGGCGCATCGTGACAAAATTTCCACAGCATTGCATATCCGTAATTCAATGGCACGTCAGTGTATATTAATTGCAACCATTTTGAGCGCCTATTCAATATATCTACGCCCACAACGAAGTATCAGCAGATAAGCAGCTTGGACTACTTAACTGCTGCTAACAAAATCCATACCTTAAAATGCTTTCTGCCACACAAAAGAAATAATTTTGATTTGGTTCTGAAAAATGCAGAATTTGCGGAACATCTTCAGAAGCAACTAATAGAAAAGGAGTATACCACTGAAATTGAGAATTACCTACCAGAAAAGGGAATATCTATAGCGAAACGACGATGTGGTGAATAGTCTCACGATGAGGCAAGAAGTATTATGGGATTGACATCAGAAGTATTTAACCTTCCGTCTACCAGACGGGTCCATTGGACCCGACATGTACATTCAAAATATTTATTCAAACCAGAAATTTCTTCAAAACAAACTAAATGTATAAATCAGACAATAATAAGTTAAATAAACAAATTAAATAGTTTTAAGTAAAAATTCTGGTGTAGAATGTTTTTATAAAACTTGAGTAAAATTTCCGGTAGTTCTAGGGTTAAGCTAACAGTTTAACTTAGACACAGCTATTTAACAGTTGGATATACGAATTACTGTTAATGACTTGCTCATGAAAGATATTGCCTGGTTCGATCCTCTCCGCTTCAGTGAGCTTAAATTATTAAATGAACTTGCTGAGGAAGCTTTTAGTACTCTGAATGGCTTGGCGAAAGTCAAGAAATACTAAAAGAGTTGCTGCAATTTCCCGGCACTATGCTAATAATAATCAGTTACGTAGCGAGCTCCCAGCCGCTTACAACAAAGAAACGGGCGATTCAGAACTCATTAAAGATGATGAAAATCTTTCTAAATTTAATAAGGAGTGTAAAAAATGCCTAGCTTGTGCATTAGAATTATTGTGTGAGTTGAGTGCCTATGGTCGTATTTATCCAACCTTGTACATAGTTTATAAGTACATACTGACTTTATCATGCACTCAAGTATCTTGCGAACGAATGGTCTCTCCACTTAAAATTATAAAGAACTGCAGCGTTGATCTCTAGGACAAGAACTGTTAGATGATTTTATCCTATTCACTGTTGAATGATCTTTTGATTACGATTATGATAATATATGGAGTTGCCTCAAGTTCAAAAGAATCGTCCACATATCTAACATTCTAATTATTAGTGAGGCTATAAAACAAATTATTAAATTTTCAGGTACTATATTGATATTTTAAACAAACATTAATCAATACACAATGTGTAATGTTGATAATTTAAAATAACAAAATGAAATGTACAAATGAATATAAAGATATTTCAAATAACAAATTAATCAATGCGTGTAATAGTACTAACTCTTTCCTGTCAATACTAACACTTTCCAGTGCAAAATTTACATGTAGTGCACATAGTAGTCTAAGGATTTTTTGACGGCATAGTAGTTAGCATGTCACCCTTCCGTGCAAAGGGGCCTGGGTCCTAATTCCGGGTGAGGGATGGATGTTCCTAGGAGTTGTCAATCTGTATAGGTTAGAGTCAGCGGTGCCCTACTCCCGATGGAAGCCCCTTCACAAATAGCCATCATCCATTTTAACGATATCGTTGACCGATGCTGACAGCACAACTGACCCGCCAGAGGCCCAAACAATTTTTGTTTTTTAATACAAAGAATAAAAATATCTGAACAGAACTTCCATAAGAAATTTAAAACGCTTTTATTTATTACGTGTATACCTTTAATTGTTTAAAGCTTACATATTCAAAAAACAAATAAAACTAAGAAAGTCAACCTCCCCGTCCTCCACAAGATTCTTATTCACGTCGAAATTACTATTACTACCAATTGAAAATAAACGATTACAAAAATGCTAATATGTCTCAGATTGGAGTTAAGTCATTTTCATAGAGTTAGAGTAAAGGGTCGTGTTGGTAGTCAGTACTACTTAAATATTTTAACAATTGGGTTGTCAATTGGTGGGCCAATGCATAAGTATAGCGGGGTGGGCCAAACTATGCCAGTCCGCCCCTGGAGTCTTCCATAAAGCTAGCCAAACGTCATCTAACCAAAGCATGTCAAGGTACTCTTATGACTTTTGAGGAACTATCCACAACCCTATGCCTTATTGAAGCATGTATAAATTCTCGTCCACTTATTCCTTTATCAACTGACCCTAATGACTTATCCGTTTTAACTCCAGGACATTTTCTCATTGGTGATCCATTACTTGCTTTACCTGACATGTCATCTCATAATAATCCATGTATTAGTCTCTCTTCCAGGTGGAAACAGTGTATCAAGATTCGAGATAATTTCTGGCAACGCTAGACTAAAGATTATCTACAAACATTGTCCTTAAGGCATAAATGGAAAAAGGGCAATCATATTATCAAGATTGGTCAACTAGTCTTGGTACAAGAATCTTCAATTCATCCAACTCATTGGAAATTAGCCGTGGTCGAAAACATCCATCCTGGTGCTGATGGTGTTGTCAGAGTTGTGACTATCCGTACAGGTGAAGGCACATTCAAGCGTCCGATCCAGCAGATTGCTGCTTTACCTGAAGTCCACGCCGGCCCCCCGGAGGTTATGGACGATCAGTACGATTGTCGAGGGGAAAAACTCGTTACCTTGGCAACCGAGCACCTGACGTAAAATCGTGACGTCATCCTCTACAGGTACCATCTCAAAAAAAAACATTCGGTATTCGAACGGTGAAAAGGAAGTATGCTAAGGCGTGTATTATTCTTTGAGTCTAATATTTATTATTCGCTGCGGAGTAAGAAAGTTATTCATCTATATTCATTTACTATGTAATTCGTCGTTTTTAAATGACAAGTCAAGAATTCAATCGAAGGTGTTCCTAATTTGACCAGTTCAACGGGATTCGAACATTTATAAGTGCATCCCACTAGAATCTACAATATACTTGAGGCTATATCAGTTCTTTGTATTATAATAAATTTGTGTCGTGTTATATATCCTGCTGCTCCTTTATTGTAAGTGTCTGCCTGAATTTCTGGGAAAATGGGGTGAGTAACGAAACTTTAAATTTAATTCTAAATTCTAACTAAAATCACAGTTTTGTTTAAAAATCGAATCGTGAATTTAATTCTGTTAAGTCCCATTTTTTGTCATAATATTCATATTTATTTTCGATTAATTTAAATTCGAGCTATTCAAAATTAATCCGTAAACTATTCTATCCACCTGGGAAAATTGACCATTTATATAGGACATGATTAAGAAGTGTAGTGCAGTTTTTCGTCGTTTCGAACTCATCAGCGATATTCAATGGAAAAAAAAAAACAGTAAAAAACGTTTTAGAATAATATTTCTAAATGGAGTTTAAGAATGGTTTAATAAATATTTATTGAAAGTACTAGAAAATTCTCAAGGAGTATTGGTTCTCAATGAATTCACTACGGACTGCATAATATTTGCATAAATTTTTCAATCATACCTAACACAAACACAAAGTGATCAATCCCAGACTCCAGACAAGTGAAAGTGAGGAGAGTACAGCATGATATGTTAGAGCAATAGTAGGCTACTCAATATTTTGGCGTTTTTCGGTGAAACAGAAAGATATCTTATTTAACCTAGTGTGGTACTGAACGAAGGTGACTTTTAAACTGTCTAAGTTATGCAGTCTATAAAATAAATGTGACCACTTAAAATATGTCTTAGCATTCCACTAGATGCAGAAACAGTTTTTCATATAAATAAATCAAAAAGCCCTTTTCGATTTTTTTTTCGATGTTTTACTGTTGCTATTTGGCTACGAAATGCTCTTTTTCTAAGCGATGGCGTAAAAATACATCACTGATTTCTTTAAGAATGAAAGATATTGATTTAAATGAAATAGAAAAAATAAAAACTTGTGGATAATGAATAAAATCAATCAAATCAGTTGAATTTTTCTAAACATTTCAAAAATAAAACAGAAAGAACTTTAACTTTTAGCTTTTTAACTTTGAAATTTGCGATTTGAGAAAATTCCTGATGTGATGGTTTAAAATTAAGGTTATTTTCGGATTCAGTGCTAAAATTACATAAGAATCAATTTTCAAAAGCTAAAAAACATGCCACAACCCAAAATTTGAAAGAAAGTGGCAGCATTTTAAAATATGTATAATTTTGTAAAGAATTGAATGTAAAGAATGGTAGTGGTCGCTGGTTTCCGAGACTTGACACTCTGAGCAGAGGGATGAATTACATAGGCCAAAACGATGAAGTTGTGCCATGGTAGGCAACGAGCGGGTAAGATTCTAAAACCGTATCTTTTATAATGACATAACAATGTATGGTTCTTTATTTTAACAATGCAAAATTGTTTATTTTATCAATATTGCAAAACCACATTTTCTATAAATGACATAACAATGTATGGTTGTTTATCTTAACAATCGTAAATAACAATGAAAACTGGTTGAACAGGTACAACATAAGGAAAGAAAGAGTGCACCATAATGAAAAATGTATTTTAGTCAATAGATTAAACATCAAGTGTGATGGTTGGAAAAAAATCATCTCGTTGGAGTAAGCATCATTATTATCTCATCAGCTTGTCCGTTATTATCTCATCAGCTATTATTATCTCATCAGTTTCTCCGTTATTATCTCATCAGCTATTATTATCTCATCATTATGTCCGGTCTCATTATGTCCGTCATCATTATGTCCGTCTCATTATATCCGTCATCATTATGTCTGTATCATTATCTCATCATTATGTCCATTATTATCTCATCAGCTTGTCCGTTATTATCTCATCAGCTTGTCACTTTTTCTAAGCGATGACGTAAAAATATATCACTGATATAAGAATGAAAGATATTGATGTAAATAAGATATTAAACGTAAAAATTTGCTAAGAATGAATTAAATAAGTCAAAATACGTCCAAACATTTCCAAATTAAAACAGAAAGGTTTAAAAAATTATTGATCACAGTGAATTATATGTCTAATATGCGCAAACAATATATATATATTAATACCAAATCATTCCCATCTCCATTTTCAAAAGTTACATAATTTCTTAACATTGTCCGTTCGCAAAGCATTGGATTTTGTTAAGCAACATCAAACTGTTTATTTAAAGAAATAATACTCGCTATTCATATTGATTGAAAAATAACATAACTGGAATTATCTTTCTCTTGTTTTTGGAAAACTTCTGTTTTCCAAGTGATGACATTTCAATATATGTATGTTTATCCTAACACATCAAAATTCAATTAAAACTGATTACAATGAAGTAAAAACTATAACTGTTAATTTAAATGTTTATTAAACTATATTAATGTTTTATTACAAATATTTAATTGCAATATATTTTATCTTTATTACTTTATATCTGTTTACTTTTCCTAAACCTGTCGAATTGCAAAACCGCATTTTCTATTATGACTTAATAATGTATGGTTGTTTATCTTAACAATCGAAAATAACAATTAAAAGAGGTTTACATCATAAGGAAAGAAAGAATACACTAATGAAAAATGTAATTTAGTCAATAGATTAAAAATCACGCGCGATGGTTGGAAAGAAAATTATCTTATAAAGTAAGCATTATTATTATCTCATAAACGTATCCGTTAAAAAAATTACTGTCTTATAAGCAATGACGTAGTTAAAAAAACTTTTTAATTAACAGTTTACTTATAATATTTTAATGTTTTATTAATATATTTAATATTAAATATTTTATTTATTTTATTTTATAACTTTTTTTTATGAAACTGCCCGTTTGTAAATGCTCTTTTTCTAAGAGATGAAGGTGAAATACATCATTGATTTCTTTAACCCTCTCGTCACCCTGAGCCTCATATGAGGCTCTTACTTCGAATTGCTATATTTGAAAGAAAAAAAAATTACTATTATGACTTTACTTATTTTTCAGCATTTAATAATAACAATATTAATAAAAGTTTTATTAATTATTATTAAACAGTTGGCGTTTCTTTTAATTCAAACGTATGTTTCACTCTTTAAATTTAAATTAGGGACTCCTTTTCCGAATTAGTAATCTGTGATAAAAAATAAAAAATACTACTAAATTTTTCTGTTTTTTTAATCTGATTGTAATACATTTTCCAAACGTCTTAAAAATTTCTTTCTTCGACTATTTTTATATGAAAAACACTCAACATAACTGCATTCGTTAGGTTTTTGTAAAGAACACATTCGTTAAATTTCAGTAAACTGTAACTTCTGTAATTTCGATGGCTACTTTTAATTTTGTTAGCGTAAAAGTAATGTTTTCCAAAATTGGCCCAAAATTGGTGTAAAACAAATTCAGTGCCGAGAGGGTTGAGAGTTGCCGCTTTGTCATTGCTAAATACTTTTGGAAGTAGTTCATAGATTTAAAAAAATAATAATAACTACCCTAACTTTTGGCTATATTTCTGGTGGCGTTTGAAAAAAATTTATTGACGAAGAATTAATTTCATTTGTCCTACTGTTACTCTTCATATTTCGATAATATCTAGAATATAGAATCGGATCAGCAACTTATACTAGCGTTTAGCTTGGAAAATCAACTATTTATATAAGACATCATTAAAAAGTGTAGAGCAGTTTTTCTCCGTTTCGAACTCATCAATGAAAAAAAAAACAGCAAAAAAAGTTTTAGAATAATATATCTAAATGGAGATTAAGAATGGCTTAATAAATATTTATTGAAAGTACTTAAAAATTCTCAATCAGTGTGTCACTATGGGCTGCATTCACCATTCAAGTATGGCTGCAAAATAGCTTCGTGTGTTTTGGATTGGTAGAATAACATAAAATCTTCTCTCTTTCCTTTGTATTTTGATCCGGACCAAGATTTTTTTTTCTTTGCTAATTGAACTAAATATTCACCTCTTCACACGCTGCGCATTCGTTGTACTCATATTTTAAGGACGATTAGACAAAAAATACTATTTGCAACAATTTTTCAAACATACCTAACAATCCCAGACTCCAGACAAGTAAAAGCGAGGAGGCAATACAACATGATATGTTAGAGCAACAGTAGGACGCAAAATATTTTGGCGCAAAACAGTTTCTCATATAAATAAATCAAAAAACCCATTTTCGATTTTAGATGTCTTACTTTTGCTATTTGGTGACGAAATGCTCTTTTTCTAAGCAATGGTGTAAAAATACATCACTGATTTCTTTAAGAATGAAAGATATTGATTTACATGAAATAGAAAAAATAAAAACTTGTGGATAACGAATAAAATCAGTCAAATCAGTTGAATTTTTCTAAACATTTCAAAAATAAAACAGAAAGAAAAAAAAGAAATCATCATTATATGCCTAATATTCACAAACAATATACATATAATAAAATAAAATCATTCGCATCTCACTTTTTAAATTTTGTGTAATCTCTTAAAATTGTCCGTTCGCAAAACATTGCTTTTTTTTAAAAAACATCAAAACTGACTTCCTAATCTTGTCAGATTCCAAAACCGTATTTTTTATAATGACTTAACAATGTATGGTTGTTTATTTTAACAATGCAAAGTAATATTAAAAACAGGTTGAACAGGTTCAACATAATAAACGAAAGAGTGCACAATAATGAAACATGTAATTTAGTCGATAGATTAAACATCATGTGCGATGGTTAAAAAAAATCATCTGATAGAAGGAAGCATCATTATCATCTCATCAACTTGCCCATTCAAAAAATCACTGTTTTGTAAACAATGACGTAAAAAATAAAGCTGTTTAAGTAACTGTTTATTTATAACGTTTTAATGTTTTATTACTAATATTTAATATTTATAAAATATTAAATATTATTAATAATATTTAATAGGTACTTTTCGGTTAACCGGGCGCCAGTGTTATATATACATCTATATGTATATATACATGTATGTATGTATATATACATATATATATATATACACATATGTATGGCCAGTTTTAAAGTTTTCTTTGGTCAGTAATGTCTCGACAGATATGGGGAAAGTTGCATGTGTAATTACCGGTATAACCCAGCATGCAAGTCTTTAGCCTTGCAATCTGTCTCCAATGGATGTTTTCTGTTTGTTCATGGTTTTGTTAGTAAGAATTTTCCATGGTTATTTTGTTAATTTTTTTCGGTAGTTCAGTAGTTTTGGGAAAGATTGTTGTTAAAAGAATTGTTAAAAGAATTGGGAATGTTAAAAGAAGCTATGTGAGAAGTTGGCTTCCAAATCATCTCATAAACTTCTCAAAACCTCTCCTAAGCGATGATACAAAAATTATAGCTGTTTATTTAAGTGTTTCATTGTAATGTTTTATTAATAATAATTAATATTAGTATATTTCATTTATAATATTTTATAATTATGTACTTTTTATGCCTTTTTTCAAATAATTTTTTCTCCTAGCGATGATGTAACAATGTATCACTAATTAATTTAAGAATGCAAAGTAAACACAGTAATAGATTAAAAAAGAATGTAAAAGTTTAAAATGTGCTGAATGAACTACATCATTCAAACTAGTCGAATAAAAACAAAGTTTTTAAAATTAATTCAGGAAAAAAAAGATATTTTCATTAAATGCAATTCGATGTATCCCTCGTTTATACATACACCAAATGGTATGCCCATTAGCAGCAAGTTTGATTTTTTTTTCTGATATTATCTTGCCGTGACAAATTTGACTTGAGAAATTCGCAGCAAATCTCCTGCTGCATGAGTAGTTTGTTGTAAGACTATCTTTAATTCACGAAAGTAGCACATGTGCAGAAATTGCAGAAAATTGATGCTACTCAAAGGTAAGACACACACATCATTGTTACTGTTATGGAATCTCATTTTCATTGTTTGGTTAAGTTAAGGAACCCAGAAAAAGGTATTTATTATTTTAATTATTCAAATGTAGGTGATTTTTGTAAAGTGACATTTTATATATAATCTGCAACTTATTTCATATAAAAATTCTTACAAATTAAAAAGTTATGTTAATTTACTAAGTTATGTTTAAGTCTTCAGCCATTTTAAATTCATGTTGAAAATTTAAATTTTTAAATGAATTTTTCTCAATATTATTGAATTTTTCTAAAATATCGTTTTAATTGATATTTATTTATATATTTATTTTTGCTTTTAACCCCATTCGAGTCTATGATTTTGAACCCTTTCGGAACTTCATCTCTTACACAAATTTTATTCGGTTGGCACCGCTTTTTAGGTGCGTGCGTAATTATATAAATACATAGCACCTACATTCGTCGTCCAGTCCGTCTGTCTGTTTGTCTGTCCGTCCGCATATAACAAGGCAAAAACTACCCAACAGAATCGTTTAAAATTTTAAATATATATTTGTTGCGGAATTTTGTCGCGTCATTTCAAATTTTATGAAAATCGTATGTATTGTTCAATTACAGGGACAGTCAAAAGTATTCCGTTACATTACGGCCAATGGCAAAAAATAGTTTCAAGTGCATTTTAATGATGTTACACCCGTTCAAACATAATGAAATTGATATGCATTTATGAAGGATACTAAGATATATATTCTGTAGTATATACTGTGCAAAGAATATTTATTATTCATTTACAGGGCCACACAAAAGAATTCCGTTACATAATGGTCATTGTTGAAAAGTGTTTATGAATTCGGTTTGTCCGACCGTTTGTCTGTCTGTCCGAACTGTAACTTGCGATAATATATTTGAATTGCTCTGTAATTGATATATGTTATTGAGATTTACTCTGCCATGTTCGGTATTGAAAATAAAGTATGTAGCGCTCATAGTTCATTTATAGAGACACTCCAAAGTATTCCATTACATTGTGGTCTATGAGGAAATTTGAAATATATAAATACGTAGCTCCTATAGTCGTCATCTGGTTCGCCCGTTTATCTGTTTTTTCATCCGTCTGTCTGTAAGACGCATATCCCTTTAAGACCCAACCCGCACGATCGTGCGGGTTAGACATTCATGTAAATTTTTGCTTCTGAAACAGTCGTATGTAATAAAAACTGAATCGGACGATTGTTCTGGTTTGCAAAAAGAATAAAGTTTCATTTTTTATCAACAGATGACGGTTGTAGTACATGTTTTACTTTTAGCCGGCATGACTAGCTTTATTTACAAGTACAACGTATACAGCTCATCATTTTATCTGTCATAAAAACGTAATTATCAGTAGATTTCTAATTGCTTAAATAAATATTTTTGCTTTAATGTATAAATAAGTGCAATATAATAAAAAACATTAATTATACACTATTTATGTTGCTCATAGGACTCAATATTTCGTTACCCGCACAATCGTGCGACTTGGGCGTTACGTTAGTCAGTGCTACAGCAAAGGTATGAGCTTTCTGAATGTTCATCTTGATTTCTGTTTCAATAATTTTGCTGACAGCCAGAATAAAAATGAAGTATGTTATTATATAATTAATGCCATATTATTTTCTTGGGAGTTGTCATGGATGAATTATTTTTTTCCTTTTTTGTTTTTCAATTAATTTTTACTTTTTTTTCTTTTCAATTAATAAAATTTTCTAATACATTCTATTATTTTTTATGGAATACTTTGTTAACTTTTAACAAAGCAAAATAAAACACTTTTTCAGATGTCTAAACCGAAAAGAATTCTCACACAAGAAGAAATATTGCAATTGATGAATAAATCAGACTCTGAATTTAGTGATCTCTCGGATGATGACGAGGTTGAGGTCAAAACATTTGAAACAGGTTTATTAGAATGATAGTCAAGTTCAGATGAGCACGATGAAGAAAAATTTACAAATATTTCTAAAGAAATGAGAATTTTAGATCATTCTTCCTCATCAAAGTCTTCTGAACTCATTCCCCAAAGTTCCACATCCAAACTAAATAGAATGAAAAAATAAAAATAAAAAACAATACAAGTAGGATGTTAAGAAGTTCATTTCTGTACCTCATCCTAGATTTCACGCAATCGCAGGTATGTCTTTCATTTCTTAAGTTTTAATTTAAAAAAAATTATAGACTTATAGAAAAAATAAAACCGATATTATAAAAAAGCTTTAAAAATATGGTAAACATTTTTAAATTAATTAAAATATGAATTTTTTGAAGTCGATAAGTACATCTCGAATATTAACTTTTATTCTTCTTTTTTAGGCTTTTAGAGCCAGTAAGGATTTCCATTGCAGTATTTCAGCCAATATTTCCCAAATCATCTTATAAGTAATGCTTTTACAGAAAAAGCTCAACCCGTAAGATCGTGCGGGTGTGGCTTTCTCAGGAAAAGCCCAACCCGCACGTTCGTGCGGGTACTCTCCACGCTCCAAGGGGTGGCGAAAATTTTTTTAATTATTTTTTTAAGTGTCATTAGGGTCAGTATAGGGTTAATAACCAGAAGAATGTAATATTTAAATATGAAAATGTCCCGGGCCTTAAAGGGATAAAATAGAACAAAAAATACCTAACATAATAGTTTTTAATTTAATATATATAATCGTGAGTAGGTAACAGGGGGGGGGGGGTGTTCAACGACCGCAGGCCCTTCGCGTGCTGTGAAATGGTGAAGTTTCACAATCTTACATGATAATTAAATCAATTCAATATAGAGCTTCAAACTCAAATCAATATATAGATTCAAACTCAAACATCTTTAAATCGCACGAGTTTTATATTTCATTTTGTTGTTATGTCTGATATTACATTATGTAAATGATTTCTTTCATATGGATTTGAATATGTGTGTTTATATATAGAAATTTAGGTCCGGTGCATGTGTCTATCAATAGAAATGTCTCTATATGTATTAATGAGTGTGATTAAATAGAATATTTATCAGCTTGAATAGTGTGAAAGTTATACTCAAATATTCGTGATGAAACCTCTTTCTATTAGAAAAAGATTTATAGTTCGTTGTTATGTCTAGAATAACGTTATCAAAACGGTTTCGTGCATATGTATTTGAATAAATGTGTAAAAATATATACATATGTATCAATTTATGCGGATGTATGTGTGTATCAGTTTGCATATATGTCTAATTACATAGATGTGTATGAATAAATACAATATTTATACGTTTAAACACTTATAATTAAAAAAAGTTTTACAAATGTTTTCTAAAAAAAAAAAAGTTTTACAAATGTTTTCTAAAAAAAAAAGTTTTACAAATGTTTTCTAAAAAAAAAAATTACAAATGTTTAAAAAAAAAAAAAAATTCCAATTGTTCAAAAAAAAAAAAAAGTTCACAAATTTTCTAAAAAAAAAAAAAAAGTTTACAAAATTTTCTAGAAATAAAAAAAAAGTTTTAAATTGTTTACAACTTTTAAAAATTAAAAAAAAAAGGTTCAAAAAGTTTTCTGAGCATGCTGAACAAGCTTATCATGCTGACATGCTAGCGTGATACATCTATATATCTAAACATCGTATATTTCACATAGTATACACTACATTACATAAAAGATTCAATATTTTCCAACTCAATTGCAAGTTATTAAGGATATTTTACGAGAATAACAATTCAAAAAGAATTTGAAAATAAAAATTTACACATAACTTAAAAAAAAATAACGACTTTAAATTTAATACAAGTTTAAAAATATTTACAAATTTTTAAAAAAGTGTTAAAAAAGTTTTCTGAGCATGCTTAACACGCTTATCATGCTAACATGGTATATACCACGATACATAGAAGAACAAATAGATTTACTAGTTTAAATTAATTGAAAATTATTAATGATATTCAAAATTAAAAAAAAATAGTTTAGTTTAAAAAATTAACTTTTTTTCCCATCCCTTAAAGCAGTTAGTTTATTTTAATACAAATTCATTTATATTCAACTAATAGAATAATATCTACTTACGAATAGCATCGACTTAAAAACGGTGTTTGTCATGTCTCGCTCCTAAAGACGAAACATTAGTTAGAGATAACAAACCGGATGTTTATATCATCACGTTATTTCCTTTAACATCTGATAATTCGATAGCATGTTTCCCCTTTCCAACTCACTCTTCAATTGTGTTGGTTCGTTAAGTTTTACTCTCTATATTCCTTCATAAAAAAAGAACTATATGTTTCCTTTATGCGTTTGATATTGAAAAGAACTAATCTAATTGTATTTAATAGAAATATTCAAGTTCGCATTATTTTTAAGTTAAACAATCGGATATATGTGTGTCTCTCTCTATATATACGTATATGTGTATGTATGATTATCAAGTGAAACAATCGGATATATGTATGTCTCTCTCTCTCTTTCTGTATGTATAAACGTGTCTGTGTGTGTGTGCATACATGTATATATGTATGTATATGCATGTATGTATGTGTATATGTGTGCATGTGTGTGTGTGTGTGTGTGTGTGCACTCTCCTACCCTCCCTTTTGAGTACCTAAAGTGGTTTAAACACCAACGTAAGGAGTAACCAATTTCAATTCGAGTAACTTTTGCCGGTTACTCGATTTGTTTAAGCATACCATGACGTTCCTGAGGCATTTTTCTATGCATTGCACCACTTTTTCCGAAGTTACTCAGAAAAGCGTTATTCCACAGTCATTCATACACACCGTGTGTTATGTAAAATCTAAAATCTGTATAACGCATCTGGCGGTGTGTAAAAATGCAGCCTCAAACCCAGGGAGTTTTCTAACGATTACTCGGTAAAACGGTAATAGTCCAATAATGGTAACCCTTGTGTGTTTGGTTTCATTGGTAATACAGGTTTGCTATATAAGATTTTCCTCTCTATTTCGCGGTTACTCACGAAAGCGGCAATAATCCAAGAATGGCAGCTCTTGTGTGTTTATTTTCTTCGGTAATTCAGATTGGCTATGTAAGTTTTTCCTCTCCATTTAACTACATTTTTGATAGAAGAATATCTGTCTATATAGTTTTTGAAATATAACGAAAAAATCAGATAAAAATTCACGATTTTATTAAACGTAGCTTTAGAGCGTGAATTTCTCACGAAATAAAGATCTGAAATAACTTAAAATATTCAGTGAATGGAAAAAATAGACCTAATATTAATAACGTAAATTGTCAATATTTCAGTTAAATTCATTTTAAACATCTCCTCCCGGCACCAGTCGGAACAATAGGTTATTTGTACTTCTTTTTCCTTTTTATTCTTTTAAAGATATAATGTATCAGATTTAATAAAAATTAAACAAATTGGTGTTATTCCTCCTAAATTCATTATTTTGTTGAAGTTAATTAGAAGCAAAATTTTAAATTTCCTTACCGAATGCAATTAGATGCATATGAGATAGCTGTAGCAAATTTGTTAAGCAATTATTGAAATTGACGAATAAAAATACAGACTGGCTATAATATATTTCCTATTTCATACAAGGTCCGAACACAAATCATTCAATGAAAGCCATCAAAATTTTTAAATCTCTCGTCTAGCAAAATAGGCAACTTTTATTGAAATCAAATGATTTTAACATAATCTAATATTGAGTTGATGGATTGAAAATATAGTTCCTACAACTGTAAAGTTGTTCGAATTTTCAAATGACCATTATTTTCAAATTGAAATCCCCAAATTTCGCTCTAGTCTTTTTTTTTTTTTTTTTTTTTTTTTTTTTGGACGTTCTTGTGACAACGCAAGGTTATATGATGATACTAAGCAACATATAATGATACTAAAATATAATACAATTATGATACAAATGAGGTTCGAACACAAACCATGCAATGAATAACAATAAAATTATTTTAGTATGTCTGTCACCAAAGTAAACAACTCCCAATTATTTTAATGAAATCGTTAGAAATTTAGCATGTATTTCTAAAAACTGAACACAATTATTCATTTACCATAGTGTTTGTCATTTAGATTTTGAAAGGGTCGTTATTTTCAAACAAATTTTCGAATTTTTTTTTTAATTAATGAACGCACCCAATATAATTTACTTTAAAAAAAGAGAAAAAATATATTTTCCTTTTCCGCCAACTTTCTTATTACAAAATATATAATTTTGTAGAGCAGCGGGTCAAATATCATTTTGAGGACCAATCTTCTGTCTGTCCATAGAAATTGTTCATAAATATTATGCTTAAGCAACTACTACTAATCTTCATGCCTTTTGTACATATAGATAAATTTTACACCATGTAGTATTCACTGTAGTATATGGGATATCTGAGTGGCGTCGTACACAGGATTTTATTTCGGGGGGGGGGGGGGGGTGACTTAAATTTCCCTAATGTTCTAAATCTTACAAAACACGTTGAATTGTGTTGTAAACAAAAATCATTTTTGGCAATAGGGCCGTAGCCAGAGGGGGAAAGGATGATTATGTTCCGAATTTTCCAAAATTTAACGACATGGCTTGAGGTTTCGTGAATTCGGACTTAAATATATCCCGATTTTTGACAAATGGTCCCCGAAAAAAATATCAATTTTGTCAATGCCTGATGACATTGAATTTTCGGAGAGAATGAGAAAATATAAAACAGGTGTGTCTTGCGGTTTAAAAACGGACTCAGAATTTTTATAAAAGACCAATTTTTTTTTTCTTTTAGCGACGATTTTTATGCCATCCGACGTAAAATTTCATTCTCTTTCAGAATCTGTCTTTATTTCTTAATTTCGAGAGTTGGAAGCGAAAATGAATTTTTTGGTAATTAATTCCAGAAGTGCATTTTTTGCACGGCAGGCTACGTAACACGGAAAGAAAAAGAGATACATTTTTACACTAGGGTTTGATAATCGAAGTACAAATTTTTTTAACTTTTGATTTTACAAATTTGGTTCTTTCGCATCCGAATGTTATTTCGTGCGCTGATTCATAAAATCTCAATTTAAAAAAAATCGGACCACAATTTTCCGATTTATGAAAAAATCGATTTTTAAACTTATAAAAGAGATGCTTTTTCGCGCAGACAATTGATGGGAATTTTTTAAAATTAGGATAACTGAATAACCGATCGCTTTTAAACTTTGACATAGTTTATAACACATAATAAGAACTTTATAAATTTAACGTAAGTTGAATTTTTGTTGAGGGGGGGTGGGAGGTGAACGAGGGCTCCGTCGAAAACCGCCCCCTCCCTCGAGTAGTATACCTACTGATAGGTTGTTTAAACAGAGTTTCGTTCAGATACAGTTTTGTTAAGAATAGAGTGCGCTCCCTAGTGGTGGAATGTGGAACTAACAGAACGCGATTCTGTGAAAATTAGGAAACCTAACACCGCGATCTGTGTTATATTTTAAGATAGTTTATAGCACATGGTAAAAAAATTATCAAAAAGAATGGCGCGTCACATTTCGGTGTGGGTAAGAGGGTCGCAAACACAATTAGGAAATAGAACAAGGCGATCTGTTTGAAACTTTAAGATAGTTTAGGGAGGGTTTACCATAATTTAAAAGGGGTTCCATGGCGATAAATGTACTAGGCGTTTTGAAAGGAATATTAAACGAAACCCTTTGTGTCGATCTGCGATCACACATACCCACTTGTTTTCTATTTGAAGACACGTGGAGCATTTTCCCAGAACCCGCAGATTTAAACAGCCCGAACATTTCTCATGTTTCATATGAATAAGGGACTAATTCGAGAGGGAGCTGTAACCCCATTAGCCCCATTCCAGCTATATGGTTATACTGTAGTACCACTGTGCACTAATATGGGGCTAAAGAGTATGTTGTAGTTGAATGATAGGAGGGAAAATTGCAAATTTCTCTCAAGCAGAAAGGTTAACAAATCAGCACTTTTTTTTTCATTTTCAACATTTTTTGAAGGGTGTGTCCTGTAACCCCAACAGTCTCCTTCCCCATTTTTGAATATGCTGTAGTGCCAACGTGGACTAATAAGGACTAACGAGAATTGTTAATCCTCTGTATAACAGAAAATTAAATTACAAATTTATCTCAAACAAACAAACAAAAAGAAAATCAGCACCTTTTTCATATTATTTTCGGCTATTTCGTGAAGAGAGCTGTAACCCATTAGCCCCTTTCAACCTCTTTGGGCAACTGTGCACTGATAAGACTAAAGAGAAGAGAGTGGCTGTTCCGTTGAATTATAGGAAGAAAAAAATTACAAATTTCTCTCATCTTAAACAGAAAGAAAACAAATCAGCACATTTTTCTTCATTTTCCACTATTTCGAAAGAGGGCTTGTAATCAGGCCCCTTCCCCTCGTTGGGTATACTGTGGTGTAACCGTGCTCTGATATAGGACTAATCAGAATGGCTAGTTTGTTGTATTGCAGAAAACAAAGTTACAAATTTATTTCAAACAAACAAAAAAAAAAGACAGCGTTTTTTTTTTTTTTGTTTTTTTTTTTTTATCATTTTCGGCTGTTTTGGGAGGAGGCTGTTACTCCATTAGCCCATTTCACTTCTTTGGTATAATGCTATGTGATTTTGCACTAATATGGAACTAAAGAGAAGAGAGTGCTAGTTTGTTGAATGAAAAGAGGAAAATGCACATTTATCTCAAACAGAAAGAAAAAAGGCACTATTTTTTCATTTCATTTTGACTATTTAGGGAAGAAGGGGCTGTAATCCCATCAGCCCCCTCCCCTCATTTCGGTATGCTGCGATGTCAATGTGGACTAACTTGGAGCTAACGAGAATGACTATTTCGCTGTATGATTATATAATACAGTAGAAAAAAAATTTAGATTTATCTAAAAAAGTAAGAATTTCAGAAAACAAAATTACAAATCTATCTCAAAAAAAAGATAAAAATCAGCATTTCTTTCATTTCATTGTCGGCTATTTTGTGAGGGGGCTGTAACCCCATTAGCTCCACTTCCACCTTTTTGAGTATAATGTGGTGTCACTGTGCACTAATTAGGAACTAAAGGGAAGAGAGCGACTAGTCTGTTAAATGAACGGTGAAAAAATACAAATTTATCTCAAATAGAAAGAAAAAAATATCAGCACTTTTTTCATTTTATTTTCAACTATTTCGAGAGGAGGGGGCTGTAATTCGTACATCCCCCTCCCCATCTTTGGGAATGCTGTGATATCAATGTGGAGTAATATAGGGGTTAACGAGAGAATGGCTATTTCGTTGTATGACAGAAAAAAAAAATCATATTTATTTAAAAAAGTAAGGAAGAAACCCTTTTTTATTTAATTTAAGACTTTTTCGGGAGGAGAGGGCCTATAACCCCATCAGCCCGTTTTCTCTTTTTTGGTGACCATGTGGACTAATATGGGTCTAATGAGAATGACTAATCCGCTGCATGACAGAAAAAAGTTAATTTGTTTTCCAAAAAAGAAGCAGCAAAAAATCATCTTATTTTTCATATCACTTTCGAAAATTTCGTCGGGGGGGGGGGGGGGGCTGTAGTCCCATCAGCCCTTTCCCTTGGGTAGGCCTATGGGATATCACAACAAAGATAGTCACAATTTTAAGAAAATATCTAGTAGAAAAACTAATAGGAAACTAATAGAAAAACTGCTGGATTGGTTTATGAGATAAAGGTTTGCAAACTTCATTTTTTTTTATTTATGAATGTAATAAAATGTCTAAAAGAACCCCCCACCCCCCGCATTGATCCTCATAAATTGTTTTAACTTGCCTCGTTAAGAGGAAAACACCAATAATTTCACTTGAAAACTATGTACTATGTTTATAGAATAAAATTTTAATCATTAGTTTTTTGAGAATGTAGCTCATTCTTTTTTTCGGGGGAGGGGGGGGGGGGGAGCATGAGCTAAGGAGAGGTAACGCTCTTCCTCTATATTTGAAAGTCTTTTTTGGTGAAAGATAATATTTGTAATTTTTGGCCAATTTTACTCATAATGGCATCCAAATTCCTGCCATGGTGAACTCGTTCAAATGAGGTGGCTATGCATGACCATGCATTAGTCAGGCTCATAACGATAATTCTTAAGAACACTTTTCTAAAGCTACGTATATTGTCAGCAGAATTTATAAATACTATGCAATTAAAATGAGTGTAGCTAATATTAAAAACACATACAATACATAAAAATGCACTTTTAGTTATGTAAGTATCGCTCATAAGCAATAATGAAACCTAATTACTGTCTAAGGCTCTAAACGAGTTAATGTTGACATCTTTTAGTGTATCCTTGTAAAATATTTATAAATACTACCACTACATACTCTACATTTTATAGAAAACATGTTGTAAAATACCGCAGTAAATGGATGTGATTAAAGCACTGCCCAACTGGACCGTTACCCTATGGTCTCCGACTTTTGGAGCTCTGAAATTTAGTATGCAACATTAATGAAGCTGATATTTTAAATCTATTTTATTCTAATGTTAATCTAACTAATCAGGGAAGCGCCTTATCAGAATGAACCTATTTACAGAATTTGCAACAAATCGGATAAATCTGCATGAAAAATACATTCATCTAAATTAAGGGGATTATCCCCCGTCCCACCCCCTTATGCTTAACGAATGAATTCCCAAAACTAATCTGGGGAGCGCCTTATCAGAATGAACCTATTTACAAAATTTGAAGAAAATCGGATATTTCTATCAAGAGTTATCACTTTACGTACGTACAGTCGTGGAAAAAAAAAGTAAACACCCTCTACTAACTCCTCAACAAATTATCGTAGAAGAAAGTTACTGGCACCACATGATTGGCAATAAAGTTTACTTTTAAATGATATATATAGTATTTGCTTTGGGGGCCATCTACATATTAAAATGAACCATAACTTTGTTTTTTTCAATAGCAGTGCACAATTTTGCAGCATAAATGAACCCTACACCCTTCAATTAGCCTAAAAACAAATTTTTATGCAATTCGTACGATAAATTTCAGAGAAATTAATTATTTTAAAGCTAGCGTATTTTAGGGTCTGTATCTAAACTGAGGTTCAGTACTCGATTGTTGACCGATAGAGCCCCCTTCTTGATCAAGGCACCTTAAGCGCCACCCAAGCAGTAGTTCAAGACTGCTAGATTACAGGATAGCATAAGAAATTTCAAAATATCTAGTCACTTCTATCACAGAGGGCCCCTTAAACTATCATTTTGTCGTTTTTTAAGCATAATTCGAAAAGTACTTGGAAGAAAAATGTGAAATTTTGGATTTTCATAAAGCAGGACTCAATAAATCTAAATCCATCAAAAAAATTGTAGGTTGCAATTCATACTTTTTTCCAATATTAATTTAATAATTCATAATTCATATCATAAACTTATAAAAATTGAGAATTCAACGTATTTATGTTTGGGTATTTTAGTATTATTGCTACACAAAAAATTAGCACATTGAGATTATAATTTCAGGAGATATTAATAAAAATATGAGAACGTAATTTAACATTAGTAGCACTCAGTTTTGAATGTTTATAATTCAAAAACTTATCGTTCAAATAACTTGCAATTTGGTGTCTAGGCATAGTTTGAACCGAAGATTTGAAATATCTTGTTAAAATTGGGTATTGCCATTGAAAAAAATGAAGTTTGGGTTCGTTTTAATATGTAGATGGCCCCTAAGCAAATTTTATGTACATAATTTAAAAGTAGACTTTATTTCCAATCGTTCGTACCAGTAACTTTCTTCTACGATAATTTGTTGAGTAGTTAGTAGGGAGTGTTTACATTTTTTCCACGACTGTACATACATACAGAACCTGCGAGCACATTAGCTCTCAGGCATTGATAGTCTGTGAGCTAAAAATGAAAGGAAATTCATCAACAAACTTCCACAGCCTCAGCATTCCCACCTCAATATATATATATATATGGGGCATTCTCACAATCTTTTGACTTTTATGTCCCTGAATAATTTTTATTTTAGTACATATTCTTGTGTTTTTTTTATTTCATATACTGGGGAACAACCCATTGCATGATTGCATAATAATATTAACCAGATAAATAAGTTTTGGACGACGTTGGGGGTCTAAATATCAGGAAACTCCTATACCGTCCCGTGTCTCTGATGCTGATTTTTATGTTTTAAGCTGTCTTTCTAGGTTTACTCCTGTACTTTCCGAGATAAATAATAAAAGAAAATATTTAATTCAATGTTAACGACTGTTTCTAAAAATCAATGAACATTGTGGCTATCACTTAGTCTTAACATGATTTGCCTAAAAATAGGTGGTAATTTTCCTTACCGTCCCTTTTTGTCCCATTTCGTCCCCTTTTTTCTATACCGCCCCCTTTTTTTACCTTACCGTCCCTTCTTTAACACCCCTTTAAGACAATGTTATACAAAAATTCTGTATTAAAAGTACTACATTTTTTTTTAATTTCTTATTTGAATATCCTGTGGATGCTATGCAAGTGCATTATAAGTAAAAATTTAGAAGAAAATAAAAAGTTATATTTAAGGCGGTTCTTTAAAAAAAATTTCAATAATAGTCTGAAACTTTCTGACACATTTTTAGACTAACTTTTAAATATAAAAGCATGCTACTTACAGACATAGTTATGGCAGTAATTTGTAATAGACATTTTTATTCAATAAATGAATCACTTCTTTAGTTATAAACGATTGCAGTATTTGGACGACACTTTTCCTTTTCTGTATTGTGGTCTACGAAAATCGGCCAAAGACGAGATCGAATAAAATCCTACATTTAATGCAGCGTAATGTGCATAAGAACGCATTTTACCAAAAAAAGATTATTCTTCATTTATATATTACTAGAAGGCTTTGCCCGTTACGCTGATCGGTTTCGCTAAACTAACTTTGAAACAAATGAAAAATTTCAGTGAATTTGACCATGTGTTTTAAAGTAATATGGAACGTTATTTGTCTTTCTGTATTGCTGTAAACGATATGAATGTCATTGCGTTATTATATTATCTAATGTGTTAAGTGAAATTTCTTCTGTTAAGGATCGTTGATCATTTATTGTAGATTTGATATAGAATGATATGCAAAATGCTAAAATCTCCCCTAAAATTACCTAATTAACAGTACAAGTCCATCACAATCCATTTAGCAGAATTCACGTTATCAACAGCCGGAACGAAATTTCCAGTTTCATTTTATATATATAGTAGGTATTATAAATCCCCAATCTTTCACCAGATGCAATGATTTTCTGTCAAGTAAGCTGAGGTTACTCGATGATGCAATATTTTACCAATTCCTACACACAGCTCTTTAAGTTACTCGATGATGGAATCTTCTGCCATGTGTTACGCAGCAATATAATTACTCGGTGACACGGTATTTTACCAATTACTATACACAACTATCTCAGTTACTCGACAATGCGATCTTCTGTCGATTTATACACACAGTGATCTAGTAAGTTACTCAATGATACGTTTTTTTCTATTCCTACACACACTATCTAAGTTACTCGATAATGCAATCTACTGCCGTCCTTATCTACCTGACGCCGTTCTACCACCACAGCAATTTAAGTTACTCAACTATACGTTATTTTGCAAATTACTACACACAACTATCTCATTTACTTGATAATGCGATCTTCTGCCCATTTCTACACAGAATCTAAAAGGTATTCAATGGTACCGTATTTTTATAATTCCTATACACAACTATCTCAGTTACCCGATAAAGCGACCTTCTGCCCATCTATAACATAAACCCATCTAAGTTACTCCATGATAAGATATTTTACCAATTCTTACACTCAACTATTCATTTACTCGACAATGCTAGCTTCTGCCCTTCTTTTCACACATTAAGCAAAGTTACTCGAATATATTGTCGTTTATCTCGTCATAATAGCACTCTGATAATATCATAATAAAAAAGAAAAGTGCCCAGCTAAACTGATGGCATTGAACTCACAGGCTATTCACACTAATTGTATATTATACTCTTATTTTAAAGAATATTGCCCCCCCAAAAATAAGTGAAGGGGATTAGCCCCCGTTTACCCCCCTTTACACTTAACCAATGAACCTCCAAATCTATTCAGGGAAGCTCCTTAAAATAATAAACCGGTATACCAAATTTGGATCAAATCGAATAATCCTGCAAAAAACCCCATTTATCTAAATTAAGGAGGTGGACTAGTCCCCTTTTATCCTTAACCAATGAATCCCCAAAACGAATCAGGGAAGCTCCTTAACATAATAAACCGGTATACCAAATTTGGAGCAAATCGAATAATTCTGCACGAAAAACCCGTTTATCTAAATTAAGGGGGGTGGACTAGCCCCCTTTCCCCGTTAATCCTTAACCAATGAACCCCCAAAACGAATTAAAAATTTCCTTAACATAATAAACCGGTATACCAAATTCGGAGCAAATCGAATAATTCTGCATGAAAAACCAATTTATCTGAATTAAGGGGGGTGAACTAGCCCCCCTTTCCCCCCTTTATTCTTAACCAATGAACCCCTAAAACTAATCAGGGAAGTTCCTTAACATAATAAACCGGTATACCAAATTCGGAGCAAATCGAATAATTCTGCATGAAAAACACATTTATCTAAATTAAGAGGGGTGGGCTAACCCCCCCTTTTCCACCTTTATCCTTAACCGATGAACCCCTAAAACTAAACAGGGAAGTTCCTTAACATAATAAACCGGTATACCAATTTCGGAGCAAATCGAATTATTCTGCATGAAAAACCCATTTATCTGAATTAAGGTGGGGGGGGGGGTAACTAACCCCCTTTTCCCCCCTTTATCCTTAACCAATGAACCCACAGAATTAATCAGTGAAGCTCCTTAACATAATAAAATGGTACACCAAATTCGGAGAAATCGAAAATTCTGCATGAAAAACCCATTTATCTGAATTAAGAGGGGTTGGATAAATCCTCTTTTCCCCCTTTATCCTTAACCAATGAACCCCCAAAACTAATCAGGGAAGTTCCTTAACATAATAGACCGGTATACCAAATACGGAGCAAATCGAATGATTCTGCAAGAAAAACCCATTTATCTGAATTAAGGGGGGGTGGAATAACCCCGTTTCCCCCCTTTATTTTTAACCAATGAATTCCCAAAACTAATCAGGGAAACTCCTTAACATAATAAACCGGTATACCAAATTCGGGGCAAATCGAATGATTCTGCATGAAAAACCCATTTATCTGAATTAAGGGGGTGGACTAACCCCCCTTTTCCCCCTTTATCCTTAACCAATGAACCCCCAAATCTAATCAGGGAAGTTCCTTAACATAATAAACCGGTATACCAAATTCGGAGCAAATCGAATAATTCTGCATGAAAAACACATTTATCTAAATTAAGAGGGGTGGGCTAACCCCCCCCTTTTCCACCTTTATCCCTAACCGATGAACCCCTAAAACTAATCAGGGAAGTTCCTTAACATAATAAACCGGTATACCAATTTCGGAGCAAATCGAATTATTCTGCATGAAAAACCCATTTATCTGAATTAAGGTGGGGGGGGGGGGTAACTAACCCCCCTTTCCCCCCTTTATCCGTAACCAATGAACCCACAGAATTAATCAGTGAAGCTCCTTAACATAATAAAATGGTACACCAAATTCGGAGAAATCGAAAATTCTGCATGAAAAACCCATTTATCTGAATTAAGAGGGGTGGGATAAATCCTCTTTTCCCCCTTTATCCTTAACCAATGAACCCCCAAAACTAATCAGGGAAGTTCCTTAACATAATAGACCGGTATACCAAATACGGAGCAAATCGAATGATTCTGCAAGAAAAACCCATTTATCTGAATTAAGGGGGGGGGGGGGGGGTGGAATAACCCCGTTTCCCCCCTTTATTTTTAACCAATGAATTCCCAAAACTAATCAGGGAAACTCCTTAACATAATAAACCGGTATACCAAATTCGGAGCAAATCGAATGATTCTGCATGAAAAAACCATTTATCTGAATAAAGGGGGTGGAGTAACCCCCCTTTTCCCCCTTTATCCTTAACCAATGAACCCCCAAAACTAATCAGGGAAGTTCCTTAACATAATAAACCGGATACCAAATTCGGAGCAAATCGAATGATTCTGCATGAAAAACCCATTTATCTGAATTAAGGAGGTGGACTAACCCCCCCTTTTCCCCCTTTATCCTTAACCAATGAACCCCCAAAACTACTCAGGGAAGTTCCTTAACATAATAAACCGGTATATCAAATTCGGAGCAAATCGAATGATTCTGCATGAAAAACCCATTTATCTGAATTAAGGGGTTGGACTAACCCCGTTTTCCCCCTTTTTCCTTAACTAATGAACTCCCAAAACTAATCAGGAAAGCGCCTTATCACAATGAACCCAGAAAAAAATTTTGAAGCAAATCGGATGTTTCTATCAAGAGTTATCGCGTTATGTACGTACATACATACATACATACATACAAGCATACATACATACGTACATACATACAGAACGGGCGGGCACATTAGCTCTCAGGCTTTGATAGCCTGTGAGCTAAAAAGGGAAAAGATAAAGTGAGAGGAAGTGGGACTCGCAAGAATTCAGTCAATTGTTTTGTGAAATTTTTGCATGGTCTGCAGACCTACGTCGATTAATGTTTTAAATCGAAATTAAAGGATAAAGCAAATATGAACTACATACATAACCGATATAATATTTTAAATATTTTAATTGTAGTTGGTCATAGCTTAAGCAGTCGGCTTTGCCTCTAGATACTGAAAAAAGGCTGTTTTTAGCTTTTTTTTTTTTTTTTTTTTTTTTTTTTTTTTTTTTTTTTTAGAATAGGAATGAAAAATTGTGTTCCGGAATTTTTGCATGTTATTTATTATCATTCGAAGGATATTGCATTTTTTTTTAAAATCAAAAATTGATTATGTGAATTGTGTTGCGTAGGTGATGCGCGTCGTGCACTTCCAACTGTGTGGGATCCGATAGATTACCGTAGTCGTCTGCAGTCGAGTTTTGTTAAAGATTATGAAAATAGATAAGATTGTCTGGGACTTCAAGTATTTTGAGGTCAAGAAATCGAAAATAACAAAATGGTGGTCATTTCAAAAAAAGTTTCTTTTTGGCTCCCTTTTTCGCACTTTGCGTAATTTTAAATTAAATGATTTTTTTTTTTTTTTTTTTTTTGTATAAAAATGGCTGAAAGTGGTTCAAAACTTAATAAATTATGTCTCCTTTAATTAAAAATAAATTACAAGATCGGTTTAATAATTTTTTTGCGTTCTGATCCCGCCCAGTTTGACAAAACTTATTTTACATAAAATGCATTTTTAGTGCTCCAAAGCAGTAAAAACCTACGAGCGCGTTCTGCTAAAGCAATCAATAACTACGAAAGGTCTTCGAATTCGGCCAAATAATTTTACAAGGGTAATCTAAAGACTATAGGGAATAGGAAAAAAAAAAAAAAAAAAAGAAAAAGAAAAAAAAAATTGATTTTTTGAACCGAAAAAAGGAAATACCCTCTTAAGGAAAAATGTATAATAACAATAAAATTAAGCTCTTTTAAAAAGTTAAATGAAACCATAAATACTAGTACATAAAATAGGTGCATTCAAAACAGTGTTCTTTTGCTCTTTTCCCTATCATATCTCAATCGCATAAAAAGGTTTTACTTCTTTGACTGCCTGGTATAGTGCATATATATTATCAAATTTAACATACTTTCCGTTTTATCTCTGGGGATACGCATAATTAAGTAACAAACTTTAAGTTTTTTCATAACAGTCAATGCGTTATATATATTTTGAATCTAACGGCTACTTACTAAAATTTAAAATATTCAATTATTATTTTTTTCTTCATATGTAATAAATATAAATGCTGTGTTCAAATTTCTGGACATTGTTACAAAATATTATTCATGAAGCAGCATTGTTCTGAAGACTTATTTATGTTTCGGAAGTATGTCCCCTCCCTCCCCTCCCCAATATACTTGATGTTTTCAATTTTGTGTTTTGTTGAAAGGTATTATCAGTAACATTCAGCGAATAATTTGGAATTATATAAAAACATTAAATCGTCCTGTCATGTGATATACTCAGCTTTCATATAAAGGCAAATATCTTTAATAATAATAATAATAATAATAATAATTATGGGCATAGCTGAAGTTAATAGCCAAAGCAATGGACAAAGGTTTCGCTACTTACAGCAGCCTTTTCGATTCTGAACATTTCAGTGGTTTTAACGATTATGTAGACTACTTACCTGTTAAATTTGTGTTATATTAATGTTATTAATGCAATTTTTATTATTTATTAATAAAGTTTCTTCATTATAGAAAACCAGCCGGAAATAAATGCTAGACTATTTATACTGTTTCGTGTGTAAATGGGCAAATCTTTTGTAATCGGAAAGAACAGCGCAATTTGTTTATATAATTGTTCTATCAATATAACAGAGTATACTTATGCATACAATTCTCTCGATTATTTTTCATAAAAAAGGGAAAAACTAGACAATTTCGAAAACAAAAAAGCTTCCGAAAATTTCAAAATACTATATATATAATCTATAAATTGATTGATAAATTTTGCCAAAAAATTATTACATAGTTCTACCCACAGTCAAGCTTAAAAAGTATTTAAGAAAGAAAAGATTATTTTCTTAATTAAACAAATTTAAGGAATATTGATATGAAAGGAACATTTATTATTTTTATTTTCCGATAAATGAATTACATTTTGATTTAAACTACTTTTGTTTCATAACGACATTTATAGGGCTGTCCTATCAAAAACTTTTGTTCAAACTGGCAATTTTAACAGCATTTTCTTAATAATCCCATTTTTTTACCGGAAAATGGAAGATAACAATATTTATTCAGCTTCGAAATAAGAGCACGTGCCAATTTCACGCGTTTACGTAAAAAATTGAATTGATGAATGCGTCATAAAACTGCCAGATTTATTTGAGAATATTAATATTATCAAATGGAGAGATTCAGAAAGAGTTTAACCCTTTATCTACTGATGGTACTTATAAGTACCATTAAAGTCACTCGTTTTAAAATTCCTTTAATAGTACATCAATTAGTTGTAATGCACTTTAGAATGAGTTATAGATACATTACTTTATCTTGTTACAAAAGTATTATTTGTTACACAAAACAAAAGTATTTTTAAAAGGAGGATTTCTTTTGCCTTTGCATCTTTTGAGCTTTCTTGGCGTTGGGGGAAGGGGAAGGGGTTGGTTAATTCGGAAATATTTGTATGTTGCAAGAATATTATATTTTTACATTTCCTAATTCTACAAAATACTAACAAAATATTTAAAATGAAATATTTGAGTGGGGTTATAAATATTGCACAAAACCCCTTTAAATTCAAATTTAATTAATCCTTCTAAATCTTTCAATACTTCTAAAATCCTTCTAAAATTTATTAAATGATTATGTAAAACTTCTAATGTAGTTTAAACAATTCACGAAAAATGCTTTAGAAGATAAAATTTTCATGGATTCATAATTCAGTACATAAAGGGTTAAAGCGGAATATCACATTCATTTTGATAAAACAATAATTTACTAAACATGTGCATAAAATTTACATAAAATAATTTCCTCATATATAATTAGGTTTTAAAAACTTCACCTATTCAATTATGATGTTTAAAACATACATAAAAAGATATTAATGTTATCCTTAAATAGAGGGTAATTTTAATCCTCATAAAAATCCGTCGAGAAATGCATGAATAAATGTCGTTTCAGAAGTTTTGTATTGAGTTAAAAAATGTTTCTTATCGGTCCGGAATCTCTATATGCATTAAATTTATCATATGAAAAAGAAAAAAACAATGGATATGTTCTCTAATCCCCCCCCCCCCGGCCCCAGTATTAGATTAAAGATTTAAAAAATATTAAGGTAATATTCTTTACTAAAATCTGGATGACTTATTTCGCTAAACTCTGACAATTAATTTATAACAGAGTCGTTCTGATTCGTGCTCACATACATAAATACTTTTTTATTCTAGAAAATAATATGAACCTTTAATTTTGTAACTAAAAATAGATATAAAATGTCTCTTTATCATGATGTTTCGTTTTATCTATATTGCCCTTTATAATTGAAATTGATACATCTTTTAAATAAAGTTTGCGATTACAAGTTTAAAAAAAAAGAAAAGGAAAGAAACTAGAAATGAAATAATGAAAACTGAAATTTAAATCAAAGAAAAAAAAAAAAAAAACACCAGTGGCCGAGAGGTTACACATTTCAAGAGACAAGTACGCACTGAGTAAACTTATACATAACATTAGTATATACTCCACTTCATTCTCTGGCAATTAATTGTCAAAGTTCAAATCGTCAAAAAAATTCATCCTAATTACCCCTGCCTCCCCTAATTGTTTTGTCATCTAAATTGTTTTCTCAACGTTTAACCGCAATTTAATAGATTTAAACCGCAAAATTTAATAGGGTATTTAACACTCTTTATTTTTTACTTTTATTTATATTTCTACATTTTAGCTTTTGAAATATTTCACTGTTGTAGTTCCCCTATAATAACTGTGAAGATCAAAATAAAAGGAACCTTTGCTCTTATAATAAAATAACGGATGCTTTCTTATATTATGAGGTGTTTTACTCAGCATGCCTTTTCAGTTGAATCAACTGGATATACAACTTTGATACAAGTTTGCTTATCTTGGAATTCGTGCAGAGATCTGTTGTCTATTATGTTTCGGGGCGGGTTGGTAAGACATGTGCAAAGTGTAAATCATTATAAATGGAATGGATTCTACTAAAGAAAGAGACTAGCGTCTCTTTCGTGCACTATTCCCTACGACAGCTATGGATAGCGGTTAAGTCCATTCTAAATGCAGGTGGGAAGGGTAGACAGAATTCTGCGGTCAGCGGTAAATCGCACAACGCTTAGGTATAAACAAACTGAAGGCTCCCCCCACTCTAGAAACGAGCGCCATCTACTGACTAATCTTCTAAAAATAACATGTAGAAAGGTTTTTAATTAATTTTGTATTTCTTTTTTCTTCTTAACAACGAATAAAAAATATTCTTCATTGTATTCTTAAAATAATAATAACAATAAAAATTATAATATGTTCTTTCTGTGACAAAAAATAAATAAATAAATAAAAAGAGAGATTTTTTTTTTTTTTTTTTTTTTTTTTTGGGGGGGGGGGGGGGAGGGGGTATATTTTAATACCAAATATTTAATTTAAATGTTTTAACATTGAAGTTATATTAAAATATATGTGTGTATCTTGACTTAGGATTAGCATCTGTTAATAATAGCATGTTTTATTTATTTGTTATTTATTTCTTTTACTTTTTTACTTAATTTTTTTTTTTTTTCAGATTTACTAGTTTATGATGTTATGCAGTAAATTGAAAATTTTATGGCTAATCATAGAAAAATCTTATTTAATTATTATTATTATTTAAGAATTTAAAGAAGAACTTTTTTTAATTCATAATTTTTGCATCTTGTATTTCTTTGCATCAACAAGAGAAATTTAATTTGAAGAACCCCCTAGGATCTTATGTTTCATAATAATATTTTGAATTTATACTAAATAAAAGAAAAAGGGAAACAAAACAAAACAAACAAAAAAAAAACAATTACTTTTCATTAATTTTAGCTATCAATTGCTTTCCAATACCTTTAGCTAAATCTTACTTAAATAAATAATAAATTTTTATAAATAAAAAAGACAAATTTATACAAAAGAATTCTCATAGCCATTCATAAGTTTTTAATAATTTAGCGCAGAAAAATTGTTTCTAATGTAAAAACAACAACAACAACAGAAAAAGGCACAATTAAATTTAAGTTATTTTTGATAAATAGCTATTTAAGAGTTCCTTACATGGAAAAAAAAAAATCATACTCTTACACTTGGACTTAAAAAAAAAAAAATAGAAATAATTTTTTAAAAGTATATTTAAAAATTTAAATCCAAATTTTGCAGCATTTAAAGAATCCTATAAATTAATTCACTAATTTAATTCAATAAGTATAATACAAGCTTTAAGTAAGATTTAGATGAAGATATTGGAAAATAATTGATAGCTGAAATTATTAGAAAGTAATTCTTAATATTATTTTTTTCTCTCTCCCTTTCTCTTTTATTATGTATAAATTCAAAATATTATTATAAAAAATAAGATTCTAAGGGGTTCTTCAAATTAAACCCTTTTTGTTTCTTAACAAGATGCAAAAATAATGAATTAAAAAAACTTTTCTTTGAATTCTTAAATAATAATAATAATAATAATTATGATTTTTCTATGAATAGCCGTAATTTTTTCAATTTATTGTATGATATCATAAACTAGTAAATCTAAAATAATTTTTTTAAAAGTAAAAACAATAAAAGAAATAAATATCAAATTAATAAAACTTGCTAATACTAACAGATGATTGACCTAAATCAAGATAAAGAAGAAGGTTTTTTTTTTTTTTTTTTTTTTTTTTTTTTTTTTAGGTTTTCAGGATAGAAAAGTATTTATGCATATAAATTGCAATACATATACTTAAATATAACTTCAATGTTAAAGCATATAAATTTAATATTTGGCATTAAAATATATCCCTTCCGCCTCCCCCCCCCCTCTCCCTCTCTCTTTTTTAAACTTTACTTTTCAATTTTATTTTTCAATTTCAATTTTATTTTTAAAATCTTTTATTAATCTGAACTTAAGATACTGAAAATAGTAAATTCGTGAATTAAGAACTGAATTTTTAATTTTAATTCTTGATCCTTCGGATTTTAAAGTCCATTCTGCCATATAGATCTGCTCAAATGATGAAAACATTTAGAAAAAGAGTGCAAATTTTCAGCTAAGACCTAGTTTAAATCAAGATAAAGACGGATTTCTAATTCTGCCTTCTATCGACATGAAATCAAAAACATGACAGTGTGGAACCATATTTTGTTGGAGAATTAAATTTCTTATACTATACTAATTGAATTAAGTTAATGATTCAATTTATAAGGTATGAAAGATAGAGGTGTGTGTATGTGGGGGGGGGGGGGGGGGGATAATATGTTTGAATACCGAATAAATGTTGAATTATATTTAAATATATGTGTGTGTGTGTATACTGAAAATTTTAAGGCTAGTCATTGAAAAATGGTATTTAGTTATTGTTTAAGAATTCAGGGAAGTTTGTTTTTTTTATGCATTTTTCTTGCATCTTGTTAAAAAATAAGAAAAGTTTAAAGATTCTCTAGAATCTTATTTTTCATAATAAGATTTTAAATTTATGCTTAATAAAGGAGAAAAAATAAAACAATAATATTGACAGTTACATTCTAATAATTTGAGCTAGCAATTACTTTCCAATACCTTAAGGTAAATCTTACTTAAATATGCAAATGATTTTTTTTCTTTTTTTTTTTTTTAAATATAAAAATAATACAATTCATACACAAAACATTTCTCATAACCATTCACAAGTTTTTAATAATTTGCAAAAATAAATATTTTTAATGAAAAAAAAAGCTATCAGTTATTTAAGTTAATTTTGATAAATATTTAAGAGTGTGTTAAAAATAAAAAAACAACTACAATATGCTCTTCAATATGGACTTAAAAAAAACCTTTTGTTTTTTAAAATATATTTAAAAAATTTTATCCAAATTTCGCATTTACAACTTTTTTCAAACCCTATAAATTAATTTACTAATTTAATTCAATAATTTTATTAACATTAGTTTTAAAATCACCACCTTAACAGAGAAATAAAATAGCTATTTGTATTATTCACAAAAAACCACGTTATACTCTATAAATTGAAATAAATATTATTGGAATATTATAATCACAAATAACTAATATTTATTTGATTTTTTCTTTAAAAGCACTTTTTAAAAACAACAGCCTTTATCACTTTAAGAAATGCTTATTATTAAGCATATATTTACATAATTAGGATTTTAATGAAATTAATTAGATCGGCATAAAAGTTAACAGTAATATTTTACCAGTCATACCTTTTTATCATCATCTAAATATAATTATATCTTTATGATCAGAAAAATTGCAAAAATAAAATACTAGAGCATATAAATTTAAAAAGATGGAAAACTGATTTTATTTGATGAGGATGAATATTTAAATGTGCATTTTCTAAACTCTTATAAATTATGTTTTTCTTGGAATAAGGAATACACCTTCCTATATCTATGATGTTTTTAATAATAAAATAGTCGTCAATGACGATATACAAGATTTTAAGAAGCTGCATATCTTAACGCCGAAATCAGAGTAGTAAATATGAACACAAACAATGATGACGCTAACATCACGTGGTTTGCGGAGCAAATTTCTGAGCTCTCCCAACCTTCCCACCTGCATTTAGAATGGACTTAACCGCTATCCATCGCTCAGGTAGGGAATAGCGCACGAAAGAGACGCTAGTAAGAAAGAGCATGCGCGTATTGGAAACTTGGGGGAAGTTCTATAGAGAGAATCCTAGATTTTAAAGGATTCTTCTTTTAAAAATTAAGACTATCAAGATTTTTTAATATTGGTTCCTTCAAAGAAATACTTACAATGATACTTAAAAAGATATATAACTCATAGAGTCAATGATGTATGTAATAATCCCAATGTTGCATCTCTTCCTTATATGATCTTTTAAATTTATTCCAATGATATTTTCATTTCATTATAATTATCTCGCAAGACTTGCAATAAAAAAAAGAAAGTACTTTAAATTTGGAAAATAAAGCGATAAATGACTTTTATTATTATTATTATTATTAATATCCTGATCTCACTTCCAAATTTAAATTAATTGCGTTGCAAGTAATTTTGTATTATTATGATTCAAAAAATGTGCGTAGATTTTGTGTTGAATTACTCAATTTATGTATGTACGCTCTCATTATCAAATTAAATTTTTTGAATTCCTGAATTCGACTTGTTTACGATAAAACTTTAATTTACACTCTCTCAGTAATAAAGAGAATAATTTTCGAGAAATGAATAGTTTTATTTAAAATTTGAATGCTTAAAAAATATGTCATTACAATAAATAAACTAAATTAAATACTCAAAGAAGAAAAGAAAAAGCCTTAACACATTGCTTAAATCAGAAACTTTTTTAAAAGAAATATTTACGCACACTTTTAGGGTTCTGTACTTAAAAAGTAAAAACTGAACCATTATAAGATCACTCCTGTGTCTGTCTGTCACAGCCATTTTACTCGTAAACTATGGAACATGGAAAGTTCAAATTGGAAGAAATAATAAAGACTACTGACCCACATATTTTCAGATTATTACACATTTATAAATATATTTAATAAAAATGTGGAGGTGGGGGGCAAATTATGTTATTTTGAAAAAAAAAATTTTTTTCTTTGTATGTCATGCGGGATATCGCCTGAAAGCTTTCGTAACGTTGAATTCAAAAATACATTTCTTTTAATTTTAGGTATTATATTCTTAAAGATATCGTCGAAAATGTGGCGCAGAAATATGTCCCCCCCCCCCATTCTAATTCCGAATCTACTGAAACTAAAATTATGAAAAAATTAGAGGTAGTAGATGTTAATTTAAACCGTACAGGAAAATTATAGCGATTACTCTAGGTCACATAGTTTCTGAGAAAATCTCATTCATCCGTTATACACAAATTTCCATTTACAGGCATTCAGCAAAAGTGTTGAGCAGCGCTGGAGGTACCTATCGTAGCAGAAGTATAAAAGCATTGTTGGTCATGATTTTCGAAAAAAATCGGCAGTAATTAGCCGAGATATTAACCGTTAAAGATATGGGCGGTTTGGACATACATAATGACAGAGGCGGCGTACCCTATGTACCATCGGCTTTTAAAGCCTAGTTAACAACTTTTAATGTTATATATGTGTAATGCAATGGCCAGTAACAGTATAAAAGCAATAAACGTCAAATTGTTAAAAAAACAGACTAATGCAAGGGGTCTCGGGACTCTTAAAGCTTCAAAAAATTTTAAATTTTAAATTTTTTAGATGTTAACCTTCTACTTTTTCTGAACATTTTAATATAATTGTTTCCTTCAAATTCTCATTAGAAGATAAGTTATGGCTTTTAGAATTATACCCGCTCAATAGCTGAAGTGGCATTTTCGAAACTTTTAAGTCATTTTTCTCCAAATCACTTTTTTGGGCAAAACGCACACTTATATCTCAAACTTATGAATATTTATTTTCATGAAATTTTCAAAACATGCGTTCCATGTTAATCTGTATAAATTGAACCTAAAAGGTCCTTTTTATTGTTCAAAAAAAATTTGTTTGAGTGATTATGTTGTTGAAATTTTCAAAATTTTGTATTAGCTAAATACACCTTTGTATTAAAAATATAAAAATGCTTTAAATATAAATTTATTTAGGTTCAGGATAATTACTACAATCTGGAGTATAAGTAGGTACCAAGAATTTCATTCTAATTGCAATTTATTTTGAAATCCTGCGCTTAAACTGTTATAACAATTTTTTGCACGTCAAATGTCTGACAGTTTGGAGCTCTCTTTAAATACTAATTATGCATCTTGCATTTTTTAAAAATACATTAAATAACAGAAAATACTTAAATCTTTCATCCCAATGAAAATTGTGTTTTTAAATCATATGCATTTTAATATATTAAATGTTGAAAATGTCTTTTTTTTTTTCATTTTTTTCCAATTTTGAGAGCCCTGAGACCCCTTAATTAGAGTGAATTACATAAATAGTATGGGATTCGCGACTATTTTGCATTGAATGTATCTTTCAATACGCCTCGAGTGACTTTAAATTTAATTATAAACCTATCTGGAAAAACGCGGCAACAACTAAGGCGGCATTGCAAATTTGTGACTTTCTTTCGAAGCGCGCTTAGCACAATGCCAAATGTAAACTTTGAAAAAATGTTTTATTTTAGCTACACTGTAGAAAGAATGGTTATTACTATGCTAAATTTAGTTTTATGAAATGCCAAATGAAGTTTAAATATGCACTGCTTATATTGTCAGTACCGAATTAAGTTCATTATAAACAGATTAAGTTAATTTTAAACTAGTCGGATGTGTCAATCCCAAAACTTTCTTTTATCTCATACATGTTAATACTTTTGATAAATGCAGCACAGCAGTGCCACCGGTTAGATGATTTATACCAAAATCTAATCAAGGACAATTTACGTGAACTTCTAATTGAATTTGAAGTTTATCCGTGTGTTAGTTTTTGAGATAGAGCTATTGCGGAAATCGTGAAAAGTTCTGCATAGCAGCGGGCAACTTGGGCAATTTACACCAAAAACTTATTAGGAAAAATTTATATCAGGGACTAACTGAATCTAAAATTTGATGAAAATTCATATATTTGTTCTAGAGATACAGCTATTGCGGAAATCGTGAAAATTGCAGCATAGTAGCGCCACCTGTTGGACGATTTAAACCAAAAACTAAACTGCACTAATATATATAAGTCGGGCTAATTGAATCTGAAGGTTGGTGAAAATTCGTGCATTGTTCCTGAGATAGAGCTATTGCGATAATCATGAATAATGCAGCTTAACAGCAGCACCTATTGAGCGATTTACACCAAAAGGTTATCAGCACTGAATTATATCAAGACTAACTGAATCTGAAGTTTTCTGAAAATCCGTGCTTTAGATCTTCAGATATAGCTATTGTGGAAATCATGATTAATGAAGCATCGCAGCGCCAGCTGTAGGGCGATTTACACCAAAACGTAATCAGCACCAATTTATATCAGGGACTAACTGAATCTAAAATTTTATTAAATTTTGTTCAATAGTTCTTACGATAGAGCGCCCACAAAATTTTTGTCACACACAGACAGAATCATAGACAGAAATTTTGTAAAAACATGTTTTTCATTATCTCTGTCCCCTAAAACGTATAAATCCATCGAAAACCGGAATTCAAAAATTTTCACGAATCCAATACTTTCTTCTTGTAAAGATAGAAGAAAGTAAAAATGAGTTATACAGAATAGGTATAATTGTTATTACTTTGGTTCACATCTTTCTGAACTTTCATGGTATATACATTTACATTTTTCTAGTATATTCTGTTATACACATACTTTGCATAGTTTTTTACAAATTCTTAGTATTCTTTTAGCAAAGGTTATTTTTTTTAATACAATTACCAGTTATATTTATTGTACGGAAACCGTCTGTGCGCGAGTAATACTCGCACTTGACCGCTTTTTTTTTTTAAATCTATTTTGAACTCTAAATATTTTTCTTTTCCTATAAAAAATAGCACTGAGATTGATTAAATTATATGTTGTTTTATGCAGAGAAATTTGCATAAGACGCATTCAGAAATTCTACTTTTTAAAGTATGAAGTGCTTATTTAAATCAGTCAATTTACTATTTGTTAAAATCTAACTAAATTAGGATACTTGGATTTACGGAGCCGGTTTCGAAAGTGAAAGTATCCTAATAATACTTTTTAAAAACCTCTACACATAATACAAAAGTGAAAAAAGTTCTTTGTAAAGATCGACCTCAGCAATACAACACAAGAAACATTTTAAAATATTGAAATGCAAATGAGATACTTTAAAAAAATTGTTACACAGAATTAACATTAGCGATCGGGTGTTTTCGCACGAGTGAAGTAGCCTCTTAAGAGCAGGGCTTAATTTCTAACAAAAAAAGTATCGGAGCCCTCAGGTCCGAAACTAGCCTTTTTTGCCCCCGTGGCAAGCATGGATTTTGGCGCCCCCCCCCCCCCATCTTCCGCAAAGTACATTTACAAAGAGAATTTTACTAATTTTCTAATAGCCGACATATTTTTAAATTTAAAATATGTAATACTGAACTACGTAATCTACAATGGCGGATCCAAGGGGGAGGTCACGGTGGTCATGACTCCCCTCTGAACACTAACAAAAATATTCTAAAGATCATTTTTAAAATGAAATATACAGTTAGAGTCCCGATTATCCGAGTCCTGTTTAACCGAGTTTCCGCTTTCACAGAGTTATTTTTTTCTGATGGACTGATGGCTTCTATTATTATGAAACAGACATTATAAATGAAGTGTTAGGTGAAGATGAAAGAACAGTCGTAAAAAGTTAGAACTCTGATTTTCTGGTCAGAATGGGAAGAAAAAAAATGGCCGCCATTATTTTTCTTCCCATTCTGACCAGAAAATCAGAGTTCTAACTTTTTACGACTGCTCTTTCATCTTCACCTAACACTTCATTTATAATGGTTGTTTCATAATAATAGAAGCCATCAGTCCATCAGAAGAAAATAATCCATTCCAAAAATATAATCCTTCATTTGGCACCCCTTCGATCTGGCGCCCGGGGCACATGCCCCCTTTGCCCCCCCCTTACTTTCGGCCCTGGGAGCCCTTATATTTTGCGGTGCCGGTAATAACAACTGTACCGTTCCCTCTCCCTCCCCTCCTCCTCTCACTCCAATCTGCATATTTATATTTGGTACATTATTTAGAAAATTTAAAGCATTTTTTTCTTTAGCAAAATAAAAATTTTACTCCAATCTGCATATTTATATTTTGTACATTATTTGCAAAATTTAAAGCATTTTTTTCTTTAACAAAATAAAAATTTTAAATATACCTGTCAGCATATACTTTAGCTGTCCACTATCCCACTTTTTAGTTATCAGTCCTTCCGAATAGCAATCTTTGCCGAATTATAATGTTAATTGGGACTTTTTGTTAATTCTACGATTAAATATGGTAAGGATTATGATTCGGAAATGGTGTTAACACACAAAAAAGGCATAGTTCGTAGCTGTGCATTTTTATGAAAAAATTAATGAACTTTACAGAAATTAATATTTATATGCTGAAGAATGGAACAATGTTTTTCAATTTCCTATAAAAGGTGCATTCCTTAAACTATAATCGATTACTTCCGCATAACAATCTTTTGTGGTGAGTTCCTGAAAATCAGAATAAACTAACAAATTGACACCATTATCGGAAAGATTAGAAGCTTTTATAGAAAAAGGGGAAACACTGCTCAACTGCTTTCTGATAGAATAACAATGCATGGCATTTATATCTACTTACAAATGAAAGTGATTTCGTAAAATATGCAGAGCAGAGCCCTAGCATGGGCAGCGTCTATGATACAAAGTAAATAGAAAAATCACTAACGTAATTTTTATACTCGTACGTAATAGGAGACAAAAAACCTCAAACAAACAAAAATCTGATGCTAGTTGGGTAAAAACAGAAAATATTCTTTTCAGGTTAGATATCTAAATAATAATAATAATAATAATAAATGATAATTAAGAAAAAACCCAACCAATTAAAATTTATCCTACTGTCATAAAAGAAAATTGAACTGAAAGCAAATTCATTTTTCTTTCTCTTGAGTGGAGCCGTATCAATGCGTTGACGACATGAACTTGCAAATATTACCAGAATAGAAAAACACGATTTCTGTTTTCCTTTCATTCAGATCAAAATGATTCGAAATAGAATATAATACGTAATTTCGAAGGATGATTTTTTTTTTTCTATACATGAATAAATAAAATTTCGAATATTAGACAGATTGAGCTCTAAGCCCAAAAACTGATTTAAAAATTGAGTACGTTTTATCTTCATCTCTTAACGTCACACAAAAGTGTTTTGATAAAAAATAATGCAAAAAACTTCGAGATTGGAAGGTAAGGAAAGGGTTTCGGTTTTTCGGAATTACGAGATGGCAAATCATGGTTGGGGGGGGGGGGGGGGGATGCGCTCAGGAACCTTGTATTTATGATCTCTGGTGAATTCCGACCAATGTTTAAATAATTACTGAAAACAGAGAAGTGCCGGAGCTGGGTCTCCGGCTGGCTCCGACGGAAATTAAACCCTGCAATAGGCTACTTCAGTCAAGCAAAACAACCATTAGCTATGTTAATCCAATCGGAGATATTTTTTAATATATCTCGTTCTCTACATCGGCGTTTTTTACTTTTTCGTTTTTGTTTTCATGTATTTTTAATTAGGACCCTTTCACTTTCGAAACTGGCTTCGAAAGTGAAAGCATCCAAAAAAAAAAAAAAAAAAAAAAAAAAAAAAAAAAAAAAAAAAAAATTGCGAAGAAAATTGGAAAAGTAAAAAATGGTCTTTGTACAGATCGACCACCTTTGTACAGATCGACATTATCTATTGAAAAAACACTTAAAAATATTAAAATGTAAACGAAATGATCTTAACTTAAAAAAATTCTCCCATTGGATTAACATTAGCGAACGGGTGTTTTCGCCTGACTGAAGTAGCCTCTTAAAGGATCTCTTCAATGCAGCCATTGAAGAAAAAGGGCTATGTTAAATTTGAAGATTGAGAGGTTTTAAGATATTTGATAAAACGGTAGGCGGAGAGACACCTTTCTTGCTCGTCGCAGCTTTTCTCTTTTTAACTTGTAATAGAAACCTTTAAAAAAAAAAAAAAAAAAATCCTTTTTTAAAGAACAAAATCACCAATTTAATACACTTAAATGACACTGACTTGCTATTTTAAAAAATCGAATTATAATTCCAATTCTGTTTTGTTAACGATGTATTTTGTTATTTTGTAATGAATGTTATTAATGGACTTTAGAGATAACGACTATAAAACAATTGAAAATTCTGGTTAGTAATGTCAAAACTATAGAAAGATTTAAAAAAAAAAAAAAAAAAAAACTTTACGCAATGAAACAAACTGCTGTTTTATAGAATTCTAATTTAAGTTTCATACTTTTCAAATTTGTTAGATTTTAATTTTATTTATTTATATATTTTTATTCCTGTGTAAACAATTACAGATTCTCTAAAGTTACATTAATTTTTGAAAAGGCCGAAAGCCTGCACCACAAACAGAAAATACCTCACGATTTTCACTTTTCTACGATTTTATTTATTTGTTTCTGTGCATGTGTGTGTCTGACTCTTTCAGTTTTTTCGGTGCAAGAGTGTTCTAAAAATCCCCCCACCCCCACCTCATTTGACAAATTTACAGATTTATTTTTAAACATTAAAGCTTGACCCGGGTAGGTATATTTATTGAAGTGATATGGAATCGAACAGCTTTTTTTTTCGATAAGTGAATTATACCTTGAGTTATAAACGATTGTTTGATCATCGCGACTTTCATCCGCGACTGTCACTTCTGGAAATATAGCTCAAAATGCATGGTAAAACTCTGAAAGATTCTCTGCCATTTTATAAAAAAGGGTAAAAAAATCTATTTAATAGTTTCTGTATAAGAATGCTTGCCAATATCCTCTTTTACAAATAAAATGGAATTCAAGAATTTGTCCTAAATTAAACAGTTTTGATTTGAGATCAACATAAAATAGGTAGTAATTTCAATCCCCCTCCTCCCAAAAAGGGGGGGAAAAGACTACGTAGAAATTTCAGATTAAACAACGGAGCAGAATATTTATAGGATGTTGAAAAATTTAGTTTGTTCGACTTTTCTTCCTATGGGGGAGGGGGTGGGAGAGTTTAGATATTTTATTAAAGCTTAACTATACCCCGCCGATATTAGCTTAAGCATTTCAAAAATCTTAGGTAATATTCTGTATAGAAAACTAAATGAACTGTTTAAATAAACTTTGATAATTAATTCTTAATGTAACTGATCTGGTTGATACTCACATAAACAAGTAGAGTGGCAGTAATTCGTATGTTTTATTCTGATAATCTTTTACTTTCTAAAATTTTTACTGAGAGTACTATAAAGCTAGAAATATTATTAAATTTTTTTTTTTCAAAGAAAATAACAAGAACTCATTAATTTTGTTACCAATAATAGTTTTTTAAAAGAGTTTTGTTCCTTTGTCATAATGTTTTGCTTTACCTGTAACACATATTTAAACATTCGTTTGATAACTGATGCATCTTTTTTCGCAAATTTTAAGATGCAGAAAAAAAGAAGCAAGAAAAAACTGTCGATTTTCTAATACTGTATAATATATATACATTTTATTAAGTTGAAATTTATCTGAATATACACTAAAATCCTGTATTATTTTGAAAAATGTTTCTTTAAAATATGAATTCTTATTTTGATTTGCTGTTCTATTCTAGTTGGATTCGAAAATCCATTTATGATCATTTCAGCTTCTTGAACGCAAAACGATTCAAAAGTTTATACTGTAGCGCTTTTTACTCACTTGCATTCCGCGTTGTACATGTTTGTTCCTGTCAGAGGCTTAATTAATGGCTTTCAGTGGGACATTCTCCCTATGTCTGCTTATATTAGATAAAAGGGCAGGCGAAAGCAGGTTTCCAATTGCCAAAATACTATATACATTCTTTCTTTTTTCCGTTCTTGGATCAGTTAGGTATTAAAACTAGTGTCTGGTATGCCAATTTCGAGAACAAATCCGTAATTTCAATAAGATTCCATTCAGATCAGACTTATTGACGAAGAAATTTTTTTTCATACTATGAAAAACAATTTTAGTAAATCCGATTTTGATAAATTGATAGGTGTTTTTGTTTTTAAAAAAGTTCCTTATTATATATCGTAATAATATTTCGTTTCCTGTGTTATACACTTCTAAGTGAATTTCTTTAATGTCTTTTGGCAATATCAAGAAGAAAACTTGATTTTATGAAGTTAATATAGTACATAACTTTACGAAGATATAAATGTATTTTTATGAAACCATACAAAAATATAGTTAAGTTTTTTTAACAAACGTCTTAGAACATCCATTTTTAAAAATCATTTAATTTTTAATTATAATAAAAATTATTGCAGTTAAAAAACAGTAATATTTTAATTGCAATAAAATTACATATTTTAGAATACACAGAGAAAAATATGATTTTTCTTGATGAAAATAATAACAATATGAAAACATATAAATACGTATTTAATTACCCCTCCCCTCCCATTAAAAAAAAAAAAAAAGAAAAGAAAAGGAACATAATGTGATTATTTATTTGAACGAAAAATTTCATACGAGCTTGTATTGTACCATAATATACGATTTTGCTAACATAGCTTCAAAAATAACCAATAAAATTAAGTTCTCTAATAATGAAAATTAATAGGAAAAAAGAATTGAATTTTTGATTCAGACAAAGGCTAAATCAACTTACTGTCATTGTAAAAATTCTGAGACATACAACTGCTCGCATCTAATCTCTTGGTATTGGGGCGAAGAATGTTTCATTCTCCCGAAAAAAAGGCCGCATTTTGTGTTTAAAAAACTGTAGTTTGTTATAAATAAATGTTCAAAAACTCTTATCTAATTTATAATAATTTTAATACTTTGTTTTTTCAATATATTGATATATTGAGTATTTTAATATTAATTATTTATACCTGAGATAGACTTTCTTAAATATACTGAAACGATAAAAAGTCCAGCGATAAATTTTTAAAAGCATCCCAGCATTAAATCGAGGTTTACTAGTACACAATAAAAATAAAACCAATAATTAATTGTATAATAAAATTTTTGTTCTAATAATACATGAATGAGTGGTTAAAAAAATGAAATTCTGAAATTCATATAACTTCAAATTTTATTTTAGGACAGAAAGTTTTGATACACAATTTTCTCATAGAATAACGACACAAAGGCCTTTATAAATTCAAACAATACAGAGTGAGATTGAAAAAAAAAAAAAATTGAGAGCTTTAAGAAATTATATAGCATACTATAACAAACAATTTTTTTTAATATGAAATAAGGATCGAAAAACACATTCTTCTGAGAAAAATACAGGGTGTCTCATTCCAGACAGAACATAAGTTTTCCAAAACGTTTATCACTGAAAGAGCCATATTACAGTCAATTTTCACCAGATTTGACTTGCATTGTGTGAAATGTAAATGTAAAATGCGAATTTGTGGAAGTTGCCCTTATCTACCCTTAAACAGTATTGAACTAGATGCTCCGTAATTGGAAGTATAGTTCGCATTGCATACGGTGTCACTGACTGAATTACCGCTCACTTCCAGAACTTTTTGCACCGCCATTACATTTCACATAAAAAATATAAATAAGAAAATAAGTTCTATTTATTATTCAGTTTTCCGTTTCTTCAGACGAAGACACTCACGAGCTAATGCTAAAGCTCTGGGGGGGGGGGGGTTCTTTTCAAGTATATCGTGTGTATTTCGACTTTATTATTATTATTTTTTAATTGAATAGCTTAGGCATTTACATTCGCCCGTTTTATTTTATTTTGGGTGCTTTTTTTTTTTTTTTTTTTTTTTTTTTTTTCTTTTTTATAAAGTTACCTCTATTTTCGGAACGGGTTCCGAAAGTGAAAGTGTCGTTATTTCCTCCAGTTACTGTTCATTAAAAAATTTTGAATTTCAGAAACAGGGTTTTTTTCAAATTAAGGGAGGACGTACTTGTCATAGCCAAAAACTTTAAAAAATTTTTTTGGTTCAATTCTATGCATAACTTCATACACTATTTGATGGTAAAATGACAACAGACACACGAACATACGGGCACACGGACAGACAGACATTTTCTATAAACATGTTTTTGGGATCTCTGATCCCTTAAATGTATAAATCCGTCGAAAAAATTTCGATTACATAATATGTATTCATTATGTTTATTCATAAGTGTATATTAATGTATTCTTATTCATATCGATTTTTCCTCTTGTTTATGTATTCGATGCATTTCTGATTATGTATAGTGACAACTTATTTAAGAAATATTTAGTGCCTTTTTTATGATAGATAATTAATGATACAGATAAATAATTATAATAAATTATTTCGTGATTTTAAGTTAAAATTTAAATTTTCAATGCATATGCATGCAATATTGTTGATGTTGACTATTAAATAAAGAAACGTTACGTGGGTTTATCGGTATTATTTTAAAATTTGAATAATTATAGAAAAAATTACATGCATTTTATAAAAAAAAATATACAAGAGTATGAATTCTATTTTATTTTACTTTCTTTAAAAGAATATCTTCTCTAAAGGTAAAACACAGACGAAAAGGGGCACAATATCATTTTCTTCATTCCAGAAACTTTTTTAACAAGCATCTGTGCCAGTCCCTAATCGCTCTTAGCGAATTTCCCCCTCCTTTGTACATGTACATCTGGTCAGCAGTTATGTGCTAAAAGGTGTGACTTGAAATTTCGTGGAAATGATAACTAGCTATAATGACTGCACTGTTGTAGTATCCTTACTCTGAGTTTAAAATGCAGTTTTTAAAACAGATTAAATAAAAAAAACTTTTTAATAACATTAATGTATTTTATTATGAGTAAAAAGCATTAAAATTTCTGTTAGGCATAATTTTTTTTCCCTTTAATAACAAATACACATGTTTCATTGCAGTACGTATAAAGGATTTCAGAATATGTTTTCTTTATTATTTTAAATATGCATCAATAGCAGTTTTAAATGTTGATTTAATATCATTCTGCATTAAAATTTAAACAGATGAATAAATTATTCTTAAACTTTTCTAATTAACGTCTTATAACATTTATTTTTGTAAAAGATTTACTTTTTAACGCTTTCCACCACTTTCCACATGGTTGAAAAGTGTTTATGAATTGGGTTTGTCTCTCTGTCAGTGCTGTAACGCGTGTAAATATACTCGGATTGCCATGTAATTGATATACGTTATTGATGCTCATTATGGCATGTTCGGTATTGAAAATGAAGTATGTACCATTCATAGTTCATTTACAGGGGCACTCAAAAATATTCCGCTACATTAAGGTCCATGGAGAAAAATCATTTGCGGTGTATTTTAATAGTGCTACAATGTGCTAAACATAATGAAATTTATATACATTATTAAGGCGCACTTGAAGATGGTTACTATATAATTACAGTACGTGTACTGAGAGCTGTAAAGTATTTCGTTATATTATGATCTATGAAGAAAAATCGTTTGCGACGCATTTTATTGATATGAATTTATGAAATGCACAAATGCATGCTTTCTGTAGAATATGGAGTGCAAAGCATTTATCATTCATTTACAGGGTCACGCATTTATCATTCATTTACAGGGTCCGATTATATAATGGTCTCCGGGGAAATACTGTTCGCAGCGTATCTTGCACTATTACAAACGGGATGAATTTGTTATGCATTACTGAGGTTTACTACAAAATATTTTTCAGTAGAATATGATGCGTGTAAAATGATGTGCGAAAAAATATGTTCTCATAGTTGGCAAAATTTTTGAGACAGCGTAGTGGCAAAAATGTTGTTTTTGGTAGGGCATTAACTCAGGATTACAAATTAGGGGGGAAACACTGTTTGGTACCTAAAACATTGTACAAATGCCTTATCTGTTAGAAAAATGAGAGTTGCCAATTGCAGAAAAAAAGAAGAAAAATCACGATAACACCTTTATATAACTTTTAATGCACATATGATAGGGTATTCTTTTAGATATAATTTTCATGATCCAGCATTAAACCGAAAGTCGAGCTGTCTTTTTTTTTTTTTTTTTTTTTTTTTTTATGAAATACATATAGGCATATGCGTTCTTGAGACCTAGCAACGCTAATTACTGAATAATTGTCTTTGTATTGTACGATATAATAAAGCTATGTAAATAATGAAACTAATCAACAATTTTTTTAAAAATTTTGTCTATTGATTCCTCTCCTTCTAACTTGTTGGATTATAGGACATGCCTTAATCTCTACCCCTGATAATTCAGATCCAGTTCAATAGCCTATTTTGATAGTGTAAAAGCATACACTGTAAAAAAAAATAAAATCCGACCAGTTTTCCTGTAGGAATCGGAAAAATAGCTGCCCTTATCGTACCGGAAACTTTTCCGACCTAACTCGGAATAAAATCCGTAAAAAAAAGGAAATAGTCAATAAAACGGTATTTTACGGATTTTACTCCGATTTTACGGATTTTATTCCGAGCTGGGTCGGAAAATTTTCCGGTTCGATAAGGAAGGGCAACTATTTTTCCGATTCCTACTGAAAAACTGGTCGCTTTTTTTTTTTTTTTTTTTTTTTTTTTACAGTGTTTGGATTTCAGAGGCCTCAAGTTTATGAATACTTTGACCAGGGCCCCGATTACCTAGGTCTCAATCTAGCCCTCCCGGTGAATACTTATAATCAGTTTAATTTTCCTAAACTATATTGATAGCGTTACGAGGCTATTCACTCAAGCGAAAACACAAGCTCGCTAACGTTATTCTTATGAGAGATTTTTTTTTTAATATCTCGTTTGCATTTCAATATTTTAAAAAGATTTCTTTTTTTTACATTGAATAACTGAAGTCAATCTCTAGAAAGCCCGTTTTTTACTTTTTCGATTTTGTTTGCATACTTTCACTTTCGGAACTAGTTTGAAAAGTAAATGTATTCTAAATAAATTCTCCAGTGCTGTACAAAGTTATGCAGCTATCCAATGCAAAATAATAATAATAATAATAATAATAATAATAATAATGTACAAATACTGAAATGCAAGCGAGATATTTAAAAAAAATTCTCTTATAGGGATAACATTAGCGAGCGTGTGGTTCCGCGTGAGTGAAGTACACTGTAAAAAAAAAAAAAAATCAGACCAGTTTTCCTGTAGGAATCGGAAAAATAGCTGCCCTTATCGTACCGGAAACTTTTCCGACCCAGCTCGGAATAAAATCCAAATAAAAAAGCAAATAGTCAATAAAACAGCATTTTACGGACTTTATTCCGATTTTACGGATTTTATTCCGAGCTGGGTCGGAAATTTTTCTGGTACGATAAGGGCAACTATTTTTCCGATTCCTGCAGGAAAACTGGTCGTATTTTTTTTTTTTTTTTTTTTTTTTTTTTTTTTTTTTTTTACAGTGTAGTCCCTTAAAAGTGCGATGCAACAAATTAATACTTTTCTGTTTTTACATCATATGTTTTTGAAAATGTCATTAGATATTTATAATTCGATTATCAGTGGACTCTGAATTTCTATAACAAATGTAATACTTTTGCAAACTTTACTTTGTACCTGTAAAAAAGATTTTGCTGAACTAAATTTTCCACACCATGAGAGTTTTAAGAATCTGATTTTAAAAGATTTTTATCAGTTGTTAAATATACTATATAGTTCTGGATTTTTTTAAATTATTCATTTTGTATTATCTTAAAAAAACGTATTTGACGACACTTTTGAAAACTGCAGTATTTTAATACATGTATTTTTCAGTTATTATTCAGTTTTTTTTCCTGTTTATAAATTAGATATATCTTTGATTATACAGCTAACTGATGGTTAGCATATTCTTTTTTATGGCTCGTTTGACGACTGATTTAAGTGATATATAGTGTATTTTATAAAACAGATAATTCTTGTATATATAAATAATAATAATAAAAAAATTCCTCCGTTCTCAAAGAATCTGAATTAAATATCTGAAATTTTTATATCAGTGTTTGAAAATTTTGTTATTGTGACTGAAAATTTAAGAATTATTTATAAATAATTAATGCATACATATGCAATGTTGTTGTTATTAGCGATTAAACAGAAAACGTTATAAGGTATTATTTATTATTATTATTATTTATCTGAGTAATTGTAGTAAAATTTACATGAATTTTGGAAAATAAATAAAAGATTATGATTCCTATTTTTTTCAAAATTCCTAACATTAAAACAAGGTAACTATTTAAAATCTTACTCTAATATGCAGTTCCTTTTTAATTATAGACTCAGGGGGGGGGGGGGGGGGAGAGTTATTAGAAAAAATATTTTAATTCTTATTGATAATAAACTTTTACGAAAGATCAATTCTTGCTCTAATCCGAATTCCATGAATCTAGGTATAGGGGTAAGAGAAAATGGATTTTATGTGGAATGAACAAGCGACTTAAATGAAAGATTCTTTTCTAATTCTTGTACACTTGTTGAGTAGCCGCCATGCATCTCAGACAAAAAATTATGGTTCTTCGATGAATACAGTACATTTGCTACTGATTTTCGAATATTTAAGAATCGCATAAAAAATCAAGAATCCCCCCCCCCCCCCCCCCACACACACACACAATCTAGAAAAATGCTTCACAGCTACGATCAATATTGTCAGAATTTGAAGGTAAATCCAGTTTATTGTACGATATAAAAGTATGTAAACAATGGAACTCAGCTAATTTCTTTCAATTCTGCCAACTGACATCCCCCCCTTTTAAGCTTATGGGATCATGGACCAATGTCCCGTTTGCCGATTCATAATACTGGCCCTGTGTACGCTTAAATCACAGTTTAATTGGTCTACCTTATGTTGATAGGATTAAAAGTGCGATATAATAAATTAATACTAATTTGCTTTTACATTACGGTTACTTGAAAATAGTAATGAATTTATATTTCGCTTAAGATCGATTCGAAATTCCTTGATAAAATGTAATAATTTCGCAAATTTTACTTTGTTCTGCACGTGTAAAAAAGTTTTTACCACGATAACTTTCAACAGAATAAAAATAAAAACAATTGCTAAAAATTGTGTGTTTCACGAAAACCTAATTTTTTTTTTTTTTTTTTTTTTTTTTTTTTTTCATTTTCTTTCATCTGAAAAAGCTTTTTGGCCCACGCTCTTGAAAATCTCAGTATTAATAGGTATATAGTAAAACATTAATGTATTTTAATTTATATCGGGCCCCACTAGTGGCCGAGATGTTCTGCTCTCGAAGCTGGTAGACGGGAAGTGCTGGATTCGAACCCAATCGCGCCCGTCGGCCTAATCGTTCGGAGTTTTCGTGGTTTTCTTCGAGCCTTGGATTTCCAAGCATTAATACGGGTTAGGTTCCCTTAGAAAGACACCCCCACGAAGGGCACCCCTCCCCTTAATGCATATATCCCTCGTGTTGATAATTGGCCGTCATAAACACAACCAACCAACCTTTAATTCATATCGATTTTTCCTCCTTGTTTATATATTAGATATATATCTGATTATATATGTGTGAACAGCTGATTTAAGGGATATGTAACGCGTTTTTTATGATAGATAATTACTGTTATAGATATTATTAATAACAAATCATCAGTTGTATGGAATCTTAATTAAAATTCATGGAATTTTTATGATTGTGTTGAAAATATTTCGAGATTTTAAATGAAAAATAAAATGATAAATGCATATATATGCAAAATTGCTGATGTAGGCTATTAAAAAAAAAAAATAAAAGTTATGTAAAATTATTAATATTATTTTAAAATCTGAGTAATTATAGTAAAATTTATATGCATTTTATAAAAAATAAAGGGTTATGATTCCTATTTTATTTTTCTTTCTTTAAAAGAATTTCGAAGAATATCTTTTGTAAAGGTAGAAAAAGGCAAAATATTATTTTCTCCTGACCAAAACCCTTTTCAAAAAATGTCTTCGGGCTAAAACTAACCGCTCTTTTGCCTAAAGGGATTTTACCCCATACCTTGACGACATCTGGCCGTGGTCACTCACACTGGAACTGGAATGCCAGACTTAAAATTTCGTAGAAATGGGCAGGAAACATAAATAGCCATGATAAGAGTTGTATCTTAC